>OY979713.1:46102535-47379373 GCA_963855925.1 Inga laurina | reverse complement strand
CAAACACAAACTACTAATCAAAAGTATCAAACACCAGGATCACCTTGTCTTCATTTCTTTTCAAGCAACAATATTTCAGAGACCAACAATAATAATTCAAAGTAATTAATTGTACTTCTTCAATCATAGACAATTTTAGAGTACAATTATTTACTGAATTCAAAGAAAGCACAACATGCATGTATTTGCAAACAGATTTAGGCATTTCCAAAATTTTAGAGCATCCCATAAAATCCACTTGACTCTCATCAGTAAGAGTCAACACTTCAACAGGACAGACATGAACAACATCTTTTGGAATATCCACATTAGTTTCAATATCAAAATCACAAAGATTAGGTTCCACAGGCGAAACCTCAATTAGACATCCATTATTCTCTCCAAAAGTAATTTCAAGTTCCTTATCACATGCCACAAGAGGTAAAGTTTCCTTCAATTTCACATCCTCAACTTCCTCACAATAATCATCATCAATACAAGGAGTGGAAATCATACTCAAAGAATTATCTTGCCTCATAATTTCAAGTGATGCAATAATTTGACTCGCATATATTCCAATATTTTGGACACTTGTCTCAATACTAGTGACAAAATCACCTAATCTTTCTAAATCAGATTATTCCTTATACTCAAGAGTTTGTTCTTCAATATATGGATAAGAGTAGAAAGGAGGATTAGGAGAATACCTGACATATGGATCCAAAGATTCTTGTTGCTCCAAAATTCCACCAGGATAAAAGGAATGATCAAAACAAGTTTGGTTCATATTGAAATCATTTCTCCTATAATGACTGGTATTGCTATATGGACAATGCTCATAAGAATGACACTCTCCACAATAAGCACAAGAAAAACAATTATAAGCAGAAGAATTTCCAATCCAACCAGCATTTATATTTTCATGTCTCATTCCATTTACATGCATTCCAGAAAAAGAACCAAGATATGACAAGTTACCACCAAATGAATGCTGTGAATAATTCTTTTTTCTTTTTTTTGAAATTTTTATATGAAGACTAAATTAGTATTAAAATTACTTAGTATTGATATTAATGACAACAATCCCCGGCAACGGTGCCAAAAACTTGATACGTGTTCAGATGATCAATTAAATAGTTCAAGTATACACTGTCATAATCAAGTAATATAGAAATAAGTAGAGTATCGTTCCCACGAGGATTGAGCACTAAGTACCAAAATGAGTAATTTTAATTCTATTTAGTCGATCGAATAGTTGGTGATTGAGAGTGCAAAATAAAATAAAAGAAAAACAATTAAATATGAATGCAGATGATAAGAAAGCAAATATGAGAAAAAGTCCTAGGGATTAGATTTCACTTCACAAATTCCGGATTGAATCACTTATCTATTCTAGCCCAATTTACTCCACATGATTGATAGTCAAGTTTCCCTAATTTAATTACCAGCCTCTTCCAAGGTCAAGCAATTCTATAATCAATTGCTAATCCAATATATTCCTATATGAATTTAAGCAATTAATTATGCATTAAGATTTATGGAACTCAATAAGACTACACAACTCATGAATATATTCCTATTTCATATGCAAGTCATGGTTTTAAATATAGGGTCTACACACATATATCTCCTTCCGGTCTCAACATGCATATTGAAATCATTTAAAAGATGGCCATTCAATCAAAAGCATTAAGAATAATAAATAAAACTCAATCATGAAGGAGAAATTCAAACCAGATTTAATAAGTTAAGATTCAATCCGTCATTAGTAAGCTACGTCATCACCCTAGGAAAATGAAAATTTAGCACATAATGAAATTAAAAACAAAACCAAAAATTATATAAAGCTAGAATGAAAGCCTTAGAAATACTACATAAACTTGGATATTATAATATCAAACATAAATATACAACTAAAAGATGAATGAAAGATGAAGAAATCTAGCCGTCCATTGAGGAGGTAAAACCTTCCATGTAGGCGGCATGCAAAATGCAATATAATCCTAAGCCTTCCACGATGGAGGCATGCAATATCTAATACAATCCTATGCCTTCCAATATGGAGGCATGCAATATCTAATACAATCCTAAGCCTTCCAAGATGGAGGCATACAATACATGAAATTAAATCTAGAAAATGACACAAAGAACTCAGAAATTTCAGAGAAAGATCTTTCCCGGTCAGAGAAGGACCTCTCCCGGTCAGAGAAGGAACCTCTGCTTCTCTTCCTCTCCTCCTTGAGCTTGGCCTTGAT
The DNA here is from genome assembly GCA_963855925.1 of Inga laurina. NCBI lineage: Eukaryota > Viridiplantae > Streptophyta > Magnoliopsida > Fabales > Fabaceae > Inga > Inga laurina. Next base: position 47,377,139 of record OY979713.1, on the reverse strand, counting down.
CTCTATTTATAGGGGGAAAAAACGTGTGCTACAGTACTTTTACTATTCCCCTGGCGGCTGCTACAGTGTTCTGGAAGCTTCAACAGTGTTCCGGCGGAATCTACAGTGTTCTGGAAGTTTCTGCTACAGTACCCCGGCGGCTGCTACAGTGAAGTTGCCGCTACAGTTCCTGTTGACTGCTACAGTGCTTGGCAACTGCTACAGTACTTTTTATTTTTTTTATTTTTATTTTTTTGAAAAATGCTATTTATTCCAAAAACAATATTTATTTATCAATCACACCCAAATTTATTTTATTAAATGCAAATATCGTCCATAAAATCATCATATAAGGGAAAATAAATATGCAAATATTTTACTTATCATAAAGGACTCTCTTTTACAAATGAGATTCTGAAAAAGAATGGTTGTAAAAGGAATTTTTGGTTCGAATGCTGAGTGCATTTGGAACTAATGCCTGTATGGTGAGAGAAAAAGATAAAATCGACGTACACCATTAGAAAATCACCATAGCATGCAACTCATACTGCCTATGCTTGAGAGAATGACTGTAATATAGGACGTATGTAAAAGATCCCTAGTTCACTCCGATGTGAGTCCTAGGATGGAAAAATCCTTTTATGAGCCCTCAGGACTTAAGCAAGCATCATGAAAGCTTGACTTAGGGCTAGCTACTTTAGCTGAAGCTCTATGATCACACACGACTCGATTGGATGAGTAAAAGCTAGGAAAGCGACCAAGTCAATATAGATTGATGTTTTTAGTTGTAAAGGAATGTTTATCTTGAAGTATACTTTTGTGGTGGCATCTATGACATGTTTCTTTCATGTTAGAGGAAAAACTAGTAAGTATGGATACCATGAGCATGGTAGGCAATCTGGGTCAAAAACAAAAAAAAAGGAACTCTGACTCGAGAGGGATCAAATAAGCCATGAGTTGAGTGTATGGACAGACTTAAGGCATATGAGGCAACAATTTACAAGTTCACAAAGGGTGTCCCTGGATGCTTATCCGATATGAAGTATTTCTAGTATCACAAGCACCAAATGTTTTGAAGATGTTGTGCCCATGCGGTCACGGCAGACACTAAGTATAAAACAAGAAGAAGTAGTAGTTGCATGATGGGATGCCCATCAAATGCGAATGGGAGATGTTAGACTTTGGGTCCAAGTTTGCCCATAATTGGCTGGACTATTTCTTTAAGGATAACTTAGGAATGAAAAACTGACACAGTATTATTGAAATCAAAAGAAATACATGAAAACAAAAATAGAATAAAATTCTTGCAAACAAGAGGGGGAAAGTAGTGATTCTAAAAGCTCAAGGAATCAGGTGAGCAGCAACTAAAATGAAGTACCATTTTATAGGCATTCAAGACTATCCCTATTCACTGTAAATATTATTTCCCATTTGGTAAAATCACTTTAATTGAAGTAAGAAACATATTACCCAAGTAAAAGTATTTTTACTTTTGCTTTTACTAAAGGAAAAGTAATGGATACTATTTGTCCTTTTGAATAATGGAGATTCTTCTTTGTGTCAAATCTTCACCAAAAGTGGAATTTTGTGTCAACTGGTCTTGGACTCTTGTGCTGACAAATTTTCTTGGAATCAATCTTCACCAAGGCTATACACCTCATCATCTGAATCATGTCCAAAATATTGGGTCGGATCATCCTCATATGAATTATCGGATGGTTGGGCTGATCCGCTACTTTCTGGTTCTTGAGACTGTAGAAGCCCAAGGATTTCATGGAGCCATTTTGCTATATTTTCCTTATCTGTTGTAGATCCAAACAGGAATTGAAACTGAAAGGGAATGAAGAAAATGGCAAGACGGGAATCAGGGCAGGAGAAAGGCAAGAAGGGAATCGCAGAGGAGGAACATCAAAGAAGAAAAAGCCAAAGAGAAGGGAAAGAGAAAAAAAGAGAGAAATGTTAGAGGTAACAATAAACACGCAATGGTCACAATTTACTATAGATGAGGAAAAAAATAGATTTTGGTTGAAACCTTGGTTTTCCCTTTCAAAACCTTGGTTTGAGCTGAAGCTGGATTATAGGGAAAATTTTGGTGTTGGGTGTTTTTTAAGGAAACCTAGGTTTGGCCCTAAAATAGCTTTTTTGCAATGCATCCAAACACCCTCTTAGTATCAAACATTCATAATGGCACTTTACTTTCCATAATGAAAACTTAATAGAAAATTAAATAGCTTATAGACAAAAAAAAACTTGCTTTTCATTTGAAGGCTCATTTCTTAACATTTCTGGAGCCATCCACTCTGCCTGAAACATAATTGGTGTTATACAACATTAAGTAACTACTACAACCAATTACTGTTCATCGCATGCCTTCTTTCAACAATTCAATCCCACAAAATGATTATGGAAGAAAAATAATGCATAAAGGAGCAAGATTACTTTGTATAAAAGACAATCTATATAGTCTAACTATTAACTTGTTGTCATTGATCTTAAGATAATACACAAGGAAATTATTGCTTTAAGGTTGTTGGCCAGCATATCCCCTTTAAATTTGGTCTAATTCTAGGTGTTTTGGTACTTTATGAAACATACCATACCAGGCATACCAATTCAGAAGGGATTAATTGCCAGAACCTCTAAAACTTGACTTAAAGAATACAGCAAGTGACCCAGTGTGTGTGTGGGAAAGTTAGATTTAAGGGAAAAAATATACATAAAGCAACATAAAGCAAACAAACAAAAATTCAACAAGATAGTACAATAGAATAACGTTTACTAAGGAAAGGTTTTGATTAGCTTACTGTTCCAACAGTTGATCTTGAGGAAAGGAAAGTACTGTACTTTATACGTGATAAACCAAAGTTGCATACCTATTCAAGGACAAAAAAGATTTCATATCAACTTGGTGCATCCACTACATCATTAACAAAATTTTAAAGTGGGTTTAGGTTTGGCACCTTTACAACCCAGTTTTTTGTCAACAAGAAGATTTGGAGACTTCAAATCATGATAGACTATCACTGGAGAGCAGTTATGCAAATAGTTTTGTAGCACAATAGGACTTAATTATGGAGTTTGATACATTCATCTATTTATTCTCAGGAATTATATAAAGTACAAGTAGGATTTTTTATAACATATATGAGATATTCTAGGATCAGATAAGGGAATTTGAAATTTAAATACAAGGGAATCTTATCTCAACTAACCTAGGATAATAACTTAATCCTATAACATATAATTTATAATAATATTATTTACATAAAATAATATAATTACTACACTCCCTCTCAAGTTGGATCATAGATACTCATCATGTCCAACTTGCGTACAAAACCTTTAAAGGTTTCCTCTAGTAGTCCTTTTGTAAGTATGTCAGCAAGTTGTAGTTTTGTTGGTGCATAAGAGAGACAAATAATCCCTTCTTTGACCTTTTATATAATAAAGTGACAATTGATATCAACATGCTTAGTTCTATTATATTGGAAAGGGTTTAAAGCCATGCTTAGGGCTGCCTTATTGTCATAGTAGAGTTTTAATAGAGATTCTACCTGGACATATGCCTCATCTGCTACCTTTTTTTAGCCATATTCCTTCCATAACTCCTTAAGATATGGCTTTTAGTTCAGATTCTGCACTACTTTTGGATACCATTCTTTGCTTTTGGCTTTGCCAAGTTACCAGGTTTCCCCAAACAAACATGCAATAACTTGAAGTAGACCTATTGTTCTCTTGGTCTCTTACCCAATCTACATGTGTGTGTATCTCAATAGTTCTTAGGTTTGTCTTCTTGAAGAAGAGACCTCAACCAGGGGTTCCTTTAAGATATTTTAGGATTTTATATGCAGTATCCATGTGTTTTTTCTTTAGTAGGTGCATATATTAACTTGCAATACTCACTGCAAAGGCAATATCTGGTTGAGTGTGGGAAAGATATATGAGCATATGAGCTTTCCAACTAGACACTGGTAACACCCTGTGTCTGCTGTTTTTTCACCTCGTTCTTGTTTCTTCCTTTTTGCAACTTCTGGTTCGATTGTTGTAGGTTTCATGTTTTTCTTCTTCTTTTTCTTGACACTGACAGGTGTTTTACTTGGTTTTGCATCCAAGCATGTCAATTTCCTTTAGTAAATCAAGGACATACTTTCTTTATGAGATATGAATCCCTTCTTTTGACATAACTACTTCCATTCTTAGAAAGCATTTCAAGTCTCTAAGGTCATTGACTTCAAATTCTCTATTTAAAGCCATCTTGATTCGACTTATTTCTTGAAGATTGTTTCTTGTGAGTATGATGTCGTCTACATATACTATTAGGATGGTAGCTGTAGTGCCCAAAATTTAGAAAATATGGAGCCGCTACCAAAATTTTGAAGCAGGATAATTTTGGAAACCTTTTTAAAAATAGAAACTGGCCTACAAAAACTATTTAGGGTTCAGGAGTCGTTTGTATATGAGGAATGTGTTAGACACCCCACAACATCCATTCATAAGAATGGTGACCCTAAGTTAATTATTTAAAAATAAATATGGCCTTTAATTTTATTATAATTACCTAAAAAGAGATAAAACATAATATTTACAAAAAGAAATAAAGTGAAACTAATGAAAAAGATTGTTTATTTACAAAAGAAAAATAAGGAAGGAAATATATTTATTTACAAAGTTAGACTTGACCTATGAAGAAAACCTAGGGCCTACACACCCTTTAGAGGGATCAAAAAGCCCACATAGTTTGTTAGGGGTAGAAATGCGTGTCACTTTGTTGGTGTTTTTTAGAAAAAAAATGTTTATTTAATTTATTTGAGAAAAATATTTTTTGTTTGGTTTGTGTTTTTTATTTTTTTAAAGTATGTTTTTATTATCTCATATGAAACCAAATTCATAAGAAAATAATCTCTCTCTTTTTTATTTTAAAAATTTTTATTTGCAATAGAAAAAAAAGTACATTCTCATCATATCATTCATAGTAGAAAATTCAAGATGGCAAGAAAATCAAGAAAGACATTGTGAGAGCATGTATCTCCAATGCTTTGAGTCTTGCTACAAAAGAGACAAAGTGAGCAAGCCAAGGAAAATTGTATTATCAAAGTATAAGAATCCCTTTTTTATGGAAATATGGGAACAAAATTTAAGGTGGAAGCACATACAACTCTTAATGCATAATCTTAGCCAATTGCACAAACAACTAAGTGAGAGAGTGAAATAATAAAAGATCATGGGAATATGTATGATACAACACAGCATTAAGACCTACGCTTCAAATCAGCTGATAAATCATCATACAAGGGTGTACATCTCCAGAATAATTGGCTGTATAAGAGATGAAGTCAAATGTCAAGTAATAACATGATGAGAAAACGTGCATTCATTCCCTGACACAAAAAAAAATTATACAAGCAAAACTTTGATTGCAAGAGAGAGAACGTGAGAGGGTGTGTGGATGCAATCATGTGTCAGTGGAATCCAAACGCTTACATTGGTCAACAAAGATAGATAGTGTCATTAAGACAAAATAATCAAAAACACAAAGAAACACATTGATGGAATCAAATGGCTATTGCATGCTTGTGTATATCTAGAGAAGGAGAGGTGTCAAGAGTCTTATGTGTATGTGCCTCTTGTCATATTGACATTTTCATTGGCATAGGAAAATAGACACCTGATAGAAGAGGGAAGAAAAGAACACACAAAAATTCTCAATCAACTCCACTTTCTCTTACACCCATGAGAGAAAAACCCAACATTTTAGAAGAATTATGTAAAAGAATAATAACTCTCTATATTTTCTCCTTTATCTCAGCAATTCTTCTCAAATTCTTGTGTAATTCTTTGCAATCCATGTACGACAATCAGGTATGGACCTTAGTCGATCCACCTGAAGGTGTAAAAACCATCGGGTGCAAATGGATTTTCAAGGAGAAAACTGACATGGATGGCAATGTAAATGTCTTCAAGGCATAACTGGTTGCAAAAGGATTCACTCAAACTCATGGTGTAGACTATGATGAAACCTTTTCCCCAGTTGCAATAGCCAAATCAATTAGAATCCTTCTTGTTATTGTAGTATATTATGACTATGAAATATGGCATGTGGACTTCAAAACAGCCTTCCTTAATTGAAAGCTCCTTGAGGATGTGTACATGATACAACCTGAAGGTTTTGTGTATCCAGAGGACTCTGGTAAAGTTTGCAAGCTTTAAAGATCCATTTATGGATTGAAGCAAGCATCTCAGAGCTGGAATCATCGTTTTGGTGAAGTAGTCAAAGAGTTTGGATTCATTCAAAACATCAATGAACCTTGTGTCTACAAGAAGCTTAGTGGGAGCACAATTGTATTTCTAGTGCTTTATGTAGATGACATCCTACTCATTGGGAACGACATTCCTACCTTGTAGAGTCTCAAGTATTGGTTAGAAAAGTCCTTTTCAATGAAAGACTTAGGTGAAGCCACCTATATCCTAGGGATTAGAATCTATAGGGATAGATCCAAAAGACTAATAGGCCTAAGCCAGAGCACATACATAGACAAGATACTGCATAGGTTCAGTATGCTGGCTTCAAAAAGGGGTTACATGCCCATGTCTCATGGCATCCGTCTTAGCAAGGATATATTTCCTAGTACACCTTATCAGCAATATTGCATGAGTAAGGTTCCATATTGTAAGAGGCAAGCTTCACCCAAGAGGGGGGTGAATTGGGTGATGTTATAAATTTTTCGCTTGATGTGGTGATATGAAAATATAGTAGATAGAGTAGAGTAGAGAAGATTTGAACACAGAGAGTTATACTGGTTCGGCCTAACAACAAGGCCTACGTCCAGTCCTCAGAGATCAAGACCTACTGAGATTTTCACTATATCTCCAAGATTCAATGGGCTCTCAGAACGCCACAAAATAACAATCGTCCTTAAGTGGACTACAAGTAGAAATATTCTCTCAACAAGAAATTTCTCTCCCCCTTACGACAAGTCTTACGTGCAGAAAAACAACCTATGACTCTTCTCACTTGCTTATGTATACAAGACTTATGAGCAGCAACATTCTCTCCTGCTTACACCACTGTAAGTCTTACGAGCAGCAACGTTCTCTTCTGCTTGTATCTTATAAGGCTTAAGAGTGAAAGACACAGCAAGGAATTCTCTCAACAGCTTCTCTCGTAAGGAAAAACACCCCTCTCAAGGTCCCAATACCTTGAGATCAAATACACATAGAATTTTGAATTGTATGAAGACTCTCTTACAGAGCTAATGAATAAACACTGAAGGTCAATGTGTATACAGAGGAAAATGATGAATAACAGAGACTTGATATAAGCTTGTGAATTCTTGTGATATCTTGTTGTACGTGTTCTCCTTGAAACTCTGTATATATAGTTGCTCCAGTTTTTGCCCGTTTGGAAATTCTTCATTTGTGGAGCGGGACATTTGAAATTAATGGCAGACACGCACATGTTTTAAATAATCTGAGTGCGGTAGGTGCCAGCGTGTATATAATCATATTGTCTGCCGTTGTTTGACTTTCCTCATGTGGTTCAATTCAAACGTTCATATTCCTGTATCATACTTTTAAAATAATAAAAGCAATGTTAAACAATAATAAAAAGTAATGATGATATGAATTAATAACAATAAAACATATTCGGAATGAACGTTGTGATACTTAGCATTTTCGGTGGACAGACAGGGCATCACTCGAGCATGAAAGGCTCACTTCGAGTGATCTCCTATTTTCTTTCATATACCTCTGTTATCGGGTTGTGCTTGCAAAGAATATCAGAGAGACGAAATCTTCACTCGCGGGTGAAGATGGGTCTTACTCGAGCACAAAATCTCTGCTCGAGTGATCTCGCAATTTCCACAGGGAATGTCTTCTCGGGTTATCACTCGCACACCATTTTGACAAGAGTGAGAATTTGTACTCGCGGGTGAAATGGACCCTCACTCGAGCACACATACCTCTGCTCGAGTGAGACGCATATTCTCAAGGAATATGCTCTCAATATCATCACTCGCATCAGGATTTCAGAGGGATAGAATTTTCACTCGCGAGTGATGTGGGCCCTCACTCGAGCATAAAGACTCCTGCTCGAGTGAGAAGAATATTCTCAAGAATTATACCTTTTGAACAAGCACTTGCAACAGAATTGGAGAGGGATGAAATTTTCACTCGCAAGCATTGATGTGCCACTCGAGCATATAGGGGTGTGCTCGAGCACACTTGCACTTCTCTAAACTTCATGACTCTCGGCCAAGTACTCGTAGTACCTTGCTCGAGTGAATGAAGGAAGCATGCCATTACTTGCTCTCGACCAAACACTCGCAGACCCTCACTCGCATGTGTGCTCTAGTGATCTAGTGATCACAAAGGGAGAATGCCTCTCGGGTACATGCTTTCTGGCTTTCTCTCGCACCTGCTCGAGCACAGAGGAGATCTATGCTCGAGCATAAATATCATGCTCGAGCACTCAAGTGCAATTTCACAGCAGATATCAGCAAAGCATCAAATATGCATTTGGTAACTTAGAAACTTTTCTTAACCTTCTAAAAACATGTTTTGTACATAATTGACTTATTGTTATCATCAAAACTTGGGATCTAACATTCTCCCCCTTTTTGATGATGACAAAACTCTTTGTGATGAAGGTTTAAGAGAAATTGATTGAAATTGAAAATTTTTGAAATCTCTTCAAAGTTTCCAAATGCATATCAAGTTTAAGTTTCAAATTCAAGTTTTCCTGCAATATTTTCTCTGGACACTTAACAACCAAGATAAGTATAGTATGAGATATATAAGTTTTAATAGTAACTTGATAATCAAAATCATGAACAATTTGAAAACATGAAAAAGTTCAATCTTGAAACAAGTACATAATATCAATCAAATCAAAATAACATCAAATTCCTACCCAATACAGAAATCTACCCAAACACCCATACAGAAATCTACCCAAACACCCATATACACCCTACAGAAGCTCAGAAAACATCACACATCCTTCTCCCCCATTTTGTCAACATCAGAAGGGGGCTGTGGAGGTGGAACAAAGGATACCATGGCAGTGAGAGGGTCAATGGGCTGATCAGTTGGAGATGTTGACCGATCAAAGGTAACATCTACATTAGATTCTGGATCAGTGAAAAGTACATGAGTCTGTGGATGAAGTGATGAGGTATGAGTGGTCTCTGGAGGCACCCCGGAAGATGAAGAAGGAAAATGTGAGTGCAGGAAGGTCTCCATATTGGTGATCCTCTGTGACATCTCATCCTGAGTTTTGAACATCAGTTCAAAGTTAAGATTGGCCTTGTCTACCAAATTAATGACTTGTGCTTCCATTTTCTCCACAAGCTTCTCATACTCAGTCACTAACTCCTGCTTCAAACTTGATACAGCTTGATTAATTACCTCAGTCAGATGATTGGACAGAGAGGCATTGCGAAAGGAGGGAGGAGGAATAGGACCTTGTGCTGATGATTGTGCCTCATCTCCTCTGGATGGAGTGGCTTCCCTCTTGGATGTGGCTTTGGTCCGACTCACCGGAAGATTGATACCCATGTGAGTTAACTGAGTCTTACCAAACCTTGAGATGAGAATCCTTTCTTTTCCTTCCAAATACCAAATTTTGTTTTTCATCAAAATGAAAGAAACAAGTTAAGGGTAAGGTATGGTTGTGGATTTTGTTAAAGAAAAACGAAACCTTCTCATCTCATTAAAAATGATCTCCCCTACATTCCTTTGTTGCCCAGCAACCAAAGAAGCCAAGAAATAGTAATCCTTTTAAGCAAAGTGGGTAAAATTCTTGGATTTATTGACTATGCTCCTGGAATATATATAATGAAGGGCTCTGTGATTATCAGGCATATCAATAGGTTTGAAAATGAGAGGGCCAATTGGGTCTTTTGGTCTCAGAATTTTAAAACCTCATTGGCAGAAAAAGAGGGTGGATCAGTAGGAGGTACAATATAACCAAGTAAATCATTTATGATCTTGGCAGAAATCATAATGAATTTTCCTCTAACGGTAGTAGATACAGCTTCTTCAATCAACTCACCAAATCTAGACATAATATTATGAACTTTCATGTTGCAATAAAAGGTTTTCACAACAGTGGGGGAATATGGCAAATGGATATCTAGCCAGGGAGCATAGTATTGAAGATAAGGGTACAAGTCCAAATGACAACTCTTTTTCAAATAATCCAGATCAACATATACCACAGGGCAGAAATGTTTATGCTTAAATTCATCATCATATACCTTTTGAGATAATGCCTTAAGTTCTGTCACATTGAATCCCTCAGGAGGACTGGTGATGTGATCATCCACTGGTGCTTGTGATGCAGAAGGTACTCCTGAAGCAGAGGCAATTGGTTGCCTATCTTGATGTGAACTTGAAACACTGGCTTGAGAAGTAATTTTCCCAACTATCTTGTCAAGTTTGGATTTCTCTATTGCTTCCCGGAGTTGTCTACTTAAAGTATCGTCAGAAGAAGAAGATGATTGGGGTTGCTCTGACTTTTTTTTCTTCCCTTTTCCTTGAACCTCTTTGGATTGAGACCGGGTGATTATAGGTTCCTTGAATACTACACCCTTTGGTTTCTTTTGAGGAGGTTGATCTTTCTTTGAAACTTGAGGCTTTGGGTGAGGTTTCTTAGCCGGAGTCTTCTTTTTGGTCTTGGGTTTAGGAGGAGGTGACGGTGAGGATGAAATTTTGGGAGATGGAGGAGTAAGTTCAGGAGTTCCAGATTCACTGGCAGCAGAGTGAGTAGAAGAAGGTGAATGAGATCTTTGAGGGATAGAGGGTAGTTTTGTTCTTGCCATTGTAAAGAAAAATTGAAGAGAAGCAAAAACTCTTAGTTTTTGAAAGAAAGACAAATGGAGATTAGGGCACAAATTAGAAATGCAGAAGGTAAGAATCACCTCTTATAGAAGATTGGAAGGATGTAACGGCGATTTGAAGCTGAAAGACATGATTGAATGATGAGAAAACGGTTGAAGGTGAAGAGTTGTGTCTTTCGAGTGAGAAAGCACTTCGAGTGAGAAGAGGAAGTGCGACGTTCTGAGCTCCCCAGTAACTGATATAAGTGACAGTGCTCGAGCATGAACCCTAGTGCTCGAGTGATGTTCATACTGTGCTCGAGTGTGTTCTATCTGTGCTCGAGTGATTTTCTGGAAAAAATAATAAAACATATAAAACGTACCTGGATTGTAGATTTCTTGACTTATGTTGCGTCTTTGTACTCAAATCCTCCAAAATCATTTGAGTAACCATGGTTTGGATAACTTTTGCAAGGAGATTCTTCTTCTATACTCGAGCAAGCATTCCTCACCTCAAGCATGTTCATATCATGCTCGAGTGAGAATTTCTCACTCGCGAGTGAGTTTAATTCTCACTGTTATTTCCGATATATTCCCTTGGTATTCTTAACTCCTCTGTTAACCTCTGTTTTTCATGTCAAAGAGCAGAGTATCTTAAATAGTGCTGTGCTCGAGCAGAGCTTCTTGTGCTCGAGTGACACAGCTCATCACTCGAGCAGCACCTCCAGTGCTCGAGTGAGAATCCTGCAAAAACAAATTTTGAATACTCCGATGCTAAAGTCAGTATGGTTATCATCAAAAGAAACATTTAATTAAACTTTTTAACAAGAAAACTTACAACTCATTGGGATTAACCATTCCCAATTCTCTTCGAATATAAAGGAATTGATCTTTTGCAATTGGTTTTGTGAAAATATCCGCAAGTTGAAGATGAGTTGGTATAAATTCCACTTTGACATCTTTCTTTTGAACATGATCTCGAATGAAGTGATGTCGAATGTCTATATGCTTGGTTCTTGAATGTTGTACAGGATTTTTTGCCAAGCTTATCGTGCTGGTATTATCACAGTAGATTGGGATTTCTTTTAAATAAATTCCCAAATCTTGAAGTTGTTGTTTTAACCATAGCACTTGAGAACAGCAGCATGCTACAGCTATATATTCAGCTTCAGTCGAAGATAATGAAACTGTGTTCTGCTTCTTGCTGAACCATGACACTAAAGAGCCTCCGAGAAATTGACATTGTCCACTGGTACTTTTTCTGTCAGTTTTATATCCACCGTGATCTGAATCTGAATATGCCATTAAGTACTCATTCCCTCTTTTTGGATACCAGAGACCAAGCTCTGAAGTATCTCCTAGATATTTGAAAATTCTTTTTACTGTCTCTGCATGAGATACCTTAGGGTTGGATTAATACCTTGCACACATTCCCACACTGAACTGAATATCTGGCCTGCTTGCTGTGAGGTAGAGTAATGAACCAATCATTCCTCTATACTTTGTGATTTTGAAGCTAGGTCCCTTTACATCAGCATCCAACAATGTTGTAGAACTCATTGGAGTATCAGCTCCGTTAGCATTATCTAATCCATATTTCTTCAACAACTCTTTCAAGTACTTTGTCTGAGATATAAATATACCATTCTTCTTTTGTTTGATCTGAAGTCCAAGAAAGAAGTTCAATTCTCCCATCATGGACATTTCAAATTCTCCCTGCATAATCTTAGAAAATTCTTGACACATAGATTTGTTAGAAGCACCAAAAATAATATCATCAACATAGATTTGAACTATTAGAATATCATTTTTGTTATGTTTGATGAATAAAGTTGTATCAACTTTACCTCTGACAAAACCTTGATCAAGAAGAAATTTGCTTAGTCTTTCATACCAAGCTCTGGGTGCTTGTTTCAAACCATATAATGCTTTCTTAAGTTTGAAAACATAATCAGGTTTTGTTTTATCTTCAAAACCAGGAGGCTGTTCTACATATACTTCCTCCATAATATAACCATTTAGAAAAGCACTTTTTACATCCATTTGATAAAGTTTAAAACTTTTGATACAAGCAAAAGCTAAGAGTACTCGTATTGCTTCCAATCTTGCCACTGGAGCATATGTTTCCTTATAATCAATACCTTCTTCTTGATTATAGCCTTTGGCGACCAATCTTGCTTTATTTCTCACAATGATTGCTGATTCATCAAACTTGTTTTTGAAAACCCATTTGGTCCCTATAACCGTATGATCTTTAGGTCGAGGAACCAAATCCCAAACTTGATTTCTTTGAAATTGATTTAGTTCTTCTTGCATAGCAATCACCCAATCATTGTCAGATAAAGCTTCTTCTATATTAGAAGGCTCAATTTCAAAAATAAAAGCTGAAAATGTTACCTCACTGAGGATTCTATTTCTGGTTTTGACACCTTCATGAATATCTCCTATAACTTGATCAATTGGATGATCTTTCATATGTCTCCATGCTTTAGGTTGAGCATGATCATCGACATCTTCTATATTTTGAAAATCATTTGTTTCAAAATCATCCTGATTTGAAATAGATTTGTTTTTCTTGATTGAATCCATTTCTTCTTCATCATTAAGTTTTGTCTGAGATTCAATTTCATCAAACACAACATGAATAGATTCTTCAATAGTACAAGTTCTTTTATTGAAAACTCTATAAGCTTTACTTCTATTAGAATATCCTAGAAAAATACCTTCATCAGACTTTGAATCAAATTTACCTAAATTTTCTTTACCATTGTTATGAATGAAGCACTTACACCCAAAGATATGAAGATGAGCAATATTTGGCTTCTTTCCTTTGTAAAGTTCATATGGTGTCTTTCCAAGAGATTTGCGAATATATGCTCTGTTTCAAATATAGCATGCAGTACTCATTGCATCTGCCCAGAACACTTGTGACATTTCTTTTTCATTAAGTAATGCTCTTGCCATTTCTGTAAGCACTCTGTTCTTCCTTTCCACTACCCCATTTTGTTGAGGTGTTCTAGGGGCTGAGAAGTTGTGATCTATTCCTTTGTTGTTGCAGTAATCTTCAAACAATTGATTATCAAATTCTCCTCCATGATCTGTTCTAATAGAGACAATAGGAATACCTTTCTCATTTTGAACCTTTTTGGCAAACATAATAAATTCAGCAAAAGTTTCATCTTTTGAGGCAATAAATATAGTCCATGCAAATCTTGTAAAATCATCAACAATTACTAACGTATATAAATTTCCTCCAAAACTTTTTACTCTTGCAGGTCCTACCAAATCCATATGAAGTAATTGTAAAGGTTTTGAAGTAGAAATTTCATATTTTGTTTTAAAAGAAGATTTAGTTTGTTTGCCTTTTTGACATGCTTCACAAATCATGTCGTCTTTGAATTTGAGTTTAGGAAGGCCTACAACTAAATCTTTTCTAATCAATTTGTCAAGTTGATTCATATTGACATGAGCCAAACGCTTATGCCATAACCAACTTTCCTCTGATCGACTAAGAAAACAATTTTCAGAAAAATTTCAATTTAAATCAATAGTATAACAATTACCGTCCCTTTGAGCTCGGATCTTTGCTTTGATAGTTTCTTTGTTTAGGAGTAGATCTTTCTTGCTTACTATCAAGCATTCTTTCGAGTCAAAAATCACCCAGTTATCTTTGTCAGTGCTTTGGCTTACGCTTAAGAGATTGTGGCATAATCCTTCAACATAATATACTCCGTTGATTTGAATGTCATCGGTTCTTCCCACTTCACCAATTCCAGCAATACGTCCAGATTGATTTCCTCCAAATGTCACCTTTCCTCCTTCTCTAGTTTCAAACATGGTGAACTTATTTTTGTCACCAGTCATGTGTCTTGAACATCCACTATCAATATACCATTTGTTCCCTCGAGATGCTTTGAGACATACCTAGAATAAGATGATCAGGTTTTAGGTACCCACACTTTCTTGGGTCCTTTGTGGTTAGTATTTGAAATATGTGTCCCTTTCGGAACCCATTTATATGTTCCAACAACCTGTCCCTTTTTGAAATAACACGATGAAGTATAATGTCCTTTCCTATTACAAAAATTGCATACTACAAATGGATTCGATGTATGCACAGAATTCCTGAAATATTTAAGATAGTCTCTACTATTCTTTTTATTCTTATTATGCATAGCATTATATCCAATTCCAGATTTATCAAATGAAACTTTCTGAGAATTTAAAATAACCTTGAGAGTTTCACTTCCTTTAGTAAACTTTTCAACAATCTTTGTTAAATCTTCTATTTTCTTATCTTTCTCTTTACACATTTCATATGATGATATGGCATTACTTTCTAATTCTTTTACTTTCTTCTTATAACTAACCATTTCTTTAGCAACTTTGATGAACTCTGTATGCAATGCATTATATTCAGATAACAATTCATCATAAGAAGGTTCAGAGTCACTTACCTCAGAGTCTGATTCTTCTTCCTTAGCTACCAAGTATAGATTAGCTACTTCGTCGTTGTCATTTTCTTCGTCTGACGAACTATCACCCCAAATAGATGATATATATGCTTTATTTTTCTGCTTCTTTTTGTCTTTGTTTCTGAAGCATTCAGATTTGATGTGTCCTGGTTTCCCACATTCATAGCATACTATTTGTTGTTCTTTGTTTTCTTTCTTGCTTGGTCCACCTTGATAGTTCTTGAAATTCCTTTGTCCTCTTCTGTAGAATTTCTTGAACTTTCTCACGATCATTCCCATTTCATCATCACTAGGAACATCTTCATTCTCGGAAGTTTCTTCTTCTTCTTTGATAGCTTTAAGTGCAACTCCCTTTTTCTTTTTATCATCGAATTCTTCAAGTTCCTTTTTGAATCTCAACTTACCTTCATATTCAGAAAGATTGATCAAACGACTTTCCAAGAGCAGATAATTGATTAACAAGATGAGTATAGCTTAGTTCAAATTCTGATATGCTTTCTCCAGATTTCATACGAAATAGATCATATTCTGTAATTAAAGTATTGATTCTATTTTCTTTGATTCCAGATGTACCTTCGTGAGCAATTTCAAGAGCATCCCACATATCTTTGGCAGTTGGTAGAGTACATATACGAAATATTCTTTTTGACTAAGAGCACTCTATATCATTAGAATAGCTTTACTATTTAATGTCACTAACCTTTTGTCATTCTCGTCAAACTCATCTGGGCTCTTTTTAATTGTTCTATCTTCGATTTTCTTCATTGGAACATAGTCACCATCTTGTATAACATTCCATAATCCGTACTCGTTGCCCAACACGAACACTCTGAATTTGGCTTTCCAGAACGAAAAATGTTCTCCAGCAAAACCAGGAGGTCTAGTGATTGAAGCTCCATCTGGAAGGATATTTTCACCCATTGTTGCCATTTTTCGGATCCTTCTCAAGCTGTTAGGCTCTTCGGAGAAGACGAGGCTCTGATACCAAATGTAAGAGGCAAGCTTCACCCAAGAGGGGGTGAATTGGGTGATGTTATAAATTTTTCGCTTGATGTGGTGATATGAAAATATAGTAGATAGAGTAAAGTAGAGAAGATTTGAACACAAAGAGTTATACTGGTTCGGCCTAACAACAAGGCCTACGTCCAGTCCTCAGAGATCAAGACCTACTGAGATTTTCACTATATCTCCAAGATTCAATGGGCTCTCAGAACGCCACAAAACAACAATCGTCTTTAAGCGGACTACGAGCAGAAATATTCTCTCAACAAGAAATTTCTCTCCTCCTTACGACAAGTCTTACGTGCAGAAAAACAACCTATGACTCTTCTCACTTGCTTATGTATACAAGACTTATGAGCAGCAATGTTCTCTCCTGCTTACACCACTGTAAGTCTTATGAGCAGCAACGTTCTCTTCTGCTTGTATCTTATAAGGCTTAAGAGTGGAAGACACAGCAAGGAATTCTCTCAACAGCTTCTCTCGTAAGGAAAAACACCCCTCTCAAGGTCCCAATACCTTGAGATCAAATACACATAGAATTTTGAATTGTATGAAGACTCTCTTACAGAGCTAATGAATAAACACTGAAGGTCAATATGTATACAGAGGAAAATGATGAATAACAGAGACTTGATATAAGCTTGTGAATTCTTGTGATATCTTGTTGTACGTGTTCTCCTTGAAACTCTGTATATATAGTTGCTCCAGTTTTTGCCCGTTTGGAAATTCTTCATTTGTGGAGCGGGACATTTGAAATTAATGGCAGACACGCGCATGTTTTAAATAATCTGAGTGCGGTAGGTGCCAGCGTGTATATAATCATATTGTCTGCCGTTGTTTGACTTTCCTCATGTGGTTCAATTCAAACGTTCATATTCCTGTATCATACTTTTAAAATAATAAAAGCAATGTTAAACAATAATAAAAAGTAATGATGATATGAATTAATAACAATAAAACATATTCGGAATGAACGTTGTGATACTTAGCATTTTCGGTGGACAGACAGGGCATCACTCGAGCATGAAAGGCTCACTTCGAGTGATCTCCTATTTTCCTTCATATACCTCTGTTATCGGGTTGTGCTTGCAAAGAATATCAGAGAGACGAAATCTTCACTCGCGGGTGAAGATGGGTCTCACTCGAGCACAAAATCTCTGCTCGAGTGATCTCGCAATTTCCATAGGGAATGTCTTCTCGGTTCATCACTCGCACACCATTTTGACAAGAGTGAGAATTTGTACTCGCGGGTGAAATGGACCCTCACTCGAGCACACATACCTCTGCTCGAGTGAGACACATATTCTCAAGGAATATGCTCTCAATATCATCACTCGCATCAGGATTTCAGAGGGATAGAATTTTCACTCGCGAGTGATGTGGGCCCTCACTCGAGCACAAAGACTCCTGCTCGAGTGAGAAGAATATTCTCAAGAATTATACCTTTTGAACAAGCACTTGCAACAGAATTGGAGAGGGAAGAAATTTTCACTCGCAAGCATTGATGTGCCACTTGAGCATATATGGGTGTGCTCGAGCACACTTGCACTTCTCTAAACTTCATGACTCTCGGCCAAGTACTCGCAGTACCTTGCTCGAGTGAATGAAGGAAGCATGCCATTACTTGCTCTCGGCCAAACACTCGCAGACCCTCACTCGCATGTGTGCTCGAGTGATCTAGTGATCACAAAGGGAGAATGCCTCTCGGGTACATGCTTTCTGGCTTTCTCTCGCACCTGCTCGAGCACAGAGGAGATCTATGCTCGAGCACAAACATCATGCTCGAGCACTCAAGTGCAATTTCACAGCAGATATCAGCAAAGCATCAAATATGCATTTGGCAACTTAGAAACTTTTCTTAACCTTTTAAAAACATGTTTTGTACATAATTGACTTATTGTTATCATCAAAACTTGGGATCTAACACATATGCCTTGGCCATTAGATCCATTATGTATGCCATGTTATGTACTCAACCGGATGTCTCATTTTCCTTAAGTATGACTAGCAGATATCAACAAGACCCTAGTGAGGGTCATTGGACTGCCTTCAAGAATATCCTTAAGTAGTTAAGAAGGACAAAGGACTTATTTTTTGTCTATGATAGATTGGATGATGAGCTCTGTGTAACCGGTTACACAGATGCAAGTTTCCAAACTGACCAAGATGACCATAAATCACAATCTAGATATGTATTCCTCCTGAATGGTGGAGCAGTAAGCTGGAAGAGCTCTAAACAGAGCACTATAGCATATTCTGCAACAGAAGCTGAGTATATAGCAACATCAGATGCAACTAAAGAAGTCGTTTGGATCAGACGGTTCATTACTGAACTAGGGCTGGTGCCCACCATCTCAAATCTAATAGATTTGTTCTGTGACAATAACGGTGCTATTGCACAGGCCAATGAGTCTAGGTCACATCAAAGGACCAAGCATATACTCAAGCGATTTCATCTTATTAGAGAAATCAATGATAGAGGTGATATAAAGATATGAAAAATAGCAGGAGAAGATAATGTTGCTGATCCTCTCACTAAGCCACTTGCACAGGCAAAGCATGAGCGTCATGTTAGGACAATGGGAATTAGGCAAATTAATGATTGTACCTAGGGCAAGTGGGAGGATGTTGGAAATTGTGCCCTTAAGGCCAATCATTATACTTTGAACATTATTAATTTATATGAAATTTCTCCATTCTGTTATCATATTATTTGCATGTTAACTGTGATAATTGTATCCTTGAATAAATTATAACGATTGTCCTAAAATGTCCCTGGTCGGTCATCTATGTGGGAGCATAGATGAAACAAGACCAGTATGACTTTGATAAGATATGGAGATACAAATCAAAGTCTTAGGCACTTGTAAGAGTACAAGGTACTGGACTGACCCACTATGAGAGATCTACATGGATCAAGTCATAAGCTTTTCTCATGTACAACCACGTCACAATACTCTTTGACCTGAGGTCATCATGGATTCCTACATGAGAGTTGCTAAGCTTTGAACTAGTTAAAAGTCACTTTTGACCGGGTGATGATAAAGGCTACGATCTGGCTTGGTGGTTTTTCATGCAGAGGAATATAAATGATCAAGATGGAATTTGTCCCTCACATTAGTGGAGAGATATTACTGGGCCCCTCGATGAGTGAGTCTGAGAAATGTATGGCCAAACTATGATGGAAAGGATTTTCCATTTATATTGTCAGACTACTCAAGAATTGAGAAAGTAATGGTCAGGAACAAGAAGATGACATTATCCATGCCTCATCCTTGACTGATATATCGTGTGACAAAAGGGACGTGACATGGCTGTATGACAGGTTGTGTCGTATTAACGATCCTCATAGAGAAGCCGAATTCCTGAAGCACGGCCCTGTGTATAGTAGAATACTCCTGGAATTCATTTTTAACAGAACGTGATTCTAGATTGAAGAATTCTGTATTTGCTTAATTGAAGAATTATTCTCGTCTTATGGCTTCCGGTGTATAGTAGGTTCACCGAACTCTAGTATATTTCTCTGTTTTGTACACAAGAGTTTGTAGGGATATACATTTTAGAACTCGTGAATTGGTTAGAAGTTTTTAACCATCAAGATAAGGCGTCAGTCTTCAGTTTCATCCTTTCCTTAACTTTTTTATTTTATTTTCTCTTCTTTTAGATTGACGAGACTGAAGCGATAAATGCATGCTTTGTGAACAAAATTGATAAACTAGATTAAAGCTGAATTTGGGAATATAGTTGATATAGATAATAATAGTGTAGATGAATAGCTTTCCGTGATAAATTATTGTAGGTGATCTTCCTCCCAAATGAATCATATTCGTAACTCAATTAAAAACCAAATTGTATGGAACATATGATCCAATTAGTTATGTAATATTATTTCATCAAATTGTGAATTTCTTAATTGTCAAATTTCCCATCTTTAACTTTTATAAATTTCTTTTAGTTTCAAATTTAATTTATCTCTTACCATTATCACAAAAACCACTTATACTTAAGCTAATCCAAACAAATGTTATTTTTACAAAAGTCACCTATGCAACTGTCAATCCAAACATAAATTACATTACACAATCTTATTTTTAACCAAAAACAACATTGCAAAAAGTAAGATTAGAAAAAGCAACTTTTACAATCGCTGCTCCAAATACACATCACCATCCTCTTGACAACAACCTCTCTTTTTTTTTAGTGCAAACTGGAATACATTAACCTATTAAAAGGTTACAATGGAACTTGTTCCCTAGAGGAACATCAAAACAACGAAGAGTCCTGATCAACAACCACCTCCGTAAAAGAAGGTGGTAGGTGATCTAGGATAACAAAATTTTCAGCACTACTCTAAGATAATCCTGCCAAATAGGAAGCAAGAGTATTGTCCTCCCTAGGTACATAATTAATAAGGACCTGCCAATCTTTCGATATCCAAAGCCTCGCATCTTCAATCACTTCCATGAACGGATGATCCATAGGAATTCCTCTTGTAAGTAAGTGCCTCTAGACAATCTGTGAACACAATGATATTCTTTAAGTTCTTGTTCCAGGAGATCTGAAGGCCATGTATTATTGCAATAATCTCAGCTACCACAAGAGGTACTTGGATGAGCCAACTGATATACCCACAAACCCAGCTTCCATCTTCATTTTTTATAGCTCCAGCGCAGCCCGTCATGCCCGATTCCAGAACCGATCCATCTGTTTCTAAAGTAGCAAACCCAGATCTTCCCCTCATACTTACTCCTTCTTCAGTAATATTACAGGTGTAAAAACGACAGTTTTTTATTAGATCCATATCCAAAGCAGATCTAAATAAGCTAGTGTATCCATTGTGGTGTGCTATATCTTGATCACTCCCAAACAGCTTCAAGCAACGAGCAACCCAGATATCCTAGCAAGCGTACCCGAACAAAGTTGGCCAGCTAACTTTACTAGCGTAGTTTCTCCCTGCTTCATTCTTGAGATTCCACTGTATCCACTCCAAGCCTTGAAGGTTAGCAAATTTTTCCCATAGAACAGGCTTAATTAATGACAACAGCCTCTTTTCACAACCTATTAACTGTTTTTTTTTTAAAATTTTGTGTCCTATGTGTGAAAATTACATTCTTTTCAATTTTCTAGCTAGATTAATAAAACATCTATTTTAAACTACTTTTAAAGATTGGTGTCTTCTCTGGACGAAAGAGGGAGAGCTTTTTTAATTTTGCGTAAATCCATATAGCAATGTTGGAGTGATTGATTGGAATTGGGAAAAGTTTGATAGAATTCTTGAAGAGAGAGAAATATTTTCATCTCAAGGCGAGATGATTGAGACTGATAATTAGAAACGATAAGTGCCCAGAAATAGATGGCAAAGAGACCAACAGCAACGGGAGACAATGACAATTTTTCAAATTGGGCGACTAGGTTTTCCTCTTTCTATTTCTTTTAGAAGTTTTTTTTTATTTTTTTTAAACTAGTATGCCAACTAGGATTAAAATGCCAGCATTTAATCACACAGTCATCATAATCAATCTTAAAATACTTTGAAGACCGGTTTTCCATACAATCGGTCTTAAAAGTAAAGTTTTGAGACCAGTTTTGTTGACAATTGGTCTTAAAATTCAAACTTTTAAGACCAGTTATATGGACAACCGGTCTTAAAAATGTTTATGTATAACCTATAAAAGAGGTCTTTTAACACCGGTGCTCATGACAACCGGTCTTAAAATGGTTTAGTTTAATACCGGTTATCAATACAACCGGTCTAAAAAGTATGACTTTTAAGACCGGTTTCTTAACCAATTTAAAAAGTATCAAATCTTTTTAAATCGGCTGTATCAAAACCTGATCCAAAATCGGTTTAAAAAGTCATTTTTAATAAGTCTAAAAAGTCATTTTTCCACTGGTAACATTTGAATCTTTATATACTTTTTTTGCATTTTAAAAAATTTTATGGTGTCAAACGGTACTATATATAACTTTGTTATTCAATTTGCCCTTTTCGCTCATACATACATACATAATTATAGATTGTGGCAATCTTATTATAGTCAGTGAATGAACTAATGGTAAGCTTTCCAGTAAAGGGATTGCACCAAAACATAACAAACTCCTTGAAAAGATGAGGGTGCAAGGTTAACATACATACATACATACATACATAGCACCAAAACATAAAAAACTCCTTGAAAAGATGAGGGTGCGAGGTTATTTTTTTTTGTCAGTTTTCACAATTCAATCTTATAATTTCTCCACATCAAGTCTTTGATGATATTGCTTTACCTTACAACAACAATTAGCAAGTATGACGAAAGCATGTATGAATCATTGTTGATTCCTAATGCCATCTCTCAAATAAGAGTTTCATTTTTTGTATATACTATTTTGGTATCAAAGTCTTATCATTTGTATCAAAACTCCATTAATTGATATCAGATGTTTATAGGGGTTAACAGAAGTGTCAAAATTGCCCCTCTTTTAAACCTTTATGTACTTTTTGTGACTTTTGAAAAAATTATGGTGCCAGATGTACCATGTAAATAACTTTGTTGCTAAATTTGCCCCTTTGCCATTATTTATATATATGTATTGTAAATTGCGGTAAGTCCTATTGCAATTAAAAGTTGAACTAATGGTGAAATAAAGTTCAAAGCTTTCCAACAATAGTGTTGCGCCAAAGCATAAAAAACTCATTGGAAAGATGAGAGTACAAGGTTCAATTTTTTTTTGCAGTTTTAACTATTCAATCTTATAATCACTCCACATCAAGTCTTTGTTATTATTGTTAGGATCGATAGGCACAACGGAAGAATTTTGAAAATTTCACCGATCCTAATCGAGGATCTATCAACGGCGTTTAAACCAAGTTGGAAGGATTCACACCTCTTTGATGATTCAGAGTTTTCACGATCTCTAGGAGCCAAAACGTCAGGTCCGCTCCCTCTACCGGTATCCACATGAATGCTCTCCAACTGAGACTGCGTGCTAGCACCTCTAATGTCTCCTAAGGTTTCACTTGCGGCTCTCAATTCTCATGTGCGTATGAATATATCTGCTCTATCAAGTTTTATAACCTATGAGGGCTATTTTCAAATTTCAAAATTAATCAACATTAATTTTGAAATTAATTAACAATTAATTACTTGATGAACTAATTAAATAAATTCAGTTTAAATTAAATCTATCCAACAGTTTTAATTTAACCTATTTATTTAATCCAAATAAAGAGCCATTAGATTTAATTTATCTTCATAAATAAAATCTGAGATATTATATCTCTATCATGTTAGTTATTAAATTTAATATATCTTAATAAACTAAATTTAAAGCTAACACAATATAATAATATCATATAATATATATATACATATATATATATAAGATATATATATTTCGAAAATATATATATATCCATATAATATTATTAAATATAATAATATCATATAATATATATATACATATATATATATAAGATATATATTTCGAATATATATATATATATCTATATAATATTATTAATGAATTTTATATTTTATATATATATATAAATATAAAATTCATCCACCCTAAATTAAACATTATCTCGTATTGGGCCATTCTTGTGTGCGACCCTGGAGGCCCATATGAAGTTGGCAGTGGGCCAATAACTATACTAACCCAAAAGTCACAAACGGCCTCTAGCAAGACATTACGACTACCCAATTCATATGAGGATCGTTATCACGATGCAACCTGTCATACAACCATGTCACGTCCCTTTTGTCACACGATATATCGATCAAGGATAAGGCATGGATAATGTCATCCTCTTGTTCCTGACCATTACTTTCTCGATTCCTGAGTAGCCTGATAACAGAGATAGAAACTCCTTTCATCATAGTATGGCCATACATTTCTCAGACTCACTCATCGAGGGGCCCAGTAATATCTCTCTACTAATGTGAGGGACAAATTTCATCTTGATCATTCATATTCCTTTGCATGAAAAACCATTAAGCCCGATCGTAGCCTTTATCATCACCCGGTCAAAAGTGACTTTTGACTAGTTCAAAGCTTAGCAACTCTATGTAGGAATCCATGATGACCTCAGGTTTAAGGGCATTGTGACGTGATTATACATGAGAAAAGCTTATGACTTGATCTATGTAGCTTTCTCATAGTGGGTCAGTCCAGTACCTTGTACTCTTACAAGTGCCTAAGACTTTGATTTGTATCTCCATATCTTATCAAAGTCATACTGGTCTTGTTTCATCTCTACTCCCGCATAAATGACCAACCAGGGACATTTTAGGACAATCTTTATGAATTATCCAAGGATACAATTATCACAGTTAACATGCAAATAATATGATAACAGAAAGAAATTTCATTAAAATAATAATGTTCAAAGTACAATGATTGGCCCTTAGGGCACAATTTCCAACATCCTCCCACTTGCCCTAGGTGCAATCATTAATTTGCCTAATTCCCATTGCCCTAACATGACGCTCATGCTTTGCCTGTGCAAGTGGCTTAGTAAGAGGATCAGCAACATTATCTTCTCCTGCTACTTTGCATATCTTTATATCACCTCTATCATTGATTTCTCTAATAAGATGAAATCGCCTGAATATATGCTTGGTCCTTTGATGTGACCTAGGCTCCTTGGCCTGTGCAATAGCACCGCTATTGTCACAGAACAAATCTATTGGATTTGAGATGGTAGGCACCACCCCTAGTTCAGTAATGAACTTTCTGATCCAAACGGCTTCTTTAGCTGCATCTGATGCTGCTATATACTCAGCTTCTGTTGCAGAATCTGCTATAGTGCTCTGATTGGAGCTCTTCCAGCTTACTGCTCCACCATTCAGGAGGAATACATATCCAGATTGCGATTTAAGGTCGTCTTGGTCAGTTTGGAAACTTGCATCTGTGTAACCGGTTACGCAAAGCTCATAATCCAATCCACCATAGACCAAAAATAAGTCCTTTGTCCTTCTTAAGTACTTAAGGATATTCTTGAAGGCAGTCCAATGACCCTCACCAGGGTCTTGTTGATATCTGCTAGTCATACTTAAGGAAAATGAGACATCTGGTCGAGTACATAACATGGCATACATGATGGATCCAATGGCCGAGGCATATAAAACCTTACTCATGCGATCTTGTTGATCAGGTGTACTAGGACACATATCCTTACTAAGATGGATGCCATGAGACATGGGCATGTAACCCCTTTTTGAATCCTGCATATTGAACCTATGCAATATCTTGTCTATCTATGTGCTCTGACTTAGGCCTATAAGTCTTTTGGATCTATCCCTATAGATCTTAATTCCTAGGATATAGGTGGCTTCACCTAAGTCTTTCATTGAAAAGGACTTTCCTAACCAAGACTTGACACTCTACAAGGTAGGAATATCTTTCCCAATGAGTAGGATGTCATCTACATAAAGCACTAGAAATACAACTATGCTCCCACTAATCTTCTTGTAAACACAAGGTTCATCGATGTTTTGAATGAATCCAAACTCTTTGACTACTTCATCAAAACGATGATTCCAAATCCGAGATGCTTGCTTCAATCCATAAATGGATCTTTGAAGCTTGTAAATTTTATCAGAGTCCTCTGAACACACAAAACCTTCAGGTTGTGTCATGTACACATCCTCAGCAGCTTTCCATTAAGGAAGGTTGTTTTAACATCCATCTGCCATATTTTATAGTCATAAGATGCTGCAATGGCAATAAGGATTCTGATTGATTTGGCCATTGCAACTGGGGAAAAGGTTTCATCATAGTCTACACCATGAGTTTAAGTGAATCATTTTGCAACCAGTCGTGCCTTGAAGACATTTACATTGCCATCCATGTCAGTTTTCTCCTTGAAAACCCATTTGTACCCAATAGTTTTTACACCTTCAGGTAGATCGACTAAGGTCCATACCTGATTGTCATACATGGATTGCATTTCAGACTTCATGGCATTTAGCCATTTCTCAGAGTTTGGTCCCACTGTGGCTTCTCGATAGGTGGTGGGCTCATTTTGCTCAATGAGCAACACATCACGGCCTTCAGTAATCAAAAATCCATATCTCTGAGGCTGATGCCATGTCCTATCAGATCTTCGTGGACCTTGTGTTACTTGAGGAGGCTTAGCAACTTGTTGTGAGTCTTCTCTAATTTCCATCTGTGGTTCTATACCATCTTGTGGCTCTCGAATTTCTTCGAGATGTACGTCGCTCCCACTAGTTGTTTTAGAGACAAACTCTCTTTCTATAAACTTGTCATTTCGAATAACAAACACTTTTTTATCGGTGGGATTGTAGACATAGTATCCTTTCATTTCTTTAGGATACCCCAAAAAGGCACTTTATGGATCTGGGTGCTAATTTATCAGAGGCTTGTTGCTTAACATATACCTCACATCCCAAGATTTTGAGAAAAGATAAACTTGGTTTCTTTCCAGTCTATATCTCATATGGTGTCTTTTCAATTACCTTAGATGGAACACGATTTAGTGTGAACGCAGCTGTCTCTAGGGCATGTCCCCAAAAGGATAGTGGAAGATCTGTTTGACTCATCATAGATCGAACCATATCTAATAGTGTTCGATTCCTTCGTTCAGAAACGCCATTCCATTGTGTTGTTCCTGGAGGAGTCAATTGTGAGATTATCCCACAACTCCTAAGATGGTCAATGAATTCTTGGCTCAAATATTCACCACCTAGATCAGATCGAAGTGCTTTAATTATTTTACCAAGTTGGTTTTGTACTTCATTTTGGAATATTTTGAACATTTCAAAAGATTCAGATTTATGTTTCATCAGATAGATATAGACATATCTACTAAAGTCATCTATAAATGTAATGAAGTAGACATAACCTCCTCTGGCAGCTATATTTAATGGTCCACATACATCTGTATGTATGAGGCCAGTAACCCTCTCGCTGTGCCTAGTAAAAGGTGCCTTAGTCATCTTTCCTAATAAGCAAGATTTGCATGTATCATATGATTCAAAATCAAATGAGTTTAGAAATCCATCTTGATGGAGTTTAGAAATGTATTTCTCATTTATGTGGCCTAGACGACAATGCCATAGGTAGGTCGGATTCAAATCGTTTGATTTTATCCTCTTAGTAGTTACGTTATAGATATTCTCATTATTAGAATGTTCCAAATTTAATATATAATGACCAACATGCAAATCACCATCAGCATAGAAAATGTCATTATGATAAATAGAACATTTACCATTCCTAGTAATGGAAGTATAACCTTCCTTATCCAAATAAGAAAGAGAAATAATGTTACTACTCAAAGCAGGAACATAATAGCAATTGTTCAAAACTAACAAAAGCCCACTGGCCAGAACTAATTCATAAGTGCCTATGGCTAAAGCAGCAACTTTTGCTCTATTTCCAACTCGTAGGTCCACCTCGCCCTTATTCAGCTTTCTATTGTCCTTTAGACCCTGCACATTTGTACAAATGTGAGAACCACATGCAGTCTCTAATACCCATGTACAGGAAGTAGAAAAATGAATGTCTATAACATAAATACCTGAAGTGATAGCCCCGCGATCCTTCTTGTTCTTTTTCAGATCTTCTAGGTAGAGTTTGCAATTCCTCTTCCAATGACCGGGTTCATTGCAGAAGTAGCAGACTCCTTCCTTTGGAGGCTTTGCCTTCTTGGGTGCAGGTTTGGTTTCAGGCTTGTTTGACTCTTTGGTCTTACCACTTGAGCCATTACCCTTCTATTTGCCCTTCCCTTTCTTTTTCATACCCTTTCCTTTCTGAACCGTCAAAACTATGCTAGGCTTTTTCTTAATGCTTTGCTCAACAGTTTTGAGCATCCCATGCAGCTCAGAAATTGATTTCTCCATGTTGTTCATGTTGTAGTTCATAACAAACTGGTCATAACTCTCTAGGAGTGAGTTGAGGATCAAATCCTTAGCAAACTCCTCGCTCATGGGAAATCCAAGCCTCTTAAGGTGATCAATATAGCCTTTCATCTTTAACACATGAGTACTAATTGATGCACCTTTAGCCATTTTGTAGGAATTAGCCTTTGTGGTCTCATACCTTTCTTGCCTTGCCTGTTGCTGGAACATTTCCTTGAGATGTACAATCATCTCATGAGCCTCCATGAGTTCCACATCTCTTTGGAGCTCTGGAACAATAGTGGCAAGCGTCAGGCAACCTACATCCACAGAGTCATCCTTATGCTTTGTGTAAGCATCTCTCTGAGCTCTTGGAGCATTGGCTGCAGGCTCCTCAGGAATGGGTTGATCAAGGACATAAGCCTTTCTTTCCTGCTTGAGAACAATTCTCAAGTTCCCGGACCAGTCCCAAAAGTTTATCCCATTGAGTTTGTCCTTCTCAAGGACCGATCGCAACGAAAGTGTAGCAGTATTACTAGTCGACATGATTCTACAATTAAAATATGCAAAGTTAGTGAGTAATCTCCCACTAAATTAACAACCCTCAATATAATAATTAGTGGGCTAAGATCCATATTTGGCTTAAACTTAAGTATGCTTTGGCAAGACACTTAAATTCAAGTTATTTAGGTAGGTAACCTATTTACCAATTACATCACATGTAACTCTTAGATCTTTATGGGATTTAATCATCATACGATCCGGCATGTTTAACCCCATCTAATGCCTTGAGATTCAAAACCGTTTTATTAATCTCAATTAACTCAAAACAATAATGAATATTATGAGCAGCACCATTACTCAAGCTTGTCTCATCAAGATAACTCAAGTGCATCCACTTTGGTGGTTTCCACAATTGAGCAATCTAGGTTTTGACAAGTATTCATTAATTGACGGCATTATGACTTAAGATTTGATTTAGAGGGCTTAATTAATTAGTTTTGTTTATATGGATGCAATCGTGGTCGTATCTCATACAGATAAATACATATAAATGTAAAAGTAATCACGCAATGATCTTATCAAAAGCATAATTTAAACGTGACACAACATGACTTACCTAACCTAAAATCCTCCCAAGCCAATGAGAGGACTTTTCTAAATAAAAGAAATACATTGAGAGAAACCTCGTTTAAACATTCGAGGGGAGTGAGATGAGAAGAGAATGTACACCGAGAGTATTTAGAGAAAGGCACAGCACGTAGGCCGTATTTAAATATTACAACCTTTGTAAAATTCTAAAGCCATATTTTTCACCATACCCAAACAAGGATAAATAATAAACCACAACAAGAATTCATAAAATATGAAAAGCAATAAATGTCGTGATCAGATTATATTGCGCAACGCAGAGGTGGTCACGGCGGTCCCGCTAACTACGATCTTTCAAAACAAAAACAACAATGGCCCAGAACGCTTCTGATCCAGATTGTCTTCCCCATAGTTTGGATCCCATTTACCCGAATAGATATCCGAACCTAGACCCGATTTGATTGCCGCCAACTACGATCTCAGGTACCCTACCCAATTTCATGCTTGTTCAAAACGAAAATCACATAAATGTTTCAAAACCAAAAACGAAACAATTTCAAGATTCAATTTAAACAAAAACGAAAATCAATGGAATTACAAGATCACATCTTTCTAAATAATTTTGTTTCGTATTAACCAAATCACATGCATATTCGAGTGTTTCTTATAAACATACGTACACATCCCATATATATCACATGTATAAGAATCATAAACTCAATTTAAACACACAATTGATCTGGCTCTGATCTGGCTCTGATGCCACTGTTAGGATCGATAGGCACAGTGGAAGAATTTTGAAAATTTCACCGATCCTAATCGAGGATCTATCAACGACGTTTAAACCAAGTTGGAAGGATTCACACCTCTTTGATGATTCAGAGTTTTCACGATCTCTAGGAGCCAACACGTCAGGTTCGCTCCCTTTACCGGTATCCACACGAATGGTCTCCAACCGAGACTGCGTGCTAGCGCCTCTAATGTCTCCTAGGGTTTTACTTCAAGCTCTCAATTCTCATGTGTGTATGAATATATCTGCTCTATCAAGTTTTATAACCTATGAGGGCTATTTTCAAATTTCAAAATTAATCATCAATAATTTTGAAATTAATTAACAATTAATTATCTTGATGAGCTAATTAAATAAATTCAGTTTAAATTAAATCTATCCAACAGTTTTAATTTAACCTATTTATTTAATCCAAATAAAGAGCCATTAGATTTAATTTATCTTCATAAATTAAATATGAGATACTATATCTCTATCATGTTAGTTATTAAATTTAATATTTGTTAATAAATTAAATTTAAAACTAACACAATATAATAATATCATATAATATATATACATATATATATAAGATATATATATTTCGAAAATATATATATATCGATATAATATTTTTAAATATAATAATATCATATAATATATAAGATATATATTTCAAAAAAATATATATATATCTATATAATATTATTAATGAATTTTATATTTTTTATATATATAAATATAAAATTCATCCACCCTAAATTAAACATTATCTCGTGTTGGGCCATTCTTGTGTGCGACCCTGTAGGCCCATATGAAGTTGGTAGTAGGCCAATAACTATGCTAACCCAAAAGTCGCAAGCGGCCTCTAGCAAGACATTACGACTACCCAATTCATATGAGGATCATTATCACGATGCAACCTATCATACAACCATGTTACGTCCCTTTTGTCACACGATATACCGATCAAGGATAAGGCATGGATAATGTCATCCTCTTGTTCCTGACCAGTACTTTCTCGATTCCTGAGTAGCCTGATAACAGAGACAGAAACTCCTTTCATCATAGTATGGCCATACATTTCTCAGACTCACTCATCGAGGGGCCCAGTAATATCTCTCTACTAATGTGAGGGACAAATTCCATCTTGATCATTCATATTCCTTTGCATGAAAAACCACTAAGCCCGATCGTAGCCTTTATCATCACCTGGTCAAAAGTGACTTTGACTTGTTCAAAGCTTAGCAACTCTTATGTAGGAATCCATGATGACCTCAAGTCTAAGGGCATTGTGATGTGGTTATACATGAGAAAAGCTTATGACTTGATCCATGTAGCTTTCTCATAGTGGGTCGGTCCAGCACCTTGTACTCTTACAAGTGCCTAAAACTTTGATTCGTATCTCCATATCTTATCAAAGTCATACTGGTCTTGTTTCATCTCTGTTCCCGCATAGATGACCGACCTGGGACATTTTAGGACAATCTTTATGAATTATCCAAGGATACAATTATCACAGTTAACATGCAAATAATATGATAACAGAATGGAGAAATTTCATTAAAATAATAATGTTCAAAGTACAATGATTGGTCCTTAGGGCACAATTTCCAACAATATTGCTTTATTGTGCAACAACACTTAGCAAATATGACGAAACTACTTACGAATCATTAGTGATTCCTAATGCCATCTATCAAATAAGAGTTCCACTTTTTATACATACAATTTTGGTATCAAAGTCCTATCATTGATATCATAACTCTATTAATCAGTATCAGAGGTTTAGAGGGATTCATGAAAGTGTCAAAATTGCCCCTCTTTTGAATCTTTATGATCCTTTTTGCACTTTTGAAAAAAGTTATGGTGTTAGATGCCCCTGCATATAACTTTGTTCTAAATTACCCCTTTGCCTTTATATTTATATACATGGAATGTCATAAGGTCCAATTTTGCCACAGAAGTTTTTAATTAGGAGGGATGAGTTTCCAAAAGTTTTTTAGGAACAATTTTACCCAAAAAGGATAAAAAAGAAGTAATCTTGCCCCCTCCATTAGGAAATTTAAATTTGATTGTTAATTTGACTTATATGTCTACTCACCACAGCCACCTCATCCTCTAGAGGCACGTCATAATCCACATCATTCCCTCCTTCTCTCTTCCTCTCAACTTCGTCCTTCCTTTCCTACTCCTGTCACTCCCTCTTTTCCTACCTAACTCTTCAAGTTGCATCATAAGCTAAGAAGCCCCTATAGAATCTAAGGCAAGAATATTATAATCATTTAAGAAACATTCTGGTAGCCATATATCTCAATCCTAACAGTAAGTACTCCTTTAATTGAGCTCTCATCCACCTCGTTCACCTCGCCGATACAATCCATCTCATTCACGCTATCTCTGGTTAATTAGTTCCTAAGTCTTGACCTAATTTCATCATCTTTCACCTATCTCGTTTTCCTTCAACACATAAATAATTTGCTAACTTTCAAAAGACAATTAGATGGAAGAACCAAGTGAAATTGTGATGCTACTCTTTGATTCTAATATAAATCAACTACTAGAATTTACACTTGATCATGAAAATTTGTTGTTATTCTTCAGACATGAGGAATCAAATTGTTTACGAAATCATTGAAAACCTCATGGATCGATTAAGGGTTAAGGCTTATAAAGTGGCATTGGTTTGTTTCTCCCCCTATTGTTAAAGGCATAAAGCACTTTGAAAAGAACTTCGACAGTCTAGTAAGCCTTACCGATCTGGGCTAAGGAAAAAAAGGAGCAAATAAACTTTGCTAGAGATGTATAATAAATGATGAAATATTATACACCATATAAAATTCTTCCCTTGGATTTTATAGGGGCTTCTTAGCCTATAATGCAGCTTGAAGAGGTAGGGAAGAAGAGAGGCAGTAACGGTAGTAGGAGAGGAAGTATGTAGTTGCAAGGAAGAGAGAAGGAGGGAGTGATGTGGATTTATGATGTGGCTCAAGATGATGAGGTGGATGTGCAAAGTGTGCCATATATGTCAAACTAATGGTCAAATTTAATGTTTATAACAAAAGGAGCAAAGTTGCTACATTTGCTATACTTTAGGGGCAAAATTGCCCCTAAAAGAACTTCCAGACACCCACCACTCATAAGTGAAAACTTTCCAGGGCAAAATTGAACCTTAACCTTATATGGAATTGTAGATTACGCCAAGTCCTATTGTAGTTAGAGGATGAACTAATAGTGAAACTAAATTTAGAGCTTTCTAGCGATTGTGTTGCACTAAAACATAAAAAACTCATTAGAAAAATGAGAGTGCAAGGTTGATTTTTTATTCAATTTTGTCAATTCAATCTTATAATTTCTCCACAAGTCTTTATTCATATGGCTTTACTATGCAACAACACTGATCAAGTGTGAAGAAACCACGTATGAATCATTGGTGATTCCTAATGCCATCTGTCAAATAAGAGTTCCACTTTTGGTACATGCTATTTTGGTATCAGAGTTCTATCATTGGTATCAAAACTCTATTAATCATTATCGGAGGTTTAGAAGATTAATAAAAGTCTCAAAATTGCCCCTTTTTGAACCTTTATGTACTTTTTTTTTGCACTTTTGAAAACTTTATGGTGTTAGATGGCCTTGCATATAGCTTTGTTGTGAAATTTGCTCCTTTGCCCTTATATATGGATTGTAGATTGCGATAAGTCCTATTGTAGTTAGAGGATGAACTATTGGTGAAACAAAATTCAGAGCTTTCTAGCGAGAGAGTTACACCAAACATAAAAAACTAAATGGAAAGATGATTGTGCAAGTTTCATTTTTGTCAGTTTTGACTATTCAATCTTATAACTTCTCCACTGCTAGTCTTTGTTGATATTGCTTTACTGTGCAACAACACTTAGCAAGTATGACGAAACTATATACAAATCCTTGGTGATTCCCAATGCTATCTCTCAAATAAGAGTTCCACTTTTGGAATTTTGGTATCAGAGTCCTATCATTGGTATTAGAACTCCATTAATTGGTATCAGAGGTTTAGAGTGGTTAACAAAAGTGTTAAAATTGCCCTTCTTTTGAACCTTTATGTACTTTTTTACACTTTAAAAAAATTTATGGTATTAGATGCCCCTGTATATAACTTTGTTATGAAATTTGCTCATTTGCCCTTATATATATACATGGAATTGTATATTGCGGAAAATCCTATTGCAGTGAGGGGATGAACTAATGCTGAAACAAAATTAAGAGCTTTCCAGTAAGGGTATTGCACCTAAACTTAAAAAAACTCATTGGAAATATGAGAGTGCAATGTTTACTTTATTTTTTAGTCAGTTTTGACTATTCAATCTTATAATTTCTCTACATCAAGTCTTTGTTGATATTACTTTACTGTGCAACAACACTCAACAAGTATGACAAAACCACATATGAATCATTGGTGATTCCCAATGCCATATCTCAAATAAGAGTTCTACATTTGGTATATACTATTTTGGTATTAGAGTCCTATTATTGGTATCAAAACTCTGCTAATCGGTATCAGAGATTTAGAGGGGTTAACAAAAGTGTCAAAATTGCCCCTCTTTTAAACCTTTATATACTTTTTACACTTTTGAAAACTTTAGGGTGTGTTTGGTGAAAACTTTAGGGTGTGTTTGGTTTGAGGGGATAGGAGAGATCCTCATTTACTCATTTGGTTTGAATTTTTAGGTGGGAGAAAAGCCAAAATTTTAGCTCTCATTCTCTTATCCCTCCCTTTATATTTGGCTTTCATTATAAAGGATCATCTCCCTCCCTTCTAATAATCAAATAAGGTAATAGACCCCCCTCTCCTTCCCTTCGCTCAAATCAAACACACCCTTTATGGTGCCAGACAACTCGATATATAACTTTGTTGTTAAATTTACCCCTTTGCCCTTATATATACATATGGAATTGTAGATTACGACAAGTTCTATTGCAGTCAGAGGATGAACTAATATTGAAATAAAATTAAGAGCTTTTCTAATGAGGATGTTGTACCAAAACATTAAAAAATCATTGGAAAGATAAGAATGCAAGGTTATTTTTTTGTCAATTTTGACTATTTAATCTTATAATTTCTTCACATCAAGTCTTAAGACATGGTATCTCTTTACTGTGCAACAACACTCAACAAGTATGACGAAACCACTTACGAATCGTTGCTTGATTCCAATGTCAACTCTTAAACAAGAGTTCCACTTTTGATACATACTACTCCCTCCGGTCCTAATTATAGGATAACATTTGAGAGTTGATTTTGATCCTAATTATAGGATAAAGTTCTAATTTTTTATCAATTTCTTCTCAAAATACCCCATATTGGTACTTTCTCAATAATAATTAAACACAATAATAATTTAATAAGAGTAGATCGGAAGTTGTTGAAGGAGATCGACGACGCCAGACTGTGTAAGAGCTCAGAGAAGTCTTGTGTGAGGTAGTAAAGGTACAAAAAAACATAGATAATCAACGTAACTGGATGCCATTTTAAATTTTAAATAAGGGAATTTTAGGAAAATAAATATGATTAACTAATTTAACCATTATCCTTAATTTCTCCAAAGTTAGGTAAATATATCCTATAATTAGGACCAGAGGGAGTATTTTGGTATTATAGTCCTATCGTTGGTATCAAAACTCTATTAATCGATACTAGATTCTTATCCATCTTAATATCTGACATGCAAAAACTGATAAACCATATACTGGAGATTCTTCATTTTTGCTATTAAGATTATTTAAATGAGATACTTACTTAAAAACTTTTAGTTACACTTATCGTCCTTGTTATTTTTGGATTTAGCTTCTCTCCTTGGCTCTTCCAGTCATTTGCCTCTCCATTGTCTAAAACTACACCGTTTAGAGTGGTTTTTGGTGTAAGTTGTGAGGGTGATCCATTTTTTTTTTCAAAATATCATTCAATGGACTGAAATATTTCTTTATAGTACCGAGTATCTTAAAATAATTCTCCATGCACTCTATGACATAAAAAAAATTTTTTGGGAGCATTCAGTAACTGGCAAGCTGCACCTTAAAGTATTTTTTCAATAATACTAGATATCTTGAATTGAATTTTTTGTATTTTTTAGTAATACTGGATATCCTGAATTGAATTTTTCATTTATACATATTGAGTATTATTGAAAATATACTTTAGGGTGTAACTTGCTAGATACTAGTTACTACTGAAAAAAATATTTTATGCCATAGAAAAATGTTTTATGTCATAGAGTGCACAAAAATTATTTTAAAATATTAGGTGCTTCTAAAAAATATTTTAAGACACTAAATGCCATTTTAAAAAGAAAAAAAAAGTTGATCACCCTCACATCTATATCTATCTATATATCATATAATACTCTTCCACCACAATCACTGTTCATAAGGAATGAATGGCTTTGATCTCTTATACCATCAAAAACACTATTCCTAGTGAATTAACGGTCCAGATATGCTTCCATCCTCACATAACGTAACTATCATTCTAACATAAAATCAGTGAAATCGACAGTGTCCCCACACGCTTTTTTACCGCGCCTTTTCCTACTTTTTGAACTTCTTTCTAATTTTGAAATTTGAAATTCAAACTCTAAAATCATTATAATACTCAGCATCTTGCCTCCACCACCACTCTGCTTCTTCTTCTTCCTCATCACCGATCTTCTTCCTCCGTTTGATTCTCCTTCACCGTCCTCTCCATTCGGCGCTAATGCCACGTATTGGTCATGGATCCTGCAATACCTCTCCGACAATAACGACGGTCTTCTCATTGAGAATGCCATCTTGGTCGTCCCCTGAATCCTTGTTGCTAAAGATGAAGACACCGACGCGCTCCAACCTAGAACCACATAGAATATCTCTCCACCTCGATGCTCACCGACAGATTCAACGCCCTCATCTTCTTCTTCCGCTTTCTCATATGACTATTTTTGTGCCTTTTCCTCTCAACACCCTCCTTCATCTTCACTGATGGAATTTTCTTCAACTTCAAAGCCTCTTTCATCTTTTTCTATTTCTATGAGTGATGAAGGAGGAAGAGACGAACAACCGCCACAGAAGAAGAAAGCAAGAACTACTGTCAGTCTGTTTTCCTTTCTATCATGCTTTTGGTTTTGTCTTTTTTCATTTATTTAATAAACGTAACATGCAGGAATATGGTGGCGGCGTAAAGGATAGAAACGACATCAAAATCTACAGAAAAGGGCGGTGAATTTTGGTCTATCATGGTAAGAGGGAGATTGACAGTCCCAGGTCTAGCCCTTCCTACTCCCTCCACGAATTAAGGTCTCTCACTGCGACTCTGTTCTACTTCTGATGTGTCTTCGGTGCTGTGTCTCTCTGTATAAGGTGTGGAGGTGATACGTGTGTCAAGACCGGAGAGGAAAAGTGACGGTGGTGATGGAGATGACAAGTGAGCCTGGTTCATCCTCTCTCGCGGTGACTCTGTCTCTCACAGATCTCTAAAACCCAGACTCACTGAAGTTTGCCGGCGTGGTGAGAGTGAAAGGATGATGGTGGTGGTGAAGAAAGTGGAGGTAATGTTGATGGAAGTGAGTCGGTGAGTCGGTGATTTGTGCTTTAGTTCCTAAGCATGAATCAACCCATGTGAAGTCCTAAAAAAATATAGTAGCCACTTGCATTTTTTTAATTATCACCTTCTGCTTTTTCTTTATGCTTTAGTTTTTTAATCGTTTAATGGTAGTGTCATATTCTTCTTATTTTTTTATATTCATCACATCATCTTCATATCGCTTTTCGGTCCACCATTTCTGTCTCCTCCTCTCACACTATTTTAAAACTCACATGCTCGTCTATTCCACATACTGTGCCAACTTTGTTTTACCTACATCCAACACTTTTTTAGTTATTTCCTTGATGACTATGGCTTTCCATATATGTACTAGGTCTAAAGCAAAATAATCACTCGTCTTTCCGGGATGCTTTATCTGAACTCTCAGATGTTTGCCAACTTGGGTTGATAGCTGAATTTCATAATTGACAGGAAATTTCTTGAGCAGCCTCAACGCATTAAGGCATCGATTTTCTTCATGTCGTACGGTCACATCAATTCTTTCTCTATCGTTGAATCCTAAAATTAACATATTGCATGGAAGTTTGATTAATATAAATGTAAAATATTTTGTTGATTTTTTCAGCTTAACTTCTATTTATTCTAATGTTAAACAAATTATATTATTTCCTGTCCCAAGGATTTGGTATAAAATCTAAACATTTTTCTTGCCTTCATTAGACTTTTATAGATGTTTCCTTTTGAAAGATGTATATGGCAATATGGGCTATAACTTTATTCTCCTTTTTACCGTTTTGAGGAATCTCCTAATTAGAGATTGAACAGTGAAGCTTTAATCTCCTAATGTACAACAAATGAATGAGATTGCTTGAGATATTTTTCCCCCAATCTTTTATACCATTACGGAGAGTTAGAGACAACAGTAGCCCGATCCACACTACTGGACCCTGGATGTATCATCCCCTCCCTCCTAATTTGGATTAAAAAAATTACGCTTAAAAATTTTTTTAAGCTAACATACTGTGCCTTTTTTTTCTCTGCATGTAATCTTATCGACATTCAACACTTTTTTGGTTAACCAAAGGATATATCATGTTTTTTTATGCCCACTTAAGGATATATCATGTTAAAGAATAAACATAGACAATTCGGAAGGCAAAGCAAGTATCACATGTCCTGATAAGTCAAAAGAACGATCTCAATTCTCAAAGACACCATGGCTCCTGTAGTTATGAAATATCCTAATTTTAATATAATATTTAATATCTTATTTAAGGATTTTATGATGGCCTAAATGACTTTTATTATGTTTAATTTGAATTACAAAACTATTGTATAAAGATAAAACTTAAAAGAATATATTTGTTATGATGTTGTGAAAAGATAAAATTTGTTTTTAAAATTTTGAATAAAAATATTACAAGGATCAAAGAAGAAAATGTTATTCAACATGTGACTGAAGGGAATGTTGACAGAAATAAGGGTATTTTAATGTATATTAGCCTTTATTTTCAGTGAAGAACATACAACGGAAATTACAGAAAAGTATCCCAAATCTCCAAATTTCCAGTTTGGTAGGATGATTATGATGATTTCGGATGCCTAGCTTCACTCTGTTTTCTTTTAAAAAAAACAACATCCATCATTGCCCACCGAAAGTTAAAAAAAAATCATGCAATGGAGTAATATTATGATTTGGCGTAATTATCGTCATCTATGCACAAAAGAACAACATTATTTTCAAAAGAAAAAGGATTCACAATCTTAGCTTTATCTTACTGGGCCAAGGAACATATGCATCATTCAGTTTTGTCTGGCATTGCACTGGATAAGTCTTAAGGCTTCTTTCTTTCTTTCTTTTGATACAAAATACTTTTTAACCTTTTTGTCTTAAATTATGATACAGTATTTTTTAATAATTATCCCCACATGGAGAAACCTTTTTTTTTCCCAACACATTGAGCCTCCTAAACTGTCGATACTTTTATAAAAGAGCAATGGGGAAAAAATATACATGGGATTTCTTACTGTATTGTTTAATCATCATATTTAGTATTTAGTAATATGCTGCCCTATCCACATGTCTATATACATTGCCTACTCTTCTTTCCTGCAAGGCTGCAAAGCTACCATAAACCAATATTTATATTTTTCACATGTATTTAGTAATGTTCACCACTTTAGCTTTCATTATAAGATATTATTTATGCTCGGAAATTCATAATTATTTTCTTACCTGCAATTAAGACAAATTTTAATAACAAACTACATATGAAATTTGAGATATGTATTTGGCATAGAAAATGTGAACATATTACACTAAGATTTGTGAACTGAATTGAGTTTGATTAATGCAAAATTTAGTTATTGGAAAAAACAATTATTCTATTTTCTGTCATATCAAAAAAAAAAAGAAAAGAAAGGACAATCTATAAGTCATGTTGATTTTATATCTATAAAAGCATACTTTTAAATAATTATAATCAATTGCTTATGTTTAAAAAAATTATACTAGAATAATTAGAACCAATTTACATATATTGTAGATATATTCATTCTTAAATTGAACCTATGAACATATATCCATCCAATGTTATCTTTGTTGTCATACAAATTGCTTATACTTAGCAAAATGAAGAAGCTATTGTATATGTTTTTATTTAAATTCGAGTCGTGTTGTTTTATGTAAGCACCAAATAAGCATCATTTACTGTTGAAGGTGTATTAGATTATGTGATGGATTAATATGGGTTGAAAACAAGCGTAACATTGATTTACTAAAATGCTCCCTGCACAACGCGCGGGGAAGTAAATGCTAGTTTTACACTAAAAACTACCCAAAAAGGAGGTATTTTAAGGCAATGGAGGGGCAAAGGATCAGAAGAGCCCAGGAGAGAAACTAGATCTGTTATTTTTGTATCATAGTCCTATTGGTATGGGAACTCTATTAATCAATGTCAAGAGTCTCATCACCCTTCTAAAGTTTTAAGGTGAACAAATTCGTATTGGCGGTTCAAGTCCACCCTCCTTGTGGTGGCAGGGTCTCCATGGTTGATGGGCTGATGTGCTATCATCCATCGGAGCATTCAAAGATGAAAGTGTGCGATTTTTGGTTTTACCCAAAGTCGCAGCTTGGATGGATGCAATTTCTTCATGACGGTGATTGAAAGCGACACTAACACAGTCCAGACCCCATTGGACCCACACATGCCTCTACCAATACCCACATCGATGGAAAAAATAGAGCTGCAGACCCACCTTAATCATGGGGACCACATTAGCTTCTTTTTCTTTAGGGTAAAGGAGAAAAATGCCCATGATCTTTTTCTAAAGGAGCATCTGACATCATAAACAAACTAGCCGATGTTCCCCGTACGTTGCATGGTGTAATATCCCGATTTGTGATTAGGGCTAATGATTATGAAAATCATTGTAATTAGTGTAATTAAGCACTATCATGATTAATGTAATGTGAATTTTGAAAATAAATACATATGGTATTTAAGATCAATGGTTGTGATTCCTTGACCGTGGGTCGGAATCCTATGTGTTGTGATTTGGTGAGCTCATAAGGGAGTGAGTGGATGATGACATGTGGCAAGAGAATGACCATTGGATGTGGCACTAGAAGACAAAAATCACTTTTCTCTTCTCTCTCTCTCTCTTGTGCGGTTGTGTGTGTGTAGGGAGAAAGAATTGTCTCCATCATCATCTTCCTTCCATTTCTCTCTCTCATTTTTTCTCTTCCTTCCTCCATTTCTGGCGCTGGTTTGAGCTTGGAAGAGAAGAAGAAAGCTTGATTTTCGAGTAGGTAAATGATCTCTATTGCTTAAACTCCCTTCATTAAAGTTGATCCTTGAGTTGAGAGCAACATTTCTATGGTTGTAGCTTGCCCATTGGTGGTGGTTTGTGGCCACACGAAATTCTGGACTTGGGAGAATCAAGAACTTGCTTTGAGAAAGTTGTTAAGGTGAGTTTAAGAAACCTTTCTATATAAGTCTTGTGCCCAATGATTTAACTTGGAATTTCTGGAATTTTGGGACCCATTTTCGAAAATTAGGGTCTTGTGGTGTTTAAATTGTTGTTGACATGGAATTAGTGCCTTGTTAAGTGTTTTGAATAAATGGTATTGAATTGAAGCTTAGAGGTGGAGTTTGAGAATTCTATATTGGTTTGGACATTGGGCAAAAATAGGGCATGTGATTGGGTGATGATTTTGGTCATTTTGAAGTCACCATTGTGTTCCTTGAGTGATTTTGTGTGGGGATAAGCTTGGTTGTTGATTTTGGATTCATTAAAATCACTTGGGAAAAGTTGGAAAATTGTTTGGTTTGAGCTCTGTTTTTCTCTGTCAGTTTCAGCGAGCGTTTTGAGTGACCAAATGGTATTGGAAAATTATGAAACTTTCCAGTCTTAAATTTCACATCCCAAGCTTCAAAATGGACATATATTTTGTGTCATTTCGTTTAGAATTCTGTGAGATATGGTTGTCCAAAGTTTGGGATTGAAACAGAACTCTGTTTTGGAGTAGTGGTTAGTTTTTGGTGATTCTGTAATTTTGTAGTGATTCCCAGTGAAGTGCTGTATTTTTCCTTGAAATAGGACTTATATACCTTTCATTTGGCTTTGGAATCACTTCGTTTCGATTTTTCTAGAATTAGTTATGGTTTTTCGAAGTTCAGCCCAGAATCAGAAACTTCTGGGCCGCGGCCCAAGAGTGGTGGACCGCGGCCCAAACCTTTCTGGCCTGTTATGGGCCGCGGCCCAAGAGTGGTGGGCCGCAGCCCAAGACTTTCTGACCTGTTTTGGGCCGCGGCCCAAGGATTGGTGGGCCGGGGCCCAAGCCTGTGTTCCAGCACTTAGTGTTTTCGAAATGTGACCTTCAACCTATTGTTTCCCAACATTTTAGGGCTTTCATTAGAGTCATTTGTGGCCTCTTAAGAGTCCTAAATGATAACCAACTTAGTGTATTATGGGATTAAGTAAAGTAATTGGAAAAGAGATTGATCAATTGTCCCTAATTTGGTATAGGATTTGACATCTGCCGCACGCGTGAGCCCACTGTGCCCAAGATTGTTAGGAAAGATACAGGTAGCGACTTCTCTCTTATGCTTTATGTAAATGTATTGTATGTTTGTTTGTCATTCATTGTGTGGATGTTACTGCTGCTGCTTTGTGATACTTTGTGCATTGAGATCCTTTGTGGAGCATAGTGATACACCGTGCCTTGAGATGCTTTATGGTGCTTTGTGCTTTGTGTTGCTGCTACATAGTGTTCACCGCGAAAGCGGGCGTTGTGCATAGTGATTACAGCGAAAGCTGGCATAGTGTTCACCACGAAAGTGGGCGTAGTGCATTGTGATTACAGCCGTGAGTGCTGTCGTATGTGGCGTGAGCCAGAGATCATTGTGAAGCTGCTGATTATGATGAACATGCATGCTCTATGTTTATATATTGTATGAGTGAGTTGTTGCTCTGGGATTCTCAAGAATCTCATTATTTCCATATGACTAACTTTTTCAGACAGGGCAAGTGGCTCAAAGGGGAAGCGACCAACCCGGAGTGGTTAGGGTCTCTTAGGGACATTCATGTTTTGGGATAGTTGGTTATATCCATTTTGGATTTGGGAATTGCCAAAGTGTAAAGAGTTGTAAATGATTATTTGGATCGTGTAATCCCCTTCATGGGAAAACTCATAAACCCATATCATATATGTATTAACCCGGGGTTTGCCGGGATTTTGGTTTCCGCACTTTGATATTTATTATGTACTCTGATTTCTCAAGTAGTTATATCCGTACATGAATGTGAGACCATGAATATATAAGTTTTGAAACGATTTTCATAGGCCCCATCTTTTAGATGAGGGATTATAAATTGTTAAACCATCTTATTGGTCTCTATT
The DNA here is from genome assembly GCA_963855925.1 of Inga laurina. NCBI lineage: Eukaryota > Viridiplantae > Streptophyta > Magnoliopsida > Fabales > Fabaceae > Inga > Inga laurina. The sequence goes on along the minus strand of OY979713.1, from coordinate 47,333,696 downwards.
TCACTTAAACTTCGAAATCCGGATGTAATTACCGTGAGGGGGTTACACATGGGGTGCTCGTGCTTGTAGAATAATTCAATGGTTAATGTTATACATTCAATCATATTCTATAATTAACTATATTATAATTAAAACTTGGGTAATGATATAAACAATTTTTGAATGTATTTGTCCTTAAATGTAAGATCCTTTTTGAATTGGTCTCAATAATAAATATACTTTTTTCTTTTTGCCTTTAATTAATAAATATATTAGTTAAAATTTGAAGATTGGGTTGGGAGCATATTTGAAATTGATTTTCAGATCTCCACCATTTTTTAAAAATAATTGATATATGTGAAGAACTTGAAATAAGACATCAAAGAGATCCAACTAAATAGCTTCAAGAATTAACTATACCTTACATCATAGTTGTCAATGGTCTCATGGAATCATAACCTCCATTTAGGTTTAATTGGACGGGCAAATAAGAATGTAGGAAAAACATTCCATATGTCTATATATATACTGGGATACTTTATGCATAGAGTCTATAATGGTTTGCCTAAAACATGAAAGGAGTCATAGTTGGCTATGAATGGAAACAAAGGAAAAACTCATATTATACAATGTGGACTAAAAGTTCGTTGCTACAACGCTTTTCAACATTGACCACAGTGTGTCGCATCATAAATTGATGTATTTTACACATGCTGTTATAAAGTTTGAGAACTTGAGATGAAAGTTGTTCCCTATTTATGAACAATGTGATTTCTTACATACAAGCTTGTGCTTCCCCGTACGTTACACAGGTGATTGTAATTAATGCATTAATCAAACATAATTTAATTTATAACATGCGAGTTGATTGAATTGAAGATCAATAAAATAAACATTTGAATGAGTTAATAAGAGACTACATATTAGGAATAAAACATGATCAATGTTACACAACAATATCCTCTCATCCATAATGACTACATATTAGATATGGCAATAATGCAACATATAGAGTTTTTAATTTCACGCATATCTCCTTTGGTTGCATCCTTCCATTCTCTTTTGGCTCTGCAGCATGTTGACCGTCATAAAACACATTGAACTATGCATATATTGTGTAAAATTTGATGTACAACTGTTAGAATGCACTAAATTTTGATTCTTGTTTCAAAAGTAGTCTTGTCAATTTGAAGACTTCATATGCTAATAGCTAAAACGTACTGGGAACAGCTTCTTATATGCACTGTAGATGTATTGGGATCACTTTCCTCATATATGAAAGTCAGCAAGCTACCTAATAACATCACAACACAATAAACGAAACAAATATGATAGGTTGAAAACCCTTGGTTTCCGTTTCAAGCATAAGGCTGACATGAAACAAAATATATCACAATAAAGTAAATCTGCACGATTTGAGAATGTACATACTCATTTAAAAGGTTTCAGAAAAGCAAAACTAAACAGCTTTCAAATGTATAGACTCTATTGACCATTCTCATTTTGACTCCCAACTACTTGGATAGTTCATGACAGTTTTTTAATATTTTCATTTTTGCAAGATTCACGACAGTTTTTTAGTGCAGCTAACACTGATTGTATCCACCTCATGCATTCCCTTTCATTTACACTGAATAAAGCATATTTAGCTGGAATATGAGTTTTACAACTTTTATAGCTCATGAGCAAAATAGTTATCATAATATTATTGGAAAACCATTAGAAGATTGGGTCTCTCTACTGGGTTTTCTGCATGTTTGAGACTAATCTGGGCCAAAATGCTTCATGAGTTAGGCCTTACACATGCATTACTTAAATATATGACTGCACATTTACGTAATCAAGGGAAAACACTTAAGCGAAAAATGTTTTTTCCAACTAATAAAGGAAGTCCTTTTATACAAAATGAAGCATGTCTTATCAATTATAACACATTCTGTTATGTTTAATTATAACATATATCATCAATGATTATAACATATTATGCTTTTCTACTAAATCATACTGATGGTATAAAAATAGCTACCTCCTATATTTGAAGTAGTCATGTGCTTCCCTTGAGATCACAACTGATAGCAATCACTTTATAGGGATCAAAGCATAACCAATCAAAACCTTATCTGTAATGATATCATAGAGGATAATATCAATTTACTTTTAAGGGATGTACTTGCTCAAACACCTACAAAATCACTGTTGTTGCTTGAAAATAACACAAAATCAGAAACAGAGCAGCTTAAATAACCAAAAAACAAAAAAAGTAGAGCAACCCTTCACAGTGCGCATTTATGAATCTTGTCTTAGTATTAGTACAACATGAGTCATGAACAATTCCCCTACAAACAGAAAAAGTAAAGGCTTATGCATATTATGATAGTCTTAAATTGAAAACATGAAAAACGATACAATACTGATATAAAGTTCCACTCCACAATGACAATGATATTAGTCCAGATAGAAATTAAACTTAGGGAGTGTTTGGATTCAATTTTTTTAATTGATTCTGAGCCCAAACCATGGTTTCCCTTAAAAACATCCAAACACCCAATTTTTGGGTATAATCCCGTTTCAGCCCAAACCAAGGTTTTGAATTGCAAAACCTTGGTTTGGGCACAATCCAATTTTTCCTCAATTCTGCACTGATTTTTTTACCGTTGGGAGCAATTATTATCTCTCTCTCTCTCTCTTTTCTCTTTCACTTTTCTCTTCTCTCGATCGCTCATTCCTTCCATTTCTCTTTTCTGTGCTTCGATCTCCTCTTCTCTTGTCGCTCCTTCCCTTATTCCCGTCACTCGTTTGCTTATTCCATGGCTCCTTTCCTTTTTCTTTCTCCGTCTTCCTTCTCTTCCCAGATCCTGTCGAGCTTCGTCCGTCTTCCTCTCTTCCAGATCCCGTCGAAGTTCCCCATTTTCGGTGTTCTCGGTCACTGATTTGGCCTATTTCAAGTCCATCGATGGTTGATGGTGGATGGTGGCAGTATTTTGGGTGGGTACGGCCCCCCTTTTGTCCCCATTTTTTTGCTAAATCTCTGGTCCGATATGAGGCGCTGGTGGCTGGCGGAGCTTTGTCGGCAGTCGGAGAAGGTCGAACGGTTTGCGGTCAGTGCCGGTAAGCTCATAAGTGTTCAAAAACTCTGTCTAGTGAGTGTTTCGATTCAGCTTGTTCTATTTTTTCGAATTTCTTATTTTGTAGAGGGAGATATTCTTTGCAAACAAATATTGGTTAATGACATTGATATTGGTTTGAAAATCTGGTGCAAAGAACCTCTGTCCTGAAAAGAACCTCTGTTGATATTGATAGTGATTAATGACGTTGATATTGGTTAATGACATGTTTGTTGGTTAATGATGTTGCAAAGAACCTCTGATGCAAAAAAAATTTGGTTAATGACGTTGCAAAGAACCTCTGTCCGGTTAGTGTTTTGAAAATGCTAGTTGGTATATAAAACTTACTGAGCTGTTAAGATTTGTGATTGTGGAGACATTGATTTCATTTTTGTTATTCTGTATTGGAAAAATACAAGAATAATGGTTTGAAAATCTGTCATTAGGCTTTGATAAGTCAATGACAGTAATAGATTTCAGTTTGGTTAGAATCCAATGCCTGTCTTTGTTTGCTTTAGAATTTTGTTTGGTTAGAAAGCAATGACTGGACTGAGAATCATTGTCAAGCATAGATTTATGTTTGGTTAGAATGCAATGACTGGAAATCCTTGTAATATATTTATGTTTGGTTATAATGCAATGTCTGTCATCATTTGCTTTAGAATTCTGTTTGGTTAGAATGCAATGATTGGACTGTGAATGATTTTCAAATCTAGATTTCTGTTTGTTTAAGGTAAAACCATAATGAGTAAGGGTAAGGAAAAAGCATCTTGGGATATGAAGAGCATAAAAGTCTTTATTGACCTATGCATAGACCAAGTTGTGAAGGGAACACGCAAAAGCACTAGCTTTAACAAAAATGGGTGGAAAGAGATCTCAGAATCCTTCACTGCAAAGACGGGCAGAATATATGATAAGGGTCAATTTAAAAACAAATATGATGCCCTTAGAAAGGATTGGCGGCTATGGGATAGGTTGTTACACGAGACGAGTGTTGGATAGGATAATGAGAAGAACACTGTTGTTGCCGACGACAATTGGTGGGAGAAGAAAATTTCGGTTAGTAATTAATTTCAGCAAGCGAACATATTTATTTCCTTGACATCATGCTTGTACGAACTTGTGTAACAAACTTTGATGATGAATGTACAGGAAGTTTCAGGATATGATAAATTTAGGACAAAAGGACTTCAATTTCAAGAAGAATTGACCCAATTGTTTGCAAGTATCGCCGCCACGGGATCACAAACTTGGGCTCCTACATCCATGTCTCTTCCTGTCCCTCCCTCTACTGAGGCAATCCCAGAATATGATATGAAAGAGGGATCAGGAGACAGCGATGAGGTGTTAGGGACACCTACTGGGTTGAGCGGGGAGATGCATTCATTCAATGTCAATACTAATAGTAGAGGTAGTGGTGCCAACAATGACAAAGGGAAGGGAATCAGTGGTGGGGAGAGAACAAGCAGCGGTGGCAGAGGAGGTAGCTCGTTGGGGGTCAGGAAGAGGGGTGCGGGGATAAAAAAGAAAGGGCCGGCCTCAGCTAAAATAGCCGATGCCCTATACAGGATTGCTGATGCAAATGACGTTGATGCTGAAGCTGTACGAGTAGAAAGGATTGCAGTAGAGGCACGGGCTGAGAGGATGGCTGCAGAGGCATGTGTAGAAAGGATGGCAGGAGAGGCACGTGCTTACGAGATCTCAATTCTGGGAGTAATGAGCCACCTTAGACAGGTTCCTGAAGTTGTCAATAATGATGACTTTTATGCACTCTGTGTACACCTCCTTATGAGGGATCTACCTGTAAGGGAAATGTATGCAGCAATGAAGGATATGCCACACCAACTTATCATTTTTCTTAAGCATGAATGTTATGGAAGTTTGTGAAATGTATTGTTATATTTACCTTTTCAGTAGGAATTATGTTCAATTACGACATTGCTCAATTGTCTCTTAACTTTGTTAATTTACAATTGGTTGTTATCTCACTTGTCTGTTAACATTGTTGTTTTATAGTTGAATGTTATCTGTGTGCATATTATGACTATATAATTGTTGTCATTACCGTTTATAACATTTAATATATATGTCAACAGTGGGGTTAGATATGGACAACACATTGAAAATTATAGCAAACCATAGGGAACGGCGCAAACAAAGAGTCTGAAAAGTGGCCGCAAATATTGGTGCATATGCTAAGCTATATTTATGTAAAGAACCGCGGCACACAAGTGACTTTACAGGTGCTAAATGGGTACATGAAGTCTTAAGTGGTAATTCGAACTGTTGTTATGATATGTTTATAATGCAACTTCATGTATTTCATGAGCTTTGCTTTGAACTGCAATGACATGGTTTGACGGAGACTCAAAATGTGGGTGTACATGAAATGGTTGCAATTTTTTTGAACACAGTTGGATTTGCAAACTCGAGTAGGCTTCAACAGGAAAGGTTTCAGCGCTCAGGAGAGACAATTCATAGGGCTCTGTATCTTGTCTTAGATGCTTGTTATCGTCTTGCAATGACTAACATCAAACCACAGGATCCTAAGTTTGAGAACATTCACTCAAAGATACGACTCAGCAATAGATACTGGCCTTTCTTTTTTTTGGTAAAACCACCCGGTAATCCAGCGCCAATTGGCAACCAACTAATCCGGATTCGAAGGGTAGGAGTGCCGCCCATATAGGCGGGGTTGTCCCCTCTCCCAACGAGAGCGCTTCCCGGGAGTCGAACACACGTTCTCGTCCTTACGGGGGCTCAACCCACTTACCAGTTGAGCCAACTACTCGTTGGTAGATACTGGCCTTTCTTTAAAAATGCTATTGGAGCAATTGATGGCACCCACATTCCATGCAAGGTCAAAGCAAAGGAAAGAACAAAATATATTGGCAGAAAAGGATTTACATCGCAAAATGTAATGGTGGTTTGTGATTGGGACATGTGTTTTACCTTCATATTTGCTGGATGGGAAGGAACAGCCCATGATGCGCGCATATTTGATCATACTCTGACAACGCCGTCGATGAATTTTCCGCATCCCCCAAAAGGTATGCTTATAACTCCTACACTTTAATTATTATTAATTATATATATATTTATTGACTTTAACCTAATTATTTTGTAAAGATAAATATTATTTGGTGGATGCTGGCTATCCCACCCCGACGGGATACCTTGGTCCATACAGATCCGAGCGTTACCATCTCCCGGACTTTCAGAGGTCATCTAGGTTTGAAAACCACAATGAGACCTTCAATTACTTACATTCCAGTCTTAGGTGCACAATAGAAAGAACATTTGGCATTTGGAAGAACAAGTTTGAAATATTACAGAACATGCGTAGCTATAGCTTCCCCACACGGGTTAAAATAGTTTGTGCTACAATGGCTATACACAACTTCATTAGAAGAACATCTATTTCTGATCCTGACTTCCGGCGCCATGATCAAGAGGGTATTTTGTGTGATGCTGATGCAGATGACGATATAGAAACTTCAACAATACATTCATCAATTGCATCTTCATCTAACATGGCTTCTCTTCATGATTCTATAAGAGATCAAATCGTTTATTATATGCATGAAGCTTAGTCATGTATAGTTTCCTTCTTTTTACGTACGCTTTTATTGACAATCTGTTAAATGTTATTGTATTTACATTTTGACGTATTCTATTTTTGACAATCAGTGAAATGTATGCGTATCTCTACTCTGAACTTGAACTTTGGTATTTTGTAGTAGATTATTTTATATCCTAACTACTTATAAATGATTTTTTGTTACACAAGTTATTACTATACATGTACACACACATATGTATGTATGTTTGATCCAAATTTTTAAACCACATAATAGACTAATAATATAATTTATAAAATAATTTTATATATTTTTTGATATTGTATATTTGACTAATTTTATAATTATAATTTTTTTGAAAATTTATTTCGATTTTTTTTGTATTTATTAAACATTTAATGCTTAATAATGCATATAATATAAATTTATCCCTTACATGTAATTATCACAAAAACTAATGTCCTTTTTAGTAATTTGACCATGAAAAAAGCTATTCTGACCATAATATTCAAACACTCTTACTTTATCAAAATCACTTTTTTCTCATAATCTATTATGCTCATAATCTATTATTTAAAAGCTATTCTTCACTTTTTCTCCAGAAGCTATTAAAAAAAGCTTTGCCAAACACACACTTAGTTATTACAAAACTAATCCTAAATTCATTAGACCATATTAGCGTGTCCTTATCTGTTTAAAATAATGGTACAAAAAGTAATGCTTTATGAACACAAATCATTTGTAAAGTCTATAAAAAAAACAAGTTAATGGACCATTAATAAACTTTGGGATAGTTTTTCTTGTGCAAAACCAACTTGAATCAGGGAACACATTTTTCCCTTATTGAGCCATTTTACCAATGTATTTTTTTATCAATCATTTTAATGCTTCCAAACATGCTCTAGGGACATTGTTCTACACAAAAAACCCTTCTAAACTCTTTGAAAGGTTTACATTTTGCAAAACTCATCTTCATTATACCCAAACAGTGGCTCACTGAACAGGGTATAGGGGAAAAATTCATGAAATCAAACTTTATTGATTCCAAAAATACCATAGTGTACTCTAGAAGCTATACATAATTGACTTCCTAATTCTAGAGAAATTTAACCCATAAATTCATTAAAACATTAAGTTTTTCTTCAGCTTCTAAGCCTCTAAAATTTCAAATTCAACATGCAAGCTCTTTAGCCACAAGTAATGTTATATATCATGAATATAAGCTTCAATCTATGCTTGACTGCAGTTATTTTTCTTGTTCTTTGATTTTCTGTCACTAACCCAGATTATGAGCGGCCTTCTTCATCCATCAGGACATCTCAAATGAAAGAAATAATGGTAAGATTATGTTTAGGCGGCTTACCTCTACTCAAGATCAAGCTTGTACGTGAGAATCAACTTGTCTTCCTCTCCTTGCCTTCGCTTTTTTCCTCTATTTCTGTCGATCTCTCTACCTCTCTTTCTCTTTTCTGATTGCAGATAAGGGGGTTCTTATAGAGATTTCCAATAAAGGAAATGACCAATAACTCAGTCAAGGCAAAAATTAAAACCACATTAAACATTACAAAGCTAATTGAAACATCCTAATCTATTTGAGTAGTTTGAAGGTCGTTCCTAAATTACATGAGAGTCTTCAGCAACTAACCTGGCGACCCAATCTCTCTAAGGTCTATCTCTGCATAATCGGAGACTAATATCATATTGAAGGAGTGTTTTGGCATCGTGACTGTTATCTGCCCTAAAACACTGCAAGGCCGAAGCTTGAGTACGAATAATTTACACCACAAGTATAAAGTTGTCCGTGTAAGCCTGCTCAAATAAGAATCTACAGTGAGCACAAGTATAGAGCTAGAAGGGGAAAAAGGAAAGTAAACATATCAACTCATCAACAGACAACAAACTCGTATGCACACAGGACTTTCATCGGCCGATCGTCTTTGGGATGCACAAGGACAACTTCCCTTGGAATGATTCTATCAACTTTCAAAACGATGATGTCCTCACATACACCTAGAGTAAGAGTGTGTTCGGATAGATATTGTAAGGTGATTATTTACCCAAAACTAAGGTTTTGGAAAAAAGTCACCGAACACCCAGCAAAAAGGCACAATCCCGTTTTTTGACCAAAACCATGGTTTTGTCCAAAAGCTGATTTTTTTTTGCTTTTCATGCTATGTGGGTCCCACTGACTATTTCTTGTTGGTCATTTTTCACTGTGGGTCCCACACCACAGACACTCTCTCTCTTCTGTTTTTTTAAAAAAATTTCACAATTTTTCTCAATCTCGTTCGTCACTTTAAAAAACAGAATTTAAAATTTTAATACTCATTCTTATCTTTAATACAAGATCTATTTATCTAATTTAATTATATTAGAAAAAATAATTAAGTTAATTAACATTACATATAGACAAATTTATTTAATTTTTGGTATTAATTATGAAATTTAATGTTAAATAATGAGTTAAGATGCATCATTTTTAATGCCGTTAGAGGTTTTCTTCTCTTATAATTTAACATCGTTAGGTAAAATTTAACGGTTTTGTTAAATTTACATCCTTTTTAATTATTCATTATTATTTTTTATCTTCCAAAACTTACTCGTACCAGACACCCCTTAGGAAAAACTTGACTGTTAAATTTGGATCTTAACCCTTAAATAATATATAAAATATAATCTTGTTCTTTACATGTAATTATCATAAAAGTTAATATCCTTTTTAGTCATTTGACCATGAAAAAAGCTATTATGATAAAATCATCCAAACACTCTCATTTTATCAAAATCACTTTTTTCCTATAATATATTCTCCTCATAATCTATTCTCCAAAAGATATTCTCCATTTTTTTTCCAGAAGCTATTCTCCAAAAGCTAATAAGAACACACCCTTAGGGAAGCCATGTTGATTTCCTCTTGCTGGCCATTTATTCAACACTGAGCACAAATGAGGAGGCGTTTTGCTAAGAGAAGATGTCAGGGAACATAAATAGAAATAGGGGTCAAAAAGTTTTTTTATTTAATGTTAATACCCAGCGATGTGACGGATCTATCAAGTGATGGGTCATTTGAATTTCAAATAGGGCAGGAATTGCAAATGAGAAACGGCTTATACGCAACCCAAAAAATTTTAATATGGCTTGTGAACAGTAACATGTGAGAGGAGCCATAAGTAAGCTATTTTCTTATATGGCTTGAGGGAACAGATTTTATATGTATATTGATTTTAGGTTCAAAAAAACCCATGTTCATTGAAAAATGTAGCTAAAATGCTACAACCGTTTATTATATGAACGTTGACCGTGTGCTTTAAAAAATTGACCAAATAAGCTGATGTGGATGGTGACTTGGCAAATTGTTTGTGGATGACATGGACACTGAGTTGGAGAGCATACAATCTGTTAAAAAAATGACACCCTTCGACAGACTTCTAGGGCTAAATCAAAAGAAAGAATTCTGAGTAGTTGAGCAAGGCCGAATCGTGAGAGGGATGTAAGGAAAATGGAGCAAGTTTTGAATTGAGGGAATTTAGGGTTATAGAGTGAGAAATTGAGAAAGTGAGAGTGAGTGAAGCGATTGAAAGGTTGGAATCTACAACCCATGTGAAGAGAATCTCGTATAGAAAAGGAAAGAAGCGACAATCTTGGTTTACTGGTGACTGGAATATTTTGGCATTACTTTCAGCAGCTGCAAAATGACAATACCCATTCTTCCACTACCTTCTTTGTTCTTCTCCTCCGTTTAAATCTAGTGACATGATTTCTATAATTCCATCTCCCCTATTCTTTGATCTTGGTTTATTACTGAAAAGCTATATTGTAAAGCATTGATGGAAGGGTAAGGAGCTGGTGAAGGTGGATCTGCTAGCCAAACAAAAGGAATGTGGCATTGAATTTGAGAAGAAATTGAGTATGTCGAAGAAGGAGAGAAAAAGCTAGAGACAACCCTGTGCATGCTCTAAACCTCAGTCATTGTCGCATTTGTTGCTTGACCTCATAAGCCTCGAAGTTTCATGTCTCTCTTCTGCTTCCTTCTCCCATCGGCCATCCTTCAATTTTGACGGAATTAATTCTTCTCACAGCAGCTGGGTTTCAGGTTTAATTCTTCTCACACAGCAGCTGGCTTTCAGGTTTAATTCTTCTCACAGCAGCAGAGATAGGCAACGGTTTAACTCTCCTTACCCATTTCATTAATTATCCTCCCCTGCCACGTTGAACTCTTAGCAAGCAAGTGAAGATGCGTTTGTGAAGAAGTTAACGGTCATTTCATCCATTAAACGGTTGTAGCACTTTAGCTACGCTTTTAATGAACATGGGTATTTTTGAGCCTAAAATTTGTTTATGATGCCAAATGCTCCTTTTAAAAAAAGATTATAGGCATTTTTGCTCCTTTGCCCTTTTCTATAAACCAAAAAAATAAAAGTTTGGACCAGCAACAACAACAATTTTGTGCAATTTTTTGGGGAAAATTTAACAAATTGAAGTGATTTATTTTTTAAAAAACAATTGTTAGATACTTAAACGAACACTAAAAATTAAAGAATAATGAGAAGGGGAGGAGCAGGAACATGGAATCACGGTGTTTTTGAGAGGCATGCGCTGCAAATGCAATCAAGCAATCGACATCAATTGTTAACTTAATAATAAAAATGAGTGGTGAATAACTCAAATCATGGACTTCGGGGGGCGGCATCCAGCGCAGGTGGCACTTGCTGAGAACACATTGCTCACAAAGTCACAGTATTGAGAAAATCCCCGGGTTTCCCTGCAATCTCTATTGCTAATTTAATTAAATCCTGAATGAAGAGAAATTGAATCCTGATGTTCAGAATAAAATTTCAAACATTCAAATACTTGTACTCTTAAAATTTTATAGTAATTTAAAAAATGATTAGTTATGGGGGGGTTAATTCAGCGTTTTCATGCCTGAATCATCCCGTATTGGTCCTGAATAAATTGTGGCGGAAAATTTGGAATTGAAAAAAATTTCATTAGGATTGAGATTAGGATTTGAATTGAGAATGAGATTTTCTGATCCCATCCCAAATATATATATATTTTTTTTTTTAAAATTATCTTCAAATTACCATTCAACCCGTGATCCCTAAAATCCTAAATAGTTAATTGTCTAGGAATGCAATATTCATAATGATGACCAATTCTATCCGTAAGTGCCCGTTTGGTTTACAGAATTATAGATAGTGTAATAGAGTGTAATGATATGTAAAGTAATGATGATTACATAATTTATTTTGTTCGTCATTAGGGAAAGATGATATATATACATAAAAACGTTTGGTTAGATTACATCGAATATGAAAATATATAATAATAATATAGTAAGAAATAAAATTACCCCTATCTACACATATAAAAATATACGTATTGGGTTCATGATAATTTTTTGTCATTCTGTATAGTATATATGTTGAGTTCATAATAATTTTTTAATATTTAATGGTGGAAATATTATGGTTTCATATTAATTTTTAATATTTAATGATAGAAATATTATTTAATGAGATATTTTAATATTTTGTAACGATTGGATATAATTTTTTAATGGGGAATAATTCTTAAATTTCTATATTATCAAATAATGTTTTAATATTCAATGGTGGTAATTAAAATGATTTAATATTTAACAATATTTATGGATGGATACTTTGATCAGTTTAAGAAATTATAATGGCAATAGTATTATTTTCACCTGATTACATAATTTCTGCATTTCCATTCTTCAGTCCTAATAGTGAAATCTTGATTACATCAAATGATGTAATAATGATTATAAAATATAATCATCTTTACATTACATAAGTCTAATCAAATATTGTAATTGGTCTATTGCCTTAGGATTACATATAATCCTCTCTTATAGAATTGAACTAAACGGGCTCTAAATATTCTTCTTCATTTTAATTTCTTCAAGAGTGCAGAGAAATATAAACACAAACAAATGGACCCCATATAATTCTTATAGTTTCACCTATTTTTAGTTACGATTTTATAGTTTTTTCTTTTTCCAGTCGCATAAAATCACAGGGCTTGATTATAAATTATATAAAGCTATAAGGACATGATAATTAATAATTTTGGTCATATTTAGTCTCTTAAATTTATAAAATACTTTTTTAGTCCTTAAAACTTAACATTGTTAATCTTGCTAATAGCAAATGTTGACAATGCAAAGTTAAGTGGTAACTATATAATGCTGATAAAGCAAGTTTAAAATTTTTAAATGAAAAATACTTATAAACCAATAAAAAATAACATGTAATTTAACCGTCCCCCAATGTCAAATGCATCCCACCAGCTCCCCATTCTTCCTTTTCCTAACCGTTGCCCATCCTCATTTTGTTAGATATTTTATTAAAATAATAATATTTTTGTTTACTCAAGTTATATCTAGATATATATATTGACCATATAAAGGATATAGTAGTTGATTATTTGGATCAAATGAATATTCTAGATATGAAGTTATTCTGAATTGTAAGAAAAATATAACTAAAAGGAGATTTGGCGTACTGGGGCGAATCCATGTTCGGATCCGGGTCAAAGCTCCAATACTCCATACTTGTGCCCACACAATTATTAGACTACTAGATCCTAATTGTGATTTGCACAGCGGATCACCAGAACCAGAAAGATGGTAGGAGAGAAGAGAATTGCCAGAAAACTCAATGGCGGGGTGAATTGCAATTGAGGAGGCACACCCTATTTATAGTGGTTTATGGAGGCTACTAATTAGGAAACGTGTGTACACCTTCTTGCCCTCCAAGATAACAATTAATTGATTCTAAATTAATTCCCTAATTATGGTGATTTGTTCCTTAATTAACAAATCCATAATTATTACTGAAATATTCCCCAATATGCATTTAATGATGATTTTATTCTTATTTGATTAGGCTACTTATTTCCTAATCAAATAGTCTGGCCCATCAAGGGCAGACTTGGACCCAAAGTTCAACATCTCCCACTCGCACTTGATGAGCCTCCTATTGTGCGTGCATTACTCTTTCTTGTTTCATGCTTGGCGTCCGCCGTGAGTGCGTGGGCAAAAAACGTCTTTAAGATTTGGTGCTTGTGATACTAGAAATCCTTCATATCGGATCAGCATCCAAGGACACCCTTTATATATAACCATAAGCCATATATTCATAGCCTCATATGCCCCAGATTCTCCCATACATATTACTCATGGCATATCTAATCCCTTTTGAGTTAATATGTTGATTAACTCAGATTGCCTTCTACGCACATAATATCCGCACTTACTAGCTACACACAGAGCTAGTAAGGGGTCGACCACAGATACTAGCACATCTTATGTATCTAGGAGTAAATCTTCCTTTTTGGCTAAACATCAGTCCATCTTGACTTGGTCGCTTTCTTAGTTTTCACTCGTCTGACCGAATTGAGTGTGATCATGGAGCTTCAGCTAAAGTAGGTGACACCAAACCAAGCTTTCATGATGCCGTCTAAGTCTTAAGGGCATTGTGGAAGGATTTTTCCTTCCTGGGACTCACACTACAGTGAACTAGGGATTTTTGACCTACATCCCATGTTGCAGTTTAACTCTTAAGCACATGTAGTATGAATTGCATGCTACAGTGAGGTGTACGTCGATTTCTTTATCTTTCACCATACAGACATTAGTTCCAAAATGTACTTAACATTCGAACCTAGAACTTTCTTTTTCACAATATCTCTTTTACAATCTCATTTGTGAAAAAAAGTTCTTTGCCTGGCTACAGGTCTATATTCATGCTTCGATCCATTTCCTGTGTATATGCACACATGTAGATCTCATCTCAATCTAACTGAGGTGACTCAAATGCAAAGATTCTTCTTAACCATCTCATGGTGATCATTTGCTCGTCTTACCCTTCCATGCCCCTGCAAAACATGGGAAGATGGTTGTTCGTGTGAGTGAACCAACCTTTTCTGACCTATACGACATATAAACTTATATACCTTATATGTATTTACTCATAACATACATACTATTTCTTTTATCTTCATATAAAAAAAGTTCACGACCTTACATTTTATTTGTGCCCCAAGATTTTCACTAACTTAATGAAAATCAAGCTATGGGCTCATTAAGGGGATCTACCAACATTCTGTCAGTAGAAGGTCATTGAACTGTCACTTTCCCTCTTTGAAAGCATATCTCTTATAGAGATGTATCAAAAAGTATGTTTCTCCTTGCTGTGATACTTAGGATCCACATCATAAGATGTTATCGCTTGGATCCTTCTATCCACCATTCATTCCCAATCTCTCATGGCACTTTGAATGATGGCAGGACATGCCCTGTGTTCTATAATACTTTGTATATTTCCTTACTCCATCACCATTTGCCTAGGTCTTGTATTGGAGTATCCTTTCAAAGGAAAGTTGTTGCCTTGACAACTTAATCCATGGTTATTCTCATAACCCATTTCACAGCAGGACCAAAAACAACTTCCAAGTCTGACAAAAAACATTCGGTCTTATATACACCAATGTGATAGTCTCACATGGGACTCTATCCACCTTTCTTATGTTGGATTCCTCATAGGACATGTAACCTTTTTAGGTTTATGCCCTTGACTTCAAGGGTGTCCGTGGGTTTGCAGTTTGACATCCTAAGATGTCTAAGGATTACACTTGTACATGTCTTAGGTGGAAAAGATTGTAGCTTTCTTGTGCAACTCCGTTTATCTTGTCAATCAAGATATTTGTTCAACCCATGACTTTCTCAACTCAGAATTTAAGGATTCTCTTATCCTTTAGTTCTTTGACTCCCTTGACACTTGTTTCATATGTCATTTGACAAAGGATGACTTCACTAAGAATCATCACTAGACCATTTGGGACTTATGTAGTATTCTTCGATTATTTCGAAGTTGGTGAGGCTTTCACCTTGTGAAAACCTCAAATACTACTATTTGGGTGATTGTTTCTATGAAGTCCTTAAGCCGCTTCATGTAGAGTTCATCATCCAATTTCCGAAAAATTCCAAATTAGAAGGAGGTCTTTACATCATCTTGATGCAATTTCAAAACTAAGCTTGTTGTCATAGCCAAAGTTCAGAGTTAAAACGCACAACGGACAACCTTCCATTGTATTACCCCTAGCCATTAAGTATTTTAGGTTCTACATGCCCCCAACATATTTGAGAATCTACTTGTTCTCAATCGCCTTTTGGCTAGATGACAAATTACCCAAACACTTATTTGGCTTAAAAAGAATCCAAATCCTCCTGCATGACACTTTGCAATTCATCTTAGCAGGTTTTTCTAGTGTCTTTTAGACACTTATAGGTAGTTATCATCACCTTCTAAATGATGAAGCGAGCATTCAATCCATTAGGGAATCTATCCCTCATAGTCATTCACTAGATGACAATTTGCTCGGAGGTGGATTTCGTAGGATTCTTTTCCTATGTATGAGTGAGGTAATTCTCTCGTAACTTACCTATTTCCTCTTTCGTTGTGAAAATGGTCTCAATCCTCCCACTTGGATCAGTGAACTTAGGAACACTTGGTTATTCCTTGTCACTTGTGAACCTCTTAAAGAGATTTATTGTGATTAATGCTCATTTCCTGCTAGGACATCTGGGTTTTATGAACGTTGTGTCCCACGGTTTTCTCTCAGTCACTAAACCGCCATCATTTTCACTAATGAAGATGTGTCATGTCAAATTCTCATGTCATCTCACAAAGAGATACCTTGTATACCTTGGCCCTAATCTTCCTTACTTATAGGAAGGATTATGAATATAAAGTTGATGACCCTTATGGTCTAAACGAGCTTGGCCCTAGTCTAAGGCCCATCCATGATTCATAGGGTAAGGTCATGACTGACATAGAGGGCATTTGGTTAAGTGTGAATATAATAGCTATGAGACCACCTACCAACATATGGCTGATAGCCTCATTGATGCCATTATGTTCATAACCAAATCAAGGAGAGGTCTATCTCTCTATTTCAACAACTTTATTATGTAGAAGGGTTCTAGGTATTGATAGTTGCCTAACAATGCCTACACAAAGCAGCTTGAACTAATCACATGGGTGTATCTAACCCTTGTTAGTTCAAAAAATGTCTTTTCCTTTTAGTTTAACTAATTCCTAACTAGTTCAGCCATTATCTAACAGCTTTACACTTGCCAAAAATCAAGTAAACATTACTGTATTTCGAGTAAAGGTCCACAACGTTAACGAAACACCAAGCTCTTTGTGTTTTTCCCTCACGTTCATTGGTTAACTAACGTCATAATTTGCCAATTGCAGTGGTTTTTCTCAAAAACGTTTATTTGTTTTTCTTGCCAGGCAGAATGAGTTCTCAACTTATTCATAAGGGTATTAACCCTTTAGCACACATTTATCAAATACTCTTTTGCTAGTTTGATCATTTCCTTTGATTAAGGTGTACATGTGGCAAGAAATGGAATCTTTTATCCCTATAAAGAAACATCAAAATCCAGCAAAGGATTTAAGAATCATAGTCTCATCGATCCTTAACTAAAGAGATAGCAAATATGTAATTTGTCAGTTGTAATTGCATGGAGTGAATCAGGGTGGCTTATCAGTGCAAAGTTAACATGCAAGTTCCAATATCTTGATTCTATCTCTTTATTGCTTTGCATTTGACATGAAGCCATATGCTTATGTGAAATGTCCACAACTCATGTGGATTGCTACTTTTTCAACCCTTAAAGGTTTATCAATGTAGCATTTCATCTTTTGCAAAAACCATTGACCTCTTCTAGATCAAGTTTACCTTATAGGTTTCTTGCCCTTAGGCATAAAGGATGAATCCTCCTACTCTTTAGCTAAGTTCGTCTGACTGATGGATCTTGAATCCTTCAATCTTTCACATTCAAGTTCAATATGGTGAATCACATTGCTGAAGGTTACAATATGCATATCAGAGGCAATCTTTACTTTTGTATATGCCCACTCACTGGAAGACATGGCTCACTCCCACGCACTGGGAGACATAGCTTCCTCCCACTCACTGGGAGATGTCTTATCACAACATACACTTGTTGTTTGTTAGAAAGAACTTGGCATTTAGTTTTGTCTCAACTTCTTAGTTTGACATCTGCCTCAAGTGTTGCCTAAACAACATGTTAGGACTTAGTACACTATGTTAAAACTTAACTTAGTTTTAACTTTATGGAAGAAGATCACCTATTTCACTATCTTCCAACACTATCTGTAACCCCCTGCCGTAATTATATCCGAAATGCGCAATTAAGATGAAATAGAGACCAATAAGAAACAAAACTTATTTAAAATCCCATCTTCACAATAGGGTTTTCACAAATAACTTTCGAAATATAATTTACCTGGTCTCATATTCAATTCTGAATACAATTACATTACGTGGAATATCACATTTATACAAATATCAGAGTGTACAACAATAAATTCCCGGCAACTCCCGGGTTCATACCTTTACATAGAATTCATAGGGCACATTCACCCTTTACAATTCCTCAAACGGGGATTACACAAATCTCATCTCCATACATAATCAAATATACATCCATATATACACATCCAAATCTGAATACGAATATCCAAATATACATCCCAACTATGATAACCAACTACCAAAATCTATAACCCGAAGTAGTCCTCATCGCCTTTGCCTGTTTGCTCAAACCTCGATCCACCTACCCTGTCTAAAATGTTGGTAGGGGAAGGTGAGATTCGAGAGAATCTCAGTAGGAAACAGATACCTATATGCATGTATGATATGTGTTTAATGCATGACATGCTTGCAATACATAACTTATGCTCACACAATGACATATCTGCGTGCTCAATGTTTCAACAACATACTCATGGCCATAGCATAAATAGAAACAGAGCTTCAAACATCATATATGTTCCACATAATCAAGCAAAGCAATAACATGTATCAACACATTAACACAATATCATATACAGGCAAAAGAGGTAAGTTCCCTACTCTCTTTCCACGTATGCTCTAGCTTCGCTTACTCGCGATCAGAATGAATACCGAACCACGATCAGCGCGAATATCAACCCTATAATCAAAGCAAGGACATAGGGTTAATCTCTTTCTCAATTCCTCAACATACAAACACTTAATGTTGGTTATCATTTAACACCTTTAGGTGGCTAATCAAAGCCTAAACATATGCCTAGAGGCTTGGGAAACACTTGACCAAAGATCACCTTTTAAAAGTTCAAAATGTTGATTTTTGGGGGTTGGCCGCAGCCCACAAATCCACTGGACGCAGCCAAAAACTGCCCAGAAACATTTGGTCTGCGGCACAAAATCCGCTGGCCGCGGCCAAGAAAATCTAGTTTCTTGGCTAAACTTCCAAAAATCATAACTAATTCCACAAAAATTGAAATGAGGTGATTCCAAAGCCAAATGAAATATATTCAAGTCCTCTACACAGGAAAAATATTTTCCTTTACTAGAAATCACCACACAAATACAGAATTATACACATTTCATCACTGCCCCAAAACAGAATCCATTTTCGACCTCAAATTTTGGACAGATATAACTCCCAGTTCCCAAAACTAAATAGCACAATTTATATGTCCATTTTGAAGCTTGGGATGTGAACTTTAATACTAGAAAGTTTCATAATTATCTGACATCCTTTGCCCAGTCAAAACGTCCACACAACCAGACTGCTCAGACAGAATTCACACTGGACAGAATTTCCAGTTTTGCACACAATGTATCCAATCCAATCCAAACCAATTCCAATGATTAAATACCACAACATGACACCATTTTCAACATAAAACAACATCCAATTCCACCATTTACATTCCACATGAAAATACCATAAAATCAGGGCAAAATTCGAAATTCACTAAACTCATCCACAAATCACAAAACTTAGATCAAAAGGCTTCAAATACTCACCTCTTCCTCTTTCCCAAACCAATTCCTTGATTCTTCATCTTTCCACTTTTGATCAAGCTCCAAAACACCTCCTCTCACAAATCTAAAACCATAGAGATGAAGCTCTCATCACTATGAACAACTTTATAGAAGGTGATTAGAGCATTAGAAGACATTAAGCCAACCAAAAACTCACCTTTTGATTTTTCTTTCTTTCCTTTCATGGACGACAATGGAGTTGAGAGAGAGAGAGGGAGTGAAGATGAAGATGAAGATGAAGAGAGGGAGTGAATGCAGATTTTGGAGAGCCCAAAAACGTCCAAATAGAGAGGAGAGGAGAGAGAAAATGTGTTGACAATTTGACCAAGATCCAAGGGTCCAAAACTTGCCAAGTGTCAACATCTTGACAAACCTCACATGAGCTCACATAAGCTCACACACATGTGATTCCACCCCTTGATCTATTGCACAAATCAATCCTAACCATTGATCTTGAAGTTACCAATGAGTTTCCTCTTCGATAACCAATCAATCGGTCGGTAACTTTACCGTTTTGCCCCTGATTATGGTAATCTCTCTTGGATCACCAGCAAATTCATTTTCTTATTCATTTACACCATACATATGCCCTTCCCCTTTATTTTAAGTCAATTTCGAGGTTAATCCATAATTGAACTCAAATATAGGGTTTCGGCGCTGCTCAGAACACATACGAATCACATCCGGAACTCAAATCACATCGAATTCTCCAAAAGGGTTATTTATCACTAACCACATCCACTTTTAGAGTCATTATCTCTTAATCACAATTTAGGATCCTGCTAAACCAGGGCTTAGCAGTCCCCTAATCTCAGGCTTATTCTCTAGCCTCAAGTTTTAAAATTCGGGGTATTACACTATCCACACGGCTTGGATAAGGTTACATTGCTCATACCAACATAAGTTTAAGCAATGTTGTTTTTTCTATACTTGATAGCATAAACCTTTTGTATATTTTAGTTGCTTCAACCTTTAAATGCTGAAGACTAGTTGGTAGGATGTCCCTAACATCTTATTCTTCTTGAATGAAAGATTTGAGAGTTTTTAACTCCACAGATATCTCTATTGATCTTGTCTTCATAAGCTCAGTCAAATAGACTTGGTATAATTGGTCACTTAGACGATTATGGTATACAAATCATATTTGTTCAAGTTAGACAAAGGATAATTAAACAATAAGTTCACTAGTTTCATATTCATGAGACAACTATGTTGACTCCCATCCCAATCATGCTAGTTAGCTCATCACCCTTTTAACCACAATCTTCATTGAACACTTTCCCCTTTGGATTTCTAGACGCATTCCAGGAAACTCCCACTCAATCAAAGAGCAGTTATATTAACAAGATAATAACAAAATATCATCTAACTAGCATGAATGTTCAAGAAAACAAGAAGAGAATATACTGAATTCAATTCTAAAAACAAAGAATTTAATCATAAATTCAATGAAAAGAACATTCAATAAAAACTTTTGCCTCTTATTGTTGTCTCTTAACTAGGTTCTCCCTCTCATAGGCCCTTCTGACCATATGAACTTATGTAGTGTCTTGGTACAATGTCAAGCTCCTCTTTACCATGTTTACATCTACTTACTTGGATATAATTACAGCATACCTCCTACTTGATGAGATGATTCTAACATCTCTATCTATCTTATCCTTTGTCACAACATTTGTGATAAAGGATTGACTTTTAGAAGTCATTGCTTCAATCTAAGTGGATCAATGTGGTTAGAAGCATGGGAAGACTTATTATTATTCAATAATTATTGAATAATTTTAAGTTGCTGCAATTTTTCAGGTTTTTTCTCTAAGAGTTTGAGTCAAGGTTAGATAGGAGTTTATATTCAAAAACTCATTTGAATAATCCCTTACTTTTAAAGAATCTTTCAGCATTTAACCTTATGTTGCAATTGAAAATACTCTTAAAAAAAATAAGTCAACCTATCCCAAAAAACAATAGAACCAATATTGATTCAATTCCAACATTTTTGGGACCCTTTAAAAGCACATAAGCACCTTTTTGACTCAAATTACACCCAAACTTGCTTCAAATATATGCAAATTATATATCAAATTGAAGCTCTCGAATTTAGGGATTATTAGGAACAAACCACGTCTCAATCGGAGGTCCCACGCTCTCTCACACGCCCCTAGAATGTCTCTGGATCAAAAAATCTTGAAAATTGAAAAATTCCAACGAACGCCACTCTTACGCGCCGCCTTGCTGCCGTTAGCCGGCGACACGCGCCGGCCCTTACAACTCCACGTGCCGTCCTCTCTCCGACGATGCTTGCCACATGTCAAACGGAGGTCAAAGTGGGCCCCACGCGCCACTTGTCAATTTCCCTCTCTTTTTTTCGGTCAACAGTCAATGAATGAATGTTGACTTTGACCAGTGTTGACCATTGACCGGCCAGCGTTGACTGGTCTACCTTGACCTATCACTTCTAACGTATCGGCGACGTGGCGCTGACGTGTCTCGATCGACGTGGCTGGTCAACGGATGAATGGGCCTTCGTTGCCATATGCTGACGTGGCATTTGACGCTGACGTAGCGACCTCTCATTGGTGCCACGTGGCATTAGTTGACCGATGACGTGGTGTTGACTGCCACATCATCATCTTCAACCTCCAACCGGGTCAACCCAACCCGATTGGAGCTCCGATGGTCATTGCGACCTGCCAACTTCGGGAGGCCATATCTCCCTCGTTTTAGCTCCGTTTTTCGCATTCTTGGTGTCGTTGGAATCGTAGTTCGACGAACTACAAATCCATGGCATTTATTTGATCTTAAAACCTTTATTTCATTGATCAAATCGTGAGTGAAATGGCGGCGGCGACTAATGAGCCGCCAACTTCTTTCCTTCGATTCTCCCTCATCCGAACTCAGTTTGACGCATTCTAAGCATCGTTGGAATCGTCTCCTCAAGATCTACAAATCCATGTCTTCGTTTAGGGCAAAAACACTCAGTTTTGAACACCCCATTTTTCTCAACATTGACGGCACTGCGTAATCCGACCTAGATGTGTGTTCTCTAGGTTTCAAAGGCTCTTCTAACCTTTGAGGAGTAAAGGCTCTTATTTTTGGTTCCACATTGGTCCCAAAAGACTCACCTTTAATATGAATGAAGAGGAAACAAAGCTTTGAGCCATGAATTATATATATATATACACATATTATATATATATATATATATATATAAGATAACCAGAGGAGCAAATGATATTAGCATGCATTCAATATATATTTAAAAAATACCCAGCAACAAATATATATATTACATCTGAAGCTTTCAAATATGCAGAAGCAAAATATATACATATATATATATATATATATACATGTTCACGTTTTGGAAAACATACGCTCAGATTCCCAAAAGTATTCACATATGAACCAGAGAACATGCATATTCAACGAAATTTCAAGCAATAGAGGCTACAAATATAAAGCTTGAAAAAGAATACAGTAGCACAGCGAAAAATATGATGGAGAGATATAAACAAATTATATCACATTATTATTCACATAGAATAATCACAACCTCAAATATCAAATGGCTCTGATGCCAATGTAAGAAAAATATAACTAAAAGGAGATTTGGCGTACCGGGGCGAATCCATGTTCGGATCCGGGTCAAAGCTCCAATACTCCATACTTGTGCCCACACAATTATTAGACTACTAGAGCCTAATTGTGATTTGCACAGCAGATCACCAGAACCAGAAAGATGGTAGGAGAGAAGAGAATTGCCAGAAAACTCAATGGCGGGATGAATTGCAATTGAGGAGGCACACCCTATTTATAGTGGTTTATGGAGGCCACTAATTAGGAAACGTGTGCACACCTTCTTGCCCTCCAAGATAGCAATTAATTGATTCTCAATTAATTCCCTAATTATGGTGATTTGTTCCTTAATTAACAAATCCATAATTATTACTGAAATATTCCCCAATATGCATTTAATGCTGATTTTATTCTTATTTGATTAGGCTACTTATTTCCTAATCAAATAGTCCGGCCCATCAAGGGCGGACTTGGACCCAAAGTCCAACATGAATATTAACGGACTAATTTAAATATTATTAGTTTAATATATTTTGGATAAAATATCTCCTGATTATGTCCCACAAGTGATTTAAATAAAGATTTGGTTTAGGGTTATCTGCCTAACTAGTAAGCTGTTATAAACCTTGATGGGAGGCTATCAATAGCGTATGCCAGGTCTTAGGGTAGTAACGTGAAAAACCCACTTACTTGCTCCTTAAGGATTCCTTAACGGGTGACGGCTATTACGAAACCATCACTTTGTCTCATATTCCCATTAGAAGAATTTTAAGTTATTTCCTTCTAATCTCTTTTTCCCCTTTTTAATTATCAGGTTATGAGATATAACATGCATGCAGAGTTACGATGGCTAGAAGTACTCCTAATAAAGTTTTTCACTGATACTTTTTATTTTAGAGTTTATATATTATGTATTTAGGAATGATTTCTATATTTATCCCAACATGTGACATCAGAACTCCTCTGTCTAATATCTTATGCATGTTATGTTATTTTTCCTATTCTTTAAACAACATGATATATCATATTTGTGAATTTTTCCGGTTAATCTTCTTTTAAGACTTTGGGATAAAATATGAATATTGTTCAGAATCGCTCTTAATATATTAGTTGATTAAATTTTGTTCTTTCCTTTTCATGCGATTATCAGTGGTTTGAAATTCTATTTCTGGATGAATTCGCAAGTCTGATGCAATTATTCATTCTGTTCATCAATATCTGATGCTTATATTCAGTCCTGCTTTATACACGCGCGCGCGCTTAGTTTTTCATATGATACATTATGCTTTAATTCTTTCTACGTGAGAAATTATTGTGAGCATCATACATGGTTTCGAATTTTAAGCTATATTTTTTTTTATGAATTTATTGAGATATTAGTGCGCATGTTCTCTTCACTATTTTACCGATGAAATCACTAGATTTATGATGCCGTTGCCTTATATCATCAAGTATATGGTTCTTGGCTTCTTGCTCATTAACCTGAAAATAAAAGTGCGTCTTCGGGCATAGAGGGATCTGACTGAAGGTTGGGGATGAGCAAAAACGGCGTCGTTTTTTGCTGTTCCGGAAGGCATCTCACCGTCAAGAGTGAAACGCACAGTTTCACTATTGTAGGTGCGAGCTGGACTATTTTGTTCTGGGCCTTAAGGATTGGGGCTGTTCTAAGGTTTAAGTAATTTCTAATTATTCCCAGGTTTGGGATTCATTCCATTTTGGGCCACTGTTTTAAAATGCTTTAAAAAAAAGGTTTTTTTTTTTTTTTTGCGAAGGAAAAAAAAAAGGGTATTTAATGTTTGAGCCATTCTGTTTTGGGATTTTATCTTCCTGATTTTTACTTTTCAGATTCTGAGATATTTCAGTAAAAAAAACAAAGGACCTTACCAAGCGTTTTTGACCTCTCCAATTTTGATTATTTTTGTTACCAAACCTTTATGGTTTTTTTTTTTGTCTCATGGTTTGGGCAGCCTTGTTTTTACCCGTTTTGGAGAAACAGTGATGTGATGGTCTCTTTTATTTGGACTTGAATAATTCTATTTTCTCTTTCGAAAGTTGTTTTAGGGACGATTAAGGATTATTGTTGTTTGAGACCATTATTCTTCTGGGCATGCGGTTTAATTCTGGAAAATCATCTTGGGCTTGTTTTGGGATTATTGTTATTAAGGCTTTTTTTTTTAATTTTTCCAGAAGATATTTGGGCTAGATAAATACTGTTTAGTTACCTTCTATTTATTGGGAAATTTGTTTTATTTGACATTTATTTTTATCTACCATTTTAATTGTTTAAATATTGGAAAATCAATTTTGGCTATTTTTGCATTAGGGTAATTTTGTAAAATTTACTTTGATATATAATTTAATTACCTCAATATTTAACTTATTAAGTTTGGACAATTTTTTTCAATTGTTTGAATTTTGAAAAATTATATTTGGGTTGAAATATGCTGAAATTGATTTCTTAAACAATTTTTGGATACATAGAACAGTGGGAGGGTTATCCCTCCATTAAGATTGCATATGTTATATTTAATTTGGATGCACAAAATAGTGGGAGAATTTATCTATGATGATTATTTGGTCACATTTTGTTGATTAAATTAGTCAATTAAATTCTTATTAAAGATTTGTGCATATTTGGAATTTAAAAGCACATAGTTGGTATTTGTGATTAGCTTGCATATTAAGGAATAGCCATAACATCCTCAATATTGCATGTGTAAATAATCGCTTATGGATTTTTTAAAGCATCAACTCGAATCAGTGATTAATTAATTTAATCAAAGTTATTTAGCCATTTTGTTGATTAAATTAATTATTCTCATTAGGTTATTGGTGTATATTTATGTTTTAAATGCACATGATATTCATTGTTAGCATGCTTATTTCTGTTGGAAATTGTGTCATAGGGCCAATCATTGTACTTTGAATATTTTTAATTTAATGAATTTTCTCCATTATGTTATCATAGTATTTGCATGTTTACTGTGATGACTGTACCCTTAGATAAATCATAAAGATTGTCCTAAATATCCCTGGTCGGTTTTCTATACGGGAGCAGCGATGAAATAAGACTAGTATGATTTTGATAAGATATGAAGATACAAATCAAAATCTTAGGTACTTACAAGGTGCTAGACCAACCTGCTATGAGAAAGATGCATGGAACAAGTCATAAGTTTATCTCACGTATAATATAACCATGTCACAATGCCCTTTGACCTGAGATCATCATGGATTCTTACATGAGAGTTGCTAAGCTATGAATTAGTCAAAAGTCACCTTTGACCGGGTGATGATAAAGGCTATGATCGGGCTTGGTGGTTTTTCATAAAGAGGAATATGAATGGTCAAGATGGAATTTGTTCCTCACATTAGTAGAGAGATATTACTGGGCCCCTCGATGAGTGAGTCTGAGAAATATATGACCATACTACTATGGAAAGGAGTTTCCATTTCTGTTGTCAGACGACTTAGGAATCAGGAAAATAATGGTCAGGAACAAGAGGATGACATAATTCATGCCTCATCCTTGACCAAAATATCGTGTGACAAAAGGGATGTGATATGGTTGTATAACAGGTTACATCGTATTAACAATCCTTATATGAATTGGGAAGTCGTAATGTCTTGCTAGAAGCCGCTTGCGACTTGTGGGTTAATATAGTTATTGGCCCACTGCCAATTTCGTATGGGCCTACAGGGTCACACACAAGAATGGCCCAACACGAGACAATATTTAATTTAGGGAAGACGACTTTTATATTTATATCTATATATATAATATAAAATTCATGAAAATAAAATTAATAAAATTATTTATATATATGTATTTTCGAAATACATACATACATATAGATATAGATATATAAAAGATAATATTATTATATTATGTTAGTTTTAAATTTAATTTTATTAGATAAATTACATTTAATAACTAACATGTTAGAGATATAATATCTCAAATTTAATTTATAAGGATAAATTAAATTTATTGGCTCTTTATTCGGATTAAATAAATATGTTAAATTAAAACTGTATGATATATTTAATTAAACCAAATTTATTTAATTAGCTCATCAAGATAATTAAGGGTAAATTAATTTCAAAATTAATCAAGATTAATTTTGAAATTCGAATATAGCCATCATGGGTTATAAAATTGTTGGAGCAGAAAACCTCATGAACGGATGAGAATTCAGAGTCGCAAAAAAAATCCTAGGACACATTGGAGGCGCTAGCACGCAATCTGTGTTGGAGACGCATTTGTATGGATACTGGTAGAGGGAGCGAATCTGAGGTGTTGGCTCCTAGAGATTAAAAACCCTAAATTCGAAAAGGTGCAATTCTTCCTAACTCTGTTTAAACGCTATTGATAGATCCTCAATTGGGATTGGTGAAACTGCCAATCCCAACAATTTCTTGAGGAGTAGCCACAGTATCCTCAATTTTGTTGCGTGCACGTTTTTAATAATATATGGCTTTATAGAATATCAGTTGTAATTAAATATATGATTATAATTAGTCTTTACCCACGGATAGATAATTATAATTGGATATTTAATTAAGGTGGAATATAATGTCATTATATTTTCTAAGTAGCCCACAAATATTAGAAAATATAACTGTGTTCTAGATTCATCAATTCGAGATAAATTCACACTATGCTAATGTTTTTGCCCACAGGTAGATCTTAGTAATACGAATTTATAATTGTATGATTTACATTAGTAAACATATACTTATTTGTGATGGTTTTTTCTCTTGCCTTTTATATTTATTTTGTAAGCATGATTAATTTTTAATTTTGACTTTGTAGCATATGATTGTTATCGATTTAATTGTTTAGTTTAATAGAATTTATTAGAGATAATCGTTGAGCCTAGAAGGAGATAAATATTACTCCTTTCATTAGGATAAAATTGGCATTAGGAAAGTTCTAGTACTTAATAATTTTGGCATAAGAAGTGGGATAACATTATGAGATGCAATTATCTCATTAAATTATTCACAATTAAGAGATGGTTATCATGGGTATATAAGAATAGATCAAAGCTAATGGTTGCTTATGGGTTAAAGGATGAATTTAGAAATTCTAATAATTATTGTTACATTGTTTTGTTGACTATAAAGTGATTCTCTATAATAGAGTAAGGAGCCACCATTAGTTTTGGTAGATGTGATCCTTATTTTATTAAATTATGAGCTATTACTTCTTTTCTTAAGTACATGCGTGGATATTAGGTATTCATTGAAAATGTGTATTTATAAGTTTTGCTCATACTTGGTGTAATATACCAAATTTTGTAATGCAAAAAACTTGTAAATAAGGAAATAGTGGAATAAAATAAATACTGATATTTACAAATAAAGGAAGAGTCACTTTCCGAATTCCCAGATATCCATTATGGCATTTGTGGAAATCAAGAAGTCAAGATTGTAGATTACAAGTGTATGTAGTCCGAGGAAAATTCGTCGGTGGTTGCAGGGCTCAGAGGCCCCATTTTGAGATTGGAGGGATTCAGGCGTCATGTGCCGTGCCTCGATATGCATGCCACGGTTTCGAGTAGAACTCCGAGTATGCACTAATAAAACAACTTTATTAAAATAACTTCAATAAAGTATGTAATGACGGCTCATGATGACACACCTTTCATGTTGGCCAAATAAGAAAATGACAAGTGTCTTGAAATAATTAAGCGACCGAGTACAATTTAAAACTTTTCAAATCTTTTTCTTAAACCTGTACAATACAATCTCAGTTCACTTTTAAATCCATTTGGCATGTTTGGTTCTATTTCATACATCAACATCAGAGTACTTAGCAAAATTCCCGACATCCACCCGGGATATACTCATTAACTAATAGGGTTATAGGGCATCATTGCCCGTCACGATTTCCCTTATAGGACATCATTGTTTGAATCACGTCTAAGGGCACTGTCCTTAGGAGATGTTCTACAAACCCTCTAGTAAACTAGGAAGTGACACTCCTTATAATAAAATGAACCCTTCCTACAGAAAATAGGGTGATAGAACAGCAAAAAAGTTAACAATATAACTCATAAGAAGAGAGAGGATATGAGCTCGGGGATAGAGCTCGATTTCTCCTGACCTCAGTGCTCTAATCTTGGTTCTACCAACCTTACTTTTTATATTGCCTTTTATAGGTAGGAATTATATAACCGTGGAGTAGTAATGTTGGCTATTAAATACGTCTTAATGATTATTAAAATGACAGTTACAAATAATTATTAATAATGATTTAAATCTATTTAATGTCTTTAAAACATGTTAATTAGAATACATTAAAGCTCCAATGTTCATATCCAACGGTCAGTTTAGATACTCCTCTTATCAGCATTTTTACTAACTCAAGCTCACAATTATTATATATTTGGGTATTCTCAATCTTGAGTTATATGAGACATCTTCCTTTGACACACTCATACACATAATTTACAACAATCCCTACATGTGTCAAATCAAACTTGTAGCCTCATTATTTGAGTTACACACATGGAAATAACCATTTTTTGCCCATAATATAACCATTGTATCTGGTGGTCCTTTGGACTATAAACCAGACCTAGACTAATAACACTTATTACACAGAGATACTAGTGGTCCTATGGACTATGAACCAACACCTCTTGAGCGTATACTATAGGCATTAAGAGTTAGATTATACTCCCATATTTCCCTCTGTTAGTGTGTTTTTGCACTTTAAAATGGCCATGCGTATGTCATGGTATTTAACAAATGCTCTAGAGATTTCACCACGATCTCATAGGAGTGGCCCCACTTCTCATTTGTATAGGTGATTTCATGAAATATACCTGCAATGAGCACACCATCCTGTAGGATTATGAAATCACTAAGAGCTTTCGCTCAACCTCACTGTAATGCAATCTAGCACTTTCTCATGCCATAAGGGACTAGTAATTTATTTTAGTACTAGCAGAACTAACAAACAAGATGTTCTTACCCATTGAACCTCCTTCATTGGATCACCAATCACAAAGGTTGGGTTGCCATTGCTGTTAATTTTGAATTGGTTTTAATCTTATTCCCCTCGACTAATTTAATTCTTCACGGGGTTTGTTAAAGGATCCACAAGTCAACTTTTTGACCTTACAAAATCAATTGAGATAACTCTGTTATTCTTAAGCTAGCTTATTTACATCACATCTCAAACAATTTTCACTTGCACCACTATTTTTTTCCCATAATGACTATTACCATTTAGCAATCTCAACTCATTGACACTAATTGTCAGTTATACACCAAAATACTAACTAAGAAATTTTCAACAATTTAGCCTTGAATTGTAGCGAGCCACTAACCGTTGGTGCCCTCCTAAAAATTACTGCTGCCACATTAAAATACTAAATTTAGAAGAGATAACATTCATGCAATTATATCAAGGAGGTTAAAAGTTATTAAAACCAATTTAATACTAACTCATTAACCAAAAGCAATAAAACCTCCTACCGATAGTAATACCCCAATAAAACCGATGTAACAATGATAACAATAGCATTTTTATGAATGACAACTTCACCAAATTGTCAATAAATTAACTCCAATGGGAGGTCAGAGCATTTTGCATCATATACTATTTACAGTCCCAATTAAATTTAATTAATTTCATGTATTCATTCACTAATTAAAGCCAACAAATTATTGTTAGACCAAAATATCAAAGCGACAATACAATTTGTGCCAATAAACTGTTGTTAAAAATCAATGGCCAACAACTATTATATCCATCATGATATGCTCTATTACTCCTATGATATAATAATGGGAAACAACTATGCCTTATCCTCTCTCATGTAGTACACCACAGTTTTTTCTCAACAGATAATGGCATTTGTCTCAAAATTCAATCAAGTGAAATGAATCTACGTCTAGAGAGGCTTACCTTACTGACGCTATGTGCCCTCTTCTTGATCATACTTTTGTGACGATCTTAAGAGATGCAAGCACAACAATATCTTGTTTTCTCATAAAAATCCACTTCACATAGGGAGGGAAATCAAAACTCTAATTCTTTTCACATAAGTGTCCCACACTCTTTGTGCCCATTAGGGTTAGTGATAGAAATTGTTTTTACAATGTGATTTATGGTATATGATGTAATTATGTGAGAGGAGTTTTGTCTCGACTTATATGAACGTGTTAAAATCTGTAGCCAATGGTAATTCATAATTCATCTGAAATCCTTATATGAGTAATGTTAGATCAAGAAAAATTATAAGCAATGGAATTTAAAATATATGATGCCTTCCACAACTTAAGAATTTTAAAAATAGTAGGCAATATCTCCTAAGATTGTTGGTATCAATACCTTACATCATACGGATTGTTATCGGCAACACCTGTAGAGCTACAATAAAAGAATAGTTCGAGTCGCACCCAAGGACACTATCCTTAGGAGATATTTCACAAACCCTCTAGTAAATTATGTTAGATATGAATAGTTTTGATGATGTCATATATAGATGTTAAATATGAGCAAAAAGTTTGTATGATATAATTATCTTCTACATTGACTAACTACTATATTTAATGTTGCACATTTTGTAGCTTAGTCATAAATCCGATTGTGGGTTGATGTTGTAATGCCTCATATGTGGAGAATGATCATCAAGAAGAAAATCAAGAGACAAGGGATTGAAGAAAGAAGGCATTGCAAGAACTAATAGGAATATCAAGCAAAGATTGAAGAAGATTGAAGATATTCAAGAAGATATCTAGTTGGGTTATGAAGAATGATCATCAAGTGGCAAAACAAGAAGAAAGAGATTGAAGAAAGAAGAAGAAAGAGATTAAAGAAAGAAGAACTTGCAAGATCACATGAGAATATCAAGATCCAAGCTATTAGAAGTGATATCGCAGGTTTCTATAGTCATACGGAAGTTGGAATGGGTCTATACGAAGCTAAAATGATGTATACGGAAGTTATGGTGCCTCCGGGGATGATTAGTTGAGTAATTACTTGAGTAATAGGGCACTGCCTCATTTTGGAGGTGATTACTCGAGTAGCTACTCGAGTAATCTACCGGGTTACTTGATGAGTTACTCGAGGCAGCACTTGAAGTAATGGGCACTCTATTTTCACGCGGCAGAACAGCGGTTTGGTATTTTGATGATATCTCTCCAAACATATGTCGGATCAAACTAAAACTGGTGGCATATGAAACTAGACTTCCAACACAAACGTTTGACACCAAGATCACATTCAAAGGAGTTCAGATGAGAGAGATATAAGCTTCGAAAGTTGACACATGAATCAGCGTCATATTCCTGGACAACTTTGGTTTTTGGACATAACTCCCAAAATACACATCGGATTGCAACAAAACTGGTGCCATATCAAAGTAGACTCAAAGAGCTTTCCATGGATATATAATTTGTCACATTTGAAGCTATATCCTAAGAGCTATGACTTCTGGAAGTTGCTGCTCGTGATGGTTCGTGAGTTCAGAAATGGTCTAAGAACAGTAGATACTCCTTGGATCATAACTTTTAGTACACAACGTGTTTGGAACTAATTCTTGTTGCGTTGGAATGAAAATGATGAGAGCTTTCTGATGATATATAATTTGCCATGTTTCAAATCAAAATCAAGAATTCACTTGAAGTAGCCACTCGAGTAACCTATGAAGAAAATTGTACCATACTCGAGTAGGTACTCGAGTAATCAGATAGAAAACTTCATATTGCTCTCGGCCTACCAACGTTACTCGAGTAAGAACTCGAGTAATCACGGAAATCACTTCCAGTTGCTCTCGGCCTGCCAACGTTACTCGAGTAGGTACTCTAGTAATCAGATAGAGAACTTCAAGTCACCACCCGAGTATGCAGAGTTATTTAGAAGAGAACTTCAAGTCACTACCCGAGTATGCAGAGTTATTTAGAAGAGAACTTCAAGTCACTACCAGAGTATGCAGAGTTATTTAGAAGAAAAATTCAAGTCACTACCCGAGTAAGCTATGCAGAAAATGGAAGGCCTTTCGAGTAACCTGTGAAGAAACTTGATGACCACTCGAGTGAGCACTCGAGTAATGCTTCCCAGGAAAACAGAACCACGTCCCAAAGATTCTGGAAATCAATGAAATGATCATATTGTTAGATCCCAAGTTTTGATGATAACAATAAGTCAATTATGTGCAAAACATGTTTTTAGAAGGTTAAGAAAAGTTTCCAAGTTACCAAATGCATATTTGATGTTTTGCTGATATCTGCTGTGAATTTGCACTTGAGTGCTCGAGCAGGATGTTTGTGCTCGAGCAGAGATCTCCTTTGTGCTCGAGCAGGTGTGAGAGAAAGCCAGAAAGTATGTACCCGAGAGGCATTCTCCCTTTGTGAACACTAGATCACTCGAGCACATATGCGAGTGAGGGTCTGCGAGCACTTGGCCGAGAGCAAGTAATGGCATGCTTCCTTTGTTCACTCGAGCAGGGTGCTGCGAGCACTTGGCCGAGAGCAAGTAATGGCATGCTTCCTTTGTTCACTCGAGCAGGGTGCTGCGAGCACTTGGCCGAGAGTCATGAAGTTTAGAGTAGTGCAAGTGTGCTCGAGCACACCCATATATGCTCGAAGTGACACACCTATGCTTGCGAGTAAAAATTCCATCCCTCTCCAATTCTGTTACGAGTGCTTGTTCAAAAGGTATAATTCTTGAGAATATTCTTCTCACTCGAGAAGGAGTCTTTGTGCTCGAGTGAGGGTCCATTTCACCCGCGGGTACAAATTCTCACTCTTGTCAAAATGGTGTGCGAGTGACAACCCGAAAAGACGTTCCATGTGGAAATTGCAAGATCACTCGAAGCAGAGATTTTGTGCTCGAGTGAGACCCCTCTTCACCCGCGAGTGAAGATTTTGTCTCTCTGATTTTCTATGCGAGCACAACCCGATAACAGAGGCATATGAAGGAAAATAGGAGATCACTCGAAGTGAGACTTTCATGCTCGAGTGATGCCCTGTTTGACCACCGAAAACGCTAAGTATCACAACGTTCATTACGAATCTAATTTATTGTTATCTATTCATATCATCATTGCTTATTATCATTGTTTAACCTTATTTTGAATGAATTATGAGTGTGATACAGGAACATGAACATTTGAAATTAGTTGTTACGGAGAAAGTCAAACAACGGCAGACAACATGATTACAAACACGTTGGCACCTACCGCATTTAGAATATTCAAACATGCGCGTGTCCTTCAATAGTTGCAATGTCCCGCTCCTCAAATGAAGAATTTCCAAACGGGCAAAAACTGAAGCTACTATATATACAGAGATACAAGAAGAACAAAGATAACAACGTAGCACAAGAATTCACAAGCATATACCAAGTCTCTGATATTCATTATTTTTCTCTGTATACACATTGATCATCAGTGTTTATTCATTTGCTCTGTAAGAGAGTCTTCATACAATTCAAATTGATATGTTTATATGATCTCAAGGTATTGGGACCTTGAGTGGGTAGTTTTTCCTTACGAGAGAAGCAGTTGAGAGAATTTCTGGTTGAACTTTCCATTCGTAAGTCTTATAAGATACAAGCGGAAGAGAACGTTGCTGCTCGTAAGACTTACAGTGGTGTAAGTGGGAGAGAACGTTGCTGCTCATAAGTCTTGTATACATAAGCAAGTGAGAAAGGTTATAGATTGTTTTTCTGCACGTAAGACTTGTCGTAAGGGGGAGAGAAGTTTCTTGTTAAGAGAATATTTCTGCTCGTAGTCCGTTCAAGGACGATTGTTGTTTTGTGGCGATCTGAGAGCCCATTGAATCTCGGAGGAATAGTGAAAATCTCAGTAGGTCTTGATCTCTGAGGACTGGACGTAGGCCTTGTTATTAGGCCGAACCAGTATAACTCTCTGTGTTCAAATCTTCTCAACTCTACTCTATCTACTATATTTTTCATATCACCACATCAAGCGAAAAATTTATAACATCACCCAATTCACCCCCCTCTTGGGTGAAGCTTGCCTCTTACACATATAACTCATTCTTCTTGCTTCTAATCACTCTAACACTTCCTTGTATTAGTGTTTAATGTATTTCTCTAGGAATACAATGAAGATATGATGTGAAGAGTCAAAAGGTGAATTTACGGAAGCGGAGCGTCAACGTTATAACGGCTAGTTTTTAAATTGAAGAAGCCACACTCCAACGGATATATTGAAATGCTCAAACGGTCATCAACCTTTATCAACTATAAATAGAAGAGCATTCAGAGTTCATAACAACTAACGAGAACACTACAACGAGAAACATGCAAAGACCATAAATCATCTACTCCAACCCAACTACTCTCTGTTCTTATCCATTTTCTATATCATGTATATTTGAGAGAGAGATTATTTTCATTATGCTTCAGTATTCATCTATTCACTTCTGAAAGAGAAGATTGACTATAATCTTTCATCATCAAAGTTGTATCCTTACGGAGTGTGTAAGGAGAGTAACTCAGTTGTAACCTTAAGGTGTGTAAGGGGGAGTAACTCGATAAGAAATTTGTAAACGGCTTCGCAAGTGCCCAGCTAAACTTGTGGGTTGTAAAGGCTTTTCTTGTGCCTGAATTAAACAAGAAGATAGTGGATTTGAAAATCTCAGGAGGAGCCTGGGGACTGGACGTAGGCCATCGCAGATTGGACCGAACCAGGATAAATCACAGTTTTCACACTCTCTTCCTTAAACTCTTATATTTCCAGCATATATAAACTGTTGATTTATGATTCATTACTTTCATATTTATTGCTTCCTCTAAGATGCAGAAAGATTTTCAAAGTTCTTAAGATTTTTATCTTACACCCAATTCACCCCCTCTTGGGTGTCAGCTAGTTCTAATATTTGGTATCAGAGCTGGACTATTTTTTAAAGGACTTAACCGTCTCAAGAGATTATAATGGCTGATTTTGGGTTTTATATGCTTTCTGAAGGTTTTGACTATACAATTCCACCTATGTTGAAAGATATTGATTTTTGGTTTTGGAAAGCTAGAATGACTAGTTTTATAAAAGCATCTGATTTTGATATGTGGAATGTTTTTACAAATGTCTTTGATTTCAAACTGAGAAAGAATTAGATAGAAAGAGAAACGAAAATGTTTTTGTTGAACATTAGAGCAATGAAAATTTTGTATAGTGCTTTAACCGAAAATGATTTTGAGAAAATTAGATTTTGCTCTACTGCTAGAGATATTTGGGATACTCGTGATTCTATTTATACTTCTAACAATTGTGTTGAAGTTGAAAGCATTGACAGTTCATATGAAACTATAAGTTACATATCTACGGTGCATGAACAATTGGAAGTTAATGATGAAAAAGGAGAAATCATAGAACACTTTCATGATCCTGTCAACATAGAAGAACAAGAGGAAGATGATTCCCAAGAAGAGCTCACTACCGATAAATTTGATGGATCATCCTCTAGAGCTCAAGATGCACATATGGTAAACATTTCCAATTCTTCTGGAGTTATTTTGAAAACTGATTTTCAAAGTTTGCATAAAATTGTTTCTCAACCAAGTATTGATTATATTCTAAAAAGCAAATATATTTTCAATCATGCTGGAAAGTTTATTGGAAAGAAAGAATGTTCAAATGAAATTTATTCAGGTTTTTACTCTCTTGACCGACATAATGCTTGCATAAAATCTCATATTGCATATCATCATATTATTTGCAATTATTGTGGTAAATCAGGTCATATTTCTCACACATGATATATTAGAAGAAATTCTAATGTGAGGAATAAATTTGTTTGCATTCTTAAAACGCAAGTGAGTTCAAATGCTAACGTTCAAGGACCCAAAGCAAAGTGGGTACCAAAATGTCCATATGGTGTTTCATGTGTGCAGATTGATCCTAGAAAAAATGGACAAAAGGGTACTGAGAAAATGAAGAAGATTCCAAGAGTTCCTAATGCACCTAAATGGAGATTCACATCAATTAGGAGAACTCTCAGATCACCCATTGCTGGAACTGCAAAGTTTAACCACAAAGAAAGGCAATGGAGAAAAGGAGTACGTTCCACCTCAAGAATGAACTACCATAGAATACCATTCAACTATCTTGAGGAGAACAAGAAAAGGAGGATCTCTCAAGCATCAAATAAAAGACTCCTGGAGTTTATATATTTTGAGAGAAGGTTTCCAGCACCCAAAGCAAGATATTCAAAGTATCAATATCATAGAAAGATGCAATGGGTAAGCAAAAGCAATCCTCCTATCTAAGGAAAAGGAATACAATGATAAAACCTCCTATGCTATTGTCTATAATATTTATTGAGGTTTTATATTTTGGAATCTTAGGAATGGGCATTGCAAATGATTTTGAAATTATGTTTTCACATCCCTTAAAAATCCATTTAATAGATTTATTCATAAAGGGATTGTAATGCTCAATAGGTTAATTCTTTATGCATGTATAATGATTTGAAAAGAAAATATTTCTCTTATGCATAAAGATATATTTAATTCATTATGCTCAATTGTTGCAAATTAATTATATTCTTAGAGCATGTGAATTATGATTCCTACAAGGTAACCATGAGTGGATCCAAGTAAAATTGGATACCAAAGAAAGAAAAATATCTATAAGGTTTTGTAGGAAGAAGAAAGGAAGAGCTTCATCTCAAGATTATGACTACATAAGATTTCACTCAAATCTTGGTGAAGTTGGACCTTAAGGCTACATCTTAAATGTGTAAACAAAAGGAGGCATTACTTGAGGCAACACTGCAAGTGCCTAGCTAGCAATGAAGGAAGAAAAGATGCACGGTGAAGCGTCACTCAAATAACCAATCAAGTGATCATCATCACTGAGTGACAAGTGGGAATGAATGTTCAAGTGATAACACCAATTGGAAGATTGAAAGGTAAAAGTCAAGGAATTATGCACAAATGAACTTCAAAGGATAATTTCTCAAGTAATTACGAGATTACTTGAGCACGGTACCATCTTATTTATTCCTACCCGATATTATGCTTATATAAATTATTTGGGTAATAAATAACTTGCTCATTATTGCATACCATTAGCAATCAATCATGTATGGGTTTCAAATTGTTTTTACATTGCTAAATGGACTAAAAGTGAAATTGTGCATAATCTTTCTATATATTCGAGTTTCAAAATGCACATTTCAAAAATGTACTTAGATTCCAAATTCATCTTGTTTATAAAAATGTATACATATTATTTGAAAATTATTCATAACTTGTTTGCATTTAAATCGGTTTCAAAATTGGAAGTTAATATTTATGTATACTGAAAATCAGAAATGCTTCAAATTCATCCATCAGAGTATTTTCCCATTGTTGACATATTGATCATTGATCTTAAATGTGTTATCCAATGCTTGAACCCCTCAACCATTATTTTCTAACAAGTTAGACCTTATGTCTAACAAGTTAACTATCTATATGAGTTTCAAGTATATTTCCTAGAAAAGAATCCAATATGTGAAAGCTTTATACCTAATGCATAAATCATTGGTTGGCCACTTTATTCCAAGCATTATGAATGTTCATATTGGTTCATTAAATCTTAATGCATTAACCATTATAGTGGAATAACTTACTAGGATAATATTCTAGAACTTTAGTCATTTGGATCAATGAGTAGGTGCTTCATCATCCATAAATTCTTATACTCATCTTGTTGCTTAAATGCATTACCATTTGTTTTCATCCATTTTTCGAGTTACTAGAGCCTTCTATTCAAATTCTTGAGTTGAATATCCCTATTTTTCAAGACACATATGTAAGAGTCAAGTTTATCTCTTGATCAATAGCAAAGTCATTGTGTTTACATACATCCTTGAAGCTAAACCTTTTTGGCTAATTCATTTTGAATATGACTTTTGCTCTTGAGAAAATTCTCAAATATGTTAAACTCCAATGTCTAACATGTTATCTTAGTTGTTCTCTAAAAAGAAAGCTTTCTGGTATATGTATATTTAAACTGTTGACTTCCACCATTTTCAACTTGAACATTGATTATAAACATATTTCAAAGATGAGTTTTGCATACATTCAAAATTTGAATTTTACAATGCATTGTTATGATTTGAAACTACATCTGAGATTTGAACAATTTGCATATCTCATTATCATTCTTGAAAAACTTGATTTCATTCATGATTTATCATTTCATAATAGTTGGTCACTATAAATAGATTTTCAACTCTCTTTGATCTGACTTGCATGCCTTGCATGAAAATCTTATCAATGACATCTTTTAAAGTGTATTTAAAAATTGTCATTGATCTTTGAAAATCATCATTCTTGGTTTGCTACCCTTTATGATTCAATTGTTTGAATTTATTTAATTGGGTAAAATTATATTAGTTTTACATAATATAAAGGGAAGAAAAAGTACAGAGGTCAGTCCCTCAAATCCCATGTATGTATCACCCATATCCCAGAAATTGTCCTACACAAATACATAACACTTTTGTAGGGGCCTTATTTGATTTATACCTTAGAGTTTCATATATCAGACATTGCTCCTTCTCTTCATGCTCTTTTCTCTTCATGATCTTTTTATACTTCATTTCTAGTGAACACAGTATTTTCTTAGCATCATAGTATCAACAAAGCAACACATTATCATCAGAAAGCATGTCTTTAAAGGGCTTAAGCGTTTATTGAAAGAGGCAAGCTTCACCCAAGAGGGGGGTGAATTGGGTGACGTTATAAATTTTTCGCTTGATGTGGTGATATGAAAATAGAGTAGATAGAGTAGAGTTGAGAAGATTAAAACATAGAGAGTTATACTGGTTCGGCCTAACAACCAAGCCTACGTCCAGTCCTCAGAGATCAAGACCTACTGAGATTTTCACTATTCTTCCAAGATTCAATGGGCTCTCAGAACGCCACAAAACAACAATTGTCCTTGAAAGGACTACGAGCAGAAATATTCTCTCACTAAGAAATTTCTCTCCCCCTTACGACAAGTCTTACGTGCAGAAAAACAACCTATGACCTTTCCCACTTGCTTATGTATACAAGACTTATGTGCAGCAACGTTCTCTCCTACTTACACCACTGTAAGTCTTACGAGTAGCAACGTTCTCTACTGCTTGTATCTTATAAGTCTTATGAGTGGAAGGTTTAACTAGGAATTCTCTCAACTGCTTCTGTCGTAAGGATATCTACCCTCTCAAGGTCCCAATACCTTGAGATCAAATGAAGATAGAATTTGAATTGAATAAAGACTCTCTTACAGAGCAAATAAATGAACACTGAAGATCAATATGTATACAGAGAAAATTATGAATAACGGAGACTCGTGAATATGCTTGTGAATTCTTGTGCTTCACATCTTTGACGATCTCTGGATCTCTGTATTTATAGATGTTCAGTTTTTGCCCGTTTGAGTAATGATCATTGAAGAGCGTGGCTTGTTACTGTGGAATGACACACGCATGTTTGAATACTTTGAATGCGGTAGGTACGTGCGTGCTTGTAATGATATTGTCTGCTGTTGTTTAACTTTCTTCGTGTCTGTTTATTTCAAACGTTCATCCTCCTGTATCACACTTATAATATATTCAAAATGATGTTAAATAATGATAATAAGTAATGATAAGATAAATAAATAACATTAAACCATATTCGGATTGAACATTGTGAAACTTGGTGTATTTGGTGATCTGCCAGAGTATCACTCGAGCATGGATGGGCTCACTCGAGTGATATTACTATTTCACTCCTTGTTCTTCAGTTTTGAGCTTGTACTCGCATAGGATTTCAGAGAGACAAAATTCTTACTCGCGAGTGATGTGGGACCTCACTCGAGCACAACTCCTTCTGCTCGAGTGGCCTTGCATTTTACATTGGGAGACTCTTCTCTGGACAGCACTCGCATACCATTTTAGCAAGAGTGAGATTTTGTACTCGCAAGTGATGTGGGCCCTCACTCGAGCACACATACTCCTGCTCAAGTGAGAGGAATATTCTCAAGTAATATACCCTTAATATCAGCACTTGTATCAGAATTTGAGAGAGATAGATTTTTCACTCGCGAGTGCTGATGTGTCACTCGAGCATATGAAGCTATGCTCGAGCATACTTGTGCTTCTCTGATCTTCATGACTCTTGGCCAAGCACTCGCAGTCCCTCACTCGCTAGTGCTCGAGTACAGGACACTCATGATCGAGTATTGATTTCTCTGCTCGAGTGCATCAAGGAAGAATGACAAGACTTGCTCGCGGCCAAGCACTCGCAGTCTCTCACTCGCATGTGCTCGAGTGAAAAAGGCTCTTCTGCTCGAGTGCTATCTCCAGTGCTCGAGTGAATCAGTAAAAATGACAGTAGCATACTCTCGGGAAAACACTTTCTGGCTATCACTCGCACCTGCTCGAGTACAGAAGAGTTCCATGCTCGAGTGCTAGACTCATGCTCGAGTACAACAGTTCATTTTGACAGCAGGCACCATAGAACATTGCTATATGCATTTGGTAATTTTGTAAACATTTCTTAAACTTATAAAAACATGATTTGTACACAATTGACTTTTGTTATCATCAAAACTTAGGATCTAACTTTTATGAAAAACTCTTGTTGCTCTATCCATGTCGTGATTTCAAGCTTACCAATTTCAATACAACTTTTAGCAATTGGTATTTTTTAGACCCTAGGTACAATGGCTTCTTAGCATCACTACACATATTACAATATGCATGTGATTGTTTAAAATCATCTTCTCCTATATCACGAATAATATCCTCTATCCGATCATCCAGATCCGTGCCATTATCATCACAAGTCACTCCCCCCTGTTGAGATGCACTTAGCATTTCTAATTATTCACCATGCCATACACATACTATATACATCTTACAAAATCCTTCACAAATTAAATGTGTATATATATCTGCAACACTTAGTCGCTTCTCATTCAAATATTTACATAAGGGAAATAAAAAATCCCACTATCATCATCAGCATTTCTTTTTGCAAAGTCTAAAAAACCCCTCACCCCAACATCATATTCAACACTCGTCCGTTTAGCTTTTATCCAACTACGATCCATATATTCCACCACCTTTTTTTTGTTTTCTACTTTTTCTCCTGGAAAAGGCAGGAGTATGATAAGAGCATGCAATCATTACACCCAAATACCTAGTTTAACTACTACATAATGAACAACTAGAAGAGAGTAGAGAGATAGAGATAGAAGAAGAAGAATCTGAATAATACAAGTCTCATTAACAATGTAAATCCGTCCAATACAATGGCTAGACTGTCATATATATTGCCAGTACGAACAGTAGAAATAGAATAGTACAATAGGGTTAGGGGTTCAGTAATTAGAGACCTATTAGCAATTAGACACGATTAAGACCATGTTTAGCTTATGCCGCTCTTAAACGGCCAGTGCCACTAATGGTTAATCCCAGTCTTCTAATTTACTAAACTAACTAACTTTCAAAATATTCCAATTATGATATCATATCATATATATAGCAAAGATCAATTTTGGTTGGTATCATTTCAATTATTTAATGGCAAAGACTAATTGAATTACTTGTCAATCACTCGAACAAAGGCTTTGAAGACCGAAAACTACATGAGAAAGATGAGTTTGGTATGATGGGGTGGATTGCACGCTGGAAGCAAGGCTTTGAAAACTGTAAAATACAAATCAATAACCAAAAGCAATAAAATAAGCCTCAGCAACAGTTATAGAAAAGGTGAACTTTAGCAATAATAAAACCAATATTCACAGACAATCATGATTGATTGTAGAGAAATCATCATATATGTCTCATGATCGTTTATATTTCATGAAACAGTTC
This sequence comes from Inga laurina, assembly GCA_963855925.1. Taxonomy (NCBI): domain Eukaryota; kingdom Viridiplantae; phylum Streptophyta; class Magnoliopsida; order Fabales; family Fabaceae; genus Inga; species Inga laurina. The sequence continues at coordinate 47,290,696 of OY979713.1, read as the reverse complement.
TATGACTAGTGGGTCTAAATGTATGTTAGGAACTCTCAATGAACAAGAACAATAACAATCAAGCTCATTATAAGATATTGGCCAATCATGTATAAGATACATAGATATTGAGCATTCGTTTATCAAACATAAGATCAATTACTGTAATATCCCGATTTGTGATTAGGGCTAATGATTAAGAGAATTATTAAGCATTCGTTTATCAAACATAAGATCAATTACTGTAATATCCCGATTTGTGATTAGGGCTAATGATTAAGAGAATTATTGTAATTAGTGTAAATAAGCACTTTTGGAATTAATGTAATGTGAATTTTGGAATAAATGTGTGTGGTATTTAAGATCAATGGTTGTGATTCCTTGACCATGGGTCGGAATCCTGTGCTTTGTGGTGATGTGAGCTCTTTGAGGGAGTGAGTGGATGATGACATGTGGCATAGTGGAGGCCTTTGGATGAGGCACTAGAAGACAAAATAGCACTTTTTCCCTCATTCTCTCTCTCCTATTCGGTTGAGTGTGTGTGTGTGTGGGAGAAAGAGTTGACTTCTCATCATCATCATCATCTCCTCCATATCTCATCTTCTCTCTCTTCTTCCTCCATTTCTGGCGCACAAGCAAGGGAAAGGAAGAAGAAAAGCTTGATCTTTGGTAAGAAATGCTCCTCCTTTGCTCAAAACCTCTTCTCTAATATTGTTCATCTCAATGAGAGCTTTATGGTGGTGGTTGTAGAATCTTGAGAAGTGGTGATTTGTGTGTGAGTCGAAATTGGAAGATTGGAGAATCAAGATTCTGGATTGAGCAAAGTGAAAAGGTAGGCATTTAGAGCATTTTGAAGTATTGTTTGTGATTTTTGGTTAAGTTGAGCAAAATCTGGAAATTTGCCCTAATTTGCACCAAATGTGGATTTTAGGAGTTTTATTGTATTTGATGTTAGAAATGAGTTATTGTGGAGTTATTTGAGTATTGAATATGATTTGGAATGTTGAAATTAAGTGGAATGAAATTTGGATATTGTGTATCATAGAGACCTTAGTGTTTGATTGTGGTCAAAATGGTTTTTGGAGTGCTTTTGGTGTTGCCATTGTGTTCCCTAGTTAGTGCTTAGAATGCATGAGCATTGGGAAGAGTTTGGGAACCATTGGGCATGATTTTGACCATCTGGCGTTTTCTGGTTTTTTTGTGTTTTTGGTCTCTGATACACATCACTCGAGCAGAGGAAGAACGTGCTCGAGTGATGCATGAGTTTTCCCTTTTGTGCTTCAAGTTTCGTCTGGGTTCTTTGAATAATGCTCGAGTGCATCGATTTGTGCTTGAGTGAGGGAAGAACGTGCTCGATTGAACTTGGGTCTGCTTGAGTGATGGTGCGAGTCCAGAGTGAAGGGTTTCTTTCGGGTCTTCACTTGCTGGTTGATGCCAAGAGTGTGCTCTGACACTCGCGAGCATAGCCGTCTCACCTGAGCACTGGGGGTCATGCTCGAGTGAGCTTGTGCCTCTGGTGTGGGTGGTGCTCTCGGGTTGTCACTCACGGGTAAGGTGCACGAGTGTGCCTTCTCACTCGCGGGTATGGGTGTGTGCTCGAGTGCATATGGTTGTGCTCAAGTGATCCTGATCCTGGAGAGCTTTGTGTGCTCTCGAGTGCTCACTCGCTGTCTCTCACTCTCTTGTTCTCGAGTGATGTCCGTACTTGTGCTCGAGTGAGAGCATCTGTGCTCGAGTGAAACTGTAAAAAATCAGAGTTTTGCCTTCTAGTAAGGGGTCTTTTGGGTAGTGTCTTCCAACCCTTTAGGCATATGTTTAGGCCTCTAATAGGCACCCAAAGAGTCTTAAATGATAACCAAGTTAGAGTATTATTGAAATACACATTTGGAAAAGAGATTGATTGGTTATCCCTAATTGATATAGGATTTGACATCTGTCGCCCTCATGAGACTAAGGTGCCAGAGCCAGTCAGGAAAGATACAGGTAGTGACTCTTTCTTTATATCTTATGTGATACATTGTATGTGTTCAATGTCATTGAGATGAAATGGGTTTTCGTATGCTGCATGTTTGTGAAAATTGTGGAAGCACTGCTATACCAATAGTCCCTGAGTCGCTAATAACGGTTCGGGCAAGGGCTGTGTGCCTCTTGGCTGTAAAAGGGGATGAGGTTAGGGTGTGTATATGTGATTATGTGGGCCAAAAGGCTAATTGTGGGCCGAAAGGCTATTTGTGAAGGCCGACGGGCCATTTGTGAAAGCTGAAAGGCTATATGTGAGCCGTAAGGCTATTCGTATGCACAGCCATGCCAATAGTCCCTGAGTCGCTAACAACGGTTCGGGTTAGGACGGTGTGCCTTCCCGGCGGTAAAAGGGGATGAGGGTGGAGTGTATTTGTGTTGCTGCCGATATGAGATGATTTGTTTACATATTATGTGATTGCATGTGGTATGAAAAAGTTGTTACTACTGGGATTCTTTAGAAACTCACCCTTTCCATATGACTAACCTTTTCAGACAGGGCGAGTGGCTTGAAAGGAAAGCGGACAACCAGGAGTAGTTAGGATTACTCTGAGACTTAGTGTAGTTGGTTATCCTTATTTGGGTTTTGGGATTACTAAGTGTACATGAGAATGTAAATGAATATTTCGGATATGTAATCCCCATATTGGGAACCTATAAACCCATGATATAAATATATGTAGATGAACCCGGGGTTTTGCCGGGATTTTAGTTTCCACACTCTGATATTTCTTATGTGATTTGATTTCTCAAGTAGTTATATCCGCACGTGAATGTGAGACCAGGATTAATTATGTTTGGAACTGATTTTGAAATACCCCATCCCTTGGATGCGGGATTATAAATTGTTGTTTTGCTTTATTGGTCTCTATTTCACTTAAATTTCGTAATCCGGATGTAATTACGGTGAGGGGGTTACAATTACCACTCATAAATATTTCTTACAATCATAAATGTAAGAGTCATGTAACTATAATTTCATGGAGAAGAAAGAATTAGCATTCTCACATTCCATCAACTTGCCTCCCCCTGTTCCCTTGGCTTTCTAAGCTCTATAAGAGTATTATTAATCCCTCTGTTAAATGAAATAAAAAAAATCAGGTGCAAACAAACATGTCATACAAGTATCAAATAGACAAGAACACAACAAATAGCAAGCACAATTTCAATGATTCATGAAAGCATGAAATTGAATGAAATATGAAAATGTAGCAATAATTACGCTAGTAAAAATTTCAGATTCAATGGATAAATGAGTGTGGCAGTATTTTAGCTATACCAGTGTCTTAGAAAGTGGAGTCAAGTACCAAGATTGTGACACAACATCTTGTCCTTTGGCAAAATGTTTTCTCTTCCAAAAAAAAACAAATGTCAATCATATTGAAAGAACTACTTTATCCAAATTCATGATAAAGTAGTTATTAATATACTATTTTGTTTCTTTCCACATTCATGATAAAGATATAATAAAGAAATAGACAGACAGAAATATTTTTGACTTTTTGTTCTACTCTATTGTTAACAATGTAGTTGGTTAAGCCAACAATAGTGCAAATTGTCACACACTGAATTGCTATGTTCAATATGGTTTTGGAGGCTTTTTAACGTACTGCTCTCCTCCGCATATCAAAAATTCTCTCAAAGTTTACATTTCTGAAATTTCCAATTCAACCATTTTCTGCAAAATTTATCTGCTAATATACTTCATAAAGGAAAGTACTGAGGCTAAAGATGATTTTGATACACTAGTACAACCAAGGAATCCACTAAAGATTAAAAACAATAAAGATTCTGATCACTTTACCAATATCCTCACCAATCATGTCCTGAATTCACATATAAAGGATGATAGTATAAAACCTTGCTATGACTAGAATTCAAGCTTTCTAAAGATAAACTTTATATATATACCATTGTGGTGAATAAAAGAATCTCTGATCTTTAGTGGTGCTTTATCATTTTGGCAGGACTAAACGAAGGGTGTCATGAAACAGATCAGCATGTCTCTCTTCTGGACATGATGCTGAACCTTAGGATTGTTGAAAATTGATAGAACATAGGTCTTCACCAGTGCCCTTTTTAAAGATCCTACTAGAGTGTAATTAATTTCCAGTAGAAATAATTCCAAGTGTCCTCAATTGTTTTAAAAATCCACTCCTTATAGCCTATTATGGCCTTTTCAATCCTTCAATGATAGGTACATGATATGCATTACCAAGTTTGATTATGTCATTTATCCTGATATGCAATGGCAATAACTTGTTTAAAAAGGGAAATTCATCATTAGTCAGCTTGATATCCAAAGAACTACTTCAAAAAATCAGAACCACAACGCCCCCATATTTCCAATCTCCCAAATCATACCCACAACCTTCTTCGTTTGCTATAGCAAACAAATCACAAAAAAAAACAATAGACGAAGAAAAAAACTACCTGGAAGAGAATTAGGGCTTCAACAAATTTATTATCTAAATTTCGCAGATTGACGATGAATAAAAATGAGAAGAGGAGTATGTTAAGCTCCGTCACACCTCGACACTCAACAAAAATAGAGAGGACCAATACGCCATAACACTGTGCAACGGGGATGCTAGCTCCAAGATCCCATTCTCATGGCGGAAGTGCAATACCAATCTAAGGTAACACACTAATTCACTCTTCTGATGACTAATTTGGAGGAGCTGTTCATTCTTGAGTGTTTGCTGTGTTCAACCTGGAAGGATTTCAGAATGGAAGAAGGCGGGGAACTTAAGCTGTCAAGTAATTTAGGGAAGACTTTTAAGACCGGTTATAAACATAATCGGTCTTAAAACATTTTTAAGACTGGTTATTCTAACAACCGGTCTTAAAGTCTATCTTTTAGACTGTTTGTTAGAATAACCGATCTTAAAAAGCTTTCTTTTAGACCGGTTATTCTATTAATCGGTCTAAAATAAATATTTTTTAGATCGGTTGTATCAATAACTGGTTTAAAAATAATGAGTTTTTAATTTTTTTTTTTCCCCGCAGAACCTTTAAGACCGATTTAAAATCCAAGCAGGTCTAAAAGGTTTAATATTTTTTGATCAGTTAGTGTAGAACCGGGCTAAATAATATTTTTTAGATCTGTTAATAGAATAATTAGTCTCCCAATTTATTTATAATTACAAAAATGCCACTGATCATTTCTTTTAAACTTTATCCGTTATGACCGGTCTAAATGTGTCGGTCTAAAACACCTTTTTGGTACTAGTGCAAGTAGAAATTATATGACTGTTGAGCAGTAATGATGGCTATTAAATACATCTTAATGACAATTAAAATGACAGTTAGAAATAATTATTAATAATGATTTAAAACTATTTAATGTCATTAAAACATGTTAATTAAAATACATTAAAGCTCCAATGGTCATTTCCAACAGTTAGTTTAGAGACTCCTCTTATCAACATTTTTACTAACTCAAACTTATATTTTAATATATACTAGGGCATTCCCAATCTTAAATTGGACGAGATTTCGTTCTTTAACATGCTCACACACATAATTTACAACAAATCGTTTTTGTACTTTTCGTTGTTTTCATCCTCTTGTGAAATTTAATATAGAACTCAGAGATAGTGTGATGAAGGAGCAAAAATAACGCCTGGTTTTTCAGTTGTAAGGCAAGAACTAGGATTTCTAGACCATAGTGTATAAAGCAGCAAAAAATCAGGAACTTGGTAGACAAATAAACAAACCGAAAGATATCTGAAGTGAAATTCATTGGCCTGTGTGAGTCTCTTTCAAGGAATGGATTATGTGAAAAAGATTGGTACGGTATCAAATATAAATAGCAAATGACAGTTACTCAAATCAAAGACTAGAAATTAATGGGATGATGATAATTATTGATCCATAAGAATAGGAATTAATTGGAAAGCTTTTTTTACAACATAGATAAATAGATGGATTTAATTGCGAGCTAATGATTATTGATTATTCATATATTAACCTTAACCCCATACTCTTCCTTCTTCCCTCTCTTTCTCCCTCGCTTCACAATTTTTCACCTTTTTCTCATATCTCACCTTCAAGCACCTCCATCTCCTATATTTCATTTCATTTTTACAAGCTTATCGACCTCTTCATCATTTTTAATTTGACACAACCCCCTTGTTACGTTTACGATAGCAGTCTCCTTGTTCCTGGATCTCTTTTAATTAAGTCCAGCACCACTGGTGGGTCGGGGCCTGTTTGTTGGAGGAGAAGTTGCAGGCCTTGTCTGTGCTAAAGAAGTTGTGCTCTTCCATCTTCACATATTGAGTCTAAGTCTGACATGTTTTCTGGAACTGAAACGACAATGATGAAGCACAGTTGAATTTGAAGGAACAAAAGCCTGCTGGATCTTTGTTCAAGATCGCGCTCGAATCTCTGTCTGAAGCGTCGTCTTTGTTAAATTCTGTTGGGAACATTGAGCAATCTCCTACGACACCGTTTCCATTAAAACACTCATAATTCAAGTATTCAGACTGTACTCCCAGAATGGCACTCTCAGGAGGCTCCACACCTACTCCTATCTCTTTCTCCTCCAACTTAGGCTGCTTCATCTCTGCATTATTCAGTGACACAACTTCACTACTCTTTTGATCTTGCAATCTAGATTTCAGTTCCTTAATCTGCAATTGCAAAAACAAACCTAATGGATTTAATTATTATGGAAGTATAATATATAAGAGAGCTTATAATGGATTTTGATTTGGTACCTGTTTGAGCAAAGCTTCATTGTCTTGTTTGAGGGCATTATAGTTAAGTTTAAGGGAGTCATAATTGGCTTTGAGGATGCAATAGTCTCTCTCTAGCTAGTTGCTTGGTTTTCCATCTGGCTCAATGATTTTGGAACCACACAGCCATGCTATCCTTGTTCTTGGGCAAGCTTCACCTTCCTCTCAGGTTCAAGCTTGTTTTCTACTTCAAAATTCTTCTCTAATGCCTTCACTTGAGCCACCATCAGACGCCGTTTCTTCTCTGTCAGCTTTCTTAATTCCAAAAGGAAATCAGTGACAAAAAGGTATTAAATGAATGTTCAGGATATCTAATGTGTGTATCCTTATTGTATTTATGTCATGTTGATACAATGAGCACCATACACGTGTAGGGTGAGATTACAATATATAGTTGTACATCAATATACAAAAAATAGGAGAAATGTTTACAAATCATTTTTCTTTAACATTTCTCCCTCAAACGAGAGGGTGTTATAGATAGACCGAGTTTGTTTCTATGGCGATGAAAATAAGAGTGAGTTAATGCTTTTGTCAAATAGTCTGCGACTTGGTAGGAAGAAGGAATATAGTGGACATCGATGAGACCGGAAGATATTAGATGTCTAATGAAATGGATGTCTATTTCAATGTGTTTACTTTAAGCATTATGAACGGGATTCATGGCAAGTGCTCGAGCACTTAGATTGTCACACCAGATCATAGATGGTTTCTTTACAAATAAGCCAAGGTCAAATAGTAGTGAGGATATCCATTTGATCTGTGCCCTACCGTATGCAAGTGAACAATTTTTTGATTCTGCCCTTGAGCGAGAAAATACTCTCTGTTTTCTTGAAGTCTAGGAAACCAGAGTCCCTCTAAGGTAAACACATAGTCCGGTTGTTGATCTTTGATTGTCAACATCAGTGGCCCAGTTGGCATCAATGAACGCAGTGAGATAAAGCGAATTGAAAGGTTTAAGATGAAGACCATGTTAGATCCCAAGTTTTGATGATAACAAAAGGTAATTGTATGTGAAGCATGGTTTTATAAGTCTAAAGAATGTTTTCAAAGTTACCAAATGCATATGGCAAAGTTTTGTAATGTCTGCTGTCAGATTTAACTGATGCATTCGAGCAACAGAGCTAGCACTCGAGCATGGAGCTCTTTTGCACTCAAGCAGATGCGAGTGTTAGACAGAAAGTGTTTGCCCGAGAGCAAACAACTGTCATTTTTACTGATGCACTCGAGCACTGGAGATAGCACTCGAGTATGAGACTCTTTCTCACTCGAGCACATGCAAGTGAGGGACTGCAAGTGTTTGGCCGAGAGCAATTCCTGTCATTCTTACTGATGTACTCGAGCATTGTAACCAACACTCGAGTATGAAGCTGGTTTGCACTCGAGCACTATCGAGTAAGCCCATCCATGCTCGAGTGATACTCTGCCAGAAGACAAAATGCACCAGTCTTACAGAGTTCAATCCAAATATGGTTTAATGATATTTATTTATCTTATTATCACTCATTATTATTATTTAACATCATTTTGAATATATTATAAGTGTGATACAGGGGGTTGAACGTTTGAAATAAACAGACGCGAAGGAAGTCAAACAACGGCAGACAACATCATTACAAGCACGTACCTACCGCGCTCAAAGATTTCAAACGTACGCATGCCGTTCCACAGTAACATGCCCCGCTCCACAATGATCATTATTCAAACGGGCAAAACCGAACGTCTATAATACAGAGTTTCAGAGATGGTTAAAGATAACGAAGCACAAGAATTCACAAGCAAATTCACGAGTCTCTGTTATTCATATTTTCTCTGTATTCATATTGCTCTTTAGTGTTTATCATATTTGCTCTGTAAGAGAGTCTATATACATTTCAAATTCTATTTTCATTTGATCTCAAGGTATTGGGTAGATATCCTTACGAGAGAAGCAGTTGAGAGAATTCCTAGTAAAACCTTCCACTCATAAGACTTATAAGATACAAGCAGTAGAGAACGTTGCTGCTCGTAAGACTTACAGTGGTGTAAGCAGGAGAGAATGTTGCTGCTCATAAAGACTTGTATACGTAAGCAAGTGGGAAAGGTCATAGGTTGTTTTTCTGCATGTAAGACTTGTCGTAAGGGGGAGAGAAATTTCTTAGTGTGAGAATATTTCTGCTCGTAGTCCATTCGAGGACAATTATTGTTTTGTGGCATTCTAAGAGCCCATTGAATCTTGGAAGAATAGTGAAAATCTCAGTAGGTCTTGATCTCTGAGGACTGGACGTAGGCCTGGTTTTTAGGCCGAACCAGTATAACTTTCTGTGTCCTAATCTTCTTAACTCTACTCTGTCTACAACTATTTTCATATCACCTCATCTAGCGAAAAATTTATCACATCACCTAATTCACCCCCCTCTTGGGTGAAACTTGCCTCTTTCAGACCATAATGATAGGTTCCTTTGAGATATCTTAAGATTCGTTTGACTCCTTGAAAATGGGTGTCGGTTGGATTTGATAGGAATTGACTGAGCTTATTATTCACTATGTTCGATCTTGTGTTAGTGAGATATTTTAATGAACCAATGGCTTGCCGATAGAGAGACGGGTCTGTCATAGGCTTGCCATCGTGAGAAGAAAATTGTCTACCAGTCATCATTAGAGTTGGCATAGCTGCACAATCAAGCATATTAAATCTCTTCAAAACATCTAAAGTGTATTTAGCCTGATTTAGAAATGAGCTAGAACTGTCTTTGAATAATTATCTTCCAAAAAACTTAAACTGCTATGAAAATCCTTCCTCCAAGCTCCAAGTAATACGTCACAATCGTTAGAAGATTTGATGGAATGTTGATGGTTGTGTGGAGAATTAATAGCATTTGAATAAAGAAAGATCTCCAATATATTGGTGTGGGTCAGTACGTATATATATATATATATATATATTTTGCTCAAAGTCAGTACGTATATTAAAGCAAGAAAATCAGAGCAGTGCGATCCAGCTTGAGTGTGCGACTGCCGGACTAACTCAAAGAAGAACGCTGACTCCCTCTCGTGCAGTGCGAAACTCTCCTCCTTTTATGTGTGGCCGCTAGGTCAATTTTTAAGATAGGAAGAGAAAGTTTCGGGGGGTTAAAACATTAAAATTTAAGTAACCCAACGAAATCTAATCATCATATTCTCTTTTGGCTTTAAAAAGAAATTATGTACCGTAAGATCTTTTAATATGTTTTTTCTTGCCCTATAAAAATCAAATAAAATTGTGATATATCATATATTTGAAAATATTATCTAATCATAATGTAATAATAAGAATATTAACAATTTAAGCTTAATAATCTCATAATAAATTCAGATTTATATTATCTCCTAAAATATTATTTTTACTGTATGGGTTAATTAAAGGAAAAATTACATGCAGGTCTCAGGTAAAAATAAAAAAATAAAATATGGTCTCTATAAATTTTAAAATGAAAACAACTTTAGGTACATGTCATTGACAAGTCTAGGGTCACAATTGACAAGTTTTTTAAATCATTTTTTTATTTTGAAATTTGAAGGGATGATTTTTTTTAAATTTTTTATTTGAGACCTGAATATAATTTTTTCTTAATTGATAAGTTCTTAAAATCATTTTTTATTTTGAAACCTGAAGAGACTATTTTCTTTTTTAAGGCCTGAATGTAATTTTTTCTTAATTAAAATATTAAATGGACCTTGAAGATCTCAAGAAAAAGCTTATCAAAAGACAAAGGAGGGGGTGGGGGGTTCACTTAAAAGGAGGCATTGAAAAGGAAATCTCCTCTTAAACAACACCAATTTGGGCAGTACCGTGGAGTGAAGACTTGTATACAAATTCCCAGGCGTTTTTCCTTCCTTACCAGCACTATGTCTCTCTCTTTATCCATGAAAAAGCAGAAAACAAAACCAACACAGAAGCAAAGAGCAAAGTTTTTATGTCTGAATTTGTTGAGAGAGCGCTCAAACCCACACACCTTTATCACTGCACAAACACGCGACACAGTCAGATAGAGGGATTGGAATTTAAGAAGACGACAACGAAGAAGAGAGGAAGGAAATGGAAAGAGGAACGAAGCGTGGGAGTAGAGCCGGTAATGTGGGCTCAACACCTGTGAGCCCGCAGGTTTTGACGGGTTAGGGTTGGGAAAATCCCAACCCGCAAAAATGCGGGCCGCACAGGCCCGCACCGCATAACCCGCGGGTTAATGCGGGCCAGCCCGCGGGTTGGCAGGTTGGCCCGCAAAATTTTTTATTTTTTATTTATATATAATAATTTTACAAAACTTATAAGTTTTTCACTCTTATCTTGGTATTTCCCAATCCAAAGAGAAACAATCTTAACTTCTTCCCTTCTTTTTTAAACAAAATTATTATATATTGGTTGCTTGAGGTTAAGTTTATGTTTTGTTTATAAACTTTAACAAATTTGATAACTTTATCTCTTAAATTTTAGATTATATTTTTAAATTTTTATAAAAGCAATGATTGATACTAGGAAGGTAAATTTAATTACTCGTATATATGTGTCTCATATCTTCTATCCTCTTTAAAAACTATGCATTTTTTTTTTCAAAAAAAAAAATGCGGGCCCGCGGGCTGGCCCGCAACCCGCACACTGCGGGTTAGGGTTGGCATTTTGCCAGCCTACAGAAATGTGGGTTGCACAGGCCCGCACCACACGGGCCGCGGGTTGGTGCGGGCCGGCCCGCAACCCACGGATTGGCCCGTATTCCCAGCTATACGTGGGAGTGTGAAGCAGTTCACAATCAAACAAGATAAATTCAATTAATTTATATAATGATGAGATAAGATTCCCTTGGGTTGGGATTTTAGTCTTCCTTGCTTGCTAATGATTTGAATTCCATAATGAGCCAAGAGAATGGAACTAAGCTACCACTAGCTCCATACTTGTAATAATCATTTAATTCATTCTACCGAAGCAATTAAATGAATACCACCAAATAATTCAGACTCAAGGAGATGAATAACTAACTTCCAATTCTACATTGTAATTACCATTACAACAATTCAAAATATTTAGTTTAATCATTTAAATCCACTTAACCAAGTTGGAATAAACAATTCAACTTACTCCTAATATGAATCATACAAAGCTTAATTAATTAACTCCTAACTCAACCACCAAATTTATTTCCTTAACAGAGAACAATCTAGATCACAATTACTTACTTAACCAAGCTACATAATCATGAACTAAAAAAAAAAGCTTAAAGGAATTCCATTGAAGTTTAGAAGCTCAAACTATTACTCAACTCAAGGAAATCACTAACACTTTAGGTACTCATGAAAGAGGAGGAAGAAAATGAAGCTTGAAGAAAGGATGAACAAGCAACCATGAAGAACTAAGATGCAGCAGCCTCCTCTTCTATTAGGTCATTCCCCTTTTTCTCTTCACAGCCGCCACACATGCTTCCTTTTCTCCATCTCGCCTTTCACACAGCTGCAACCATCCTCCTATTTTATTCAATTCACGTGTCTCCCTTTTCACACCCAGCAGCGCCTCCTTTATTCCATTCTCGGTGTTGTCTTCTATCTCCCTTTTCACACTTGCGACCTGCTCTCTCCTTTTCACACCAGTCGCCTCACACCCTTCCTCTCTTTTCTTTTCTTCATTATGTCGTGTGTCTTCTCTCCTTTATTCCCTCCTATCTTTCTTTTCCACCATGTCGATTGCTTTTTCTTTCTTCAATTAGGTTGCTCCACCTAATCTTTTAGGTCAGCCCTCTGACATATCCAATTACTCCCATTGGGCCCATTTGCTTCTTTTCTCCTTCAACCAATTCGGCCCAGCTGTTTTAATTCAGTCCAGATGTCCTGCTCTTCCTCTCATTTTGTCCTCTTCTCACTCAATTCAATTCGGTCCGCCCTCTTATTCGTTGGTTAGCACCTCCTCTTCTTTTGTTCATTTTGGTGCTTCCTCTTCCTATTAGTTAGCAGTCGCCAAACCTCTTATCTTCTATTATTTCCCATTCGGTTCCAGCTCTCCCATTCTATTCATGTCTTTAATTCGGTCAACACTTTTATTCCATTCATCTTTTCAATTTCGGTTGCATCCTCTTTTCTTTATTCAATTGCCATTTTTCGGTCAGTAGCTAGTTCCCCTTATAATTCAACTGCTACTTCCATTGAACTCCAAAATAATATCTTTGACATTGATAAAGTTGCACCATATCATCATCTACAAAATTAGATTCACAAAAGTAATATCTTTTGCTCACAATTAAAGAATAATAGGAATAATAAATATTAATTAAAAATACAACAATTTAACTATCTTAATTTCCAAATTGTTCTTTCACTAAAATCTCATATTAACACTTGATTATGCCTAAAATATTCAATTAAGTCCCACAAAAGCCTAAGATCGATTAATAAAAATATATAAATATTGAACTCTATCAATTCCCCCACACTTAAGCTTTTGCACTCCTAAGCAAAATATTAAACTCAACATAGGCAAAGAGAGATGAAAGTTGAAAGAATAAGCAAGATCAAACTTCAAGAATTACACTTAGTCAAATAACAAGGTATTCTCCTATCCAAATCCAATGAACATACCAAAAATTGAAGTAGCTAAAATAATGCAAGGTTTAATTACAATGAGCTTAATTGGAAACCTTAACTAAGATAAGTGTTTGCACTCTTCTCTCATATGAGGTAGTTTTTCACTTACATCCACTTAAACCACACTCTACCATAGGCTTGTAGTATTTCTAAACTCTCCACTACTTGCAATAATGGCATAAATAAATCCAAAGGACTTTGTAGGGTTGTAATGTTGAATAGGCCAAATGATGAAAAATGTAACAAACATTATGCTTGCACCAAATAATTTGCTAAATCACTTAGCACTATAAAACTAACTTAAATCATATATTTTACCATTGTGACTTTATTTCTTTCTTTGAATATTTTTTTTCATACTTTTTTTTTCTCTTCTTTTTGCTTTTCTTTCTTTTGACATTTTACATGGCATTTTTTTTCTTTTTCTTTTTCTTTTCTAATATATAATAGTACTCTCTCTTTTTTTTTTTAATAGTGCTAGGTTTATGTTTTGATATAACACCCTCGTTGGAAAGTTCTTTTTTCAATAGTGCTAGGTTTATGTTTTGATATAACACCCTCGTTAGAAAGTTCTGAATTTTATTTCACCATCTGTTCCTGTGACAATAATAGTTACACAAAATTCACAACTTTCAATCAAGAGTGTTGTGAAAAGTGACAAATGACAAAAAAGTCAACATTACATTTTTATCTTCCAATGAGTTTTCTATGTCTCGATACAACACCCTCACCAAAAAACCCTGAATTTTGTTTAACCATTAGTTCATCATTTGAATCTCATAGGACTTGTCGCAACCTAGAATTTATTTAGATTACAACAAATCTTACGGAAGTGTCTAGATTGCGATAAGTCTTATGGCAGTTGAACAATAAACTAATGTTGCAAATAGTCAAAACTAATAAAAAAATCAACATTGCACTCATATCATTCTAACAAGTATTTTGTTTTAGTGCAACACCATCGATGAAAAATTCTAAATTTTGTTTTGCCATTAATTCATCTGACAGCAATAAGACTTGCCACAATAAGCATTACCATTGCAATCAGAGAATGAACTGTTAGATATGATTAGTTTTGATGATGTCAAATATAGATATTAAGTGATAAGAGCAAAAAGTTCATATAATGTATTTCTTTGACTAACTACTATATTTAATGTTACATATTTTGTAGATTAGTCAAGCAAAGAATGAAGAAGATTGAATTAATGAAAATGAACAAGAGGAAGAAGAAGAAAGAAATTGAAGATAGTCAAGGAGATGCTTACTTGGATTATGAAGAATGAAGAACTTGTTAGATCTTACAAGAAGATCAAGATTCAAGTTGTTAGAAGTGATACTGGAGGTTTCTATTATGATACCGGAGGTTTCTATGATCAAATAATGGTTGGAATATGTTAATATGAAGCTAAAATGACTTATATATGAGTTTTGGCACTTCTAGGGGAGTTATGCTCGAGCACAAGGTGTTTCACTCGAGCACAGGAAGAACTCACTCGAGCACAGACCAATTCACTCGAGCACGGGGTGAATACTCTGTTCTACTCTGTTTTACATTCAGCCTGAGCGAGGTCTGGTATTTTGATCATATCTCTCAAACCACACGTCGGATTGACCCGAAACTAGTGGCATATGAAAGAAGACTCCCAACACGTAAAATTGGAACTAGAATCACATTGAAAGAAGATCAAATGAAGGAGATATGATTCGTCGAAAATGAAACTGAAATCACCGTCACTTTTTGACACAGGTTCAGTATTTTGAGTATAACTCACAAACCACACATCGGATTGAGACGAGACCAGTGCCAAATGAAAGTAGACTCAAAGAGCTTTCCATGGATAGGTAATTGGCATCATTTGAACGTATATTCTAGGAGCTATGCCTTCTGGAAGTTGATACTTATGCAGACTAGCAAAATATACACTCTTTCGATCATAACTTGCAGAATACAAGGAGTTTGGAGCTGATTCTTGTTGCATTAGAATGCATATGGCAAGAGCATTCTTATGATACATCATTTGAATCAAATGAATAAAATTTTTCTAAAGTGGCCCCACATCACCCGCGAGTGTAAAAACTGACTCTCTGAAAATGTTGTGCGAGTGATGTCCAGAAGCAGCTGAAACGTGAAGAAAATTGCATCACTCGAGCACTAGGATTCATGCTCGAGCATTGGATGATTTCTCACTCGAGCACATGCAAGTTTTAACATGAGAGTGATAACCCGAGAAGAAGCATGTACATGAAAGCAGAAGACGCACTCGAGCAAGACGTGTTGTGCTCGAGTGATGTCGAGAATTCACTCGAGCAGATGCGAGTGAAGAGCTGCGAGTGTTTGGCCGAGAGTCATGAAGTTCAGAGAAGTGCAAGTGTGCTCGAGCACAACCTTATATACTCGAGTGACACATCAATACTCGCGAGTGAGAAATTTATCTCTCTCTAATTCTGATGCGAGTGCTGTCCAGAGAATAGCTTCCCAGTGCAAAATACAAGATCACTCAAGCAGAAGGAGTTGTGCTCGAGTGAGACCCCAGATCACTCGCGAGTGAGATCTGAAATCCTATGCGAGCACAGACTTAAAACTAGAGATCAAGGAGTAAAATCTCGATATCACTCGAGTGAGCATATTCATGCTCGAGTGATATTCTGCAGAAGACGAAAAACATCAAGTCTCACAGCGAACAATCCGAATATGATTATATGTTATTGAATCAGTGTGTTTTCACTTGTTATTGATTCTAAATGTTAGCTAACATATATTTCAAGTGTGAAACAGGATATTAAACATTCGGATTGCAGATTCAAATAAAAGTCAATTACGGAGAACTCCATCATTACACACCGAATGGCGGCTACCAACCACGACAAGCAAATGACCCACCATGAAAAATTGTCTGAAACACAAAACGCTCCACAACGTGATGTACAGCTCAAAATGAATCTTTCTGCTATTCAACTAAGACGCTCCACTTTGCTCCACAACGGACAGGAGCTTGTTTTTCAAATATGCTCAAACGTTCAAATGAAGCAATGGGACTCCAACGGACGAATGCTCACAACGGTCATCATCTTTATCAACTATAAATGAGAAAGCATTCAATATCGATGGGCAACAGAGAAAAACGGAGAAAAACTGAGACAGCGAGCAACTACATAGAAATGTGAATCCTCTGCTTCTACCCATACACTCTCTGTTCTGCGGTTTCAATATTACTTTTCATTGAGAGAGTGATTATTTGTATTGTACTTCAGTGAGTATTATATCCACTCTGTGAGAGAGTTTTTAAACACTTTCATCTATATTTCTGAGTTGATCTCAAGGTAGAGGGACCTTGAGAGGGTTGATTTTCTTACGGGGAAGCAGTAGAGAGAATTGTCGTAAGACATTCTGCTCGTAAGACTTACAAGGTGCAAGCAGTAGAGAACGTTGCTGCTCATAAGACTTACAGGGGTGTAAGCAGAAGAGAACGTTGATGCTCGTAAGACTTGCATGAGTAAGCAGGAGAGGAAGATCTTCGAAATTGCTCTGCTCGTAAGACTTGCCGTAAGGGGGAGTATTTCAGTGAGAGATTTGTAAAAGGTTTCACAAGTACCCGGCTAAACTTGTGGGATTGTAAAGGCTTTTCTTGTGCCCGGATTAAACAAGAAGATAGTAGATTTGAAAATCTCAGGAGGAGCCTGGGGACTGGACGTAGGCCATCACAGATTGGACCGAACCAGGATAAATCACAGTTTGCATATTCTCTTCCCTAAACTCTTACATTTCCAGCATATATTATTTAATCTAATTGTTGATTTATAAACCTTTATACTTATCGCTTTCGTTAAGATACGAAAAGATTTCTAAAGTTCTTAAGTTTTTATTATACACCCAATTCACCCCCCTCTTGGGTGATAGCCGGTTCTAACATGAACTAATGTTTAAAAAAAATTCAAAATTTTCAAATGAGGGTGCTACATCAAAATATAAAAACCACATTAGAAAGATGAGTGTAAAATTGATTTTTTTTTTATCAGTTTTAACTATTTACAACACCCTCGCTAAAAGATCCTGAATTTTGTCTCCCTGTTAATTCATCCTTAAACTGCCATTAGACTTGACTTAATTTAGACACTGCCATAAGACTTGCCGCAATCTAGACAAATTCTAGATCGCGGCAAGTCCTATGACAATCAGAGGATGAACAAACAGTTAAACAAAATTCAGAGCTTTCTAATGAAGGTGTTGCACCAAGACATAAAAAACTCATTGGAAAGATATGAGTGCAATGTTGACTTTTTTTGTCATTTTTAACTATTCACAACACCGTCGTTTGAAAATTGTGAATTTTGTTTTGCCATTGAAGTCATAGAAAGAATAATTGGCAGGACAAGATTCACAACTTTTCAACCAGGATGCTGCATCAAAACATAAACAACTGATTGGAAAGACAAGTCAGCCATGCACTCTCATCTTTCGAATCAGTTCTTTATGTTTTGATACAACACCCTCGTTGGAAAATTCTAAATTTTATTTCACCAACTGTTCCTGTGACAAAAATGGTTACACAAAATTCACAGCTTTCCAACAAGGGTGTTGTGAATAGTGACAAATGACAACACAACTCAACATTGCACTTTTACCTTTCCAATGAGTTTTTTATCTCTCGGTGCAACATCCTAACCAGAAAACCCTGAATTTTGTTTAATCGTTAGTTCATTATCTGAATGTCATAGGACTTGCCACAGTTATAAATTTGTCTAGATTGCGATAAGTCTTAAGAAAGTGTCTAAATTGCGATAAGTCTTATGACAGTTGAAGGATGAACTAACAAGGAAACAAAATTCAGGGTCTTTTAGTTAGGGTGTTGTAAATAATGAAAACAGATAAAAAACCAACATTGCACTCACATCATTCTAACAAGTTTTTTGTTTTAGTGCAACACTCTCGCTGGAAAATTTTGAATTTTGTTTTGCCAATAATTCATCTAAAAGCAACAAGACTTGCCACAAAGTGCATTACCATTGCAATTAGAGGATGAACTAATATTTAAAAAAAATTCAAAACATTTAAATGAGGGTGCTGCATCAAAATATAAAAACCAAAATAGAAAGATAAAAGTGTAAGGTTAATTTTTTTTATCTGTTTTAACTATTTACAACACCCTCGTTAAAAGACCCTGAATTTTGTTTCACCTTTAATTCATTCTTAGACTGTCATAAGACTTGCCACAATCTAGACAAATTCTAGACCGCGGCAAGTCCTATGACAATCAGAGGATGAACAAACAGTTAAACAAAATTTAGAGCTTTCTAGTGAAGGTATTGCACCATGACATAAAAAACTCATTAGAAAAATGAGTGCCATATTGACTTTTTTTTTGTCACTTTTGACTATTCACAACACTGTCATTGGAAAGCTATGAATTTTGATTTACCATTCAAGTCATAGGAAGAACAATTGGTGGAACAAAATTCACAACTTTCCAACAAGGGTGTTGCATCAAAATATTAAAAACTGATTGGAAAGATAAGTCATCCTTGTACTCTCATCTTTCAAATCAGTTCTTTATATTTTGATACAACACCCTCGTTGGAAAGTTGTGAATTTTCTTTCACCATCTATTTCTGTGACAAAAAGTGGTTACATAAAATTCACAGCTTTCTAACGAGGGTGTTGTGAATAGTCAAAACTGACAAAAAAAAAGTCAACAATGAGTATGTTATGTCTTAGTGCAACACCTTCACTAGAAAGCTCTGAATTTTGTTTAACTGTTTGTTCATCCTCTGATTGTCATAGGACTTACCGTGGTCTAAAATTTGTCTAGATTACAGCAAGTCTTATGGCAGTATCTAGATTACGTCAAGTCTTATGGCAGTCTAAGGATGATATGAGCGCAATGCTGACTTTTTTTGTCAGTTTTGACTATTCAGAACACAGTCGTTGGAAAGCTGTGAATTTTGTTTTACTATTGAAGTCATAGGAAGAACAATTGATGGAACAAAATTCATAACTTTCTAACAAGGGTGCTACATCAAAACATAAAAAATTGATTGAAAAGATAAGTCAGCCATGCACTCTCAACTTTTGAATTAGTTCTTTATGTTTTAATATAGCACCCTCATTGGAAAGTTCTGAATTTAATTTCACCATCTGTTCCTGTGACAAAAATGATTGCTCAAAATTCACAGCTTTCCAATGAGAGTATTGTGAATAGTGACAAATGACAACACTCAACATTGCACTTTTACCTTTCTAATGAGTTTTCTATGTCACGGTGTAACACCCTAACCAGAAAACCCTGAATTTTGTTTAAATGTTAGTTCATCCTCTGAATGCCATCAAACTTGCCGCAGCTTTGAATTTGTCTAGATTGCAGAAAGTCTTGTGGAAGTGTCTAGAATGCAACACATCTTACGGCAGTTAAAGAATGAACGGTGAAACAAAATTGAGGGTCTTTTAATTAGGGTGTTGCAAATAATCAAAACTCATACAAAAAAACATTACACTCGCATAATTCTAATAAGTTTTTTGTTTTAGTGCAACATCCTCGCTGGAAAATTTTGAATTTTTTTTCCATTAATTCATCTGATAGCAATAAGACTAGCCACAATATGAATTACCATTTTAATCAGAGGACTTGTCATAAGACTTACTACAATCTAGACAAATTCTATACCACGGCAAGTCCTATGACAATGAAAGGGTGAACAAACAGTTAAACAAAATTCAGAGCTTTCTAATGAAGGTGGTGCACCAAGACATAACATACTCATTGTTGACTTTTTTTGTCAGTTTTGACAATTCACAACACCCTCGATGGAAAGCTGTGAATTTTATTTTACCATTGAAGTCATAGGAAGAACAATTGGTGGAATAAAATTCAGAACTTCCCAACAAAAGTACTGCATCAAAACATAAAATACTGATTGGAAAGATAATTCAGCCTTGCACTCTCATCTTTCGAATCAGTTCTTTATGTTTTGAAACAACACCCTCGTTGGAAAGTTATGAATTTTATTTCACCACCTGTTTCTGTAACAAAAATGGTTACACAAAATTCACAGCTTTCCATCGAGGGTGTTGTGAATAATGACAAATGATAAAAGAAGTCAACATTACACTCTTATCTTTCTAATAAGTTTTCTATGTCTCGGTGCAACACCCTCACCAGAAAACCCTGAATTTTGTTTAACCGTTAGTCCATCCTCTGAACGCCATAGGACTTGCCGTAGCTTTGAATTTGTCTAGATTGTGACAAGTCTTAAGGAAGTGTCTAGATTGCGGCAAGTCTTAAGGAAGTTGAATGATGAACTAATAGTGAAACAAAATTTAGGATCTTTTAATTAGGGTGTTGCAAATAGTCAAAACTGATAAAAAAATCAACATTACAATCACATCATTCTAATAAGTTTTTTGTTTTAATGCAACACCATAATTGGAAAATTCTGAATTTTGAATTGCCATTAATTCATCTGGCAGTAACAAGACTTGCCACAATATGCATTACCATTGCAATCAAAGGATGAACTAATGTTGAAACAAAATTCAAAACTTTCAAACGAGTGCTGCATCAAATATAAAAATCACATTAGAAAGATAAGAGTGTAAGATTGATTTTTTTATCAGTTTTAATTATTTACAACATCTTCACTAAAAGACCCTAAATTTTGTTTCCCCGTTAATTCATCCTTAGACTGCCATAAGATTTGCCGCAATCGTTACAAATTCTAGACCACGACAAGTCCTATGACAATCGGAGGATGAACAAACAGTTAAACAAAATTCAAAGCTTTCTAATAAAGGTGTTGCACCAAGACATAAAATATTCATTAGAAAGATATGAGTGCAATGTTGACTTTTTTTGTCATTTCTCACTATTCACAATACCCTCGATGGAAAGCTGTAAATTTTGTATAATCATTTTTGTCACAGAATAGATGGTGATATGAATAATAAAAAATGACAAAATATCAACCTACGAACAAGTTTTGCTAGATGAACAAAACTCATTTGCACCTTGCTGAGTTGTGTTCGCTGCTGGAGGGAGACAACGACCAGGTTGTGTTCGCTGCCAAAGGGAGACATGTTTACTACAGGAGGGTGGAGTTGTATCCACTGCCATCACTAGTGGACAGGGAGCAGCACCTCTATCGTTGTATGAGGACCATTACTGTCGGACGAGGAGGGTTGTTGCTATTATCACTGTGGAAGGCCGTCACCAATGGAGGACAATATTCGTCATTGCTGGTGTAAGGCTGCTGCCGTCACTAATGGTAGACACCGTTGCTGGTTGTGGTGGAAGAAGAAATAGCATGCGTGTAAGGGAGTAAATGAGCCCATGGAACTGGAGGTGGAAGCCACTTCTACAGGGTGAATGATAGAACTTCCTTCCATCGATTTTGAAGAATCAACTTCTAGTACACCAAACAGTTAAAGATGTGAGTTCTACTTCCCTCCTCCCACTTCCAAGCTACCAAATCTGGCATTTATATCCACAACTTCAACAATGTTATATATATTCTTATCATTTTTCTCTCATTGGAATTCTGCCCACCATAAAGCTATCAAAATCAAGCATCGGTATTCGATGGCTATGTCTACCATTAGATTTATGCCCCGTTTGGTATGATGGAAAAGTTTTTGTTGGAAGTGGAAATGAAAATGGAGGTGAAAGTGGAAGTGGAACTAGAATTGAGGATAAAAGTATGTTTGGTATGACGATGGAAGTATGATATAATTTTTAATTAATATCTTAATTTTAAACATGAAATTACCCATATACCCGTCAAAAAATTCCCAGCCCCCAGCCTAAACTACCATAGCCATCTTGAACAACCACCAGCTTTCACATAAACCACCGGCGGCCACCATAGAAAAAGCATCAACAATCAGCTCAGCCACTAGAAATTAACCCAATTAAAGTGAGAAATTAAACCAGAAACAAGAACAAAAGATAAGGAAATCAACTCAAATCTAATAAGAACTAGAAACAAAGGCGGCATAAAAACAAATCTCAAAATCAAAAGGATTTTATGAGTTTGGGGAGATGAAGAACAAAAACAATGAGGACTAAAGAATAGAGAGGCAGATGTAGTAGTCAATCAACAAGAGATTGCAAATTTGAAACGACTCAGCTAAAAAACAGAGAACATGGAGATCGAAGAGGAAGAAGTTGAGAAGCGGCGGTCATCGCAAGTCAAAGATGAACGAGATGTTGTCGTGCCAAATCGATAAGGGAGAAGGAATAGAGGCCGCCGTCCGCCATCATCCTTGCTCGTCGTCCGCCGTCATCCTTACAGTTTGCCTTATCGTCATCCTCACCATGACATATCTCATCCTTCCTGGCCATCCGTCGATCTCATCCTTGCTACCATCCTTACCGGCCGCCTTGTCGTCATCCTCGTTGTTCGCCGTCACAAATCCATCCTCATCTTTGTGCGACGGAATGTTTGAGGAAGAAAGGGGGAGGGGTGAAAATGGTCAAAATTCCACTTCCATGAGAAGTGGAAGTCAGTTCTCGAGATGGGAGGAAGGAAGTGACTTCCATCATTTTTTATGAAAGTCAGTTCCACAATGAAGTGAATTCAAGCACACTAAACAATCCAATTTAATGATTCCACTTCTACTTCCACTTCTCCGACTTCAGTTCCCATGTACCAAACGGGTCATTAGTTTTCTGAGAATTTTGGTGCTTCTATGGATTCCACTGCTACTACTAGCTTCATCAAATGATTTGATAGTTTTTTGGGAGGTGTATTACTATTACTCGAAAGTGTTCAAGGTTTAGTTCTTGTAGTTACCTGATTGTGTTGATGTAGAAGAGATATGCTGATCCAATTCCCTTGTCATTAAGGAACTGATTCTTCCAATGGTCCCTACCTTAAAGGACCCCCCACCTCCCTTGATGCCTTTTAGAGTACGAGTCTAAGCCATGCTTCTGTTTGGTCCAATCAAAGATTTTTGTATGCAAGTGTTTGAGATAAGTTAATCTCAGCAGAATTCTTCAATGATCTGTTATATATTTCAGGGTCACCCAATTGTTTGTAAATTGTATGATGTAAATGGTGTAAAAAAAGTCATAATTTAATCAAAAACTCTTACTAAGTCAGAAATTGCAGATTGCACAGAAAAAGATAAACGATGATCGTCATATCATGCAAGATGAAATAAGCAGGAGATGGTGAGAGGCGCAGTTAGATTTATACCACTAGTAACATAATTCTAACAATTTAATGACAAAAGCAGAAAAGAAAATATGAAATCAATTAATTAGAAAGAAGTACACTTAGTTACTACACATTTTTATGCAGCACAAGGAAGCCCATTTTCATTAATTCCAAAAATGCAATGGAGCAAAAAGAGTAAGGATTGTTTAATCTATAAAACTTGTGAACAATCTAAGCTTTTACAATCCTATATGTACACCAAACATCATATAACACCTCCTGTATCAACAAATACTATCTGTTCTAGCCTTAAATAGTACTCACGATACTCACGTGGCCATGATCTCAACAAAATAAGACGGAACGAATTCAAATATCAAGATATTTTATTTTCTATGGGAGAAGAATTGCATATTACATGCTCAGGAAGGGAATGCCAACTATTATCACTTCCTATGCAACTATAAAAGAAGGAATTTATTAATCTACAAAAGAAATAAATAAAAGAAACAGGAAGCAAATATTACTACCAAGCCAAAAGCATATGCTCAAATAAGCCAATCAGCAATAATGAAGAGGAAGGGAAGGGAATTGAAAATTTCCTTAAATCTTGTTTTCGAGAGTTATTAACAATCAAGGGTGTACGCCAAAAGGTTTTCACACAACTTCCCAAAATATCTTAAAGTCGTCTCTTCATTACATTTCTATAATTAGAGCTCCAAGGAAGGCTACTGGGATCCCAGAAGATAGCTTCAAAACCCCATTCAGAAACTTGACAAAACAGCCAAATCAAACCCAAGATATTAAGTAGTTACGTAATTAATCTAAGATTTCCTATGATTTATGGAATATCCGCAGGGTATACCTAGAGTTTATACCTACAGTTTATAGCTATGTATGTGTAGCAAACCTTGTAGTTGGTAGTTTTGAATGGACTTGATCCATTAATTAATCTATGCAAGTGCTATTATGAAAATCTCAGCCCAATTGATTGATTCTAATGCCAGCGGGTTCGAGTACAACATCGGAAGACAACGATTGAGATTGTAACAGTAAGCAAAGGTTGAAAAGTTAAGAAAACTTAACCAAAACACCACAAATAAAAGAAGGCTTTTGCAAACTGAAAGCTCAACAGATCTCAAAACAGAAAATCAGAAGCAGAACTGCAAAACATCAATTTAGAATAATCTAAAAATTTATACTCAAATATCTATAACATAAACATTCGGATCCTCATGGAAGCATGCAACAATTAAAAACAAAAAAGCCAACCAAGTCAACCATTGAAGAATCAAAGTGGAAGAAGGAGCTCACCCAAGAATGGAAGGAACGAAGGATAAAGAGGCTTAGTGTTTGCTTCAACGGAAGCTACTCAAGCAAATCTAAATCCACCAGAATCAAGTAAACCAAAGGCAAAATTGAGCAAAGACGAAAAGCAGAAGCGCAGATCTGGGCGAAGCGCAGGGTCCTACGGTTCATCGGCTAGCGTTCCGAGTCAGAACAAAAAGTTACTTTTGTGGTTTCGTGGAAGCATGCAACAATTAAAAACAAAAAAACAAAAAAGCCAACCAAGTCAACCATTGAAGAATCAAAGTGGAAGAAGAAGCTCACCCAAGAATGGAAGGAACGAAGGATAAAGAGGCTTAGTGTTTGCTTCAGCGGAAGCTACTCAAGCAAATCTAAATCCACCGGAACCAAGTAAACCAAAGGCAAAATTGAGCAAAGACGAAAAGCAGAAGCGCAGATCTGGGCGCAGGGTCCTACAGTTCATCGGCTAGCGTTCCGAGTCAGAACAAAAAGTTACTTTTGTGGTTTCGTGGAAGCATGCAACAATTAAAAACAAAAAAAAAAAACAAAAAAGCCAACCAAGTCAACCATTGAAGAATCAAAGTGGAAGGAGCTCACAAGAATGGAAGGAACGAAGGATAAAGAGGCTTAGTGTTTGCTTCAACGGAAGCTACTCAAGCAAATCTAAATCCAGCAGAACCAAGTAAACCAAAGGCAAAATTGAGCAAAGACGAAAAGCAGAAGCGCAGATCTGGGCGAAGCGCAGATCAGGGCGAAGCGCAGGGTCCCACGGTTCATCGGCTAGCGTTCCGAGTCAGAACAAAAAGTTACTTTTGTGGTTTCGTGGAAGCATGCAACAATTAAAAACAGAAAAACAAAAAAGCCAACCATTGAAGAATCAAAGTGGAAGAAGGAGCTCACCCAAGAATGGAAGGAACGAAGGATAAAGAGGCTTAGTGTTTGCTTCAACGGAAGCTACTCAAGCAAATCTAAATCCACCAGAACCAAGTAAACCAAAGGCAAAATTGAGCAAAGACGAAAAGCAGAAGCGCAGATCTGGGCGAAGCGCAGGGTCCTACGGTTCATCGGCTAGCGTTCCGAGTCAGAACAAAAAGTTACTTTTGTGGTTTCGTGGAAGCATGCAACAATGAAAAACAAAAAAGCCAACCAAGTCCACCATTGAAGAATCAAAGTGGAAGAAGAAGCTCACCCAAGAATGGAAGGAACGAAGGATAAAGAGGCTTAGTGTTTGCTTCAACGGAAGCTACTCAAGCAAATCTAAATCCACCGGAACCAAGTAAACCAAAGGCAAAATTGAGCAAAGACGAAAAGCAGAAGCGCAGATCTGGGCGAAGCGCAGGGTCCTACAGTTCATCGGCTAGCGTTCCGAGTCAGAACAAAAAGTTACTTTTGTGGTTTCGTGGAAGCATGCAACAATTAAAAACAAAACAAAAAAGCCAACCAAGTCAACCATTGAAGAATCAAAGTGGAAGGAGCTCACCCAAGAATGGAAGGAACGAAGGATAAAGAGGCTTAGTGTTTGCTTCAACGGAAGCTACTCGAGCAAATCTAAATCCACCAGAACCAAGTAAACCAAAGGCAAAATTGAGCAAAGACGAAAAGAAGAAGCGCAGATCAGGGCGAAGCGCAGGGTCCCACGGCTCATCGGCTAGCGTTCCGAGTCAGAACAAAAAGTTCCTTTTGTGGTTTCGTGGAAGCATGCAACAATTAAAAACAAAAAAGCCGACCAAGTCAACCATTGAAGAATCAAAGTGGAAGAAGGAGCTCACCCAAGAATGGAAGGAACGAAGGATAAAGAGGCTTAGTGTTTGCTTCAACGGAAGCTACTCAAGCAAATCTAAATCCACCGGAACCAATTAAACCAAAGGCAAAATTGAGCAAAGACGAAAAGCAGAAGCGTTCGCCCACAGCGCGAGATCTGGGCGAAGCGCAGGGTCCTACGGTTCATCGGCTAGCGTTCCGAGTCAGAACAAAGTGTTACTTTTGTGGTTTCGTATTGAGAAGAAGGGCTCCGCATGCCCTAGCAAAAGGCATCCTAACCCCGAATTTTAGGGTGAGAATCATTTTTTTTAGGGAGAATTACATTGTAATCTTAAGGAAAGAAATATATGAAAAAATAGCCTTGCAAAATTCTGAAATTGCTCTCAATTCTCAGAAACCATTATGTAATAAATTCAAGTTGGGAAAAGACATACACACTCTTAAGAATTGGGAAAAAAAACTGTGTGGGGCTTCTATCCTCATTTGAAATTCAATCCCTAAGGGCGACATCTTTAGGCAACGAAAGGTAGGACCGTGTGCGACGGTGTTTGTGGGTTCTCTGTAGTGAGGTTCGGTGGCCGGTGGCCGAGTAAAGCAATGTGATCTTTCGTCATTCGTGGACAGGCTGTGGTGAGGTTCGTTTGTCGATTGTGGCGAGGTTCGTCTCTCTCCCCAAAACTTCTGCAAACAATGGCCCTTGAGGCATACAAAGAGTGATTGTGGAGGAGTTTTCGATTCATGGGTTCTTCTTTTTCCCTGCAATTTCATTCGTCCCTCCTTAGGTACTCCTTATTTCATTCCCTTGATGTCTTCTGTGTTTCTTTTTATTTCCCTTTTTGGGTCCTTTTGTTTTTATTTTCTTGTCATCTATTTAATTAATCTCTAAATTTGTAATTTCTAGGTTTGTGAGTGCGAAGAAGATATCGGGTTAGGTGTTAATTTGTCGAGCTATTTCTCATTGTTGAGTAGCAATCGTTATGGATTCATCTTTTGAAGGTAAACTTGAGTGTGTTGTTGGTTTAATTTGGTTTTTTGTTTAAACTTGTGTGATTGAATTTGTTAGTATGAATTTATTATTTTGCGTTGTATTCGGGATTTGATGTTATGGCTCAATTATTGGTTTTTAACCATATTGTTGCAACATTTTTTGATTTCTAAGAGTGGTTCAAGATCTGTTGTAACTTCTTGGTTTCCAAATTTCTTCTCAAAGACAATTTTTAAAAGATTTTCTATGATTTTCAACTTTGTCATGCCAGTATACTTCCTTTCTTTACCCATCATTGCACACAGAATTTTCAAAATCTCTTGTCAACTCCATGACTGTAACATGTCTGATGCACCCTAGGACTTGGATATCTCACAAATAAGTTCTCTTTTTTCTTCCATACTCAACTTGCTGTATCTAGATGGATGATGCAATTAGAGTACAAGTAATATAATGCTTTCATCTGCATGATATAAATGGAAAACCAAAATGAAAAAATATTGCAATCTAAACAAAATCCATAGCCAAAAACATTATTTATTTGAAATTAATAGACAGAAAGTGGATTCTTTAAAAGAATTAAATATCAATTGCTTTGCAATTGCTTGAACTTGTTCTTCAGGAAGGCATTTATCATCCTCAAGAATCTCAAATAGTTCTCCCTGCCAATGAAGAAATAAACTAGAAATTCTTAGTATCTATAATAACCTTGTCATTCATCAACTAGTTGCACATATTAGTGTACAACTCAATGAGCAACTGTTTTAGAATCGAAAGCTAGTGTCACTAATAGTCAAAAGGCCATTGAAATAAATGATAGAAAATATGTACTTGTGCAAATTCTGTGACAACACAAAACTCTTGTGGGCTTTCAAAGGAATCAAGTATTTGAATGATATTTTCATGCTTAAACTTTCTTAAGATTTGCAAAAGCTAACGCACCTTAAAAAAATAGATGATAAAGTTAAGTATTTGGCAAAATGAGAAGGATTCATACAATTCATAAAAATAACTTCAACAAGTGAATAGAACTAGCATAGGCCAAAAAATTTATGCACTTCAATAACTATATGTTTACATAGACTATAACCCTTTTATTCCAAGGAACTTTTTGAGAAATGGCGTCAACAAACCATACTGATGTAAATGATTGTGTTTTAAAACTGACCTATGGGCTAATTTGATGAGGACTAAGGGCTTCATATTGTTTTTCTCCCTTCATTTATGCTCGCAAGAAAGGGATTGAATCAATGATTTGTCCATTTTGGTTGACATGTCTTTTATATTTTTTTTATGGAAGTAATACTTTTGATTGAAGTAAAAGCCTAGTTCTTTGTTATTTTAAACTTTATTCCTTGACCAACACTAAAGTGCTGTCCTTTATTGTTATTTTTTTTTCTTTTTCAAACTTCACAAATTCACTTCTATTACTATGTGTAAGTTATTACATATCTTATTCATACTTGCAAGAAGTACTAATAATCTAGTCTAAACTAAACCAAGCTTAAGTGTCATTGTGAGTGTTGTGTTAATCTGTCAATCTAAATTTTAAAGAGTGAAAAACTATACAGTTGAGTTTGAAATTATCCTTTTCCCTATTTGAAGAATTTTTCTTTTCTGCATAAATATAATATAACCTCAAGCTAGAAACCAGGAAGCTTAGAAAACCTAGTTTCTTCATGCCAATAACGATTATAAATGGAATGAGTTATGGCTAACGTAGAAGTTCTTAAATTGACACTACTTGTTGGCTGTACTGATCAAGTTAAACTGATAGCTTGTTTAAATGCAGATATTTGATCGAAGAGAAATTAGTGCCATTGTAGAAGGGAGAGAGAACATTCTTGCTTCTGACTGCCACTTTTTTCAGTAACATATAGAGAGTCTTACTCTTTTTTCTGTAGAAAAAGAAAGTGAGGAAAAGGTACTAGTTGTAAGATGGAAACATACACAGTACATTAATGTATGTGTATATATTTTTTCTACCACAATTGTTCAGTTTTGCCATTTGTATTATGCAATTATCTTTCATATTAGGTTTTAAAAAGGTTATACTTGATAGCATTGAAACTAGTTATAGTTTGTTGAAGAAGATAATGGAAAAGAGATGCAATGCTAAAGTGGTGAAAATTATTTTTTCCAAAGAAGCAAGATAGACAAAGGAAAATCTATCAAAGACAAACGAGGAAGAACAAGCCCAACATGACCAAGGACAAAGTAATTGCCCACGTGCTGAAGCCCTTACAATGACACAGCTGATGACACAAAATTTGTTGTGACCACCAATTACCAGAAGGCCCCCGAGAAGGCCAAAACGAAAAAGGATTGAATCTCAATTTTAAGATAAAAGGGTTTATTATTGTAGTAGGTGCAATGAAGCTGGCCACACTGTAAAGCCTTGCAAAAATCCAAATCCAAGCTGATCAATCATGGTGGCTTGGGTTCTTTTGATTTTGGAAAGTGCATGTCATACTATTTGTGTAAATCTGATTAGATAGAAATCCATACTACTATAGCAACGATCTGTGACTTTTTTGTTACTTGTACATGCATTTTCAGTTGTAAATGAAGGTTGGATATAATATGATTTTATATCCCACTTTTATTTATAGAAATCTATAATCTGATGTAAATTATATTGTCAATGTATGGACCTGCAGTTGTCATTGGATGCCCATGCAGTTGTTAATATATATATGCAGTTATGTTGACATATGTGTATCCTACTGTCATGTATTGAAAGTTTTAATTTGATGTAAATTATGTTGTCAACGAATGGACCTGGGGTTGTCATTAGAGGCCCATGGAGTTGTTAATGTATGCCCATGCAGTTGTTAATATATATATATATATATATATATATATATATATATATATATATATATATATATATATGCAGATATGATGAAATTAGAAAATGAGTTTATGTACATATACTTATAGATTATCTATGTTGTTGATATTTCATATTAATTAGGTGGTCATAGTCACTGGTGCCGCCTTCACTTTTGAATGGAAGGGCGGAAGAGTTCTCAACTGAGGCCCATGAGTTGTCAGTGGGTGCTCCTTGACTTGTTAATGGAGGCACCATGAGTTGTCGATGTAGGCCCCTTAAGTTGTCAATATATGCTGATTGAGTTGTTAATACAGTTATGCTGTTATGGAGTTGTCAACAGAGTCCTAATGACTTATCAGTTGAGGCTCCTTTACTTGCAATGGAGGCACCACGAGTTATCAGTGTAGGCCCCTTGAGTTGTCAATGTACACTGATTGAGTTGTTAATACAATTATGTTGTTATGGAATTGTCAATGGAGGCCCAATGACTTGTCAATGTAGGCTCATTGACTTGTCAATAGAGGCACCACAAATTGTCAGTGGAGGCCCCTTACGTTGTCAATGTACTTTGATGGAGTTGTTAATACATTTATGCTATTATGAAGTTGTCAATATAGGTCCAATAACTTGTCATTGTAGGCTCCTTGACTTGTCAATGGAGGCACCACGAGTTATTAGTGGAGGCCCCCTAAGTTGTCAATGTACCTTGATAGAGTTGTTAATACATTTATGTTGTTATGAAGAGTTGTCAACAGAGGCCTAATGACTTGTCAGTGTAGGCTCCTTGACTTGTTAATAAAGGCACCACGAGTTGTCAGTGGAGGCCCCATGTGTTGTCAATGTACCCTGATGGAGTTGTTAATACATTTATACTGTTATGAAGAGTTGTCAACGGAGGCCTAATGACTTGTCAGTGTAGGCTCCTTGACTTGTCAATGGAGGCACCACGAGTTGTCAGTGGAGGCCCCCTGCGTTGTCAATATATCCTGATGGGGTTGTTAATACATTGATGCTTTTATGAAGAGTTGTTAATGGAGGCCTAATGACTTGTCAGTGGTGGCTCCTTGACTTGTTAATGGAGGCACCACGAGTTGTCAGTGGAGGCCCATTGACTTGTTAATGTACCCTGATGAAGTTGTTAATACATTTATGCTATTATAAAGAGTTGTCAATGGATGTCATATGACTTGTCAATTGAGCCTTATTGACTTGTCAATAAAGGCACCAGGAGTTGTCAGTGGAGGCTGTAGCATTGTACAAGTAAGAGCATCAAATGTGCATATCTGTAGCACTCACGTTAACTAATGAAAATAACTCTATAATTCATAAATATTCAGAACGTATCAAGTACAAGTTTGAAGTTTCTCAAACCTTGGGTTGTCAATGGAGGCCCCTGGAGTTGTCGGTGGAGATTCCTTGACTTGTCAAGAGAACATCATTAAGTTGTCAATAGACGCCTTATGACTTGTCAATGAAGCCTCATTGGGTTGTCAATGGAGGCCCCTGGAGTTGTCGATGGAGGTTTATTGACTTGTCAAGGGAAGCCTATTTAATTGTCAATAGATGCCCTATAACTTGTCAATGGAGCCTCCTTGACTTGTTAATACAGGCACTTGGACTTCTGCGTTACATGAAATCTAATGAGTTGTCAGTAGAAGCCCTATGACTTGTTAACGGAGGTTCATTGACTTGTCAATAAAGGCTCCTCCACTTGTCAATGGACACCTATTGACAACTACATCCAAGCTCAATGACTTGTCATCGGAGGCTCCTGAAGTTGTCAACAGAATCTCCTAGACTTGTCAATGGAGTCTCTTGCAATTGTCACTGGAGTCAAACAATGTGCAAGGAAGAGCATCATATGTGCATTACATAACTTTAGCACTAACGTTAACTCATGAAAATGACTTTGTAATTCATAATTACAACAAACATCTCAAGTAAAACTTGTTTGAAGTTGATCATAACAAAAAACATTACATCTATGCAATATCACTACACTTAATTATTACAAAAAGTAACCATATTTACAATGAGTATGCACATGGTCATTACAATCCCCTAATATGTTGTCCATACAATCATATGTCAATCCAAGTCATGGTATACTAAGTCAAAGTTATCCAACTTTCATTTCAACGATGGGTCTCCACTGCTTTGCACATAAATAATTGATTCCGAGACCAACACTAAGTCCCTTCAATAGATGCATTGTCCCAAGTACAAGAGTTCTTCGGGAAAAGCCTATAACAGACCAACACAAGAACAATACAAAGTCAGCATAATATGCTACTTAATTCCATAAACATAAATATCCACTATTTGATAACAAATTTCCTCAAAGTCAAGGTTATCACTATACCACTAATAGCATGCCAAATCAAGAATGTGTGGTCTAAAAATGAACAAATACTGAATGCCTACTCAGATTCTTAAACATACCTGAACAACAACTTTTTTTTATTGAAGAGTGCTCTGAGAAAGGTTGCAGCATTGCCATCCCATGAGGAAGTTTTGTATCAAACATGGTCTGTGCCAATTTTAACATTTCTTGTAGCGCATTTTCATATTTGCACAAGGTGTCTATACCAAGCTCCCTATAACAAGGGAGTGAAACAATTGAATATTCAGATTTGAAAATAGCCATCAATAGAATGAGAAACTTCAATTTGCAGTTATGATGCAAAATAAATCATTCTGGCCAACCATTGGTTACAACAACTTCAGGATAATTTTTTTAAAATATGGCAACATGTTGATCAAGAAATATACTAAGAGAATCAGATTTTATGTCCAATGCTTACTGTAGTTTTCAATATTCTGGTTCATAAAGCTTTTATATCAATTTATGTCTAAGTCAATTCATGTAGGATAATTTTTAGTTATCTACTGTCATTTATAAGTTCTTATTAGTTGACGCTACCATGCTTGTATCAAGGGACTTGAGATCACATAATCATGGATCTCACTTCTTATTTATGTTGTTCTTATTTGATCTATGAAACAAAAATATGAAATTAGAGTTATTCAAAACTAGAAATTTCAGAATTCTACAGTAAACAACACCCTGCTTTGAGGGAGTTTTTTTTTTCATTTTTTCCTAAAAAATAATTAGGAACAAATTAAGATAAAGGATGAAAAATATGGAAGTAAAAGCAAAAAAAAAAAAACCTCTTAAAGAAGACATTCAGCAAAAGAACAAACAATTGCAAGTTAGCATGCATGATTTTAGAGAATACCCCATTATTTTGACCTTATGTGAACACCATATTACTCCCTTAACAGTCTTAACTCTGCTCCAATTCCCCCCACTAATACAACATATAACTCATAAGTTCATAACAGTTCTACCAATAATTTATAAAGCTTCAACTGTTGAAAAATTTCAGATGTGTAATATGCAATTTATAATTCAATAGACCACAACCTTAAAGCAAGATCCACAATAGCATGCTAAAATAGACACATATTAAATCAACTCAATCAAAGTAAGACAAACATTATTAAGGTGTAGCAGAAAATAACCTCAGCAAATCAGAACCACTACCTCATTCATTCATAATAAATTGACAATATGCAATAAAATGTGTATAAGCCCATAACATGTGCAAGTTCAGCAAATTGTGCAAGCATAGATCAGCAACTACGTATATAAAATACAACTAGAACATACCAAGCTTTGTTAAAGCAGGGACAACTAATCCTTTTGTCCTCAGTTCCTTTGTTTCCTAAATACTTAAACCTTCAAGTTTTTGCTTTTGATGTGCCAGAACCAAAAATTTTAGAACAGATTCTTGATTTGAAGAAACAAAATAACAACTCAGCGAATCAATACTTCTAATAACTTTAATGTATGGAGATTTTCTAAACATTTTCAATATGGAATGGACAGCATAAGTTGAAAATAAAATTTAACCCAAAAAAAAAAAAGTTAAGCAACAGTATCCTCACGAAAAAGAAGAAAAAAAGTTAACAAAATTTATCAATCAATTCCTATGTATTCAATGGAGCAAAAGATGAATCCCTATTACTTTACCGACAAATGAATCTATGAAGTATATCACAGCGGGATCGCTTTAGAGGAAGGAAGAAGAAGAAAATGATCTCTACTTCAATGCAGTCGCGCCTAAAACAAATGTTAGCATGCAATCCCTCAAATAGAGTTCCTCCCCATTTATTGAAATAGCAAAATCCAGCGACAGCCAAGAACATCAATCACCGGAGAGTTGCAGTACTTTCTAATAAGGAAACAAAAATCTAATGAGAGCTCCAACAAAAGAAACCCTGAATAAGCTGATTTTAGATCTGACAACGACTTACCGGAGAGAACCCAAGAACACCATCACACATAGTCCTACCTTCTGTTGCCCAAAGATGTCGCCATTAGGGATTGAATTTCGAACGAGGATAGAAGCTCACACACAGTTTTTTTGCCCAATTCTTAAGCGTGTTTATGCCTTTTCCCAATTTGAATTTATTACATAATGGTCCCATGGGATTTGAGAGTAATTTCAGAATTTCCTGGGACTATTTCTTCATATATTTCTTTCCTTGGGACTACAACGTAATTCTCCCTTTTTTTATTATTTTTATTTTTATTTATTTAAATTAAATAATATGTTAGACCCTAAAATATTTTTAGCATTTGATATTTTAAATTAATTAATTTTTAGCATATCTAACATTCAAAAATATTTTTTCTACACCATCTAGTATCTTAAAATAATTTTTTGATAGCATCCAATATTTTAAAATATTTTTTCAATTACAACCAATATCTCAAATTACTATTTCATTGAGCACTTTGTATTTTTTTTTTTGAAAAAAATATATGCACTAAAAATTAATTAATTTAGAAACAATACTCCATGGTGAAAGATAAAATAAAAATTAATTAATTAAAGATATTGAGGGTTACTGAAAATAACTTCAGGCAATTAAATACAACTAAACTCAAGCAAATTAAAAAATTAATAAAAAAAAATTTAAAAAAACCTCTTAATTTGGGATAAGCATGGAATGTGGATTCGAGAAAAAAGCCAAATTGTGCTCCCCATTCAGAGCTTGTGCATTTTGAAATACTTTTTCCTTTATCTAATATTTTGATAAGCATACTTTGTTTTTTACTTGTAACAAGTTTGTTATAATATAATATTATTTGAACTACAAATAATTACTATTACATTGTAATTAGCAAGCAAAAAAATATTTTTTATAAAATTTTAAAATTGGTACAGCTCATTAAAATAATACATTAGAATTCCTAAATATCTCTTTGTATATATTATAAAACAATATTTGTATACTTTCTCACACTTATAAATTTAGAGTCATATCATTTTAATTCCAATAAAAGAAACTCACAACTTCCACTATTTCACATCAAACAAATATCTCATAGTTAATGATATTTCATGAAATCATTACATCATAACAACAATATATCCTTGTTTCGCTTCTTTCTATATGATGCTGCATTAAATATTCATAAAACAAGAGATTTCAAATCACCACTGTAACACCCCAAATTTTATATTCACCAAATATATTGTAATTATTTGGGAAAACTCAATAAAATGGTAAATATTCATGAATTTGGAATTTATGAATTTTATAAATGTTCAATTTCACAGGAAATTAAGCAAAAATGAATATGGAATTAATTTGGGTGATTTAAAAAGCCTAATATTAAGGTCCAAAAATGAAGGAATATTAGAGAAAATATTTGGTCCAAAAATAGATAGAAATTGGCCAAAGAAAAATAAGAGAAGAAATTGGATTAAAAAGGTAATGGTAAAATCGTAATTTTGCTAAATTATCACAAAATTAATTATTTTTCCGATTAATTGAAGATAATTTCAATTAATTAAGGAAAATAAAAGGAAAAATATATTTAGAATATTTTGGTCAATTTAATATGAATTTATGGAAAATTTGAGCAAAAATGCAATTTTGACCAAAATTAAGACTTTACGTGTATATGTAACCGAAACAAGTTGTGAAGCCAATTGAGACTTTAGGGAGGGACCGGGTACGGCAGGCCCGGGCCGGGTCCCCGAGGGCATTTTTGTAAATTTTCATTATAGACTCATATAACTCCAAGAAACACTATGGAAGTGTCTAAATGGTGCATTTGGAATTGTAGGATTCGATATTTGCCCTGTTCGTGATCCACCTGCGCTAGAGCATAATCAGAAAGAACAAGGTAGTGACTCCTCTCTTATACTTTGTGTGAAACATTGTATGTATGTTTGTCGTGCATTGAGAATACATTGTGACATTGTGATGCTTTGTGATTGCAGCGAAAGCTGACGCCTAGTGAATACTTTGTGAATACATTGAGATCGTAGCGAAAGCTAACGCTTGGAGTTTACAGCCATGAGTGCTGTCGTTTGTGGTGTGAACCACGTTACATTGTGATGCTACTAACATGACCTTATATGCTTTGTGTTTATGCACTGCATGAGTGATTTGTTACTACTGGGATTCTCTTGAATCTCACTCTTTCCAATGACTAACATTTCAGTCAGGGCTGGTAGCACTAAAGAGAAGCGGGCAACCCGGAGCGATTAGAACCCCTTCGGGGTATATTTGATTGTAGGGTGTTGGTTATCTTCTTTTGAACTTGGGATTACTGTATATTTTGGAGATGTAAATATTACTGTTGATGTTGGTTATGTAATCCCCTAGTGGAGACTTTTAAACCCTCAGATTATATATGTATAGAACCCGGGAGTTGCTGGGGATTTGGTTATATACTCTGATGTGTGTGAATGTAAACTAACTGCGTAGGTAATTATATTCAAATTTTGAAATTGAGACCAGGATAGAGAAGAGTTTTTGAAAGTTTTTGGTGAAAATCCTAATATAGTGTAGGAATTTGAAATGAGTTTAAGCTATCTGACAGTCTCTAAACTAATTTAATTATGTGATATCAAATTATAATTATGTGGTTAAAGGCAGGGGGTTACATATTTGGTATCAGAGCTGTAGTTTCTGGCATGGGTAGAGTTTGCTAGGATAGATCCCTTAGTTAACCTTAGGGATAGAAGTTCATCTGTGAATAATTGTTGTGTATGCACATGTATGTTTTATTGATGTGGATATATATATGAAACTTGTGAATATATGTGCATACTATCTCTGTAATATTAATGGGGTAAGTTATTTGTAGAATGAAGAAAACTAGAAGACGCCCCAATATTCCATGTGTAGACCCAGAGGTGGAGGTCGTCAATGACAATCCACCAGATCCTTTGCAAGAATTAATGGGTCTAATTAAAGATCAGCGAGATATGATCACTGAGCTAAGGGAAGAGCTTAAACTGGAGAAAGAAAAGAACAAAGCAGGTCAGGGTCCGTCTATTCACGAAGAGACCCAGGAGGAAACTCGCCATGAGGATACTGCTGAAGGATCAGCATGACCCCTTGAATCTCCACCTCATGCTATTCCAAACCAAGAGTCGCATGGGGTGCCGGCAAGAGAGGAAAGGGACCTTCAGTTTTGGGTCACCAGATTTTGTAAGCACATGCCTCCGGCGTTCAAAGGAAGATTTGATCCGCAAGTGGCTGAAGATTGGTTGAATAGATTGGAAAAGATATTTGAAGTTCTTGTGTGCCCGGATGAGGTGAAGCCACACCTGGCTATTTACAAATTAGAAGGCGATGCAGATCGCTGGTGGAGGAATATCTCCCTCATCCTGCATAGCCGAAATATTGACTTGGGAATTGTTTCAGCAAGAATTTAACGAGAAGTACTTTCCCAAATCAGTGCGGCTAGAGAAAGAAACTGAATTCTTGAATATCAGACAAAGGGACACAGAGAGCTTTAATGACTATCTGTCCCGTTTCATCCATTTGTCCCGGTATTCCTCCTACCTCCGGTATAAGGATGATGAAGAGTGGAGTTCTGACATGCTTATTCGGGGGTTGAGACGTGATTTGAGGAAGCAATTGGTCTCTCATATGTTCACCAAATTCAACAAAGCAGTTGAAGAGTGTAAGATCATAGAAAATAACTTGAGAGACCTGTATCCTGCTAAAGCTACTGGCCACCACAGTGAACCCGGTAAAGGTAGTACCCCACAGAAGCGAAAGGGACAGGGATCTTCTTCTGGGAGTGGTAAGAAGCCCTATCAGTCTGGGAGCCGTGACCAGCAGGGAACTCCTTTTACACCGTGGATCTGTCGTCGTTGTAACCAACCACATCATGGCAAAACTTGTGAGGGCAAAATAATATGCTTTAATTGTAAATGTGTGGGGCATACTACTGTCGAATGCAAAGAGCCATGACCAGACCAGAGGCTGAAAACTCAGGGCCGAGTATTCGCTATGACCCACGAGGACGCCCGTAAATCTCCTAAGTTGATACAAGGTAAAATTCTTCTTAATGGCCATTTATTGCAAGTTTTGTTTGACTCGGGTGCAAGTCACTCCTTCATTGCCTATGATCGCGTGAAGCGCCTGGGATTGCATGTGCATAAATTACCATTTGATCTGATAGTGTTAACTCCGATGGGTGTTAAGGCCTTAACTACAAAAGCTTGTCTGAATTGTGTCATAACTGTAGAAGGGCACCAATCTACTGTGGATTTGATTTGTCTGCCGCTTTACCAATTGGAAGTCATTTTGGGTTTTGATTGGTTAACGGCGGATAATGTGATGCTTGATTGTGGGAACAGGAGGATAGTATATCCTGCTTCTCAGAGGGTCGAAGTTGTAAATGGCAGTATGAATTTCCTTTCTACGGCTAAAGCGGAAAAATATCTTGAAAAGGGTTGCCAAGGGTATATGGTATTCTTCTCGGTGCAAGGGGAGATTAGTGAAACTTTGAGTGGTATACCCGTGGTAAATGAATTCCCTGAGGTGTTTCCAGATGATCTTAGTGGATTGCCTCCTAAAAGGGAAGTTTAGTTCCCAATTGATCTTGTGCCTAGAGCTGGTTCTATATCTAAGGCCCCATACCGTATGGCCCCAAATGAAATGGCGGAGTTAAAGAAACAAATAGAAGACTTGCTTGAAAAAGGGTTCATTAAACCCAGTGTGTCGCCTTGGGGAGCTCCAGTGTTGTTTGTAAAGAAGAAAGATGGAAGCCTTCGGTTGTGTATCGATTATAGAGAATTGAACAAGGTTACTATTAAGAACAAGTACCCTCTTCCCCGAATCGATAACCTTTTAGATCAACTATCCGGTTCGTGTGTATTTTTGAAGATTGATCTAAGGTCAGGGTATCATCAGCTGCGAGTGAAAGCAGAAGATGTTCCGAAGACTGCTTTTCGGACCAGGTACGGTCACTATGAGTTCTTGGTGATGCCATTTGGGCTAACTAATGCGCTTGCGATTTTCATGGGTTACATGAACCATATCTTTCGACAATATCTAGATCAGTTTGTTGTTGTGTTTATCGATGATATTCTGATATATTCCAAGAGTATGGAGGAGCATGAGCATCATTTGAGAGTTGTATTGAATACCTTCTGTGAGAAGCAACTATATGCCAAATTAAGTAAGTGCAAGTTCTAGCTATCTGAAGTAAAATTCCTAGGCCATGTTATCTCGCGAGAAGGGGTCTCTGTGGATCCCAGTAAAGTGGAAGCAGTACTGGACTAGAAGAGACCAGAATCTGTGGCGGAAGTATGCAGTTTTCTGGGTCTTGCTGGTTATTATCGAAGATTCATCCAGAATTTCTCCCGTATGGCATTGCCGATGACCAAGCTCAGAGAAAGGATCAGCCGTTTGTGTGGGATGAGAAATGTGAAAACTGTTTTGTGGAGCTGAAGGAGAGGTTGACTACGGCACCTGTGTTGATTTTACCCGATCCCAGTTTGACATATGTTGTGTATTCTGATGCTAGTGGGTAGGGATTAAGGTGTGTCCTTATGCAGCAGGGACGTGTGGTGGCCTACACCTCTCGACAGCTCAGATCTCATGAATTGAACAATCCCACTCATGATTTGAAGCTTGCGCCATTGTGTTTGCTTTGAAGATTTGGCGTCACTACCTGTATGGTGTGACTGTGGAACTGTACTGCGACCAAAATAGTCTCAAATATCTGTATGATAAAAAAGAATTAAATATGAGACAACGCCGCTGGATGGAATTGCTTAAGGACTACGACCTGGACATTAAATATCATCCAGGTAAGGCGAATGTAGTCGCTGATGCTCTT
Organism: Inga laurina; assembly: GCA_963855925.1. Taxonomy (NCBI): domain Eukaryota; kingdom Viridiplantae; phylum Streptophyta; class Magnoliopsida; order Fabales; family Fabaceae; genus Inga; species Inga laurina. Next base: position 47,250,161 of record OY979713.1, on the reverse strand, counting down.
AGTCGAAAGACCGTGCTCATTGCAGCTATGATGATACAAGAAGGGAGATTGATTGAAGACTTTCGTGATTTCAATTTGACAAACCAGATCATCTGTGCCAATTACACTGTTTCTCAAGAGGAGAGTGATCTAAGGGCAGAGATTGAAGAAGCTCAGAGGCAAGATGATTGGATACAGCATAATCTGGCTCGAATCGAATAGGGAGAAGTTCCAGGCTATGATTTATCACCTCGTGGATTAGTTCGCTATCAGAAGAGAGTCTGCGTTCCACTTAGAGTGGAGTTGAGGCAGAAAATTCTGGATGAGGCGCACAAGAGCTGATATACTCTTCATCCTGGTATGACCAAGATGTATCATAATCTGAAATCGGTATATTAGTGGCCGGGTTTGAAGAGTGATGTGACCAAATATGTAGCAAGGTGTCTCACTTGCCAGAAGGTAAAGATCGAGCACCAAAGACCACCTGGTCTACTTTAGAGTCCTGAAATTCCGGAGTAGAAATGGGAAATTGTGACCATGGATTTGGTTGTGGGATTGCCCGGGATCAAGAACTATGATGTGATCTGGGTAATAGTTGACCGGTTAACGAAGTCGGCACACTTCATACCAATCAATGCTGGTTATTCTCCGGACAAACTGGCAGAGATATACATACGAGAGATTGTGAAGCTCCATGGTGTACCAAAGAACATCATTTCTGATTGAGATCCCCGATTCACTTCGAGATTCTGGAAAGCGTTGCATGAACCCTGGGTACTCAATTAAGATTCAGTACAGCTTATCATCCTCAAACGGATGGACAGTCAGAAAGGACTATTCAGACGCTGGAGGATATGTTACGGACATGTGTTCTTGACTTTAAAGGGAGTTGGGATTGCTTTCTTTCACTTACTGAGTTCGCCTACAACAATAGCTATCATGGGAGCATTCAGATGACTCCGTATGAAGCATTGTATAGGAGGAGGTGCCAATCACCTTTGTGCTGGAATGAATTATCGGAAAGGAAGCTTTATGGACCAGATCTTGTTGATCAAACCTCAGCTCAGATTAGGATTATTCGTAAGAGGTTGCTTGCAGCGCAGAGTCGACAGAAAAGCTACGCTGACAAGAGAAGACGGCCTCTAGAGTTTGAGGTTGGAGGTCATATATTTTTGAAAGTATCACCAATCACTGGCATCGGGAGAGCCATCAAGCGAAAGAAGCTGAGCCTAAGGTACATAGGTCCTTTTGAAATCCTTGAGAGGATTGGGCCTGTTGCTTATCGAGTAGCCCTACCCCCAAACTTGAGCAGGCTCCACGATGTGTTTCACGTTTCCTAACTGAAGAAATACCAACCGGATCCATCTCACATTGTTGAATATGAAGAAGTTGAGTTACAAGACAACTTCACATATGCGGTAGAGCCAGCACAGATCATTGATAGGGAAGAACAGTGGCTTAGACACCGAAGCATTCCATTTGTGAAAGTGATCTGGAAGGGAATGACTCAGAGAGAAGCAACTTGGGAAGCGGAAGCGGATATGCATAGGCGATATCCAAAGTTTATGGCTCAAGTTCTGTGACAAATTTCGAGGACGAAATTTATTTAAGTGGGGGAGAACTGTAACACCCCAAATTTTATATTCACCAAATATATTGTAATTATTTGGGGAAACTCAATAAAATGGTGAATATTCATGAATTTGGAATTTATGAATTTTATAAATGTTCAATTTCACGGGAAATTGGGCAAAAATGAATATGAAATTAATTTGGGTGATTTAAAAATCCTAATATTAAGGTCCAAAAATGAAGGAATATTAGAGAAAATATTTGGTCCAAAAATAGATAGAAATTGGCCAAAGAAAAATAAGAGAAGAAATTGGATTAAAAAGGTAATGGCAAAATCGTAATTTTGCCAAATTATCACAAAATTAATTATTTTTCCGATTAATTGAAGATAATTTCAATTAATTAAGGAAAATAAAAGGAAAAATATATTTAGAATATTTCGGTCAATTTAATATGAATTTATGGAAAATTTGAGCAAAAATGCAATTTTGACCAAAATCAAGACTTTACGTGTATATGTAACCGAAACAAGTTGTGAAGCCAATTGAGACCTTAGGGAGGGACCCCTAGGTGTCTCCTACATGTGACATAAATAAGGATATATTGGTTGGACATGATGGCATGATTACATGAATGTAGGAAGTTATGTAATAAAAATTAGTTTTGGAATTGTTGGAAAATTCCATAAATCATTAAAATTATATATGATATTATAATATATCATTCTCATCTTCTTCATTCAGCATTTCACGCACAAAACAGCGGCTGAAAGTGAGAGAGAATGTTTAGAATTTTAGAGTGAGAAAGAAGAAGAAATCTCACAAGGTAAGCCGATTTCTCCGACGATTTAGCTCCTAACGCGTATAACTCCGACCCTAAGCTACTCCTCTTTGTTCTTTAAGGTTTGGAAGCTCAAAATCTGTTGTGGAACACCTAGGGTTTTCAGCCATATTTGGGAAAAACTTGTGAGAGCTTGAGGTAACTTCTAAACCTTCGTATATTAACTATTCCGGCTGCTGTGGGAAATTTAATCGGTAAAATTTCGACGGATTGCCATTGGTTTTAAATTTTGGGAATTGAGTTGCGTAAGGGTTATGCTGCCCAATTTTGGTTCAAATGGTAGTTATAACCTAATGTAATAGTTAATTAAGTGGTTAGGAGTAGAAAGGAACGCGTTTACGGAGCCGAAATCATAAACCCCGATTTTCCCGGAGAACTCATAAATTTCGGCCAGCTCTAGAAATGGGTCTCAGAGTTGGATTTTCAATGATTTGATGGTTCCATTGAGTTCAGGAGAGAAAATTAGGTGGGGTTACAGTTGGTCACTTTTTCGGAAAATGCCGAAAAAGCATAATTACGAAAAACGCCCTAAAACCCTTAAAGAGGGGCTGCCAAGGGTAAATTTATAATTTAACATTGAATTTGCTAATTCCGAGTCTGGAAATGGATTCCTTGGGTGGTAATATGCTAGAATAGCCCCGGGTAGAATTTCAGGAAAGATGCAGCCGGACCGGGTACGGCGGGCCCGGGCCGGGTCCCCGAGGGCATTTTTGTAAATTTTCATTATAGACTCATATAACTCCAAGAAACACTATGGAAGTGTCTAAATGGTGCATTTGGAATTGTAGGATTCGATATTTGCCCTGTTTGTGATCCACCTGCGCTAGAGCATAATCGGAAAGAACAAGGTAGTGACTCCTCTCTTATACTTTGTGTGAAACATTGTATGTATGTTTGTCGTGCATTGAGAATACATTGTGACATTGTGATGCTTTGTGATCGCAGCGAAAGCTGACGCCTAGTGTATACTTTGTGAATACATTGAGATCGCAGCGAAAGCTGACGCTTAGAGTTTACAGCCATGAGTGCTGTCGTTTGTGGTGTGAACCACGTTACATTGTGATGCTACTAACATGACCTTATATGCTTTGTGTTTATGCACTGCATGAGTGATTTGTTACTACTGGGATTCTCTTGAATCTCACTCTTTCCAATGACTAACATTTCAAACAGGGCTGGTGGCACTAAAGAGAAGTGGGCAACCCAGAGCGATTAGAACCCCTTCGGGGTATATTTGATTGTAGGGTGTTGGTTATCTTCTTTTGAACTTGGGATTACTGTATATTTTGGAGATGTAAATATTACTGTTGATGTTGGTTATGTAATCCCCTAGTGGAGACTTTTACACCCTCAAATTATATATGTATAGAACCCGGGAGTTGCCGGGGATTTGGTTATATACTCTGATGTGTGTGAATGTAAACTAACTGCGCAGGTAATTATATTCGAATTTTGAAATTGAGACCAGGATAGAGAAGAGTTTTTGAAAGTTTTTGGTGAAAATCCTACTATAGTATAGGAATTTGAAATGAGTTTAAGCTATCCGACGGTCTCTAAACCAATTTAATTATGTGATATCGAATTATAATTACGTGGTTAAAGGGAGGGGGTTACAACCACCACCAATACAATCCATTTCTTCACTCTCCCCCCCTTCCACTTGACCCTTATGAGATGCTTTTATTTGGGATTGAAAATCACCATCACCAATACTTAAAAAAGAATATGATGTCGAGGCTTGGTTGCTAGATGTCAATTAATTATCAATTAATCATCAATCAACTTTATACTTGAAATATTGTAATACCAGCTTGATAACCTGTTTAACTCTTAAACGGGTAGAATAATCACACCATCAAAATTGCTCATCCGTTATTATTGGGGTTTAACTATAAGGAAGGTAGAAAATTTAATTTGAAATTATACGTTAAATCATGAAATATATCTATATTCATAATCATATTAATGTGGTACAAGCATACCAAGAAACTTCATATTCCATGATTATAGGAATCTCCATAACTAGGTTATTAGTATAATAAATTATATTAATGTAATCAAATTTGGGTTAAACTGTTTACTTCATATTTGGTTGACAAGATGGATAATTACACCATCAAAATAGTATATTGAATTTGAAATTAGATGTAAAATCAAGAATTATAATTGTGAACACCCTATTTATCCGGGCCCCACTTGAAAAATAAAAATAATAAAACAAACAAAAAATAAAAATAAAAATACTCTCATTGATTATGAATGGTATCTAGATTGGGAATTTTCATTAAAAGGAAAAAAAAGAAAATAAGAAAATTCTCACATTGATAATGATTGATGTCCAAATTGACAATCATCATTAAAAGGAAAAATAAAAATGAAAATAAAAAAAATCCTCTTATGGATGATGATTGTGGTCCAAATTGGCAATCATCAGCAAAAGGAAAAATTAAAAAACGAAAATAAAAAAAGTCCTCTCATTGATGATGATTAGTGTCCAAATTAGTATTATTATTCATTAAGGGAAAATAATATCTATCTCATTCATATGTTTAAATTAGGAAATTACTTGTAGGGAGAATATAAGAAAATAAATAAAAAACGAAAATAAAAAATAAAAAAATTCTCATTTATGTTGATAGGTTTAAATTAGGAAAAAATAATAAAAATTTAAAAATAAATCTCTTATTGATAGTGATTAGGTCAAGTTAGGAAGTTTTATTAATAAGGAATACAAAAATAAAAATTAAAAAAAATAAAATCTCCATTGATGGTGATTGAGCCAAGTTAGAAACAGTATTTATGAAGAAAACCCTACTTTGAAACAATAAATATGGAAGCAAGGGTTGAAGCAAGACACACAAAAACTTTAGGAGAGTAAGGAGGCAAGGTAAAGAGCTAATTGTCAAACATATGTTCTTGTAGCGGGTTCATTTAAAGCTCAAAGCATGGGAGGTACATGCTCTCACCATGTCTTTATTGATTTTCTTATCATCTTGAACTTACTATAATGAATGATATGTGGATAATGCAATTCCTTGTTAGCTTGATGAACTTTTTTTCCCTTTTGCAAATAAAAAGTTTCAAAATAATTATAAAAAATGAGGTTCTTTTCTTAAAATAAATTAATTTGGTTTCATATGAGAAAATAAGGAAAATAATTGTTTTTAAAATATATAAAACACAAACCAAACAAAAAATGTTTTTCTTAAATAAATTAAATAAAAATTTTTTCCAAAAAATACCAACAAAACGACACACATTTCTACCCCTAATGAACTACGTGAGCTTTGATCCCTCTAAAGGGTACGTAGGCGTCAAGTCTTCTTCCTAGTTTAAGTCCAACTTTATAAATAAATATATTTCTTCTTTATCTTTCTTTTATAAATAAAAAATATTTTTTATTAGTTTCACTTTATTTGTTTTAGTAAATATTATTTTTTATCTCTTTTTGTGTAATTATAATAAAATTAAAGGTCATATTCATTTTTTAATAATTGACTTAAGGTAATCATTTTTATGAATGGGTATTATGGGGGTGTTTAATACCTTCCCCATACACAATCAACTCTCGAACCCTAAATAGTTTTTGTAGACCAGTTTCGGTTTTTAAAAAAGGTTTCCAAAATTATCCAATTTTAAAATTTTAGTGGCAGCTCTATATTTTTCAAAGTTCGAGCGCTACAACTTGGCGACTCCACTGGGAATGGCTTGAGAGTCAAGCTCATTTAAGTTAAGTGTTTAAGAATAATATGACCTTAATTTGATTTTAGTTATCCTTTTTTTATTATTTGTTTTTATTTATTTATTTATTTATTTTCTCTATCTATCTTGTGATATACTTAGCATATGAGGGTTCGGTAGAACTTAGGCCCACAGGTTGGTATGCTCTCCACACACACTGAACACATACACTATTCTCCTCACACACATTTTAGGCCCTATACCCAATTCTGTGAGTTTCCTAGGTGAATGGAGTTCCAAGCGGTCTCTCTATGGGGTTTGAAGAACCCCCTAAGGTTACTGTGAAGACTTCATCCTAGCTGTTACTCATTTGGTGAGGTTGATTCTTGTGGGGTTTTCAGAACCCCTTGAAGATCAATTTCGTCATATGGGGTCTTCATCTTTACAATGGAGGCAGTTAGGAGACCTTTATCTGTGAGAATTAAAAGCACCTTGAAACTATGACACATATTAGTAGAAATTATTGACTAGTCCAATTAATTAGTACATGCTTTTCTTAGGGTAGGTATCCCCTAACCTAGGGTTATTCCCAAAATAGGACATTAGAGAGGATTTATTTATTGTTGACAATATTATTTGTCGTCCATGTATAATCAAAGAAACCTCTAGGATCAAGCGGCTAATTGTCGCTTTACCTAAGTATGTATCTAGCATCACTCCTCATATAGATACATCATAAGGAAGGTGTATACATTATATAGCCAACCTTAGTCTAAGGGTTTTTGACCCTAAAAGACTATGAGGTCATTACATCTATCATGCTAGAAAATATCTCAATGAGAAATTACCCTTTTAGGGCTCATGAGGCATCATTAAATCATTTATAGGTCTTTCAGCTTCATTTGATATGGGCCTTGGACATGTAATCATTTTTAAAGCCCTTAGCCGTGCAATGGCCTGGGCCATTCATAGGTTAATGGGCACTTTATTATCCCTATAAGGTAATGGATCTCTTGAGGAGGAGGAGCTTGTAACCCCCTTCACGAGTAAGGCCGACATTTATGTTTATAAACACATGGTTAATGTGGAATTAGAGACCATAGACGATTTGAGACTTAAAGAAAGTAAATTTCCTAAAATCAGGGTTTTCAAAAACTTTTTCAAAACCAGTTCACAGTGGTCTCCTATTCACATTTCAATACACAAATGGCCTGTACAAGTTGATTTCATTCACACATATCAGAGTACAACATAATTTCGCGATACACTCGGGTTCCATTAATCAAATAAGGGTCTACAAGGCACAATTGCCTATAGAGTTTCCCATAATTAGGGGATTACACAAATTCTATCCACTATGTACATGTAATTCCCAACAAAATGTATCCAAATGATTACAAAATGATAACCAAATATTCCAAAAGTAAAACTCCTTGCCCAGAGCTCTAAATACTCTTCGTCGCCCGCTTTCCCTTGGATCCTTCAGCTTTGTCTAAAAATTTGTGTTTTTGGGAGAGTGAGATTCTAAAGAATCCCTGTAGTAACAAATCACTTATAATATGCACAACATCAAAGCATGAAAGTAAATCATCCACAACACACATCAATCACAACAACAATTGCAACGGCCGGGGTAGGTATCATGGGCATTGCCCCCTACGACGGGTCACGCTGAACTGCTTGCTGTATTGCACGTCTACATGAACATATCACATATATCATCACAGCTGGGATCTATATAAAACATTTCACAACACACAGCCTTACAGGCTGGATACTCAAATAGGAATGCATGATTCCACAATGCAGCCTTGGCACTTACAGTGGTAGATACAACGGCCGGAGTAGGTATCATAAGCATTGCTCCCCCTATGACAGCTCACGTTGAACTGCTCGCGTTGTAATGCCCTATGGACGATAACACATTCACAATGATAAACATGCATACCAAGTATCATACACAACATGAGAGAAAAGTCACTACCTTGATCCTTCCGTGCGTGTTCTAGCGCCGGTCTCTCCCGAGTAGGGCAAATGTCAAATCCTATATTCATAATTAGGGACGAAGTGTCAATTCTCTATTCCAATCCTCAATGACTTGTTAACACTTAGTTTGGTTATCATTATTGCTCTTTTAGAGTCATTAAGTACCCCTAACACAACTCCTAAAGGGTTGGAAGAACTATCCCAAAGATCCCCTTTTGGAAGCATAAAAAATGATTTTTCATTATTGCACCTAAAGTGAGAATGGTCTCACTTGAGTGTTGGTATGGACACTCAAGTGAAGAAGGCCTCACTCGAGTGATGTATGGACAACACCTCAAGTGCTAGAAAGTGAGGACAGGAAGTGTTTGCCTGAGAGCACAAGAACTTCCAAAGAAGAGGATCACTCGAGTAAAGAAGACCTCACTCGAGTGAGAACTCAACACTCGTAAGTGTTAAAGCGCACTCTTGAATTTTGGATGCCAGTGACAACCCAAGACGACAGATCATCTGACAAATACACTAGCACTTGAGTGAGAGGAGGCTCACTCGAGTGAGAACCCACAACACTTGCAAGTGAGGTAACACTCTTGTCTCTCGCCCGGAAGTGCAACATGAAAACCGAAGGCCAGAGGGGAAAATACACTAACGCACTCAAGTGAGCTCACCCTCACTCGAGTGATGTTCATCCCTCACTCGAGTGAACTCACTCTCACTCGAGTAATTTTATCAGAAACCAAAAAACGTAGAGGGTAAGACAGCACTTCCAGAATTTTTACCAAGTGATCCAAATGAACCCAAATACTAAACTAAAGCTACTCCCACACAAAAACACCAAAGGAATTCATTGGAATCATCAGAATTACCAAAATCCTACTCCATTATCATGCTTTGGTTTGAATCAACATTAAACACCAAAATTCCAAAACCACCAATCTTAACATTTCAACCTTCAATCAATCTATCTATTTAAAACTCATATCAAAACACCATTTTCCACATCAATAATATGCCAAATGACCAATGATCTATATCCAACGAAAATAGGCCAAAAAGACCCAAAAATTGTAAACCAAATCATTTGGCACAAAACATAGATAGAAGGATTGGTCTCACTTACCTCTTCAACTTTTCCAAAGAAATTATTTGATTCTCCATTCCCCAAAATTTTGTGTGGGCACAAACCAACACCAATGGCCAAACTAAAAACATGAAAATGAAGCTCTCACTCAAAGGAACAACATTAATGAAATGAACTTTTGCATTTGAGGTCATTAGCTTACCTCAAAATCAATTTTTTCCATTCTCTCTCCTAAGCTCCAATGGCACCGAAAATGGAAGAAGAAAGAGAGAGAGGAGTGTGAAGGAGATGAAGAAGGAATGATGATACTCTACTCCCCTATACCTCTCTTGTGTCAGCAAAAAAATGGAAGGGAGAGGAAGAGAGAGAAAAAATTTTAAAATGTGCATTTGACTTTTCTTTATCTCCTCTCCACAAGCAAGCTTGACACATGTCATTTCCCTATTGGCTCACATCAAATAAATCACCCAATTAGCTTCTCTAATTCTTCAATTAGCCATTTAATCTCATTTCTCACTTTTCACTTAGTTAGTAATTAATTTCTCCCATAATTACTAACTAATGGCCAAAAATTCCATTCTTCCAATTTTTCCACCAATTATGACATATTAATTTATATTTCCATAAAACACATAATAATGCCAATTAAATCCATAATTATCCACAATAATCATGATTATCCCTTAATCAAAAATTGGGATATTACAATTCTCCCCTCGTTCAATAAATTTCACCCTCGAAATTTGTTACACATCATGGGGCATAAAATCAGGAAATCTCTTCCTCATGTTTGCTTCCGCCTCCCAAGTGGCTTCCCTTGGAGACAATCCCTTCCAAACCACCTTCACAAATGGTACGCTTCGATGCCTGAGTCTCCGCTCTTCTCGATTGATGATACGCTCTGGCTTTACAGCATAAGTGAAGTTATCTTGCAACTCAACCTCTTTATACTCAACGATATGCTCAGGGTCTGGTTGGTACTTCTTGAGCTGCGAGATATGGAATACATTATGCAGTCTACTCAAACTCTGGGGTAGGGCTATCTGGTATGCCATCTGCCCGATTCTTGCCAGAATCGCAAACGGACCAATGTATCTCAGACTTAGCTTCTTCTGCTTGATTGCTCTCCCGATGCCTGTGACCGGAGACACCCTCAAGAAAACATGATCCCCCACTTCAAACTCTAGAGGTCTTCTCCTCTTGTCAGCATATCTCTTCTGACGACTCCGACCTGCAAGGAGCCTCTTTCTAATAACTCAGATCTGCTCAGCGGTTCGCTCAACAAGATCTGGCCCATACAACTTTCTCTCAGAAAACTCATTCCAGCATAATGGTGACTGTCACTTCCTTCTATATAGCGCCTCATACGGAACCATTTGAATGCTCGCATGGTAACTATTGTTGTACGCAAACTCAGCCAATGGAAGATAGTAATTCCATTTTCCCTTGAAGTCAAGGACACATGCTCTCAGCATATCTTCAAGAGTCTGGATAGTCCTTTCTGACTGTCCGTCTGTCTAAGGATGGTAGGCCGTACTAAACCTCAATTGAGTACCCATAGCTTCATGCAAAGCCCTCCAAAATCTTGAAGTAAATCGAGGATCCCTATCAGAGATAATATTCTTTGGTGTACCATGGAATATCACAATCTCTTTAATGTATATCTCAGCCAGCCTATCAGGAGAATAGCTAGTGTTGATAGGTATGAAGTGCGTTGACTTCGTGAGTCGATCAACAATCACCCAGATCGCATCATAATTCTTGATCTTGGGCATACCCACTACTAGATCCATGGTCACACTCTCCCATTTCCACTCTGGAATCTCTAGACTCTGAAGCAATCCTGGTGGTCTCTGGTGTTCAATCTTCACCTTTTGACAGGTAAGACACCGCATCACATACTTTGTCACATCACTCTTCAACCCTGGCCACTAATACATAGACTTCAAGTTGTGATACATCTTGGTCATACTAGGGTGAAGAGTATACTGACTCTTATGAGCCTCATCAAGAATTCTCAGCCTCAAGTCAGCCTTCAGTGGAACATAGATTCTCTTCTGGTAATGCACCAGTCCACTTGGTGACAAGTCATAGTCTTGAGTCTCTCCTCGCTCAATCATAGCTCCGATCAACTAGGCTCACTTATCATGCATCTAAGCCTCTTCAATTTCAGTCCTCAGGTCATTCTCCCTTTGGACTACACCATAACTGGCACACAGGATATCATTTGAGAGATTCAAATCCCAAAAATCCTGTATCAGTTTCTTCTCTTGGATCATCATCGTTGCCACAAGCACTGCCTTCCGACTCAAAGCATTTGAGATGACATTAGCCTTACCCGGATGATATTTGATCTCCAGGTTGTAATCTTTCAGCAACTCCATCTATCGACGCTGTCTCATGTTCAACTCTTTTTTATCATACAGATATTTGAGACTTTTGTGGTCGCAGTACAGTTCCACAGTCACACCGTACAGGCAATGATGCCAAATTTTCAATGCAAACACTATTGCCGCAAGCTCCAGATTATGAGTAGGGTAGTTCATCTCATGCGGTTTCAGCTGTCGAGAGGCATATGCCACCACTCTTACCTGCTGCATTAGAACACACCCTAACCCCTGCTTACTCACATCACTGTACACGACGTAAGCCTTACTGGGATCAGGTATAATCAATACTGGTGCCGTAGTCAACCCCTCCTTCAGCTCAGTGAAACTTCGCTCACAATGTTTATCCCACAAAACAGTTGATCCTTCCTCGTGAGCTTGGTCATCGGCAATGCAATATGCGAGCAGTTCTGAATGAACCTCCAGTAATATCCAGCAAGACCTAGAAAGCTGCGAATCTCAGAAACAGTTTCTGGCCTCTTCCAATCAAGTATTGCTTCCACCTTACTGGGATCCACCGATACCTCATCTTGTGAGATCACATAGCCAAGGAACTTCACTTCCGTAAGCCAAAACTCACACTTACTCAGCTTGGCATAGAGTTGCTTTTCTCTCAAAATTCCCAGCACAATTCTCAAATGCTACTCATAATCCTTCTTACTCTTGGAATAGATCAAGATGTCATCGATAAACACAACCACAAACTGGTCAAGATACTGTCATAAGATGCGATTTATATAATCCATAAATACCGCTGGTGCATTCGTCAAACCAAAGGGCATCACAAGGAACTCATAGTGCCTATATCTCGTTCTGAAAGCAGTCTTCGGAATATCCGCTACCTTCACACACAACTGATGATATCCCGACCTTAGATCAATTTTGGAGAATACACACGAACTAGACAATTGATCTAACAGGTCATCAATCCTTGGAAGTTGATACTTATTCTTAACAGTTACCTTGTTGAGTTCTCTATAATCAATACAAAGTCTCAAGCTTCCATCTTTATTTTTCACAAACAACAATGGAGCTCCCCACGGTGACATACTGGGTCGGATGAACCCTTTCTCAAGCAATTCCTCAATTTGCTTCTTCAACTCCGCCATCTCGTTAGGCGCGATACGATATGGGGCTTTGGATATTGAACCAGCTCCAGGTACAATCTCAATTGGGAATTCCACTTCCCTTTCCGGAGGCAACCCGCTAAGATCATCTAGGAATACCTCAGGGAATTCTCTCACCACAGGTATGCTTTCTAGGGTTTCCTCTGACTCTCTCTGAACAGAGAAGAACACCATATACCCTTGACATCCCTTCTGAAGATATCTTTCTGCTTTTGCCGTTGAAAGTAGATTCAAACTGGTATTCACATTGTTTCCCCACTGTGCATTACGGTAAGCTATCTTTTTGTTACCACAATCAAGCAACACATCATTTATTCTTAACCAATCAAAACCCATGATAACTTATAGTTGTTGAAGTGGCAAACAAATTAAATCAACCGTAGACGCATGACTCTCAACAACTATCACATAATTCAAGTAGGCTTCGGTCGTCACAGCCTTGACACCCATCGGCGTCGACACAACCAAATCAAACAGCAATTTATGCATATACAATCCCAGGCGCTTTACATAGTCATAGGCAATAAAAGAGTGACTTGCACCCGAATCAAACAAAGTATCTAACTCATTATCACCAAGAAGGATTTTACCTTGGATCAGTTTAGGCAACTTCCGGGCCTCCTCATGTGTTATGGCAAATACTCGACCCTGATTCCTGGGCCTTTGTTCTGCCAGCTGTTGTGGGCATTTAGAAGAGATGTGACCCACTTGCTTGCAATTGAAATAGATCACCTCTCCAGCACAAGTTCTACCAGCATGGTACTTTCTACACTGATTGCACACTGGTCCTGCTAGAGGTCTCTGGTCACTACGACCCCCAGATTGATAACGCTTCTTGTTACTACCCCCATATGAGGATCTTTGCCCCTTCCTCTTCTGGGAAGTATTTGCCTTGCTTGGCTCATTCTGGCTGCCACTACCCTTGGCCGGGTACAAATCTCTCAGATTGTTCTCAACAATCATACACTGCTCCACCGCCTTGTTGAAGTCAGTAAACAGGTGAGTGGCTAATCTCTTCTTTAGTTCATGCCTCAAGCCCTGGATAAGCATATCAGAGGTCCACTCCTCATCATCCCTATCTCGGAGAAGTGTAGAGTACCAAGATAGCAGGAAGAAACAGGAAAGATACTCGTCAAAACTCTCCGTATCCCCCTTCATGATAGCCAGTAACTCATATTATTTTTCCAATCTCACAGACTTGGGAAAATACTTCTCATTAAACTTTTCTTGGAATACCTCCCAAGTCAATGGCACATTCTGACTCTTCAATGACATGGCGATATTCCGCCACCATCGGTCTGCATCCCCCTCTAACTTATACACAGCTAGCTTTGCAGAACACTCGAGGACCTCAAAGATCTTTTCTAGACGATTCAACCAGTCCTCTACAATTTGGGGCTCAAACCTCCCTTTGAACACCGGAGGCATATGTTTGCAGAACTTAGAGACCCAGTATTGCAAGTCTCTTTCCTTACGAGTCGGCACCCCTTGAGATTCTTGATTGGGCACTGAGTGAAGTGGGGATTCATGAGACCGATTGGACCCCTCAGCTGTCTCCTCTTGATGAGTCTCTGCTTGAGTCTACTCATGAGTTGACTGGGCCCTTTCTTCATTACGCTTGGTCCTTTCTTCCTGGAGCTCTTCTCTCAGCTCAAGGATTATATCTCATTGTTCTCTCACTAAATCCATCATTTCTTGCATTGGATCAGGAGGATTGTCATTCAACTCCTCCACTTCTGGATCCTCTTACCTGACTCTAAGGCGAACCATCTTGTCCTTTAACTCTACAACGATTCACCATGTCAGTTTCAAAGCAAGTGTATACACATAATCCACAAGACTTAGATATATCTACAAACAGTAGAAATACTTATGTGTATACAACCAACAATTTTCAATTATTAAGCTACCTTAAGCCAAAGAACTAAGGCCAACTACAGATCTGATACCATAAATATAACCCCCTTCACGATTAAGGCCGGCATTTACATTTATAAACACATGGTTAATGTGGAATTAGAGGCCATAGACGATTTGGGACTTAAAGAAAGTAAATTTCCTAAAATCAGGGTTTTCAAAAACTTTTTCAAAACCGGTTCACAGTGGTCTCCTATTCACATTTCAATACACAAATGACTTGTACAAGTTGATTTCATTCATACATATCAGAGTACAACATAATTTCCTGACACAATCGGGTTCCATTAATCAAATAAGGGTCTACAAGGCACAATTGCCTATAGAGTTTCCCATAATTAGGGGATTACACAAATTCTATCCACCATGTACATGTAATTCCCAACAAAATGTATCCAAATGATTACAAAATGATAACCAAATATTCCAAAAGTAAAACTCCTTGCCCGGAGCTCTAACTACTCTTCGTCGCCCGCTTTCCCTTGGATCCTTCAGCTCTGTCTAAAAATTTGTGTTTTTGGGAGAGTGAGATTCTAAAGAATCCCCGTAGTAACAAATCACTTATAATATGCACATCATCAAAGCATGAAAGTAAATCATCCACAGCACACAGCAATCACAACAACAATTGCAACAGCCGGGGTAGGTATCATGGGCATCGCCCCTACGACGGCTCACGGTGAACTGCTTGCTTTATTGCACGTCCACATGAACATATCACATATATCACCACAGCTGGGATCTATATAAAACATTTCTTTTTTTTTTTTACAAAAAAACAATTACCTATGGTATTTCTTTAAAGAAGTGTCATAAGAGGTACGCCACTAAATCCCTATTTTGTAGTAATGGGTACTAAAATGCTTTTGTTTACTTTTTTCTTGTGATTGGAACATTAACTTTTTAAGCTTTTTGTTTTGTTTTATTTTGTTATTCTCCCTTGGTCTTGATTTGTTTTGCCCTGGAGCGCAAATGATAAGTGTAAGGGAGTTGATAAAACCCAGATTTAATATATTTTATCCCACCTTATTCATTTATTTTGGGGATTATTTTAGGCTAATTTGGATTTATTATATAATATTTGGATTGTTAGCCAATTTTTGGAAATAATATAAATCTGAATTGATTATGAGATTATTGGGCTTAAGTTGTTAATATTTTGATTGTTATCTTGTGATTGGATAATATTTTCATATATATGATAGATCACGATTTTATTTGATTCTTACAGAACAAGGAAAAGTAGAATAGAAGATTCTATGGTGCATAATATTTCTTGGAAGCAAAAATAGAATCTAATGGTTGAATTTTATTGGGCAATTAAATTTTAATGGGCCCAAACTTTGAACCCAAAGCTCTCTCTTCACTAGTACAAAATAGAAGATTTAGACCGGCACATTTAAACCACTTCTAAGGGGATAAGGTCTAAAAGGTAAGTGCTGTAACCCTCTGCCGTAATTATATCGGAAATACACAATTAAAGTGAAATGGAGACCATTAAGCAACAAAACTACATTTTACAAACCCATCTTCCAGACGGGGTTTTCACAATTACCTTTCGAAATCATTTATAAATGTGGTCTCATAATCACTTTTCGAATACAATTACTACGCGGAATATCACATTCATAACAAATCAGAGTACACAAAATAATCCCGGCAATCCCGGGTTCCATACATTAACTCAAAGCCTTATAAGGCATATTCGCCCCTACAAGCCCTCATATGGGGATTACACAAATCTTTCTCATACATATACAAATATCCAATAACTCATTTCCAAATACAGAACCAAATATACTCATCCATATATGTACACATCCAAATCCAAATATCCCATCTAGGATGATAACCAACTATCACAACCAAACTCCAATGGGAGCCCTAGCGCCCTTGACTGCTTGCTCCATCCTCGATCCACCTACCCTGTCTAAAATGGTTGATAGGGGAGGGTGAGATTCTAGAGAATCTCAGTAGGAAACAGATACCTATATGCATGTATGATATGTGTTTAATGCATGACATGCTTGCAATACATATCTCATGTTCACATAATGACATATATGCGTGCTCAATGTTTCAACAACACACTCATGGCCATAGCATAACTAGAAATAGAGCTACAATCATTCATACATGTTTCACATAATCAAGCAAAGCAATACATGCATCAAAACACAAACACAAATATCAAAGCATGCAAAAGAGGTAAGTTCCCTACCCTCTTTCCACGTAAGCTCCAGCTTCACTTACTCGCGATCAGAACGAATACCGAACCACGATCAGGGCGAATATCAAGCCTATAACCAAAGCAAGGACATAGGGTTAATCCCTTTCTCAATTCCTCAACATACAAACACTTAATGTTGGTTATCATTTAACACCTTTAGGTGGCTAATCAAAGCCCAAACATATGCCTAAGGGCTTGGGAAACACTTGACCAAAGATCACTTTTAAAAGTCCAATATGCTGATTTTTGGGGGTGGGCCGCGGCCCACAATCCTTGGGCTGCGGCCCAAAACTTCCCAGAAACATTTGGACTACGGCCCAACATCCTTGGGCCGCGGCCCAAGAAAATCCAGTTTCTGGCTGAACTTCCAAAAATCATAACTAATTCCAAAAAAATCGAAATGAGGTGATCCCAAAGCCAAATGAAAGCTATTCAAGTCCTCTACACAGGAAAAATATTGACCAATACTGGAAATCACCACAAAAGTCCAGATTTACCAAAAACATAACATTGTGCCAAAACAGGATCCAGTTTTGATGCCAGACTTTGGACAGCTATAACTCCCAGTTCTCAAAACGAAATGGCACACATTATATGTCCATTTTGAACCTTGGGAGGTGAACTTTAAGACTGGAAAGTTTCATAATTTTCTAACATCATTAGACCAGTCAGAACGTCCACACAACAAGACTGCCCAACACAGACATACACTGGACAGAATTTCCAGTTTTTCAACAATGATTCCAATGGTTCCCAAATTCATACCAAATACCATTTTCACATAAATTTGCACAAGGAATCCATTGGAAATACCAAATCAACCAAATTCACATTATATTGACATGTTTCACAATGAATTGCAACATGTCACACAATACCACATTTCAAACCACAACATTACAACTCTTCCAATTCAAATTCCCAAATCAATTCCAATGACCAAATACCACAACATGGCACCATTTCCAACATAAAACACAATTCAATTCATCCAATCCAAACCACACGAAATTCATCACCAAAATCAGGGCAAATTCTACAAATCACAATACTCAACCATAATTCACAAAACTTTGATCAAAAGGCTTCAAATACTCACCTCTTCCTCTTTCCCAAATCAATTTCTTGATTCCTCATCTTTCCACTTTTGCTCAAGCAACAAAACACCTTCTCTCACAAATCTAAAACCATAGAGATGAAGCTCTCATCACTATGAACAACTTTATAGAAGATGAATTGAGCATTAGAGGATATTATCTTACCTAAACATTGAACTCTTCCTTTCTCTTTCTTCCTTGTGCTTGCATCCATGGAGGACGAAGAGAGAGATGAGAGATGAGGATGAAGAGATGAAGAGAGGATCAGGTTTTTAGGGCCAAAAACCGTCCAAAATAAAGAGAGGAAAGAGGGAAAATGAGTTGAAATCTTTGACTAAATCCAAGGGCTCAAATTGTGCCAAGTGTCACACCCTTATCACATCTCTCATGAGTTCACATAGGCACACACACACATGATTCCACCTCTTGATCTTTTGCACAAATCAATCCTAACCATTGATCTTGAAGTTACCAATGAGTTTTCTCTTCGGTAACTGACCAGTTGGTCGGTAACTTTACCGTTTTGCCCCTGATTATGGCAATTCCTCTTGAATCACCACCAAATTCATTTTCTCATTCATTTTCACCATATTATGCGCCCTACCTCTATTTTAAGTCAATTTAGAGGTTAATCCATAATTGAATTCAAATACAGGGTTTCAGCACTGCTCAGAACGCATACGAATCATATCGGATACCAAATCACACCATAATCTCCAAAATGGTTATTTATCACTAACCATATCCACTTTTTGAGTCATTAACCCTTAATCACAATTTGGGATTTTGCTAAACCGGGGCTTAGCAATCCACTAATCTCAAGCTTATTCTCTAACCTCAAGTCTCAGAATTCGGGATATTACAAGTGCGGTGGCAATTTTATAATTAGAAAGAACATCTGAGACCAGTTCAACTAATATAATGTCTAAAATATATCATTTAGACCAATTATAAATAGAATCGGTCTAGAAAAGTATATTTTCTAGACCGGTTCTCTTTATAACCAGTCTAAATGAACTTTTAGCATTAAAAGTAATTTTAAAAAAAAATTTCAGCACTTTTTAGACCGGTTATTCCTTGTAACAGGTCTAAAAAAATGTAACTTTGTAGACTAGTTATAAATGAAAACCGCTCTAAAATATTCATTTAAGACCGGTTATACAAAATAACCGGTCTTAAATGTGTTTCCTCCCCAATAACATTGAATCAATTTTTCTTCTGAATCCCGCCCCGTCTTCACACCTAGAGCTCTGTATCTAAAAGTATTCAAGCTCTCTGTCACACCTCACTCCACCATCGCACCTTGCTCTTAGTCTCCGCCGCATGTCGCTCCTTGGTCTCTGTCGAATGTCTCCGTTGCACCTCTCTCACTCCGGTTACGTAGCTAACGGTTACACTCGCTCCCATGGTGTCGGTGCTTGTGTCGTCGCTTGTATCGTCAATGGTCCTAACACCAACAAATATGGGTTTACCTGATTTCAGCCAAGAGCATGAATGCTTCTAGACTATCACTTGCTACTAGGTACTAATTTCACTATAATTTTTGATTTTATTCTTAGTTATTGACGCTGCCCTTATTCTTTTTTGGGTTTTTGGAAAGTTCGCATCTAAAGTTGCAAATGATCTTAAATTCTTAATTACTCTATGGTATGTATGACCTAGAGCTCCCAATATTTTCAATTATGTAAGTTCAAAATGTGTCAAAATATTTTTTTTTGAAAGAGGACCTAAGAAAGGGATTAAGAAAAAAAAGAAAAGTAGCACAAGTTAAACAAAAAAGTCAAAAGTAAGGAAATTTATGCGTACCTTCTATTCTTTGAACCCACTACAATAAGAGATAGGGTGATAGAACTACATAATAAACAAGAGGCAAGTACAATTATATTATCTATATTTATTAAGCATAACACCTAATATCATAAGAAAATAAGACAGCACATACCTCTTGCCTATATATGAGATAATTCAGTTGGACAATAAAATGCAAATCCACAAGACCAAAATGAGCTAAAACACGTCCAGCAAAAAGCAATGTAATGCATATTGGATAAAGTCATAGTGCATGAATGATGAGGTAAGCATGAGGCATGATGAGGTAAGCATGAACCAAGGGATATTAGATGAGAGAAAAAAAAAAGATGTAAAAGTGAAATAAAAGAAAAGGATGAAAACTCAACCACAGACCTTCATAAATGAGATTTTTTTTTTATAGTCTCAAGGTAGGGTTTTCTTCATAAATGCTCCCTTTTTTCTTTCTTTTTTTTTAATTTTCATTTTTTGATTTTTTTTTTTGTATTTTCGATTGATAAAACTTCCTAACTTGACCTAATTACCATTAGTGGAGATTTTTTTCGTTTTTTAATTTTTTTTTCATTATTCTCCCCACAAGTAACTTCCTAATTTAAACCTATCAACATAAATGAGATTTTTTTTTATTTTTTTTGTTTTTTTATTTATTATTTTCCCTTAATGAATGACAATGCCAATCATATCAATTAGGGGATTTATTTTAATTTTTGTTTTTTTTAATTTTTCCCTTTCAATGATGATTGCCTATTTAAACACCGATCATCATCAATAGGAGGATTTCCTTATTTTTTTCTTATTTTCGTTTTTTTTATTTTTTCTTTCAATGATGATTGCCAATTTGGACACCAATCATTATCAATTATTTTTGTATTTTTTAGTGGGGCCCGAAAAAAATAGGGTGTTCACATCATGTGTACATTGAAGAGGATGGTGATAATGAGAATACAGTCCCAACAATGAATGGTCAAATGGAAGAGCAAGAAGTGTAAGTCAAGTTATCTTAAGAAAAGTAATTTGTTGCAACTTAATTATGTGGAAGAGCAATCTAACTTGTCATTTATTGCAGGATTGATCGAATGTTTGTAGGTGCTGGAGGATTTTGTATGTCCCCACCTCCTTTGTTAAATGAAAGTCAAGAGGTCCCATCGTTAGCATGGTGAACTTAAATGGTGCCAACACCCATACCAGAAATGAATCATACCAAATGGAAGGATTTGATTAATGGAGAAGGATAGATATTTCTGAATGATGTGAGCCTCGTCAGACATGAAACAAATATAGCATTTCACACAAGTTTTCATACCAATTTATGAAGAACAATCAACAGAAGATAATTGTGAAGTGTAAGGTTGATGGTGTCCATGGTACATGGGTGCTTATTCATAGGGAGAACATCAATATATGGAGTTTTTAACGATTAGAACATACAAAAGTGAACACATTCACCATACACAGGACAACCTAGTTGTTTGGCATCCACACAGGTTGAGCTTGACATCATCAATTGTAATGGATGATTTGAGGTGCAATATTGATAAGACTTCTAATGAAATTCGAGCAGACTTGTACAGAGAGTATGGGGTGCGACTGAACTACCCTCAAGCATATAAGGTAAAAGAAAGAGCGTTAAAGGAATTACATGGTCGAGTAGAAGACTCTTATCAAACAATTCCTTGGATATGTGATAGATTGATTGAAAGTGATCCAGACACAATTGCAAAATGAGAAGGTTCATCTAACAATAGATTTCAATGGGTATTTATTGCTTATGGTTGCTCGATTAAGGTTTTATAGGTGGTTGTTGGTCCATTGTTTATATAGATGGTTGTCATCTAAGTGGCCCTTATAAGGGAACAATATTGTCAGATTGTGCATGCGATGTAGATAACCAAATATTTCCCTTAGCATATTCCAATGTCAGTGGTGGGACATATAATGAATGGCTTTGGTTTCTAGTCAATTTGATAGAAATAATAAGATCAATCATGATAACAATTGTGTCATATCGCAATAATGCGATTATTGGTGCTATTACAAAAATATTTGGCGGTGAGTGACATGCTTATTACTACAGGCATTTGAAGGAAAATTATAGTGCAGAGGTCTTGAAAATTTATAGAGGTCGAGCACGTATATCAGGGAATAGTAAGGAGACTGCACTCAAGCTCCTTGATGCAATTCGTATGTAAGTTTGGATGTAGACTTTATAAATGCAATGGGAAAATTAAGATTGTTCAATCCACAATTGGCACAATGGGTGGAGACTAATAGGGATGTTGACAAATGGGCTCTAAGTAAGTTTCCTTTCAATAGATGGGATAACATAACCACGAATCTTATAGAGTCGTTTAATGCATGGATGTTGAAAGAGAGAAAGCACAGTGTGTCAGTTATAATTCATGAGCATCGAGACAAATTGGCACGAAAATTGCTTGCAAGCAAGATGACAATGGTCAATTGGAAAAATGGAGTTGTACTTAATATTGAAGAGAAACTGATACAACAAGTTAAATATGCGGAAAATATGGATGCAAAATATTATGTAGACCATCACTTTTTGGTGCGAACTAGATGTAGTAAAGCGACAATTTATATCAATGTAGATCTTGCTCAAAGAAAACACACATGTTTAGCATGGAAAATAAGTGGAGTACCTTATGGCCATGCATGTGCAGCTATTAAGGTACTCAATGGTAATGTGTATATATTTGACCATGATTGGCTGAAAATA
This sequence comes from Inga laurina, assembly GCA_963855925.1. Taxonomy (NCBI): domain Eukaryota; kingdom Viridiplantae; phylum Streptophyta; class Magnoliopsida; order Fabales; family Fabaceae; genus Inga; species Inga laurina. The sequence continues at coordinate 47,227,727 of OY979713.1, read as the reverse complement.
TGTGCAAACACTATGAGACCAATTACAACAAATGATTGTCCACGAGCTGATTCTCTGACTATCACACATATGCTAACACAGACATTCTTCGAAGTTGTGAATTGACAAATTTGTAGTGTTCAACATAGTTTCATTTAGACACGAGCTGTCTCGTTGTTAAAATGACTTAAGAAGTTGTAAACACCCACTGAAGAAGTTGTAAACCATACATATTGCAGTGTGAATCTTGTAGATGTGGCAAAAGGTAATTTCTTGGTGACACGAATTCAAGTTGTGAAAATAACTTCACATGTTGTAAAATTAACTAACCATGTTGTTAATACACACTTACGAAGTTGTGAACTAATGAATTTGTAGTGTTTAACGTAGTTTCATTTAGACACAAGCTGTCTCTATGTTAAAATGATTTAAGAAGTTGTAAACACTCGCTGAAGAAGTTGTAAATCACGCATCTTGAAGTGTGAATCTTGCAGATGTGGCAAAAGGTAGTTTCTTGGTTACATGAATTCAAGTTGTGAAAATAACTTCACATGTTGTAAAATTAAATAACCATGTTGTAAATACAATACTAGGAAGTTGTCAACTAAGCCACTTGCTGTGGTAAACAAACCTGAGAAATAAGTTGTTAAAACAAGTTGCAATGTTGTGAAAACATGAGTAATGAGTTGTAAACTAAGAAAATTGTAGTGGTGACCTTGATTTGTAAAAACGTAGTTCTACTTATCTGTAAAAGAACTTGTACAAAAGACTAAACATGTTATAAATAGAAGCAAAACGTGTTGTAACCGTATGGACTTGGTAGACTTGAACTTAACTCATTCCATAATAACATGTTTTTAAACTGACTAATTAAGTTGTTAAAATAACTCCTGAAGTTGTTACACTTCTCATTAGCAATTCCTTTCAAAATAAAACATGGACATGTAAAATTTGTCATAAGTTACCACCTACAAAACCCAGAGAACAAAGCATTATATGATTGTTTTTTCTACAACAAGGTTTTCCTACAAAATAACATCACCACTGCTACATATATTTCTTCCTATTTATTTGTTGGTTGCCACAAATAATGGATAGGACCTTTTGCGCATGTTTGTTCTGCTCAAGTGTCATAAGCCACCATAAACAATCAACCTTCATCTGTTGAATTTGATTATCAAATAGCTTAGGCATGACATACCCCTCTTTGTCATATACAGAGCCATCCCAGCCATGTAACCATGATAAAACATGAACACCACAAGAATCGCTGCAAGCAGAATGCCACATATACAGTTCTCAAGTTAACAAAACCAAATGGAACAAACAAGCTAAATTACAAAGTCATGGATATAAAAAACGAAGTAATACTAATGTATCATATTGGACATGTACTTTGACACCCTCTCTCCATCTCTATCTTTCCTTTTTCTGTTCTTTGGCATTTTTTTCTTAACCTGAAACATAATTACTACTTTAATCACCAACCACCAAAAACATAAGACATGCAGATCCAAACAATTTTCATTGACCAAGCATTTGTATTGAAGGAAGAGTAATTTATGAAGTAAATTGCAATTTAAGATCAACAATGCAGAGAACAAAGTCAGGTTGTGTTATGTTCAGCGAACGAATAAATTAATAAGCCAAGAAAGTTAAAAAGGGACGATTCAACAACATTATCACAATTCTTATTCACCACAAAGTCAAGATCTACAAACATCTTCATTTGAACAAAACCTACAATCAAGCTTCTTGAATTGATAATAGGCAATCTAATTATGAAGCAACAAGCAGTCAAATCAATAAAACCCCTCTAAGATACTACAACATAATACATCCTTACTATTCCCACCCCTCTAAGATGCTACAGCACCATACATTCTAGTGATAAGTGAATTAAAAAAAGAAAAGAAAAGAAACACAACATATTAGAAATTAGGAAGGTAACAACAAGAAGCCTTATCCCACTAGGTGGGGTAAAAAGTAGGAAGGTAAGATAACATATGATGAATATCCAACGACAAATGAATAAATCCTCAGCTATGCACCAAACAGAAACAAAATTCATCTACACAATAAATCCATATTTAGTTCAAATATAGGAAACGCAGGAGTTCTAGTCCTCAAAAAGGGGGAAACACACACCAGAAATCTTTGGTTGTTTGATAAAAGAGAGTATGAACTCCGGACAAAAAGTAAGAGTGTTGGAACCAATCCTATCTTGCGCTTTTAGAGTAAACCCCATAACTCTGTGTATACCCATTACCAAATGTATGTAAAGTTTCTAAAACCTTAAAAAAGTAAAATCGCTGCAAGGAACTAGAAAGATTTTGGCAACGATTCATGCCAAAACTAGCATAATAAGTAAAACATGGAGAAACATGATTAATAATTATTGTATGAGTGTATCTATATGTGGTTAATATGCAAGATAAGTATATGTGTGATGAACGATAGAGGAGGGCAAAAGAATTAGGTTGGTTGAATCCAGAGGCAAGTTTTGGGGCCATGAGTGTTATGAGTGCGGATGATCAATTAAATAGTGTAAGTGTACATTGTAGTAATCAAGTAATACATAAGTGAGTAGAGTATTGTTCCCACGAGGATTGATCACTAAGTACTAAAATGAGTAATTTTAATTATATTTAGTTGATCGATTAGTTGGTGATTGAGAGACCAAAATAAAATGATTAAATATGAGTGTAAATAATATGGAAGAAAATATGAGGAAAAAACCCTAGGGGTCAAATTTCACTTAACAAATCCTGGATTGAATCACTTATCTATTCTAACCCAATTTGCTCCATATGATTGATAATTGAGTTTCCCTAATTTAATTACTAGCCTCTTCTAAGGTCAAGTAATTCTATAATTAATTGCTAATCCAATATATTCCTATATGAATTTAAGAAATTAATTATGCATTAAGATTTATGGAACTCAGTAAGACTACACAACTCATATGAATATATTCCTATTTCATATGCAAGTCATAGTTTTAATTATAGGATCTACACATATGTATCTCCTTCCAGTCTCAACATGCATATTGAAATCATTCAAAAGTTGGCCAATCAATTGAAAGAATTAAGAATAATAATTATAACTCAATCATGAAGGAGAAATTGAAACTAGATTTAATAAGTTAAGATTCAATCCATTATCAGTAACCTACGTCATCACCCTAGGAAAATAGAAATTTAGATCATGATGAAATTAAAAACAAAATAAAAATAAATTAACATTATATAAAACTAGAATGAAATCCTCATAAATACTGCATAAAACTTGAATATTAAATTCACAAACAGAAATATACAACCAAAAGATGCATGAAAAATGGAGAAATTTAACCATCCATTTAAGAGGTAAAACCTTCCATGTAAATGGCATGCAAAAAGTAATACAATCCTAAGCCTTCCAATATAGAGGCATGCAAAAAGTAATACAATGCATAAAATTAAATCTAAAAAATAATACAATTTATTCAGAACTGTCAGAGAAATATCTCCATACCCCCCAGCCTATGTGCCTCATGCTCATATTTATAGGTAGTAAGTGAACATCGTCGTGCCAATTTTTTCCATACGGTGCCATGTAATTTTTTTCACGGAGTGAACAGTATACTGTCAGCAGACTTACGCATTTTTCCATGACTGCTAAAATGTTTTGTCGCCTGCTACAGTTCTTCCATATGCTACATTCACCTTTGTCTACTACAGTGACGGTCTGCTACAATGATTCCGTCATGAATCGACGCTACAGTACTGACCTTTTTTCATATTTTTATTTTTTTTAAATACTATTTATTTTACACATAAATATATTATATTAAGCTCAAATATCGTCCATAAAATAATCATATAAGGGAAAATAAATATGCAAATATTTTACTTATCAATGAGCTATTGTAATTTCTAAAGCTAATCAGCTAGTAAGGTTTCATGTATAACAATCACAAATTCATATATATCAAGAATGAAGCAAAATGGTTGACTTCACAGGCTTTAAAAGAAAGGCCAAAAAGAAAAACTTTCTTTTGGAACTTATTACACAACAGCAACTAGAGCCGTACTAGTGGTATTACTGTCAAACATAGCCATCAACCATTAACAACCATTAACCATCAACAAGCATCTCCAAACAAACACACACAATAAACTATTATGACCACTCATTGCTCCCACTACCCTGTATTGTACTAAACAATCTTCCAAAATTAACAACCAATTCTTCTCCACACTTCTCAAACAAGTTTAAAAATCCAAGAATTCGTGTTGTGACATTGCACTCACCTTTTCAATTCTAATTCATGACTCGGCGGAGGAGCAACGATAGACCTTGGGAGTTACAGAGAGCGACGAACGGTTGGCCTTCAGAGGAGCAACGGATGCTGGGTGTTAGGGGTACCGACGCAGGTTAGGGCTTTGGAGGAACGATGGATTCTACGTCGTGGGACGACCGACCGATCTGGCGCTGCGAAGAAACGTCAAAGGTTTGGCCAGTGGATTGCGATGGAGGCTTGGCCAATGGAGAGTGAAGGAGGCTTGGGCATCGGAGGAGCTGCTAACGGCGACTTAAATGGTACCGAGGGAGACATAGAAGCAGAGTAAGTTCCTTTGTGAACGAATGACCAATTTCCCTTCTTTTTTTAACTCAGGAAGAGTTTTAAATTCTAAAGGGTAATTTTGTCAATTGACTTTGGGAAATAATCACAGAAAAGTCCCTAGGGACTTTTCTGATCTTTAACTTTTCAAAGGGACTTTTTTGTTGTTCTGTTAGGTCCTTGGGACCTATGTGACATTTTCCCAAGCTTAAAAGTTCTTAATAATGCAACCACATAGCTTGCTATAAATCTTGCCCTTTGTGCATGTATCCTTATTTATGTGATATTGATATGCTCCCTCCGTTCTTTTTTATTAGGTACTAATAATCAAATTGAGTTGTTTGATGATATAGTTAAAAGTAGCTATGTATAATAAACATATGTAAAATGAATTTATTTTTAAAAAATGCCCTCATTTATTGTGAACAACCTATTTTTTCCGGGCCCCTCTAAAAAATACAAAAATAATTGATAATGATTGGTGTCCAAATTGGCAATCATCATTGAAAGAAAAAATAAAAAAAAAAAAAAAAGAAAAAATAAGGAAATCCTCCTATTGATGATGATCAGTGTCTAAATAGGCAATCATCATTGAAAGGGAAAAATTAAAAAAAATGAAAATTAAAATAAATCCCCTAATTGATATGATTGGCATTGGCATTCATTAAGGGAAAATAATAAATAAAAAAACAAAACAAAATAAAAAAAATCTCATTTATGTTGATAGGTTTAAATTAGGAAGTTACTTGTGGGGAGAATAATGAAAAAAAAATAAAAAACGAAAAAAATCTCCACTAATAGTAATTAGGTCAAGTTAGGAAGTTTTATCAATAGAAAATACAAAAAAAAAAATCAAAAAACGAAAATTAAAAAAAAAAGAAAGAAAAAAGGGAGCATTTATGAAGAAAACCCTACCTTGAGACTATAAATAAGAGTGCAAGGGTTGAAGTAAAGGGGACAAAAAATTTTGGGACAAGAATTTTGGGAGAGCAAGGAGATAAGGTCTGTAGCTGAGTTTTCATCCTTTTCTTTTATTTCACTTTGACATTTCGTTTTTTTTCTCTCATCTAATATCCCTTGGTTCATGCTTACCTCATCATGCCTCATGCTTACCTCATCATTCATGCACTATGACTTTATCCAATATGCATTACATTGCTTTACTTTATACTATGATGTTGCTGGATGTGTTTTAGTTCATCGTGGTCTTGTGGATTTGCATTTTATTGTCTAACTGAATTATCTCATACATAGGCAAGAGGTATGTGCTGTCTTATTTTCTCATGATACTAGGTGTTATGCTTAATAAATATAGATAATATGATTGTACTTGTCTCTTGTTTATTATGTGGTTCTATCACCCTATCTCTTATTGTAGCAGGTTCAAAGAATAAAAGGTACGCATAAATCTCCTCACTTTTGACTTCTTTTTCGTTTAACTTGTGCTACTTTTCTTTCTTTTTTTTCTTAATCCCTTTCTTAGGTCCTCTTTCAAAAAAAAAAAAGAAAAAAATATTTTGACATATTTTGATAAATGAAAATAAAATGGAAAAACTCTCTTTTACAAGAAAATAAGAAAAACGTTTTTTGAAAAAAAAAGTAAAAAACACAAACCCAACAAAAAAAAAGATATTTTTCTCAAATAAATTAAATAAACATTTTTCTAAAAAAACACCAACCAAGTGACATGCTTTTCTACCCCCGAACTACGTGGGCTTTGATCCCTCTAAAGGCTACGTAGGCCCTAGGTTTTCATCCTAGGTCAAGTCCAATTTTGTAAATAAATATATTTCTCTTATTTTCTTTTTGTAAATAAATTTTCTTTTTTTCCTCTTTAGTTTTCATTTCATTCTTTTTTGTAAATATTTTTTTTATTTGGGTAATTATAATAAAGTTAAAGGCCATTTTTATTTTTAAATAAATAACTTGGGGTAACCATTCTTATGAATGGGTGTTGTGGGGTGTCTAACACCTTCCCCACACACAATCGACTCCCGAACCCTAAATAGTTTTTGTAGACTTCCATTTTAAAAAGGTTTCCAAAGTTATCCTATTTTCTAAAATTTTGGTGGCGGTTCCATGTTTTTCAAAATTCTGGGCGCTACATTTATGTTAAAGAGAGAAAACATTATATTGAGTTCTATCGTTAAATATAAAAATTGAATATAATAGTGACTTGGGTAATTTTTGTAATTAAGTGAGGGTAAAATGGAGAGTTTACCAAAAATTTTCAGACATCCCTTAACAGTATCTTATAAAAAGCAATATGATATAGTAAAAAATAGCATCTTATAGAAAGGAACAAAGGAAGTATTACTTTTCATGCTCCTTTCAATTCTAAATATGGGAATGAGAGGGAAAATTTGTATGAGTTAGATTTAAAAAAACAAAATTGGAGATGTAGGGTTAAAGGTTTTGAATTAAATTTTCTAATTCCTTTATTTTACATGTTCTCTTTTTTAAAATTTTATAACCCCACTTTTCTAAATTCTTTTAATCAAACTCAGGAAAATCCCCCCCACACAATATCTCTCGACCCTTACACTAAACAACCCCTAAAAGGCCTCAATTTCAAATGATCCTAGATTTTTAATATTCTCTTTAAAATTATCCCTATTAATTGCGCATATCAAGAATGTTTCTTTCAAGAGGTAGTTTCCATGCTAATGATTAAAGAGAACGGTTTAGAAAAATCAACATATATTTTTTACAAATAATTAACTTGACTATTTTTTTATATATAGTTATTTAATTTCTATACATAGGAAGAGAGGGAATATTATGTTTCATCTGCTTATATAAAATATACTAATTCCATTGTGTTATAAAAGTACTTCTCATTCACTTCTATGTAACAATCGATTATAAGGCTTTCTATAGAGTCAGGCAACCCAACCCTGATTACATGACTTTAGTTACTTTATAATTTCTTTATGTCCTCGTCTTCTTTTGCTTTTGCTTTGTGTCTTTTTCTCCTTTTTCTTTATGTCAAGTCTTCTTTCCTTCTTTATGATTAGTAATGTCTGATTTTGGGGATCAAGTTGACTGAAAGAGTAAATTGGTCTAGATATAAGTTAATAGACATCTACATAATTAATATTCATAACACTCTCCCTTAGATGTCTATTATGAATGTGCCTCATTAAAAACTTTAACTAGGAAAAACCCAGTGGGATAAAAACCTAGCCATAGAAAGGAGTACATCATTCATTGATACACTATCAAGTGCTACCTCATTAAAAACCTTTCTAGAAAAACCCAGTGGGACAAAACCTAGATAAGGGAAAAAGAGTACAGCGTGTATCGACTCCCCTTCTTGACAATATCAGTTGATATCTCTAAATCTTCGAAGGCCAATGTCATGGCCAAGTTGTTCAAAGATTGTACCTGAAAGTGACTTGGTGAATAAATCTGCTAGATTTTCACTTAATATTTGCTGGATATCTATTTCACCATCCTTTTGAAGGTCACGAGTGAAGAAGAATTTTGATGAAATATGCTTTGTTTTATCACCCTTGATATAGCCTTCTTTATGTTGGGCAATACATGCAATATTATCCTCATATAGAATTGTTGGGATCATTTTGCCTAAAGATAAATGACAAGTTGTGCGTATGTGATGTTTCACTGACCTCAACCACACACATTCTTGACTTATTTCATGTATTACTAGAATTTCTGCAAGGTTAGATGATGTGGCTGATATAGTTTGTTTCATAAATCGCCATGAAATAGCTGCACCTCCACATGTAAACAAATAGCTTGTTTTTGATTTACCTTCATGTGGATCAGAAAAAAATCTAGCATATGCATAACCAACCAGTTCATGCTTGGATACATTTTAGTAGTATAACCATATGCCTATAGTTCCTCTGAGGTAATAAAGAATGTGTTTTACTCCATTCCAATACCTTCGTGTTGGTGAAGAACTATATCTTGCTAATAAATTAACAACAAATGGTATATCAGGACGTGTGAGATTAGCAAGATACATTAGTGCACCAATAACACTAAGATATGGTACTTCTGGACCAAGTAGCTCTTCATCACCTTCTTCACTAATTACTCAAGGTCGGAATGGGTCTTTATCTGTCTGTAAAGATCATACAATCATTGGGGTACATAATGGATGAGATTTGTAATATCCCAAAAAGTGATTAAGGGCTAATGACTTCAAAAGTGGATGTAATTATTGTTGAATAAACACTTTTGAAGAATGTGTGATGGGAATTTGGATATTTTAATGATTCCAATGGCTTCCTTGTGAAAATTTATGTGGGAATGATGTTTGGTATGAAAATGGAACCAATGGAAGCAAAGATGCAAAATCTAAAATTCTGTCCAGTGAAATTCTATTCTGGGCAGTCCGTTTGTGTGAACGTTTTGAATGACCAAATGGTGTCTAAAAATTATGAAAATTTCCAGTATTAAATTTCACATCCCAAACTTCAAAATGGACATATAATTTGTACCATTTCGTTTTGGGAACTTGGAGATATGTCTGTTCAAAGTTTGGGATCAAAACTGGACTCTGTTTTGAAGCAGTGTTGAAATTTGTATAATTCTGGAATTTTGTGGTGATTTCTGGTAATGGCTCATATTTTTCCTATAAAGAGGACTTAAATACCTTTCATTTGGCTTTGGGATCACCTCATTTCGATTTTTCTAGAATTAGTTATGATTTTTCAAAGTTTGGGCAGAAAATCTGCCAGAAAATCCGAAAATGGGAATTATGACATCATCTCACTAAAAGATGACATCAGCATGGAATTAGATATATTCTCATCTTCTTCAGCTCATTTTCTGTCGTGATGAACCAGCTGCACTAGTGAGAGAAAGTTGAGAGCTCTTAGAGAGAGAAAGAGGAGAAATCTCGCAAGGTAAGCCGATTTCTCCGACGATTTAGCTCCTAACGCGTATAACTCTGACTCTAAGCTACTCCTCTTTATTCTTTAAGGTTGTGAAGCTCAAAATTTGGTGTTTCAAAGAGGCTAGGGTTCAGCCAAATTTGGGAAAAGCTAGTGGGAGATTGAGGTAACTTCCAAACTTTCATTTATTGCTTATTCTGGCTGCTGTGGGCAATTTAATCGGTGAAATTTCGCCGGATTGCCATTGGTTTTAAAGTTTGGAAATGATATGGCCTAGGGGTTATGCTGCCCAAATTGGGTCTTAATGTTAGTTTTAACCTAATGTAATGGTTAATAAAGTGGTTAGGAGTAGAAAGGAACGCGTTTACGGAGCCGAAATCGTAAAACCCCGATTTTCCCCGGAGAACTCATAAATTTCGGCCAGCTCTAGAAATGGGTCTTAGAGTTGGATTTTCAATGATTTGATGGTTCCATTGAGTTCAGGAGTGAAAATTAGGTGGGGTTACAGTTGGCCACTTTTTCGGAAAAGGCCAAAAAAGCATAATTACGAAAACGCCCCTGAAACCCTTGAAGTAGGGCTGCCAAGGGTAAATTTGTAATTTCACATTGAATTTGATAATTCCGAGTCCGGAAATAGATTCCTTGGGCAGAAATATGTTAGTATAGCCCATATTAGAATTTCGGGAAAAGTGCAGCCGGACCGGGTACGGCGGGCCCGGGCCGGGTCCCCGGGGGTAGTTTTGTAAATTTTTATTATAGACTCATATAACCCCAAGTAACACTATGGAAGTGTCTAAATGGTGCATTTGGAATTGTAGGATTCGATATTTGCCGCCCTCGGGAGCCCGCAGTGCCAAGAAACGTCGGAAAAGGATCAGGTAGTGACTCTCTCTCTTATACTATGTATAATGCTCTGTATGTGTGTGTTATCATTGTTATGTGATGATTCTTTGATGCTGCTGCGATTACAGCTGGTGATAGCTGTCGTTTACAGCGCAAGCTGTCGTTTACAGCTTAAGCTGTCGTTATTGTGATTACAGCGTAAGCTGTCGTGATTATTATTACAGCGAGAGCTGTCGTATTATGCATACAGCCGTGAGTGCTGTCGTTTGTGGTGAAAACCATGTATCTTTGAGATTGCTGCTGCTGTTGCTGGTTGTGATTTATATACATGCTTTGTGTTATGCATTGTGTGAGTGGTTTGTTACTACTGGGATTCGCTCGAATCTCATTCTTTCCTATGACTAACATTTCAGACAGGGCATGTGGCTCAAAGGAGATGCGGCCAACCCGAAGCACTTAGGATCTTTAGTGATACTAAGGATTTTTGAGATGTTGGTTATCTACTTTAAACTCGGGATTACTGTATATCCTGAATCAGGAACACTACATTCGATTTTGGTTGTGTAATCCCCTAGTAGATACTTGTAACCTCTAGATTATATATGTATAGGACTCGGGAGTTGCCGGGGATTTGGTTATACACTCTGTTATACATGAATGTAGATAAACTGCACAGGTAATTATATTCGAATTTTGAAATGGAGACCAGGAACAGGAAGAGATTTTGAATGTTTTGTGAAAACCCTACTACAAAGTAGGAGATTGAAATGAGTTTAAGTTATCCGATGGTCTCTAATCCGAATTAAATGTGCATTATCGAATTATAATTACGTGATTAAAGGCAGGATGTTACATTTTGGTATCAGAGCCAAGTTCCTGGCAAGGGTAGAGGTTGCTAGGATAGATCCCTTAGTTGGCTTTAGGGATAGGAGATTCTCTGTGAATGATTGTTGAGTATGCACGTGTATGATATATTGCTATGGATATAACTGAGTTTGTGACTATAAGTGCATACTATTTCTACTAAACTAATGGGGCAAGTTGTTTGTAGAATGAAGAAAACTAGAGGACGCCCCAGTATTCCACGTGTAGACCCTGAGGTGGAGGTCATCAAGGATAACCCACCGGATGTAATGCAGGAATTAATGGGTCTAATCAGAGATCAGCGGGATATGATAACTGAGCTAAGAGAAGAGCTCAGAGCAGAGAAGGCGAAGAATAAGGAAGGTCCGGCTCAGTCCACTCCGGAGGAAACTCAAGAAGAAACTCGGCATGAGGATACTGCTGAAGGATCAGCACGACCACTAGAGTCCCCACCTCACATTGTCCCAAATCAGGAATCTTATGGGATGCCAGTTAAGGAGGAAAGGGATCTTCAGTACTGGGTTACCAGATTCTGTAAGCATCTGCCTCCGGCGTTCAGAGGAAGGTTTGATCCTCAAGCAGCTGAAGACTGGTTGTATAGACTGGAGAAAATATTTGAAGTTCTTGTATGCCTGGATGAGGTGAAGCCGCGACTGGCTATTTACAAACTTGAAGGGGATGCAGATCGTTGGTGGCGGAATATCGCCCTAACATTGAAGAGTAAAGAAGTGCCATTGACTTGGGAACTGTTTCAACAAGAATTCAACGAGAAGTATTTTCCCAAATCAGTGAGACTCGAGAAGGAGACAGAGTTCCTGAATATCAGACAAGGGGACACAGAGAGCTTCGATGACTACTTGTCCCGTTTTGTACGGTTGGCTCGGTACTCCTCCTATCTCCGGTTCAAAGATGACGAAGAATGGAGTTCTGATATGCTCATTCGCGGTCTGAGGCGAGAATTGAGGAAACGCCTAGCTACTCACCAATTCACTAAGTTCAACAAGGCGGTTGAATAATGCAGGATTACAGAGAACAACTTGAGAGAATTGTATCCTGCCCGAGCTATTAGCCACCGCAATGAACCTAATAAGGGTGCTACCTCACAGAAGCGAAAGGGGCAAGGATCTTCGTCTGGAAGTGGTAAGAAGCCCTACCAGTCTGGGAGCCGTGACCAGCAAAGAACATATTCTGGACCGTGGATTTGTCGTCGGTGTAACCAACCACATCAAGGCAAAACTTGTGATGGCAAAATAATATGCTTCAATTGTAAGCGTGTGGGGCATACTGCTGCTGAATGCAAAGAGCCACGACCAGACCAGAGACCGAGGACACAGGGCCGAGTATTCGCTATGACCCATGAGGAGGCTCGCAAATCTCCTGAGCTGATACAAGGTAAAATTCTACTTCATGGCCATCTGTTGCAAGTTTTATTTGACTCGGGTGCAAGTCACTCCTTCATTGCCTATGGTTGCGTGAAGCGCCTGGGATTGCATGTGCACAAATTGCCATTTGAATTAGTAGTGTCAACTCCAATGGGTATTAAGGCCTTGACCACTGAAGCTTGTTTGAGTTGTGTCATAACTGTGGAAGGGCATCAATCTATTGTAGATTTGATATGTTTACCTTTTAGCCAATTAGAAGTCATTTTAGGTTTTGATTGGTTAACGGCAAATAATATATTGCTTGATTGTGGAAACAAGAGGATAGTATATCCTGTATCTCAGAGGGCTGAAGTTGTGGATGCTAGTATGAATTTTCTTTCGGCAGCTAAAGCTGAAAAGTATCTTGAAAAGGGTTGCCAGGGGTATGTAGTGTTTTTCTCTGTGCAAGAGGAAACCTGTGAGATTTTGAGTAATATACCCGTGGTAAATGAATTCCCTGAGGTGTTTCCGGACGATCTGAGCGGATTACCTTCAGAAAGGGAAGTTCAGTTCCCAATTAACATTGTACCTGGAGCTGGTTCCATATCTAAGGCCCCATATCGCATGGCCCCAAATGAAATGGCAGAGTTAAAGAAACAAATAGAAGATTTGCTTGAGAAAGGGTTCATTAGACCCAGTGTGTCGCCTTGGGGAGCTCCAGTGTTGTTTGTAAAGAAGAAAGATGGAAGCCTTCGGTTGTGTATTGATTATAGGGAATTGAACAAGGTTACTATCAAAAACAAGTATCCTCTTCCCCGAATTGATGACCTTTTAGATCAACTCTCTGGTTCATGTGTATTTTCAAAAATTGATCTAAGGTCAGGGTATCATCAGCTGCGAGTGAAAGCAGAAGATGTTCCGAAAACTGCTTTCAGGACCCGATATGGTCATTATGAGTTCTTGGTGATGCCATTTGGGCTAACCAATGCGCCTGCGGTTTTCATGGATTACATGAACCGTATCTTTCGGCAATATCTGGATCAGTTTGTTGTTGTGTTTATCGATGATATTTTGATATATTCCAAGAATAAGGAAGAGCATGAGCACCATTTGAGAATTGTATTGAATACATTGCGTGAGAAGCAACTATACGCTAAATTGAGCAAGTGCGAGTTCTGGCTATCAGAAGTGAAATTCTTAGGCCATGTTATCTCGCAAGAAGGGGTCTCTGTGGATCCCAGTAAAGTGGAAGCAGTACTGAACTGGAAGAGGCCAGAATCTGTGGCGGAAGTACGCAGTTTTCTGGGTCTTGCTGGTTACTATCAGAGATTCATCCAGAATTTCTCTCGTATTGCGTTGCCAATGACCAAGGTCATGAGAAAGGATCAGCCGTTTGTGTGGGATGAGAAATGTGAAAACTGTTTTGTGGAGCTGAAGGAGAGGTTGACGACGGCACCTGTGTTGATTTTACCCGATCCCAGTTTGACATACGTTGTGTATTCTGATGCCAGTGGGCAGGGATTAGGGTGTGTCCTTATGCAGCAGGGACGTGTGGTGGCCTACGCCTCTCGACAGCTCAGACCTCATGAATTGAACTATCCCACTCATGATCTGGAGCTTGCGGCCATTGTATTTGCTTTGAAGATTTGGCGTCATTACCTGTATGGTGTGACTATGGAATTGTACTGCGACCACAAGAGTCTCAAATATCTGTATGATAAAAAAGAATTGAATATGAGACAGCGCCGCTGGATGGAATTGCTTAAGGACTACGACCTGGAAATAAAATATCATCCGGGTAAGGCAAATGTAGTCGCTGATGCTCTTAGCCGAAAGACTGTGCTCGTTGCAGCCATGATGATACAAGAAAGGAAATTGATTGAAGATTTCCGTGATTTAAATTTGACAAACCAGATCATCTGTGCCAATTACACTGTTTCTCAAGAGGAGAGTGATCTAAGGGCGGAAATTGAAGAAGCTCAGAGTCAAGATGACTGGATACAGCACAATCTGACTCTAATTGAACAGGGAGAAGTTTCAGGCTATGACATATCGCCTCGTGGATTAGTTCGTTACCAGAAAAGAGTCTGCATTCCACTTAAGGCAGAGTTGAGGCAGAAGATTCTGGATGAGGCACACAAGAGCCGATATACTCTTCATCCTGGTATGACCAAGATGTATCAGAATCTGAAATCGGTGTATTGGTGGCCGGGTTTGAAGAGTGACGTGACCAAATATGTTGCAAGGTGTCTCACTTGTCAGAAAGTGAAAATCGAGCACCAGAGACCGCCTGGTTTACTTCAGAGTCCTGAGATTCCGGAATGGAAATGGGAAAGCGTGACCATGGATTTGGTTGTGGCATTACCCAGGATCAGAAACTATGATGCGATCTGGGTAATTGTGGATCGGTTAACAAAGTCAGCCCACTTCATACCAATCAATGCTGGTTATTCTCCTAATAAACTAGCAGAGATTTATATCCGAGAGATTGTCAAACTTCATGGTGTTCCGAAAAACATCATTTCCGATCGAGATCCACGATTTACTTCGAAGTTTTGGAAAGCATTGCATGAAGCCTTAGGTACTCAACTGAGATTCAGTACGGCTTATCATCCTCAAACAGATGGACAATCTGAGAGAACAATTCAGACGCTGGAAGATATGTTGCGAGCTTGTGTTCTCGACTTTAAAGGAAGTTGGGATCGTTTCCTTCCACTGGCTGAGTTCGCTTACAACAATAGCTATCATGCGAGCATCCAAATGGCTCCGTATGAAGCGTTGTATGGAAGACGGTGTCAATCACCTTTATGCTGGAATGAATTATCCGAAAGGAAGCTTTATGGGCCAGATTTGGTTGATCAAACCTCAGCACAGATTCGGATCATTCGTAAGAGGCTCCTTGCAGCGCAGAGTCGACATAAAAGTTACGCTGACAAGAGGAGAAGGCCTCTAGAATTTGAGGTTGGTGATCACATATTCCTGAGAGTATCACCAATTACGGGCATTGGGCGAGCCATCAAGAGGAAGAAGCTGAGCCCGAGATATATAGGTCCTTTTGAAATCCTTGAGAGGATTGGGCCTGTTGCTTATCGAGTAGCCCTACCCCCAAACTTGAGTAGACTCCACGATGTGTTTCATGTTTCCCAACTGAAGAAGTATCAACCGGATCCATCTCATATTGTTGAATATGAAGAAGTTGAGTTACAAGACAACTTCACATATGCGATAGAGCCAGAACAGATCATTGATAGAGAAGAACGACGTCTCAGACACTGAAGCATTCCATTTGTGAAGGTGATCTGGAAGGGAATGACTTAGAGGGAAGCAACTTGGGAAGCGGAAGCGGATATGCGAAGACGTTATTCGGAGTTTATGGCTCAAGTTGTGTGACAAATTTCGAGGACGAAATTTATTTTACGGGGGGAGAAATGTAATATCCCAAAAAGTGATTAAGGGCTAATGACTTCAAAAGTGGATGTAATTATTGTTGAATAAACACTTTTGAAGAATGTGTGATGGGAATTTGGATATTTTAATGATTCCAATGGCTTCCTTGTGAAAATTTATGTGGGAATGATGTTTGGTATGAAAATGGAACCAATGGAAGCAAAGATGCAAAATCTAAAATTCTGTCCAGTGAAATTCTATTCTGGGCAGTCCGTTTGTGTGAACGTTTTGAATGAACAAATGGTGTCTAAAAATTATGAAAATTTCCAGTATTAAATTTCACATCCCAAGCTTCAAAATGGACATATAATTTGTACCATTTCGTTTTGGGAACTTGGAGATATGTCTGTTCAAAGTTTGGGATCAAAACTGGACTCTGTTTTGGAGCAGTGTTGAAATTTGTATAATTCTGGAATTTTGTGGTGATTTCTGGTAATGGCTCATATTTTTCCTATAAAGAGGACTTAAATACCTTTCATTTGGCTTTGGGATCACCTCATTTCGATTTTTCTAGAATTAGTTATGATTTTTCAAATTTTGGGCAGAAAATCTGCCAGAAAATCCGAAAATGGGAATTATGACATCATCTCACTAAAAGATGACATCAGCATGGAATTAGATATATTCTCATCTTCTTCAGCTCATTTTCTGTCGTGATGAACCAGCTGCACTAGTGAGAGAAAGTTGAGAGCTCTTAGAGAGAGAAAGAGGAGAAATCTCGCAAGGTAAGCCGATTTCTCCGACGATTTAGCTCCTAACGCGTATAACTCTGACTCTAAGCTACTCCTCTTTATTCTTTAAGGTTGTGAAGCTCAAAATTTGGTGTTTCAAAGAGGCTAGGGTTCAGCCAAATTTGGGAAAAGCTAGTGGGAGATTGAGGTAACTTCCAAACTTTCATTTATTGCTTATTCTGGCTGCTGTGGGCAATTTAATCGGTGAAATTTCGCCGGATTGCCATTGGTTTTAAAGTTTGGAAATGATATGGCCTAGGGGTTATGCTGCCCAAATTGGGTCTTAATGTTAGTTTTAACCTAATGTAATGGTTAATAAAGTGGTTAGGAGTAGAAAGGAACGCGTTTACGGAGCCGAAATCGTAAAACCCCGATTTTCCCCGGAGAACTCATAAATTTCGGCCAGCTCTAGAAATGGGTCTTAGAGTTGGATTTTCAATGATTTGATGGTTCCATTGAGTTCAGGAGTGAAAATTAGGTGGGGTTACAGTTGGCCACTTTTTCGGAAAAGGCCAAAAAAGCATAATTACGAAAACGCCCCTGAAACCCTTGAAGTAGGGCTGCCAAGGGTAAATTTGTAATTTTACATTGAATTTGATAATTCTGAGTCCGGAAATAGATTCCTTGGGCGGAAATATGTTAGGATAGCCCATATTAGAATTTCGGGAAAAGTGCAGCCGGACCGGGTACGGCGGGCCCGGGCCGGGTCCCCGGGGGTAGTTTTGTAAATTTTCATTATAGACTCATATAACCCCAAGTAACACTATGGAAGTGTCTAAATGGTGCATTTGGAATTGTAGGATTCGATATTTGCCGCCCTCGGGAGCCCGTAGTGCCAAGAAACGTCGGGAAAGGATCAGGTAGTGACTCTCTCTCTTATACTATGTATAATGCTCTGTATGTGTGTGTTATCATTGTTATGTGATGATTCTTTGATGCTGCTGCGATTACAGCTGGTGATAGCTGTCGTTTACAGCGCAAGCTGTCGTTTACAGCGTAAGCTGTCGTTATTGTGATTACAGCGTAAGCTGTCGTGATTATTTTTATAGCGAGAGCTGTCGTATTATGCATACAGCCGTGAGTGCTGTCGTTTGTGGTGAAAACCATGTATCTTTGAGATTGCTGTTGCTGTTGCTGGTTGTGATTTATATACATGCTTTGTGTTATGCATTGTGTGAGTGGTTTGTTACTACTGGGATTCGCTCGAATCTCATTCTTTCCTATGACTAACATTTCAGACAGGGCATGTGGCTTAAAGGAGATGCGGCCAACCCGAAGCACTTAGGATCTTTAGTGATACTAAGGATTTTTGAGATGTTGGTTATCTACTTTAAACTCGGGATTACTGTATATCCTGAATCAGGAACACTACATTCGATTTTGGTTGTGTAATCCCCTAGTAGATACTTGTAACCTCTAGATTATATATGTATAGGACCCGGGAGTTGCCGGGGATTTGGTTATACACTATGTTATACATGAATGTAGATAAACTGCACAGGTAATTATATTCGAATTTTGAAATGGAGACCAGGAACAGGAAGAGATTTTGAATGTTTTGTGAAAACCCTACTACAAAGTAGGAGATTGAAATGAGTTTAAGTTATCCGATGGTCTCTAATCCGAATTAAATGTGCATTATCGAATTATAATTACGTGATTAAAGGCAGGGTGTTACAAGATTTATCAATGTAAAATCGCTTTAGGATCTTTCTTGTATAAGTTGTTTGATATACAAAGATCTCATTTTTGAGGTACTTGATCTGTAATCCAAGATAGAATTTTGTCCTTCCTAAATCCTTTATTTCGAATTCTATCTTCAAACAATTAATTGCTTTTTGAAGCTCTTCAAGAGTTCCAATGATGTTGATGTCATCAACATAAACAACAATTATAAAAAGATCGCTTTTAGATCTTTTTATAAAGATGTATCGGCATATTAGATCATTTTTGTATCCTTCTTTCAATAGATACTCATTAAGATGATTATACAACATACACCCTGATTGATTCAGGCCATACAGAGACTTATTTAACTTAATTGAGTATCGTTCTCGAGAATTTGAATTGGATGCTTCTGGCACCTTAAGTCCTTCAGGGATTTTTATATAAATATCATTGTCAAATGAGCCATATAAATAGGCAGTCACAACATCCATTAGATGCAAATCAAGTTTTGCATTTACTACTAGTCTAATCAAATAACGAAAAGTAGTTGCATCCATTACTACTGAATAAGTTTCTTCAAAAATTTTGTGCAAAAAAAAAAAAAGAATACGTTTCTTCAAAATCAATGCCAGGTCTTTGTGTAAAACCTTGGGCTACAAGATATGCCTTATAACTTGTTATTTTACCCTTTTTATTTCTCTTTCATACGAAAACCCATTTGCATCCAACTGGTTTTACATCTTCAGGTGTAAGGACTACAAGTCCAAATACTTTTCATTTTGCCAATAATTTTAATTCTGCATTAATGTCATCTTTTCATAGAGGTCAACCTTTTCTTTGTTGGCACTCGCTAATGGATTTTGGCTCATGATCCTCATTATCATTTATTACATCATATGCTATATGATAAGCAAAGATGTTGTCAACGTTGACTTCGTTTCTATCCCATCGAATTCTATTCATAACATAATTTATTGATATCTTATTATTTTCACATATTTCAGGTACCTGGGTCTCTTTTGGGACTACAACATTCTTTTCTAACATATCTTTATTAGTGACATTTTCTCCACATAATTTTAATTGAGAAGTAATTCTGAACAAGGCTGAGTTATACTCTCTTACAGATTTAAAAACTTGCAAACACAAATGTATCTAATCATAACAAGCTTTTGGGAGGATGACCATCTTTTGGTGATCATATCTTTCTTTTAAATTGTTCCAAAGAACAAGTGGGTCTTTTACAGTCAAATATTCAATTTTAAGACCTTCGTGTAATTGCCGACGAAGAAAAAACATGGATTTATCTTTGTCTTGGTTGGATGCTTAATTCCCTTCTTTAATTGTGTCTTCCAGACCACGGGGCATTAAGGTGGATTTCCGCATCCAGCATCCAAGATAAATAATTCTTTCCGGTAATATCAAGAGCCACAAATTCAAGTTTTGCTAGGTTTGACATGGTTCAGACTAATTAAAGAAATAAGCGAGAATAATTAAAATATGAAATATAAAAAAGAAATATAATATCTTAAACAAATATAACAGTAAATTCGTAAAGATAATAAATAATTTATATAGCAAGATAAGAAAATTAAAACTAGCTTTAGGCCTTTTAATCTCATGGCTTCAAGCCAATTAATCTCAAAATGAGAGATTATTTTATTTATCTCTAGGATAAATAAAAGTTGTACATGACTTCTAGTTATTCAATAAGATAAAAGATGAAAAATGTATATGGCTTCTGGTCATATCATATCATAAGAAATTAAAACAATATGACTTCTGGTCATATAATTTCAGGAATTAGATGTGTATGGCTTCTAGCCATAATAATAATAATAATATAAAAGAACTTGTAAATGATATATACATGATATAAAATTAATAATGATATTCAATCTTAGCCATGGAATCTGATGTTTATAACAATCTCCAAAAGTATATCTCTAATTCCATATAGTGGCTTAGATGATCTTAGATCTATCAAATAAATCAAGGTACATGAAATCAATAAAGAAACGATAAGAAGATCATACCTTTGTTAGAGCTTCGTGCTGATAACGTGTTATAAAAGTATGTATGTTAAGAAAGAAAAAGCTAAATTAAAGAGAATTTCAAGAGAGAAAATAGAGAGAACTTCTCATTCACTTCTATGTAATAATCGATTACAAGGCTTTATATAGAGTCAGGCATACCCAACTCTAGTTACATGACCATAGTTATTTTATATAAACTATAGTTGCTTTATGACTTCTTTATGTCCTCATCTTCTTTTGCTTTTGCTTTATGCCTTTTTCTCATTTTTCTTTATGTCAAGTCTTCTTTTCTTCATGTCAAATCTTCTTTTCTTCTTTATGATCAGTAATATCTGATTTTGGGGATCAAGTTGACTGGAAGAGTAAGTTGGTCTAGATATGAGTCAATAGACATTCACATAATTAATAATCATAACAACTTGAATATTAAGCCCAACATAGCTTGAAGAAAAAAAAAAGCATATTGCTCATTTTAACAGTTTGCTAGCTTGCTTTTCACTTTTATTACAAGTTAGATGTGGATCATAGACAATAAAAATGCAAAGGTCCACCTACATGAAACAATAATTTGATAAATACACGTTTATTACAAATAACTAACTTAACTCACACAAAAAACAAAATAACTGATTTAACTAATTTTTTTAATATCCGCAAATTAGTTATAAAACTCTTATATTAAGGCCTCAACATATGTTCTAATCTCCACATAATTCATAATGCATGAGCCATCTCAACTTATAGAGTATCAGCATATTTTTTTTCTAATCTCCACATAGTATAACCTGATTGAATAAAAAGCTTACACAAAAAAGTAAATCCAAATAATAGAACAGCCTTTCACAAATGTTCATTCTCCATATAAATAAGTAAGAATAGTCCAAGTATAAAGACCACCTAGAGTTCTCTATTTTCATGCTTAGTTAATTATCACCCTTCTTTACTGAACCTTGGTAACGATCACCCAAACTATCACAAGATAATATAACTCAACTCAATAACATTGAACTATCTCTAACGGAAATTTCAAGCTTAGAAGGAATAGAGACTAGCAGAAAACATAGAATAAGAAACTAGCAAAAAAGAAGGAATAAAATCATTGAGAAAGTGATAACTAGAGAGAAGACAGATATGAGCGAGAGGAGAGAATCCACAAAATTCATCCACACTTCCTCCAACAGAATTTCCCCTTATTATAACCAAGGTTATTAAACCCAAACCGGCCATTGAATTGGTTGGGGTGCTGGGTCAAGAGTTAGTGGGTTCGACCAGAGTCAAACCGAAGCTAACCTGGGGCCAAACCGGTGAGAAATTAAATATTTTAGGCTTATTAATATGAAATTCTAAAAAAATTAATTTTTAAAAACATACATAAAAAAATATTGGACGGGGCCGATTTCCGATTTGGACCTCCCGGTCTAGTCTGGGTTCAATAACTGTGATTATAAATGAGGTCTCCTCATTATGCTATGCACATGATCTCCATATGGGCCTTCTCTTGGATCAGCTTCTAGGCTGAAGTATGTAGGTCTGTTACATTCTCCCCACTTGGAAAGAACCTTGACCTCAAGGTCCAAGCAAGCAAGCAGCCTTATAAATAAATGAACTAGAGTAGGGACAACATATCTCACTATATAATAAGCACAGAAGTATATTGCAATAAACAGTAATCCCAAAATGAGCATCAGTACTATACTGAAATGGCAAAGCTTTTGGAACTGGAATTTCATAAAGCGCCATTCCATGGCTTGTGTTAATGGAGCTATTACAAAAGGAAGATTTTTAGCAGTAAACACTACAAGGCAATCATGTTGTACACCCACATCGCCAACATGAAAAGCACCTTGACTTGAAAATAGAACTCGATGTCTAGATCTACCCACATCATATATGACAGTGAACATTGGTAAGATTTTGGTCAAATTGTCGTTTAGAACCTTAGAAGCCAAATCAAGAAGGAGTAAGCATGTGAAAGCCCCCATAGAAGATGCCACCTACTAAAGCTTAGTCATTGTGAATGCAAAGCATAAAATGGATGCTAATTCCTTTAATATGGAATGATAATATACTATTTTTTACCCGCTGTAAGTTGAAGTATACCACATGTTAGGAAACAATATCAGTATCCCACATAATCAGGGATTGTGATTAGTATCCCTCACCATAACGTGTTATAATGAGCCATTAATGCTGAGGCTCCTACTTTGTATATAAATACCTAATGTATACATGAATGAAAGATAACTTGAAATATTATGATTACATGGTATCAGAGCCTAGGAGCTCTCTGAATTTCATTTTTTTTCTTCCCGGTGCTGTTCTGATTTCTGGAATCTCCTCTGTCCGTTACTGTTCACGCGTAAGGGGGTCCGGTGGCCGGGGGATTTTGGGAACACGCGCCCCACAGGCAGCCTTACCGTCGCTAGATCGGCCGTTCCCCGGAGGATCGCCTCCATCTGAGCTGCGCGTGACCTTCACGCGCCTCCCTCTGTCTCGCCAGAACTCCAAGCGCCGGCGCGTGAGCGTAACCGCTGCCGAGTTTTCCGCCCCCGTTTGCTGTGCTGACGTTGACTCACTGCCACCGTCCTTCCTATGGTGGTTTCGTGTTGTGGGTCTCTCTGATTGGGATCTTTGTGGTTGATTTCGGCATTTGGTCATATGTTATGTGCGTTGTTTTGCTTCTGTTCTGGTATGCTTCTGCCCTAATTGCTCTCTTGGCTGTCTTTGGGAACTACTGTGGTCTTCCTTCAGCGTTTTTGGTTGTACCTTGCCTCTGTCTCTAGTGTGTTTCTGCCCTATTTACCTCTATTAGCTTAGAAGGCTATTTGGCTTTCCTTTGTGTTGCTTGGCTTCCCTTTTTTGGGGCTGTTTGGTGGTTGTGGTGGTAAGCCCATTTTGGTTGATTGCTTCTTTGGTGTGTGTACTTGGTTGGGGCTCTCTATTTTTTGGTGTGGTGCTCTCTATTTGCATTAATGGCTGATTCCAAGGCTAGTGTTACTACTAAAATTGTCCCTGTGACCAACAAAATCACTGAGCACAAATTGACCTGGACAAACTATATGGATTGGAGCAAGACTGTACGTATGTACTTGCTTAGCATTGAGAAAGAGGGCCATGTGACTGATACGCCTCCTACGGATGACCCTAAAATGGCTTGGGCTCGAGCTGATGCCCGTTTGTTCCTACAAATCCAGAATTCCATTGGCAGTGAAATCCTTCCCTCGGTTAGTCACTGTAATACTGTTAAGGAACTGATGAGCTGCTTGGAATTTCTGTACTCTGGAAAAGGCAATATTACTCGCATTCATGATGTCTGTAAGGGATTCTACCGTGCTGACCAGCAGGGCCGTTCTTTGAAGGTTTTTTATGTGGAGTTTAAGAAAATGTATAAAGAGTTGAAGATGTTAATGCCGCCTACTACTGACCTTAAAGTCCAGGTTGATAATATGGAGAAACTGGTGATTATCAGCTTTCTTACTGCTCTTGATCCAGCCTATGAGACAGTTCGTTCCTAGGTTCTGTCTAGTTCTGACCTTCCTTCGCTTCAGGATGTGTACTCTCGTGTGCTCCGTGCAGATAGTCTCTTACACCCGACTCCTACTCCTAATGCTAGTACGTTAGCTGGCCGTGGTCCCACTGATAACCGTCACCAGAGTTTTGTGCAATATGGAAGTAGTACACCATCTTCGACCTCTGCTGATTCGTGACACCAAGGTCCTCCTCGCTCAGGGAACAATATCCCGATCCCTGGTCCTATTGTTTGCTTCTATTGTAAAGAACCTAGTCATACCAAACGATACTGTCGTAAGTTACAAAACAAGCTGCAATGTACTGGAGCTACCCATATTGTAACCCCCTGCCGTAATTAATATTCGGATTACAAAATTAAAGTGAAATAGAGACCAATAAGAAACAAATAACATTTTACAAACCCATCTACCAGACGGGGTTTTCACGAATACCTTTCGAAATCATTCATAACCTGGTCTCGCATTCACATTTCCGAATACAATTACTACACAAAGATAAATCACATTCAATATATCAGAGTGCGCAATGTAATAAGTCCGGCAATTCCGGATTCCATTTATTTACTCAAGCCTTACAGGGCACAATCGCCCATACAAGCCCTCATATGGGGATTACACAACTCTTTCTCATACATATACAAGTATCCAACAACTCATTTCAAATACATAACCAAATATACTCATCCATAAGTACACATCCAAATACAAATATCCCATCTGGGATGATAACCAACCACTAGAATGACAACCCAAAGGAAGTCCTCTTCGCCCTTGGCTGCTTACTCCATCATCGATCTACTACCCTGTCTGAAAGGTTAGTAGGGGAGGGTGAGATTCTAGAGAATCTCAGTAGGATAACAATATCAATATGCATGTATGATAGATGTTTAATGCATGACATGCTTGCACCACACAACTCATGATAACACAATGACAATTTGCAAGCTCAATGCTTTGAACAATATACCTATGGCCATAGCATAAATTGAAACATAGCTTCAAATTACACATAATTATGCAAAGCTAAGACATGCACCAACACATTAACACATATATCAAATACAAGCAGAAGAGATATGTTCCCTACACTCTTTCCACGTATGTTCCAGCTCCGCTTACTTGCGATCAGAACGAATACCAAACCACGTCCGGGGCGAACATCAACCCTATAATCAAAGCAAGGACATAGGGTTATTCTCTATTCCAAAACCTTACTTCCATATCACTTAATGTTGGTTACCATTTAACACCTTTAGGTGCCTAAAATAAGCTCAACGAAAGCTTAAAGGATTGGGACGTACTAGGTTGGAAATCACCTTTCAAAATCTCAAAATGCTGAAAATGGGGGTTGGCTGCAGCCAAGAACCCTCTGGCTGCAGCCAGAACACACACAGAAGGTTTTTGGCTGCAGCCAAGAATTTCTGGCTGCGGCCAAAACGCTCACAGAAACTTTTGCGCTACAGCCAGGATTTTCTGCTGCAGCCAAGGCAACTTAGGAAATTCATAAGTAATTCCAAAAAAATTGAAATGAGGTGATCCCAAAGCCAAATAAAATATTTTTAAGTCCTCTTCATAGGAAAAATATGACTCATTACCAGAAATCACCACACAAATCCAGATTTACACAAAATCCAACATTGCTCCAAAATGGAATCCAGTTTCGACCTCAAACTTTGGGCAGACATAAATCCAAGTTCAAAAAACGAAATGACACATGTTATATGTCCATTTTGAAGATTAAGATGTGAACTTCAAGACTGGAAAGTTTCATAATTTTTAGAGACCATTTGCCCATTCAAAACGCTCACACAATCTGACTGCCCAGAACAGAACCTCAAAAGACAGAATTCCAGTTTTTGCAA
This sequence comes from Inga laurina, assembly GCA_963855925.1. NCBI lineage: Eukaryota > Viridiplantae > Streptophyta > Magnoliopsida > Fabales > Fabaceae > Inga > Inga laurina. The sequence continues at coordinate 47,201,929 of OY979713.1, read as the reverse complement.
TTTGGCTTCCAATGGTTTCATTTTCATATCAAACATCATTCTCACACAAAATTTCACAAGGAATCCATTGGAAATACCAAATCAACCAAATTCACATTATATTGACATGTTTCACAATGAATTGCAACATGTCACACAATATCACATTTCAACTCAACATTGCACAACTTTCCATCTCAAGTTCCCAAATCAATTCCAATGACACCAAAACACATTATGGTATCAATTTAACCACAATTCACCATTTACAACACAAAACACATGACAATTCATGCATTTCACAATTCCACCAAAATCAGGGCAAAAACCAAAATTCACAATACTCAACCACAAATCACAAAACTTAGATCAAAAGGCTTCAAATACTCACCTTTTCCTCTTTCCCAAACCAATTCTTTGATTCTTCCATCTTTCCACTTTTGCTCAAGCAACAAAACACCATAAATCAAAAATCTAAAACCATAGAGATGAAGCTCTCATCACTATGAACAACTTTATAGAAGATGATTAGAGCATTTAAGGTCATATAGGACACTTACCATGAACTCCTTTCTTTCTCTTTCCTCCTTAAGCTTAACGAAAATGGAGAATGAAGGAGAGAGATGAAATGAACATAGAACATCAGATTTTTGGCCCCTCACAAGCATGAAAACCGACCTAATAGAGAGAGGGAAAAGGAAAAAGCAAGCTTTGAATATTTGACTTGATCCAAGGGTCCAAAAAGTGCCATGTGTCATGATCTTGCAACATCCTCCATGAGCTCACATAGGCACATGCACACATGATTCCACCTTTTGATCTCTTGCAAAAATCAATCCTAACCATTGATCTTGAAGTTACCAATGAGTTTCCTCTTCGGTAACTGACCAATTGGTCGGTAACTTTACCGTTTTGCCCCTGATTACGGCAATTCCTCTTGAATCACCACCAAACACACCATATCATTCATTCTCTTCCACAATGCACCCTCCCCTCTATTTTAAGTCAATTTAGATGTTAATCCATAATTGAGCTTAAATACAGGATCTTGGCGCTGCTCACAGCACATACGAATCATATCGGGTGCCAAATCCCACCATAATCTCCAAAAGGATTTATTTATCACTAACCGCTTCCACTTTTGGAGTTATTATCTTTTAATCACAATTTGGAATCCTGCTAAACCAGGGCTTAGCAGTCCACTAATCTTAGGCTTATTCTCTAAGCTCAAGTCTCAAAATTCGGGGTATTACACATATGGCCCAATCCTCAAATCAGTCGGCCAATGTTCCCTCCACTCCAAGTGCACTTGCTACAGGTAACGATGACTCATGCCTTGCTACTTCTTCCTCGAAGTGGACCATCGATTTCGATGCCACTGACCACATGACAGGTAACCATCATTTGTTCTCTACGTATGCACCTTATGCCAACCCCTCATCTATCACTATTGCCAATGGTTCTGCTTCTCGTGTCCTTGGATCTGGCACTGTTACACCTACATCCTCTGTTTCTTTATCGTATGTCCTTAATGTTCCTGACCTTGCCTTTAATCTTTTGTCTCCTAGCAAGCTTACTCGTCAGTTGAACTGTTTTATCTCACTTTTTCCTGACCATTGTGTGATTCAGGATCTGACGACGAAGCGGATTATTGGTAGGGGATATGAATCTGGCGATCATTACTTTCTTGACAATCGGGTGCTGCGTTCAGTTGCTTGCTCTGGTGGTTCCTCTCCGTTTGACGTTCATTGTCGTTTAGGTCATGTGTCATTGTCTTCCTTGAAGAAGATATATCCTCAGTTTCATCATTTGTCATCTTTAAAGTGTGAGTCGTGTCAGTTTTCCAAACACCACCGTGTTCACCTGGCACCTCGCGTCAATAAACGGGCTACGTCCCCCTTTGACTTAGTTCATTCTGATGTTTGGGGTCCTTGTCCTGTCGTGTCCATGTTTGGTTTTAAGTACTTTGTTACTTTCATTAATGATTTCTCTCGAACCACCTGGCTTTATTTAATGAAAAATCGTTCTGAGTTATTCTCTCACTTTTGTAATTTTTTTGCTGAGATCAAAACTCAGTTTGGTGTCTTTGTGAAAACCTTACACAGTGATAATGCTAAAGAGTATTTCTCTACCCAATTTCATGACTATATGCTTACACATGGAATACTTCATCAGTCCTCTTGTTCAGATACACCTGCTCAGAATGGTGTAGCTAAAAGAAAGAACCGACACTTATTAGAAGTTTCCTGCGCCCTCATGTTTCAAATGCATGTTCCTAAATCCTTTTGGGCGGATGTTGTGTCCACCACCTGCTTCCTTATAATCGTATGCCATCTCCTGTTCTCAGTGGTGACATTCCATACACCACTTTGTTTCCTTCCAAACCCTTGTTTCCTGTTGATCCCAAAATCTTTGGTTGTATCTGTTTTGTCCGAGATATTTGTCCCTGTGTCACTAAACTTGATCCTAAATCTCTCAAGTGTGTCTTCCTTGGCTATTCTAGGGTTCAGAAGGGTTATCGGTGTTATTCTACCGATCTTCGACGCTATCTTGTGTCTACCGATGTTACTTTCCATGAGTCCACTTCGTTCTTCCCTGTCCCTGCTCTCCCTCCATCTCCTACCCCTGACCCCGTCCTTGATCACCTCTTAGTGTATGAGGTTCATTCCCCACCGGTGCAAGAGTTTGTGCCGGCCCCTGCTCCGCCGCCGATCCACCATGTTTATCAGAGACGTCCTAAGGAAAGTAATGCCACTGCTCATATTTCTGACCTACCAATACCCGCCTCGGCGCCTGATCCGCACTTAGTCCCTTCGTCTTCTCCTATTTCTGACCCTATACCAATGCCTGATACTCTAAATCCTATTGCCCCTTCTGCTGACCTGCCCATTGCCCTCCGTAAAGGTAAACGCACGTGTACGTACCCGATTTCCTCGTTTGTTTCCTATAATCACCTGACGCCCATATCCTGTTCCTTCATAGCATCCTTAGACTCTCTTACTATTCCCACCAATCTTTCCCAAGCCTTGGCCCATCCCGGTTGGTGTGCTGCGATGGAAGAAGAGATGATGGCCCTTGATAAGGTTGGTACTTGGACTCTTGTTGATTTACCTCCTGGAAAGAAGGCTATTGGGTGTAAGTGGGTGTTTGTCGTTAAGACGAAAGCTGATGGCACCTTGGAACGATTGAAAGCTCTTTTGGTTGCTAAGGGTTATGCTCAAACGTATGGTGTTGACTACTCCGAAACTTTCTCCCCTGTGGCCAAGTTGTCCTCTGTACGTCTGTTTATCTCTATGGCAGCTACCCATGGATGGGATCTTCATCAACTGGATGTTAAGAATGCTTTTTTGAATGGTGATCTTCTTGAGGAAGTCTATATGGAGCAACCACCTGGCTTTTTTGCTCAGGGGGAGCATGGCAAGGTATGCCACCTTCAGAAGTCGTTATATGGTTTGAAACAGAGCCCTCATGCTTGGTTTGACAGATTCAGTTCTGTGGTTAAGAAATTTGGTTTGAACCAAAGTAAATGTGATCATTCTGTGTTTTATCAATGAACGGAGGCTGGCATGATTCTCTTAGTGGTCTATGTTGATGACATTGTTATTACAGGTAGTGATACGTCAAGGATCTCATCACTCAAGGCCTTTCTTAATTCTCATTTCCAAACAAAGGATTTGGGTCCGTTAAAGTACTTTCTTGGGATCGAAGTTATGAGAAGCAAGAAAGGCATTCTCCTAACCTAGCGGAAGTATGTCCTTGATCTACTAAAAGAAACTGGGAAACTCGGGGCAACACCCAGTAGCTGCCCCATGATTCATAATCCCTTTTTGGACATTGATGATAGTGTGCCATTTGATGAACTACCCGAGGATGTGAGAAAAAAGATTGATCCTGAGAAGATTAAACCGTTTGCCTACCCTGAACGATACCGAAGGCTGATTGGAAAATTAAACTATCTCACGGTAACTCTCCCTGATGTAACCTTTCTTGTTAGTAGACTTAGTCAATTCATGGTAGCACCGACCATTGCTCAGTGGAAAGCTTTGGAACATGTCCTGCATTATTTGAAGGGGTCCCCTGGTCGTGGTATACTCTATACGAATCATGGTCATACAAAGATTGAGTGTTTCTGTGATGCAGATCATGCAGGGTCAAAGACGACTAGGAGGTCTACTACAGGCTATTGCATTCTGGTTGGTGGAAACTTGGTATCCTGGCGGAGCAAGAAGCAGGACGTAGTGGCCAAGTCTAGTGCAGAGGCCGAGTATCGAGCCATGTCTCAATCCGTACAGGAGATTGTGTGGATTCACCAGTTAATGAAGGAGGTTGGCCTTGCCACGTCATTACCTGCGAAGTTGTGGTGTGATAATAAAGCTGCCTTACATATAGCCTCCAACTCTGTGTTCCATGAACGTACGAAACACATTGAGATTGATTGCCATTTTGTGCGTGACAAGATCAAAGAGAACTTTATTTCTACAGGGCATGTCCCGTCTAGTGATCAGTTGGGTGATTTTTTGACTAAGGCCTTGGATGGCACACGGGTTGACTATCTTTGTAACAAGTTGGGCTTGATTAACATCTATGCTCCAACTTGAGGGGGAGTATTAGGAAACAATATCAGTATCCCACATAATCAGGGATTGTAATTAGTATCCCTCACCATAACGTGTTATAATGAGCCATTAATGCTGAGGCTCCTACTTTGAATATAAATACCTAATATATACATGAATGAAAGATAACTTGAAATATTATGATTACACCACATATAGAAGAGAGTTCAAAGTAACCAAATAAAAGGATTAAGATAGTAGATTGCACCTCCTCACAAAGTAGGTAAAATAGAGCTTGGGGCCATTAGACAACTTCAAAACTGTGATAGCTATATCTTTATTAGTAGTAAAAACAGCATATGTACAACAACTAAATATTCCCCATGGAATTATAACAATATTCTGAAGCACACTCAAGATTGTCCAACAAAACTTCCCATTTTCACAGTAGGAGTCTAAGGTATTTTTTTTGTGCTAGAAAAAATTGCAATGAGGTCATTCATAGTCCAAATGAAGATGGAAGTAATAAGATGTATCAAGATATCTGGATCAAATAACGAGTGAATATCCAAAACCCCTTAAAGATCATATGCTAAATTGTTAATGAAATAGTATTGATGAAATAAAATGGGTAGAATATAGTCCAATTTAGACACCAATAGTCTTATATCCAATTTAGAAAACTTTCTCAAGGAAAGTTCCTATGGCAGAGCAAAATCGAACTTGTTACTCTCATTGTCAGCAAGACTATAATCTACATCAGCATTCTTTGGAATATTCTTAAACAATCAAATCAATGGCCCCTCTTGAATGTTTTGCCAAATCATTCTTGCAGCCATGAATCACTGTATCAATATAAGGATTGACTTTATTAAACTCTGCTCTCACATACGCATCCAAATTTTCTGTTTCAGCACCTTTTAATCTTCATTTCATTGACATGCTAATAGAATCATGTGAAATCATTATTTGGATAGCTATGTTTCTACAAAATTCATGCTTCTTGATTAAAGTATGATGTGCAAATCTAGATTAGGATGGCAACTCCACTTTAATTAATGAGATCAATATCAAGAGCTTTCCTCTTCAATGTTTCCCACGCTTTGAATCTATCAAAATCAACAGCAACCAAATCCATTGCAAGAACCAAGGCACCTACTCCTTTTCCACATTAGCATGATAAATGAAAATGGTTTGATAATAGAGTATTGCAAAAGACCCAACAACCAAGTCCTTATTTAAAATGTGGTAATCGCAGGAACCCCAGTGACAACAGAGAGTTTTATAATGAAATGCTCACTCACTAATGTCACAACATCAACGTTAAATGGGGAACTTTCTATAGAATATGTTAGGTTTGAAATATTTGAAGCCCTCTTAAACCTTGCATATGGCCAGCATGTATAGGATTCACATAGGTAAAGAGCTTCAAATATATGCATACTTGATATAGATGCATCAAATTCACCAAAGACAAGTCTAGAAAGGAGTGTATTTGGTAAGAAGAACAGAAAATTATTGCATTGCAATAGCTATAATCACATCAACAATAATAGCTAAGAAGTAAAAGAGCTCATTGATAAGATGAAAACACCAAACACCCTTGGTAGCTCCTGGGTCAAACACAAATATATGATAGGAGTGGGAATGTAAAGCCAGCAAATGTAGATTTGTCAAGCAAAGAGGCAACCATAAGAAAACACCTAGTGAGCAATGTAAGAAAAGAATAGTTGTAGGCACACCTTGCATCACAGCTTGTCACATGTATAGTGGAGGCAATAGAACAATGTAGAATACAACCTAGAATCTCCATGATACTTGTAAAGTCAATAGCTATCTCAACCCTTAAAGGGCAGCAATGGAATCAATAAGAGAAATTAATTTGGGATAATCACTAAATTTAGAAATCATAATGTGATTGAAACTCATATTTTGTAAAAGATCTGCTTTAGTATTCATTAAAATCTCAAGAGTGTCATGTTGGAGTTCACCTTGGTCGATTCAACAGTCACAATAATCTCACAATCATCGGCAATTACTTCCTTGTTAGAATTGTAAGTAGTGATGGTAGGGAGAGAAGTTGTAGACACTAAAGACTCTTGAGTTCCTTGGTCGACTTGCTTCTCCAACGGTGTTATCTCTAAGTGACAAACAGAGATCATCAATCTGGGAAAAGGAGACAAGACATCCATAACTCGGGGCCTGGTTTCAATATGTTGTTTAAGAGTGAGAAGAGAGGCTTCGAATCGGTCAAAACTGCCATTAAAAACTTGTCGATATGAGCATATGATTGTTTAATCGCATCTTCAAGCTTATCGAGTTCTACTTCATCAAAATAGTGATCCATTTGGGGTAGGACTCTCAATGAAATCATTAAATTGTAACGATCACATAAATTATCACCAAATAATATAACTTAGCTCATTAACAAACTACCATCTCTAATGGAAATTCTCAAGCTCAAATACATGAAATAAGTTCAACAATATAAAGGAAACTGAATAGCTCTAAAAAAATTGATATGTGAAAATAAAGAATAAGAGAGTAGCAGAAAAGTGTTGCATTGCTGTGAACACCCTATTTTGTCCGGGCCCCACTAAAAAATACAAAAATAATTGATAATGATTGGTGTCGAAATTGGCAATCATCATTGAAAGAAAAAATAAAAAAAAACGAAAGTAAGAAAAAATAAGGAAATCATCCTATTGATGATGATCGGTGTCTAAATAGGCAATCATCATTGAAAGGGAAAAATAAAAAAAAAACAAAAATTAAAATAAATCCCCTCATTGATATGATTGACATTGTCATTCATTAAGGAAAAATAATAAATAAATAAATAAATCTCATTTATGTTGATAGGTTTAAATTAGGAAGTTACTTGTGCGGAGAATAATGAAAAAAATTAAAAATGAAAAATCTCCACTAATGGTAATTAGGTCAAGTTAGGAAGTTTTATCAATAGAAAATACAAAAAAATACAAAAAACGAAAATTAAAAAAAATCTCCATTGATGGTGATTGGGTTAAGTTAGGTAGTTCTTAACATAAAATACAAAAAAATCAAAAAAATCAAAAAAACGAAAAATAAAAAAAATAATAAAAAAGGAAGCATTTATAAAGAAAACCCTACCTTGAGACTATAAATAGGAGTATAAGGGTTGAAGTAAATGGGACAAAAATTTTGGAAGAATTTTGGGAGAGCAAGGAGATTAAGTCTGTGGTTGAGTTTTCATTCTTTTCTTTGATTTCACTTTTACATCTCGTTTTTTTTCTCTCATCTAATATCCCTTGGTTCATGCTTACCTCATCATGCCTCATGCTTACCTCATCATTCATGCACTATGACTTTATCCAATATGCATTACATTGCTTTACTTTGTATTATGATGTTGCTGGACGTGTTTTAGCTCATTGTGGTCTTGTGGATTTGCATTTTATTGTCCAACTGAATTATCTCATACATAGGCAAGAGGTATGCGTTGTCTTATTTTCTTATGAATAAATATAGATAGTATAATTGTACTTGCCTCTTGTTTATTATGTGGTTCTATCACCCTATCTCTTATTGTAGCGGGTTCAAAGAATAAAAGGTACGCATAAATCTCCTCACTTTTGACTTCTTTTTTGTTTAACTTGTGCTACTTTTCTTTTTTTTTCTTAATCCCTTTATTAGGTCCTCTTTCAAAAAAAAATATTTTGACACATTTTGATAAATGAAAATAAAATGGAAAAACTCTCTTTTACAAGAAAATAAAAAAAAACGTTTTTTGAGAAAAAAAAAGTAAAAAACACAAACCCAACAAAAAAAACAGATATTTTTCTCAAATATATTAAATAAACATTTTTCTAAAAATCACCAACCAAGTGACACGCTTTTCTACCCCCGAACTACGTGGGTTTTGATCCCTCTAAAGGGTACGTAGGCCCTAGGTTTTCATCCTAGGTCAAGTCCAATTTTATAAATAAATATATTTTTTCTTATTTTCTTATTATAAATAAATATTCTTTTTTTAAAGGGTTAAGGTGCAAAAATAGCAAAGAACTATTTCGTGAAGTGCACTCAGCACAATTAACTATTTTTGGGTGTAAAACTAGACATCAACAATATTTTTGGGAGCAAAAGTAGACATAAATAATATTTTTGGGTGCAAAAGTAGCAACGCTGTTACCTCAGGAAAACTTCCGTTACTTTAATATAATTTTAGAATGGGTAAGGTGCAAATTTAGCAACAAACTATTTTCTTATGAACACCAAACACAATAATTTTTCACACGAGCATTTACAAGACAAATATGGGCATTTACACAGGAGCATTTACATTAATGATCTTACTTTATTTTTTTCATAAGAGCATTTATAAGACAGATAAAGGGATTTCAAAGAATCCGGGGAATTAAAAAATTTTGGTCGTTCATATATTTATCTTGTAAATGCCTATATTTATCTTTCCACTGACAAAACCTAACTTTAACTTTTACTTGGCCGAATGGGGTGCAGTAAAATTTTGTTAACTCACTGTATTCTTTTAAATCTCTTTATTTGTCTTGTAAATGCTCTTAAGAAAAATAATTGCGTTAGTGCCCATAGGGAAATAATTCATTGCTAAATTTTCAACTTAACCCTTTTAGAAAATATGGTTGCCACCAATTTTCTAATAAGAGAATTTATAAGACAAAATAAAGAGATTTAAAAGAATACAGTGAGTTAACAAAATTTTATTGCACCACATTCAGTCAAGTAAAAGTTAGGTTTTGTCAGTGGAAAGATAAATATAGGCATTTACAAGATAAATATATGAAAGACCAAAATTTTTTAATTCCCCGGATTTTTTGAAATCCCTTTATCTGTCTTATAAATGCTCTTATGAAAAAAATAAAGATAATTAATGTAAATGCTCCTGTGTAAATGCCCATATTTGTCTTGTAAATGCTCGTGTGAAAAATTATTGTGTTTGGTGTTCATAAGAAAATAGTTTGTTGCTAAATTTGCACCTTACCCATTCTAAAATTATATTAAAGTAACGGAAGTTATCCTGAGTTAACGGCGTTGCTACTTTTGCACCCAAAAATATTGTTTATGTCTACTTTTGCACCCAAAAATATTGTTGATGTCTAGTTTTGCACCCAAAAATAGTTAATTGTGCTGAGCGCACTTCGCGAAATAGTTCTTTGCTATTTTTGCACCTTAACCCTTTTTTAAATAAGTATATTTTTCCTTATTGTAAATAAGTGTTCTTTTTTTTTCTTCTTTTTCTTTCATTTCATTTAGTTTTGTAAATATTCTTTTTTTTATTTGGGTAATTATAATAATGTTAAAGGCCATTTTTATTTTTAAATAATTAACTTAGGGTAACCATTTTTATGAATGGGTGTTGTGGGGTGCCTAACACCTTCCCCATACACAATCAACTCCCGAACCCTAAATGATTTTTGTAGACCAGTTTCCATTTTTAAAAAGGTTTCCAAAGTCATCCTCTTTCAAAAATTTTGGTGGCGGCTCCATGTTTTTCTAAATTCCGGGCGCTACAATTGCAACAGCTATAATCACATCAATCATAATAGCTAAGAAGTTAAAGAGCTCATTGATAAGATGCAAACACCAAACACCCTTGGTAGTTCCTGGGTCAAACACAGATATATGAGGGAGTGGGAATGCAAAGCAAGCAAATGCAGATTTTTCAGGCAATGAGGTAACCCTAAAAAACACCTAGTGAAAGAAAAGAATAATCGTAGGCACACCATGCATCACTACTTATCACCTGTATAGTGGAGGTAATAGAACTATGTAGAATCCAAACCAAAATCTCCATGATACTTGTAAAGTCAATAGCTATCTCAACCCTTAAGGGGCAGCAATGGAATCAATAAGAGAAAGTAATTTGGGATAGTCACTAATTTTAGACATCAAATATGATTGAAATTCAAATTTTCCAAAAAAAACAATATTTTTTAGTATTTATCAAAGTCTCAAGAGATGTCACGTTGGAGTTCACCTTGGTCGATTCAACAATCGCAATAATCTCACAATTATCGACATTTACTTTCTCATTAGAATTGTAAACAGTGATGGTAGAGAGAGAAGTTACAGACACTGAAGACTCTTGAGTTCCTCAATTGATTTGCTTCTCAACCTGTGTTATCTGTGAGTGACAGGCGAAGCTCATCAAATTGGGAAAAGAAGACAAGCCATCCATAACTCGTGGCCTAGTTTTAATATGTTGTGTAAGAGTGTGAAGAAAGGCTTCGTATAGGTCAAAACCGCCATTAAAAACTTGTCGATCTAAGTAGATGATTGTTTGATCGCATCTTCAAGCTTATCGAGTTCCACATCATCAGAATTGTCAGCCATTTAGGGCAAGACTCTTTATGAAAGCATTAAATTATAATAATCACACAAATTATCACCAAATAATATAACTCAACTCAATAACAAGGCACCATCTCTAATGGAAATTTTCAAGCTCAGATACATGAAATAGGTTCAACAATAGAAAGGAAATAGAATAGCTCCAATAAAATTGAAATAATAAAACATAGATAAGAGAGTACCATATTTTCCCCCCTGAATGTTGGAAAAGATACTTCATCAAAATGACAATCGGCAAATTGAGCCATAAACATGTCTCTGGTATATGGTTCTAGATATTTTATTATTGAAGGAGATTCATATCCAACATATATTCCCATCCTTCTTTGAGGACCCATCTTGGTACGTTATGGTGGAGTAATTGGAGTATATACACCATATCCAAAAATTCTTATATGGGGAATATTAGGTTCCTAACCAAAAATCATTTGTAAATGGAAAACTTTTAAATAACTTGTTGGCCTGATACGAATCAATGTTGCTGCATGCAAAATTGCATATCCCTAAGCAAAAACTGGGAGATTTGATCTCATAAATAATGGTCTTACAATTAATTATAAATGTTTAATTAATGATTCTGCAAGTCCATTTTGTGCATGAATATGAGCTACGGGATGTTCAACATCAATTCCAAGGGACATACAATATTCATTAAACGCTTGTGAAGTATCAAGACGTATTTTCTTGATAGGATAATCAGGGTAATGAGCTCTTAATCTAATCAATTGGGCAAGTAATCTTGCAAACACCAAGTTGCTAGAAGATAATAAGCAAACATACGACTATTTAGTTGATGCATCAATTAAAGCCATATAGTAACTAAATGGTCCGCATGATAGGTGTATCGGCCCACATATATCTCCCTGTATCCATTCTACAAATGTGAGTGACTCACTTTCTACTTTGCTTGGTGAAGGCTGAATAATTAGTTTTCTTTTGGAACATGCAGCACACGAGAGATCATGGCATTATGGTATTTGTTCACACTTCAATTTATATTCACATGAATTCTCAATTATTTATCACATCATGATTGACCCGGGACTACCTAACCGGTCATGCCAAACATTAAATTGATTAGTAAACTTCTTGTTTATATTTGCAAACTGCTAGTTTGCATTGGTAGACTTTTAGTTTACATTGGCAAATTTCTGGTTTACATTGGTGAACTTCTGGTTTTCAATAGCATATGTTTTAATTGTGCTTATAAATGTATAATACAAGCCAGAAAAAAAAAGGCAAGAGAACTTTCTAATATACATTTTTTACCAAAAACTATATTTGTGATATCAAGACATTCCTGATTATTTTTATTTATTATTTCTATATGATATCCATTTCTGCAAATATCTTTAAAACTCAACAAGTTTCTTTTTAGACTTGGTAAAATAAAATGAATTATCAATGTGTAATTTTGTTCCTTCAAGTAACAAAATATTAACTCTTCCAGAGCTTTCAATTATATTTATACTTCCAGATATTCGCCTCTCGCATTATCAAGGAAGAAAAATATTTGTCATTTTTAAGTATAGTGTGGGATGATTTATTATCAATGAGACATAAATCTTCAAGACTTTTGTCAACAAAATTCATTCTTCATTTAAAAAAACATGAAAATAAAATAAAATATAATTAAAAAGAGAAATACACATTGTTGTAACAACTTTAAACACATTAAATTATAGTAGTTCAAATATATGGAGATAATTTATGCTAAAAAATTAGCAATACATAAATGGGTAGTGTCCTATCACTTTACTCAAAATTATTAGCTTTATCAGCATAATTTTTTTTCAATCTTTTCCCTCTTCGGGTGGGAATTCGAACCGCCACGATTAAGACCACATCTACGCCCACGGCTGTAGCCACATCTACGTCCACAGCCACAATTAGATTTATCCATCACTATAATCACTTCTGGGAATACCGTCGAGCCTGTTGGACAGAATTCATGATTTTTCAACAAAAGCTTATTGTTTTGTTTGGCCACATGGGGGCAAAAAATTAATTCAACATATTTATTAAACTTTGTTTACAATATTGCTACTGCAGGAGAAAATTAGATGCATTTATTCATAACGAGCCTCTATAAGGATAACCATCTTCTAGTGGTCATACATTTCTTTAAAATTGTTACAAAGAATAAATGGGTTTTTATTGTCATATATTTAGTTTTGAGACCTTTATGCAATGGTGGCATAGAAAAAGCATAGATCAAGCAAGATAAATAGTTCTTTCTAGTAATGAAAAGAGCCATAAATTCAAATTTTATAAGATTTAACATAGTTCAGACTAATATAATAAAAGGAAATTCTTAAACTATGACATGTAAAAACGTAATATAATAATACAAATGATAATAATAAAAAATTTGTAAAGACAAGAAATAATTCATACAGTAAAGTTTTACAACAAAATTAAAACTTTGTGGCTTTGGGCCATTTAGTACTCATGGGTTCAAGCTAATTAATATCAAGGTAAGAAATTAAAATTATAAGACTTATCGCCATTTAATCTAAAAAAATTAAATTATGGCTTCAGGCCATTTAATCTAAAAATCAAAATTATAGGTCCTAACTTTTTAATAAGATAAAAATTACTATAGCTTCTAACTATATTATCACAAAATAGGAAATAAAAATTATATGACTTTTGGCCATTTAATAATATAGAGGATAAAAGTTGTATGGCTTCTAGCCTTCTATCTTCAGGATAAATAAAATTATATGGTTTCTGGTGTTTTATCTTCAAGATAAAAGTATATGACTTATAACTTTTTATCTTCAAGATAAATAAAATTATATGGCTCCTAGCCTTTTATCATCAGGATAAATAAAATTATATGGCTTTTGGCCATTTAACTTCTAGATAAATAAGATTAATGGCTTCTGGCATTTTTAATCAAAACAAGAAATAAAAAAAATATAAAATAAATAAGAGTTATATGGCTTCTGGCCATATCAAATAAGAAATAAAAATAATATAAAAAGAAATAAAATTTATATGGCTTCTAACCATATAAAAATAAAAAAATAATATAAAAGAAATAAAAGTTATGTGGCTTCTGGCCATATAATATTAGAATAAAAAATAAATAAATAAAGCATAAAAAGTTATATGGCTTCTGGCCATATACTATCAAAATACAAAAAAAATAATATAGCTTATGGCCATAAAAAAATTAGAGGATATAAGTTATATGCCTTCTGGCCAAATAACTCAAAATCTAAAATTAAAATTATATTGCTTCTGGCCATTTAATAAACGATAAAGCCATATGGCTTCTGACCATATAATATCAAGATATAAAATAAAAACATACGAAAAAGAAAAGAAAATAATATAATGTAAATGAATAAATAAAAGAAATATAAGGCATGGATATAAGGTAATCTTTCAGGGAGACCGTAATAGGAAAAAACTATAAAGGGAGAGAGAACTGGCATACTAAGGCGAATCCATGTTCGGATCCGGGTCAAAGCTGTAATGCTCCATAATTGTGTTTACACAATTATTAGACTACTAGAACCGAATTGTGATTTGCAGAGCAGATCACCAGAACCAGAAAAATGGTAGAAAAGAAGAGATTGCCAGAAAGCTCAATGGCGAGGTGAATTGCAATTGAGGAGACACACCCTATTTATAGTGGTTTATGGAAGCCACTAATTAGGAAGCGTGTGCACTCCTTCTTGCCCTCCAAGACAGCAATTAATTGATTCTCAATTAATTTCCTAATTATGGTGATTTGTTCCTTAATTAACAAACCCATAATTAATACTGACTTATTCCCCAATCTGCAATTAATGCTGATTTATTCTTATTTGATTAGGCTACTTATATCCTAATCAAATAGTCCAGCCCATCAAGGGCAAACTTAGACCCGAAATCCAACATCTCCCACTTACACTTGATGGGCCTCCCATCATGCGTCTGTTACTCTTTCTTATTTCATACTTGGCGTCTACCGTGACCGCTTGGGCAAAAACATCTTTAAGATTTGGTGCTTGTGATACTAGAAATCTCTTATACTAGATCAGCATCCAAGGACACCCTTTATATATAACCGTAAGCTATATATTCATTGCCTCATATGCCCCAGATTCTCCCATACATATTACTCATGGCATATCTAATCCCTCTCAAGTTAATATGTTGATTAACTCATATTGCCTTTCACGCACATAGTATCCGCACTTACAAGTTACACATAGAGCTAGTAAGGGGTCGACCACAGACACTAACACATCTTATGTATATAGGAGTAAATGTTCCTTTTTGACTAAACATCAGTCCATCTTAACTTGGTCGCTTTCCTAGTTTTTACTCGTCTGACCAAATCGAGTGTGATTATAGAGCTTCAGCTAAAGTAGCTATCACCAAACCAAGCTTTCATGATGCCACCTAAGTCTTAAGGGCATCGTGAAAGGATTCTTCCTTCCTGGGGCTCACATTGTAGTGAATTAGGGATCTTTCACTCACATCCCATGTTGCAGTCTAACTCTCAAGCACATGCAGTATGAATTGCATGCTACGGTGAACGGTTTGTGGTGTACGTCGATTTCTTTCTCTTTCACCGTACAAGCATTAGTTCCAAAATGTACTCAAAATTCGAACCAGAACTTTCTATTTCACAATATCTCTTTCACAATCTCATTTGTGAAAATGAGTTCTTTGCCTGGCTACAGGTCTGTATTCATGCTCTGATCCATTTTATGTGTATATGTACACATATAGATCTCATCTCAGTCTAACTGAGGCGACTCAAATGCAAAGATTCTTCTTAACCATCTTATGGTGATCATTTGTTCGTCTTACCCTCCCATGCCCCCTGCAAAACATGGGAAGATGGTTGTTCGTGTGAATGAACCAACCTCTCCAGACTTATACGACATACAAAATTATATACCTTATGTGTATTTACTCATAACATACATACTATATCTTTTATCTTCATATAAAAGAAGTTCAAGACCTTACATTTTTATTCGCGCCCCAAGATTTGCACTAACTCAATAAATATCAAGCAATGGGCTCAGTAAGGGGATGTACCAACATTCCGTCAGTAGAAGGTCATTGAACTATTGCTTTCCCTCTTTGAAATCATATCTCTCATAGAGATATATAAAAAAGTATGTTTTGCCTTGCTGTCACTTAAGATTCTCATCATAAGATGCTATCGTTTGGATCCTTCTATCCACCATTCATTCCGAGTCTCTCATAGGAACTACTTTAGCCATGTGGCACTTTGAATAATGGTAGAACACACTCTGTGTTCTATTTTCATAGATAACTAGAAAAATACTTTGTATATTTTCTTACTCCATCACCATTTTCCTAGGTCTTGTATTGGAGTATCCTTTCAAAAGAAAGTTGTTGTCTTGACAACTTAATCCATGGTTATTCTTATAACCCATTTTACAGCAGGACCAAAAACAGTTTCCGAGTCTGACAAAAAACATTTGCTCTTATGTACACCAATGTGTACATTCATATTACCAACCATAGTCTCACATGGGACTCTATCCACCTTTTTTTATGTTGGATTCATCATAGGACATATAACCTCTTTAGGTTTGTGCCCTTAACTTTAAGGGTGTCCATGGGTTTTGAGTTTGGCATCCTTGGATACCTGAAGATCACACTTGTACATGTCTTAGGTAACAAAGAATATATCTTCCTTGTGCAATCTTTGTTTACCTTGTCATTCAAGATATTTGTTCAACCCATGATTTTCTCAACTCAGAATTTAAGGATTCTCTGATCCTTTATTCCTTTGACTCCCTTGACACTTGTTTCATATGTCATTTGACAAAGGATGACTTCACAAAGAATCATCACTAGATCATTTGGGACTCATGTAGTGTTCTTCGATTATCTCGAAGTTGGTAAGGCTTTTACCTTGTGAAACCTCATATACTACTATTTGGGTGATTGTTTCTATGAATCCCTTAAGCTGCTTTATGTAGAGTTCATCATCTAATTTCCAAAATTTCCAAATTGGAAAGCGGCCTTCACATCATCTTGATGTAATTTCAAGACTAAGCTTGCTGTCATTGCCAAAGTTCAGAGTTAAAACACATAATGGACAACCTTCCATTGTAGTGCCCCTTAGCCACTAATGTTTCAGGTTTTATATGCCCCCAATGTAATACCCCGAATTCTGAGACTTAAGGTTAGAGAATAAGCCTGAGATTAGTGGACTGCTAAGCCCTGGTTTAGCAGGATCCCAAATTGTGATTAAGAGATAATGACTCCAAAAGTGGATGTCATTAGTAATAAATGGACCCTTTTGGAGATTATGGTGTGATTTGGCACCCGATGTGATTCGTATGTGTTCTGAGCAGCGCCGAAACCCTGTATTTGAGTTTAATTATGGATTAACATCTAAATTGAGTTAAAATAGAGGGAAGGCGCATATTGTGGCTAAATGAAAAGATGTGAAGTGTTGGTGGTGATTCAATGAGAATTACCATAATCAGGGGCAAAACGGTAAAGTTACCGACCAATTGGTCAGTTACCGAAGAGGAAACTCATTGGTAACTTCAAGATCAATGGTTAGGATTGATTTGTGTAAGAGATCAAGGGGTGGAATCCCATGTATGTGTGCCTTGGTGAGCTCATGGAGATGGAACAAGATCTTGACACTTGGCATCTTTTGGGCCTTGGATTGGTCAAAGTGTCAAACTTTATTTTCTCTCTCTCCCTCTCACTTTTAGGTCGGTTTTGGGGCTCTAAAAACTGACTTGCTTCATCATCTTCACCATCTCATCTTTTCTCTCTCACACTCCATGGACACAAGCTTGGGGGGAGGAAAGAGAAAGAAATAAGGTGAGTTTTGGCTTGTGTAATGGCCTCTAATGGTTAAAACCTCTTCACTAATCTTGATCATGTTGATGAGAGCTTCATCTCTATGGTTTTATATTTGTGAGAGGAGGTGTTTTGTTGCTTGAGCAAAATTGGAAAGATGGAGAATCAAAGAATTGGTTTGGGAAAGAGGAAGAGGTGAGTATTTGAAGCCTTTTGATCTAAGTTTTGTGAATTATGGTTGAGTATTGTGAATTTCGAATTTTGCCCTGAATTTGTGTGATTTTTGAAATGCATGAATTGCCTTGTGTTTGAGTGGCAATTGGTGTCTTGATGTGTTATAGAGCCATTGGAATTGGTATGAGAACTTAGAATGAAAAGAGTGGCAATGTGTGTTTGTGTTGGGGTTGTGTGTTGACATGTTGTGAATCTTGTGGAAACATGTCAAAGTAATGTGAATTTGGATGATTTGTTGTTTCCAATGAATTTCTTGTGAAATTTTGTGTGAGAATGATGTTTGATGTGAATTTGGGAACCATTGGAATCATTGTGCAAAACTTGAAAAACTGTCAATTGGAAGTTCTGTCTGGGCAGTCTATTTTTGTTGCTGTTTTGAATGTCAAATGATGTAAGAAAATTCTGAAACTTTCCAGTCTTAAATTTCACATCCCAAGCTTCAAAATGGACATATAATTTGTGCCATTTCGTTTTGGGAACTGGGAGTTATAGCTGTCCAAAGTTTGTGGTCGAAAATGGATTCTGTTTTGGGACAGTCTTGAGTTTTGGGGAATTCTGTGTTTGTGTGGTGATTTCTAGTAAAGGCCAATATTTTTCCTGTGTAGAGGACTTGAATAGCTTTCATTTTGCTTTGGGATCACCTCATTTCAATGTTTTTGGAATTAGTTATAATTTTTGAAAGTTCAGCCAAGAAACTGGATTTTCTTGGCCGCGGCCAGCGGATTCTGGGCCGCGGCCCAAATGTTTCTGGGCAGTTTTGGGCCACGGCCAGTGGATTTATGGGCCGCGGCCCACCCCCAAAAATCAGCATTTTGGACTTTTAAAAGGTGATCTTTGGTCAAGTGTTTCCCAAGCCTTTAGGCATATGTTTGGGCTTTGATTAGCCACCTAAAGGTCATGAATGATAACCAACTTTAAGTGATATAAAAGTAAGGTTTTGGAATAAAGAATAACCCTATGTCATTGCTTTGATTATAGGGATGATATTCGCCCTGAACGTGGTTCGATATTCGCCTGGTCGTGAGTAAGCTGTGCTGGAGCTTACGTGGAAAGAGTGTAGGGAACATATCTCTTCTGCTTGTATTTGATATATGTGTTAATGTCTTGGTGCATGTCTTAGCTTTGCATAATTGTGTGTAATTTGAAGCTATGTTTCAATTTATGCTATGGCCATAGGTATATTGTTCAAAGCATTGAGCTTGCAAATTGTCATTGTGTTATCATGAGTTGTGTGATGCAAGCATGTCATGCATTAAACATTTATCGTACATGTATATTGATATTGTTATCCTACTGAGATTCTCTCGAATCTCACCCTCCCCTACTAACCTTTCAGACAGGGTAGTAGATTGAGGATGGAGCATGCAGCCAAGGGCGATGAGGACTTCCTTCGGTAGTCGTTTTGGTAGTTGGTTATCATCCCAGATGGGATAATTGTATTTGGTTATTTGGATGAATACATGTGGATGAAGATTTGATTATTTGTATATGTATTTGAACAGAATTGCGTAATCCCCATATGAGGGCTTGTAATGGGTGAATGTGCCCTATAAAGCTTGAGTTAATAAATGAAATCCGGAATTGCCGGAATTATTACATTGTGTACTCTGATATATTAAATGTGATTTATCTTTGTGTAGTAATTATATTCGGAATGTGAATGTGAGACCAGGTTATAAATGATTTCGAAAGGTATTTATGAAAACCCCGTCTGGTAGATGGGTTTATAAATGTTGTTTGATTGTTATTGGTATCTATTTCATTTTAATCGCGTATTTCGGATATAATTACGGCAGGGGGTTACACCCAACATATTTGAGAACCTACTTGTTCCCAATCACCTCCTAGCTAGGTGACAAATTGCCTAAAACATATACTTGGCTAGTTCCAAAAAAAAAAGAATCCATATAACACTTTGCAATTCTTCTTAGTAGGTCCTTCTTGTGTCTTTTAGACACTTATAGGTAGTTATCATCACCTTCTAAATGATAAAGAGAGCATTTAATCCATTAGGGAACCTATCCCTTTATAGTTATTCGCTATATGACAATTTGCTCCGAGGTGGATTTCATAGGACTCTTTTCCTATGTATGAGTAAGGTAATTCTCTCGTAACTTACCTCTTACCTCTTTTATTGTGAAAATGGTCTCAATCCTCCCACTTGGATCAGTGAACTTAGGAATACTTGGTTATTCCTTGTCACTTGTGAACCTCTTAAAGAGATTCAATATGATTAATGCTCATTTCCTGCTAGGAAATCTGGGTTTTATGAACGTTGCATCCCGTGGCTTTCTTGCAATCACTGAGCCGCCATCATTTTCACTAATGAAAATGTATCTTGTCCAATGCTTAAGTCATATCACAAAGAAACACCTTGTATACCTTGACCCCAATCTTCCTTACTCATAGGAAGAATTATGGGTATAAAGTTGCTGACCCTTATGGTCTTAACGAGCTTATGCCTGATCTAAGGCATGTCTATGATTCACAGGGTAAGGTCGTGACTGACATAGAGGGATTTGGTTAAGTGTAAAGATAATAGCTGTGAGTTTACATACCAACATATGACTGATAGTTTCACTTATGCCATTATTTACTTAACCATGTCAAGGAGAGGTCTATCTCTCCATTTCAATAGTTCTATTATGTTGAAGGGTTCTAGGTATTGATAGTTGCCTAACAATGTTTTTCTTGTACACAGAGCAACTTGTACTAATCACGTGGGTGTCTTTAACCCTTGTTAGTTCGAAAGGTCTTATCCTTTTAGTTTAACTGATTCCTGACTAGTTCAGCCATTATCTAACAGCTTCACACTTGCCAAAAATCAAGTAAACATTACTGTATTTCGAGTAAACGTCCTCAACGTTAACAAAACACCAAGCTCTGTATTTTGTCCTCACGTTCATTTGGTTCACTAACGTCATAATTTACCAATTACAGTGGATTTTCTCAAAAATGTTTCTTTTCCAGGTAGAATAAGTTCTCAACTTATTTATAAGGGTATTAACCCTTTTAGCACATGTTGTTTAGCAAATACCTTTTTTGCTAATTTGATCATTTCTTTTGATCAATGTGTACATATGGTAAGAAATGGAATCTTTTATCCTTAAAAAAAGAAACATCAAAATCCAATAAAGGATTTGAGAATCATAGTCCCATCGATCCTTAACTAAAGAGATAGCAAATATGTGATTGTATCAATTATAATTGCATGGAGTGAATCAGGGTGGTTTATCTATGCAGAGTTAACGTGCAAGTTCCAATCCCTTAATTCTATATCTTTATTGCTTTGCATTTGACATAAAGTCATATACTTCTGTGAAATATCCACTACTTATGTGGATTGCTACTTCTACAACCCTTAAAGGATTGTCAGTGCAGCCTTTCATCTTTGTAGAAACCATTTGATCTCCTCTGCATCAAGTTTACCTCATAAGTTTCTTGCCCTTAGGCTTAGAGGATGAATCCTCCCACTGTTTAGCTAAGTTCGTCTGACTGATGGATCTTGGATCCTTCAGTCTTTCATACTCAAGTTCAATGTGGTGAATCACATTGCTAAAGGTCATAAAATGCATATCAAGGGCAATATTTACTTTAATATAGGCCCACTTACTGGAAGACTGGCTCACTCCCACTCACTGGGAGACATAGTTTCCTCCCTCTCACTGGGAGTTGTCTTATCACAACATACACTTGTTGTTCATTAGAAAGAACTTGGCATTGTATTTGTCTCAACTTCTTAGTTGGACATTTGCCTGAAGTGTTGCCTCAACGACATGTTAGGACTTGATACACTATGTTAAAACTTAACTCAATTTTAATTTTATGGAAGAAGATCATTTATTTCACTATCTTCCAATACTATCCACACGGCTTGGATATTGCTCGTACCAACATAAGTTTAAGCAATGTTGTTCTTTCTATGCTTGATAGCATAAACCTTTTGTATCCTTCGGTTGCTTCAGCCTCTAAATGCTAAAGACTAGTTGGTAGGACATCCCTGACATCTCATTCATCTTGAATGAAAGAGATCTGAGAGTTTCTAACTCCACAGATATCTCTATTGAGCTTGTCTTCATAAGCTCAGTCAAATAGACTTGGTCATAATTGGTCACTTAGATGATTATGGTATACAAATCATATTTGTTCAAGTAAGACAAAGGATAATTAGATAATAAGTTCACTAGTTTCATGTTCAGGAGACAACTATGTTGACTCCCATCCCAATCATGCTAGTTAGCTTATCACCCTTTTAACCATAGTCTTCCTTGAACACATTCCCCTTTGGATTTCTAGATGTATTCTAGAAACCCCCACTCAATCAAAGATACTATATCATCTAATCAACATGAATGTTCACAAAAACAAGAAGATAATATGCTTAATTCAATTCTAAAAATAGAGGATTTAATCATAAATTCAATGATAAGGAACATTCAAAAAAAATTTTGCCTTATTTTGTTGTCTCTTAACTAGGTTCTCCCTCTCATAGGCCCTTCTGACCATATGAACTTATGTGGCATCTAGCTACAATGTCCAGCTCTTCTTTGCCATGTTTACATCTACTTACTTAGATGTATTTGCAGCATACCTCCCACTTCATGAGATGATTCTCACATCTTTATCGTACTTGGATGTTTATCTTTATTTGTGATAAAGGGTTGACTCTTAAAGTCACTGCTTCAATCCCAATTAAAGCATGGGAAGATTTGTTATTATTCAATAATTTCAAGTTGCTGCAATTTTCAGGTTTTATCTCTAAGAGTTTGAGTCAAGGTTGGATAGGATTTTATATTCAAAAACTTATTTGAATAATCCCTCACTTTTAAAGAATCTTTCAACATTAACCTTATGTTGTAGCTAAAAAATATTCTTAATAAGTAAGCCAAGCTATCCCAAAAACAATAGAATCATCATTGACTCAATTTTAATGTTTTTGGGAATCTTTAAAGTGCATATAAGCACCTTTTTGACTCAAAACACATCCAAACGTGTTTGCCACGCGTCAAACATAGGCCCCCAGTGGGCCCCACGTGCCATCTGTCATTGTTCTTTTTTTTTCAACGGTCAACAGATGACCATTTGACTTTGACCGTCAAAGTCATTCGTTGACTGGTCAATGGTCAACGCTTGAATGTTGACTAGCTACCGTGGCATTGGACGCTAACGTGGCGTGCTCTTATTGGCACCATTTGGCTTGGGTTGACCAATGATGTGGAGTTGACTGCCACATCATCATCTTCAACCTCCAGCCGAGTCAACCTGACCCGGTTGGAGGTCCGGTGTAACCCCCTCACGGTAATTATATCCGGATTTCGAAGTTTAAGTGAAATAGAGACCAATAAAATCAAATCAACAATTTATAATCCCTCAACTCGGGATGAGGTATTTCAAAATCAATTCAAAACGTATTAATTCCGGGTCTCACATTCACATGCGGATATAACTACTTGAGAAATCAAATTACATAAGAAATATCAGAGTGCGGAAACTAAAATCCCGGCAAATCCCGGGTTCATCTACATATATAACATGGGTTGCGAGTTCCTAAAATGGGGATAACATATCCAAAATATTCATTTACATCTCATATACACTTAGTAATCCCAAAACCAAAACAAGGATAACCAACATCCAAAAATAAAATGTCCCTAAGCCCTAACCACTCCTGGTTGGTCGCTTCTCCTTCGAGCCACTTGCCCTGTCTGAAAAGGTTAGTCATATGGAAAGAGTGAGATTATAAAGAATCCCAGTAGCAACAAGTCACTCATACAATATATAAACATAAAGCATGTATGTTCATCATGTTCAGCAGCTTCACAATGATCTCTGGCTCGCGCCACATACGACAACACTCACGGCTGTAATCACAATGCACTACGCCCACTTTCGTGGTGAACACTATGCCAGCTTTCGCTGTATTCACTATGCAAAACGCCCGCTTTCGCGGTGAACACTATGTAGCAGCAACACGAAGCACAAAGCACCACAAAGCATCTTAAAGCACAATATATCACAAAGTAGTAGCAGCAGCATCCACACAATGCATGACAAGCAAACATACAAAACATTTACACAAAGTATAAGAGAGGAGTCGCTACCTGTATCTTTCCTGACAATCTTTGGCACAGTGGGCTCACGCGTTCGGCAGATATCAAATCCTATACCAAATTAGGGACAATTGATCAATCTCTTTTCCAATTACTTAATCCCATAATACACTAAGTTGGTTATCATTTAGGACTCTTAAGAGGCCACGAATGTCTCTAATGAAAGCCTTAAAAGGTTGGGAAACAAAAGGTTGAAGGTCACTTTTCGAAAACACTAAGTGCTGGAACACAGGGGTGGGCTGCGGCCCACCCTTCCTTGGGCTGCGGCCCAAATATGGTCAGAAGGTCTTGGGCTGCGGCCCGCCACTCATGGGCCGCGGCCCAAATCAGGCCAGAAAGAATTGGGCCGCGGCCCAGAAATTTCCTGACTCTGGGCTGAACTTCGAAAAATCATAACTAATCCTAAAAAAATCTAAACGAGGTGATTCCAAAGCCAAATGAAAGGTATATGAGTCCTCTTTCAAGTAAAAATATAGCCCCTCACTGGAAATCACTACACAAATACAGAATCACCAAAAACTACACACTGCTCCAAAACAGAGTTCTGTTTTCATCCCAAACTTTGGACAACCATATCTCACAGAATACTAAACGAAATGACACAAAATATATGTCCTTTTTGAAGCTTGGGATGTGAACTTTCAGACTGGAAAGTTTCACAATTTTCCAATATCATTTGGTCATTCAAAACGCTCGTGTAAGCTGACAGCGAAAAACAGAGCTTAACCAAAACATATTTTCCAACTTTTCCCAAGTGATCCAAATAAATCCCAAAATCAACAACCAAGCTTATTCCCACACAAAATCACTTACGCCCCGTTTGGTACAATGGAAGAGTTTTTGATGGAACTGGAAGTGGAAATTGAAGTGGAACTGGAAGTGGAAATTGAGGTGGAATTGGGGTTAAAAGTGTGTTTGGTATGACCATGGAAGTGAGATATAATTTATAAATATGTTGATTTAAAATGTGAAATTACCAATATACCCTTTCACTAAAAACCAAATTCCCCCAAAATAACCACAGGCATAGTTCTGGAAATCGGACCGGACCGGCCGGTCCGGCCCGGTAATCGGCGAACCGGCCGGTTGGCCGGTCCGGTTCCCATTTAAAAAAAAAAATTTTTTTTTACTATTTTCTTTAGAATTTCATACCAATAAACCTAAAATTTCCAATTTCTCACCGGTTTGGTCCCGGTTTGGCCCCGGTCTGACCCACTGACCCTTAACCCAGTACCCCGACCGGTTCAGTATCCGGTCCGGGTTTTAATACCTTGACCACAGGCATCCAATAAGGAGGGCAATTGAGGAAACAAATCTTGAGAAGTGGAAGTGGAAGTCACTTCCATGGGGTGAGTGGTGGAAGTGACTTCCACCATTTTTGGTGGAAGTGACTTCCATGAGGAAGTGACTTCCATTGTACCAAACATCCCAAAAACTGAAATCCACTTCCAATTCCACTTCCTCCCTCTCAATTCCATGCTACCAAACGTGGCATATTAAGGAATCCAATGGAATTGTCAAAATCACCAAAATCCTATTCCATTATCATGCTTTGGTTTTGGGTAACATTAAACACTAAACTTCCAAAATCTCCAAACTTAACAATTTCAAACTCAATCAAATCTATCTATCCAAAATGCATTACAACATACAATTTCCATGCCAAACATATACCAAACTCTCAATGGCCCTCATTTTCAAAAATGGCCCAAGAATTTCCAGAAAATCCAAGCTAATCTATTTGGCATAAAACATAGATAGATAGATAGGTCTCACTCACCTTATCAACTTTCTCAAAGGGAGTTCTTGATTCACCACCTCCCAAAATTTCGTGTGGCCACAAACCACAACCAATGGACAAACTACAACCATAGAAATGTTGCTCTTAACTCAAGGATCAACTTTAATGAAGGGAGTTTGAGCAATAGAGGTCATTTACTTACCCAAAGATCAAGCTTTCTTCTTTCCCTTGCCTTCAACAATGGTGGACGAGAGAGAGAGAGAGAGAGCAAGAAGGAGAGAGAGAAGAGAGAAATGAGAGTGATGATGAGGAAGCACAGAATTTTCTGCCCCCTTTAGCCCCTTCATGCGCATAAGAGAGAGAGAGGGAGAGGGAGAGAAAACAATAAAATATAGATATTTGACTTTCCCAACAACTCCCATCATCATATAAGCTTGTCAAGTGTCTCAAATCTATTGGCTCTCATAAAGTACGTAACCAAATTAGTTACTCTAATCCCTCTATTAGCCATTTTAATCACACATCTCATTTTCTCTTAGTTAGTAATTAATTTCTCCCTTAATTAGCAACTCATGGCCAATAATTCCATTCTTCCAAATTTTCAATAATTATGACATATTAATTAAAATAGCCATAAAATACATAATAATTCCCATTTAAAATCAAAAATATCCACACCAATCCTCATTAGCCCTTAATTAAAAATTGGGATATTACATCCGGCAGGTCATCACGACCCGCCAACTTCGAGAGGCCATATCTCCCTTGTTTTAGCTCTGTTTTTTACGTTCTTGGTGTCATTGGAATCATAGTTTAGTAAACTACAAATCTATGGCCTTTATTTGATCTTAAAACCTCTTTTTCATTGATTAAATTGTGGCTAAAGTGGTGGCGGCGTCAAGCAATCCACCAACTTATTTTCTTTGTTTCTCCCTCATCCGGACTCCGTTTGACGCGTTCTAAGCATCATTGGAATTGTCTCTTCGAGATCTACACATCCATGGCTTCGTTTGGGGCAAAAACACTCAGTTTTGAACACCCCATTTTTTCTCAACATAGACGGCACTGCGTAATTCAACCCAGATGTGTGTCCTCTAGGTTTCAAAGGCTTTTTTACCTTTAAGGGGTTAAGCCTTTTTGTTTTTGGTTCCACATAGGTTCCAAAAACGTCACCCCTTAAGAAATCGAAGATGTGAGGAGAAGAGGAAAAAATGAATATGTATAACCAGAGGAGCGAACGTATTCTGCCAACAATCATGATCCCAGTATTTTATGTGTACATATTAAGCTTCGATCGAATAGCAAGTATGGGAAGAAGAATGCGAATGCACACAGAACACACAGACACATATATACATACGCATATTTTTGAAAGGAAAAATGAGGCATAAAGAATCGGTAGACAGATTCATTCATATGGGCATATAGCATTCAAAACATATACATCTTTGTTAATGTTGAACTAAAAAAATTGCAACGCATGCGGAAGCTCATAATCATGTATGTCAGAAAAGGATAAAAAATATGCGCACATATTAACATTATATATTCACATATATAATAGCACAGCGGAATTAGATGGGGATATAATCGAATTATATCAATTAATTATTCACAAAGAATAAATCACACAGCCATAGGATCATTATGCTCTGATGCCAATGTAGAAAAAAATATAATGGGAGAGAGAACTGGCGTACCAGGGAGAATCCATGTTCAGATCCAGGTCAAAGCTCCAATGCTCTATAATTGTGCCCACACAATTATTAGACTACTAGAGCCTAATTGTGATTTGCATAGCAGATCACCAGAACCAGAAAGATGGTAGGAGAGAAGAGATTGCCAGAAAGCTCAATAGCGGGGTGAGTTGCAATTGAGGAGGCACACCCTATTTATAGTGGTTTATAGAGGCCACTAATTAGGAAACGTGTGCACTCCTTCTTGCCCTCTAAGACAGCGATTAATTGATTCTCAATTAATTTCCTAATTATGGTGCTTTGCTCCTCAATTAACAAACCCATAATTAATACTAACTTATTCCCCAATCTACAATTTATGATAATTTATTCTTATTTGATTAGACTACTTATATCTTAATCAAATAGTCCGGCCCATCAAGGGCAGACTTGGACCCGAAGTTCAACAGTGACATAAAGTCATCATGAGAGGAAGGAAAAAGAAAAAAACAAGATATCGATTGAAACTTCAGATTTCATTGAAAAACCGACTTTAGGTCACATGGGTGTAGAAGAAAAAAAAGAAATAGTGAAGAAGAATCTAAATAAGAAGATATTAAAAATATCATACCTTAATTAGAACTTTATGTTGATAACATGTTATAAATAAAGAGAGAATATGAGAAGAGGAGGAGGAGGAGAGTAATTCTTATTCACTTCTCAAAGTGTGTACAATACATCCCATATACCCCCTATTTATAGGCTTAACCCTATTACCTAGAAAACTGAGATTACATAATCGTAGGAAAACAAATGTGAAAAGATAATAGGAAGATGGGAGAGATATTAGGGAGGTGGACATCCATTTAATAATTTTTAATATATTATTCATAATAGCTTTCACTAATTGGTGCTAAGTACTAAGAGTATGTTTGGATTAGTTTTTAGAAAATAGCTTTTGGAGAAAAAGTGATTAAAATGATTTTAGATAATAGATTCTGAGCACAATAAATTAAGGGAAAAAAGAGATTTTGATAAAATAATAAAATTTAGGTATTATGATCAGAATCACTTTTTTATGGTCGGATTACTAAAAATGACACTAACTTTTATGATAATTACATATAAATGATAATATTATATTTTATGTATTATTTAACATTATATTTCATAATAAATATGAAAAATGAAACAAATTTGTCTACATGTGATATTTTTCATAATAAATATGAAAAATGAAACAAATTTGTCTACATGTGATATTAATTAACTTAATTAATTTTCTTAATATAATCAAATTAGATAAATTTGTCTGAATGAAATAAATTGGTGTTTTTTAGATACTACATAATAAAATTTAACTATCCAAATATCATTAAGCTTTTTCTTAAAACCATAACACTTTTAATTTTACTGAAATTAAAATGTAAATTGAAATTAATTTTCAATTACCAATTTTAAAAAATTGAAAAATTATAATATTATGTAAATTAGAATTTATTTATTATTGTAGTTATAAAATCTTAGGAGTTTAAATTTATTTGTTTGTATTTATAGTAATAACTTGCAAAATATTAACTGTGATGAAATAAACAACAACCTAAAAAAACAAAATCAGCTAAGAGAGAGATAAGAGAGGGACTGCAAAAGGAAAAGATAGAGTCGTTGTGTGAGGCCCATTAACCTGGAAAAAAAATTCAGATTTTCTAAAACCATGGTTTTAGGGTGTTACGGTAATATTTTCCCAAATTATGATTTTCCCCCTAAAACTGTTTTTTAAGTGCTATTCAAACACATACTAAGAAGTTTTAAAGGGACAAATTTACCTTAAAAGTTTAAAACACAGGATAATATTATCCTAACCCAATGGACGGATCTAAAATGTCAACCTTTAGTTGATCAGCGTAACCACCAGGCACTAGAAAGTTTTTTGAGAGCCAATAACGTCCTATGAGCCACAATTTTTGTTGTTGATTTATTCCAAATATGGGATGCCGCCTTTGAGCTTCAAACGTTCGAATAAAATGAAGAATAAAAACAAATCAAGAATCTATAAATCAAAACTAAACATATGAGAAGAAAAACTCATAAACCATAAATTTAAAATAAAAAACAAAACCAAAACCAAAAATCCTCTAGTTAAAAAAAGCAAACAAAAATTTTAGATAGAGGAAAGTAGAAGAAAACATAGAGAAAGAAGGGAAGGTCACCCTCTAAAAAATCTTCACACATTTTGTTTCGTGAGGCATACCCATATCCTTTATCCGTGGGACAAAATATATATTCGTGCTTTATTAAATATTTTATTAAAATGATGATATTTTATCATTTTTGTTTATTCAGATTATATCTATATATATATATATATGGATCATATAAAGGATATACTAGTTAACTATTTTGATACGATGAACGTTCTAGATATTATGCAGTTATTCTGAATATTAGCGGATTACTTTAAATATTATCAGTTTAATATATTTTGAATAAAATATCTCTTGATTATGTCCTGATTTGGATAGAGATTTGATTTAAGGTCATCTGCCTTATCAGTAAAGCTGTTACAAGTTTTGATAGGAAGCTATAAATAACATAGGTTGGGACTTAGAGCAATACATGAAAAACACACTTACTTATTCTTTAAGTATTCTCTGACGCGTTGTAAGATACTACATGCAGAACCGTTATAGCTAGAGGTATTTCATCAAGTTTTTCACTACTACTTTCTTTTATGAAATTTATACAATATAGTTGGGATATTTATTATTAGATTATTTCAACATACTTCACCAAACAAACTTTGAAGAGTTCTGCCGTGAATGGCTTTCTTCTCTGTTCTCCTTTTTCTTACGTTGCAGCATCTGGTTTCTTGAACCTAAAATTTCCGATTTGCATTTGTAAGAGTTGCGGATTTTTGGTTTTGGTTTTGCTTTTGCTTTTGAGTTTTTATATTTTCTATTTTTTTGGATAATGAGGAATATTTTTATTTTTCCTTAAAACTTAAAAGGTTTGAGGCTATCACTTGACCACCATCACCACTACATCACTGATCCCGACCTTTGCCACGCCACAACAGATGATGGTCGACAAAACGTCTCCCCGCCGTCAACCCCCTCCACATCCCCTCCTCCTACGACCACTGCTAAACAAATGAAACAAAAGCGAATCAAACCATTCTTTTTTTTATTATTATCTAAATTGACGCCATCAAATCAATTATTTATGACAACTTTTATTTTTGATGGATTTTCTTACAAGTGTGTTTGCCGCATTGGGTCTGCAGTCTGGTTCGATTTATTTTCGATGTATAGGAAAACTGTGTTACTCAATTTTTATATTTTGCTTAAATTAAAACCAATTCCTTTATTTTTAACCTTTAAAATTTAAGTTCTTATATTTCAAAAAATAAAACTATAACTCTACAAGGATCAGAATTATTTTTTTGAAAAAATTAGGAATCAATGTTGTTAACTTTATAAAATTGAGTCATATTAAGTTAAAATTCAAAAATTATGTTTTAAGTTAAATTTTTGTGAATTAAATGATTAATTTTCTTAAATAATCATGAAAAAAATTTTTCCTTCGTAAAAAATCATAAAACATACAATCCCTTTATAATAATAAATTTGTATCATCACTAAGCCAGCCAAGCCATGTTCGTTTGTGGCTTCTCACACATTTCACTATTTATATGAACAGTGCCAACTTGCCTCTGGCTTCGTGCCAACTGTGCATATCACCATATGTCTTAGACCCTGCTTTAGTTATATAGGCTGGAGTACACACGTTATATATTTACCTGAGATGGGGTTTGAACTGGTCAGCACATGGGTGGAGTTGTCAGACTCAGCTCTTCATTGTTCAGCTAACTACAGGCATAATAAAAAACATAAGTGGAATGTAGCTTCAGTTGGTTTCCCTTCAGTTGTATAATATACTTATTATGACATATAATATATTACATAAGTGAATGTAGCTTTAGTTGGTTTCCCTTTAGTTGTATAATATACTTACTATGACATATAATATATTACATAAGTGGAACGTAGCTTCAGTTGGTTTCCCTTCAGTTGTATAATCTACTTATTATGACATATAATATATTAGATGTGCTAACTAATACAATATACAATATACAATATAATAATATATTAATCAGGCAACTTGTGGTTGGGGTTCAGTACTTATGTCCATTTTAAATACAAGCGATTCTCATTCCCAAACCCTTATGCCCAGCATCATACTCAGGTTCTCACGGTTTTTCTCTCCGCTTTTCATATTGTTACTCAGGCATTCCCTTAACATAGTAAATCTCCTAACCATTTGCCAACAAAATGGCCAGACTATACAGTCATCTTGACAACATCTCACCTGGGTCAACAACTTGGAGAATAATGGTGAAGGCGGATCATTCATTCCTTAGGACTGATTATGACTTGTATGAGTTGGATTTATGCTACCCGAAGATGGTTTTATCTGTTGACCTTATTGTCTTTGATGAGAAGGTTTGTTCTTTTAAAGTAGTTGTTTTTGTTACGTTCTTCTCGATTATTTAGGTGTTTTTGTTTTTTGATTTGTTTGTTGCTTGATTGGTCAGGGCTCACGAATGATCTGTCGTCTGGGTACTGATGAGGTGATTGATCAATTTGCCAATGTTCTAAAGCCAGGAAAGGTTTTTTGCTTGAAAAATTTCATTGTTGCGGAGGGTGGTCAAGGCATTCATGACAAATACCATATTGTGGCCCTCCCAAACATGATAGTTCAGGAGTACATTGTCGATACACCTCAGCATGGTTTCAAAATTGTGGATGTTGCTGATTATCGATTCGGTTTGCTGTATTCATCATGTGCATTAGGTCATGAAGAGTTTCTGTGTTCAGATTGTGTTGTTTGTTTTTCTGATTTTTGTATGTTGTATTAGTGTTTGCTAATTCTTTTTTATTGGAACAAACAGACGTCTGTGGACTTCTTTCCTCTTCTGTTTGGTTTCATTGGGAGAGAATACATGGTCTAATTACCCAGGAGATCAGTTTCCGATTGGAAAACAGTAGTTGAGTTCGTGTAGTGTAAGTTTTGTATATATATGTGAAAGTTGATAACTTGATTCTAACTATTAGTACATCTCCTCAGTGGGAACATGTTTTCTATGCGTTTGCAAGGTGATAGTGCTGTTTTTTCATGGCTAGAATATCAACAATTTAAGACAATACAATACTTGGTGTTGATTGTCCAGTATGGTCTCATCAAGAAGGAAGGAGGTACCCCTAAACTATTTGTGTTTTCTGGTTTGAAAAAGGAATGTTTTTTTCTGGAACCCTACAGTTTATGGTTTGGTCATTTGACTGCTTTTGCAGATGAGGTTTATATTGGAAACTTCAACTACGCGACTATGATTTTCTGGAACCCTACATTTAATGACTTCCTTCCTCTGAGGAGAGAATTACTTGCAAGGACATGAAGATAGAAAGTTGGCATTTTGCTAATGTTGTCATTTCTAATCTAATGTTGCCAATAGAACACATGGCAATAGCATGGAATTATTAAATGTTTTATCGTGTTATTCATATTTTGGGGTGAACATATGCAAAGTATGTCATTTGATGCTGTATGTTGTCTTTCGTTGTAATGGTTTCTGTACGAAGTTTGTGCTAGGCATGTCACTTTGTCCTTTTAGTTTAAGACAGCAGTTTAATTGCAGGATGTAGTATTAGTGTTACCTTATCCTATTAGTTTAATGCAGTATTCATGTTACATATTGGGCACATTTAGATGGTTTTTCTAGCAGCTGGCACTTATGTTATGAGCTATGATGCAACTAATGCAAGCAGAGAAGCACTATTTTTATCAACTCATAATGAGTATGTAATTTGCCATAAGATCCCAAAATCTTTTAACATCATTTTCGGGTTAGAAAGTAAAATGGGATACGACAGAGAAGCACTTTTTTTATAAACTCATAATGGGCAGTCACCATGTTTAGGAACCAATGCATTAAGATTTCTTACTTTCTATCCCATTTAAACGATTTAAAGAGTAATAAATGAAACCAATGGTTAGATTTTTTACTTATAACCAGTTCAAAGATTATTAAACAAGTTAGATTTCTTACTTTTTTAGGTCCAAGTGTGAAAGGGTGTCATAGTAGGTTATAAGTGTGAAAGGGCATTGCAGATATAGTTGGAATGCAATTTATTTCAAACTGAATTTGGGTTTTCCACACTGTGTATTTGAATAGTCATCAAAAGCATACCATGACAAGTAAGTAGGGATGTGATTGAATTTGTATGTATATATAGCCATACCAGATTTCTTACTAATGCAATAAACCATTTAAAGAGTAATAAACGATTCTAATGGTTAGATTTTTTACTTCTAACCAATTCAAAGACTATTAAATAGGTTAGATTTCTTACTTTTTAAGGTTATAAGTGTGAAAGGGTGTGATGGTAGGTTATAAGTGTGAAAGGGCATTACAGATATAGCTGGAATGCAATTTGTTTCAGACTTTATTGGGTTTTCCACACTGTGTATCTGAATAGTCATCATACCATGACAAGTAAGTAGGGATGTGATTGAATTTGTATGTGTATGGCTATGTAATTAGATTCTAGCAGATTTCTTACTAATGCAATAAACCATTTAAAGAGTAATAAACGATTCTAATGGTTAGATTTTTTACTTCTAACCAATTCAAAGACTATTAAACAGGTTATATTTCTTACTTTTTAAGGTTATAAGTGTGAAAGGGTGTGATGGTAGGTTATAAGTGTGAAAGGGCATTGCAAATATAGTTGGAATGCAATTTGTTTAAGACTTTATTGGGTTTTCCATATTGTGTATCTGAATAGTCATCATACCATGACATTATACCATGACAAGTAAGTAGGGATGTGATTGAATTTGTATGTGTATGGCTATGTAATTAGATTCACTACTCTTTTAGACTTGTCATGGTAACAAAGGGCGTCATAGTAGGTTATATGTGTAAAAGGGCATTGCAAAAATAGATGGAATGCAATTTAAGTCATACTTTATTGGTTTTGCCACACTGTCTATGTGAATAGTCATCAGATTTTGTCATATACAATGGACCTATTTATAGTAGGAAACAGAATCGAAGTCCCTTACAAGCATTTGGTTTTTTAAACCAAAGAGGAATATTATCCTTTGGGGTTGATAATTAGAGTTCTGTCCCTTCATCATTTTTTAAGATATGCCGGCTGTTGGGTGGAGGAAATCCATTAGCTTTGAGATTGAGTCCTGCCAATTTGTCATTTTTTTAAGTTTTTGTCATAGCCGTAAAATTTGTCAGAGCAAATAGTTCTGATGTTATGTCACTTAAATAATTTCTAAGTTCTTAAAATAAAAGATTTTATCCTGCAAGGAAGGATGATCATTGGAATAAAGTTCTGTCAGTAAATAACTTTTTGAAATATGGTGCCAGTTGGGAGGCGTGTACATAACTTGATAGATGGTTAGAGAAGTTAGTTCTAAACTGACGTATCTATGAAGAAAATTGGAGTTTAATGAATGAGAACTTTGTTCTTTTTCGCAGCTCGAGGTGGGTGATAAATAAAGAAGTTTTAGATTTTGATACGTTGGGTGTTTGTTTAATCATTCGAGAACTGTGTTGTTTAATGCAGTGGGTGCCTGCCAAGCATCACAGCTTGAAATATGGGAAGGAGGCTATCTAATCTGCATGTATGTTTACCATTAGGTGTAGTCTTTAGCTATTGGGTAAGTGTTTGCTTATAGGGAAGTGTGTTATATAGGTTTTTGACAAGTACAACTTTTTTCTATAAATATACCTATATGTAATAATGTCATTTTATAATATACTTATCTAATATACATGTATGCAATAATCCTACCATATTAAGCATATCACAGACGTGTGTAGTATTACATATAGGAATTCAAAATATGGTGAGCTTCATCACAAATTAGTTTAAATTTGTGTTACATATAATATGGAAAATTAACTTACATATAATATACCTATATGTAATAATCCTTTCATATTACACACATCACAATGTAAATTTCCCCAGTAAATAATGCCATTGTATTATGTAATTTGCCATAAGATCTCAAAATCATTTAACATCATTTATAGGATCAAACAGAATCGATTCATCACAAGTTAATTGGTTTTTTATACTTGAATGGAATTTTATCCCACGTGGATGGGGTATCATTGGAATAGAGTTCTGTCAGTAAATAACTTTTTAAGCTATGGGGCCAGGTGGTTATTGAGTACATAGCTTAAAAGTTGGTCATAGCAGATAGTTTTGAACTGACGTATATATGAAGTTTAATGACTGAGAAGTTTGTACTTTGTCATAAATCGAGGTGGGTGCTACATGGAGTTGTTGTAGATTTTTATCCGTTTGGTGTTTGTTTTCATCATTGGATAAAAGTATTGTCTGATCCAATAGCCGCCTGGTGATATTATTACAGGTGGAAAGATAGGAAGGAGGCTATCTAATCTGTCTTTTTGTCGACCAATGGGTATAGACTGTGGCTATTAGGTAACGGATTGCTTTTAGCGAAGTGAGTTATGTAGGGTTTTGTGTTGAACATATGTAGACAACAAATACTTATTTCAAGAAATGATGGAAAACTAAACATGGATGTATTTAAAATGTGCTCAAATTAATTTAAGCATATCATATAAAATGACCAAGGGACAATCAATTATATACATGATGGAACATATAAACTGAAGATGATTATTATCCCTTGGGGTTGGTTATTATAAACATATATATATAGTTAATGTATATAACTGTTTGTCATATACAGTGAACTTGATTATAATAGTATTCGATCCAAGACAAGCAATTGGTTTTTTAAACTTAAGAGGAGTATTAGTCATTAGGGTTGATTAATAGAGTTCTGTCAGTGCAATTCTTTAGATATGACGGCTAATGTCAGAGCAGGCAGTTAATGAAGGACCATTTCTCATAGAATTAGAGTGTTTTTTCTTTCTTCAGCCTATAGTAGACTTATAGTGGGCTCGGGGCTCAATTGTGCTTAAGATTTCAGACTTGATCATGAAAGATAAATTTGCTGAACAATAGTTTTAGCCCAATGGGTTTTTTGGAGGTGCTTCATGTTTGCAAAAGCACATGTGATTGAAGGAAGTTTATTTTAAGAATGCATACATGAGCCATTAGTTTGTCATGTTATGTGTTATATTTTTGAACTTTATATTTAGAATTTAAATTTTCTTATGAATACACATGAGAATAAGCTGACTATAATAGATGTCAAATATCCCTCCTATCCCGCCATACACACCCTTCCTCTTGGACAGGTTGTTGTTGCTTATAAATACTAAAGCACATGTGGTTGCAATAACTCACTACAGTTCCCTTTTCTTAAAGCATATCTGCTTTTTCTTTGTGTTTCAGTGCTTTTGATATGGCCCTATGCAAGATGTCAATGCTGAAAGACATAGATGACAATACCGATAAGTGGAAGGTTGTGGTTAGAGTAATAAGAAGATGGAATGTGTACCAGAAGGATAGCCCACACGATCTTTTTTGCATCTCAATGATGCTGGTGGATGCAGAAGGCAGCAGAATTTAGGCTTCCATCTACAACAAAGGTCTGTTCTCTATGTTTGATGACAAGTTGTGTGAAGGAAGTGTTTATTTTATGGCAAATTTTGTTGCCTCTGAGAACAACAAGGAGCATAGAGCCACTAACCACCCGTTCAAGATAATCGTGGGTGCTCGTACATATGTTATGGGGTCAAATGCAAACATCCCTGAGTACTCATACATGTTTTTCCCAATTGCTGACATAGTTGAAGTTACCCAAAAGAGCACGGTAGATTATCTTATTGGTAAACACTTCCTTATACCATCTTAGCTGGTCTGTTTTTGTTTTCCTATGAAACCATATTATTTATTGTTGTTCCAAATATCATTTGATTTTGGTCACTATTATATTGCAGATGTGATTGACTTCTGTGGGTGCACTTGAAGAATATCGTAACAACAATGAGATTAAGAACAAGATGCGGCTAACTACCACTGATGAGATGTGCGTCTCAGTCAGTTCTAAATAATTTTGTTATCAACTAATTAGCTAAATATAGGATCTGTTGTTGCGTTGTGATGTAGTAATGTACTGGGTTGTTTTGTTTTTATTTGTTCCAGGGGGATCAGCATACCAAGATGCGGCTAACTCACCATACTATAGAACACATGTACTGTTATAGCCACAAGAGCAAAATCGAGAGCAGCACATGTCCATATATACTCTTTTATTGCTGCAAGCAACACAAGTAAACATTCAAACAGTAATAAAAATAAAATTAGGGGGAAATGGCGGTACTGTTTATTGTTACCAAGACTATACCAAGGATGATTGCAAAAATAGATGCCAGGAGACCCAAGGTAAAGGCAAATGGTGCTGCTATAATGATTGCTTGAGTCTTCATGTCAGGAAGCTACAAAATGGAAACATCATCATGTAAGTCAAACATGATTGAACTGAAATTTTGGGCGAAATATAGAAAAATTAAAACCGCCTCTCCCTAACTTCTAAGGTATATCCAGTCAGATATTTTTATTTCACAATACTGTCACGCATAAGTAGTTTATGGTTCTTCCTTTCCTCTGCCCAACCCCTCTTAACAAAGAAAAATCTATATCTCCTTCGGTCCAAAGAAAATGTTGTACCTCGAGCATGTAAAAGAAATAATAATATCTACATAAAGGTGAACTCTTTCCCCAAAAAAAAAAAAAGAAAACTAGATTAAATGATAAAAAGGATTTCAGAAAGTGAAAACAACACTCAATCAATCAGAATGAGATAATACAACAAAAGTAGTTTTTATAAACATGACATAGATTTCCATAAGCTTTCTCTTGTAGCAAATAGGCATACCAGTAGCTGTTCGAGGAAGAAAAAATAGCATATTGTACTTATTAGGGTAAGCACCACAAATTCTTGCCAAGCACTATAAAAAAGGACAACAGAAAATAGTGAATCAGTAAAATGTTACCGGACAGTAGTTGATGAAAACTAAGGAATGAATCCTCAACATTAGATGCTTAGAAATAGAAGAACTATTAATTCATTCTGAAAATAAGCTGCCAAAATACCACTTTAGTATCAGCCATGTTAATGATGAATTGAGAACAATTCTTGAAAATATCTTATAAGTAGAAGATGAAAGCTTAGTAAGGAACGAATCCTCAACATTAGGCTCAATGTTTACATAAATCTAAGGCACTACTTACATTAAATCAATAATCATTAACTCCCACAACATGACAAATAATATGTAGAATCACTATAAACATGAGACAAGGAAACTACCCAATTGGGGTAGTATATAGGCCATTGGAAAAGCAATAGTTTCTATTATTTTATTTTGATTATTTGTAGATTTTGATTTATCATCCACTTTTTGGCTTCATATTTTACGGCACAAGTCTTAAAAGATTTCTATAGCCAATATAAAAGATTTCAATGACTAACCATAGAACACCCAACGAGGAAAAAAGAAAGGAAGAATTAGTGAGAGCCATAAGTTTTTTCTTTTCTATCAAACCAAGCCAATGGCTCTCAGCCAATGGAAAAGAATTTTAAAACAGAGGTAAACACGAATTTGCATGTTTAACCAAATCAGAGAAAGATAGATATACAATTAGAAAAATACACCAGGATTGGCATGCTAACTATTAAGACCCCAAACACAAGGCTTTTCAATTTAATCCCAACTCAGAATCTCAGAGGAATTATGACCCCAATCACAAGGCTTTTGATTGGTGGCATGCTAACTGTTAAGAATTGGATAAATTAGATATAGTAAATCTAATTAAAGAGAAACATAAAGTGTGATGAGAAATTGTAACCAGAAAAGAGTTAGTAGAACATGCAGAAGTTAAGAAGTGTAGAGATGAAAAAAGTTAAGAAACAATAAATTAGATCCAGAAACATAAATTAGAGAGAAGTATAGAAATCTAAGCAAATATAAATTAGATAGAACGATATGGCCCAACTACGACTTAAAGTGTGATAAGAAAATGAGAAAAAAGAGACAGAAACAGAAATCAGAAACAACATCAGATTAAGAACTGCTTAATTTCAGAGTTCAGAAGCAGAATCAAAAATAGAAAAATAAAATTAGTTACAAGCAAAAATAAGTGATTAAATCAAATTTATGCACTGCTGGCTAACCGTTTGTATTGGGCAAACTGACATACATGGTCTTCCCAATCGACCCCTTCTTCAAGTCTTGCACTAAGGACACAGAAACGACTATGATGTAAATCGCAAATAAAAGAACTCTGAAGTGGAAGGGAAATAAAGGAAATAAGGAAAGGAAACGGAAAGATTTAACCTCACAATGGGGATTAGACCTGACGTTTCTGACTTTCTGGGTCGCATCATCGTGCTTACCGGCGTCGACGTGGTCAAGGAAAGGAAAGGGAATAGGAAAATTGAGATGTGTTTCAGCATGTACATCGGCCCTTTTTGCTTAGTGAGTAAAGGAACCTGGGATCATAGCTCAGCTGAAGCTGAACAGCTAAAGATTGAGAAGTTAAGGAGGAAGAACTTCCATGGGAAACAACGATTGCTAAATTAGGGTCTGTGTCTTTGGCTGGCTGTATGCGAAATTGGGTAAATGCCAATTATAGTCTGGGATGTGGACTGACGAGTGGGTGTCGGTGAGAGGTGACAAAGCTTTTTTTTGCCAAGTGGATAAGTGACTAAGGTAGCAAATGAGAAGATGAGCATGAGTGAATGACAGTTGGGGCAATTGAAAGTTAAAATAAATAAATAAAGATTGAAATTCGGGTCTTTTTTTAGAAGAATCAATGTCCGTATTTTTTTGAATGTATGGCATTTAATTTGTTGGTCGAAAGTTGAGCTATGGTGTTAGGTTTTTTATTTTTTTTTAATGGAAATTTTCTGGCTTGTAATTAGAATAAATAAAGTGTAGCCTTATATTTGGTTTTAGAGTTGGATAGTAGCATTATTTTTTTGGACAGAATAGCAGCGTTTCTTTAGACAAAATTATTTGGTTATTTTTGCCTTCATGAAAATAACAATTTGGCGGATTTGCCATTATAAAGGGAGGTTAAACGTAGGTCAGTTGATGTATCTTGTGGTGTTAATTACTATGTGTAAGTTTGATACGATTTTTAAAGTTTAATGCTTTGTATATGATATCTCTTATGGTTGGTTATGATTGTAGTCCCCACTGAGGTTCATTATAAAGAAATATATTTTGAATATAACACCGATGCAAATGTCGAGAATGAAGATAGTTGTAATGAGTCTGAATCTCCCGAGGTTACATTGGAGGCAATACATGTTAAGAGAAATGAAGCACATGGTTAGTGGTAAATGGTTTATCTGTTCATGAGGTTGTGTTTATTTTTTTCATTAATTTATTTTGGTTTGTTTGTTTTTGAAGGCTACATCGATGAAGGAGATGCCACATATCGTTGCCAATCATGTGGTGCTAGGTTATGGTTCAATGAAAAAGTTGGAAATTCGAGTTCATTGAATGCTCCATCATTTTCAATATGCTGCCTTAAAGGGAAAGTTCAGTTGCCATTGATGACAGCTTCGCCAAGTGAACTATATAGCTTATTCTTTGACAAAGGAAAACCTGAATCTAAGAATTTCCTTGCAAACATAAGGTCATATAACAATATATTCTCATTTACTTCTATGGGTGGGAAGATTGATTATTCCAAGAATAGGGGCGGTAGTCCATACACCTTTGTTCTATCTGGGATGAATTACCATAAGATTGGGAGTCTTCTACCTCCTGAAGGTCAGAAGCCAGTTTACTCTCAACTTCATATATGACCCGGATAATGAAGTCCCAAATTGTATAGAAGCAGTAAGGTAGGAAATGTCTATAATTACCATTCTTAATTCTTACTATGTCTATGAAGGTTTTATGTGTCTTCATAGTTTTTCTTTAATTTGATATGTTTAAGTTACTATTACTGTTGATAACTAATGTGATATGCATTACTATGCTATTTTTTGTTTAACAGCAAGCATTTGAAGGAATCTAGCATTGACAGTGAGATAGTTGCACGGATTAAAAAGGTTCTTGATGAGGTTAATCCATTTGTCAAACATTTTTGTGTGGCATCATCGATGATACGAGAGGCTCAAAACCATGACGTTAAAATTTGCCTTATAAGCAGTAGGCAGCAGGATGGTCGTGTGTATAACTTGCCAAATGTTTCTGAAGTTGCGGCACTTATTGTAGGCGATATTGACATGAATTTTGGCAGACAGGATGTCATCATGCATGAGTTGTCAAGTTCACCACAACGTATTGATGAACTCCATCCATCTTATCTACCCCTGCAATACCCAATTTTGTTCCCTAAAGGTGAAGATGGGTATAGGGAGGACATTGAGCACCGTGAAGAGACACTGAGTTCCACGAAGAAGAAAAAGATGCTTAGTTTAAGGGAATATTTTGCTTATAGGTTGATGTCAAGAGATGGTGAGGTATCTGCCATCTTAAAGGCTGACAAATTGTTGCAGCAATTCATAGTTGATGGGTATACGATGGTGGAGTCGCAACGGCTATTATGGGTTAGGACACACCAGAAGGAATTGAGGGTAGACTTGTATCAAGGGTTGACTGATGCCTTCATGAGTGGAGAAAGGAATGCATCTTCTGTTGGCAAGCGTATTGTGTTGCCAACTTCTTTCACAAGTGGTGCCCGTTACATGATGCAAAATTACATGGATGCTATGGCTATTTATGGTCATTTTGGGTACCCAAGCATCTTCATCACATTCACATGCAATCCTGCATGGCCCGAAGTTGTTCGTGAGTGTACAACAGATCCATCTTCTGCAGCTAATAGGCCAGACATTTTGTCTAGGGTTTTCCATATGAAACTGAAGGCTTTAATGGCTACAATTAAGAAGAAATGCATTTTTGGCAAGGTTTTAGCAGGTACGATGTGATTTTCGATAATACCTTTTTTACATGTATTTACTTTTATAATCAATTTGTATGGTTGGCATTGATTGTACATAATTTGTAATCGCAAATGTTTACACTATAGAGTTCCAAAAAAGGGGGCTTCCACATGCACATATTCTTTTATGGGTTGATGCTCGTGAACGTTTCAAGGATCCATCAAAGATTGACAAGATCATTTCAGCTGAAATCCCTGATGAGAAGTCATTTCCTAAACTACATGATTTGGTACGGAGATTTATGCTTCACGGTCCATGTGGTCACTTGAAACCTAAGGCACCATGTATGAAAGATAAGATGTGTAGCAAGCATTTTCCTAAGAAATTTTTTGAAAATACAACTGTTGATGAGGATGGTTATCCAACGTATAGAAGACGGGACAATGGGAGAATAATCAAAGTGAAAGGTGTCCCATTAGACAATAGATTTGTTGTGCCATACAACACTGTGTTATTGTTAATGTTTGAAGCCCATATCAATGTTGAGAAATGCAATCAATCATCTGCGATTAAATACCTATTCAAGTATATAAGCAAGGGTAATGATAGGATTGTTGCTTCAATGTTTGATAACACCGACAGTGGGAGTCGTGAAAAGCCAATTGATGAGATTCTACAGTATTACAACTTCTGGTATATTTCTGCATGTGAAGCTGCATGGCGTATATTTTCTTTTGATATACACCATCGGTACCCTGCTGTTGAACATTTGAGCTTCCACTTACCAAATCAACAATATGTTGTTTACACTAACAATGAAGATGTTGGAGAGTTGCTTGAGAAGCAAGGGTATGTGAGTCAATGATTCTCGCATGGATGCAGACAAATGATGGTGGTGATGAATTTGCAAGGACGCTTACATATAATGAGTTCCCACAGCACTATGTATACCAGCGTAGTAAACGAGCATGGAAACGTAGGGAGAAGGGGTTAGTTATTGGGAGGATAACTCATACGGCACCTTCATCTAGGGAGTTGTATTTCCTTCACATTCTTCTCAATAAGGTCAGATGATCAAGATCATTTGACGACATTAGAAATGTGAATGGTGTTGTTTACGCAACGTTCAGGGAAGCATGTTATGCTATGGGACTACTAGATGATGATAAAGAGTATATTTCTGCCATCAAGGAGGCTTTTGTCTGGGCGTCTGGGTTGGCATTACGTAGGATGTTTGTTAGCATGCTTTTGTGTCCTTGCTTGAGCCGTCTGGACTTGGTTTGGAAAGAGACTTCTAACATTTTGTATGAAGATATGCTATACATTCCTCGAGCCAATCCTTTAGCGGAGAGTACGTATTTCATGTGCATTTTTCTATGAACATTTAGATGTGTTGCATTTTTCACATGTCACTTTGACCATTATTTATTGTACAGGTGTCGTAATATCTGAGACTGAAAAGGAACATGCTGCCTTAAGGGAGATTGAAATGTTGCTTGAAGAGAATGGGAGGAGTTTGCAAGACTATCCGTCTCTTCCGTGTCCACCTTCATCTTCTTCGATTGATGTATCAAACAATTTAATTCTACAGGAGTTGAGTTATGATCGTTGTTTTTTGCATGATGAGTCAGTGAGGCTTATACAGGCACTCAATGATGAGCAGAAGCACATTTTTGAAATTGTTATGGCTTCATTGTCATCTACACTGGGGCATTTTTCTTTGTATATGGGTACGGAGGTACAGGCAAGACATTCCTATAGAATGCATTGATTGCTACCATTCGTGCCCGGGGAGAGATAGTTTTTCCTGTTGCTTCAAGTGGGATTACTGCAACATTGTTACCTGCTGGTCGGACTGCCCACTCAAGGTTTGCAATCCCGATTTAGGTTAGAACATATGTTGATATTGAAAAACGATATAATCAATTAATGCTAATAATGATTGAATCTTTAACATATTGGGGTGATTTGATTCAGGTTACAGAAGAATCCATTTGTAACATCAAGCAAAATTCGCCATTATCAAATTTATTACAACAAACCAAATTGATTATTTGGGATGAAGCACCTATGGTACAACGACATTGTATTGAGGCATTTGATGATATTATGCAATGCAACCGTCTGTTTGGCGGGAAGTGCATTTTATTTGGTGGTGATTTTTGTCAAATCCTTCCTGTGATACCCAAAGGGACACGCGCAGACATTGTTAATGCATGTATTAATTCATTGTTTTTATGGGAGCATTGTAAAATATTTCAGTTGACAAAAAACATGAGATTGACATTGTCGTCAAATGAACAACAAGCCGAGGAGTTAAGGAGTTTTTCTCAGTGGTTATTGGATGTTGGTGATGGCAAGTTTCGTTTGCCACATGATGGTGTTGCAGAAATTGATATACCTGAGAAATTATTGATATGGCATTATGTAGATCCCATTCAAGCCATTACGTCTGTCACTTATCCAGATCTGTTGGATAATATAGGCAACACTAATTATTTCAATGATAGGGCCATCCTGGCTCCTACAATTGAGGTTGTCAATCAAGTGAATGAGTACATGTGCTCGTTGTTGCC
This sequence comes from Inga laurina, assembly GCA_963855925.1. Lineage (NCBI taxonomy): Eukaryota > Viridiplantae > Streptophyta > Magnoliopsida > Fabales > Fabaceae > Inga > Inga laurina. The sequence goes on along the minus strand of OY979713.1, from coordinate 47,156,950 downwards.
TGGTGAGTCTGTTGACTATCTTAGCTGTGATGCTGTTTGCAAGACATATCAAGACCATGAGGGAGTCGAAGATCTTTATACTCCAGAGCTACTGAATAACATAAATTGCTCAGGGTTACCTGTACACAAGATCTCTCTAAAGGTTGGGGCACCTATAATGTTGTTGAGGAACATTGATCAGGCAGCTGGACTATGTAATGGTACACGTTTACGTGTAACACAACTTGGTCTATCTGTCTTAGAGGCAGTGACTCTAAATGGGTCAAAACCCAACGAAAAGGTTTTGATTCATAGGATGGATATGAACCCTTCAGACAATCATTTGCCGGTTCGAATGAAGAGGGGGCAGTTTTCTATATCGATTTCATTTGCAATGACCATCAACAAAAGCCAATGGCAATCATTACGATGTGTGGGTATATATTTACCAAAGCCAGTTTTCACACATGGACAGTTGTATGTTGCACTTTCAAGAGTTAGGAGTATGGGGGGCTTGAAGATTTTATTACATGATGATGGTATGACATCCAAAAGTGCAACAACTAATGTTGTGTATAAGGAGGTGTTTAGGAACCTGACATGATATAATTAATGACAATGTATTCAACACAAATGTTTAGTTTAGTTGCTCTGTGGAATGGTTTTGTAATGAGGATGTCATATATTTTGAAGTGAACATTTTTTTGTGCACCTAATTGTTTGCATACTTGCATTTGAAGAAAATGCTCCCCGCACATCGCGCGGGGAGCACATGCTAGTTAAAAATTGAATAAGAGACCTAAAAGTGATTTTTTCCAGTAATATTACGATTTGGTCCCAAAATCATAAAACATACAATTAAAAATTGCATAAGGGAGCTAAAACTTGAACAGGACAAGACAATAATACCTCAGGTATCTTCCACCATCGAAATTTGCTCTCATTCTCTCACCTCACTGCCATTTTCCCGCGGATTTCCTTGTTTTCCTCGAACCATCTTTCCCGCGAGCAGGAAGCTTTTCCCTGCGAGGCAATACCTCCACCACCAGCACCAACCGGCAATCAGAGCTTTCCGACAATGGTGGGAATACGAGGAGGATGTGAAGCGGAAAGACCTCGCCACAGCTCTGAGCTTCTGGAAATCCATCGCAAACGAAAACCCAGTTTTTCTTTTTTTGACCGTGAACGAAAACTCAGTTGAGCTGTTTGATGATTCTTCTCTTTTTGAGGCTGACTCTGCTGAGTATCGGTTCCGTGAGTTACACTTGTTTGGGCCCCAAAGGCATTGGGAAGTTCTGGACACATGCTTGAATGCGGATAACATGAAGCTAGCGGGCAATGCCTAAAAGTTTTTGAAGGATAAGGGTTTTCTTCCTAATATTGGATAATGCACGAATATTGGAGAGTTTTTTTTTTTTTTTTTTGTACTTTTCTGTTTTTTTTTTTTGGGGTTTATTTGGGCCTGGAATTGTGGAAAATTGAGTCAATTCAATCTCCAGTGTTTTACATTGTTATCTCAAGATCATAAATCGTGGTTCAAGATGAAATGGTGCCTGGTGGTGCACTTGCGTATACAGCTGAAATGTGTATCATGAATATTTACAAATTTCTTTTCCCCTCCATTTGTGATTTAAAATCCTGATTCAAGGGACCTAGTCAAATTTTACTATTCAGTTCCAGTGCTTCATTTCCTCGCATTCTTTTGATTAGTGTGATTTGGTGCTAGGAAGTAGGGACTGGAGTTGGTCATAGAGATTTGTGAAGGTGGCATCTGCATAAAAGGCATTCAACACATCACTTTCTTTTAGGAATATGATCATAAGGAGGAAAAATCAAGCTAAACATAGTGAAAAGGAGGCCATTGACAATCTCTCAGACTGCCACTTGAACTTTTGTTTGATAACCACTTCACTCCGTGTTTCTAATTAAGACATGCTGCACTGTCTTTGTATCAAATTCACATTTCCCCTTATTCTAATGTGTTTCGAGGTTGATGGTTCGAATTTACGTGCTGCTTGTGCTCACTGTAGATGTCAGAGAAACCCCAGGTTCATTCCATTCTCCAGTAGCTCAAAATCAACTCAGCGTTGGAATGCAAATCAACAAATTAAGCAGAATTTATCACACCAAGTAACCAGCAAAGTCATGCCACCTATAGTAAGACTTTTGTGGCAAAGGAAGCCTCCAAATGCTTGGAAATTATACCCAAAATGAAAAAAGAAATGAAAAGAAGAAGAAAACATAATCCATCGACCTCGTGGAGTTATACAACCAGAATTCAAATGCAAAACTCCCCTTGCAGAACACTGCCAAGTTGTTTCAGATATTAACCATCTCTCTATCAGCGCACTATAATATACATATACCTTGAACTACAAACAGCTTTAGTGATGAAAAAATATAATAATTTTCCATCCTGTTAGTTATTTATTTTTATTTAGTGTTTGCTGTACCTCCTCCTGTGCTATGATATCTGATGGCTGTTGTACTATATTTTAGGGTGAGCTGCAACATAAATACTTGATGACCTGAGGATACGGAAGGCATATGTTTTTATTATTTGAAAATTGAGCATTCCGTTGGATTGCCGATCCCATATTTAAAGACCAGCTTTTGGTTCTACATATAACTGACATTAATGTTTGTTGTTGTTGTTGTTGTTTTGAAGATTAGTAAATGATGCGTAATAACAAAGTCTGTTCTAACTAGTCAGCAGATGCAGCTTTTGCTTATAATGGCCAGTATTTCTTACTTTTGCCTTTTCCTTTTTTCAATTTTCATCTTGTATAGTTCTTGATGGACCGAGGAACATTACACCTGATGTTGTGAAGTCCTCAACTGGTATAGAAGGTGCACATGATTTTCTGACCAACACATATTTTTCCCAAGCTGTTAATGGCTCTAATTCTCACTTCAGTGGCCTTTAATAATTGTATCATATTTGAATAAATAGTAGTTACCGAAGCTGCTACTGCCAAATGCTTATCTTATAACGTCCAATGCAGCCTTACCATGTTTTCCCTTCTTCTGTTTAGTGTCTAAACTTGCTCCAAAGAAGTGAGGTCTTTCAGGGACTTCAAGTGCTGTTTTGATACCCTTTTTCGGTGGGGCATCCTTTCTTGCTTCTCAAGGGATTGACATAAGACCCAACCTTGCAGCAATATTAGGTCTAGCCTTCATAGATTCTATATTCCTTGGTGGTACTTGTTTGTCACAAATCTCAAGCTATTGGCCTTCATATATGTGCCACATCCTAATTCATGAAGCAGGGCATCTCTTGACAGGTAAATGATACTTCCTCCATTACGGGCTCTACTTTTGTCACATGGTATGTGATGATAAGCTTTCTCTGTCATGTCTATAACATCTTACAAAGCTTGTTCTGGTGGTTCCAAAGCATATTTGATGGGTTGCCCAATTCGTGGGGTGATTTTAGACCCAATAGTTGCAATGCAAATGGGCATTCAGGGATAGGTACTTTACTCTTCTATACATGGTACATTAATATGTAATTTTATCAATTCCTGTTTGGCTGGCCCTTGGTAATACTGAGATGCTAGTTAATCTAGGCTTCATTTTTAATGTCATAATTTCCACAAGTGTTATTTCCATAAGAGGTTCATACTTCATACCTTTAATTTTGGTTGTTCTATGTTTGGTTTGATTTCTTCTTTTGTTCATCACCTGAAGCATCCTCTTTCTTGCCTTGGCAAGGCAATTTTGTTTTTGTTTTGGTAAAAAAAGCAAGACGACTTTGATAATGAAGTTTCCAAATTGTAATGTATTTTGATATTTATTGCATGTCACATATACATGCAAGTAGATTTTATCTCTTACATTTATTTTGTAATGAATTTTCTCTCTTCTGCTTCCTCTCATTTCCATTTATAACCTTCACTAGGCTTTGTATATATTTTAGGTGCCTATAAAAATATTATTTTACAGGCAGGAACTCAGTCATGGGATGAGAAAGTTGCTAAAGACCTTGCTGAAGGACGACTTGATGGCACTGCCTTTGATAGGTGGGTAAAACATCTATAGTTGCAGAGATTTTATGTTGAACTAAGTAGTGAATGAAAACTGAATAAAATTCCATATATCATCTATCAAGCAATGGGAGCTTAGTTTCTGTGGCACTTCCGCACTATGGTTGTCCCTTTAGTTAGGATTCGAAACTGCACTTTCCTTTCCATCTTTTGTGCCCTTCAAAATTAACTTATCTATTGTTTCTCCATCTGGTTGCATGATCCTATTTATTTGTTAAACCAGTCAAGGTGAAGTAGCCCCATGATCAGGCTTGCTGTGTGTGGATGGAGAAAAATGAGCCAAACCTCTTGGTGTGTCTTCTAGATTTAGAAATTTGTTCTCTGTGACTAGAATTCAATTAGTTATCGTGGTCATAGGCATACTAGCCATTGGATCCTTGTCTAACCGGCTGTTTTGTCTTGAAAGTGCAAATAGCATATTCTACTTGAAAACTGTCTAGTGGAAATAAAGATGGAAATGTGCAATGCTCATCTGGAATATAGAAGCTGTTAACTTGAGTCTTTTTTTCTTCAGTTCTTTTCAGCTTTTCAAGTGAAAAAGGAAAAAAAAAAAAAAAAAAAGTGTTACTGATGGTTTACATAACCTATTGTTTAGGTACTGCATGGTGCTTTTTGCAGGCATTGCAGCTGAAGCTGTTGTTTATTAAGGGTTTGTTTGGTATGAGGGGAGGGGATGGAAAGTGGGCAGAGGGGAAATGTTTTTGAGTTGAATTTAAAAAAATTAGAGAAGTGGGGTTAAAAATTTTTAATTAATTTTTCTTACTCTTTTATCTTATATATTCTTTTTAGGGTTAATATAACTTTTGGTCCCTGAAGTTTGATCTAATTTTGGTTTTGGTCCCTCAAGTTTGAAATCGGTGGTTTTGGTCCCTGTTGTTTCACCCAATTTTGGTTTTGGTCCCTGAAGTTTGAAATCGCTGGTTTTGGTCTCTGAAGTTTCACCTGATTTTGGTTTTGGTCCCTCAAGTTTGAAAAGGACTTGGTTTGTTTTTCTGGGTCGGGTCGGGTTTTTTAATTAGGTTGCTAAGTCCTTTTCAAACTTGAGGGACCAAAACCAAAACCGGATAAAACTTCAGGGACCAAAACCACCGATTTCAAACTTCAGGGACCAAAACCAAAATCGGGTAAAACTTCAGGGACCAAAACCACATATTTCAAACTTGAGGGACCAAAACCAAAATTGGATCAAACTTCAGGGACCAAAAGTTATATTAACCCTTCTTTTTATTAAAATTTTATTATCCCACTTCTTCAATCCTTTAAAATTCAACTCATAAAAATTTTCCCTCTCCTCCCCTCCCCTCTAAATTCCTCACACAGACCCTAAGGGCTTGTTTGGTCTGAGGGGAGAGGAGGGAAAATGGGCGGAGGGAAATTTTTTTTTTAATTGAATTTAAAAAAATTAGAGAAGTTGGGTTAAAAATTTTTAATTAATTTTTCTTACTCTTTTATCTTATATATTCTCTTTATTAAAATTTTATTACCTCACTTCTTCAATATTTTAAAATTCAACTCATAAAAATTTTCCCTTCCCTCCCTTCCCCTCCAAATCCCTCACACCAAACAGACCCTAAGAGGCATAGGGTGGAGAACATGACGAGAATCTATTTAGAGGCATCTGTCTTCTACTTGATCCTCCGTTATCAGTAGCCGAGGTCCCTCTCTATAAAGCAATGCACTTGTCTTGATTTTCCTGTTTTATCTTTGCCATACTGAAATTTGAAATTTCATGTTGCTGCGTTGAACAGATGTCTAATCAAGCAAGATGGTCAGTTTTGCAATCTTGCAATCTTCTCAAGTGGCATAAATCCGCACATTGAGCTGTTGTTGAAGCCTTGAAAAGTGGTGCAAGTCTTAGTGTTGTATGAGGAGAATTGAGGAGACTATATATTCAAGCAAATGATGAACCACAAAAGTGTATAGTAAAGAAACTTCATTTTATACAAGTTGCTGACCAGGTAGCATCTCTGCTTCTAGCTTTTAATTTGCCTTTCATAGTGTGACCCAAAATAGTTTGTTCGTTGTGATTTAAATAAATAAATAATAATGTGAATGTTAAACCATTTGAACAGTTTCATTGCTAAATGTCTGACCCATTTAGTTCTTGGATGTTTTCTAGTCTTCTAGGCTATTCCAAGAATTATGCCTGAAGTTTCAGTTTACGAGATATTAGCCTAAAAAGTATTTTCAATTTTCAAATACTATCAAAAAAATGTTCAAGAATTAAGGAGCGCTCACTTTGAATGATTAAATTGGTCATCTTTATTATATGGGAAAAAGTAACTACCAGTATTTAATCCCTATATTTCACATTGATTTTCAGCAAGTCCCTGCATTTTCAATTTTTTCTATATGCTCTCTAAATTTTATATGTTTTCAAAGTTCATCCTTAAACTACAGACATTTCAATAATATCAAGTGTTTGCTAAAGCTAACCAATGCCAGATTATTTGTTAAAATTAAAACTGAAGTTGCTATAAGAAAGTTACTTGTTAATAGAATAAATTCCAGGAAACTTAAATCGAGACTCACTTTAGATCACCAGAGGAGAAACTAATTATGAGCACATGACAGGATTATCAATGTAGCCTTTCATCTTTGTAGAAACCATCGACCTCCTCTAGATCAAGTTTACCTTATAAGGTTCTTGTCCTTAGGCTTTAGAGGATGAATCCTCCCACTCTTTAGCTAAGTTTGTCTGAATAATGGATCTTGGATCCTTTATTCTTTCATACTCAAGTTCAATGTGGTGAATCACATTGTCGAAGGTCATCATATGCATATCAAGAGCAGTATTTGCTTTCGTATACGCCCACTCACTGGAAGACGTGGCTTACTCTCACTTATTGGGAGACTAGCTTACTCCTACTTACTGGGAGACGTGGCTTACTCCTACTCACTGGGAGACGTCTTATCACAACATACACTTGTTGTTTGTTAGAAAGAACTTGACATTGTATTTGTCTCAACTTCTTAATTTGACATTTGCCTCAAATGTTGCCTAAACAACATGTTAAAACTTAATACAATATGTTAAAACTTAAATTAGTTTTAACTTTATGGAAGAAGATAATCTATTTTACTATCTTCCAACACTATCCAAATAGCTTAGATAAAGTTACATTGCTCGTACCATCATAAGTCTGAGCAATGTTGTTCTTTCTATACTTGATAGCATAAACTTTTTGTATCATTCGGTTGCTTTAGCCTCTAAATGCTGTGGACTAGTTGGTAGGATGTCCCTAATATCTCATTCTTCCTAAATGAAAGAGATTTGAGAGTTTCTAACTCCATAGATATCTCTTTTGAGCCTGTCTTCATAAGCTCAGTCAAATAGAATTGGTCATAATTGGTCATTTAGACGATTATGGTATACAAATCATATTTGTTCAAATAAGACAAATGATAATTAGATAATAAGTTCACTAGTTTCATGTTCATGAGACAACTATATTGGCTTCCATCCTAATCATGCTAGTTAGCTATCACCCTTTTAACCATAGTCTTCATTGAACATATTCCCCTTTGGATTTCTAGATACATTCTAAAAACTCCCACTTAATCAAAGACAGTTATAATAAAAAGATAATAACACAATATCATCTAATCAACATGAATGTTCATGAAAAAAAGAAGAGGATATGCTTAATTCAATTCTAAAAGCAAAGAATTTAATCATAAATTCAATGAAAAAAGAACATTCAAAAAGTTATAAAAAAATTGCCTCATATTGTTGTCTCTTAACTAGGTTCTCCCTCTCATAGGCCCTTTTGACCATATGTACTCATGTAGCGTCTAGCTACAATGTTAAGGTCCTATTTGCCATGTTTACATTCACTTACTTGGATGTATTTGTAGCATACCTCCCACTTGATGAGATGATTCTTACATATCTATCTGTCTTATCCTTTGTCACCACATTTGTGATGAAGGGTTGACTTTGTTAGAACAGGCTGACACCCAAGAAGGGGGTGAATTGGGTGTATTATAAAAACTTAACTACTTGGATATTCTTTTCGCATCTTATGAAATCAATAAGTATGTAAGTAGTGAAATATAAAACCATAATCAATTATTGAAATCATATATGTTGGAAATATAAGAGTTCAGGGAAGAGAAGATGCAAACTGTAATTTATCCTGGTTTGGTCCAATCCACGGTGACCTACGTCCAATCCCCAGGCTCCTCTTGAGATTTCAATCCACTATCTCCCTCAAGTTTAACCGGGTACTTGAGAACCACTACAATCTCACAAGTTTGATCCAGGCACTTGTGAAGCCTTTACAATTCTCCCACTGAGATATGAGCTCCCCCTTACACACTGTAAGGATACAATTTGTTTCCCACTCAAGATTCCCCAATCTTGAGTAACTCTCACAAATATAGAATGATTACAACGAATGATCACTTCTCTCTATATGAAGTAGATAATGATTAACACTACAGTACATGATAGGAGTATTATTACAGTGCTTTGGTCAAGTAAGATTCAGAGTAATAGCATATCAACATTGTAGGCATGGGCTCTCGTCTTCGTTCATTTTGAATGAATCTTCTTTTATAGTTGATGAAGAGTATTTGACCGTTTGAGCTTTTCTTCTTCCCGTTGAGGCGTAAAATATTACTGTTGAACTAGCCGTTGGAAGCTTCTGACACAAAAGTGCTTTCTTCATCTTGTGTGTTAATCCTTATTTGATCACCTGGAAAATGCTTAATCACTAATATAATGAAGTGTTAGAATGATTAGAATCAATAAGAACAAGTCACACAAAATTTCAATGATTTTCAGAAGTTTCAAGGTGATACTCTATTTTCTGGAAAATTAGTTATTCGGATAATATGTGTTGTATTCGAATAGCCTTCTTTGATAATGAGTAATATTTATTCGAATACTTTATCCTCTATCCGAATAGACTTTTAGAACTTGAAGTGTATTCGAATAGTGACTTCCTTATTCGAATAGCTGCCTTGTAAAACAAATGATATTATTCGAATAGTGCTTGCTCTATTCGAATAGTGCACCTTTAATAATGAATCTTGACAAACGTATACTGCAACCTTTATATTTGAATAAACTTCTGAGGGTGTAACTCTTTGGATATAAATCCATGAATGAACTATCCCTATAAAGCTCTTTAAGACTTCTTTGCACAGCAACTAGAATCAATCACAAATACTTTGTATTTCAAAAGTTATGATTCAATGAATGTCTACTGTACTTAGACAATCTCTGAAATCACGAGTAGCAACTTCCAGAAGGCATAGCTCTTAGGATATAACTTCAAATATTCCAAATTAACTATCCATGGAAAGCTCTTTCAGTCTATTTTAATATGGTACTGGTTTTGTCTCAATCTGATGTTTAGTTTAGGAGTTATGTCCAAAATACCAAAGCTGTCCAGGAATATGACACTGATTCATGCATCAGCTTCAACAAATCATATCTCTCACATCTAAACTCCTTTTAATGTCATCTTGGTGTCAAAATGACATATTAGAAATCTAGTTTCATATGCCACTAGTTTCACCTCAATCCGAGTTGTGGTTTGGAAGATATGACCAAAATACTGAATATCGCCCATGCTCAAAGACACACAGTCTGCTGCTGTTATTCGAATATCACTTCTTTTATTCGAATAAAATCACCCTTTTTCAGTTATAGCCTATTCGAATAGTCACTTCACTATTTGAATAATATTGATTTTTTACATTGAGACTATTCTGATAGTTCCATTACTATTCGAATAGTCCTCTTTGAAATATGTCAAAAAGTATTCTGATAGTCTCCCTACTATTCTGATAGTAATCTTACTATTCTGATAGTAACTTTACTATCCTGATAGTCTTGTGATATTGATGCTGAAATTCATCAAAAACTTATTCGGATAATCATAACACTATTCGAATAGTGCCCTTACTATTCGAATAGTTATCCTACTATCCGGATAACATATTTAGAAACCGAGTTTGAAATCACACTAACTATTCAGATAATGCCTTGACTATTCAAATACTTTTTCACTTGAATTATTTTCAGAAAAATTTGTTAAGCATATTATTCGAATACTAATGTGCTTATCCGAATACTTTCAACAGTTAACAGTTCTCCTCTATTCGAATAGCATATTCATTATTCGAATAATACTTTGTTTATTCGGATAAATTGAGAGTTATTCGAATATATCTTAACTGAAAACAAGTTTTAGTATTCGAATAACAATTTGACTATTCGAATAATCCACAATATTAAATCACATGAATCTTTTCAACCCAACTTGATATCTTCTCTCTTTGCTTGACTAATCTACAAGATATTTCACATTGAACACAGTAGTTAGTCAACGTAGGAGATAAATACATTATGTAAACTTTTTGCTCTCAATAATTAATATCTATATTTGACATCATCAAAACTAAGCATATCCAACATTCTCCCCCTTTTTGATGATGGCAAATCCTTTACAAAAAATATGTATGAGTATGAAAACATATTAGATGCAACATATTTTTCGTGCAGTATCTCTCCCCCTATTTGACATCAGTAAAAAGTTTGGACAATATAGAAGAAATGCTTGAGGGGGGGGGGGAAATATGAGAACAAAGAAGAAATGCATGTGTGAGGTGTTCAAGAAAACAAACCCCCGTTTTTTTTTAAATCAAAGGAAATGTGTCAAGAAAATAAATTTCTCTTCCCCTTTTTGAAAGTATTTTCATTTCGATGTAAATAAAAGTGATGAAAATAAGTTTGAAATAATTTGAAGAGGTTTTCAACAAAACTTTTAGAATCAAAGTAAATTAAAATCAAAGATATGCAATATATTCTCAAAATATAAAGAGGAAGGGTTTAGAAATGCTCATTAGGATTCGATAAGCTGATGATAGATCCATGAAGTCCATTTCATCATGCTTTCGCTGTGCAGCCATGATGTATATTCATGTTGTCTCCAGGATGTTCTTTTTGAGTTGAGCTTCTGTTCCATATAATGCTCCATTGTATTGGGCTAGGTATTTGTTGCTTTGAATGTTGTAGCCAATGTATTTCCCTTACTCGAGTAATGTCGTAATCACTCGAGTTATAGTCCTCTTTAGTCCATTGATGCATTGTTGGCTATTCACTCTTTTTCTCATCAGGTTGTTGCAGAGGTTTTGTGTTGAACTCAGGGAGTGGTTCTACAACTTCTATCAAAGTTCTTGATTGATCTTGTTGGCTTCCTTGTGATTGACTCTACTAGGTCCAGCTTCGAAATTTTTGGCAATCTCTTTTACAACGTTCCTCATTGTTTTGTCAATATCCTCGCTCTCAGTGATGATGTGTTTGTTGATCCCTTGTCTTTTTCCTTGATCTCCTCAACTATTTGTTTTATTCGAATTGTATACCACTATTCGGATAGTCTTCTATCTCTAGCTCCTTGGTGTATTCGAATAGAAACTTCAGTATTCTGATACATTTCCTTCCCTGTGAATAACTACAATTTATTCTATTCGAATAAGGAGTTTATTATTCGAATAGTTAGTTTAAAAATTTAATAGAGATTATTCGAATAGAAGATTCATTAATCGAATACATTTTTAAGAAACAACATTATTTGAATAGTTCTCAGAGTATTCGAATAGTTTGTCAAAAATAATTACTGTCACTATTCGAATAGTATGAGTAGTATTCGAATAGTCTTTTGAATTGACATCTAATAAAATCTTTACTATTCAAATAATAGATACACTATTCAAATACTTTTATCGCAAATCTTTCCTTTGTATTCGGATAGTGATTCTGTTATTCGGATAGTTCCTTTTCAAGCTCTGAAGGAAAGTGATGCTATTCGGATACTTTGTTGATTATTCGAATGGTCCATTTGTAATCCTTGCTTTTCTATTCAGATAGCAACATGAGTATTCGAATAGTTCCCTAAAGTAACATTTAAAGATAGTCTTCTGAATAATAAGTACACTATTCGAATACCTTCACTGTAAAACTTGTTTTTGTATTCAAATAGTGACTTTGCTATTCGAATAGGTTTTGTATGCTTTGTAAAAATCATCCTAGTATTCGAATACTCTATTCATTATTCAAATAGTCTCTTTGTAAAATCTGCTTTTGTATTCGAATAGAGAATCCGTTATTCAAATAGTTTTCTGAAAACTTTATACTATTCGAATGGTTTGATATTTATTCGAATAGAGCTGTTGCAAAACCTTTCTTTTGTAATCGAATAGTTACTCCAGTATTCGAATAGTTGTCAACAAACAGAATGAGATATTAATATTTGTATTCGAATAAACAGTTTGCATTCGAATAAAATCCTTTTAAAAACTTCTTTGGGTATTCGAATACAGTGATTAGTATTCGAATAACACTTCTTTTCTCAGAGCATCCTTCTTATGGACAATCCTGCAAAAGTATAAATATATATTCTTTGGCACCCAACTTTTCTTGGGTCTATTCAATATGTGACATAACAACTCTCTTGCTCTTAAATGGAAAATATGTCATTGAAAATATCTTAATCCATGTAAATTTGGTCAAAGAGAGTAGAGAATCCATCCATAATGACCAACTTGTATGAAATGATAAATTATGAATTGAATCAAGTTTGCAAATTGTTTCAAATTTCAAATGTTATTTCAAATCATGACAATGCATTGAAAAATTGAGATTTTGAATATATGTAAACCTTATTTTTGAAACATGCTTAGAATCAATGCTAATGTTAAAAATGATGGAAGTCAACAAGTTTAAAAATATATCAGAATGCTTCAGTTGGAGAACAACTAGGATAACATATTAAACATTGGTGTTAACATGTTTGAGAGATTCCCCAAGAGTAAAAGTCATATGGAAAAGGAATTAGCCAAAAAGGCTTAGCTTGATAGACACATATAAGCACAATGACTTTGCTATTGACTAAGAGATAAGGTTGACTCTTAGAGTTTTGTTTTGAAGAATTGGAACATTCAACTCAAAGATTCAAACACATAACACTGGTTATTCAAACATAGATCATATCAATGGTTAATGTGCTAACGAATATTCCTAATGCTTGGAATAAGTCCACCAATAAGAACTTATGTATTAGGAATAAGGCTTTTCATGAATTGAATTCTTTTCTTAGAGATCAGCTTGACACTCATATAGATGATCAACTTCTTAGACATGAAGGCTAACTCATTAGAAAATAAAGACTAAGGAGTGCAAGCACTAGATAGCACATTTATGATCAATGATGGGAAAAACTTAGTAGTCATATTTGAAGCATTTCTGACACAAAAATATTAACTTCCAATTTTTAAACCAATTTGAATGCAAACAAAATATGAAAATTTTTCAAACCATGTGTATGCACTTTTAGAAATAGGATGAATTGAAACCAAAATACAATTTTGGATTGTGAACTTCAAAACCTGAACCAATAGAAAAACTATGTACAGTTACACTTTTTGCTCATTTAGCAATCTGTAAATAATTTAACGTTCATCAAAGAGTGATTGCTAAAGGAATGCAATAATGGACAAATATTCATTACCCAAATTAAATCATTCATACAAGCACAGTATAAGGTAGGGATTAGATATCACCGTAATTCCTCTTGCCCTTGCAATAGCTTGCCTGGTTTTGATGGAGTAATATTGATTTTCCTCCTTTGTACACTCAACACCAAAATCCAAACTCCAAAATTCAGTATCATCAAGATATGAATTTGTTTTCATGTGGCCATAGTCTTAAGAAGCTCTTTCTTATCCTATAGAACTGTATAAATTTCTTTTTCTTCTTGGATCCATTTCTTGTTAGCTTGTAGGAATCAAGATAAAATTCACATGTTCTAAGGATAACTAAATCAAACCAGTTTGAGCACAATGAATTAATCAATGACTTTATACATATCAGGGGATATTTTTGAAATATGCATATATGCATAAAGAACTAAATTTCTGAACATTGCAATCCCTTCGTAAATAAATTTACAAATTAAGCTTTCTAAGGGATGTGGAAACCATATTTCCAAGAAAGTTTGCAATGTTCATTCCTAAGGTAACAAGATACAAACCTCAATAAATACTAAAGATAATAGTGCAGGAGGTTTTACCGTTGTATACCTTTGCTTTAGGCACTTGAAGGATTGCATTTTCTTACCCAATGCATTTTTTTGTTATGTTTAACTTTTGAATTCATAGCTTTGGGTGTATGCAATGCTTTCTCATATGATGTAGACTCTGAAAGTCTTTTCCTTGAATCTTGAGAGGTCCTCCATCTCTTTCTCTCCTCAACGTAGTTGAATGGTACTCTATGGTAGTTCATTCTTGAGGTAGAACGTCCTCCTATTCTCCATTTCCTTTCTTTGTTATTAGTCTTTGTAGTTCCAGCAATAGGTGATCCGAGAGTTCTCCTAATTGATGTGAATCTCCTTTCAGGTGGATTAGGAACTCTTGGAATCTTCTTCATTTTCTCTATACCCTTATGTCCATTTTTTCTAGAATCATTCTGCAAACATGAAACACTAGATGGACATTTTGGTACCCACCTTGCTTTGGGTCCTTGAACGTTAGCATTTGAACTCGTATTTTAGGAACCCAAACAAAATTATTTCTCACATTAGAATTTCTCCTAATATAGCAAGTGTGAGAAATATGACCTGATTTCCCACAATAATTACAAATAATATAATGATGTGCATTATGAAATTCTATGCAAGTATTGTATTGATCAAGAAAAGACGATTTCAAATGATCAATTTCCCTAAGTTCTTTCTTCCCACATGAATTTCCAGCATGTTTGAAAATATTGTTGTTTTTCTCAATAGAATCAATAATTGGTTGAAAAACAATTTTATGCAAATTTTGAGAATCAGTTTTCAAAATAACTCCAGAAGAATTGGAATTGGTTACCATATATACATTTTGAGCTCCAGAGGATGACCCATCAAATTCGTTCGTAATGAGCTCTTCTTGGGAATCATCTTCCTCTTGTTCTTCTATGTTGACTAGATCATGGAAGTGTTCTATGATTTCTCCTTCTTCATTCTCGACTTCCAATTGTTCATCAATCATAGATATTTAGCTTATAGTTTCTGATGAACTGTCAACACTTTTAACTTCATTACAGTTGTTAGAAGCATAAACAGAATCAAGAGTGTCCCAAATATCTTTGGCATTAGAGCAAAATTTGATTTTCTCAAAATTATTCTCGGTCAAACCACTATATAGAATTTTCATTGCTCTAATGTTCAACGAAAACATTTTCTTTTCTTTTTCAGTCCAATCCTTTCTCAGTTTGAAATCAAAATCATTTGTAAAGACATTCCACATATCAAAATCAAAGGCTTTTACAAATGATGTCATTCTAGCCTTCCAAAACCAAAAATCGATATCTTTTAAATAAGGTGGGATTGTATAATCAAAACCTTCTGAAAGCGAGTAATACCCAAAATTAGCCATTAATAACTCTTGAGACGGTTAAGTCCTTTAAACAAGAGGTTGGCTCTGATACCAAATGTTAGAACAAGCTGACACCCAAGAGGGGGTGAATTGGGTGTATTATAAAAACTTAACTACTTTGATATTCTTTTCGCATCTTATGAAATCAATAAGTATGTAAGTAGTGAAATAAAAAAACATAATCAGTTATTGAAATCATATATGCTGGAAATATAAGAGTTCAGGGAAGAGAAGATACAAACTGTAATTTATCCTAGTTCGGTCCAATCCACGGTGACCTACGTCCAGTCCCCAGGCTCCTCATGAGATTTCAATCCACTATCTCCCTCAAGTTTAACCGGGTACTTGAGAACCACTACAATCTCACAAGTTTGATCCAGGCACTTGTGAAGCCTTTACAATTCTCCCACTGAGGTATGAGCTCCCCCTTACACATTATAAGGATACAATTTGTTTCCCACTCAAGATTCCCCAATCTTGAGTAACTCTCACAAATATAGAATGATTACAACGAATGATCACTTCTCTCTATATGAAGTAGATAATGATTAACACTGCAGTACATGATAGGAGTATTATCACAGTGCTTTGGTCAAGTAAGATTTAGAGTAATAGCATATCAACATTGTAGGCATGGGCTCTCGTCTTCGTTCATTTTGAATGACTCTTCTTTTATAGTTGATGAAGAGTATTTGACCGTTTGAGCTTTTCTTCTTCCCGTTAAGGCGTAAAATATTACTGTGGAACTAGCCGTTGGAAGCATCTGACACAAAAGTGCTTTCTTCGTCTTGTGTGTTAATCCTTATTTGATCACCTGGAAAATGCTTAATCACTAATATAATGAAGTGTTAGAATGATTAGAATCAATAAGAACAAGTCACACAAAATTTCAATGATCTTCCCTGTGTGCAAAATTCTTCTTTATATGTATGCAAAAATATTTCCTGCATGTGCAGAAATCTTCCCTCCGTATGCAGTTATCTTCTCAGGTCCCATTTGACAAATAAGTTGCCAATGAAGTCTTTTTTAGCAATTTTCCCTTAACTTATAGGGAAAATTTTAGAAAAA
This sequence comes from Inga laurina, assembly GCA_963855925.1. NCBI lineage: Eukaryota > Viridiplantae > Streptophyta > Magnoliopsida > Fabales > Fabaceae > Inga > Inga laurina. Next base: position 47,140,427 of record OY979713.1, on the reverse strand, counting down.
ATACCACTTGAATTTCAAAACCCTAAATTAGTGATTTGACAAGAACTTGCATAGTCAATTCTATTGTTCTTTTTATCAATTCCATTACGCTTCTTATTTACAGGATTTTGAAATTGAAATGGTAATTTTTTAAAATTCTTTCATAATTTATACTTGATTCCAAAAGAAACCCTTTTTGCAATAGGTGACGCTCTAACGGAAGAAGGGGTTGAGTTGAACTCTTCCAATCCAATATACGAAATGTCAAATAAAAAAAATTCAGAGGGAAAAAAAGTCCACTCTATCGGATTGCCTGATGTTCTCGCTTCAGCGATGATTTAAAAATTGGGCTTGTATTTTTGTTTTCACACTTGAGATTTTATTTAAAGAAAAATGGATTTGATGATGTGAGAGCATTTTGGGGCACTCAGTGGTTTGACTAAAATAACACTCATGACTAAAAAAGGTAGATTCAGGTGATAAAAGAGTTGATTTATAATTAAAAGATTATGGGTTTAAATCCCACCGATGTGAGAATTTTATTGGTGGATGATCTATAAATATCTCTATAAACACTCATTTAAACCCAAAAGAATATATTGATTTTGGTGATTTTGTAGGACTCAATTCATCTAAACTTTCTTGTACATAAGAGAAGAATAGCACTCTCAACTCATTAGAGGTCTTATAGGGGGAGACGGTTATTGAGTTATAGAAGGATGGGTCATGGACTCTTGCTTTGTTTCCTACTTTCCTTTCCGGTGAAATGCGTGACCTCGCTCTTGTGGGCTCAACACATGCAAGCTTGACATTTGTCTTCAACTGAAGCCTAGCCAGATTACTGTCGGATGATATTATTATTGGTCTTTATAATTTAATCAAATTTTAATTTTCATCTTCATAGTTTCATACTGTTATTTATGATTTATATAGTTTTAAAGGGATTTGATCTTAATTTAATGGTTGATCTCTATACTTATGAAATTAAAACTAATGATTTTTATGCCCTAATAAAACATATTGAAATTGATGAGGAATTAGCTGATTTGTTTATTGATTTTGGTACGTGTTTATTTTGAAATTAAATTTCTTTTTATTAATTTAGGTTGTGAGAAAATATTCTTTGCTTAATATCTTAATTTAAAAATAAACTATAGAAATAATTTTATTTGAAATTGACTTTAGTCTTTAATTTGATGGTGATAGTTTTTATTTGATTTTTTTTTTCATGACATAACTTAAAAAATGGGTTAAAAATTTCAAGGATGTTATTGTCATTGTAAATTCTATGCATTTTCTCTACTTTCTTTTCTTCCCTCTATCCAAATTCAAGGAGGTATAATATTATTTTTCCACTTTTATCACCCTCTATTTTTCTCTTTATTTTCTTCTTCTCTAATTTTCTCTTCATCCATCTTGTGTCTTAACAACGGGTGCACCAATCAATCATACAATCAGGAGGAGGAGGATTTATTACATATATTGTATTTATAGGCTTCAAACGTTGTTGAGGGAAAATAATCTTGTATGAATTGATAATATCACATTTCCCCTATTGATCATGGGGATAACAGTCACGGGTTATATTTCCTCATATAAATGAAGCCTTTTATTTCTAAAATATCATACGCAATATAATGTCATCACTGCAGAATTATTAATATTTGACAATTAATTTTTACGTGCATTTGAAGATTAAGAACTATCAAATCATGATGTATTATACAAGGTTTGAGGCCTTTGGCATGCATTGCGAAGTCTTTGGGTAACCATGTGTTTGGGTAACATCAAATCACAATTTTAAAAGCCTTTTCTTATAAATTAAGATAAGATTTTTTTTCTATATTTACCTCGTAAATAATAAAAATTATTATCCAAAAACTAACGCGCACACTAAATCCTCAGTAACCGCTCCACTCTTTCCCCCACCCTGCTGAGTGATGAGTACGCAGTCAATGTCATCATTTCTCAGTTCTCGTTGCTAATATATATGTCCACTTCATAGCATTTCTTAAACATCTTGAAACGCCAAGCAGTTTCCAGCCTTCGCCGACACTAGGCACCCGATCCTCCTCTTCAGCCCTGAGGAATTCAATCTTCATATTAAGTGGTGCCTTCGATCTTCCGGTGAATTTTCTGTTCTATATACCTGTACTCGACGTACTGCATAAGGAAGATCGACAACTGTGTTTCAAAATCTTCTTTGTTTCTGGAAAACAATGACTAGAATTGATGCAGTGGAGTAGTTGAACTTGTAATCTCATTTATGCATTTCCGAGATGTTCTTGATGTTTTCAGAAAAATTCGCTAAATGATTGCAAGTTTTTTCACTATTAAACAATTTTGATAGCTCTACTTCGTGCTACAATAATTTTCAATATTGCCAACTTATGGAGCAATCTGTTCCTGGATTCGGTCGAATAAAGCAGTGAAATAGGAAGCTAGGGTTTCTCACTTTGAAATTGGAACCTCATTATCGTTATTTTTAAAACTGCCTCAGGCTTTCTGTTCCGTGCTAGTTTCAGAAGTTTAGCTGTAAAATGCAACAAAAATAAACTCACTGTGTTTTGCACCTTTATGCTTGTGAGTTGTCCTTAAGATACTTAAAGTATATGCCAATCTCGCTCTAACGGTAATTAAGATACTAATATCTGAGTTTACTTCTTACTCAGCTTTCCGATCTGCAGAAAACTGCAGCTTAGACCAAAGACGGAACACAATGGTTGGAACACCAGCAACGCAATTGTCTAAGATACAACGGAATTTCTCATCTACTCCTGGTGGTCCCAAAATTCGGGAGGAGAAAATACTAGTGACTGTTCGGATGAGGCCACTAAACCGGAAGGAACAAGTCAAGTATGACCTAATTGCTTGGGATTGCTTGGATGAGCAAACAATTGTTTTCAAGAATCCAAATCAAAAGAGGCCTGGGACAGCATACACCTTCGGTATATCTTTCGTGAAAATGTTTCGGTTTTTTAAACCTGTTCTTGCCACCTTTCTGATTGTTAAGAGGAAAGGATGTATAGTTTTTATATATGCAATTATTAGAACCTGGTTTCACAGCTGTAAGTTATTATAGATATAGATTACTATCGCATTTTCTCCCTTTTTTTTGTAGTAAACATATATAAATAAGTTTCTTTTTACTTTTCTTAGATAAAGTTTTTGCTCCTACAAGTTCAACTCAAAGGGTTTATGAAGATGGAGCTAGGGATGTTGCATTATCAGTAGTTTCGGGAATTAATGGTGACTTCTTTGAAGCTTAAAATTTTAATGTTTAGTTGTTTATGGGGCATATTAAAGCTTCCTTTTGATCCTTTTTGATTCATCTACATTCATTTGACCTTGCAGCAACAATTTTTGCACATGGACATACTAGCAGTGGTAAGACATACACTATGAGAGGCATAACTGAAAGTGTTATACAGGACATTTACACGTTTATCAATAATGTAAGTTACAATTGATACCCATTTTATATAGAATATTCTTGTTGGATGAAAGGTGACTGAGCATGGAGCTGTTCTAAAATAAATCCTATGAACAAAATCTTATCGCGTTGTTTAACGGGAAAAAAATTTGTATTTAAGAAAGTTCTCTGTTTATTCCAATCCCACAGACACCAGGGAGGGATTTTATTTTGAGGGTCTCCGCGATGGAAATTTATAATGAGATGGTTATAGACCTTTTGAATCGTGAATCCGGCTCTCTCAGGCTTTTGGATGATCCTGAGGTATAGTTAACAAAAAGATTTCTTTTGAGATTTACAAGTAAATTGTATGCATATCCTTTACAGACGGTTCTTTTTCTTGTTGTTGGTATTTTTTGGTATATAGAAAGGGACTGTTGTGGAAAAATTAACTGAACAAGTAGCCAAGAATGGTCAACATCTAAGGCACCTGATCGGCATCTGTGAAGGTAACGTAGACTGTTTAGTGAGAATCAGAGGCTTCTTAGTTCTTTCTTTAGCAGTGGTTATCATCATACAATGCAAATAATGTTAACATCTTTGACTGCTGTGGATGCCTGAAGTCCATTTCCTTTGTATAACAAGAAGCAAAACTGTTGTAGAAAATAACATTCACTTTACACTCGATAAGAAAAGCATTAATGGTATTGCCGTTATAAATTATTTTCATGCTTTGTATAAAAAAAAAAAAAATTATTTTCATGCTACCATTATTCTTACTAGCATTGAACCCGCAGCTCAAAGGAAAGTTGGTGAAAATTCTCTAAATGATAAAAGCTCAAGATCGCATCAAATAATCAGGCTGGTATGCTCAAATCGTGTTCATTTATTATAACTTTATAGAGATAAAGCATGCATATTAGTGTCTGAGTAATCAGTTAACTACTCTCAGTCCAAAAGTTTGCTATATTTTTTCCTCCTTGGAGTCTTCCGGGCACTACATAAGTTTTATTTGAAATAAAACTGTTTTCTAATAACTCTTGGGTGGCTATGCCCTCTTGACATTGTCAATCTTCTCATTTCTCTTTTCTAGTTAAGTCAAAGGGTGAAGATGGTTTTCCTTATGTATTGATATGCAACCATTGTTTGCCTTTTCTTCTTGTAGTTCTATCAGCATTAAACCAATTTTTATTTGTATGCATATGTGTATGTATCAGACCATAGAGAGCAGTCTGAGGGAAAATTCAGGCTGTTTGAAGTCTTATTTAGCCAGTCTGGTATGCTAGATCTACTTTATTCTGACCTGAAATTTTTCTTATCAAATAAGTCATACTGATTGAAATTTCTAATGCCCGTAGAATTTGGTGGATCTTGCTGGAAGTGAACGCATTTCTCAAACAAAAACAAGTGGTGCAAGATTAAAGGAAGCTAGTCACATTAACCGAAGTTTATTGACACTCACAATGATCATCAGGAAGTTAAGGTTAGCAGCTCTAGATATCTGTAAGATGCCCCATTGCAAGTGAACTACTTGTTATTTTGCTTCTTTTAGGACAACATGATTTCTCATAAATTTCTTGATGTTTGATTTTTTGAAGCAAAAATCCTGAGGTGTTGATAAAAACTTGAGTGTAAAAAATAATCCCATCTATTTTAACAACGGTCTTATTGAGTTGCTTCCTATTGAGTGAAAAGCTATATTAACAGTCTGCTTTCTGCAAGCGTGGTGGCTTTTCTGATTGTCTAAAAACTTTGACAGACCTTAATTATGTTGTTGAATAGAGCTGTTTGATTATTTTCATTTTTTCAGTAAAGTTTATTTACTCTGGGAGGTTGAGTAATTTAAAAGTGGCCTTGATTATTGTGATATGATAACTTACTTTAGTGCTACGTAATTTGGTCAAAACACAAGCGTCTAGTTGAGCTTTCGGGTCCCTTGTATGCAGTGGTGGAGAACGTGGTCACATACCATATAGAGCCTCAAAGCTTACTAGAATTTTGCAGTCTTCGCTTGGGGGAAATGCTCGGACAGCAATTATATGTGCTATAAGTCCAGCCTTAAGTCATGTGGATCAGACAAGAAATACTCTTGCGTTCGCAACCAGTGCAAAGGATGTCATTAATAATGCGCAAGTAAACATGGTAGGGTCTAATGCCTTAAATTGAGGTAGAGAATCATTTTTTCTTTAGTAGAAATTCTCTTGAATATTACTGAAGTAATGCATTCTCATTTGCATAAAATCCTAATACCTCTGATTCAAAAAAAAAATCCTAATACCTAGCGCACTTCATATTGTGTTTTAAGAATTATTTTTCTCATATTAAAAATAGCCAGTTTAAGCTGAGGGTGTTTTTCCCACAGATTGTTTCAGATAAGACCCTGGTTAAACACTCGCAAAAGGAAGTGGCAAGGCTTGAAGAAGGGTTGCGAAGCCCTGAACTTACTTCATCTTCATGTTTAAGGTCTTTGTTAGCTGAAGAAGAGTTGAAAATTCAACAGGTATACTTATGGTAATTTTCGTGCACCTGAACTAAATATTGGAATGATCTCCCCTAATCTTCTAAATGGATTATTGTGTTCTTGTATCTTGGGGCTTTTAGCTTTTCATTACTTTGTCACAAGAGTGGTCAAGGATTTTCACCATGTGCCATAATTTCTGCACTTGCTGTAAAATAGGTGACCAAGGCATTTACTTGCTCCTTTTGGCTTTCACAATTTTTTTATCGATGCAATTATTTTGCCTTTTGCAAACAAGTTCAGACCACTAGCTTGAATCAGTCAACTCTCACTACAATAGGTGACCAAAGCATTTATGCAAAGGGAAAAAAATGATATGCACTTAAATGCAGATCCGCAAGTGTAAAATGTCTGCAAACAACTGTTTGGTTTTTTCACAATTAAATCTTCACATGATTGAGTTTCTTAAAGAACGTTTTGCACATGTCATAGTTTTATATGAAAACGTCGTAGTAAAGATATCTAAAACAACACCTTATCACATAGAAAAAAATGACCTTCTTGAAGTTTCTATAATCCCTCCCTTTCTTTTGAATGAAGAAAGAGAATTTGCAGTTGATAATTACAAACTTATATTTGCAGATGGAGTGTGAGATGGAAGAGCCAAAGCGGCAGCTGGCACAATCTCAATTTGAACTTGAAAGAAGGAATAAAATTCAGAAGATTGTAAGAGAGATTATGACAACCTTATTGAACATTAATTTTCTCTCAACTAAAGTTATTAAATTGTTGCAGGGATTAGATCAGAATGGGCCCTCTAGTCAAGTGGTTAGATGTCTTTCTTTTCCTGTAGAGAATGAAACAACTCCGGGTGAACATACCCTAGAGCAAAGAGAAACACTAGGCAGGCATGCAATATTGAAGAAACTACTGGCTTCTCCTGATCCATCCATACTGGTTACTGAGATCCGGAAGCTTGAGAATCGGCAGCTACATCTGTGTGAGGATGCAAATCGAGCACTTGAAAACCTGCATAAGGATTTTGCAGCCTACAAATGTGGACATCATGAAAGTGCTGAAGCTATGTCGAAAGCGCTGTCTGAAATAAAAGACATACAAGACATGCTAGTAGCTTGCTCTACTCCAGAAAATATTGTGGTTTCAGACAAAGCCAACTTGATGGAAGAGATCTCTCGATTGAAGTCTCAAGGAAGCACTATTGCATCTGTAGAAAGGAAGTTGGAGAATGTTCAAAAATCCTTTGACAAGCTCGTCTTATCTTTTCCGAGAGCAGAAGGGACTCCAGAGAACAAGACCCAGTTGAAATCCAAGAAAATTCTTCCTTTCAGTTTAAGCAACAGCCCCAACGTGCAACATATAATACGTGCCCCATGCTCGCCTTTATCCTCTTCTTCTAGGGTCATGGAACATGAAACAGAGAACAAGGCACCTGAAAATGACATTTCTCTTACAAGTAGTGATAAATGTCTAAAGTCACCTAGAGACGTGTTTTTTTCACTGGAAGGAAGCCCAGCTATGCAGCAATTGAAGTCAATGAATGTTAAAAAGATTCAGAGGATGTTTAAGAATGCTGTTGAGGAGAATCTACAAAGCTTCAGAATTTATGTGACTGAGTTAAAAGAACTAGTGGCGAAACTGAATTACCAAAAGCATCTTCTGGTTTGCCAGGTAATATTTATTTTACAACAGATAATTCTGGAGATCCCCGCTATAATTAACTTGCTTTATTACTATTTTCTTTTACTCATCATTGGAAATACTTCGTGCATTCAACCTTTGATTACTCGTAACTCTTTATTGGTTCATAACTTCCTTTAATGGGATGCCAATCTCTGAGTTGCGCTATAATATAAAGTCATCATCTCCATCACGGTGTGTCACAGGACATACAGAGCTAGAGCATAATACCCTTGTGGTGCTTGTGTAGTTAGAGTATTGCAATAATTCTTTCTTCACCGAACAAGAGGTCTGCCATTTTACCGTTATTTAGAGCTGGTTTGTTATCAATTTGTTAGCTCCACAATAAAAAATTAATTTGTAAGATATTGGAGTAAGGGAAGGTGGCGTATCTTTCTAATGTGACACACTCTGCTCACTACTCGCAGCATCTTTCCATCTTCTTCCTTTCCGTTTTTTAATCTCTACCACACATATATACATACACAGCACGCACACACCTGATAGTTTTTTTCAAGTATTTTGATCTTACATTTCTTTTAATTAAAAATATTAAAATATAAAAATAGATTCTTTTTGGCCAAATAAAAAATAGATAGTTGAGATTAAAAATGATAGAGTGGAATGAAATGTCAAGCCGTATTACTCAAAAGTAGCGGCAAGGATTGTCTATTAACATAAAATACCAGATGTTGCGGATAATACATGTCCAACAGGAATTCCTAGACCTTAAATGTCCTTTTTTTTATCTTCCCCTTGTAAGTTTTGGAGCTTGAAGCAGATACAAGTGCACGTTCTCCCGTACCGTGGCATATTCTATTTGAACAGAATAGAAAACAAATCGTCATGTTGTGGCACTTATGCCACATTTCGCTTGTACATCGCACACAATTTTATCTTTTGTTAAGGGGAGACCCCTCTGATCATATATATTTGGAAGTTGAAATGAGAAGGTTGACATGGCTAGAGCAACACCTGGCAGTGCTAGGGAATGCTAGTCCTGCACTTCTAGGGGGTGAGCCTGCAGGGTCCGTCTCTGAAAGGTAGAAGATTTTTTTTTTTTTCAAAAAAAAAAAAAAAAAAAAATTCTTTTTAGTTTGTTCCAAATTGAAGTGACGTGTGCTTCTGCGTCATATTTCTACTTAATGAGATAGGCTAGTGAATGTGAACACAAAATGATTTTAATCATTCGCTGTTGGTTTGTTGAATCACAAATGCAGCATCAAGGCTCTTAAGCAAGAAAGGGAGTATCTGGCTAAGCTAGTGAATTCTAAACTTACCGCCGAAGAAAGAGAACTGCTTTACGCTAAATGGGAAGTTCCAGCAGTAGGGAAGCAAAGGAGGCAGCAGCTGGTGGATAAATTGTGGACTGATCCTTATAACTTGCAGCATGTACAAGAAAGTGCAGAAATTGTGGCAAAGCTCATTGGTTTTTGTGGATCTGGCGAAAATCTTAGCAAGGACATGTTCGAACTGAACTTTGCAAGCCCTTCTGATAAGAAAACATGGGCGGGCTGGAACTTTATATCAAATCTTTTGAATTTACGACACAAATTTGTCCTTTTCACTTCATTTCCCTTTTTTTTACTAGTTTTTTCTCTCTGCATTTATCTCCTCTACAGTGCAAAGGGACATGATACATCCAATTAGGCACGGAATATAAAGTGTTTCTGTATAATCTCGGAAATCTTATATAGCGGGGTGGAACTTCATATCAAATATTTTTCATATCTGAATCTGAGAGTGTTTCTTTCCTTTTCTTTCTTATAAAACTTCTGCTGACTATATTAAGAAAATAATTTGATATTACTTGAAATTTACATAATATATAAATTTATTATTATGATTTTTTTGGTAGAATGTCTTGTAAAGGTAAAAGCATTAAAGGTTTTGGGATCTCTCGTCAAAAAATAATTAGTAATTTTTTGGGAAGAAATTGATGAGGGATTGATTACCTGTAATAACGTGGTGATATATATATGTATGTGTGTGTGTATATATATATATATATAATATTTTTATTAAATATTAATAATTTTTTAGCCAGCAATATTCTAATTGGTTCCCTGGGTAAAATTATTGGTGCCAATTTTCAAGGCATACAATATGGATCAAAACGGGACTACAAAATCATTACTATAAATAAGTTGGGTGATAAGGTCATTATGATGGTGGATAATTGGCAAATGACTTTACATAAGTTCCTTAATTCTTTCTGCAGATTCTGGAAAAAATAAAAATCTATTTGAGGCCTTAACTTAGTCTTAAAAATAAAGGTTAATTTCTTTTTATCTCATATTAATGGTTTCTTTTCCATAATACTTCTGTCCATGAGGACATTTTTATTTCTGCCCATTAAATTTTATTCATTAAATGGAAGTGGTATTTTTTAAAAAAAATAATTACAAACAAGCATTTTAACTATTACGTAATGCTATAAATTAGTTAAGAATGTTTTATCAGTAGATGCAGTTCTTTGAAGTTGAAGGAATGATAACAATAATATTTATTCATCCGTGGCTTTAGGTAACATGAATGATGAAGTGATTCATGAGGTTTGAAAGATAAAACAGCAGAGGGAGTGGGGGTGATTGGGTCTGGGTGAGTGAAAGGGGAAATGCTAGAAGTTGAGCGACTCCGAGGAAAAAAATAATAGGATGATTACAAAAGCAAAAAGAGAAGAGAAATAATTGGTGAGGTTGGTGTTGAGAATGACTTGAAGAGACAAGTGGAAGGAGGGAGCTGAGAGATCGGAAGGGAGGAATTTGGAGCACGCACGGGGATTCTTATTAGGGTTAGGGAAAGGGAATGTAATTGCGTGTAACGGGAAAAAACCATTTTTTGGCATAAGGCCTCCTCAGAGAAACAACGGTCCATTTACCGGCGATGGCCGCTGGTCGCTCTTTCCTTCTCTTGCCTCTCTTCATCCTCACTCTCTCTTTCTCTCCCACCCGACTCTCTAATTCTGAGGACGAAACCCTCCTCCAACTTAACAGATCCTTCTCCCCTTCCTCCTCTCTCTCTTCTTAGGTCCCCAATTCCTCTGCTTGCTCTGCCAAGTGGGCCGACGTCTATTGCACCAACAACCTCATCGTCGGTTTGCACCTCTCCAACATGGCTCTCTCCGGGGACATTAACATTGATGCCCTCCTTCGTCTCCCTACCCTTCGCAGCATTGGCTTTCTTAACAAATCCTTCCCTGGTCCCATCACCAAATTCAATAAACTCACTACCCTAAAGTCTCTCTTCTTGACCACTAACCATCTCTCTGGACCTATTCCTTCCGATTTCTTCGCAAGCCTCATCGCCATAAAGAAAATCAGCCTCTGGCAATAATTTCTCTAGCAACATACCCAACTCTTTGGTCAGGCTCCCATTGTTGGCAGAGTTGCGCTCGAGGACAATGAATTCTCAAGAGCAATTATGTCTTTCAGTCAACACTTTCAACTGTTCAACATTTCCAACAACCGATTGGAATGAGCCATCCTCGACGAACTGGCCAAGTTCAACGCGACATGCTTTTCTGGAAACCCAATGTTGTGCGAGAAAGTGGTGGGAAAGGAATGCAAGGGAGAGAAGAAACAAAGTAGTAATTTGCCGAAGGTAGTGATAATGGTTTTGATGGCAGTGGTGCTGATAGTGGTATTGATAAAGACGGCATGGAGACGAGAGGGCGACAAAAGTGTGGGAGGGATGGGGGATAGAAGATGGTGGAGGGGAAGAGATGGTGCAAGTGCATCTGCCCAACTCCAACCATAGCAAGACATCTGAATCAAGTAGGAAAAGGTCAAATTTTGTATCAAAAAAGAATGCTACAGGGGACTTGGTGATGGTGAACGAAGAGAAGGGGGTGTTTGGGATGCACGATTTGATGAAGGCCAAGGCGAGGTGCTGGGGAACGGGGGCATGAGTTTTGCTTACAATGCCACCATGAGTAGTGGATTGTCGATGGTGGTAAAAAGGATGAGGGAGATCAACAAAATTAGCAAAGACCCCTTCAATGCCGAGATGAGGCAGTTTGGCAGAATCAGTCACCCCAATATTCTCACCCCTTTGGCCTACCATTATCGCAAGGAGGAGAAGCTCATTGTGTCTGAGTACATTCCCAAAGGTACTCTGTTGTATGTCCTGCATAGGGATAGGGGAACATGCAACGCCTTGAGTTTCCTGCATTCTCAATTTTGGATCCCACGATCTACCCCACGGAATCCTCAAGTCCAGCAATGTTATGCTGAGTGATACATACCAAGCGCTCCTCAAGGACTTCACCTTTCATCCCCTCGCCAATCCAAACAATGCTCCCCAAGCACTATTCGCCTGCAATACTCCATATTACACACAGTACCGGCAAGTGTCCCACAAAACCGATGTATATTACCTCGGAATCATCATCTTAGAAATCATGACTGGCAAATTCCCTTCTCAATATCACAACAATGGCAAGGGCGGCACCGATGTTGGGCAGTGGGTATTGAAGGCCATCGTAGAGGGAAGAGAAGCCGAATTGATAGACCCTGATATTCATACTAACATCATCCACTCCCCCAATCACATGCTGCAGCTTCTCCAGATCGGGGCTAGCTGCACAGAAAAAAAATCCTCAACAACGACTTAACTTGGACCAAGCCATTTGAAGGATAGAGGATATTCAAGTCTAACAACACACGCAATGCAAGGCCTCTATCGCCATTTTTCATTACTTTCTCAAGTTGCGTGCTATTTAGGTCTATCAACTGCAAGTTTGTATATACTCCTATTATATAACTTCGTGGATCTTCTTCACAGAGGCTAAAACTCCGATCCAACCAAATGGGATGATGACTACACTCTCTTATCTGCTGACACCATCCTTGTTGCAATTATAATCCATTTATGATCCATTGAAACCCTGTTTAGACAATTTTTAGGAGCTGGGACTCATCATATATACACACGCTCACACACACATTCACAGGAACTAGTAGTTTTCCCCTGCCCGTCATTACATTCTCACATTGAAGAATTACTGCCATCTCTCTCACTCATCCTCTAAGATTTTTTTCTTATGTATGTTTGTCAATACAAGTTTGAACTTCCGAAGTCTTCCTATAGAGAGAGTTGAACCCCTAATCCCAAGTAATGCCGCCATAATTAATACTCCCTCCTGTCCTAATTATATGATATATTTACCTAACTTTGGAGAAATTAAGGATAGTGGTTAAATTAGTTAATCATATTATTTTCCTAAAATACCCTAATTTAAAATGACATCCAATTACGTTAATTATCTTTTTTTTTTGTACCTCTCTTGCCTCACACACGACTTCTCCAAGCTCTCACACAATCCGGCATTGTCAATTTCCTTCAACAACTTCCGATCCACTCTTATTAAACTATTAATTTGTTTAATTATTATTGAAAAAGTATCAATAAGGGGTATTTTGGGAAGAAATTGATAAAAATTAGAACTTTATCCTATAATTAGGACCAAGATCAACTTTCAAATGTTGTTTTATAATTAGGACCGGAGGGGGTATATAATAATAATCTTTTGCTTTAATTTTGACAATAAATATAAAAAATAAGGCACAAATAATTTCAAGGTAAATTTAATATAGTAATTTGTTTTGTGTGTGTGTATTCGGGGGTGGGCGGTAACCGTGTCCACAAATAACAAACCTGATATCCACTTCCCTCTTGTAAATATCCTCTATATATCCATTTCGCTCCACTTTTATGGACTCATCATTTGAGGTCATATAACTTATAAAAATATTATATCAAATAACAAAAATACGTGTGAATAAATTTAAATCATTAAAATTTGATGTAAATAGTTGATATCTTCGTATTTTTATTAAAATACTTTATAGATTTTTTTAACTTTTTATTAGATATTAAATGTCAACAATTCATAATTGATCTAATTATGAGCATATAAATAAAAGTAAAAGGTAAGTGAACGGTAATAATGAGGATAAAAGTATGCTTTAATTAAATAGACATAGGTTTGTAACAAGTTACAAAAGGTCTAAAGGTTAGGCATGAGACTGGCCTATATATAAGGTCCTTTAAGGTATGAGTATGAGTTGTCAAAAAGTCTACCATGACCTATAGTCTTTTTAAAAGTCTACTTAAAATATAAACTTTTAAATAGACTTAATAGTTTATACCTCTAAGACCATATATAACTATTTAAACCTATTTAAAAGATGAGATTATGTTTTTAATGTGATTTGGGGCTGTAAGAAGATTACCAATGATTTGATTATTTAAATAAATATAATCCAAACTTACAATAAAATATCAAAATTTTATTTATTATAATCTCATAAAAACTCAACATGATTACAAGTTTACAATAATACTGGAAGGATAATTTGCTTATAATAATAATAATAATTAAAACAATCCTAAAAATTCCTTACGGTCGCAACAATAATCCAAGACTTTGATATAATTTCTTCTGCATTTGATGACTCCAACAAAATGAATCAAGTCATTAATATTAAGGAGCATATTCAACACCTACTTGTAGTTGTAACAAGTTTTGACTAATAATTGAATCATGGTTGTCATGTTGAGCAACCAAAGAGAATATGGGGAGAGGTGAGCAGCTGATGAATGTAAAGCTTGTGCGTGTTTAAGGCTAATTTAGTAATTTTACAAATAATTTATAAAATTGATTGAGAATATATTATACTATCTTTGATCATTAATATAAGAGTTATGGGAGTTGGATTTCGTCTTAAATATATGACCTCAATCTATTTTATATCCCAAATTTATAATTATTTCTCTACAATATCCTTATTGATTACAATATTAAGAGTATCTACATCAAAGGTTAATTACAATTAAGAAAGACATTTTAGGAAAATTCATCTTACATTTGTTATAAATAACCAACTTATATAATTTTATTAATATATTCAAATTAATTAAATTAATATTATATTCAAGACAGGATGTAACATATAGTTTTATATAACAATGAAAAAAATATAAATAGGTTGGGTCCGTTGGCTTATAGATTAGGGAAAGCTAGGTATTCTCCCCCGTGCATTGCACTTGACAGTGTTTTTTTTCATGCCATATTCAAAATATTAATTTTTTTATTAAATACAAATAAAATGATCTTGATTAAGAGATTTACTAATCATTCTTCACATTTGTTTATAAATATTGTTGAAAATTGTGCCGTAGAGGCCAATCTTTGTATTTTGAATATTATTAATTTAATGAATTTTCTCCATTATGTTATCATATTATTCGCATGAACACTCTGATGACTGTATCATTAGATAGATCATAAAGATTGTCCCAATTGTCCCTGGTTAGTCATCTATATGGGAGTAGAGATGAAATAAAACCAGTATGACTTTGATAAGATATGGAGATACGAATCAAAGTCTTAGGCACTTGTAATAGTACAAGGTACTGGATTGACTCGCTATAAGAAAGCTGCATGGATCAAGTCATAAGCTTATCTTATATATAACCATGTCACAATGCCCTTCGACCCAAGGTTATCATGGATTGCTATATGAGAGTTGCTAAGCATTGAGTTAGTCAAAATACGTGTTCTTATCTTTACTTGCTTCATAGAAGAGAATCTCACTTTTCTCAGCTACGAAACAAGTAAAGAGGGGCAACTGTGAACACCCTATTTTGTCCGGGCCCCACTAAAAAACTACAAAAAAAATTGATAATGATTGGTGTCCAAATTGGCAATCATCATTGAAAGAAAAAATAAAAAAAATGAAAATAAGAAAAATAAGGAAATCTTCCTATTGATGATGATCGGTGTCTAAATAGGCAATCATCATTGAAAGGGGAAAAATAAAAAAATAAAAACGAAAATTAAAATAAATCCCCTCATTGATATGATTGGCAATGTCATTCATTAAGGGAAAATAATAAATAAAAAAAATGAAAAATAAAAAATAAAAAATCTCATTTATGTTGATAAGTTTAAATTAGGAAGTTACTTGTGGGGAGAATAATGAAAAAAAAAATTAAAAACGAAAAAATCTCCACTAATGATAATTAGGTCAAGTTAGGAAGTTTTATCAATAGAAAATACAAAAAAAATAAAAAAAACGAAAATTAAAAAAAGAAAAAGAAAAAAGGGAGCATTTATGAAGAAAACGCTACCTTGAGACTATAAATAGGAGTGCAAGGGTTGAAGCAAATGGGGATAAGAATTTTGGGAGAGCAAGGAGATAAGCTCATCGTGGTCTTGTGAATTTGCATTTTATAGTCCAACTGAATTATCTCATACATAGGTAAGAGCGGATTCAAAGAATAAAAGGTACGCATAAATCTCCTCACTTTTGACTTCTTTTTTATTTAACTTGTGCTACTTTTCTTTTTTTTCTTAATCCCTTTTTTAGGTCCTCTTTCAAAAAAAAAAAGAAAAAAAAATATTTTGACACATTTTGATAAATGAAAATAAAATGGAAAAACTCTCTTTTACAAGAAAATAAGAAAAACGTTTTTTGAAAAAAAAATAAAAAACACAAACCCAACAAAAAAAAAGATATTTTTCTCAAATAAATTAAATAAACATTTTTCTAAAAAAACACCAACCAAGTGACACGCTTTTCTTCCCCCCGAACTACGTGGACTTTGATCCCTCTAAAGGGTACGTAGGCCCTAGGTTTTCATCCTAGGTCAAGTTCAATTTTATAAATAAACATATTTTTTCTTATTTTCTTATTGTAAATAAATATTCTTTTTTTTTTAAATAAGTATATTTTTCCTTATTGTAAATAAGTGTTCTTTTTTTTTTTCTTCTATTTCTTTCATTTCATTTAGTTTTGTAGATATTCTTTTTTTTTTTTATTTGGGTAATTATAATAAAGTTAAAGGCCATTTTTATTTTTAAATAAATAACTTAGGGTAACCATTCTTATGAATGGGTGTTGTGGGGTGCCTAACACCTTCCCCACACACAATCGACTCCCGAACCCTAAATGGTTTTTATAGACTAGTTTCCATTTTAAAAAAGTTTCTAAAGTTATCCTATTTTCTAAAATTTTGGTGGCGGCTCCATGTTTTCCAAATTCCGGGTGCTACAGCTTGGCAACTCCACTGGGGATAGTTTGAGAGTCAAGCCCATTTAAGTTAAGTGTTTAAAAATAATTTGGCCTTAATTTTATTTTAATTACCCTTTTTCTTATTTGTTTTTTGTGTGAATAGTTGTTTTTATTTTTTAAATTCCTTATTCATCTATTTGTTTGTTTTTTTTTCTTTTTCTATCTATCTTGTGATCTAGTTAGCAGATGAGGGTTGGGTAGAACCTAGGCCCATAGGTTGGTATGCTCTCGACACACACTGAGCACATACACTATTCTCCTCACACACATTTTGGGCCCTATACCCGGGTCTGTGAGTTCCTTAGGTGAGTGGAAGTTTCTAACAGTCTCCCTGTGGGGTTTTAAGAACCCCCTGAGATTACTGTGAAGACTTCATCCTAGTTGTTACTCATTTGGTGAGGTTGATCCCTGTGGGGTTTTAAGAACCCCCTGAAGGTCAACTTCATCAAATGGGGTCTTCATCTTTATGATGGGGACAGTTAGGAAACCTTTATCTGTGAGAATTAGAACCACCTTAAAACCATTGTTCCTATTAGTGGAAATTATCGACCTGCCCAATTAATTAGTACCTGCCTTTCTTAGGATAGATACTACTAACCTAGGGTCATTCCTAAAATAGGACACTGGAGGGCATATATTTATTTATTATTGATAATAATTATTATCATCCATGCATTATCAATGAAACCCCTAGGATTGAGCGACTAGCTGCCGCTCCACTTGAGTATTTATCTAGCATCACTTCACATAAAGATACATCACAAGGACGATGTATACATTAGATAGCCAACCTTAGTCTAAGGGTCCGTGATCGTAAAAGACCATCAATCATATTAGAAAACATCTCAATGAGAGATAATCCTTTAGGACTCATGAGGTATCACTATATCATTCATTAGCATTTTAGCTTCATTTGATATGGGCCTTGGACATAATCATCATTTTTTAAAACCCTTAGCCGCGTGATGGCTTGGGCCATTTGCAGGTTAATGGACACTTCATTCTCCCTATGAGGTAATAGATCTCTTGAGGATGTGAAGTTCTTTTTCTTAATGTCCATCACCCATATCAAAACTTGAAGTATAAGTAATCACTCTTTCATATCTTATGAGATATCCTTGTATCATCCATTGGCATTTAGCTTCATTTGATATGGGCCTTAGACATAATAAACATTTAACAAAACCCTTAGCTGCGTAATAGCTTGGGCCGTTCGCAAGTTAATGGGCACTTCATCCTCCCTATGGGGTATTGGATCTCTTGAGGAGGTGAAGTTCTTTTTCTTAATGTCCATTGATAAGTAAAATATTTGCATGTTTATTTTCCCTTATATGATGATTTTATGGACGATATTTGCGTTTAATATAATAAATTTGGGTGTGATTTATAAATAAATATTGTTTTTGGAATAAACAGCATTTTAAAAAAAAATAAAAAAAAATAATAAATAAAAAAAATTAAAAAAAAAATACTGTAGCAGCACCGGCCATTGTAGCAACCGCCAGCACTGTAGCATGTCGACGACACTGTAGCAGCCGCCAGGGGAATAGTAGCAGGTCGGCAGGTACTGTAGCAGCCGCCGGGGGAATAGTAAAAGTACTGTAGCACACGTTTTTTCCCCCCTATAAATAGAGATCAAGGCCAAGCTCAAGGAGGAGAAGAGAGGAAGAGAATCAGAGGTCCTTCTGTGACAATTAGAGGCCCTTCTCTGACAAGAAAGAGATCCTTTCTCTGATAGTTCTGAAAAAAGAGTGTGTTACTTTCTAGATTTAATTTCATTGTATCAATTGTTGCATGCCTCCATCTTGGAAGGCTTAGGATTTTATTACTTCTTGCATGCCTCCATTTTGAAAGGCTTAGGATTGTATTGCATTTTGCATGCCGCCTACATGGAAGGTTTTACCTCCTCAATGGACGGCTAGATTTCTTCATCTTTCATTCATTTTTTGGTTGTATGTTTATGTTTGATATTGTAATATTCAAGTTTATTTAGTATTTCTGAGGATTTCATTCTAGCTTCATATAATGTCAATTTATTTTGGTTTTGTTTTTAATTTCATCATGTGCTAAACTTTTATTTTCCTAGGGTGATGACGTAGCTTACTAATGACGGATTGAATCTTAACTTATTAAATCTAGTTTGAATTTCTCCTTCATGATTGAGTTTTAATTATTATTCTTAATGCTTTTGATTGACTGGCCATCTTTTGAATGATTTCAATATGCATGTTGAGACCGGAAGGAGATACATGTGTGTAGACCCTATAATTAAAACCATGACTTGCATATGAAATAGGAATATATTCATATGAGTTGTGTAGTCTTATTGAGTTCCATAAATCTTAATGTATAATTAATTGCTTAAATTCATATAGGAATATATTGGATTAGCAATTGATTATAGAATTGCTTGACCTTGGAAGAGGCTAGTAATTAAATTAGGGAAACTCGACTATCAATCATGTGGAATAAATTGGGCTAGAATAGATAAGTGATTCAATCCGGAATTTGTTAAGTGAAATCTAATCCCTAGGACTTTTTCTCATATTTGCTTTCATATCATTTGCATTCATATTTAATTGTTTTTCTTTTATTTTATTTTGCACTCTCAATCACCAATTAATCGATCGACTGAATAGAATTAAAATTACTCATTTTGGTACTTAGTGCTCAATCCTCGTGGGAACGATACTCTACTTATTTCTATATTACTTGATTACGACAGTGTACACTTGCACTATTAATTGATCATCTGAACTCGTATCATCCATCACCCATATCAAAACTTGGAGTATAAGTCATCACTCTTCATGTCTCATAAGGTATCATTGCATTATCTATTGACATTTAGCTTCATTTGATATGGGCTTTGGACATAATAAACATTTAACAAAGCCCTTAGCCGCATAATAGCCTGGGCCGTTCGCAGGTTAATAGGTACTTCATCCTCCCTATGGGGTATTGGATCTCTTGAGGAGGTGAAGTTCTTTTTCTCAATGTCCATCACCCATATCAAGCCTAGAAAGCACATGTAATCATCTGCATAGCATGCATTCGGAAATACTTTCTGACTCTTCCTGCTATTTTCTTTAATAAAGGACAAGCAAGTTATCTAGCAACTAAAAATTTGGCACAAAGGTTAAACGACACAAGAACCAGGTTTAAATCAAGTTCCTATAGGAAAGGTGTATTGCATTCTTATCACTATGGTTAATGACAAGATCTTGGCTAGGATGGGATTCAAGGTCCCTCCTATCTAATGATTAACTCTAGTTCTCCCTGTGGAATAATAGATTCCCTGAGGAAGTTAGAGGATGCTTGTGCCAGAATACCTTTATACCAATACATCATGGATAACTCGCTATGCCTGCTTGAAATTGTGAGTTCAAATAAGCTAATGATATTTTGTTCCTTTATAAGCAGGTGACACAATATTGCTCCATCTAAATGTCCTAGCCAGTTACCCCCTACGCATTCATACAACACACACTCATGTAGTCGTTAGATGGCAGCCATCGGGTGCAAATGAAGCCGAATCTAATATGAATCATTGGATAGGAAGGGAAGATTAGCACTCTGAAAATCCCCATATAAGGAAGAAATTCCTGATGTTCTCTGAAGTGCTAAACAAGCCGACTGTTGCAATCGTTTCAACAATAGGCAAAAAGACCTGCACGTGGATTTTAGCTGATGATTCTGGAAGGGCTCTGGAAAATTGGGAGTTTGAGGACACCTTTAATTTTATTATCTTAGAGTAACATGTCTAGCTAAAAGTTGTCCTTTTATATTTTGTATGCGCTTTTAGGCAAACTCTTATATGAACCATGAATAAAGAATGATATGCAAATAAAATTCACTTATTTATATCCATTCTTCTTTTTTTTGCCTTCTACTCATTCGTTGTTCATTTTTCGCCCTCCAGGAAATCGATTTCCTCGGAACTCTTGTCCAACGCAGAGGTTTCTGAGTCCCTAAATGATGATTCGCTTGTTGCCATTGATATGCATGATTACGAGTGTGATGATGATGAGATCATTCAAGTATACAAAAAAATCCTCGAATCTGATGACAATAGAATGTGCCCACATGAAGATGTAATTGAAGTAATAAATATGGGCACAAAGGAAGAAAATAGAGAACTAAAGATAGTAGATAACCCCGAAAGAGAGCAAATGGTTGAACTCTTCAAAGAATTCATAGATGTGTTCGCATGGTCTTATCAAGAAATGCCAGGCCTTGATTCAGGGATTGCTTCTCACAAGATCCCCTTATTCCCAGACACTAAGGCTAAAAAGTATAAATTAAGGAGGCTCACTTCCGATATGTCCTTAGTGGTTCGAGAGGAGGTGATAAAGCAATTAGAAGCGGGTTTCCTAGAAGTAGCTAAATACCCACAATGGATAGCAAATGTCGTTCTTGTCCCAAAGAAGGACGGCATAATTTGAATGTGTGTGGATTATCGAGATCTGAACAAAGCTAACCCAAAAGATGATTTTCCATTGCCTCATATTGATGTCTTGATTGATAATACAGCCCGTAGCTATAGGTACTCATTCATGGATGGGTACTCAGGGTATAACCAAATCCCTATGGATAGAGAGGATAAAGAAAAAACCACATTTATTATATAATGGGGCAATTATTGTTACCGCGTCATGCCATTCGGGCTAAAGAATGCTGAGGCAACTTATTAGTGTGCCATGGTGGTACTCTTCCATGATATGATGCATAAAGAACTTGAAGTACACATGGATGATATGGTAGCTAAATCTTATGAGGGAGAAAGTCATGTTGTGGTGTTAAGAAAGCTATTTGAAAGGCTACGCAAGTACAAGTTACGACTAAATCCTAACAAATGCGTCTTTGGGGCTTTATCTGAAAAATTGTTGGGCTTTATTGTAAGCCAAAAAGGGATTACAGTAGATCCAGACAAAGTAAAAGCAATACGGGAAATGCCCCCTCCTCAAACAAAAAAGGAAGTTCGAAGCTTTTTGTGGTGACGGAATTACATTGCACGATTCATTGCCAACCTGACAGCAACTTGTGAGCCGATATTCAAGCTTTTAAAGAAGAACTGCACAAGGAAGTGGGATGAAGATTGCCAGCAGGTATTTGATAGAATCAAGGATTATTTGCTAAATCCCCTAATTTTGGTTCCTCCTGTACCAGGACGACCTTTAATTTTGTATTTAACAATATGACCAAACTCCAAGGGAGCCATGCTGGGGCAACAAGATGCATCTAAGCGAAGAGAACAAGCAATCTATTACTTGAGCAAGAAGTTTAATGATTGTGAGTCACGTTACCTGATGATCGAGCGAACTTGTTGTGGTTTAGTCTGAGCTACAAGGAGGTTGAGGCAATACATGCTTTACTACACCACTTGGTTAATTTCTAGAGTAGACCCACTCAAGTACATCTTTGAAAGCCCACATGTAGCTGGAAGAGTCTCTAAGTAGCAAGTAATATTGTCTGAATATGATATAAGATACGTCATTCAAAAATCCGTTAAGGGTGGTACGATAGCAGATCACTTAGCGGAAAACCCCATAGATGAATGCCAGCCACTAGATTTCAAATTTCCAGATGAAGACATGTGCTACAGAAGATCCGATCGAGGAAAGCAAATCGAAGGGGTGGGAAATGTATTTTGATGGGGCAGCAAACATGCATGGCAATGGTGTAGGGGCCGTAATCATATCCCCAGACGGAAAGCAATTTCCGATTGCTATAAAGTTAGGATTTGACTGCACCAATAACATGACAGAATATGAAGCTTGTATTAATGGTCTCCAGGCTGCCATAGATCTTGGGATAAAAAACCTAAAAGTCTATGGTGACTCAACTCTCATAATTCATTAGGTGACTGGTGAATAGCGTACAAAAGACCCAAAGTTGATCCCTTATCAAGAGTTGATCAAAAACTTTCAAGTAATCAATTTTCATCACATGGCTAGAGAAAAGAATCGCTTCGCTGATGCGTTAGCTACTTTAGCAGCTATGATCCAACTTGATTGTGGGGTCCAAGTTCAACCAATACAGATTGAGACTAGAAGAATGCCAGCATTTTGCTTCAATATTGGAAGAGAGCACGACGAGAAACCTTGGTACAATAATATCAGGATATATATAGAACATGGTACTTACTGTAACCCCCTTCGATAATCAGGCCGGGATTAATGTTTAATCACATTTAATTATCGAATAAGAAATCCAGGACAATTAAAAACTGTTTTTAAAACACCTGTACAAATGGATTTCCATTCATTTCATTCATTAAAACAAATGGCCTGTTTGGTCTGTTACATATACAATATCAGAGTAAGCACAATTCTCGACGTTCACCCGGGATAATAACATTAATCCAATGGTTTATACAAGGCATCATTGCCCATCTCAGTATCCATACCGGGGATTACACAAAACTATAGTACTATAATCTATACAATATATTTACAATGATTCAAAATGATCACCAGTTCGATATAAAACCAAAATATTTAACTAAGACTACCGCTGGCAGTCCTAATCGTCCTTTGCCACTTGCTTGCTTTTCGATCCACTTGCCCTGTCTAAAAATGTTATTTGGAAAGAATGAGATTCTAGAGAATCCCAGTAGCAACAGTTTATTTATATGATGCATATATACAAAGCAAGTCACATATATCACAATGCAGCAATCAATATTCGAGACCGGGCTTTCGCCACGTTCCCTTCACTATATACGAGGTCGGGCTTACGCCACGCCCCATCACTTTATCAATATTCGAGTCCGGGCTTTCGCCACGTCCCCTTCACTTTCACTTTAATCGAGTCCGGGCTTTCGCCACGTCCCCTTCACTTTCACTTTAATCGAGTATGGGCTTTCGCCACGTCCCCTTCACTTTCACTACAATCGATGACTAATGCAAACAAGCAATGCAATACACATGATATAGGATAAAGTGTTACTACCTTTGTCTTTCCTTCCTTGAGCAGGCACAAGCCTTCTATGCTCCGGGCAGATATCAAATCCTAAAGTCATAATTAAGGACGAAACATTATTCTCTATTCCATTACTCAATTAACTCTTCGACACTTAGATTTAGTTATCAATAATGACCCTTAAGTAGCCACAAATGCCTCTAATAAAACCCCTAAAAGGTTGGGAAACAATAGGGTGAAGATCTCTTTTCGAAAACAAGAAGTGCTGGAACACAGGCTTGGGCCGCGGGTTACCCATCCTTGGGCTGCGGCCCAAATATGGTCAGAAGGTCTTGGGCTGCGGCCCACCACTCTTGGGCGCGGCCCAAAACAGGTCAGAAAGGCTTGGGCCGCGGTCCGCCACTCTTGGGCCAGGGCCCAGAGATTTCCTGACTCTGGGCTGAACTTCGAAAAACCATAACTAATTCTAGAAAATTCGAAACGGAGTGATTCCAAAGCCAAAAGAAAGGTATTTGAGTCCTCTTTCAAGGAAAAATATGGCTTATAACTTAAAATCATCACAAAAATATAGAATCACCCAAAACCCAACATTACTCCAAAACAGAGTTCTGTTTTTGTACCAAACTTTGGCAAAGCATAAATCTCAGAATACCAAACGAAATGACATAAAATATATGTCCATTTTGAAGCTTGGGATGTGAAATTTAAGACTGGAAAGTTTCACAATTTTCTGAAATCATTTGGTCACTCAAAACGTCCACACAAATAAACTGTCTAGACAGAGTTCACATTGACAGCATTTTCCAACTTTTCTACCAAAGTGTTCAATGACTCCAAAATCATTAACCAAGCTTATTCCCATATAATTTTCCCCAAGGAACACAATGGTAACCTCAAAATGAGCAAATTATCAATCTAGCCACATGCCCTGTTTTGGCCAACACACCAAAACCAACACAAAGTTCCCAAACTTTACTTTTAATGATTCAAACCAATCCATTTGTCCAAAAGACATCACAATATACCATTTCCATTATCACAACATGCCAAACTCACTAAGACCCTAATTTTCGAAAATAGGGCATAAATTTCCAGAAAAATCAATGCTCACCAACATCCACAATATATATATATCAAAAGGGAGATAACACTCACCTCTTTCACTTTGCCAAAGAGATTTCTTGATTCTTCAACTTTCACAATCTCTTGAGCTCACAAACTAACACCAATGAACACATTACAACCATCAAAATGAAGCTCTTCATTCAAGGATCAATATTAAAGAAGGGAGTTTGAGCAATAGAAGCCATTTTCCCTACCTTTTTTCAAGCTTTTCCCCCCTTGTTTTTCTGCAACAATGGCGCCCCCAAGGAGAGAAGAGAGAGAACGAGAGAGATGAGGGATGGAGGATGGAGGTGGAGTGAAGAAAGTGAACAAATGATTATACTCCCTCCATTTCAGATTTTGTTGCGCACAAGAGGGAAGAGAGGAGAGAGAAATGTATTTTTTTATCTCATTTGACTTTTCATTACCTTCCTCTCACACCCACTTTGCCACATGTCAATTCTTCATTGGCTCCCATAAAGGTAAACCACCAATTAGCTACTTTAATCCCTCCATTAGCCATTTAACCACTTCTCATTTCTCTCTTAGCTAGTAATTAATTTTCTCTATTAATCACTAACTAATTGCCCAACAATTCCATTCTTTCAATTTTCCAACAATTATGACATATAACTTTATATTGTCACCAATATACATTAATTTAACTTTAATCCAATAATTATCCTCAATAATTATCATTAAGCCTTAATCAAAATTTGGGGTGTTACACTTACCTTCTAGACGCGACACATAATGAAAAGAAGACCATCCGGTGATTGGCCATGAGCTTTTTTATTCATAATAACGTCCTATATAAGAGAAGCTTTGATGGGACATTGCTACATTGTGTAGACATGAGGGAGGAGCACAAGATTATGGCAGAAATCCATTAAGGCGTATACGGTACACATGCAAATGACCACTCATTAACTAAACAAGCTCAAAGATCTGGTTACTACTGGATAACTATGGAGAGGGATTGTATCAATTATGTTAGAAAGTGTCATAAGTGCCAGATATATGCCAACAAAGCTAATGCCCCTCCGACTATAATGCATAATCTCGTATCTTCATGGCCATTCTCCATGTAGGGAATAGATGTCATCAGGCCGATTGACTATTTCACTAAGTGGGTAGAAGCCAATTCCTTTGCTAGTATTACTCAGAAGGCCTTTATCAAGTTTTTAAAGGCCAACATCATCTGTAGATGTGGGTTACTGAAGAGGATCATAACTGAAAATGCACCAAATCTCAACGGGGCAGCAGTTAAAGAATTATGTGATCAGTTCAAGATCAAACATCATAATTCTGCACCATAGAGGCCACAGATGAATGGTGCAGTTGAGGCAACCAATAAAAACATTAAGAAGATCATCAGTAAAATGACAGTGACCTATAAGGACTGGCACGAAATGCTTCCATATGCATTACAAGGATACCGTACCACAATGCGTACTTCAACTGGGGCAACCCCTTACTCTTTAGTTTATGGCATGGAGGCTATTACTCCAATTGAGGTGGAAATACCATCCCTGAGAATCTTGGCTGAATCAGATCTAGATAAAAGCGAATGGATATGTTCTCAATTTAAACAATTAAATATGATTGAAGAAAAGAGGCTCACAGCAATATGTCATGGGCAGTTATATCAGTCACGAGTGGCAAGGGCCTTTAATAAGAAACTACGACCCAGGTGGTTTAAAGTAGGAGACCTAGGCCTAAAAAAGATCCTGCCAAATCAAGAAGATGACAGAGGTAAATGGGCTCCGAATTATGAAGGCTCATATATTGTTAAGCAAGCTTTCTTTGGTGGGGCATTGATATTGACAAACATGAATGACCAAGATTTACCAAGGCCAATCAATTTAGATGCTGTAAAGAAATACTATGCATAAAAAAAAAGCTCGCTAAATTGAAAACTTGAAAGGGCAGCTTAGGCAAAAATTTGAGCAAAATAAAAAAAAGGGGCTCGCTAAGTTGAAAACCTAAAAGGGCAGCTTAGGCAAAAGTTTGAGCAAAATAAAAAAAAAGGGGCTCGCTAAGTTGAAAATCTGAAAGGGAGGCTTAGGCAGAAATTAGAGCAAAAAAAAAAAAGAAGCTCGCTAAGTTAAAAACCCGAAAGGGCGGCTTAGGCAAAAGTTAGAGCAAGGAAAAAAAGCTCGCTAAGTTGAAAACCCGAAAGGGCTGCTTAGGCAAAAGTTAGAGCAAAAAAAAAAAAGAAGCTCGCTAAGTTGAAAACCCGAAAGGGCGGCTTAGGCAAAATTTAGAGCAAAAAATTGGGAGTTGTTAAGTCAAAAACCTGAAAGGGCGGGTTAAACAAATATCGAAGAAGGTTATCAGTCCTAGCCCCATGACTCTCTTTACTTTGTCTATTTGGAAGACTCCGTAATCATTCATCGAAAAGTGCATGTCTCTGGCAATTAAGCAAGGCACTATCAGGAGGACTACACGGAACTAAAAGTAAAGGACCTCCTAATAACGTCACGTCTACACCAATATATGATCATCATAATGCATCCACTTGAATATTGGAAGATCATTTCTTTTAGATGAATCTTCATCCTTAGTATCTCTTTCCCTTATATTAAATCGCATGTCAAACTTTGTGCCATGATTTGTATAAGGGTAACTCTTTTTAATGAAAGCACAACTTTTGGTTGGATAAACACTCACACTGATATACATGGTGTCCTCTACTCCCATTTAACTTGTGTAATTTTAGGATTATTAGCGAAGGTCCCAACTGGAATTTTTGTTGTGGGGTCAAACAGTTGACAAAGGGACACAATCTAAACTGAGGGTTCTAGGTTGTGGCATCTATGTGAATCTCATTATACACATCTTCATACCTCCGACAAGACTGCGCAAGTAACGGGGTATTGGTTAGGCACCTGGACAAAGAAGGAGCAATATCACCTGCCAGGCTATTCTTTAACACCACAATTATTGCACTCATTCTCATTAGCATGTCATCACCTCCATTATCAACATCACCATTAACATCATCATCATCACTACTTCATCATCATCATCATCATTAGCATTATCATTGTATTCATCATCCTCATTAGGATTCCATTATCACTGTCATCATCATTATTAGTGTCATCACCTCCATCATGACATCACTATTCTGATATTCCCTTCATTATCATGGCCATTATCATCCTCTTTATCATCATCATTGTCATCATTATTATCAATGTCATCATCTTCATAAGCACTACTCCAAGGGGCATCACATGTCCATAGCACCCTTTTCAAAGCCCTGTAACGGCAGGCACCCTCAAAGCCCAATAACTACTGGTACCCTTTCAAATCCCTGTACCGGCAGGCACCCTCAAGCCTTGTAACAGCTGGTACCCTTTCAAAGCCCTGTACCGGCAGGCACCCTCAAAGCCCAGTAACGGCTGGCACCCTTTCAAAGCCCTATACCGGTAGGCACCCTCAAAGCCCAGTAACGGATGGCACCCTTTCAAAGCCCTGTACCGGCAGGCACCCTCAAAGCCCAGTAACGGATGGCACCCTTTCAAAGCCCTGTACCGGCAGGCACCCTCAAAGCCCAGTAACGGATGACACCCTTTCAAAGCCCTGTACCGGCAGGCACCCTCAAAGCCCAGTAACGGATGGCACCCTTTCAAAGCCCTGTACCGGTAGGCACCCTTTCAAAGCCTTATACCGGCAGGCACCCTCAAAGCCCAGTAACTGATGGCACCCTTTCAAAGCCCTGTACTGGCAGGCACCCTCAAAGCCCAGTAACGGCTGGCACCCTTTCAAAGCCCTGTACCGGCAGGCACCCTCAAAGCCCAATAACGGATGGCACCCTTTCAAAGCCCTCTCCCGGCAGGCACCCTCAAAGCCCAGTAACTGCTGGCACCCTTTCAAAGCCCTATACCAGTAGGCACCCTCAAAGCCTAGTAACGGATGGCACCCTTTCAAAGCCCTGTACCGGCAGGCACCCTCAAAGCCCAGTAACGGATGGCACCCTTTCAAAGCCCTGTACCGGCAGGCACCCTCAAAGCCCAGTAACGGATGGCACCCTTTCAAAGCCCTGTACCGGCTGGCATCGTTTTCAAAGCCCTGTAACGGCAGGCACCCTCAAAGCCCAGTAACGGCTGGCACATTCTTTTAAAGCCCAGTAACGGCTTGCATAATTCTTTTAAAGCCCTGTACCAACAGGCACCCTCAAAAACCAGTAATGGCTGGCATAATTCTTTCAAAGCCCTGTATCAACAGGAACCCTTAAAGCCCAGTAACGGCTGGCACAATTCTTTTAAAGCCCTGTACCGTCAGGCACTATTCGTTCAAGGTCCTGTACCAACAGGCACTCTCAAAGCCCAGTAACGACTGGCATAATTCTTTTAAAGCCCTGTAACGACAGGCAATATTCTTTCAAAGCCCTGTATCAGCAGGCACTCTCAAAGCCTAGTACCGGCTGGCACAATTCTTTTACGCCCCACCAAAGTCCTATGCAACTAGGCGCTTCACTTCCATTCCAGGTAATCATCTATCTCCACTTGCATTCTTCTCCCTTATGAACCAAGTAAAAAGGGGCATGGGCACTGTATTTTGTCCAAATCCTCTTTGGTTCCAAGGGGGCACCTTGTTCTCTGGCCGGACAAAATACGTGTTCTTATCTTTACTTGCTTCATAGAAGAGAATCTCACTTTTCTCAGCTACGAAACAAGTAAAGAGGGGCAACTGTGAACACCCTATTTTGTCCGGGCCCCACTAAAAAACTACAAAAAAAATTGATAATGATTGGTGTCCAAATTGGCAATCATCATTGAAAGAAAAAATAAAAAAAATGAAAATAAGAAAAATAAGGAAATCCTCCTGTTGATGATGATCGGTGTCTAAATAGGCAACATCATTGAAAGGGGAAAAATAAAAAAAACTAAAAACGAAAATTAAAATAAATCCCCTCATTGATATGATTGGCATTGTCATTCATTAAGGGAAAATAATAAATAAAAAAAATGAAAAATAAAAAATAAAAAATCTCATTTATGTTGATAGGTTTAAATTAGGAAGTTACTTGTAGGGAGAATAATGAAAAAAACAATTTAAAACGAAAAAATCTCCACTAATGGTAATTAGGTCAAGTTAGGAAGTTTTATTAATAGAAAATACAAAAAAGTAAAAATAAAAAAAAAACGAAAATTAAAAAAAGAAAAAGAAAAAAGGGAGCATTTATGAAGAAAACCCTCCTTTGAGACTATAAATAGGAGTGCAAGGGTTGAAGTAAATGGGGACAAGAATTTTGGGAGAGCAAGGAGATAAGCTCATCGTGGTCTTGTGGATTTGCATTTTATTGTCCAACTGAATTATCTCATACATAGGCAAGAGCGGGTTCAAAGAATAAAAGGTACGCATAAATCTCCTCACTTTTGACTTCTTTTTTGTTTAACTTGTGCTACTTTTCTTTTTTTTCTTAATCCCTTTCTTAGGTCCTTTTTCAAAAAAAGAAAAAAGAAAAAAAATATTTTGACACATTTTGATAAATGAAAATAAAATGGAAAAACTCTTTTTTACAAGAAAATAAGAAAAACGTTTTTTGAAAAAAAAAAGTAAAAAACACAAACCCAACAAAAAAGAAGAAGATATTTTTCTCAAATAAATTAAATAAACATTTTTCTAAAAAAACACCAACCAAGTGACATGTTTTTCTACCCCCCGAACTACGTGGACTTTGATCCCTCTAAAGGGTACGTAAGCCCTCGGTTTTCATCCTAGGTCAAGTCCAATTTTGTAAATAAATATATTTTTTCTTATTTTCTTATTGTAAATAAATATTCTTTTTTTTTAAAATAAGTATATTTTTCCTTATGGTAAATAAGTGTTCTTTTTTTTTTCTTCTATTTCTTTCATTTCATTTAGTTTTGTAAATATTCTTTTTTTTTATTTGGGTAATTATAATAAAGTTAAAGGCCATTTTTATTTTTAAATAAATAACTTAGGGTAACCATTCTTATGAATGGGTGTTGTGGGGTGCCTAACACCTTCCCCACACACAATCGACTCCCGAACCCTAAATGGTTTTTGTAGACCAGTTTCCATTTTAAAAAGGTTTCCAAAGTTATCCTATTTTCTAAAATTTTAGGGGCGGCTCCATGTTTTCAAAATTCCGGGCGCTACAATAGATATGTATTTTCGAAATACATATATATATATATATATATATATATATATATATATATATATATATATATATATATATATATATATATATATATATATATATATATATATATATATATATATATATATATATATATATATATATATATATATATATATATATATATATGATAATATTATTATATTGTGTTAGTTTTAGATTTATTTTTATTAGATAAATTAAATTTAATAACTAACATGATAGAGATATAATATCTTAGATTTAATTTATAAAGATAAATTAAGTCTATTGGCTCTTTATTCGGATTAAATAAATATGTTAAATTAAACTATTTGATAGATTTAATTAAACCAAATTTATTTAATTAAGCTTATCAAGATAATTAAGTGTTAATTAATTTCAAAATTAATCAAGATTAATTTTGAAATTTCAATATAGCCCTCATAGGTTATAAAAATGATGCAGCAGAAAAACTCATGTACGGATGAGAATTTCACTAGTACAAAATAGCCCTTTTAGACCGCAACATTTAGACTAGTTGTTACGAATAAGGTCTAAAAAGTACGACTGATGGTAGTTTTGTAATTATAAAGAACTTTTAAGATCAGTTTTTAAAATATGAGGTCTAAAAGATATTATTTAGACCGATTATCCAAACAATCGGTCTAAAAAGATAAAAATAATTAAAAATTAAAAATTAAAAATTTTTGAAACTTTTTATACCGATACCAAGAGCGGGGAGTACCCCCGAAAGGATCGGAAAAGAAAGGGAGGAGAAGAGAGCAAGAGAAGTAAAGGCCGACTTGGAGTCGTTAGTTCATATGATGCCTTACAAACAAGAGGGGGAAAGAAGTGATTCTGAAAGCTCTAGGAATGGGGTGAGTAACAACTGAAATGAAGTGCCATTTTATAGGCATCTAAATTTGTTCCTATTCATAGTAATTATTTTCCCCTTTGGTAAAATCACTTTAACAAGAGTAAAAACATGTTACCCGAGTAAAAATGCTTTTACTTTTGCTTTTATTAAAGGAAAAGTAATGGATACTATTTGTCCTTTTGCCTGTTGAACAGCTGAACAGTGGAGATTCTTCAAGTCTTTATGTCAAATCTTCACCGAAAGTAGAATTTTGCGTCAGCTAGTCTTGGACCCTTACGCCAACAAATTTTTTGGAATCAATCTTCACCAAGGTTGTACCCCTCATCATCTGAATCATGCCTGAAGTATTAGGCTGGATCATCATTTGAACTTTCTGATGAATGAGCCGAAAATTATTGGGCCGATTGGCTATTTTCTGGTTCTTGAGACTGTAGAATCCCAATAATTTCTTGAAGTTGTTTGGCTAGGTTCTCTTTATCTGTTGACAAAGCCAAGCAACTTGAATTTTTGCCTTCTAATTAAGGAATATACTGGATTCATGATCTCCTGCCATTAGGAATTGGAGATTTTGGTAGAACCACCTTTTGAGTACTGTTTCATACACATTTTTCATGTTTGAAAATTTTGCCCACCATTTAACAGAAGGAACTCGTTGCAAAATGGGGAACATTTTGATAATTGGAGGCTCCAAATTTGAGGTTCCATTTGAATACCCAAGTTAAAGCAAATTTTGAAAAATAATGAAGATCTGCTGGAAAAGGATCTTTATTAAGATTGACATGACTTTTAAAATAATTGCCATGCCTTTATTTTAATTTTACCTTTACCAGAGTATTTGCGGAAAACGATATGTGGTTCGGTGGGCAACACATAAATAACATAAATATTCTGATAATATGAGCATGATTACAGAAATTCCCCATAGGGGTTAGCACAGAATATTTACAAACTTTGTAGCCGTACAGGGCTCTAGGGTATCTAAACCCATCCTAGTGAAATGGAGGCATCTTCTCATCTTCGTTCCACTACTATAATCCCTTTGTATGGTTTTCTTTTTTGTTCTAAACATATCTTATGTCTCCTTCCGTCTAAATTGTTGGTTTGGAAGGGTGAGATTTGAGAGAATCTTAGCAGGGAATAGATACTATAATGCATGCATGATAGATACAATGTGTATGACATGTTAGCTTTAACTAGATGTATGCCCCATAATGATATTTTTGGATGCTCAATGTTTCATGTAACAAAACTATGGCCACAACGAAAACAAAAATAGAGCTTCATTTATTCAAATATGCTATACACAATCAAGTAAAGCAATCACATGCATCACTACACAAGCAGAGATATCAAATACATGCAAATAAGGTAAGTCCCTTACCTTGTGTTCTTTTTGCTAAACAGAAATAGTTCCTCGATCTACATGCAAATAGCTCAGGCTCCATATTTGATCCTACAATGCCAAATGTACCATTTAGACACTTCCATAATGTTTCTGGGAGTTATATGAGTCTATATTGAAAAATTACTAAAACATCCCCGGGGACCCGCCCAGCCCTGCCATACCCGGTCCGACTATACTTTTTCTGAAATTTTGACATAGACCATTCTAACATATTTTTGCCCAAGGAATTGATTTCCGGATTTGGAATTATCAAATTCAATGTCCAATTACAAAATTACCCTTCGCAACCCCACTTTAAGGGTTTCAGGGGCATTTACGTAATTATGCTTTTACGGGCTTTTCTGAAAAAGTGACCAACTGTAACCCCACCTAATATTCCCTTATGAACTCAATAGAACTATCAAATCATTGAAAATTCAACTCTAAGTCTCATTGAAAAACCTGGCTGGAATATATGGTTTTTCCGGGGAAAATCAGGGTTTTGCGATTCTAACTCCGTAAACGTGTTCTTTTCTACTCTAAATCACTGTATTAACTATTACATTACATTATAAATACCATTTAGTTACAATTTTGGCAGCATAACATTTCTAATATCACTTTTCCAAATTTTACAAACAAAGATAATCCGTCGCAATTTCACCGATTAAATTATCCATAACGGCTAGAATACTCAATATACAAGAGTTTGGAAGTTACCTCAAGCTCCCACTAGCTTTTCCCTATCTTGGCTGAAACCCTAGCTATTCTAACACCAAAAGAGGAGCTTCCAAACCTTAAGGAACATAAATGAGTAGCTTAGGGTTGGAGTTATACCCGTTAGGAGCTAAATCGTCGGAGAAATCGGTTTACCTTGCGACTTCTCTTCTCCTTCTCTCTCTAAACTCTCCCAACTAATCTCTCTCTATTTCAGCTGAAAGTGGCATAAAAAATGGCAGGAGGAAGATGATGGAATGTTTTTTTATATTATATTATATTTAATTATTAATTTAATTTCCAACAATTTCGGATTTAGCAATTTTTGGCAGATTTTTTTGCCCAAATTTGAAAGATTATAACTAATTCTAGAAAAATCAAATTAGAGTGATTCAAAAGGCTATAGAACTATTATTGAGTCTTGTTTCAAGAAAAAGTATATAATTTAGCCAAATGGAAGAAAAAAAATCCCAAAATTTATTTCTTTGAATACTGTTCAAGAAACTTTCTAGTTTTTTTGGGCTAATTTTAAAAATTCATAACTATTTGTATATAGTTCTAATTGAGTCATATGACCTATCAAATTAAAGCTTAGGATGTCTACTTTCACCTTGTAAAATTTCATAATTTTTTCTCATCATTGGGTCATACAAAATCGCATGAGTAGCTCACTGTCTCGTAGGAAATTTCACTGAAAATATAATTATATTCTCCAAAATTCACCATTTCATTTCATTGACTATTTCCAATAATTACAATATATTTGATGAATAAAATTTGGGGTGTTACAATAATCATAACCAATTTTCACAGTGGTTCGAAGGATCTCCAAACAAGGTTTGAAATAATCCCACCATTGATTAAACCAAAGTAGAAATTGATACTTTGTGCCAGTTTTGAACATAAATAGCCAAGTATGGTTAAATTTTGTTTTTTGATACTGAAAAGTACAATACTAGGCATCAAGATAGTCCCAGTAATTGTAACCTATTGGATTAAAACCAATAGAAAAATCTTTTCTTTTGTTTAAATCTTATCCCCAATCTTTAGGAGAGAGGATCTTTTTGATTGAAATGGTTGAATAACCAAAACAAGTTTTGTCTTCCAGATTATCAGGGTTCAAAAAATGTCTTATTTCAGTAGACTTAGTATTTACTAAATTAAATTCATAAAATTTTTGAGTTTTTTCTTTAGATTTTGGGCTAAAGAAAAGACCTTTTGGAAATATTTTGCCACGAGGGTATAAGGACTTTTGTCACAGAAACTTGGTTCTGTGTGGAAAAGATTTATGATCTTTTCTGGTTTTGCCACAAATGTGGTTTGAGGAGGTTGAAAAGACAAAACTAGTTCTTTTGATGATGAACCAGCCTTAACAACCTCTTGAGATTTCTTTTTAATTGCTAAGGCAAGGGCCTTAGAATCTTCTTCTTCGGCTATATTAGCCCAGCTTTTGGATGGTAATTTGACCAAGGTCTGGTTAGATTGCAAAGCTTGGAGTGTTTCAATTAGGAATGCATAAAGTTTTGGGTATATTACGATTCCTGAACTTTTGGGAGCAGATTGCTTTGAGGTTTTGGTCCTTGAAGAGGAACCTTTTTGATGGATCAATGATCCTGCTGTTGATTTTGCAAATTGAGGCTGCAATTTTGTGACCCTTTTTGGATCTTCTTCATTCAGGGCTTTTGCCTTTCCTTTCTTTTTTCTCTCTTTATCTGACATTTTAGTCACCTTATTTCCCCTACAAATATTCTCTCGTTAGAAAATCTGGAAGGGAATTTAAAGAGCCTTTGAGAAATTCAATTTCAAAATCAAAGAAGCTAAAAATTGCTTACCAACAGGCAAAAACTTGTTTTGATGTTAAGTTTTTAATATCTTTTTGCAAAACATCTTTTACAGATTCGCAGTCAACTTTGACTAAAAACTTTTGATTTAGCAAATCACTTTGAAATTTGTTTATACACAAAATAATTGCTAAAATTTATTTTTTTAATTGTGGAATAGTTCTTTTAAGCCCTATTCCAATTTTTTGAAGTAAATGCAATGCAATGCTCTTTACCATCAATTTTTTGTTTTAGAATGCCACCATAACCTATGTTAGAGGCATCGGTTTCAACAATTTTGAATACTTGTGGATTTAAAATATACAAGCATGGAAGATTTTGAGCAAGAGATTTGATTTTGACAACCATATTAGTGTGATCATCTGTCAAAGGAGGAGGACTTTTCTTAAGACACTCATGGAGAGGCTTAATAATATTGTTTAGGTTTGGAATGAAATCACCTATGTAATTCAAACAACCTAAAAATCTTTGGAGTTGATTTTTGTCTAGAATCTGATCTGGGAATTTGTTAGCAAATTGAGTTGCCCTATCAATTAGAACAATAGTCCCTTGGTATATGTGACGACAAAGAAACGGATTTTTTTTTTCTGAAAAAGACTAATTTTAGTTTAAGAAACTGCTAGACCATTATGTTTTGCAATTTCTACAAAGATTTTAACATGTTTGAAATGTTGGTCAATTGAATCTGAATAAACTAAAACATCATCAATGTAAACGATAATGAATTTAGTGTAAGAATTGAAAATTTCATTCATTACCTTTTGAAATTCAAAAGGTGCATTTTTAAGCTCGAATGGCATAACATTCCATTCATACTGTCTAAAAGGAATAGTAAAAGCGGTTTTGTAGCAATCTTTCTCGATGATTTGAATTTTCCAAAATCCAGATTTCATATTGAATTTTGAAAATATTTTAGCTTGATGAAGGCGATTTAAAAGATTTTTTTTATTAGGAATAGGATACCTAATCCATTGAAGAGCTTGATTGAGAGGCTTGTAATTAATTATAAGTCTCAGAGTTCCTTATTCAAGTTCAGCATTTTTATTGACATAAGGGAGATTGACTACGAGTGTGTTTGGAACAGCGATAGGAAAAATGGAGTTTCTCAATTTAGCTTTTGGTAATTTTATTTTTGGTAAAAGCTTGATTGTGTAATGTGATTTATGTTTGGAACAACGATTGTATAAATGACTTTTGCAAAAGTAAAACTTGTTTGGATTGACTTAAGCACAAGTGACTTTTGTGATAATAGTATGAGAGAGTGGGTGAAAAAAATATTTTTAAGGGTTAAAAACACCAAAAAATAGTTTAACTTTTGGAACTGAAAAAAGTACATTAAGGATAAAATTGTAATAAGCCTGATAACACACTGGGTACAGTTGAAAAAATGTTTTAAGGGTAAAATTGTAATAAGTCTGATAGTACACTGGACACAACTAAAAAAATATTTTAAGCATTCTCACTCTCCTCAAAAGCTAAATCAGTAAAAGCTGAGAAATGGAGTTTATAGCAAAAGCTATTAAGATGGAATTAAGCTCAATTGCTCACTTTAGAAACCAAACACTAATTTTTTTTTTTCAAATTGCCCATTGAGCTTATTTACTCAATTGAGCGTTTGGGGGGTTCAAACGCCCCCCAAACACATACTACATGTTGTTTTCTATCCCAAAAAGCATTAGGAAGATCAGAACAAATTGTGTCTTGAATATTTTTCAAAACATTTTGAATTTTCTGTTTGTAAAGAGGTTTTTCTAATTGAGTTTCAATAACTTTGTAAGAAAGTTCCTCTTTTAGAAATTTGATTTGATTTTCCTTATACTAAACTGAATTGAGAAATTTAGTATAAGGAAGATAAGCAAATTTAAAAGAAATATTTTTTCCCATTAATTGGGATTCTACTCCTTTTGTTACCAGATAAGGTATTAATTGGTCAATGAATAGTGCACCGAGAATTACATCTTGAGACAAAACTTTGGCTAAGATGAAAGGGGTTTTAATTTTGAAACCATCATTTTCAACTATTGTGTTTGAAAGCTTGTAGTTTATATCTAACGGTGATTTATTTGGTTCGTAGAGATTCTTCATTGTTTTTTCATAAAATTTAGTTGGAATTAAGCCTTACCTGATACAGCTTAGTGCTGCACTAGTACCAAATAAGGCTATTGTTTCCAATACAAAACTATTTACAACAATAATTTTGACTGGAACGTGCCATTTTTGGATTGAAATTTTGGATATAAGGTTTAAGAAACGATTGGGAAGAATACTTTCATCCTTACTACTATTATTCTTAGCCTTTTCATCTTTCTTTTCTTTATCATAAATTTCTTCCCGTGTTTGATTTAAAATAAGAGAATGGAAATCTTGAGTATTTTTTCAGTTTCTTATCTCTTCTTTCAAATTGTTTATTTCATTTTGAAGGTCAGAAATTGAAATAGGTTTTGGATTATTCTGAAATCTTTTCATTATCTCAGAAAAATCATATTTTTTTTTGCAAAATTTTTTTGCACAGATTTTGAATTTGAAGAGGAAACTAAGCCTTCTCTAAGTTTATTAAAGTACTTGACTTTATCTTCATCACTTGGAAAGACAGTTTATGATTTCAAAAAGCAAGTCTTCTTCTATGACATTAATTTGAAAAATGTCTTTTTGAGAACCAGTTAAAACCGATTCTTTGATTGGGTCATCAAGCTTACAGCTCTCAGCAATCTTTTCAAAACAATTTATTTGAAAATTATCTTCATCAGATGAAGATGAAATATCTTCTTCCTAAAGTTCATTGATTTCATTAGAAGAGGATATTTCATATTTTTCCTCTGAAGAGGTTTCTTCAATTAGCTCAGTCTTAAATGCAGATCATTATCTTTATATGTACTCCTCACTCTTGGTATCAAAGCCTGAAGGGGAAGTAGGGATGTAGTAGATGTTTTAATGTTCTGGGGAATTTATGAAGTTAGTATGAATATTATATGATAAGTATGCTCTGTGGTTGCGACCTAGTTTGATCTTCCACATCAAAAAAAAGTTAGTATGAAGTTAAGAATCTACTTAATATTGTTGCAACTAATAGCAATACTAAGTAAAGAAGTAATAGCATATGGACTTCATTCGTTTTTCAAGGCTATGACTAGTAAGACCCGACGGATAAGGCAGTTATGATGATAGTCAGCTTGAATGTTCATATGATATTATTATTTACTATCTCAAACGGTTTCTAAGAAACAACAATATTTGCACATCATTATCTTTATATGGACATATATGATAATATTGATAATAATTTCATAAATAAACCAGAAATATTATTATATCTAACATAGACCTATGGAACCGGATGGTAATGATATCTGGAAAAGGGAGATTTAAAGTTTTTATTTTTAAATCTTTTTTATCTTACTCTAATTCTAGCTGTTCTTTCTCTTCTGCCCAATCTTCGTTTTCTTCAACAACTTTAAACCAAAAGGGATGAACTCCCAACCAAAACAAAGGAAATCCTTCCTTAACAAAAGATATTTTTAAAAATGAAATTCATTTTGAAGATATGAACAAAAACTTCTGTAACTAGACCATTCCAGACATAGACCAAAATGAGCTGTATTTCCAGCCCAATAAAAAATTCTTTCAAACACATGATTTTATAATCAGAACCGTAGAAGAAGTAATTCCTCTCAATTCTAGGATGGATGACATCCTACTCCTTTGTGAAGAATCGATCATAAAACACTAAAAGAAATATAAATTTCTCCATATAGGTTGTGTCCAAGTAGCCTTAAAACCCTTAATTAATGTAGGACTAAATGCCGCAACATTAATTTGTGTTAGGGATGCAAGACACAATAAGTTTTATGATTCTCTTTCGAGAACTGTTGAAACAGGCCTTCACAACCGGCCGATCTATTTCAATTGTTTTCCAGATTTGACTGTTCACCTACATGATATGCCTATCAAGGATTCCCTTAGGTTGAACATAAAAATACATGGGCTTGACATGAAGCCTGATGTTTCTCCTGTAGCTTTAATCCATAGGGTAAAATATAAAGTTATGAATTCTTGTGTGTCTTTGGTTAAGATGCACCAAAAACTTAATAAAACTTGTTTGTTTCTAACTGATGCTACACAAGCTAACATTGTAGTACCCAAAATAATCAAATGGGATGAAGTATTACTCCTAGATGATTGGTTTTTAGAAAAAGCCGCTCCTTTAGCCCCAAAACCAACACCTAATTTTTGCCAAATTAGCCAAACTGAAGAAACGTTATGATTTCTTTTGACAGGAGAAGATCCTTTAGCATTTCAAAGTCACCCTTAATTGCAAAAAGTTTTTTATTGATCAGCCTTTTAGACTTTCTAGTGCCTCTTTGGCAAAAGAACTATCAAATCCACCTTCTATTATATACTTACAAGGTTTAGATATATCATTTAATGTTGTAAGACTTGTATACCAAAAGGAAGAAAAAGATGATGAGGTCCAGACTAAGCAGTCTCTGACCTATTCTTATATGGTATGCGTCATAGAGGAACAATTTTAGTTAGACAAAAAGCTTTTACAAAAAGATTTTTATTTTGACCAAAATAAGGAAAGACGAGAATGGTTTCTCACAAAACATAAAATTGAAGAATCGCGAAAACCAATTCAAGAAAGGTTTTATAAAATGCTTAGAAAGTATAAACTTCATATTCCATTCTTTCTATGGTTTAAAGCCAATGTAGAAGAACAGGGTATAAAGGATTATCCTTTTAAGCCAATTGAAGTGGTTAACGCCTCTTGGATTTTGAAAAGCGGAGACAAAATTGAGTCCGATCTTCTACCAAAACAGTCTCATGAAATCTCTGGTGTTAAAATTGGAGAAGCTCCTGTGATTACTTCGCCTTTTAAGACCAAAGATCCTAAGATAGATGCAACTTCAAAAGATTTTCAAAATCTTATTGAACAAAACAATTATACCAATTCATATCTTCAAACTCTTGGAGAACATATTTTGAAAAAACTTGTAACTTTTAGAAGTAGTGATTCTGTGTCATCTAGTTCTATGAGTTCACAACCAATTTTTAAACCCTACTCAATTCCAAAAGATATTTCTAGTAGTGTCAGAAAAGGAAGTTTTCAACAAAGTATCCAGGAAAAATTAAAGAAAATTACAATTTTTGATACTCTTCCTCAAAAAAGGAAGTTTAGAGGTTGGCAACTACTGCATCTTTTACTTCAAAACTAATATTGGTGTTTTAAAAGGTAATCAAATTAGTAGTAGTGAAGATTGTCCAAAACCCAAAAAATTGAAAACATAAATTGGAAAAATCCAACAAAATTTTCTTATCCTAGGGCTACTCCTCCGGATATAATTCTTGAAGAAAGAGACTCTGTTCTCAAACAATTCAATGTAAACAACATCTATGTTTGGAACATAGATGGCAAATATG
Organism: Inga laurina; assembly: GCA_963855925.1. Lineage (NCBI taxonomy): Eukaryota > Viridiplantae > Streptophyta > Magnoliopsida > Fabales > Fabaceae > Inga > Inga laurina. The sequence goes on along the minus strand of OY979713.1, from coordinate 47,099,393 downwards.
AAACAAATATTTTGGAAATTCTCCAACAGATGACAATGGTCAGTTATGCCTATGATATATATGACAATTGTTAAGAGGAAGACGTTGTTCATATATTGATCTCTGGTTTTACTGGGCAACTTAGAGGTTGGTAGGATTATCATTTAACAAATGATCAAAAAACTCAAATACTGCAATCAATAGAAACCTCCCATGATGGTACTCCAATCACTAGTGATGGTGAACCTGTGTTTGATGCTGTTAACTCTCTTATATTTAACATAGTTGCACACTTTATTGGAGATCTTTCTCTTTGGAGAGATAAATCGGCAGATCTCCTGTCTGATTTAAAATGCAAAACCTTGTCTCATTTTAAATGGTATCAGGATAATTTCCTAATTAGAGTCATGGCTAGAGAAGATGGAAATCATCCAATTTTGGAAAGAAAAATTCCTTATAGGTCTTCCTAGTTCTTTAGGAGATAAAATTAGGGAAAAAATCAGAAACCAAACTAGTAATGGTCAAATATATTACAAAATTTTAAACCTATGGACAACTCATTGCGATTGTCTAGAAAATAGCTTTAAAACTTTGTCAAGAAGATAGACTTCAACACCAACTTGCCAAAGAAAAGGCTTCAAATCGGAAAGATTTGGGATCTTTCTGTGAATAATTTGGTTTTCCTGCCTCTAAAAAGTCTAAAAAACTTAAACATAAAAAAGAAGACAAAGATTACAAGGTTAAAAGATATTATGAAAAACATCATAAAAAACCTTGGAAAAAACCTAGGAGTAATCAACCTAGAAAATTGAAAATTGAGTTTAAATTGAAAACTCCAATTGACCTTCCTAAAGGAAAGGTTGTTTGCTTTAGATGTGGCAAAGAAGGCTACTTAGTAAGATACTGTAGGCTTAATCAAAAGATTAACACCTTATGCAAGGGCCTTAGAATCTTCTTCTTTAGCTATATCAACCCAGTTTTTTGGATGGCAATTTAGCCAAGGTTTGGTTAGATTGCAAAGTTTTAGATCCATTACGGTTCATGAACTTTTAAGAGTAGATTACCCTATGGTTTTGGTCCTTGAAGAGGAACCCTTTTGATGGATTGATGATCCTGCTATTACAACTGATCTAAAAGATAAAACATTTTAGACTGGTTGTTTTTTATAACCAGTCTAAAAGATTTTCCCCAAATTTATCTCTTTCTCAAAACCCTTTTTCATCATCGTGACTAATTAATTGAATCCCGCGCTCTCTGAATCCTCTATTTCTCTTAGCCCTTTCTTCTTCTCTTGATTTTATATATGTATCGCCATTATTCCCCTCCCCTTCTCCTCCTTCGTAATGGCGCTCCTCCTCCTGTAACCGCCGCCTCCCCTGCTATTCAACATGTCACCAAGAGATATTCTGACTAGCTTTTCCAGAAATTTTCTCACCTCGATTCCCCTTCCCCCACAATCAAATCTAAGTGCCAATGCTCTATCGCTGAATCTCACTGTTGCAGCCCTTCCCATTCACGCCCTGCTTTAGTCGAGAGGTGGTCGCTTTTGCCTCCCACTGCCACTCACCATTATGCTTTGCTCAGCAGATTGGCATTGCTCACGCCAGCCTCAAGGCCGGGGATATTAGAAATAGAGCCCACTTTGGTACTCTTGAGAAGGTTTGCTCCTATTACCTGTATTATTCCCTCAATTTGATTTTGTTGATTATCTATCTATTCTTGAACTGGCAGAAACAATAATAGCATGGCTTGATGTTGACAACAATTTTTGTGTGAGCTCGCATTAACTATTTTTCACTGGTTCTTGTAGATGTGGCGGAGTACTGTGGGGATGCTTCCTGAGTTTTCATGGAGAAGCATTATCATCAGCATAAGCGTCTGATCAATGATATTGTTTAGCCTATCATCATCTGCTGGGTCCTGAAATGAACACAGCTCTATAGGAAACGGGTAAACAAATAGCCTACGTTACTTCTGTTGGACTATTTCATCAACAAGCACAACAACTTATAATATCTGTATGTATAATATATACTGCACTATCACTATTAATTCGTTATTCATTAAAAACACAAAAGCAACTCTTAAGATCGGTTTTGTGGAATATAAGGTCTGACTTTTTAGACCGATTTTCATAATAACCAAACTTAAAAGTACTTTTAAGACCAGTTATCATCACAAACAGTCTAAAAAATATGACTTTTTAGACCGATTTTCACAAAAATCGGTCTAAAAAGTCATATTTTTTTAGACTTGATCTTAGATTAACCAGTTTAAAAAGTGATTTTTAAGACTGGCTGCTTAACCAATCTAAAAAGTAATAAACTTTTTAGACCAATTATGTCAAGGCCTCATCCAGAATCGGTCTAAAAAGCCATTTTTACCCGGTCTAAAAAGTGATTTTTTTTCACCAGTGTTTAGAGTCACATGGAAACCCTAGAAGACATTGGAGGTGCTAGCACATAGTCCATGTTGGAGTCGTATTTGTGTGGATGAGAGTCAATCTGATGTGTTGGCTTTTAGAGATCGGGAAGGGTAAAACATAGGTATAAATCTTTCTAACTTGATTTAAATACCATTGATAGATTCATAATTGGGAGTGATAAAATTTTAAAATTCTTTCGTTATGCCTGCCAATCCCAATAGTGGCATTAAGGCAAGGTCAATTATGTGTTTAAGTTGAGTTTGTGTGCTTATATATATGATATATAAGTTGTATATGATTATAATTTCTTTTGTTTCCTTATTACCTTGGAATTCTATAAGTATTGATTTAAAGGAGGGGTTTCGTAGGATTTGAGTATATTATCTCAAAGAAATACCAGATACAACTTCTTATGCTAAGCTGGGTAACTTCATAAGTGCTATTGTGTCACATACTAAGGATAGGACACCAAGGAAAATCTGGCCTGGTTTTGGTACTCTTGTGTTATGAGATTGTTAGATTCAAAATCTCATGGGCAGCATGTTCAGTAGAAACATGTGGAAATCTTTTACATGAAATGTTAAGGATGAATAAATTAAGAAGATTCATAACTATTCTCGGAGACATGTGATGCCTCTACTCTGCTAGTGTCAAAAAGCTTGAAAGTCAAGCAAAATATGACTTGAAGTTTAATGCATGCTTCTCTATACTTTAAATATGGGTAGAGTTGAGAAATTGTTCCATTCCTAGGAAAAGTTAATGAGTCAACCATTGGACCTTAATTATGGTATAGATGTTAATTAATTAGAGGTTACTTATAATATTGGGGTGAAAGAGTAGTAATATAATTTACTAATGCGTGATATAAATATTTAAATAAATATTAATAGTTTGATATGGCTAACTATTCATAGTGCGACATAATCATAACATTTATTGCATTTTATATTGAATGAATTGTTTTTGTTGTGGTTTTAATTTCTAAAATTATTTGGGTATGGTGAACAATATGGCTCTAGTTTTACAAGGGTTGTAAATTTTCTAAATATGGCATACGTGCCATGCCTTCCTCTACATAGTTTGGATGTACATTATCTTCTCATCTCACTTCCCTTGTATGTTTAAACAAGGTTTCTCTCAATGTATTTCTTTTCTTATTTAGAGATGTCTTCTCATTGGCTTTGGAGAATTGTAGGTTAGGCGAGCCATGTTATGTCACATTTAAATTATGCTTTTGATTAGATCATTACATGTATACTTTTGCGTTTTTATGTATTTATCTATATGAGACACGACCATTATTACATTCATATAAACAAAACTAATTGATTGAGCTCTCTAAATCAAATCTTAAGTCATAATGCTGTCAATTAATGAATACTGGTCAAAACCTAGATCACTCAATTGTAGGAACCACCAAAGTGGATGCATTTGAGTTATTTTGGTGAGACAAGCGTGAGTAATAGTGATACTCACAAAATTCATTATTGTTTTGACCTAATTGAGATTAACAAAACGATTTTGGATCTCAAGGTATTGGATGGGATTAAATGTGACAGATTATATGATGATCGAACCCTATAAAGATCTAAGAGTTACATGTAATGTAATTGGTAAATAGGTTACCTACCTAAATAACTTGAATTTAAGCATCCTGCAAAAACAGACTTAAGTTCGAGCAAAATGTTGATATTAGACCATTAATTATTATGTTGAGGGTCAATCATTTAGTGGGAGATTACTAACTAACTTTGCATATTTTAATTGTAGAATCATGTCGACTATTAATACTGCTACACTATCGTTACGATTGGTCCTTGAGAAGGACAAACTCAATGGGACAAACTTTCTTGACTATTTCAGGAACCTGAGAATTGTTCTCAAGCAGGAAAGAAAGGCTTATGTCCTAGATCAACCCATTCTTGAGGAGCCTGCAACCAATGTTCCAAAAACTCAGAAAGATGCTTACACGAAGTGTTATGGGTGTAAATGATTTATTAAATAGTGCAAGTGTATACTGTCATAATCAAGTAATATAGAAGTGAGTAGAGTATCGTTCCTACGAGGATTGATTATTAAGTACCAAAATGAGTAATTTTAATTCTATTTAGTTGATCAATAAATTGGTGATGGAAAGTTCAAAATAGAAAATGATTAAAAATGAGTGCAAATAATATGAAAACAACTATAAAAAAATTTCTAGGGGTCAGATTTCACTTAGCAAATTCTGGATTGAATCATTTATCTATTCTAGTTCAATTTACTCCACATGATTGATAGTTGAGTTTCCCTAATTTAATTACTAGCCTCTTCCAAGGTCAAGCAATTCTATAACTAATTGCTAATCCAATATATATTCCTATATGAATTTAAGCAATTAATCATGCATTAAGATTTATGGAACTCATTAAGACTACACAACTCATGAATATATTCCTATTTCATATGCAAGTTATGGTTTTAATTATAGGATCTACGCATCTCCTTCTGGTCTTAACATGCATATTGAAATCACTCAATAGATGGCCAATCAATTGAAAGCATTAAGAACAATAATTAAAACTCAATCATGAAGGAGAAATTCAAACTAGATTTAATAAGTTAATATTCAATCCATCATTAGTAAGCTACATCATTACCGTAGGAAAATAAAAGTTTAGTACATGATGAAATTAAAAACAAAAGTAAAATAAATTGCAAACTTCATAAACATTGCATAAAACTTGAACAGTAAATTCTAAAACATAAATACACAATGGAAAGATGCATGAAAATGGAGAAAATCTAGCCGTCCCTTTAGGAGGTAAAACCTTCCATGTAGGTGGCAACCTATACCATCCATAAAGGAGGACTACTTAAGCCTTCCATATAAGAGGCATGCAGGAATTAAATACAATGCATAAAATTAACTCTAAGATGATGTATGTGGAGAGGAGAGGAAAGTAATGGATGTGAAATTGTCTGTGTTAAATGTGAGGGAGAGGATGACTATATATAGGGAAAAATGAAGTATGGCAGATGAAGTGATAGATGAAAAGGAAGGTAAGGTAGTAGATAAAGTAATAGGTGAAAAGGAAGATGAGGTGGTAGATGAAGTAGTAGGTTAAAAAGGAAGATGGAATGGTTGGTGGAATCATAGATGATTCTTGCTATCAAATTCCAAGCAAAATTTGAAACCCTTGAAGATAGAACTGAGTCTTGGTCTGAACATAAAAGTTGTAGAGGTCTTTCTTAGCTTTTTATCCATTTATAGAACGTCCCAATCCGATATCTAGAGCTCTAGATATCAACTGAAAATTAAAAGAGGGTCTAATTTAGTATTTTTCAAGAAATTCTATTTTACGCCAAAATCATTATTTATTTATTAATTACACCCAAATTCATTAAATTAAGCTCAAATATCATCCACAAAATTATCATATAAGGGAAAATAAATATGCAAATATTTTACTTACCACGAAGCATAAGGATGACTATGGATGTAGGTTGCTTGATGGTTGCCACTATGGTTCCAGAGCTCCAAAGAGATCTAGAACTCACGGAGGCTCATTAGATGATTGTACATCTCAAGGAAATGTTCGAGTAACAGGCAAGATAAGAAAAGGTATGAAACCACAAAGGCCTTACATTCTTACGAGATGGCTAAAGGTGTAAACCAAGAATGACGAGAATTCCAATTTCGGATCCAATCCAAAATAGAAATCACGACACAGCAACAAATCGCATAGGTTCGACTTTCTTGAAACTGAAACATATTTCAATATCGCATACAATACGTAATAGATATCATACAATTTGACTTTTTTAAAACTGAAAACTAAATTAGATACATATTTGATCATCTGCTTATACGCATACATATACATCCCATATATATCATATGTATAAGAACAAAAACTCAATTTAAACGCACAATTAACTTGGCTCTGATACCACTATTAGGATTGGCAGGCACAGCGGAAGAATTTTAAAATTTTTATCGATCCTAATCGAGGATTTATCAACGACGTTTAAACTGAGTTAGAAAGATTCGTACCTTTTTCAATTCAGGGTTTTCGATCTCTAGGAGCCAACACGTCAAGTCCGATCCCTCTATCGGTATCCACAAGAATGTTCTCCAACAATGACTATGTGCTGGCACTTCTAATATCTCCTAGGGTTTCCCTTGGGCTCTAAATTCTCATTAGTGTATGAGTATATCTGCTCTACCAAGTTTATAATCTATGAGGGCTATATTCGAATTTCAAAATTAATTTTTATTAATTTTGAAATTAATTAAAAATTAATTATCTTGATGAGCTAATTAAATAAATATAATTTAAATTAAATCTGTCTAACAGTTTTAATTTAACCTATTTATTTAATCCAAATAAAAGGCCATTATATTTAATTTATCTTCATAAATTATATCTAAGATACTATATCTCTATCATGTTAGTTATTAAATCTAATTTATTTTAATAAAATTAAATTCAAAACTAACACAATAAAATAATATTATTATATTACTGGGCCCCACGATGAGTATGAGAAATGTATGGCCATACTATGATGAAAATGAGTTTCCATTTCTATTGTCATACTACTCAAGAATCGAGAAAGTAATGGTCAAGAATAAGGTAATGACATTATCTATGCCTCATCCTTGATCGATATATTGTGTGACAAAAAGGATGTGACATGGTTATATGATAGGTTGCATCGTGTTAACGATCCTCATATGAATTGGGTAATCATAATGTCTTGTTAGAGGCCACTTGCGACTTGTGGGTTAGTACAGTTATTGGCCCACTGCCAACTTTGTATGGGCCTACAGGGTCGCACACAAGAATGGCCAAACACGAGATAATGTTTAATCTATGGTGGATGAGTTTTATATTTATATATATATAATATAAAATTCGTTAATAATATTATATATATATATATATATATATATATATATATATCTATATATGTATTTTCGAAATACATATTTTATATATATGTATATATTATTAATGTTCTCTCTACTAATGTGAGAGACAAATTCTATCTTGATCATTCATATTCCTCTGCATAAAAAAACTACTAAGCCTGATCGTAGCCTTTATCATCACCTGGTCAAAAGTGACTTTTGACTAGATCAAAGCGTAGCAAATCTCTTATAGAAATACATGATGACCTCAGGTCAAAGGGCATTATGATATGGTTATGCATGAGAAAAGCTTATGACTTGATCCATGTAGCTTTCTCATAGTGGGTCAGTCCAGCACCTTGTGCTCTTACAAGTGCCTAAGACTTTGATTCATATTTCCATATCTTATCAAAGTGATACTGGTCTTATTTCATCTTTGCTCCTGAATAGATGACCGACTAGGGACATTTTAGAACAATCTTTATGATTTATCCAAGGATACAATTATCACAGTTAACATGCAAATAATATGATAACAGAATGGAGAAATTTCATTAGGTTAATAATGTTCAAAGTACAATGATTGGCCCTTAGGGCACAATCTCCAACATATTTTTCACTAAAAGAAAACTTAAAGAGCTTTTTATAAAACCTAGAACCAACCCATTTGGATTTTTATAGAATTAGATATGAATTTCTAAAGTTTGGCCAATAAAACTAGCAGATTGAGTTAAGCTACAAATTTAAGGCAATTATGTTAAAATTGTTATAAGTATTAGGCCAAAAATTAGAGACATGTCCTAAAGGCCCATGCAGTCCATTGGACATTCATTTTCATGATTCTAATAATATTGGTATTTATTTAGGGCTATGAGAAGTCAACAAGAAGCATCTTCAATGGTTGGAAAAGAAAAGGTACAAGAGGATGAGTTAAAGACATAAGGTGGTGAACTAACCATATTTGCATGTATTTGATATTTATACTTGTGTAGTGATGTATGTGATTTCTTTATTTGATTGTGTAGAGTATATTAGAATAATGAAGCTCTATTTCTATTTATATTGTGGTCATAGATATATTGCATGATATATTGAGCATGGAATAATGTCACTATGGGGCATGTATCTAGTTAAAGCTAACATATCTTGCACATAGCTTATATTTTGCATGCATTATGGTAACTATTTACTATTGAGATTCCCCCTAATCTCACCCTCCTGAACTAACCATTTAGATAGGTGAAAGCAGAGCAGAGAACTGCACAAGAGAAATGCAGTAGTTGAACAAAGATGGGAAGATGTCTGCATTTCATTGTAACAGGTTTAGATACCCTAGTAGCCCTGTGTGACTGCATTATTTTTAATTGTTATATACAATCCTTATGAGGAATTTCTATAATTGAGTACTTATTATCAGTATATTTATGCTATTCCTGTGTGCCCATTGAACTGCGCATAAGCACTCTGAAAAATAGGGAAATAAGCTAAGGGTTTTATATACATGACTTTTGCAAATATGTGTATTTTGTGTCATGTAAATAGCATATATTCTAATGAATATGCTCTTTGTCTTGTATATGGCCGGGATATTCTTGTAATTTCACTTATTTATCCTATAAATATGTATATTTGACATGTAAATTCTCACATGTGTCTTGCATATTATTATATCTGACTTGCAAAGTAAGGGCACAATTTTTTCCCCCACAAATTTTAATTTCAGTTTAATTCTAGGGATGCAGTGCAATTTCATAAAATTTTAGCATTGTTTAATATTAATTGGTCACAGAAGGGCAATAAAATTTTCCCAATAGATCTTTAAAAGTTTAGGATAAATTTTTGAACACCTCAAAAGTGGTTATTCATACAAATCGACATAAAACTCCTCATATATCCTTCTATTCCAAACAAGCAATTAAGTCTTATGAAGTTTGTGTTTGGGATGGCGATTGGCCATCCCAAAAGTAACCTTTGTAGAGGAAAATCATGATTCCACATTATTGCACTAATTTTGTATATTTGGGATCACAATTTCCCAATCTTACTTATGGTTCTAATTGTACGATGGTTGAAAAGTAGTTGAAGATTTCTTATGAAATGCCATGATTGATGCCATGGAGAGTGAAGGAAAGGGTTAAAGGAAAATGACAAAAAAGTGGTCCCATAGATGAAGAGATGTGGAGATAGAAGGTCCCAAAGAATTGAGGAAGGAAGGGTCTCGCTTTCATTTAGTAAAAAAGATAAAATTACACCCAATAACTTATGATAAGAGTCCATTGCAAGCTCAATTTTTTACTTCACATTATATTATATAATATTATATTTTTTTTGCTGGTAATAAATATGAGAAATTTGATTGGCGAGAAAAACTAGTTAAATCTTTATACACAAATTACCTAGAAATTTGGCACGCATATAGTACTCTTATTTAGGTTCTTATCATTTAATTTTCAAATATATATGTATTATTTAATAAGATCCATGTCCTTTTAAGTCATTTTTCATATAAACTTGCTTTTCAATATAATCACCCAAACAAGGTTTCAAAAGTGAGATTGAAAAAAAGGCACTTCTGTCACTACCATTCCAAACATAAAACACATCACACAATCTGACTTTTACCTAATCTTAAGTTTGCAAAAGTCAGATTAAAGAAAAGCCAGTTTTGCTCTTGCTATTCCAAACACACTTGAAATATGTGTGACCTATTTGTCTGGATACACCTACTTGAATAAAGCTTGATAGATTGCTTCCCACCACCCGACCACTCTTTCCGCTTCCTTTGACTACTGCCACCATCACGATATGTATTGAACGGCGGCCAAGATGTCGACACCCATTTCTATTTCGATATTCACAGAGTAATAGAGACTAAGTTCCACAGGCATATAGAAAAGTACATATATATTGATAAAAGTATTTGTTTACAGTCCAAAGTCAAGGTACAGAAGGCAACAATATTTACAACATAAACTATCTATAACCCTAAACTTTAACTTCACCTTGAGACATGTGCCAGTCACTTTCCTTTGTCTACGTCCTTGCCTTTTGATCTACTGGCACCTGCTGAGATGTTTGGTTTAGAAAAAGGGGTGAGATCCCAAGGAATCCCAGTAGAAACATACTATCGATATATAAAATGTGAGAATTAAATATGCAATGCACCGTATCAAGTAAAATGAAAATTCTTATCGATTCATATGTGTATACAAAGTTTCAGGGCCAAGCGCCGAGTTAAAACCCCTATGTGTACCTCAATTGAGTCATCGACTACAGCTAGGCAATACCAGTATACCTTGGCTGGGCACCGAACCACAACCAGGTAATATGCCTCTAGCACACATTCATATCATAAAATATAGTAACCCATATCATATAAATAATCTTATAGTATATGAGTGATAGTAGTCCCTACCTCAAAGCTCTATCAACCCCTTATCGTGTGCCTTGTAAAGCGTGTCAACTTTTGACTCCCGACTCGGTTCTAAAATGTTCAATGTACAAGAATTAGGTTAAAACCCATTCATGTATCATTTTAGGTACTACCATAGTGTTTCTTGTTATATTAGGCTATGGTGAAAATTTACCAAAATGCCCTGACACCCCAGCCCGACTATACTTTTTTCAAAATTTTAACATGGGCTATCCTAAAATATTTTTATCCAAGGAATCCATTTCCGAGCTCGGAATTACCAAACTCAACGTCAAATTACAAAATTGCCCTTGACAGCCCCACTTTAAGGGTTTCATGGGCGTTTTCATAATTATGTTTTTCTGGGCTTTTTCGAAAAAGTGACCAACTGTAACCCCACCTAATTTTCTATCCTGAAGTCAATGGAACCATCAAATAATTGAAAATCCAACTCTAAGGCCCATTTTTGCCCCTAGCCAAAATCCTCTTATTGCCAAGAAAAAATTGGGGTTTTCGAAATCTAACTCCGCAAACGTGTTTCTTTCTATTCCTAATCACTTTATTAACTATTACATTAGGTTACAACTACCATTTAGACACAATTTCGGCAGCATAACCCCTATGCACACACTTTTTCAAAATTTAAAACCAATGGCAATCCGACAAAATTTCACTGATTAAATTGCCCACAGCAACTAGAATAAGCAATATACGAAGGTTTGGAAGTTACCTCAAGCTCCTACTAGCTTTTCTCAACTAGGCTAAAAACCCTGAGCTCCCAAGACTAAAATTTGAGCTTCCAAGCCTTAATCCACATAGAAGACTAGCTTAAGAACGGAGTTATACATGTTAGGTAGTGATTTACCGAAGAAATCACTTACCTTTACAAGCTTTTTCCTCTCCATATCTTTCTAAAAATCTCAACTCTTCTCTCTCTCTAAAACTGAAAATGGCTTCAGTTATGACTGTAGGAGGAAGGAGGAATATGCTTTTATCATGTTAGCTTATGTCACATCTAATTATTTAATAATTTTCCCAAATTCCAAAAATCCCTTTTTATGTACAATAACTTTATGTACATGTAATCTTGCCATTAAGCCAAACCAATATTTCCTTCTTCATGCCATATATAGGAGACACCTAAGGGTCCTTCCTTATGGTCTCAATTGGTTTCACAACTTGTTTCAGTTACGCATATATGTAAAGTCTCAATTTTGGTCAAATTAGCATTTTTGCTCAAATTGTCCATAAATTCATATTTAATTGACCAAAATGTTTCAAATATATTTTTTTCCTTTATTTTTCTTAATAAATTGAAATTAAATTTAATTAATTGGAAAATAATTAATTTAGCGCTTGTTTGGCAAAATTACAAGTTTGTCAGTACATTTTTCTCTATTTTCAGATTTTCTGCCCAAATTTTGAAAAATCATAACTACATTTGTAGACATTATTTCAGAGCGATTCCAAAGGCTGTGGAACCCTTATTGAGTCTAGTTTTAAGAAAAAATTATGGACTTTAGTCAGTTGGAAGCATATCATTCCCAGAGTTAATTTCTTTAAAATTTGTTCCAAAACATTCCAAATTTTCTGGGCTAACTTCAAAAATTCATATCTTTTTGCATATAGCTTCAAATGATTCATATGTATCTATCAAATTAAAGCTTAGGATGTCTACTTTCATCTTGTAAAATTTCATATTTTTTGTTCATCATTTGGCCATGTAAAATCACATGACAAGCTCACTGCCTCAATAACAATTTCACTGAAAACACTGTTCACCTTTCAATTTTCAATATTTAATTCCTTTGGCTGTAACTATTCACCATTCTATTGAATATATGAAATAATTATAATATATTCTTGGTGAGTAAAATTTGAGGTGTTACACAAGAGGCTCTTTTCCCTTTCAACGTTGCTTAATGAAGCGTGCGACCAATTCCACCTTTGCTCTTCTCCTTCATTCCTATGCTCTCATCTCTTCTCCCCCTCTCAAAGTGAAGCATCTTCTGATCACCGCTTCAACTATCAGCCCCGCCCCCAAAGTCCTAATCTTATGTGGAACAACTTAGTTACATTATTGTTCTGATGAGCCTTTTGTAGTGAATCTGAACCACTAAGTGATATTTCTTAGTAAACAATTTCAAATCCTAACTCCAAAAAATAGGATTTGAACCTGCACTTGAAGGGGGTTTTCTAAATAACTTAAACTTTTTAAAGATTATTCACCGTGGTTCCCTACTCATTGTGACTCATCTTTCCTTAATTCTCTTTATTATCTTAATCAGAGTGATTCTTTGCTTATTTTTATATGTAGAAGGTTTCTTAACTAATGGGCTCGTACCGTGTGATTATCCACTTCTAATTCAATTATCACGCTTGGACAATTAATTCATTCATCATGCGGGTTATACAGTTATCCATTGCAAATATATAAATTTACATAATGGACTAGTGTATGAATAATTCTTCTCTTCTTTATTGCAACTTTCCTGGGATAGTGTCCTGCACTCCTTTTCTGTGCTCAGCTGCCGTTATGGTTGGTGGGGGAGGGTAAGATTCAGGGGAATCTCAATAGCAAACATTACAGACAATACATGTAAGATGAATGCAAGTATATGATATGCATACCTTGCATAGGCTCATGTTCACATAATGATATTCTGCATGCTCAATGTTTCATGAAACTTACTTATGGCCATAGCAAAAACATAAATAGAGCTTCATTCATTCATACATGTTTCACATAATTAAGTAAAGCAATATAGCAAATCAATATAAAACATAAACATCCCATACATGTATGTAAGTAAGCTCACTACCTTTTGTCTTTAAGTCCCCTTTTGTACCTTTTCTTCCAACCACTGAAGTTGATTCCATTGCCTCTTCTTTGCCATCTCACGGCCCTAGATAAATGGCTATATTATTAGAGCCATGACAAATAAATGTCTAATTGGCTACTTTAGCCTCTAGGACTTGCCTTTATTCTTTGGGCCCATACTTGTCCAACATTTTAATAATCCAAGACACATTGGTTGGTTAACCTTAAAGTTAACACATTAGGCCTAATGTGTATTTAAGGACCTATACTAACTTTAGAGGCTTTACTTAACCATTAAAGTTCAAATTAATTTCCAATTACCCTTACTTTCTTATTTTCTCACTATTCCAGAAAGTTGGCAGATTTTTCCTTAACTTTGAAAAATTATAACTAATTGTAGAAAAATCCAATTGCAGTTGTTTAAAGTGCTATGTGACCCTCATTAAGTCTAATTTAAGGAAAAAATATTAGCCACTGCCAATCACAGGGCTAAATTTCCTAGAATCATCGAACAACACAATTGGTCCAAAAAAACATTCCAGATTTAATGCCTAACTTCAAAAGTTCATATTTCACAATCTACAAGCCCAAATGACACATAATACCTATCAAATTAAAGCCCTAAATGTCTACTTTAAACCTAGAAAGTTCATGGCCATTGGATAAGATTTAGTCATTCAAAATCTCGTCACAAGTATACTGCCTCCAGAAAAATGAAATTTGACAGCACTTGTACAACAATCCAAACTTTTTGTTTTTTATTCCAACTCACTCAAGATTATAACCAGGGGCTATTCCCACCCTGTTTTTCGTCGACAATCCATTTCTAACCTCAAAAATACCTCTTGGATGAAATTTTAGGCCTTCTAAGAATCCAAAAAAAAACTCAGCAAAATCATAACTTAGTCAGTTTAAAGCAATGCTTATGCTTACCTCTTCACATTTCTACAATCAGTTCAGTATTTTGGTGGTACTCTGGCTGACTAAATGACATAAAAAACGTCCAATAAGAAAACTAAGAGCATAGAAATAGAGCTCTTAGTGAGTAAAAGAACTTTCCTGAAGGACTTACCGGACAATGGCGACGATTCGGGGTCAGAATCAGCTCTGGAGCATAGGAACTTTTACTATTCACTCTCCTTCTCTCTTCTTTCTATTTTCTTGGAATTTTTCTCTTCTTTTCTCTTCTTCTTGGCCCTTGGATTAAATCATAAAGGATGATAGAGGGTGGATATTTAATCTTGCCTTTGATAGCTTCTTAGTGTGACATGTGACAAGTGATTAATCCAACATGTGACTTGTGTCCACTTAGCATCTTCTTTTTCCTTTCTTCTCTCTCTATGCATCACTTTATGTCAGGGGAAAGGAGAGGCCTGACAATTTCCGTGGACTCCCAGGTTCGATGATCGGGAAGTCAAGTACGACATCGGACACGAGACCGGTGGATTCCCCAGACTCAGGCGCTAAGTGGCACGCTCAGGGGATGCTAATGCAAACGGTATAAGGGTAGTGTAATGATTATGAACACTTGTCATCTCCTCATTTGGCCAACACAAAAGCAGCTTTGTACTTTGTCATCATTAAGGGACACATGTCAAGCTCTTGTTTAGTCAACACAAAAGTTATGGCATCATGAGTCATCATTGCTTATTTTATTAAAGTTACTTTAATAAAGTTGCTTTATCGGTGCATACTCAGGATTCTACTTGAGACCGTGGCACGTATATCAAGGCCCGTCAAATGATGCCCAGTCATTGTATATGTGTGTAGGCCCCACACATTAGTGTCTATTCCAAAAAACGCAGGGTACACATGTATGTCCTAAAAATGCCATGTGCACACCTATACCAGCATATTTCGCTTGATCAATCAGTCTCGTACCTTATGACATATTTGGGTGACATCTTTTTACCAACTTAATGGCACTGTATATGTGTCTTGTGCACATTTGTACTGACACTTTGATCCTACTGCCTATGCATATTGGGCCCTCTGCCCGATAGGATCGGATCATATAGTCCCTTAGAGTCTTTCTATCTCTCGACATTCTTGGGACTCTTTCCGAATTGGGCTTAGTAGTTTGCTTGATATATGCTTATTCTTAAAATCCTAGGTCCAAAATTCAGGATATTACATTACGTCCTCTGATTCATCTTTATCAACCTCCTCCGACCATTCACAACATTATGAGATCCTTATACTAGCAGTGACGTATCAAGATGAGCATGCTCACGTGCTTCAAGCCTCCCTTCCTCACGTTGTTTATATACTCTCCCAGTTATTGCTTTTTCTGTTGGTGACACTTTTTGAGGGAAAAATAAAAAAAAAGAGTCGATGTATAGATCTATTAATTAGTTAAGATTCCAAAATATATTTGAAAACTGAAGTGCTGAGAAAAATCCAATCATGGGTTTTTATGTCCCCAACACACATCTGCCCAAAATATTTTATCTTAGGGACACATCATTGTGCTTGCTAGATTCTACATTTCTTATTCCAATGAGATAATTGTTATACCACTACTAAGAAGTCCATAGATGGCTTAAATTTGTAATCTTAGCCATAATAATTAATTATGGCTCTCATTGGACATCTTGCAGATAAAAATGGGATGGACCGAAGTAGTGTTGATTGTAGGAGCAAGGGAAGTTGGTCTATCCCCTTCAATTACTAGATTATTCCCGAGGAAAGAGGTAGCCTTGGTTGAGGTATTTTTTGTTTTTTGTCTTTATTCTTTTGTCATTCTTAGCACTCCCTCTGTCTTTAATGCCTATTGCCAATGTATGTATTTAAATCTCTTTAATGTTAATGACAGGAAAGGAAATCTAGATATACTTCCTTCTATCAATATCGTTGACCTCACGCTTCTTGTAACATGTAAGCTACAGGGAATTGCTTCCTCGTCTTACGGATTGGAATTGAGTAGCATTAGCTCTCTCCTGCTTGACTCTTATGGCTATTTTGATCAGCTTACCTTTATTGAGCATATATTTGGTGATTTTGTGAGTAGGCTTCAATACAATCCAACAATAAGATTGATCTCGCATTACCTATAGCTACTATTTAAAAGAACTAGAGCGACTCATTTTATGCCTAGTTAGGTAGAATGCTGGTTGTTACTGCCGTCAAATTTAAAAATATGTAATAATGTAATGTCAATAGCCCATACCATAATTCCAATTTAGTTTTTATGGTACTGGATTAACTATTGATGTATATGGGGTGGATTCTATCTATGCATTAGTTCTGCAGTAATCAATCCTCTCTTCCTTTTTGCAAAGACTGTAAATTCTTATTGACATAACATTTTATGTGATTTTTAACCTTGAATGGTTCCTTTTAAGAGTTAACCGCGATGCTTTTCAGTGCTTGTGGTTTTGGAATTATGGGATTTAATGCATAAATTATCTTGCCCTTTACATTGTCAAGCCTTTATGATAGATTGCCATGCTGCTGGAGGAAGGTTTTGATATAAAATTGTAATTGAAATCCCTAATTCCTAAATTATGATCCCTAATTCTATGTGTTAGGTAAGTAGTTAATGGAAGAGCAATGTAGTGAGAGTGACACTAGCTATTTTTAGAATGGCACTAGCCAAACACACCCTAATTGTATCCATTAGCTGATTAGAATATGATTAGTAATTCTAAATACAATAAGACAATTCTGCCCCTGGACCCTTATATCCCTCAAGCAGTCTATATAAGAGCTATTCCCCTCTAATTGTAAACTAGTTGTTGATTGCTAATGAATAAGAGAATATTTAGATTCAGCAACTCTTGTGTTTTCTCTCTCTCCCCCTTTTCTCTCGGATCTCTCTACTCTCTCTATCTAAATTCTCTCTTCTCTCTTCTCTCTTCTCTCTTCTACTCTTTCTTTCAATCCAATTTTGTCAAGAAATTACAAAATTGCATTAGTGGTATCAGAGACTTAATTCTTTGCCACATGATCTTCTAGTAAAGCAAAAGCGGCATTGAATTGGAAGAGATCAGAGATTGTACCAAAGATATATAGTTTTCTAGGTCTTATTGATTGTTCCCCAAAATGTACTCAAGGGCTAAGATTTTCTCTTGAAAAGTAAAGATAATGATGAAGAAGCTTGAATTAATTTCCCTTCCTTTTCCCTTGATAAAAAACGTTCAAGACCATAGGAAAAAGGGAAAAGAATTTAAATGATGTACTTCTTCATCTTTTCTATTTGAAAAGTTTACAATTGTGGCTAGGTATAAATGAAGCAAGAACCAAGAGATAAATGGATCAATATATATTTCTCCTTTTCTCTTAATTAATTTCATTCAAGATCCCAAAGAAAGAGAAAGAGAATATGTAATTAAGTCATAACTAATGACAAGTCAAAAAAAAAAAAAAGAAAGAAGAAGAGGAGAAAATTCAACTAGACTTAAAATTTGTTACAAGTTGGAAATTTTGACCAAAAAGCAAGTTAATTGCAAGAAAGCTTGGTCAACCAAATTGTCACCCTTTTGGGACATATATTTTGGTCAAATGAAGAGAAAAGAGGGGCTGAAGATTGAATTAATTTGGGCTCCTTTTGGGCAGCAAATTTTCGTTCAAAAGATGAAGGGAAGAGGAAAAGAAAAACTCAAGTTAAATAATATAAGTATATGACCAAAGGGATTCATTATTAGCCACAACTTTTCTTTTTATTTGGCCACATTTTCAATCAGATATTAAGGGATAAAGGAAGCAAAAAATATGATCATTCATCACTCTTATTCTATCTCCTTAAGTCGGTGGTGGTTGCCAAAAACGTTGACCAAGAAGAGTAAGGTTGAAAGGTGAGTTTGATCTTGATTTTTCACCTTCTTAACCTCATCTATGGCTCAAGTAACCTTCACAAAATTTGTTCCTCTTAATGAGAGCTTCATTTCTATGGTTTTAAAATTTCAAGAGGAGGTGTTTTTTGCCATCATCCAAGAGAAAAAGTTGAGGAAGCAAGAAAAGAACACAAGAAGAAGCAAGAGGTGAGTAAGAGCATTATTTTGATGTATATGATGCTTTGATTAGCTGAGTTCTTATGGGATATTATGACAACCCTAGTTTTGGCTTTTAGGGTGTATTAGGGATCATGAAGCTTTCATCCTATGTATGTGCTTACATGTTGGTTCGGTGGCAAATGAGCTAATCTTAGTGATTAAATAGTGAAGTGGCTGTTTGTTGTGAAATACCCTAAAAGTTTGACCTGAACAGGGCACCATGAATCAATAGGAATTTTTTAATTTTGATGTTATCATTATGTTCTACATGAAAAATTGTGTGGGTATGCCCCGGGTTGTGAATTTTGGGTCATTGAAACTCAAAATGCAAAACTGGAGTTTTTGCCGAACAGAATTCCAGCGAGTTACCCTAATTGTGTGGTATTTTTAGATGACTAAATGATGGCTAAAAAGTTCAAAACTTTCTATTCCAATAGTACACATGCCAAGCTTTAAATTGATACATTATTGCAGTCATTTTGATGGGGGTGCTAGGAGTTATGCATTTCCAAAATTTGAGGTTGAAACTGGGATCAATCCTGGAACAATATGAAATTTCTGTCAAGTATGCATTTTTGTGGTGGTGGCTGGTAGTAGTCCATATTTTTCCTGTATAGAGTACTTAAAAGGCTTCAAGTATCACTTAGAATCACCCCATTTCGATTTTTGTGGAATTAGTTATGATTTTTCAAAGTTTGGAGAAAATTCTGACAGATTTGGTTCAAGTGTGCGAAAATTCAAAGGTAATGGCACATGGTAATAACTATGAACTCTAAGGTTAGAAAATTGGTCTTTTTGGTTAATTGACCACTTTAGCTCTTTAATTGACTTTATTAAATTACCATAGTGATAACCAACCCAAGTATTATGAATTATTAAAGAATTGGAGTAGGGAATAACACTACATCCTTGATTTTGATATATAGGTTCAACATTTGCCCTGCACGTGAAGAACTTGTGCCAGAGTACACCTGGAAAGAACAAGGTAGTGACACTTTCTCTTATACTATGCAATGTATTGTATGTTTGTTTTATCATTGAATTGTGTATTGGGAATGATGTGAAGTTTGCTACTATGAAAACTATGTGAAAGTCGTGAAGGCTATGTGTAAGCCATGATGGCTATGTGTATTTCGTTAAGGCAATGTGTAAGCCTTGATTGGTAATTATAATGTCATTGACGTATATAATGATATGAGAGCAATGATTGAGGAAGCTCAATTGCAGGATATACAAGCACAGTCTGTTAAAGGGATGCTTTAGAAAGGTGAAACTCAGGAATATGATTTGTCACCAAGTGGATTAGTTAGATATAAGAAAAGATTATATGTTCTACTGCAAATAGAGTTGAAGCAGCAAATCTTGGAAGAGGCTCAAAAGAGTAAATATACTCTGCATCCAAGAGCGATCAAAATGTATCATGACTTAAGGTCTATGTATTGGTGGCAGGGCATGAAGAGAGATGTGACGCAATTTGTTGCTCATTGTCTTACATGCCAAAAAGTAAAGATTGAGCATCAGCAACCTTCAGGACTTCTTCAGAATCGTGAGATTCCTGAGTAGAAGTGGGAAAAACATTAACATGGATTTCATGATAGGGTTGCCCAAGATCAGAAACCATGATGCAATTTGGGTGATAGTTGACAGATTTACAAAGCCAGCCCACTTTCTACCTATCAGCATCCACTACTCTCCTGATAAATTGGTAGAGATATATATCAAAGAGATTGTATGACTACACGGGACTTCAAAGAATATTATTTTAGATCGTGATCCCTGATTCACTTCCATGTTTTGGAAGGCAGTTCTTGAAGCTTTAGGTACTAAATTGAGATTTAGCATGACCTATCATCCTCAAATAGATGGGTAGATGGAACGAACTATACAGACACTTGAGGATATGCTGAGGGTGTGTGCGATGGATTTCAAAAGCAGTTGGTACAAGTTCCTTCCACTGGCAGAGTTTGCTTACAATAACAGTTATCATTCGAGCATCTAAATGGCTCCATATGAGGCACTGTACAGAAGGGAATGTCAATCACCCTTATGCTGGACAGAGTTGTATGAGAGGTGCTTACTTGGGCTAGACATTGTGGATCAAACAACTGAGCATATCAAATTAATCAAGTAGAGACTATTGACTGCTTAAAGCCAACAGAAGAGTTATGTTGATAAGAAGAGGAAACCTTTAGAATTTGAAGTTGGCGATTATGTTTTCATGAAAGTCTCACCAATACAGGCATTGGCAGAGCAATAAAAGTAAAGAAGCTACATCCAAGGTATATTGGTCCTTTCGACATCTTAGCAAAGATTGGGCCAGTAGCGTGCTATATAGCTTTGTCACCGAACCTAAACAGGTTGCACGATGTTTTTCATATTTTCTGATTGAAAAAGTATCAACCTGATTTAGAACATGTGATATAATATGAATATGTGGAAATCTGAGGCGATTTGACTTATGAAGTCACACCTGACCAAATCATCACTGGATAAGAGAAGCAAGTCAAAAGTAAGAGCATTCCGTTTGTCAAAATTGTCTGGAAAGGATTATCTCCCATAGGCTACATGGGAAACAGAAGAGGATATGAAAAAACGTTACCTGGAATTTATGGCTGTATATGTATAACAAATTTTGGTGATAAAATTTTACTAAGGGGGGAGAGTTGTAATATCCCAAAATTCATACACCAAAGATTCAATGTATATTTATTCAATAAATAGAATCAAGAGTGAATTTTGGAGAATTTGATTATGCTTATAGTGAAAATTTTTTGTGAGGCAGTGAGTTTTTGATGTGGTTTTGGATGACCAAATGATGTTCAAAAATTGTCAAATTTTTCATAATGAAATTAGACATTCTAAGCTTTAATTTGATAGGTATATGAATTATTTTGACCTGTATACTAAGAGTTATGAATTTTTAAAGTTTACCCAGTGAAACTGCCTACTTTTTGGGACAGTGTCCAAAGATTTAAATTTTGGAAATGTTGAGCTTTTGGTTGGCTAAAGACTATATTTTTTCTTAAAACTAGACTCAATAAGGGTTTCATAGCCTTTAGAATCACCTCAATATCATGTCTACAAATGAAGATACGAATTTTCAAATTTTGATGAAAATTCTACCAGAATTTCAGCAAAGTGTAAAAATCACAAAATATAAGGGCAATTTTGGAAATTTAAAAAATTTATCTTTCCTCTATCCATTAAAACATCCAAAAGCTCAGAAAATCAAAGAAGGTAATGAATAGTAAAAACTCTAGGAAAAATTTGCCAATTTCTCTACTTAATTGCAACTTTCATCCAAAGAGTCCTTCACAAATCTTCTTCTCCTCATCATAAGATTCAATTCTATGGCTTTAGATTTTTGATTGGTGGAGTTTGGTGCCATATACTTAGGGTAGGTACAACCAGATTCAAGAACTGGTTGCAGAATTGTGCTCGGGGGAATCCATGATGACCTCAGTTTGAAGGGCATTGTGACGTGGTTATACACGAGATAAGCTTATGACTTGATTCATGTAGCTTTCTCATAGTTGGTTAATCAAGCACCTTGTACTCTTACAAGTGCTTAAGACTTTGATTCTTATCTTCATATCTTATCAAAGTCATACTGGTTTTGTTTCATCTTTGCTCCTGTATAGGTGATCGACCAGGGACATTTAGGATAATCTTTATGATTTATCCAAGAATACAGTCATCACAGTGAACATACAAATAATATGATAACATAATGGAGAAAATTCATTAAGTTAATAATGTTCAAAGTATAATGATTGGCCCCTAGGGCACAATTTCCAATAGGTGTCACCTTCCTCTCTCTCCTTAACCTTAAGATTAGCTTGCTAAACATAGTGTTTCATAGAGAAGAAGAGATTAGAGAGGGAACTACACAAGTTAGAAGTTAAATCACAAGGAACAACAAAGCTTACCTTGAGATTTTCTCCTCCTTCTCTCTAGAACTTGAGCTATCTCTCTCTCTCTCTCTATCTTTCTCTTGTTTGGTCGGCCAAATGAACAATAAAGATGAAGCATGGCCTTATAAAATATCTCCTTATTTTCCCTAATTAACTCAATTCCAAAAAATAGAATTTATTACACCATTTGTGCTTGGGCTTATCTACTACCAACTAGTGTCATAATCTCAATTGAAATTGAACCAATTCCCTTCTCTTCCTTTAACCCATAAAATGACCTCCAAGAGCCCTTCATAAACCAAGTTTGGGCTTTATTACATTTGTTCAATCGTCATGTACAATTATATTGTATTTTATGCTTAATTAACATGTGCACAATCGTAGTAAATCTTATTTAATTACTTAGCTCAAAATGAGGACACTTGACATATCATAATCAAAATAAATATTTCCCTTCCTATTTTCTATTCCAAAATTTACAAAATTGCCATTTCATTCTTGTTTTTTCAAATTCACAACAATTGGCAATTTTGGAAAATTTTCTGACCAAATTTTGAAAATCATAACTCTATTTATAGAAATTCAATTGCAGTGATTCCAAGGCTATATGACCCTTATTGAGTCTAGTTTCAAGAAAAAAACATAGCCTTTAGGCAACTGGAAACTCAGTTCCCAAAATTTTTGTTTTTGAACATTGCCATAAATGTTGGCCAGTTTCACTGAGCTAAATTCAAAAATTCATAAATCCTAGTGTACGACTCCAAATAATTCCATTGACCTATCATTTTAAAGCTTAGGATGTCTACTTTCATCCTATAAAAGTTTGCAATTTCTTGACATCATTTGATCATCCAAAGCCACATGACAAACTCATTGCTTGCAAGAAATTTCACTAGCATCACTGTTACATTCCAATTTTTCAGTATTTAATTCCTATGATCATGAATCTTCGCCATTCCATTTCATTAAATGCCACAAATAATTATAAGGCATATTGGCGAATAAAATTTTAGGTGTTAAATTTCATCCCAGACATTTGCTACACATACATAGCCATAAATTCTGGGTAATGCTTTGCATATGTTTCACTGACATTATTACCCCTGATCAAAATCTATTTAGGCATATTCAGATCTTTGAAATCCTCAATCAATTTCTGCTTATGAATCATCACAGCTACCCCCATACTGTTTTACGACTTAATGCATCAGCAATTTCTCACATTCAGTTCTTTTTAATCCTATAAATGTTTTAAACTCTTGTGGTTGCAGTAAAGCTCTATAGTCACACCATAGAGATAGCATCTCCAGATTTTCAGTGCAACACTATTGTTGCTAACTCAAGATTATGTTTGGGATAATAATTAAATTTTGGTGAGGCTTTCATTCTCCAGTTGCATAAGCCAATAGATGGCCATGCTGAATTAAAACACTTCCCAGTCTATGCCTACTAGCATCAGTAAGGACAACGAAGGTCCACAGTGGATCTAGGATTTATCAGTGTCGGTGCTACATTAATTTCAATATCAGTTTCAGTTTCAGTGAAGCTTCTCTCACAATTATGGTCCCACAAATAATGTTGAGTTTTCTTTTTCAGTTTAACTTTGTCAAAGGCAAACCAATTCTGGAGGAATTCGTATGAATCTTTGGTAATATTCAGTAAGATCCAGAAAACTGCGTATTTTACAAATAGCCTCCTGCCTCTTTTATTTTAGTACTTCTTCCACCTTGCAAGAATCTACTTGGACTCCTCGCTGTGAGATTATATGGCCCAAAAGTCTAACATCTGAAAGTCAAAACTCACATTTGCTCAGCTTGACATGGAGTTGCTTAGATTTTAGTGCATTCAATACAATTCTCAACTATTACACATAAATTTACTATGCTTGCGCTACCCACTCTGATGTTTATCTCCTTATATGAGCTTTAATAATGTCAGGATGATTTGGTAGGATTATCACAGGAACTGCCTATAACACCTGATTGCACTAGAAATATGCATTTCTTTGTGCCAGTTCCTGGCCTGTTTCAACTTAAATCATTATAGGCCATTTCAAATTTTTATGGAATCAAAACTTATTAGTTGATTCCTGGGTTACGATTTACTTAGTGACCCTGCTACTCATACCTTTCATCACATCATTTTCCATTCACCATTCACCTCCTAGTATAGCCTTAAGTTAGTGGAATAGCAGGCTCATCAATTATGCCTCTCATTTCATCAAAGAGCTATCACCTCAATCAATCCTTTAAAGGAATATTTCATTATCATAATATTTCCCTATGCTAGACTTAACAGCTATCAAATTTTCAAAATCCCTTTCTGCAAGGATTTGTGTCCATAAGAATCTTGTTCCTTGATTCCACGGATCATCATTAGCCCAATACCATTTTGAATACATTTGTCAGATAAAGGACATACTAGTTCACTAGGTCTTAAGGCCTTTGGACACATGGATCCACTACAACATCACTTACTTGTAGGATTTTACAACCTACTCTAACCCAACTTTTAAGTTCAATAAGAAATCTAGAACCTCAGCATCACACAGATTGAAAATCATTTTCCTCTAGAATACCCAATAGGTTTGCTAAGAATCAGGATCAATAGCGCCTATTCTAATCTCCATAGAATTTGGGTATTATCCTCAAAACATTACTGAAAGCTCAACACTATAAACGAGGTTTAAACTTCCATCATGGAACAGAACCATAGTACAACGAATTCACATTTTGGCCTAAGCATTATTTTAGCTTAGATCAAATTCAAGCCTATCCTCAACCTTCAGTATTATCAGATCGGATCCTCTAGAATCAATATATGGTATAATCACCGCTAATCATTTCTCATATATAATAACATATCATTCTTAAATACATTTTATGCCTCAAACAACTCTCAGCCATTTCAGCGTTCTTCGAACCTAAGGCTCAACATTGATTCTTGGATTACAATCCATCTTTTAATTTCATATTGAATCTATAACCTCAAGATTAATTGAGTTAAAGATCACTCTACCTCAATCATACCCATCATACATACCAAAAATCATCATATAGTACTGTATATCATGACTAACTAATATCATACATAACTTAGCATGGAGAAACCTCAAAACAATTACTATACCTCAAGTTCCCCATTACCTTATCAAATAAACTTTTATGCATAGTAATTACTACAACATATTCGAATTAAGATTAATACTTACATCATCATCATCTCTATGCTTCTTAATATCCTTTGAATCATCTAACTTAAATGATTATTAGTCATGGAGAAACCTTAAGATAATCACTATTCCTCAGTCTCCATGACCTTTCCAACTTAACTTCCCAGGGGGTCACCCATCCTAAGATTTTCGTGGGTTGAGCATGCTTAACTTTTATATGCCTATACCAAAATGTAGATAC
Source organism: Inga laurina (assembly GCA_963855925.1). Lineage (NCBI taxonomy): Eukaryota > Viridiplantae > Streptophyta > Magnoliopsida > Fabales > Fabaceae > Inga > Inga laurina. The sequence continues at coordinate 47,073,538 of OY979713.1, read as the reverse complement.
TGGCTCTATATGCTCCTGACCACCAGTACCCTGAGACTACTTTTGTCTCAAACATTGTGCCAGTTGCCTTTGGCTGACTAAATATTGTGTGTGGTCTGATCACTGCCTTAGTCGTACTCGCTTCCTCGGGTTTCACAATATCTATGAACCAACCTCAGTTCGGTATTGTGCCGTTGCTGCCCCTCAGTATTCTGCTATTCCTTATGGCTAGTTCACAGATAGGGGGATTCACTTCCCTAGCGCCCCATTTTGTGCATATTTCCTTTCACATATAATCAAGACCTTATCAGTACGCTATCCTATTGCTAGAACGCTTGCTCTATGTCAAACCCCTTTAACATTTTGATATATGTAGAGTAATAAGTGTATAGTTTTGTATGGCATATAGGAATAGCGGAAACATACTAACATTTAGTACTTATTTACAATACAAGAAATTTTCTAAAGGGTTAGAAATCAATATATACAAATATACAGAGTGTTCAAAAGAAACAACATTACAAGCTAGATAACTAACCACAGTCTTCACATGTACCAAAACTCTACTAGCCTATAGCCCCGGATTTGTTCTTCAAGCCGTTACCTTCAACTGGTATATATAATTTTTTGAAAAAGGGTGAGATTGAAAAGAATCTCAGTAGTAACATACAATCACTCATATAATATGAAAAAATTAAATATGTCATGCTCCATGTTATGCAACATATTAACAACACCAACAATCATCACGGCATATATACGTGAGTTAGGGGCTCAATCCTTCACTATCCGTACACCTCAGTTGGGATCTTACTCAACAACCAGGTAAAAGTGCCTACTCGCACAAATTTCCCTGCTCGGCATAATAGTGTTCTTCAAATATATTATAGAAGATGGCATGCATAAACATATAAATTATTCACATAATTAATGAAAGATAGAGTCCTGTCTCCTTTCTCAAATTTCAGTCGTCCTAACTTTGATTTCGGCTCAAAAAAATTCCAATTCCTATCAAATTTAAGGTTACAAGTAAATGGTTATTACTTGTACCATTATTGCCGTTAAATCATAGTACCCATCGCATTTTTCAACAATTTCTGCTCAATACAACTCTACTCAATGCAGTTTCACAGTTTCCAGAAAACTAACAGATTTTAAGTCAACTTTGAAAAATCATAATTAATTCTAGAAAATTTGAAATTGATTGATTCAAAAGCCTAAGTGAAAAAATTTAAGTGTACTTTCATGGAAAAATAACCAAGTCTAGTTATTACAACCATAATATTCCCAGAAATTCGCTAAAACCTTGCTGTTCTGGATTGTAATCCAGAAACATGGTCAAATTTTAAAAAATCATAACTTAAAATATACTAGATCAAATGGCTTATATTATATATGCAAATAGAAGCCCAAGATGTTTACTTTCACTTTGTAAAATATCAGGAATTTCGGATAAGGTTTGTCAACTTAAAAACACGCCACAACAATACTGGTTTCCATAAACGAATCTGGACAGCAACAACTCCAATCTTCCAAAAATTCTAGAATTATGTATAATCATCCAAAAATTACAACCACATGTAATTCCACATAATGTTTTTTGTGTAGAATCCAATGGAATGCTCAAAAACATCAAAATCCAACTCCTTCCCCAGATTTTATACAGAACTGAACAGAACCCTTTCCTTAAGAATCCAATTTTGCAAATTAAATTGTTAAACTTTGAACTAGTCAAAAGTCATCTTTGACCGCGTGATGATAAAGGCTATGATTGAGCTTGGTGCTTTTTCATGCAGAGGAATATGAATGGTCAAGATGGAATTTATCCCTCACATTAGTAGAGAGATATTATTGGACCCCTCAATGAGTGAATCCAATAAATGTATGGCTATACTATAATGGAAATGAGTTTCCATTTCTATTGTAAGACTATTTAGGAATCGGGAAAGTAATAATGGTTAGGAATAGGAGGATGACATCATCCATGCCTCATGCTTGATCGAAATATCATGTGACAAAAGGGACGTGACATGGTTGTATCATGTTAACACTCATTATATGAATTGGGTAGTCATAATATCTTGCTAAAAGCCTCTTGCGATTTGTGGGTTAGTATAGTTATTGGCTCACTGCCAACTTCATATGGGGCTATAGGGTCGCACACAAGAATGACCCAACGCGAAGCAATGTTTAATATAGAGTAGGCGAATTGTATATTTATATATATAATATAAACTGTGTGAAAAAAAATTAATAATATTATATATATATATATATGTATGTATTTTTGAAATACATATTTTTATATATATGATAATATTATTATATATTATGTTAGTTTTAAATTTAATTTTATTAGATAAATTAAATTTAATAACTAACATGATAGAGATATAATATTTCAGATTTAATTTTTAAGGATAAACTAAATCTATTGGCACTTTTTTCAGATTAAATAAATGGGTTAAATTAAAACTGCATGACAAATTTAATTAAACCGAATTTATTTAATTAGCTCATCAAGATAATTAAGGGTTAATTAATTTCAAAATTAATCAAGATTAATTTTGAAATTTGAATATAGCCCTTATGGGTTATAAGAAAATGATAGAGTAGAAAAACTGATGAACGAATGAGAATTCAGAGCCGCGAGAAAACCCTAGCAGATGTTGGAGGTGCTAGCACATAGTCTATGTTGGAGTAACATTCGTGTGGAGATCGGTAGAGGGAGCCGATCGGAGATGTTGGTTCCTTGAGATCGAAAACCCTAAATTCGAAAAAGGTACGGTTCTTCCTAACTCTTTTTAAACACCATTGATAGATCCTCGATTGGGATTGACAAAATTTTTAAAATTATTCCGCTATGCCCACCAATCCTATCAACACCTAGTGAGAGGAAGAGTGGAATCAAGAGGTAACTTCCATAGTGCATGCTTGGTAGTGCGATTTGTAGTCCAATTTGTGTGATTTGTGGGCTTTCGTGTGTTTGTCTATTGTGTTTGAAAAATGGAATGTTTGGTTCAATGATTATAGAATTGGGCTTTTAGAGAATATCCATGATAAAACGTACGAAAGACTTAAGTTGCATTTTGGAGCTTTTTGCTATTGATTTGTGCGATATGCATTAACATATTTTTCTAGTTGTACCCAGTATGCTATCAGATTGATTGCAATTTTACCCTTAATATACTTTCCAGCTCCAAAAATTACTTTAAAATATTTGTTAGTGCTTTTAACCCCTTAAAATATTTTTTCAGTTGTACCCAGTGTGCTCTTAGATTGATTACAATTTTACCCTTAATGTACTTTTCAACTCCAAAAATTACTTTGCTTTTAATCCCTTAAAATATTTTTTCAGTTGTACCCAGTGTGCTCTCAGACTGATTGCAATTTTACCCTTAATATACTTTTTTAGCTCCAAAAATTACTTTAAAATATCTTTTAGTGCTTATAACTCCTTAAGATATTTTTCCAGTTGTACCCAGTGTGTTATCAGAGTGATTGCAATTTTACTCTTAATGCACTTTTTTAGCTCCAAAAATTACTTTAAAATACTTTTTGGTGCTTTTAACCCTTACCCAGTCTTAGGAGACTGACTATAATTTTACCTTTAATGTATTTTTTTTAAAGTAGCAAAGATCACCGAAAACTTATAATACTGATTTATTGATTTCCACCCACTCTAAATTATTTTTCCAATAACACCTAATATTTTAAAGTAATTTTTAAATATTTACTTGATTTTTAAAATATTTTTCCACCCACACTCTCTTACCATTATCACAAAAGTCATTTATACTTAAACTAATCCAAACAAATTTTACGTTTGCCAAAGTCATTTATATAATCGTCAATCCAAACATAAATCACATTATACAATTTGACTTTTACTTCAAGTAAGACTGCAAAAATTCAAATTGAAAAAAAAACCATTTTTGCAATCATTATTCCAAACACACATATAATCTCCTTCTTTTTGATGTTATGATGGTGTTGTTGTTGTTGATGTTCTTGGTTGGATTTGTGGTTGGTTGGTTGAATTTGTGAATTTAGGAAATGGAAACCCAAAGGGGTTGTGCTGTCCAAATTTTCTCAAATCATTTTTATTATGTGTTTAAATGGTTAATCAAGGGGATTAGAGTGGAAAGGAATGAACTTTTGAAGTATAAATAAAAAATCACATTTTTTCCCTTTGTATGTATAAGTTTTGGCCAAGAGGAGTTAGAGGGGTTAACATTGGAATTGCATTAATCTGATAATTCCATGGTGTTCAGGAGGGAAAATTGTGTAGGGTTGATATTGAACACTTTTTCAAAAAAACCCTAGAAAGTGAAATTACGAAAATACCCTTAAAACCCTAAACCAAAGCTGTCAATGTTAAAACTGTCATTTGGCAGTGATTTTGTAAAAACCAAGGTCAAAAATGGATTCTACACTCAAAATTGTGTGAGAATAGCTCGGGTTAAAATTTCTAAAATAGTATAGTCGAACCAAGTAAAATGGGGGACTGGATCAGGTCACGATGGCATTTTGGTAATTTTTCAGCTTTGAACTAATATAACTAACAAAAGAACTTTGAAAGAGTTTAGAGTGGTACATGAATGTGTATTAACCTAATTCTTGTACATTTGGAATTTTAGGACCCGAGCCGTTGACACAAAATTTGAGGAAGTTGTTTTGTGAACAAAAAGGGATTTAAGGTAATAACTCTATTTCATACATTATGCCAATGATTATGTGCTTTGTGTATGCCATTTACCATAATATGCATGATGCATAGTGCCTACGAGTGCACTGAACATAGGGCCTATGGGTACATCAAATATTGTTCCTACGGGTACATTGAACATGACTGAACATAATGCCTACGGGTACACCAAACATGACTAAACATAGTGCCTACAGGTATACTGAAACATAGTGCTTATGGGTACACTGAACATGATTGAACATAGTGCCTACGGGTACACCGAACATAGTGCCTACAGGTACCCAAACATAGTGCTTACAGGTATACCAGACATGACTGAACATAGTGCCTATGGGTACACTGATATACCCAGTTGGTGTCCTTGAGCCTAGCTGAGGTACGGAATGAGTAGTGGTTGCAACAGTGGTTGGCTCTAATTGTTTCTGACTGAACTGAATGGTGTGTTATTATAATATTGTTGTATGTCGTACATAGCATATTTATTATTTCATTCTCTATGGTCGACTATCTTTTACCATTGAGATTCATTTGAATCTCACCCTTTTCATAAATGTAAAAAGTGTGCAGAAACAAAGAACGGCTTTGAAGGCACGATTGAATTTACCGGCAATTAATTGAAGGTTCTGGTTAAGATCATGTGAAGACGTTGGTTATCTGAAACCCCTATTATGATTTAAGATATGTAATTACTATAAACACACCTTGTGGGGGAAATACTGTACGATAATCATGCACATTTTATCAGTATATCTATGCTATTCCTGTATACCCGCTAAACCACGCATTGCTGCTCTGATTCATATCGATGATAAGTGGTATGTAAGGCCTTACACATGTCATCTGTTGCATTTGCAGCCAAACATCCCCATTCAGCACATGGAAGCTCAATCCTGTTTAACATATTCATTACTCTGCATCTTAAATTGTCTTATAGCCTATACCAATTTCCCTTGATGCTTCTGCACGAGTATCTACTGCTAATACTACTATACTTTTTAGGCTATTCATCAGATATTTGACTTTATCTTATATCTTATATGCCTACCATTTTTCATCTCAGTGTTTGTTACCTAGCCTCCTTTCGTCTATTAGCCTTTCATTTCATTATGCCAATCCTTAATCTAGTAGCACCATTAGCTTTTGACTACATAGCATACATCACTACGTAGGCTCTCTTTCTCTATTTCTTTTTCTTCATGTCATAATGAAAAATATTGCTGCGTTACTTTTCATTTATGACCTGTTCACTCTTTCTCCATAGTCCATGTGTGCTTCATTGCATCTTTTAGTGCCTGCACCCTTTTTGTGGCATATCAGAAGCACTTTTCTAATAAGATTCCCTCATTCCCATGTATATCGTAACTTTCAAGGGCTTACAAACTTATGTCAAACCATTGTGTCGACACCTCCTCACATAGTCATTTATTAAGTTAGTTTGTCCTCCATCATTTTTTGGCCTTTTGTTGAATGTCAGCTTGATTCTTTTGGTAAGATTCCTTGATTCACATGTATATCGCAACTTTAAAAGCCTTATAGACTTATGGCAAACCATTGTTTAGTCACATCCTTACTATCTCATTCATAAAGTTAGTCTGTCCCCCATCATTTTACTCTGCTTTTATACAAGGTTAGCAGCACTTTTTCTGATAGGATTCCCTCCTTCCCATGGATATTGCAACTTTTAAGGCCTTATATACTTATGGGAAACCATTGTTTAGTCACGTCCTTCCAATGGATCTGCCTTATATACTATATAAAGCATTCTGTTCACCATCTCATGCACCGCTCTTGTCCATTTCTACCATTCTAATGTACAAACCCTCCTTTTAATACACCTTCAGAGCCTTTTCCTACCTCTACCCTCTTAATCTACCATTTCACACCACAACCCTTTTCATTACTGAAGTCATCACTTACTCAATCTTTGTAACAATTGTAATTTAGCCCTTTCTGTATTAATCTTGTTTCATTTTCTTTCTGCTTCTGATGCCATATTCTTTTTCATTTTTCATTTTTTTATATAGGGGACAACTATTCAAGCAAGTGTGCTCATAAAGTCCATGCATCCCACATTTTATGCATCCATTAAGGAAGGGAAAACTTATGAATTTGCTAACTTTGTTGTCTCACCAAACTCTTTTAAGCATAGACCAACTACTCATCCATACAAGCTGACATTTACTACCTATACGTCTGTATCACAAGTTGATACTCTTCTCCCCAATTCATCTTACTCGTTCAAAGCTATATCTGATATCGAAGTTACCCTTTGCTTGAAGCCATGACACAGTTAATGCCTACACAAATGAGTCGTTCCTCTACAACATCTTCTCTTATAAGCCAAACCAAGCAGACAATGGCAAACATTGCAGACCTTCCAATGGTGAGTAACTTCATTATTATATTACTACTTCAGTATTTCTTCCTGGCCTAAAATGAATTGTCATGCATGATAGGGAACTGCTTTTTTCCTTGATTATGAGATTGTGAAGTTTAAATCTAAATATTGGGGGAAATATGATATATACTCCAAGTGCTCTTCCCAAGCTGAACTAAAGGATGAGAATAAACCAAATAGTCCACTGCTTTACCCCAATTGTAAACCCCCAACTGATTCAAATGTATCTCAGTCATTTGAGGCCAAGTAAATTAACAAACTTAAATAGTTGATTGGTAGCTTCTTAAGTGTTATGTCGACCAACACATTTAGTAACTCATTTTTAATTATTAATAACTGATATGTGTACGGTCAAATACCTATGAACATGATGAAACCGCACTACATTGTGATAGATGACACTAGTGCAATATATGTCATATTTTAGGATAGGCTTGCAGTCCACTTGTTGTCTAAAACTGCTTACAGATGAAGATGACTCTTCCTAGGGCAAAACATCAAATGAATCATTCTTTTTCTATCTAATTTTTATATTTGTTGATGTCGCATTTGAGTTTTTCTAACATTTTATTCATTCAGGACAAACGTAATGATGGTTTCCTATCTTGCCTTAGGCATCCTATTAGGAAGAAGTTGTTATTAAAGCTCAAACTAAATGATTACAACAAGAAGTACCCTGGGTCCAGCATAAGTGCACTTGAGTTTATTGTGGGTGAAGACTTGCTGCATGAGTTTAATTCTGTGTATACTGATGTTGCCATCACTTTCTATTTTCCATTGCTCACGATTACTAGGAAGAAGTCATTTCTCTACTTAGTCATGTACTTTAATAATTTTATTTCACAAGATATTGGCATAACTGACCTTCAGTCACACAGTTTCCCTCCCTTTACTATTACATCTTCCTTTCCCTATCAGCATAATCACATTACATGCTTCTAGTGCATTTTATAACATTCTTATCTTTTTCTCCAAATAGGGCAATGCATATGCAAGTAAGACCTCTACAGATAAAAAGTATTTAGTTGCTGAACTAGAAGCACATCTACTAATCTAGTTGTTGAAGCTGCTATGGATATGGAAGAGGACACCATCCCTACCATCTCTTATCAATTAGCACAAGCACCTCTAAAAGGCAATCATAGAAGCTACATAAAGAGGAATGCAACTATAGTTGAATCTGCTAAGGATGGCCAATCATCAACCAATCCTAATAATGATGCCAGGCTATTTAAGATTATCAAGCAAGAGAAATAATGTTGTTGGATACTTGCACAATGATCATCCGTCGTGTCTTCGTTTCTATCCATTTATGTCAAATATGTCATTTCCTTTCATCTGCACATTAGGATTTGGTTTACGTTATCGTTCAATTTGCCTTTCTATTAGTTTATGTCCTTATGTCATTGCTTCTATTGTATCATGTATCAGAATTGTCTACTATTAATCCACGTAATGTTGTGCATATAACTTTTCTTTTTTATTATCACATATATGGTATGAAGTTATCAACCGATTTAGTATCACCTATATCAGAATTTCATATGTGATGCATTACATCAACACTCTCTCACCGTGCATTAATGACTCATGGTCGACTTATGACTACACTAAACAAAAATGAGTTAAATTTTTTTGCCATATTTAATCTATGTTGAAAGATACACGAGGCTTTGAAATATTGCATACGTACATAAATGGGGAGAACAAAATATTGCATGAGTCAAATGTAATCACGCAACGTGTAGCTTACACTTTGCCTATGAAATAACTAAGACTATGTGCATACTCCAGTGAACAAAATATCTTTCCATACTTTTATGTCCAATTGATATGCAATATAAAAGTCTTACTATTTGTTTTTAACTATACTAAATATGGAAAACTTAATAGCATTTTTATTCAAATCAAATTCCTTAACTCTATAAAAAAAACTACCATACATGTGACCTTAGATAGATTGAAAGTCAGTATCTGTTAGCTGCATAGACAGTTAGACTGTTTCCTTCAATTTCTTTAATTAATAATGTCAGACTTTCTTCCATCAATCTTGTCTAAGGTTTTCTATTTATGGCAATCATGCATTATGTTTTAAAAATTTAGTTCCTTATTTGTCAATTGCAAAATTGTTTTTATGGCCATCACCTATAATGCATAAAGAACATCTGATTTTAATTTTGATTCCTAATCTCTAAATTCTAAATAAACACTATAATATTCCCAATAAAGAAATCTATCATTTCCACGACTCCTCATTTACAACTACATCGTTGATTATCTATGCCCTCATTAACCATTACATTATTCAGACCAGATCTTTGAAGTTATGTGATTCAATGTGCAGTCAACATCTACAATTAAAACATGGTTTATTTGTAGTGTGCTTGCAACTCTTTAGTTACATGTGATGTCTAGGACTTCACTTTGTTAGAAGGAAACCAAGGAGGTGAGGCGCTGGCATATATAGGTATAAGGGCGACTGGAGGAACCTTCTATTCACTATCAATGCATCCTCCGCCTATGTCTTCACTTTTAAAGATTCTATTTTTTTCAGTAACTCAACAAGTTATCCACTAGATACACATCATAATATCATTGTTTAACACTTATTACTCATAAACTCTTTCTTTCCATGTTTCTATCATTGCAATAGAGAACACATGTTTCCCCTTGCATGGTTTCAATGCCAACGTGGTTCATATAGTGCATGAAGCACCTCAATATAGTCCACCACTCCCTGTTAAAGGATGAACACATTGTGAGAATCAACTCTCTACACCATCATCATCTGTGGAAGTCAAAACACAGCCATCAGTATCACAGATCCACAATTCACACTGTGCTAACAATGGCAAAACAAGAACAAGAAAGCCCAGAGCTTTTAGGGATATTAGCAATATCCAGTCAAACTTATCAACACGTTTCCAAGGTACATACATTTCAGATAAGTCACAATTAATGAACCATGAAGATACTATATTATTTTGAATCTCATTACCACAACTTTTATTGTATACAGAACATAATGATGGTAATAACGACTCTGCATATCATGTGTTTAAACGAAAAAGTGCTATATTTAGAGGGTTAGAAAGATGTGAACATGATATACCTGAGGTTAGCAAGAAGAAGGATTCAATACCTAAACAAGCCCCCTTTTGTTACAGTCAAAATGAGTTCCTCTAGTCCATACTAACAAGTATGCTTGTTATAAACCTTACCATGAAAGGTTTACATATTATGCCACATGCTAGAAGTGGATGTCTATTTTCTGTTACCTCAGCTTTAACTTAATTTTTCATTGTAGCATTTGTATTTATGTAGCAATAACAATATGAAACCCCAAGGTTTTTGAGTATCCTAGTAATCTTATCCATTTTAAGTCATTGTTGATATGTAAAAGGTCCAGTTTTTCCTTATCCTCCAATCTCTTATTTAAATTTCATGACACCTGTTCAAGCTCCTTGGTTCTTTCCTTTTTATTTGTGCCTCAAAAAGACTTTCTATTTGACATGCATATCCTTTTATTACCATTACTAAGTTATTTTTATTAAACCATAAAGAGAAAATTTTTGCATTCAACAACAACATCACTTTATTATTATCATGTTGACTCGTAGAAAGGGAATTACACCAACTTATTTAATATGCTATTAGCCTTTTAATTGTTAGTATTACTATTAGACTGATTACTTTTCTATTGATTAAGTCTGGCTGAGACATTTTATTATCACTACTTTATTTGACCATCTTATTACAATTAACTTCTGTCATTAAGTATTATAATGTGTTGCAATACAATCATGTACTCCAGTTAAGAAGGTTGGTTATACCATACACTTTTTGCATCATTTGCACTATCGATATTCCGTTGCCTACCTATTTGTTCTTCTGTTTAATATTATAACTATGTTCTATTTTGTCATATTTCAATTTGTTCCTCCTTCCTTATTTACTCCACCTAAGTACAACATAAATATCCTCTCCTAACCTTATCCGAACCTTATCCGTTTTTGTTCTTCTTCATTATTATAATATCTAATTTATGCTTTACACTGAGTAAAACTGGAGGTATCCCACAAGAAGAACATTACAAGAACATAGAGTTCAATTTTCATTTAGAACAATGTGAAGAAATTGATGTTGACAGCAATGGCGATGCAACAAGTGGAGGTTTGTATATATTCTTATTGCAATTGCGTTCACAATTTCAATAGATTTGGACAAAAAAAATCATGCCACTTTGATTTGAGAAAGTGTGGTTCACTTAATTGTACTAATAACCTACAGTAAACATAACAAATGATAATGCAAGCCACGAAATGGAGGAGTAAGACCCATTTATTGGCAATAACATTAAAAACACACTGATGTGTACTTCTGTCACTAAAGCAATCAATTAATAACTAGGACAACCTACTAATGCAATATAGTGGCAACCTAGGTCATTCTGCCAAGGAGCAATATGTGAGTTTTCTTTATAATTGAATTTAGGTGATAAAAAATGCAATGGAATGGACCTAAACTAAAATGCAAGACTCTACTACCTAAATGCAAAATGCAAAAGACTCTAAAATCTATATGAGAATGAAACTAACCTAAATAATGAACATGCAATTTTTGGGGTTTTTCTTATGAACAAGGAATTAAAATGCTAGCAAAGAGAATAATCAAAAGCAAGACAATCAACAAGGGTTTAGTTCAGTTATGATGATGAAGGGGACAACTTAGGATTCACATGAATTTAGCTTTCTTAGCCATTCAATTTATTAGACCAAAGGGGTTGATGAAATATTAGAATTAATAAATTTAATCACCTAATTGAAACATGGGAAACCCCCAAGCTCAATAACTCCTAATCCACTAGAAAACTCAAAATGGAAAAAGCGGTGGTTAATTAAATCCATTAAAAACCAATCATAATTGTTTAAGATAGTTTTGAAAATTATGTTCACAATTGCCTAATCAAACGATTCGACAATTAATCACCCTAATTAAACAATCAAGAGATTAAACACAAATTGACAATTAAATTAATAATGAAACTCAGTTAATAATCTAATTGACAATTAAAGGGTTTGTAAACAAAAATCCCAACAATCAATTAATAACAAATCAAATCCAAAATATCAATTCAATCCAAATTAATAATAATCTACAATCTAAAACTAGATTGTTCTCAATTAGTACAACCCAAAATCATTTAAAACTACACAATTTCAAGTCTTGAAACAAATTGATAAAAGGAAAGTCACTCTCTTATGATCTTCAAATGTAAGCTCCTATGCTCTAACTTCCTTTATGCTCCTCCCAAGCTGCCTACCAAAATAGCTTAAGCCTCCAGGAATTTTTCCTTTCCGAGCTGCTTCTTACCCAGCACGAACATGGTTGAATGAAGATGAATCAGTGGGTGAATGAATGAAAGGAATTGGATGATAGTGTTGGTGTGAGTGGGTCCCGTGGATGAGAATCAAGGAAGAGGAATGGTTGAACAAAGAATATATTTGGCTGCGTGCGTGAGTGGAGAAGAGCATTAATTCCTTGCCGAGGGGATGAATTGTTGCATGAAAGAGCTTGTTGGCCAGAAAAGAAGGAGGTTCAGCGTATGTAGCAGCTACGTATGCGTGATTTCCAGCAGTTGTGTCTCGGCCCTGGCATGATCTCCTTTATGCTGTGACGGCTAGGGTAATTAATGAAGGGAAGAGAGAGTTTTTGGGGTCCAATCTTGAGCCCATTAAAATTCAAGAAGTCCAATAAAATTCAACCATTGGATAATCTTTTAGCTTTCAAGAAAATTTTTGCACCGTAGGATCTTCTAATATGTTTTTCCTTACTCTGCAAGAATCAAATAAAATTCTGATTTATAATATAATTGGAAATATTTTCCAATCACAAGATATCAATCAAAATATTAATAATTTAAGCTCAATAATATCATAATCAATTCAGATTTTTATTATTTCCCAAAATTGGCTAATTATCCAAATATTATCTAATAAATCCAATTTAGCCTAAAATAATCCCCAAAATAAATGAATAAGATGGGATAAAATATATTAAATTTGGGATTTATCACACACCTAATGAACTTTCTTACCAAGGTAACTAAACAGTTTTCTCATTATCATTTTCACAATAGTTCATTCCTAATATAATAATGACATTTATTTAATATTTGTTCTTAATTTATTTATAGATGAAGGGGACAAAATTTATAAATGCAAGTATTGCAACATAAAGCTTTGGTTTAATGAAAGAGTAAAGAAAGTTAGGAAGGGGAAAGATTTAGATCCATTCTCATTATGTTGCTTGAAAGGGAAAGTTGTCATTCCTTCTATTAAAATGCCCCCACTATTAATCCAAACCTTATTTTTGAATAAGAAGTCCACCTTTTCCAAAACTTTTTATGCAAACATCAGGCAATACAAGAACATGTTCTCTTTCACATTCATGGCAGGGAAAATTGATCATTCAATGAACTATAGTGGTAAAGCTTACACATTTGTGTTATCAGGGATGAATTATCACACCATTGGCACATTTAATGCCACCTGAAGGTGTAAGACCAGTGTATTCTCAGTTGTATATTCATAACACAGATAATGAAATTTGAAACAGAATTGTAGCTGTAGGTACTCCATATTATATACATAAGTTAAAATATAATATTTATGTATAACTTCTATTATATGACATTCATAATTCTTCGTCATCTTATGCAGTATACACCAAAAAGAAGATTCCATTGACCCAATCATTGTTCAGCAGATCAAGAATCAATTGGATGACACTACTACAAAAAACACAAGCTGTGACGCTTAATTTAAAGAACACTATGTCGCTTGAAAAGCGCCATAGTTTCCAACGCCATTAAAACAAGCTACGACGCTTCTTGAATATATGGAAGCGGCATAGCTTGATTATTTAATTTTTTGTAAATATAAAGTTACGGCGCTTTCTTGGGGAAGTGCCAAAGGAAGGTGGCACTTCCTATGGTGCTTCTTCAAGGAAGTGCCATATGAAGTTTTTTTTTTAAAAAAATAATTAATGACTTCCAATGACACTTCCTTGGAGAAGCGCTGTAAGAATTTTTTTTTAAATAATTTTTCGTAGTTATTTTATATTCTTGATGGAAACATCCATTTACAATTCAAAATCCACAGCAATTTATAATATAATTTACAGCAAAATGAAATAACATAGCATGTATCTTTTACAATATTGCGTCTTCATGTATCAAGCGTAAAAGAACTGCAATATTTAAGTTGCTTAAACTTGAGCTATACACGTTACTTCTACGGAGGATTAAACTAAGTATTATTATATTTGTAAGCTCAAAAATTAAAAAACTTATAATGTATAGAAAGTTCAAGAAGACAGAGTTGAAACTTCAAATAAATACCTGAAAAATAAATTATAAGCACACATAAGATTCATGATAGATTTTAACTAAAAAGAAAACATGAACCAAATGTTGAAAAAAAACACTTACACACTATGGAGCTTTTGAAGGAGATTGAGACAAGAAAAAAAACATATGGGAGAGGAAGCTGTGTACTGCAATGGAGTTTTGGGAAATGATGAACCTAGAGGAAACATGACAAGATGAAAATGAAAATAAGAATGACAGGTTGTGAAAATTAAATAGCACCCTATACTAGGTGGGAGCAGCTGCGGCACTTTTCGTCAAAGCGCCGTAGCTTCCCAATATGAAAAAAAGGACTATATCTAAAACACCAGACATAACAGTGCCTTGAATTCAAGGCACCTTGGACGGCACTTGGCGTCCAAGGCCCTTGAATATATATTCAAGGCAGTGCCTTGGACGGTTCTTGGAAAGCTAAACGCAATCCAAGGTAGGCCTGTGGCACCTATAGTTGTTAAAACGTTTTTAATAGATGGCCTTGGACGGCGCTTGGTACACCAAGCACCATCCAAGGTACCAAAACCAAGCACCTTGGATGGCGCTTGGTGCACCAAGTGCCATCCAAGGTGCTTGATTCAAGGCACCCGGGCCTTGAATTTGTAAGGCCGAGGGCTTTTTAAAAAAAATTAAATTTTTTAAGATTATGAAATTGCAAAAAATACGTGCTATATTATTTCATTTTGTTATGGATTGTATTGTAAATTACTGTGGATTTTGGATTGTAAATAGAGGTTTCTAATGGAAAAATAAAATAATTATAAAAAATTATTGTGGTAGTCCGGTGCAATTTTTTAAAAAAATAAATCCCTTGAGTAAAAAGCTTTTATATTTTTAAAAATAAATCTCTTGTATATACAAGTGTTGGAGGATACTTATATTTTTTAAAAAAAAAATGTGACACCTAATATCTTGTATGGCACTTGTCTAGGAAAGTGTCATCCAAGACACCTTATATTCAAGGCACAGTGCCTTGAATATTTAAGCCTTGAATTTGTAAGATCAGGGACATTTTTTTAAAATTTTTTTTCCAAGATTAGGAAATTGTAAAAGATACGTGCTATGTTATTTCATTTTGCTATGGATTGTATTATAAATTGTTGTGAATTTTGGATTGTAAATGGAGGTTTCTAACAAGAAAATAAAATAATTATAAAAAATTATTGTGGTAGCACGGTGCAATTTTTTAAAAAAATAAATCCCTTGAGTAAAATGCTTTTATTTTTTAAAAATAAATCACTTGTACATACAAGTGTCGAAGGATACATCTATTTTTTTTAAAAGAAATGTGGCACATATAGCTGTCTAATACCTTGTATGACACCGTCCAAGGCCTTCTATTAAAAAAATTAAAATATTTTTTAATAGGGACGATTTATTTATAAGTTTTGATTTCTGATTTTTTTTTTAAATTAGCCCACTTTGTATGGCCTTTAAAGCCACTTCCCATAGAAAATATTTTTCTTTAAAATAATTTTACATAATAAGTTAAATATAAAAGACATCGAACAAATTAGATAAGTAATAACTAAGAAAATTATATTTTTAATCTTAAAAATTAATATGACAATGTGTTAAAGGCATATATGCTTACATCATATCATATATGCCGTTAATGACGCTTTTTAGAGAAAGTGCCATGAAAGGTATGTACCTAGCTACAACGCTTATCTGGGTAACTGCCATACAATTTGTCTACTTTTTTTTTTTTAAAAAAAATAACTTCTTGTATGGTGCTTCCCCAAAAAAACGCCATAGAAGGTACTCAGTGGCTATGACGCTTAACACAGAAAGCGTCATAACTGCCACATGTATTTTCTTTTTTAAAAAATATAAGTCTCCTCCGGCGCTTATTTAAAGAAGTGCCTTTAGATCAGCGCCGCTAAATCTCTATTTTGTAGTTGTGAACACCCTATTTTGTCCGGGCCCTACTAAAAAATACAAAAATAATTGATAATGATTGGTGTCCAAATTGGCAATCATCATTGAAAGAAAAAATAAAAAAATGAAAATAAGAAAAAATAAGGAAATCCTTCTATTGATGATGATCGGTGTCTAAATAGGCAATCATCATTGAAAGGGAAAAATTAAAAAAAAACGAAAATTAAAATAAATCCCCTAATTGATATGATTGGCATTGTCATTCATTAAGGGAAGTTAATAAATAAAAAAAAAGAAAAAAAATATCATTTATGTTGATAGGTTTAAATTAGGAAGTTACTTGTGGGGAGAATAATGAAAAAAAAATTTAAAACGAAAAAATCTCCACTAATGGTAATTAGGTCAAGTTAGGAAGTTTTATCAATAGAAAATACAAAAAAATAAAAAAAACGAAAATTAAAATTTAAAAAAATTCTCCATTGATGGTGATTGGGTCAAATTAGGTAGTTCTTAACATAAAATACAAAAAAAAAAAATCAAAAAACAAAAATTAAAAAAGAAAAAAGGAAAAAGGGAGCATTTATGAAGAAAACCCTACCTTGAGACTATAAATAGGAGTGCAAGGGTTGAAGCAAAGGGGACAAGAATTTTGGGGAGAGCAAAGAAATAAGGTCTGTGGTTGAGTTTTTATCCTTTCCTTTGATTTCACTTTTACATCTCAATTTTTGTCTCTCATCTAATATCCCTTGGTTCATGCTTACCTCATCATGCCTCATGCTTACCTCATCATTCATGCACTATGACTTTATCCAATATGCATTACATTGCTTTACCTTGTATTATGATGTTGCTGGACGTGTTTTAGCTCATTGTGGTCTTGTAGATTTGCATTTTATGGTCCAACTTAATTATCTCATACATAGGCAAGAGGTATGTGCTGTCTTATTTTCTTATGATATTAGGTGTTATGCTTAATAAATATAGATAATATAATTGTACTTGCCTCTTGTTTATTATGTGGTCCTATCACCCTATCTCTTATTGTAGCGGGTTCAAAGGATAAAAGGTACGCATAAATCTCCTCACTTTTGACTTCTTTTTTGTTTAACTTGTGCTACTTTTCTTTTTTTTTTTCTTAATCCCTTTCTTAGGTCCTCTTTCAAAAAAAAAAATATTTTGACACATTTTGATAAATGAAAATAAAATGGAAAAACTCTCTTTTACAAGAACATAAAAAAAACGTTGTTTGAAAAAAAAATAAAAAACACAAACTCAACAAAAAAAAGATATTTTTCTCAAATAAATTAAATAAACATTTTTCTAAAAATCACCAACCAAGTGACACGCTTTTCTACCCCCCGAACTACGTGGGCTTTGATCCCTCTAAAGGGTACGTAGGCCCTAGGTTTTCATCCTAGGTCAAGTCCAATTTTGTAAATAAATATATTTTTTCTTATTTTCTTGTTGTAAATAAATGTTCTTTTTTTTAAATAAATATATTTTTTCTTATTGTAAATAAGTGTTCTTTTTCTTCTTCTTTAGTTTTCATTTCATTTAGTTTTGTAAATATTTTTTTAATTTAGGTAAATATAATAAAGTTAAAGGTCATAATATTTTTAAATAATTAACTTAGGGTAACCATTCTTATGAATGGGTGTTGTGGGGTGCCTAACACCTTCCCCACACACAATCGACTCCCGAACCCTAAATGGTTTTTGTAGACTAGTTTCCATTTTTAAAAAGGGTTTCCAAAATTATCCTATCTTTAAAATTTTGGTGGCGGCTCCATGTTTTTCAAAATTTCGGGCGCTACAGCTTGGCGACTCCACTGGGGAAGGTTTGAGAGTCAAGCCCATTTAAGTTAAGTATTTAAAAATAATATGGCCTTAATTTTATTTTAATTACCCTTTTTCTTTTTTGTAAATATTTGTTTTATTTTTTTTAATTCTTTATTCATCTATTTGTTTATTCTTTTTTTTTCCCTATCTATCTTGTGATCTACTTAGCAGATGAGGGTTGGGTAGAACCTAGGCCCATAGGTTGGTATGCTCTCCGCATACACTGAACACATACACTATTCTCCTCACACACAATTTGGGCCCTATACCTGGGTCTGTGAGTTCCTTAGGTGAGTGGAAGTTTCTAGCGGTCTCCCTGTGGGGTTTTAAGAACCCCCTGAGGTTACTGTAAAGACTTCATCCTAGCTGTTACTCATTTGGTGAGGTTGATCCCTGTGGGGTTTTCAGAACCCCCTGAAGGTCAACTTCATCAAATGGGGTCTTCATCTTTATGATGGGGGCAGTTAGGAGACCTTTATCTGTGAGAATTAGAACCACCTTGAAACCATTGCACCTATTAGTAGAAATTATAGACCTACCCAATTAATTAGTACCTGCCTTTCTTAGGATAGATACTACTAACCTAGGGTCATTCCTAAAATAGGACACTGGAGGGCATATATTTATTTATTGTTAATAATCTTTATTGTCATCCATGCATAATCAATGGAACCCCTAGGATCAAGTGACTAACTGTCGCTTCACCTGAGTATGTATCTAGCATCATTCCACATAAAGATACATCACAAGGATGGTGTATGCATTAGATAGCTAACCTTAGTCTAAGGGTCTATGACCCTAAAAGACCATGATCTCATCACATCAATCATGTTAGAAAACATCTCGATGAGGGATAACCCTTTAGGACTCATAAGGCATCATTATATCATCCATTAGCATTTTAACTTCATTTGATATAGGCCTTGGACATAATCATCATTTTAAAAAAAACCCTTAACCGCGTGATGGTTTAGGCCATTCATAGGTTAATGGGCACTTCATTCTCCCTTTGAGGTAATAGATCTCTTGAGGAGGTGAAGTTCTTTTTATTAATGTCCATCACCCATATCAAAACTTGAAGTATAAGTGGTCACTCTTTCATGTCTCATGAGGTATCCTTGCATCATCCATTAGCATTTTAACTTCATTTGATATGGGCCTTGGACATAATCATCATTTTAAAAAAAACCCTTAGCCGCGTGATGGTTTGGGCCATTCGCAGGTTAATGGGCACTTCATTCTCCCTATGAGGTAATAGATCTCTTGAAGAGGTGAAGTTCTTTTTCTTAATGTCCATTACCCATATCAAAACTTGAAGTATAAGTCGTCATTCTTTCATATCTCACGAGGTAGCCTTGCATCATCCATTAGCATTTTTCATTTGATATGGGTCTTGGACATAATCATCATTTTAAAAAAACCCTTAGCCGCGTGATGGTTTGGGCCATTCGCAGGTTAATGGGCACTTCATGCTCCCTATGAGGTAATAGATCTCTTGAGGAGGTGAAATTCTTTTTCCTAATGTCCATCACTCATATCAAGGCTAGAAAGCACATATAATCATCTGCATAGCATGCAATTGAAAATACTTTCTGACTCTTCCTTCTCTTTTCTTTAATGAAGGGAAAATGAGTTATCCGACAACCAAAAATTTGGCATAAAGGTTAAATGGCACAAAAACCAAGTCTAAATCAAGTTCCTACAAGAAAGGTATATAGAGGGAAGGGCATCAGACTGACTACTGGAGCAGAACCACTTGAAGGCCTAATTCGATTAAGTTGCTACATTTAAGGTTCAGTCAAATTGGGTTTCATGAAGAAGTATGGAAATATCATTGATTTATTACACGTGCCTGTGCATAATGAGGTTGTCATAGAACTGGGCCAGTATTGGGATGCCTCTTTGAGATGCTTCACTTTCTCTGATTTTCAACTAGCCCCAACCCTTAAAGAATACGGGGAAATCCTTAGGATGCCAATTAAGAGGAGTGATAAGATCTACCATTATCCAGGCCGGCTACCTTCTCAGGGAGGAATAGCGAAGCTGTTAGGGGTTCACATGGAAGAAGTACAGATTGTAGGCACTGGGTAGGTCAAGGGGATTAAAAGGACCATAGTGGAAGCTCGCTTAGCAAGATTAGCAGAAAATAAAGATTGGGAGAGTTTTTGTAGGGTTTTCGCCTTGGCTATTTATGGCATGATCCTCTTTCCTTCATCAGCGGGAATAATCGACTTGGGAGCTATCAGTGTCTTTCAATTAGTCGAACACTACCAAGTTAACCCGGTACCTATAGTTTTAGCAGAGACCTACATGTCATTATCTCAATGCCACCTAAAGAAGGAAGGTCGAATAAAATATTGTCTTGCATTGGTTGAGGTATGGATGCTGAGTCACGTATATGGAAAGAAGAAGTACTTCCGAGAAAGGCATGACAAGTTTACTAATCCACTTATGGCTTTCAATCGTCTTCAATTAAACAAAAACGATTAGAGGAAGGAGTTCTCACAATTAACAGAAGATTTTCTCTTATGGAAAATAGAATGGTGGGAGGATGAAGAGATCATCCATCACTGCGGGGACTTTTCTAATGTGCCTCTCATGGGACCAAGAGGATGTATTAACTACAACCCTTCTTTAGCATTAAGGCAATTAGCATTTCGGCAAAAAGTTCCCTCTCAGGAAGAAGTGCAAGCCATACACTTCTCATACGGAGAAGATAATGGGAAGGACTTATGCCGAGAAATCAAAGAAGCTTAGAGCAAGATAGCATACAAGGGAAAGACTGATCTGGGGAAGCAAGTTGATATTCTTACTCAACTCCTAGAAAACAAGAAGGGTGAATTGGTTGCTGTAAGGGCCAGTAGCACTGAAACCATCCAAAGCCTCGTGGACAAGCTAAATCACGAAAGGAAAGTTTTAGCCAATTGGGAACTCCTCTACCACAGACAAGTTGTTGTGACAGAAGAATGGGTAAAGAGGTGTGGTAACTTAATCAGCTTTGCTAACACCAGAATCCCAGAATTTTCTAGCACATTCAAGCGCGCTGAAGGCATGATCATCCCTTTGAATCCGCCAACAGAGATTGTTGAATTTTTTAACTTATGTAATCAAATAGTATAGGAACTCAAACTTGTAACCAAATTTTGATATTATCAAATAAAAGCATATCTCGCTCCTTTTACTATCATTGTTTACGCGTGCTTATCACTACGATCAATAACAAGATCTTGGGCTAGGGTGGGATTCAAGGTCCCCCCTGTCTAATGATCAACTCTAGTTCTCCCTGTAGAATAATGGATTCTCTGAGGAGGCTAGAGGACACTCGTTCCAGAAGACTATGTACCGACTAAACACTCACCAAATGAAAAGATCTTAGCTAAGACGGGACTCAAGGTCCCTCCTATTTAATGATCAACTCTAGTTCTCCCTATGGAATAATAGATTCCCTGAGGACACTAGAGGATACTTGTGCCAGAAGACCTTTATGCCAAAACAATACGATAACTCGCTATGCCCGCCTGAAATTGTAAGTTTAAATAAACTGATGATATTTTGTCCCTTTCTAAGCAGGTGATACAATATTGCTCTGTCTAAACGTCCTAACCAGCTACCCCCTGCGCATTCATACAACACGCGCTCACGTAGTCGTCAGATGGCAGCCAATCCTGGTGAAGCCAAATCTAATCTTAATTATCGGATGTCTCATATGGAGGCACAAATGGAAGATTTGAAAGAAATGATTTCCACCTTGACTATAGCTCTTCAAACCCAAAATAATGAGAAAGAGTCAGGAACATCTGATCCATTAAAAAATGCTGAAATAAGTATACCAGAAAATGGAGAGAAAGAAAAAATGACAGAAGAGCCTCAAAGTAAACAGAATCCTCAAATTTCAAGCACTAAGGAGGAACAACCAGGTGAAGATTCAACATACACTTTCAACATTCCCTCCCTATCAGTTGAAAAGGAGGGGTGGAAGGAAGAGTTAGGTGAAGTAAAAGACCAACTAAAAGCCCTCCAAGGACCAAACACTTGGGGTTCACTTGATTTAAAAGATTTATGCTTGGCCCTACATGTCTCAATTCCCAAGAAATTCAAGATGCCAGACTTTGATAAGTACAACGGCACAGGGAATCCGATATACCACCTTAAGGCCTATTACACTAAGATGCTTGTATGGTCACAAGACGAAAACTTTTTGCTGCTCTTCTTCCATGAGAGCTTGAAAGGGCCAGCACTGGAATAATACATGCAACTTGATCAGACAAAGATCAAGAAATGGAGAGATATGACTGATGTATTCATGAAACAATACAGGTTCAATCTTCACACTGCCCCCACTAGGGAACAACTGAAGTCAATGAGCAAGAAAGCCACTGAAGCTTTCAAAGATTATGCCCAAAGATGGAGGACGGTCGCAGCACAAGTTCAACATCCCCTTATACCATCTGAGCTCAGCTCTTATTTCATCCACACTTTCCAAGAACCTTATTACAGATATATGGTTGGGGCGCATGTCACAGATTTTTCTGGTTTGATCGAGATTGGTGAACAAATCGATGCTGACATACGTGATGGTAGGATTCTTCAAAGTGAGAGCATCACCAAAAAGGGGAACAATGAGAAGAAGAAGGAAGGCGATGTTAGCTTCATCCAAACCACTAGACAACCCCAAGCAATACATCTAGGTGGTAATGATGGGTTTCGACAAATGAAGAATGATCTAACACAAAATAGGCAAGGTCAAGCTGGAGGACGAAGGAATTGGCAGCAACGAGATAGTCGGCAGTGGCCAGATTTTGGCATGACAAATACTGAGCTATGTTAGATATGATTAGTTTTGATTATGTCAAATATAGATGTGAAGTGATAAGAGCAAAAAGTTTATATAATGTATTTCTTTGACTAACTACTATATTTAATGTTACATATTTTGTAGATTAGTCAAGCAAAGAATGAAGAAGATTGAATTAATGAAAATAAACAAGAGGAAGAAGAAGAAAGAAATTGAAGATAATCAAAGAGATGCTTACTTTGGTTATGGAGAATTATTATCAAGAGGAAAATTAAGAAGAAAGATATTGAAGAATGAAGATCTTGGAAGATCTATCATGAATATCAAGATTCAAGTTGTTAGATGTGATATTGGAGGTTTCTATAATGATTCCGGAGGTTTCTATGATCAAATGATGGTTGGAATAGGTTAATACGAAGCTAAGATGACTTATATATGAGTTTTGGCACTTCTAGAGGTGTTATGCTCGAGCACAAGGTGTTATGCTCGAGCACAGGAAGAACACACTCGAGCACAGACCACTTCACTCGAGCACGGGGTGTATACTCTGTTCTACTCTGTTTTACGTTCAGTCTGAGCGAGGTCTGGTCTTTTGATCATATCTCTCAAACCACACGTCGGATTGACCCGAAACTGGTGGCATATGAAAGAGAACTCACAACACGTAAATATGGCACCAGGATCACATTGAAAGAAGATCAAATGAAGGAGATAGGAATCGTGGAAAATGAAACTGAAATCACCGTCACTTTTCAACACAGGTTCGGTATTTTGCTCGTAACTTACAAACTACACATCAGATTGAGACGAGACCAGTGCCAAATGAAAGTAGACTCAAAGTGCTTTCCATGGATAGGTAATTTGCCTAATTTGAACGTATATTCTAGGAGCTATACCTTCTGGAAGTTGATGCTTGTGCAGACTAGCGAAATATACACTCTTTGGATCATAACTTGCAGAATACAACGAGTTTGGAGCTGATTCTTGTTGCATTGGAATGCATATGGCAAGAGCATTCTTATGATACATCATTTGAATCAAATGAACAAAATTTTTCTAAAGTGGCCCCACATCACCCGCGAGTGCAAAAACTTTCTCTCTGAAAATGTCGTGCGAGTGATGTCCAGAAGCAGCTGAAATGTGAAGAAATTTGCAACACTCGAGCACTAGGATTCATGCTCGAGCATTGGATGATTTCTCACTCGAGCAGGAGTCTGTGTGCTCGAGTGAAGGCCCACATCACCTGCGAGTGATAAATTCATCCCTCTGAAATCCTGATGCGAGTGTTGATTTTGAGAGCATATTCCTTGAGAATATGCGTCTCACTCGAGCAGAGGTATGTGTGCTCGAGTGAGGGACCATATCTCTCGCGAGTACAAATTCTCACTCTTGTCAAAATGGTGTGCGAGTGATGACCCGAGAAGACATTCCATGTGGAAATTGCAAGATCACTCGAGCAGAGGTTTTGTGCTCGAGTGAGAGCCCTCTTCACCCGCGAGTGAAGATTTCGTCTCTCTGATATTCTATGCAAGCACAACCCGATAACAGAGGTATATGAAGGAAAATAGGAGATCACTCGAGTGAGCCATATTGCACTCGAAGTGAGGACCCGACAGAACGTGGTAGAATGCACAAACAAAACAGAGCCTCACAACCATCAATCCAAACATGGTTAAACGTTATACAATCATTATGTTTTCACTTGTTATTGTTTCTAAACATTATCTAACATATATTTCAAGTGTAAAACAGGAGTTTACATATTTGGGTTGCATCTTCAAGAATGGAGGTCACGTATGAAAATTCTTCACTCAACATGATGAGTCCCAGAAGCCAGAAATTCAGTTTTTGACCAATGATCCAACATACCCATGACTAATACTTCATCATATTAATGATTAAGTATTTTGCAGTGTGAAACAGGATTTTAAACGTTCGGGTTGCAGATTCAAATAAAAGTCAATTACGGTGAACTCCATCATTACACACCGAATGGCGGCTACCAACCACGACAAGCAAATGACCCACCATGAGAAATTGTCTGAAACACAAAATACTCCACAACGTGATGTACAGCTCAAAATGAATTTCTTTGCTAATCAACTAGACGCTCCACATTGCTCCACAACGGACAGGAGCTTGTTTTTCAAATATGCTCAAACGTTCAAATGAAGCAATGGGACTCCAACGGACGAATGCTCACAACGGTCATCATCTTCATCAACAATAAATGAGATAGCATTCAACTTTGATGAGTAACTGAAAAAGATAGAGGAAACAGAGAAAAAAGGAGAAAAACTGAGACAGCGAGCAACTACATAGAAATGTGAATCCTCTGCTTCTACCCATACACTCTCTGTTCTGCGGTTTCAATATTACTTTTCATTGAGAGAGTGATTATTTGTATTGTACTTCAGTGAGTATTATATCCACTCTGTGAGAGAGTCTGTAAACACTTTCAACTATATTTCTGAGTTGATCTCAAGGTAGAGGGACCTTGAGAGGGTTGATTTTCTTACGGGGAAGCAGTAGAGAGAATTGCCAGTAAGACATTCTGCTCGTAAGACTTACAAGGTGCAAGCAGTAGAGAACGTTGCTGCTCATAAGACTTACAGGGGTGTAAGCAGGAGAGAACGTTGCTGCTCGTAAGACTTGCATGAGTAAGCAGGAGAGGAAGATCTTCGGGATTGCTCTACTCGTAAGACTTGCCGTAAGGGGGAGTATTTCAGTAAGAGATTTGTAAAAGGTTTCACAAGTACCCGGCTAAACTTGTGGGATTGTAAAGGCTTTTCTTGTGCCTGGATTAAACAAGAAGATAGTGGATTTGAAAATCTCAGGAGGAGCCTGGGGACTGGACGTAGGCCATCACAGATTAGACCGAACCAGGATAAATCACAGTTTGCATATTCTCTTCCCTAAACTCTTATATTTCCAGCATATATTATTTAATCTAACTGTTGATTTATAAACCTTCATACTTACCGCTTTCGTTAAGATACGAAAAGAATTCTAAAGTTCGTAAGTTTTTATTATACACCCAATTCACCCCCCCTCTTGGGTGATAGCCGGTTCTAACAAGCTATATCGCCAACTTTTGGAATCTCAGCTGTTAGGGCCACGTACTTACAAACAGCCTCAACCACCATTCCCCGCTTGGTATGACTCTAATGCTCGATGTGAATACCATATGGGCGCCCCGGGACACTCAATAGAGGACTGTGCAACATTCAAAAGGAATGTATTAGACTTAATTGATTCTAATCACATTCAATTGAAGAGGAACGACAACTCCACTATCAACGCCAATCCTCTTCCAAGTCATGAAAACCAAGTAAATGTTGTTGATGAAATTGAGTTCTCGAATGATCCTCTACTAATAGGAGAAGATATCCATGCTTGTTTAAAGGCAGCAGGTTATATGCCTCGAGAAGAGAAAGAAGTAGGCATGGTGGAGAAAAGACATGTCGAGTTCGTCATTAAGGAACCATATGAAAAGAGAAATTCTCATGTTGTCTCTTTCACCATCTTGACTCCATTGCAACAGCCTGCAGTGACCATTAAGGTACCGACCCCTTTTCCATATTAGAGTAATCATGCTGTACCATGGAGGTATAAAGGTATTGTCGAAAATCCCTCAGGACAAGTAATGGAAGCCGAGGCCAGCAACGAAACAATGGTTCACCCAACAGGAGTAACACGAAGTGGGAAATCTTATCTGCCACAAAATGTTGGATTGTCAAAGAAAGGAAAACAAACCAATATTGATATTCCATCAAGTTCTAGTCTAAAAGGCATGGAAAATAAAGACGAAGAATTTCTTTAAATCATGAAGCAAAGTGAATATAGCATAGTAGACCAATTGAACAAAACTCTGGCCAAGATCTCAATTCTTTCTTTGATCTTGAGTTCTGAACCGCATCGTCGTGCGCTACAAAAGGCATTAGATGAAGCATATGTGCAGTCCAGTGTGACCCCGGAGAAGGTTACAAGCATTATGAATGTGGCGAGGGCATTCTCTACCATCTCATTTTCAGAAGAAGAAGTTGTTCAATCAACTGTTGATCAGTATAAAGCCCTTTACATTTCCCTGAAGTGCAAAGGGTTCATTGCGGCCAAAGTATTGATAAATGGAGGATCAGCGTTAAATGTTTTACCGCTATCCATATTTGAGCAATTGTCAGTAGAGGCGTCAGAGGTTGAAAAGAGTAACATGGTGGTTAGAGGATTCGATAGTACTCAGAGAGGTGTGTTGGGAATGGTCCGTTTGCCTTTACAGATTGGACCAACTTCATTCACAGTAGACTTTTAGCTTATGCACATTGACCCGTCCTACTCTATGCTGTTGGGGAGGCCATGGATACTTTCAGCTGGGGCAGTACCTTCTACCTTGCACCAGAAGGTAAAGTTCGTTGATAGCGGGAAGATAGTGATAATCAAGGGCGAAGAAGAAATCATGGTGAGCAAGCCGAGCTCTCTTCCATACATTGAGGCTGCTGAGCACGAGGAAGGAATGGTTTTCCAAGGTTTTGAAGTTGAAGGACCCAAGGGATCTAAAAATGTAAACTCCATAGTAACCAAGATAATAGAGAAGAATGGGTTTAAGCAGGGCAAAGGATTGGGCACTCACCTCCGAGGTATCAAATCCCCAATAAATCTGCAAGAGAATCACAATCGCCAAGGGTTAGGATACGAACCACCATTGGAAATGCAATTGAAAGAGCAAGCAAGCTTGAAGGTAGAGAAGGATGACGAGCATTTTGAAATCCCCCACATAAGGAAGACATTCCCGACATCCTCTGAAGTGCTAAACAAGCCGACTGTTGCAATGGTTTCAACAATAAGCAAAAATACTTGCACGTAGATTTCAGCTGATGATTCTGGAAGGGCTCTGGAAAATTGGGAGTTCGAGGACACCTTCAATTCTATCATTTTAGAGTAACATGCCTAGCTAAAAGTTGTCTTTTTATGCTTTGTATATGCCTTTAGGCGAGCTCCTATATGAACCATGAATAAAGAATAATATGCGAATAAAATTCACTTATTTATATTCATTCCTTTCTTTTTCCTTCTATTAATTCGTTGTTCATTTTTCGCCCTCCAGGAAATCGATTTCCTCGGAACTCTTGTCCAACGCAGAGGTTCCTGAATCCCTGAATGATGATTCGCTTGTTGCCATTGATATGCATGATTATGAGTATGATGATGACGAGATCATTCAAGTATACAAAAAAATCCTCGAATCTGACGACAATAGAATGTGCCCACATGAAGATCTAATTGAAGTAATAAATATGGGCATAGAGGAAGAAAAGAAAGAACTAAAGATAGTAGATAACCCCGAAAGAGAGCAAATGGTTGAACTCTTTAAAGAATTCATAGATGTGTTCGCATAGTCTTATCAAGATATGCCGGGCCTTGATCCAGGGATTGCTTCTTACAAGATCCCCTTATTCCCAGACACTAAGGCTAAAAAGCAGAAATTAAGGAGGCACACTTCTGATATGTCCTTAGTGGTTCGAGAGGAGGTGATGAAGCAATTAGAAGCGGGTTTCCTAGAAGTAGCTAAATACCCACAATAGATAGCAAATGTCGTTCTTGTCCCAAAGAAGGACGGCAGAATTCGAATGTGTGTGGATTATCGAGATCTGAACAAAGCTAGCCCAAAAGATGATTTTCCATTGCCTCATATTGATGTCCTGGTTGATAATACAGCCCGTAGTTATAGGTACTTGTTCATGGATGGGTACTCAGGGTATAACCAAATCCCTATGGATAGAGAGGACAAAGAAAAAACCACATTTATTACACAATGGGGCACTTATTGTTACCGTGTCATGCCATTCGGGCTAAAGAATGCTGGGGCAACTTATCAGCGTGCCATGGTGGCACTCTTCCATGATATGATGCATAAAGAACTTGAACTATACGTGGATGATATGGTAGCTAAATCTTCTGAGGGAGAAAGCCATGTTGTGGTGTTAAGAAAGCTATTTGAAAGGCTATGCAAGTACAAGCTATGACTAAATCCTAACAAATGCGTCTTTGGAGCTTTATCTGGAAAATTGTTGGGCTTCATTGTAAGCCAAAAAGGGATTACAGTAGATCCAGACAAAGTAAAAGCAATACGGGAAATGCCCCCTCCTCAAACAGAAAAGGAAGTTTGAAGTTTTTTGGGGTGACTGAATTATATTGCACGATTCATTGCCAACCTGACTGCAACTTGTGAGCCGATATTCAAGCTATTAAAGAAGAACTGCACCATGAAGTGGGATGAAGATTGCCAACAGGCATTTGATAGAATCAAGGATTATTTGCTAAATCCCCCAATTTTGGTTCCTCCAATAACGGGACGACCTTTAATTTTGTTTCTAACAATACGACCAAATTCCATGGGAGCCATGCTGGGGCAACAAGATGCATCTAAGCGAAGAGAACAAGCGATCTATTACTTGAGCAAGAAGTTTAATGATTGTGAGTCATGTTACCAGATGATTGAGCGAACTTGTTGTGGTTTAGTCTGGGCTACAAGGAGGTTGAGGCAATACATGCTTTACTACACCACTTGGTTAATTTCTAGAGTAGACCCTCTCAAGTACATCTTCGAAAGCCCGCATGTAGCCGGAAGAGTCTCTAAGTTGCAAGTAATATTGTCTGAATATGATATAAGATACGTCATTCAAAAATTCATTAAGGGTCGTACGATAGCAGATCACTTAGCGGAAAACCCCATAGATGAATACCAGCCACTAGATTTCAAATTTCCAGATGAAGACATATGTGCTACAGAAGATCCGATTGAGGAAAGCAAATCGAAGGAGTGGGAAATGTATTTTGATGGGGCAGCAAACATGCATGGCAATGGTGTATGGGCAGTAATCATATCCCCAGATGGAAAGCAATTTCTGATTGCTATAAAGTTAGGATTTGATTGCACCAATAACATGACAGAATATGAGGCTTGTATTAATGGTCTCCAGGCTGCCATAGATCTTGGGATAAAAAACCTAAAAGTCTATGGTGACTCAACTCTCATAATTCATTAGGTGACTGGTGAATAGCGTACAAAAGACCCAAAGTTGATCCCTTATCAAGAGTTGATCAAAAACTTTAAAGTAATCAATTTTCATCACATGGCTAGAGAAAAGAATCGCTTCGCTGATGCGTTAGCTACTTTAGCAGCTATGATCCAACTTGATGTGGGGTCCAAGTTCAACCAATACAGATTGAGACTAGAAGATCGCCAGCATTTTGCTTCAATGTTGGAAGAGAGCACGACTGTAACCCCCTTCACGATTAAGGCCGAGATTAGTTCATAAAAACATAATTAATGTGGAATTAGAGACCTTAGATGATTTTGGGACTTAAACAAAATCAAACTTCCCAAAATCTTGGCTTACAAAAACTTTTACAAAATATGTTCATGACGGTCTCATATTCACATTCCAATACTAAATGGCCTGTACAAGTTAATTTCATTCACAAATATCAGAGTATAAAGCAAATTCCCGACACACTCGGGTTCCATTCATTAAATAAGGGATTTACAATGGCTCAAAGCCCACAATTCAATACCCTTAACTTGGGGATTACACAAAACTATACTATCATTCCCAATATACACAATTGTTTCCCAAAATTATCCCAAAAGATATACATATATGATAACCAATAAAACCAAATATACTTCTAAACCGGAGCACTATCCGCTCTTCGTCGCCCGCTTTCCCTTTGATCCTTCTGCCCTGTCTAAAACATGGTTTTTGGGAGAGTGAGATTCTAAGGAATCCCCGTAGTAACAAATCAATCATATAATGTACAATAATAGTGCATGTAAGCAAATCATTAACCACAACAAGCAACTACAACGGCAATTACAACGGCAATGATTAGTATGACACATGTCATCCCTTACGATTGCTCACGCTGAATTGCTCACGTTGCATTGCATCACAGCAATCCACACAATACATTTCACTACAGCTGGGATTCATATAATGCATTTCATACACAAGCCATACCGGCAAAATACACACAGCCCACGGCTGGATTCACAAATGCCGCCCCACGGGTCGGATTCACAATATCCATGTCGATTACGACATCAGTTCAACGGCCGACCTAGAGATGACCACCGTCAGTCCTTACACGGCTCACGCTGACCTGCTCACGCCATAATGGACCATGGCACACATTTCACAAATTCAACGATAAGTTATGCATGCCAAAACATCATACAAGATATGAGAGAAAAGTCACTACCTTGATCCTTCCGGGCGTGTCCTAGCGCCGGTCTCTCCCGAGGAGGGCAAATATCGAATCCTAGAATCATGATTAGGGACGAAGAGTTATATTCTATTCCAAGACTTAATTAACTTGAAATACTTAATTTTGGTTATCATAATTGACCCTTAAGAGGCCACAAATGCCTCTAACAAAGGCCCTCAAAGGTTGGGAAACAATAGGTTGAAGGTCACTTTTCAAAAACACTAAGTGCTGGAACACAGGGGTGGGCCGCCATCCTTGGGCTACAGCCCAAATATGGTCAGAAGGTCTTGGGCTACGGCCCGCAACTCTTGGGCCGCGGCCCGAATCAGGTCAGAAAGGCTTGGGCCGCGGCCAGCCACTCTTGGGCCGCGGCCAGCCACTCTTGGGCCGCGGCCCAGAAATTCCTGATTCTAGGCTGAACTTCGAAAAACCATAACTAATTCTAGAAAAATCGAAACGAGGTGATTCCAAAGCCAAATGAAAGTTATATGAGTCCTCTTTCAAGGAAAAATATAGCCCATCACTGTAAATCACTACAAAAATACAGAATCACCAAAAACTACACACTACTCCAAAACAGAGTTATGTTTCAATCCCAAACTTTGGACAGGCATAACTCACAGAATTCTTAATGAAATGACACAAAATATATGTCCATTTTGAAGCTTGGGATGTGAAATTTAAGACTGGAAAGTTTCATAATTTTCCAATACCATTTGGTCACTCAAAACGCTCGCTCAAACTGACAGCGAAAAACAGAGCCTAAACAAGACAACTTTCCAACTTTTCCCAAGTGATTTTAATGAATCCAAAATTAATAACCAAGCTCATTCCCACACAAAATCACTCAAGGAATTCAATGGGAATGCCAAAATCACCAAAATCCTATTCCATTATCATGCTTTGGTTTTGGGTAACATTAAACACTAAACTCCCAAAATCTCCAAACTTAGCGATTTCAAACCCAATCAATTCTATCTATCCAAAATGCATTCCAAACATACAAATTCCATACCAAACTCCTAATTGCCTTCATTTTCGAAAATGGCCCCAAAATTCCAGAAAATTCAAAGTATTTCAAATGGTATGAAACTTAGATAGAAAAATAGGTCTCACTCACCTTATCAACTTTTCGAAAGAGAGTTCTTGATTCACCACTTCTCAAAATTTCGTGTGGCCACAAACCACAACCAATGGACAAGCTACAACCATAGAAATGTAGCTCTTAACTCAAGGATCAACTTTAATGAAGAACA
Organism: Inga laurina; assembly: GCA_963855925.1. NCBI lineage: Eukaryota > Viridiplantae > Streptophyta > Magnoliopsida > Fabales > Fabaceae > Inga > Inga laurina. The sequence continues at coordinate 47,040,992 of OY979713.1, read as the reverse complement.
TTTTTCCATTAGAGGCCATTAAAAGGGTCAAATGGCTTACCTTTTACCAAGCTTCTTCCTCTTCTTCTGCAGAAATGGCTGACGAGAGAGAGAGCAAGAATGAGAGAGAGATGGTGAGATGGAGAGAGAGGACGTGAGAGATGAGAGGGAGGAGTGAAAAATAAAATACTAATACTCCCTCCATGATTTCCACCGTAGAAAAGAGAGGAGAGGAAGAGAGAGAAAATGATATTTTTATCCCCCTTTTGACTTTTCTCCAATACACTCACCATACACACTTTTTTCCACATGCCAACTTGCTATTGGCTTACACCAATTAAGTCACCAATTAGCTACTTTAATCTCTCCATTAGCCATTTAAATCACACATCTCATTTTCTCTTAGTTAGTAATTAATTTCTCCATTAATTACCACTTATGGCCAATATTTCCATTATTCCAATTTTTCAGTAATTATGACATATTAATTTAATATTGCCATAAAAAACATAATAATCCCAATTAAATTCATACTTATCCATAATAATCATGATTAACCTATAATCAAAAATTGGGATATTACAATTCTCCCCCCGTTCAATAAATTTCGCCCTCAAAATTTGTTACACATCTTGGGGCATAAACTCAGGAAATCTTTTCCTCATGTCCGCTTCCGCCTCCCAAGTGGCTTCCCTTGGAGACATACCCTTCCAGACCACCTTCACGAATGTAAGCTTCGGTGCCTGAGCCGCCGCTCTTCTCGATCAATGATACGCTCTGGCTCTACCGCATAAGTGAAATTATCTTGCAACTCAACCTCTTCATATTCAATGATATGCTCAGGGTCTGGTTGGTACTTCTTGAGCTGCGAGACATGGAATACATCATGCAATCTACTCAAACTCGGGGGTAAGGCTATCCGATATGCTACAGGTCCAATTCGTGCCAGAATCTCAAATGGACCAATGTATCTCGGACTCAGCTTCTTCCGCTTGATCGCTCTCCCGATGCCTGTGACCGGAGACACTCTCAAGAAAACATGATCCCCCACTTCAAACTCAAGAGGTCTTCTCCTCTTATCAGCATAGCTCTTCTGACGACTCTGTGCTGTAAGGAGCCTCTTCCTGATAACTCGGATTTGCTCAGCGGTTTGGTCAACAAGATCCGGCCCGTACAACTTCCTCTCAGACAACTCTGACCAGCACAACGGTGACTGGCACTTTCTCCCATACAGTGCTTCATACGGAGCCATTTGAATGCTCGTATGGTAACTGTTGTTATAAGCAAACTCAGCCAATGGAAGATAGTAGTCCCACTTTCCCTTGAAGTCTAGGACACACGCTCTCAGCATATCTTCTAAGGTCTGGATAGTCCTCTCTGACTGTCCGTCTGTCTGAGGATGGTAGGCCGTGCTAAACCTCAATTGAGTACCCATAGCTTCATGTAAAGCCTTCCAGAATCTCGAAGTAAACCGAGGATCTCTATCGGAGATTATATTCTTCGGTGTACCATGGAGTCTCACAATCTCCTTGATATAAATCTCAGCCAGCCTATCAGGAGAATAGCTAGCGTTGATAGGTATGAAGTGCGCAGACTTCGTGAGTCGATCAACAATCACCCAGATCGCATCATAGTTCTTGATCTTGGGCAAACCCACCACTAGATCCATGGTCACACTCTCCCACTTCCATTCTGGAATTTCTGGACTCTGAAGTAAACCTGGCAGTCTCTGGTGTTCAATCTTCACCTTTTGACAGGTAAGACATCGCGCCACGTACTTTGTCACATCACTCTTCAACCCTGGCCACCAATACATAGACTTCAAGTTATGATACATCTTGGTCATACCGGGGTGAAGAGTATACTGACTCTTATGAGCCTCATCAAGAATTCTCAATCTCAACTCCGCCTTCAGTGGTACATAGATTCTCTTCTGATAACGCACCAGTCCACTAGGTGACAAGTCATAGTCTTGCGTCTCTCCTCGCTCAATCATAGCTCGGATCGATTGGGCTAGCTCATCATGCATTTGAGCCTCTTCAATCTCAGTCCTCAGGTCATTCTCCCCTTGGACCACACTATAACTGGCACACAGGATTTCCTTTGAGAGATTCAAATCCCGAAAATCCTCTATTAGTTTCCATTCCTGGATCATCATGGTTGCCACTAGCACCGCTTTCTAACTCAAAGCATCCGCGACAACATTAGCCTTACCCGGATGATATTTGATCTCCAGGTTGTAATCTTTCAGCAACTCCATCCACCGACGCTGTCTCATATTCAACTCTTTCTGATCATACAGATATTTGAGACTTTTGTGGTCGCAGTACAATTCCACAGTCACACCGTACAGGTAATGACGCCAAATTTTCAATGCAAACACAATTGCCGCAAGCTCCAGATCATGAGTGGGGTAGTTCATCTCATGCGGTTTCTGCTGTCGAGAGGCATAGGCCACCACACGTCCCTACTGCATCAGGACACACCCTAACCCCTGCTTACTCGTATCACTGTACACGACGTAAGCCTCACTGGGATCAGGTATAATCAACACTGGTGCCATAGTCAATCTCTCCTTCAGCTCAGTGAAACTCCGCTCACAACATTCATCCCACAAAAACGGTTGATCCTTCCTCGTGAGCTTGGTCATCGGCAATGCAATACGCGAGAAGTTCTGAATGAACCTCCGGTAATAACCAGCAAGACCCAGAAAGCTGCGAATCTCAGAAACAGTTTCTGGTCTTTTCCAATCAAGTACTGCTTCCACCTTACTGGGATCCACTGATATCCCGTCTCGAGAGATCACATGGCCAAGGAACTTCACTTCCGTAAGCCAAAACTCACATTTGCTCAGTTTGGCATAGAGTTGCTTTTCTCGCAGAATTCTCAACACGATTCTCAAATGTTGCCCATGATCCTCCCTATTCTTGGAGTAGATCAAAACGTCATCGATAAACACAACCACAAACTGGTCAAGATACTGTCGGAAGATGCGATTCATATAATCCATGAATACCGCCGGTGCATTTGTCAAACCGAAGGGCATCACAAGGAACTCATAGTGCCCATATCTCGTTCTGAAAGCAGTCTTCGGAATGTCCGCTGCCTTCACACGCAACTGATGATATCCCGACCAAAGATCAATTTTGGAGAATATGCACGAGCCAGACAATTGATCTAACAGGTCATCAATCCTTGGGAGTGGATACTTATTCTTAACAGTTACCTTGTTAAGTTCTCGATAATCGATACAAAGCCTCAAGCTTCCATCTTTCTTTTTCACAAATAACACTAGAGCTCCCCACGGCGATACACTGGGTCTGATGAATCCTTTCTCAAGCAATTCTTCAATTTGCTTCTTCAACTCCGCCATTTCATTCGGGGCCATACGATATGGGGCTTTCGATATCGAACCAGCTCCAGGCACAATCTCAATTGGAAATTCCACTTCCCTTTCTGGAGGCAATCCACTAAGATCGTCTGGAAATACCTCAGGGAATTCATTCACAACAGGTATACTCTCTAGAGCTTCACCTGACTCTCCCTGAACGGAGAAAAACACCATATACCCTTGACATCCTTTCCCAAGATATTTCTTTGCTTTAGCCGTTGAAAGTAAGTTCAAACTGGCATTTACATTGCTATCCCGTTGTGCACTACGGAAAGTGATTCTCTTATTACCACAATCAAGCAATACATCATTTGCTGTTAACCAATCAAAACCCAGAATAACTTCTAGTTGTTGAAGTGGCAAACAGATCAAATCAACTATAGACTCACGACCCTCAACAACTATCACACAATTTAAACAGGCTTCGGCCGCCACGGCCTTGACACATCGACACAACCAAATCAAATGGTAGTCTATGCACATGCAATCCCAGGCGCTTTACACAGTCATAAGCTATGAACGAATGACTTGCACCTGAGTCGAACAAAGTATCTAATTCATTGTCACCCAGAAGAATTTTACCTTGGATCAATTCAGGCGACTTCCGGGCTTCCTCATGTGTCATCGCGAACACTCGACCCTGATTCCTGGGCCTTTGCTCTGCTGGCTGTCGTGGACACTTAGAAGAAATGTGACCCACTTGCTTGCAATTGAAACAGATCACCTCTCCAGCACAGGTTTTACCCGGATGGTACTTTCTGCACTGATAACACATTGGTCCCGCTGGAGGTCTCTGGTCACTACGACCCCCAGGTTGGTAGGGCTTCTTGCTACCACCCCCATATGAGGATCCTTGCCCCTTCCGCTTCTGGGAAGTATTAGCCTTACTAGGCTCATTCCGGCTACCACTACCCTTAGATGGGTACAACTCTCTCAGGTTATACTCAACAATTCTACACTCTTCCACGGCTTTGTTGAAGTTAGTAAACTGATGAGCAGCTAACCTCTTCTTCAATTCGCACCTTAATCCCCGGATTAGCATAGTGGAACTCCACTCCTCATTATCTCTTTCCCGAAGATAGGCAGAATACCGTGACAATCGAGTGAAACGGGAAAGATACTCGTCAAAGCTCTCCGTATCTCCCTGCTTGATAGCCAGGAACTCAGACTCTTTCTCAAGCCTCACCGACTTGGGGAAATACTTCTCGTTGAATTGTTCTTCAAATACCTCCCAAGTCAATGGTACATTCCGGTTCTTCTATGACGTGGCGATGTTCCTCCACCACCGGTCTGAATCCCCTTCTAGCTTATACACCGCTAGTTTTGCCTTCACCTCTGTAGGGCACTCAAGGACTTCAAAAATCTTCTCTAACCGGTTCAACCAGTCCTCAGCAGCTTGGGGGTCAAACCTCCCCTTGAACCCCGGAGGCATATGCTTGCAAAACTTGGAGACCCAAGAATTCAAGTCCCTTTCCTTACGAACCGGCACCCCTTGAGACTCTTGATTAGGCACCGTGTGAGGTGGAGATTCATGAGATCTATTGGACCCATCAGCTGTATCCTCATGATGAGTCTCTGGTTGAGTCTCCTCATGAGTTGACTGGCCCCTTCCCTCATTTCGCTTGGCCCTTTCCTCTCTGAGCTCTTCTCTCAGCTCAGCTATCATGTCCCTTTGTTCCCGTACGAGATCCATCATCTCTCGCATTGGGTTTGGAGGATTATCATTCAACTCCTCCACATCTGGATCCGGCCTGACTCTATTAAGAGGGCGAACCATTTCGTCTTATCACTACAAATGATTCACCATGTCAGTACCTTAGCCAATGTATACACATAATCCATATAATTTATCTCAATCCACAATTAGTAGAAATACTCATGTGTATACGCAATAAGCACTTATCAATCAATAAGCTACCCTAAACTCAAGGATTATGGTCAACTAAGGAGCTATCCTAGCAAATCCTCACCTTGCCAGGAACTATAGCTCTGATACCACAAATGTAACCCCCTTCACGATTAAGGCCGAGATTAGTTCATAAAAACATAATTAATGTGGAATTAGAGACCTTAGATGATTTTGGGACTTAAACAAAATCAAACTTCCCAAAATCTTGGCTTACAAAAACTTTTACAAAATATGTTCATGACGGTCTCATATTCACATTCCAATACTAAATGGCCTGTACAAGTTGATTTCATTCACAAATATCAGAGTATAAAGCAAATTCCCGACACACTCGGGTTCCATTCATTAAATAAGGGATTTACAATGGCTCAAAGCCCACAATTCAATACCCTTAACTTGGGGATTACACAAAACTATACTATCATTCCCAATATACACAATTGTTTCCCAAAATTATCCCAAAAGATATACATATAGGATAACCAATAAAACCAAATATACTTCTAAACCGGAGCACTATCCGCTCTTCGTTGCCCGCTTTCCCTTTGATCCTTCTGCCCTGTCCAAAACATGGTTTTTGGGAGAGTGAGATTCTAAGGAATCCCCGTAGTAACAAATCAATCATATAATGTACAATAATAGTGCATGTAAGCAAATCATTAACCACAACAAGCAACTATAACGGCAATTACAACGGCAATGATTAGTATGACACATGTCATCCCTTACGATTGCTCACGCTGAATTGCTCACGTTGCATTGCATCACAGCAATCCACACAATACATTTCACCATAGCTGGGATTCATATAATGCATTTCATACACAAGCCATACTGGCAAAATACACACAGCCCACGGCTGGATTCACAAACGCCGCCCCACGGGTCGGATTCACAATATCCATGTCGATTACGACATCAGTTCAACGGCCGACCTAGAGATGACCACCGTCAATCCCTACACGGCTCACGCCATAATGGACCATGGCACACATTTCACAAATTCAATGATAAGTTATGCATGCCAAAACATCATACAAGATATGAGAGAAAAGTCACTACCTTGATCCTTCCGGGCGTGTCCTAGCGCCGGTCTCTCCCGAGGAGGGCAAATATCGAATCCTAGAATCATGATTAGGGACGAAGAGTTATATTCTATTCCAAGACTTAATTAAATTGAAATACTTAATTTTGGTTATCATAATTGACCCTTAAGAGGCCACAAATGCCTCTAACAAAGTCCCTCAAAGGTTGGGAAACAATAGGTTGAAGGTCACTTTTCAAAAACACTAAGTGCTGGAACACAGGGGTGGGCCGCCATCCTTGGGCTACAGCCCAAATATGGTCAGAAGGTCTTGGGCTACGGCCCGCAACTCTTGGGCCGCGGCCCGAATCAGGTCAGAAAGGCTTGGGCCGCGGCCAGCCACTCTTGGGCCGCGGCCCAGAAATTCCTGATTCTGGGCTGAACTTCGAAAAACCATAACTAATTCTAGAAAAATCGAAACGAGGTGATTCCAAAGCCAAATGAAAGGTATATGAGTCCTCTTTCAAGGAAAAATATAGCCCATCACTGGAAATCACTACACAAATACAGAATCACCAAAAACTACACACTACTCCAAAACAGAGTTCTATTTCAATCCCAAACTTTGGACAGGCATAACTCACAGAATTCTTAACGAAATGACACAAAATATATGTCCATTTTGAAGCTTGGGATGTGAAATTTAATACTGGAAAGTTTCATAATTTTCCAATACCATTTGGTCACTCAAAAAGCTCGCTCAAACTGACAGCGAAAAACAGAGCCTAAACAAGACAACTTTCCAACTTTTCCCAAGTGATTTTAATGAATCCAAAATTAATAACCAAGCTCATTCCCACACAAAATCACTCAAGGAATTCAATGGGAATGCCAAAATCACCAAAATCCTATTCCATTATCATGCTTTGGTTTTGGGTAACATTAAACACTAAACTCCCAAAATCTCCAAACTTAGCGATTTCAAACCCAATCAATTCTATCTATCCAAAATGCATTCCAAACATACAAATTCCATACCAAACACATACCAAACTCCTAATGGCCTTCATTTTCGAAAATGGCCCCAAAATTCCAGAAAATTCAAAGTATTTCAAATGGTATGAAACTTAGATAGAAAGATAGGTCTCACTCACCTTATCAACTTTTCCAAAGAGAGTTCTTGATTCACCACTTCTCAAAATTTCGTGTGGCCACAAACCACAACCAATGGACAAGCTACAACCATAGAAATGTAGCTCTTAACTCAAGGATCAACTTTAATGAAGAACATTTTTCCATTAGAGGCCATTAAAAGGGTCAAATGGCTTACCTTTTACCAAGCTTCTTCCTCTTCTTCTGCAGAAATGGCTGACGCGAGAGAGAGCAAGAATGAGAGAGAGATGGTGAGATGGAGAGAGAGGACGTGAGAGATGAGAGGGAGGAGGAGTGAAAAATAAAATACTGATACTCCCTCCATGATTTCCACCGCAGAAAAGAGAGGAGAGGAAGAGAGAGAAAATGATATTTTTATCCCCCTTTTGACTTTTCTCCAATACACTCACCATACACACTTTTTTCCACATGCCAACTTGCTATTGGCTTACACCAATTAAGTCATCAATTAGCTACTTTAATCTCTCCATTAGCCATTTAAATCACACATCTCATTTTCTCTTAGTTAGTAATTAATTTCTCCATTAATTACCACTTATGGCCAATATTTCCATTATTCCAATTTTTCAGTAATTATGACATATTAATTTAATATTACCATAAAACTCATAATAATCCCAATTAAATTCATAATTATCCATAATAATCATGATTAACCTATAATAAAAAATTGGGATATTACAACGACGAGCAACTTTGGTACCATAGTATTACGATGTATATGGAGCATGGTACTTACCCTCAAGACGCGACACATAATGAAAAGAAGACCATTCGTCGATTGGCCATAGGCTTTTTTATTAGTAATAACGTCCTATATAAGAGAAGCTTTGATGGGACATTGCTACGCTGTGTAGACATGAGGGAGGCGCGCAAGATTATGACAGAGATCCATGAAGGCGTATGTGGTACACATGCAAATGACCACTCATTAACTAAACAAGCTCAAAGATCTGGTTACTACTAGATAACTATGGAGAAGGATTGTATCAATTATGTTAGAAAGTGTCATAAGTGCCAGATATATGCCAACAAAGCTAATGCCCCTCTGACTATAATGCATAGTCTCGTATCTCCATGGCCATTCTCCATGTGGGGAATAGATGTCATGGGGCCGATTAACCCAAAAGCTTCGAATGGTCATCGTTTCATCCTCGTTGCTATTGACTATTTCACTAAGTGGGTAGAAGCCAATTCCTTTGCTAGTATTATTCAGAAGGCCTTCATCAAGTTCTTAAAGGCCAATATCATCTGTAGATATGGGTTACCAGAGAGGATCATAACTGACAATACACCAAACCTCAATGGGGCAGCAGTTAAAGAATTATGTGATCGGTTCAAGATCAAATATCATAATTCTGCACCATATAGGCCATAGATGAATGGTGCAGTTGAGGCAGCCAATAAAAACATTAAGAAGATCATCAGCAAAATGACAGTGACCTATAAAGACTGGCATGAAATGCTTCCATATGCATTACACGGATACCGTACCATAATACGTACATCAACTGGGGCAACTCCTTACTCTTTAGTTTATGGCATGAAGGCTGTTACTCCAATTGAGGTGGAAATACCATCCCTGAGAATCTTGGCTGAATCAGACCTAGATGAGAGCGAATGGATACGTTCTCGATTTGAACAATTAAATATGATTGAAGAAAAGAGGCTCACAGTAATATGTCATGGGCAGTTATATCAGGCACGAGTGGCAAGGGCCTTTAATAAGAAACTATGACCCAGATGGTTTAAAGTAGGAGACCTAGTTCTCAAGAAGATCTTGCCAAATCAAGAAGATGATAGAGGTAAATGGGCTCCAAATTATGAAGGCCCATATGTTGTTAAGCAGGCTTTCTCTGGAGGGGCATTGATATTGACAAACATGAATGGCCAAGATTTACCAAGGCCAATCAATTTAGATGCTGTAAAGAAATACTATGCGTAAAGAAAAAAAAACTCGCTAAGTAGAAAACCCGAAAGGGCAGCTTAGCCAAAAGTTTGAGCAAAACAAAAAAAGGGGCTCGCTAAGTTGAAAACCCGAAAGGGCGGCTTAGGCAAAAGTTAGAGCAAAAAAAAAAAAAAAAAGAGGCTCGCTAAGTTGAAAACCCGAAAGGGCGGCTTAGGTAAAAGTTAGAGCAAGAAAAAAGCTCGCTAAGTTGAAAACCCAAAAGGGCGGCTTAGGCAAAAGTTAGAGCAATAAAAAGCTCGCTAAGTTGAAAACTTGAAAGGGCGGCTTAGGCAAAAGTTAGAGCAAAAAAAAAAAAAAGAGCTCACTAAGTTGAAAACCCAAAAGGGCGGCTTAGGCAAAAATTAGAGCACAAAATTGGGAGCTATTAAGTTGAAAACCCGAAAGGGCGGATTAAACACATATCGAGGAAGGTCATCGGTCCCTAGCCCCATAACTCTCTTTATTTGGAAGACTCCGTAATCATTTATCGGAAAGTGCATATCTTTGGCAATTAAGCAAGGCACCATCAGGGGGACTACACGGAACTAAAAGCGAAGGACCTCCTAATAACATCACGTTTACACCAATATATGATCATCATCATGCATCCACTTGAATATTGGAAGATCATTTCTTTTAAATGAATCTTCATCCTTAGTATATCTTTCCCTTCTATTAAATCGCATGTCAAACTTTGTGCCATGATTTGTATAAGGGTAACTCTTTTTAATGAAAGCACAACTTTTGTTTGGATAAACACTCACGTTGATATACATGGTGTCCTCTACTTCCATTTAAATTTTGTAATTTCAGGATCATTAGCGAAGGTCCCAACTGGAATTTTTGTTGTGGGGTCAAACAGTTGACAAAAAGACACAATCTAAATTGAGGGTTCTAGGCTGTGGCATCTATGTGAATCTCATTATACACATCTTCATACCTCCGACAAGACTGCACAAGTAACAGGGTACTGGTTAGGCACCTGGACAAAGAAGGAGCAATATCACCTGCCAGGCTATTCTTTAACACCATAATTATTGCACTCATTCTCATTAGCATGTCATCACCTCCATTATCAACATCATCATTAACATCATCATCATCACTACTATCATCATCATCATCATTAGCATTATCATGGTATTCATCATCCTCATTAGGATTTCATCATCACTGTCATCATTATTATTAGTGTCATCACCTCTATCATGAATTCACCATTTTGATATTGCCCTCATTATCATGGCCATTATCATCCTCTTCATCATCATTAGGATTTCGTCCTCACTGTTATCATCATTATCAATGTCATCATCTTCATAAGCACTACTCCAAGGGGAATCACATGTTCATAGCACCCTTTTCAAAGCCCTGTAACGGCAGGAACCCTCAAAGCCCAGTAACGGCTGGCACCCTTTCAAAATCCTGTACCAGCAGGCACCCTCAAAGACCAGTAATGGCTGGCGCCCTTTCAAAGCCCTGTAACGACAGACACCCTCAAAGCCCAGTAACGGCTGGCATCCTTTTCAAAGCCCTGTACCGGCAGGCACCTTCCAAGCCTTGTACCGGCAGGCACCCTCCAAGCCCTGTACCGGCTGTCACCCTTTCAAAGCCCTGTAACGGCAGGCACCCTCAAAGCCCAGTAAAGGATGGAATCCTTTTCAAAGCCCTGTACTGGCAGGCACCCTCAAAGCCCAGTAACGGCTGGCACCCTTTTCAAAGCCCTGTACCGGTAGGCACCCTGAAAGCCCAGTAACGGCTGGCACCCTTTCAAAGCCCTGTACCGGCAGGCACCCTTTCAAAGCCCTGTACCGGCAGGCACCCTTAAAGCCCAGTAACGGCTGGCACCCTTTCAAAGCCCTGTACCGGCAAGCACCCTCAAAGCCCAGTAACGAATGTCACAATTCTTTTAAAGCCCTGTATCGGCATGCACTATTCTTTTAAAGGCCTGTACCAACAGGCACCCTCAAAGCATAGTAATGGCTGGCATAATTCTTTTAAAGCCCTATAATGGCAGGCACTATTCTTTGAAAGCCCTGTATCAGTAGGCACTCTCAAAGCCCAGTACCGGCTGGTACAAGTCTTTTAAAGCCCTGTACCGGCAGGCATTATTCTTTCAAAGCCCTGTATCAACAGGCACCCTTAAAGCCCAGTAACAGCTGGCATGATTATTTTAAAGCCCTGTAACGGCTGGCATGATTCTTTCAAAGCCCTGTACCAACAGGCACCCTCAAAGCCCAGTAACGACTGGCATAATTCTTTTAAAGCCCTGTACTGGCAGGCACTATTCTTTCAAAGTCCTGTACCAACAGGCACCCTCAAAGCCCAGTAACGGCTGGCACAATTCTTTTAAAGCCCTGTAACGGCAGGCACTATTTTTTCAAAGCCCTGTAGCAGCAGGCACTCTCAATGCCCAGTACCGGCTGGCACAATTCTTTTACGCCCCAACAAAGTCCTATGCAACTAGGCGCTTCACTTCCATTTCAGGTAATCATCTATCTCCACTTGCGTTCTTCTCCCCTATGAACCAAGTAAAGAGGGGCATGGACACTGTATTTTGTCCAGACCCTCTTTGGTTCTAAGGGGGGCACCTTGTTCTCTGGCCGGACAAAATACGTGTTCTTATCTTTACTTGCTTCACAAACGAGAATCTCACTTTTCTCAGCTATGAAACAAGTAAAGGGGCAACTGTGAACACCCTATTTTGTCCGGGCCCCACTAAAAAATACAAAAATAATTGATAATGATTGGTGTCCAAATTGGCAATCATCATTGAAAGAAAAAATAAGGAAATCCTCCTATTGATGATGATCGGTGTCTAAATAGGCAATCATCATTGAAAGGGAAAAATTAAAAAAAACAAAAATTAAAATAAATCCCCTAATTGATATGATTGGCATTGTCATTCATTAAGGGAAGTTAATAAATAAAAAAAACGAAAAATAAAAAAAATAAAAAAAATATCATTTATGTTGATATGTTTAAATTAGGAAGTTACTTGTGGGGAGAATAATGAAAAAAAAATTAAAATGAAAAAATCTCCACTAATGGTAATTAGGTCAATTTAGGAAGTTTTATCAATAGAAAATACAAAAAAATAAAAAAAAACAAAAATTAAAATTTAAAAAAAATCTCCATTGATGGTGATTGGGTCAAGTTAGGTAGTTCTTAACATAAAATACAAAAAAAAAAAATCAAAAAACGAAAATTAAAAAAGAAAAAAGGAAAAAGGGAGCATTTATGAAGAAAACCCTACCTTGAGACTATAAATAAGAGTGCAAGGGTTGAAGCAAAGGGGACAAGAATTTTGGGGAGAGTAAAGAGATAAGGTCTGTGGTTGAGTTTTCATCCTTTCCTTTGATTTCACTTTTACATCTCATTTTTTTTCTCTCATCTAATATCCCTTGGTTCATGCTTACCTCATCATTCATGCACTATGACTTTATCCAATATGCATTACATTGCTTTACCTTGTATTATGATCTTGCTGGACGTGTTTTAGCTCATTGTGGTGTTGTGGATGTGCATTTTATGGTCCAACTTAATTATCTCATACATAGGCAAGAGGTATGTGCTGTCTTATTTTCTTATGATATTAGGTGTTATGCTTAATAAATATAGATAATATAATTGTACTTGCCTATTGTTTATTATGTGGTCCTATCACCCTATCTCTTATTGTAGCAGGTTCAAAGGATAAAAGGTACGCATAAATCTCCTCACTTTTGACTTCTTTTTTGTTTAACTTGTGCTACTTTTCTTTTTTTTTTTTCTTAATCTCTTTCTTAGGTACTCTTTCAAAAAAAAAAGAAAAAAAAATATTTTGACACATTTTGATAAATGAAAATAAAATGGAAAAACTCTCTTTTATAAGAAAATAAAAAAAAACATTTTTTGAAAAAAAAAGGAAAAAACCAATGTATTAAAAACCGGACCGGACCGGTCGGGTTAGACCGGAAACCGGTGACCCGGCCACTGGTCCGGTCCAGGTAATGGCTAGACTCGGTAGATCTTCAACCCGGTCAACTCGGAATAAACCGGTGTAACCCGGGAGCAACCCGGTCAACCCGCGGAGCTGGATGGGTCACCCGAGTCAACTTTTTCACCTTACCGAAAGCTTGGAACGCAGAGACTCTGGAGACTCTTAGAAGAAGAAGGAGAAAATTTCCGAAAGAAGAGGAGAAGGGAAATAGTAAAGAACGAGATGCCATAAAAAACTAAAAACTTACAGTGAAGTAGGAAGAACTCAAGAAAGAGGGGAAAAAATGATTCAAGAGAGGGAGGACTCCATGGTTGTACTTTGTATTGTAGTTAAAGCTTCTCGCAGACAGAGAGAGAGAGAGAGAGTCAGACAAAAAAAAAATGAGGGTGGTTTCAACTTTCAAAGCTTCAAGGACTGGTACATATTCAAATTGCAAAGAAAAATAAATCAGAAACGTCTGACTTCTTTTCTGACAGGGGTATGGTGTTTCCTTGGAGTTGTTGGCTTTCTATCATTTTACGTTTTTTGGAGCAGGTCTCAGATAAGATGTGTCATCTCCTTCACGCACATATTACAAGAGAAGAACATATAATCATAATATTATATAATATGAAGGAGGGAAGCCATCTGCTTCGGTATTATAGTAATGTAATATAATAATATGCACTTTAACTTTTTTTCCATCAATATATATAACTATATATTATAGAATATGATAAACGTTACTTTTATTAAAAAAAGCATTATTAGAACATAAATAATTTTATACATCTAAGTTAAATTAAATTATTTTAATTATCACTGGTCTGGTCCCGGGTTTGCCCCCGATTTGATCCACTGACCCTTAAACCACCGCCTTAACCGGTTTAATGACCGGTCCGATTTTTAATACCTTGGAAAAAACACAAACCCAACAAAAAAAGGATATTTTTCTGAAATAAATTAAATAAACATTTTTCTAAAAATCACCAACCAAGTGACACGCTTTTCTACCCCCTGAACTACGTGGGCTTTGATCCCTCTAAAGGGTACGTAGGCCATAGGTTTTCATCCTAGGTCAAGTCCAATTTTGTAAATAAATATATTTTTTCTTATTTTCTTGTTGTAAATAAATGTTCTTTTTTTAAAAAAAATAAATATATTTTTTTCTTATTGTAAATAAGTGTTCTTTTTCTTCTTCTTTAGTTTTCATTTCATTTAGTTTTGTAAATATTTTTTTAATTTGGGTAAATATAATAAAGTTAAAGGCCATAATATTTTTAAATAATTAACTTAGGGTAACCATTCTTATGAATGGGTGTTGTGGGGTGCCTAACACCTTCCCCACACACAATCGACTCCCGAACCCTAAATGGTTTTTGTAGACCAGTTTCCATTTTTAAAAAAGGTTTCCAAAATTATCCTATCTTTAAAATTTTGGTGGTGGCTCCATGTTTTTCAAAATTTCGGGCGCTACAGTAGTAGTGTGAGACCAATCCATATGTCAAAAAATTTTGTTTGGCCTCAAGGGTTGCTACATTAATTGTGGGTGACATTGATTTAGATTTTAGTGTTCAAGATATCGTGTTGGAAACACACATAGGCAACCTCCAAAGAATTAATGAATTGCATCCTTATTATTTTCCTCTGCAATATCTGATACTTTTCCCTTATAGTGAAGATGGTTATAGAGATGATGTTGCCTATAGAGAAGAGACATTAATCATAACGAAAACACATAAAAGAGTAAGCATTCAAGAGTTCCTTAGTTACAGATTAATGGTCAAAGAAAATGAACTATCCACCCTACAATATGCATCAAGGTTGCTCCAACAATTCATTATTGATGGGTACACTACAAAGGAGTCACAAAGATTGTTACGGATTAGGACTCACCAAAAAGACCTTAGAACTTATTTGTACCAAGGATTATCAGATGCAGTGGTAAGTGGGGAGAGATATGCTTCTTCAATTGGCAAGAAGATTATTTTACCTGCATCTTTCACTGGAGGAGCAAGATATATGATTCGAAGTTACCAAGATGCAATGGCTATATACAAAACTATTGGTTATCCAAATCTTTTCATCACATTCACTTGTAATCCAGCATGGCCTGACCTGAAATAAGTAGATATTGCGAACAACTTAATCTACACTCTTCAGATTGCCCACATCTGCTATCTAGAATTTTTGCGATGAAGTTGAGGTTATTGATGAAGACTTTAAAGAGCAAAAAGATATTTGGAATAATTCATGTAGGTAAAGTGTTTACTAATGTCTTTCAAATTGCAAATGGATTTATAAACTTTTCAATTAATATATGCAAGATGTTTGGTATGAATTTTTATTAACATCATACACTAACCATTTCATTATCTTGTCCATGAAGCATAGATATACACCATTGAGTTCTAAAAAAGAGGTTTGCCCCATGCACATATTCTTATATTTCTAGATGCAAAAGCCAAGATGTTAGATCTTGAGTCAATCGACAAGATGATTTTAGCAGAAATTCCAGATGATGATTTTTCACCATTGCTTCAAGAATTAGTTAAAAAAATTCATGATCCATGGACCTTGTAACACCCCAAATTTTATTCATCAATATGCCTTGTAATTATTTGTGGCAATTAATGAAATGAAATGTTGAATATTCATGAACTTGGAATTTAAGAAATTAATAAATTTCCATTTTTATGAAAATTGGGCTAGAACAAATTATGAAATAAATTTTTGAAAGTTCTAAAAAGGCCAATATTGAAGCCCAAAATGGAGGAATAAAAGAGCATGATATTTGGCCCAAAATTAGTCACAATTTAGGCCAAACGAATAAGAAAAAGATTAAGCTCCAATTAGATCCAAGGATGTAAGGGAAAAATTGTAATTTTGTCAATAAAGCACACGATTAATTATTTTCCCAATTAATTGAATTTAATTTCTGTTAATTAAGAAAAATAAATAATATATTTATAATTGGAACATTCTTGGTCAAAATTAATCAAAGTTTGAAAAGTCAAAGTTGGAGCAACTATTATTTCTCTATTTTCTTATGAAATTTTGCATAAATAATGAAAATGAGAGGGAAACACTTGCTTGGATAATAAATATTCCAAATGTCATAATTTCAAGTCAAAGGAATAAATAAGAATTTATTCCAAATATGAGAACATGTGGAATTTCCATAAAATAACATAATTGTGTAATTGTTTGAGACAATTGGAGAAAAACCAAATTAATTTAAAATGGACAAGAGTGGTGTGTTTTTGGGCTGACTAGGGAGAAGAAGAAATGGTTCAAGGTCCATGAGAATTTATGACTCAAGTTGTTATGGGATAAGGCTAAATAAGAAGTTGTCATAAAAATTCATTAAACAAATATATTTTTAAAGAAAGAGAGAGAGATATTTTAGAATGTCTTTTTCTCTTCTGCTTCTTCATTTTCACGATCACACTAAGAGAAAGGAGAGAGAAAATGTCTTGGAAAGTCTTGAGAAACCTAGGGTTCAAGAGAGGAAGAGGAAGCAAAAATCAAAGGTAAACTTTGTGATTCCAAGTTTTTAAGATTCCTAACTTGCTCTTCTAAGTTCATTTTCTCCATGAAAAACCATGTTTAGCAAGCTAATCTTCAAGGTTGAGGAGAATTTGTGAGACACCCTAGAGAGAGAAACTCCAAGAATCAATAGGTAACTTCTAAAATCTCAAATCCTTTGGTGTATTGATGCTGTGATTCTTGCTTGATTTGTGGATTGTTTGATGAATTTTTAAATTTGGGGAATTGAAACCCTAAGGGGTTATGTTGCCCAAATTACCTCAAATCATGTTTAATTAGTGTTAAAATAGTTAAATAAGTGATTAGGAGTGAAAAGGAACAAGCATTAAGGGTTAAAACACAAAATCACAATTTCCCCTTTTCTAGAACATACTTTCGGCTAGGGCTAGAATCAAGGGGTTAGAGTAGTAATTTCATTAATCTAATGGTTCCATTGTGTCTAGGAGGGAAAATTGTATATGGTTGATTTTGATCACTTTGTGAGAAAAGCCCTAGAATGTGAAATTGCAAAAATAGCCCTAAAACCCTAATTAGGGGCTATCAAAGGCAAAACTATTATTTGGTAGTGATTTCGTGAAAACTAAGGTATAAAATGGATTCTACACACAAAACTGTGTAGGAATAGCTCATGTCAAAATTTTTGGGAAAGTACAGTCGAACTGGATACAAAGGGACTTAGATTGGGTCCCTAGGGGCATTTTTGTAATTTTGTAGTTTCAGGTAATATAACCAACAAAAACACTTTAGAAGAGTCTAAAGTAGTTTATGAATGTGTATTAACCTAATTCTTATACATTTATAATTTTAGAACTAGATTGTTTGTCGAGGAGGGCAATTTGTATGTATAGTGGTACACTTACTTGGTTATTGAGTAAGGTCCCAATCAAGGTTTTACGGATAGTGGGGGATTGAGCCCTTAAATCATGTATACATGCCATGATTTTATTATTAATTTGTTGTATAATATAGAGTATGACATATTTAATTTTTGTATTTTATATGAATGGTTGCATGTTACTATTAAGATTCGTTTGAATCTCACCCTTTTTCAAATATAAAATATTCCAGCAGAAACTAGCAGCTCCAAGAACAAAACGGTAAATACAGGAACCTGAAGTGTGTGGTATAGAGAATAGAGCTGTTGGTTATTATTAGTTTATTTTAATATTTTGGACAAATTGTATATATACTTTCAAACCCTGTGGGGAGACCCCTGTATGTAAATAAGTACTTTCTAGCAGTATATTTGTATTATTTTTGTATGCCTGTGGAATTGTGCCTTTATCACTTTGTGTATATCGAAATGTTAAGGGGTTTGACAAACTTTGCGGATCAAGCAAGCCTAATACTCCATGCATAAAGGACAAAAATGTAGTAAATATAACCCCCTTCCTTAAAAGCCATTAATTTAGTTCAAAAATGTGTCATTAAGTTAAATTGGAGACTAAAGGATAATTTAAACTTCATTAAAAGTTCCAACTTCAAGATAGGGTTTGGTCTTGTGATAAAGTGGGTTTTCAAAAAATTTTCAAAACATGTTTAATACAGTCTCACTTTCCCTTTTTCAAATCTATTTGACTTGTTTAGTTCGGTTCCATTCATAAATATCAGAGTACTTGACCAAATTTCTCGACAGATTTCTGGGTTTCATTCATACACTAAGAGGGTCTACAAGGCATGACCACCCATTTTAGTTCCTATATCGAGGATTACATAACCAAACACAAGTCTATGGTGGACACAACCGCCTTTACTACACTGCACTTGAACTACCATTATTTACAATATATACATTTATCCAAACCATAATATATATATATATATATATATCAAAGGGTTGCTTTTGCTAACCATTATCACTTCCACTAGCTAGTTATTTGATTCTCCAACCACTAGCTTTTCTTGAGTACACAAAATACCCCCTCTTGAAAATCTAAAACCATAGGAATGAAGCTCTCATCAAGATGATCGAGATTAGAGAAGAGGTTTTTAACACTAGAGGTCATCTACTAGGTTAAAACCCAAGAAGAACTCATTTTACCTTAGTTCCACTTTCTCTTTCCTCCTCCACACTTGGACGTCTATGAGCTTGAGGGAGAGAGAGAGAGAGTAAAAGATAATGAGTTATTAGTTTTTTAACTCCCTCCATACTCTTAGTCGATCTTAAAGAAGAAATAGGGAAGAGATAAAATGTTTGAAACTTTGACCTCAATCCAATGGTGCCATGTGTCAACATCCTAGGGCTTCTTCCAAAATGCATGTAACCAATTAGTTAATATAACTAATTCCATTAGTAATTTAGTCACACCTCTTACTCTTTTAGTTAATAGTCGATTGCTTCTTCAATTGCGACTACTTGGCTGATAAATTTCTTTCTTCCCGTTTTGCCCCTAACTATAGCAATTTCTATTGGATTGCCACTTAAAAATTATTTGATTCCATTTTCTCATGCCATGCGCCCTCCCCCTCTCTTTTCATTCAATTTAGGCTTTGAAGCCATAATTGAGCTTAAATATAGGGTTTGGGCACTTTCCACTGATAATTCAGGTCATAATTCACATTGTATTCTCTAAAAGTGTTTGTCTAACATTAATTAAATTCACTTTTGGAGTCATTAGCCCTTATACACATTTTGGGGCATTACAATATGTTCTAGCAATCATTACCAACGTATCTATATATATGGGAACATCCAAACAGAGAAGAGAACAAGAACACACTCACGAACGTATCATCAAGTTCATTACTCTGTTTTACATTATACTTGTAATTCTATGCTTAAGTGATTCTTATTCACTCTGTGAGAGAGATATTTCATTCAAACTCAATAATTGTTATTGAGATAACTTAAGGTTGTGGAATCTTGAGTTGGGATTGGATTACAACTTGTAAGGGGGAGCGAATGTCCTGGCGAAGGAACTTGCTTGTACTGAGGTGCCAAGAACCCACTGAATCTTGGAAGTTATAGTGAAACACTCAGAGAAGCTCTGAGGACTGGACGTAGGTCAAAGTGGTTATGGCCGAACCAGTATAACTCCTAGTGTACACTTCGGTGATATTTCTCCTTACTCTTTCCTGTTTTAATTTCACCGTCATATTTTATATTTGCAACGAAATTTTTAATATCACCCAATTCACCCTCCTCTTGGGTGAAACGCTTGCTCTAACACTATTCTCAAATGGTGCTCATACTCTTCATTACTTTTGGAGTATATCAGAATGTTGTCAATAAACACCACTATAAATCGGTCTAAGTATTGTCGAAAGACACGATTCATGTAATCCATGAATACAGTAGGTGCATTGGTCAATCCAAAGGGCATTACCAGAAACTCATAGTGCCTATACCTAGTCTTGAAAGCAATCTTTGGTACATCTTTTGCTTTCACTCGCAGTTGATGATAACCTGACTTTAGATCAATCTTCAAAAATACACAAGAACTAGACAGTTGATCTATAAGGTCATCAATTATTGGAAGTGGATACTTGTTTTTGACAGTTATCTTGTTCAGTTCTTTGTAATTTACACATAGCCTCAGACTCCCATCTTTCTTTTTGACAAATAATACTGGAGCTCCCCATATCGAAACACTGGGTCGAATGAACCCTTTTTCAAATAACTCCTCAATCTATTTCTTTAGCTCCATTTTTTCATTTGGGGCCATCCTTTATAGGGCCTTCAATATAAAACCAGCTCCAAGCATAATTTCAATAAGAAATTCCACTTCCCTTTTCAAAGGCAATACATTAAGATCGTCCCAAAGCACCTTAAGGAACTCTCTTACCACAGGTATTGTAGCGCCTGAAATTTTGAAAACATGGAGCCACCACCAAAATTTTAAAATACGATAATTTTGGAAACCTTTTTTAAAAACGAAACTGGTCTAAAAAACCATTTAGGGTTCGAGAGTCGATTGTGTATGAGGAAGGTGTTAGGCACCCCACAACACCCATTCACAAGAATGGTTACCGTAAGTTAATTATTTAAAAATATTATGGCTTTTAATTTTATTATAATTACCCAAAAAAAAGAATATTTACAAAAATGAAATGAAAAAACTAAAGAAAAATAAAAAAAGGAACATTTATTTACAAAAAGAAAATAAGAAAAATATATATTTATTTACAAAATTGGACTTAACCTATGATGAAAACCTAGGGCCTACGTATCCTTTAGAGGGATCAAAGCCCATGTAGTTTGGGGGTAGAAAAGCGTGTCACTTGGTTGGTGGATTTTAGAAAAAAGAAGTCTTTATTTAATGTATTTGAGAAAAAAAAATTGTTTGGTTTTTTTTTTCAAAAAGTATTTTCTCCATTTTATTTTCATTTATCAAAATGTGTCAAAATGTTTTTTTTCTTTTTTTGAAAGAGGACCTAAGAAAGGGATAAAGAAAAAAAAGAAGAAAAATAGCACAAGTTAAACAAAAAGAAAGTTAAAGATGAGAAAATTTATGCGTATCTTTTATCCTTTGAACCGCTAAATGCAACACATCCAGCAATAATGTATGAGATAGTTCAATTGAACAATAAAAAACCAATCCGCAAGACTTATCTCCTTGATCTCCCAAAATTCTTGTATTTTTTCTCTCGTCCCAAAATTTTTATCTGTCTTGCTTCAACCCTTGCTCCCCTATTTATAGCCTCAAGGTAGGGTTTTCTTCATAAATGTTCCTTCTTTTTTTGAATTTTCATTTTTGAGTTTTTTTGTATTTTATGTTAAGAACTACCTAACTTGACCCAATCACCATCAATGGAGAATTATTTTTATTTTTGTTTTTTATTTTTTTTTGTATTTCCTATTGATAAAACTTCCTAGTTTGACCTAATCACCATTAGTGGAGATTTTTTTTCAATTTTAATTTTTTTTTTCATTATTCTACCCACAAGTAATTTCCTAATTTAAACTTATCAACATAAATGAGACTTTTTTTAATGTTTTTTTTTATTTTTCATTTTTTTATTTATTATTTTCCCTTAATGAATGATAATGCCAATCATCATCAATGAGGGGATTTATTTTAATTTTCCTGTTTTTAGTTTTTTTATCTTTTTCCCACAAGTAATTTCCTAATTCAAGCCTATCAACATAAATGATATTTTTTTTTCTATTTTTATTTTTCATTTTTTTATTATTTTCCCTTAATAAATGATAATGCCAATCATCATCAATGAGGGGATTTATTTTAATTTACTTTTTTATTTTTATTTTGTTTCCTTTTAATGATGATCACCAATTTGGACACCGATCATTATCAATAGGAGGATTTTCTTATTTTTTCTTATTTTCATTTTAAATCTTTTTTTTCTTTCAATGATGATTGCCAATTTGGATAGCAATCATTATCAATTATTTTTATATTTTTGAGTGGGGCTCGAACAAAATAGGGTGTTTACAGTTGCCCCTCTTTACTTATTTGGTAGCTGAGAAAAGTGAGATTCTCGTCTATGAAGCAAGTAAAAATAAGAACACGTATTTTGTCCGACTAAAGAACAAAGTGCCCCCTTGGAACCAAAGAGACTTTGTGTAAAATACAGTGCCCATGCCCCTCTTTACTTGGTTCATAAGGGAGAAGAACACAGGCAGAGATAGATGATTACCTGGAGTGGAAGTGAAGCACCTAGTTGCATAGAACTTGGTAGGGCATAAAAGAATTGTGCCAGCCGGTACTCGGCTTGGGAGTGCCTGTTGATACAGGGATTTGAAAGAATAATGCTTGCCATTACAGGGTATTAAAAGAATTGTGCCAGCTGTTACTGGGCTTTGAGGATGCCTGTTGGTACAAGGCTTTAAAAGAATAATGCCTGCTATTACAGGGCTTTAAAAGAATTGTGCCAGCCGTTACTGGGCTTTGAGGGTGCCTGTTGGTACAGAGCATTGAAAGAATAGTGCCTGCCGGTACAGGGCTTTAAAAGAATTATGCCAAGCGTTATTGTGCTTTAAAAGAATTATGCCAGCCGGTACTGGGCTTTGAGAGTGCCTGCCGGTACAAGGCTTTGAAAGGGTGCCAGCTGTTACTGGGCTTTGAGGGTGCCTGCCGATACAAGGATTTGAAAGGATGCCAGCCATTACTGGGCTTTAAGGGTGCCTGCCAGTATAGGGCTTTGAAAAGGGTGCCAGCCGTTACTGGGTTTTGAGGGTGCCTGCTGGTATAGGGCTTTGAAAAGGGTTCCAGTCGTTACTAGGCTTTGAGGGTACCTACCGGTAGAGGCCTTTGAAAGGGTGCCAGCCGTTACTGGGCTTTGAGGGTGCCTGCCGGTACAGGGCTTTGAAAAAGGGTGCTAGTCGTTACTGGGCTTTGAGGATGCCTGCCGGTACAGGGCTTTGAAAAGGGTGCCAGCAGTTACTGGGCTTTAAGGGTGCCTGCCAGTACAGGGCTTTGAAATGGGTTCCAGCCGTTACTGATCTTTGAGGGTGCCTGCCGGTACAAGGCTTTGAAAAGAGTGCTATGAACATGTGATGCCTCTTGGAGTAGTGCTTATGAAGATTATGACATTGATAATAATGATGACAGTGATTATGAAATTCTAATAAGGATGACAATAATGAAATAGAAGAAGATGATAATGGCCATGATAATGAACGAAATATTAGAATAGTGAAGTCATGAAGAGGCGTTGACACTAATAATGATGATGACATTATTGATGGAATCCTAATAAGGATGATGAATACAATGATAATGCTAGTGATGATGATGATGATGATAGTAATAGTGATGATAATAATGTTAATGGTGATGTTGATGATGGAGGTGATGACATGCTAATGAGAATGAGTGCAATAATGGTGGTGTTAAAGAATAGCCTGGCAGGTGATATTGCTCTTTCTTCGTTTAGGTGCCTAACCAGTGCCCCTTACTCGTGTAGTCTTATTGGTGGTATGAAGATGTGTATAATGAGATTCACATAGATGCTCCAGCCTAGAACCCTCAATTTAGATTGTGTCCCTTTGTCAACTATTTGACCCCACAACAAAAATTTTAGTTGGGACCTTTGCTAATGACACTGAAATTACACAAGTTAAATGGGAATAGAGGACACCATGTATATCATCGTGAGTGTTTATCCAGCCAAAAGTTGTGCTTTCATTAAAAAGAGTTAGCCTTATACAAATTGTGACACAAAGTTTGACATGTGATTTAATGGAAGGGAAAGATATACTAAAGATGAAGATTTATTTAAAAGAAATGATCTTCCAATATTCAAGTGGATGCATAATGATGAGCATATATTGGTGTAGACGTGATGCTATTAGAAGGTCATTCGCTTTTAGTTCTGTGTAGTCCTCCTGATGGTGCCTTGCTTAATTGCTAGAGATATACACTTTTCGATGAATGATTACGGAGTCAAATAGACAAATTAAAGAGATTCATGAGGCTAGGACTTATAACCTTCTTCGATATTTGTTTAACCTACCTTTTCAGGTTTTTGACTTAATAGCTCCCAATTTTGTGCTCTAATTTTTGCCTAAGCTGCCCTTTTGGGTTTTCAACTTAGCGAGTTTTTTTTTGCTCTAACTTTTGCCTAAGCCGCCCTTTCGGGTTTTCAACTTAGCGAGCTTTTTTTTTTGGCTCTAACTTTTGTCTAAGTCACCCCTCCGGGTTTTCAACTTAGCGAGCTTTTTTTCTTGGCTCTAACTTTTTCCTAAGCTGCCCTTTCAGATTTTCAACTTAGCAAGCTCTTTTTTTTCCCTCTAACTTTTGCCTAAGCCGCTCTTTCGGGTTTTCAACTTAGCGAGCTTTTTTTTTCCTCTTTTTTTGCTCTAATTCCTCCCTAAGCCGCCCTTTTAGGTTATCAACTTAGCGAGCCTTTTTTTTCTTGTTATGCTCTAACTTTTACCTAAGCTGCCCTTTCGGGTTTTCAACTTAGCGAAAACATTTGAATTGATTGGTCTTGGTAAATCTTAGGCATTCATGTTTGTCAATATCAATGCCTTTCCAGAGAAAGCTTGCTTAATATGGGCCTTCATAATTCGGAGCCCATTTATCTCTTTCATCTTGATTTGGCAGGATCTTCTTGAGGACTAGGTCTCCTACTTTGAACCCCCTGGGTTGCAATTTCTTATTAAAGGCCCTTGCCACTCGTGACTGATATAATTGCCCATGACATATTGCTGTGAGCCTCTTTTCTTCAGTCATATTTAATTGTTCAAATCGAGAGCGTATATATTCGCTTTCATCTAGGTTTGATTCAACCAAGATTCTCAGGGATGGTATTTCCACCTCAATTGGAGTAACAGCCTCCATGCCATAAACTAAAGAGTAAGGGGTTGCCCCAGTTGAAGTACGCATTATGGTACGGTATCCGTGTAATACATATGGAAGCATTTCATGCCAGTCCTTATAGGTCACTGTCATTTTGCCAATGATCTTTTTAATGTTTTTATTGGCTGCCTCAACTACACCATTCATCAGTGGCCTATATAGGGCAGAATTGTGATGTTTGATCTTGAACTGATCATATAACTCTTTAACTACTGCCCCGTTGAGGTTTGGTGCATTGTCAGTTATGATCCTCTCTGGTAACCCATATCTACAAATGATATTGGCCTTTAAGAACTTTATGAAGGCCTTATGAGTAATACTAGCAAAAGAATTGGCTTCCACCCACTTAATGAAATAGTCAATAGCAATGAGGATGAAACGATGACCATTCGAAGCTTTTGGGTTAATCAGCCTGATGATATCGATTCCCCACATGGAAAATGGCCATGGAGATACAAGACTATGCATCATAGTTAGAGGAGCATTAGCTTTATTGGCATATATTTGGCACTTATGACACTTCCTAACATAATTGATACAATCCTTCTCCATAGTTATCCAGTAGTAACCAGATCTTTGAGTTTGTTTAGTTAATAAGTGGCCATTTGCATGTGTACCGTATATGCCTTCATGGATCTCTACCATAATCTTGTACGCCTCCCTCATGTCTACACAATGAAGCAATGCCCCATCAAAGCTCTTCTTATATAGGACGTTATTACTAATAAAAAAGGCTATAGCCAATTGCCGAATAGTCTTCTTTTCATTATGTGTCGCATCTGGAGGGTAAGTACCATGTTTCATATACACCCTGATACTATGGTACCAAGGTTGTTCGTCATGCTCCCTTCTAATATTGAAGCAAAATGCTGGTGATCTTCTAGTCTAAATCTGTATTGGATGAACTTGGACCCCACAATCGAGTTGGATTATAGTTGCTAAAATAGCTAACGTATCAACGAAGAGATTCTTTTCTCTGGCCATGTTATGGAAATTGATTACTTCAAAATGTTTTATCAAATCTATAAAATACTCTTGATAAGGGATCAACTTTGGGTCTTTAGTACGCCATTCACCAGTCACCTGATAAATTATGAGAGCTGAGTCACCATAGACTTTTAGGTTTTTTATTCCAAGATCTATGGCAGCTTGGAGACCATTAATACAAGCTTCATATTCTATCATGTTATTGGTGTAGTTAAACCCTAACTTTACAACAATCAGAAATTGCTTTCCGTCTAGGGATACGATTACTACCCCTACACCATTGCCATGCATGTTTGCTGCCCCATCAAAATACATTTCCCACTGCTTCGATTTGCTTTCCTCAATCGGATCCTCTGTAGCACATATGTCTTCATCTGGGAATGTGAAATCTAGTGGATGGCATTCATCTATGGGGTTTTCCACTAAGTGATCTGCTATCGTACCACCCTTGATGGATTTTTGAGTAACGTATCTTATATCATATTCAGACAATATTACCTGCCACTTAAAGACTCTTCCAGCTACATACGGGCTTTCAAAGATGTACTTGAGTGGGTCCACTCTAGAAATTAACCAAGTGGTGTAGTAAAGCATGTATTGCCTCAACCTTCTTGTGTCAGATATGATTAGTTTTGATGATGTCAAATATAGATGTGAAATGATAAGAGAAAAAAGTTTATATAATGTATTTCTTTGACTAACTACTATATTTAATGTTACATTTCTTGTAGATTAGTCAAGCAAAGAATAAAGAAGATTGAATTAATGAGAATGAACAAGAGGGAGAAGAAGAAAGAAATTGAAGGAGATGCTTACTCGGATTATGAAGAATGATAATCAAGAGGAAAATCAAAAAGAAAAATATTAAAGAATGAAGAACTTGGAAGATCTATCAAGAATATCAAGATTCAAGTTGTTAGAAGTGATACTGGAGGTTTCTATGATGATACCGGAGGCTTCTATGATCAAATGATGGTTGGAATAGGTTAATACGAAGCTAAGATGACTTATATGTGAGTTATGGCACTTCTAGGGGAGTTTTACTCAAACACGGATCAAATACTCGAGTGCCAGAGGTGTTTTACTCGAGCACAGGATGAACTCACTCGAGCACGGGGTGAACACTCTGTTCTACTCTGTTTTACATTTAGCCTGACAGAGGTCCGGTGTTTTGGTCATATCTCTCAAACCACACATGGGATTGACCCTAAACTAGTGGCATATCAACGAAGACTCATAACACGTAAAATGTGCACCAAGATCCCATTGCAAGAAGCTCAAATGAAGGAGATATGATCTGTGGAAGATGACAGTGAAATCACCGTCACTTTTCAACACAGGTTTGGTATTTTGAGCATAACTCACAAACCACACATCGGATTACAACAAGACCAGTGCCAAATAAAACTAGACGCAAAGAGCTTTCCATGGATAGGTAATTTGCCTAATTTTAACGTATATTCTAGGAGCTATGCCGTCTGGAAGTTGACGCTTGTGCAGTCTAGCGGAATAGACACTCTTTCAATCATAACTTGCAGAATACAACGAGTTTAGAGCTGATTCTTTTTGCATTAGAATGCATATGGCAAGAGCTTTCTTATGATACATCATTAGAATCAAATAAATAAATTTTTTCTAAAGTGGCCCCATATCACCCGCGAGTGCAAAAATGAACTCTTTGAAAAAGTTGTGTAAGTGATGTCCAGAAGCAGCTGAATCGTGAAAAAATTTACAACACTCGAGCACTAGGATCCATACTCGAGAATTAGACTATTTCTCACTCGAGCACATGCAAGTTTTGACATGAGAGTGTTAACCCGAGAAGAAGCTTGTACGTGAAAACAAGAAGCGCACTTGAGCATGGCTGGTTGTGCTCGAGTGATGTCTAGAATTCACTCGAGCAGATGCGAGTGAAGTGCAGCGAGTGTTTGCCCGAGAGGAAGCCAGAACGTGAAATTGTACATGCACTTGAGTGAGGCTTCTTTGCACTCGAGTGAGGTCCCTTTTTTGTCTTTGATCTCCAAGTCAAATTCTTGTAGTAAAAACACCCATCTGATCAGTCTGGGCTTAGCATCTTTCTTCTCAATCAGGTATTTGATTACTGAGTGGTCCGTCCAGACAATAACCTTTGACCCGATCAAGTATGCTCTGAATTTGTCAAATGCAAACACTACTGCTAGGAGCTCTTTTTTTGTTGTTGCATAATTCAGCTGTGCTTCTGAGAGTGTTCTGCTAGCATAATAGATAGCATGAAAGATTTTGTCTTTTCTTTGGCCTAAAATAGCTCCAACTGCATAATCACTTGCATCGCACATCATCTCAAATAGAAGATTCCAATCTGGAGCTATGATAACTGGTGCAGTGGTCAAGGCACTTTTTAGAATTTGGAAGGCTAATAAGCACTCCTTATTAAACACAAAGGGAGTGTTTTTCTCCAACAGCATACAAAGTGGCTTTGTGATTTTTGAGAAGTCCTTAATGAATCTTCTATAGAAACCAGCATGTCCTAAAAAACTCCGAATGCCCTTGATTGAGGAAGGAGGTGGTAGCTTTTGAATTGTTTCAATCTTAGCTCGGTCCACTTCAATGCCTCGATCAGATACCTTATGGCCCAGCACAATTCCTTCTTTCACCATGAAATGACATTTCTCCTAATTTAGAACCAAGTTTGTCTCCACACAACATTGCAAGAATTTTGCCAGATTTGAAAGACAATGATTGAATGATTCTCCAAAAACTAAAAAATCATCCATAAACACCTCAATGAACCTTTCCACCATGTCTGAGAAGATCGCCATCACACTCATTTGAAATGTTGCTGGTGCATTACATAGACCAAATGACATCTTTCTGAAGGCAAAGGTACCATATGGACATGTAAAAGTTGTTTTCTCTTGATCCTCCATTGCAATTGTAATTTAATTATATCCTGTGTACCCATCCAAGAAACAATAATAGGCTTTTCCAGCAAGTTTGTCAAGCATCTGATCTATAAATGGCATAGGAAAGTGATCTTTTCTGGTGGCTTTTTTGAGCTTTCTGTAGTCGATGCACACTCTCCATCCAGTTACCGTGCGTTGTGGAATCAGTTCATTTTTCTCGTTGGGCACTACTGTTATTCTACCTTTCTTTGCCACAACTTGAACTGGGCTTACCCATTGACTGTCGGAGATTGGGTAGATTATGCCAGCATCTAGCCACTTTATTACCTCCTTTCTCACCACCTCCTTCATATTTGGATTGAGTCTTCTCTGGTGCTCAACTGTTGGCTTGTAGTTGTCCTCCATCAAGATCTTATGCATACAAATTGAAGGACTAATCCCTCTTATATCAGCTATTGACCATCCAAACGCTACTTTATACTCCCTTAGAACTCTTAATAACTTTTCTTCTTCTTCGGGAGTAAGAGCTGCTGAGACGATTACTGGTAATGTTGAATTTTCTCCCAGATAAGCATACTTCAAGTGGGATGGCAGTACTTTCAACTCCAGTACTGGTGGTTTCTCCGTCGATGGTACCGGCTTACTCGGCCTTTCCCCCAAATCTTCAAATGGTTTCTTGATAAAAATCAGGGAATTTGCTTCCAGGTACTTAATCTGCTCCAAGACTTCAGGATTAGTAGATTTTGATACATCTACCATTCCTATTGCTAATAGTTGATCCATGCAGATTTCGTTCACCACGTCTTTTGTGTAACTGGACAATGTATCGACTCTGTAGCAAGTGTCACCTTCATCTGGGAAGGATAAAGCCTTGAAAATGTTGAAGGATACTTGATTATCTTGAACTTATAAGGTTAACTTCCCTTGTTGCACATCTATTAACGTTCTCCCAGTTACTAGGAATGGCCTCCCAAGAATGATAGGAATTTCTTGGTCTTCTTCCATGTCGAGTATTATGAAATCAGCTGGGAATATGAGTTTGTCCACCTTCACCAGAACATCTTCTAAGACACCCCTTGGATGCTTTATTGATCGGTCCGCCAGAAGTAATGAAACTGTGGTTGGCTTTACCTCTCCAAGACCAAGTTTGTTGTAAACAGATAGAGGCATGAGGTTTACACTTGCTCCAAGATCACAAAGTGCTCTTTCAAAGTGACATTGACCGATGGTGCAAGGTATGCAAAAGCTTCCTGGATCTTTCAGCTTTAGAGGTAATTTCTTTTGGAGAATAGCGCTGCACTCCTCAGTAAGTGCAACTGTTTCAAATTGCTCAAGCTTACGCTTATTTGAAAGAATGTCCTTCATGAATTTTGCATAACTGGGCATTTGGGCAAGAGCGTCTACAAAAGGAATGTTGATGTGCAACTTCTTGAAAACCTCTAGAAACTTTGCAAATTGCTTGTCTAGCTTTGCCTTCACGAGTCTCTGAGGGTATGGAACTGGTGGTACATATGGAGGAGGATTGTCTGGAAAGCTGATTCTTCTTGGTATCACATCATCCTCCTTCTGTTGTTGTACTTCCTCCTTTTGTTCTTCTCCACTTTCTTTCTTTTCTCTGTCATCCTTCTTTAAAGGATCTTTCAATTCTTTCCCACTTCTTAGTGCAACGGCCTTCACATGTTCTTTTGGGTTTCTTTCAGTGTCACTTGGTAGAGTTCTTGGTTTCCTAGAATTCAGCATATTTGCAATTTGGCCTATCTGGATCTCCAAGTTCTTTATTGAGGCATCTTGGCTTTTGATTGTTGCATCAGTCCTAGCCATGAATTGAGATGTATTTATGGTTAGTTGAGCCAGTGCATCCTCCAAATTCACTTTCTGTTGTGGTGGATTTGGTTGTTGAATGCATTTTGATTATTCCTCCAACTAAAGTTTGGATGATTTCGCCAACCTGGATTATAGGTGTTTGAAAATGGGTCATTCCTTTGATTTCCTATAAACTGAGCTTGCTCCGGTATGAATGAGTGTCCTTCTTGACATTGCGTACTCATATGAGGTCCTCCGTATTGATCACAAGCTTCCGTAGGAGTGTTGATTACATTTTCTTGGGATGTCAATGATCCTACTTGCTTGGATATAGATGCAACTTGAGAAGACAAAGTTGTAAGGACATCCAGCTCGTGCACTCCAAGTACTTTCTTTGAATTGCTACGTTTAGAAGGCCATTGATATAAGTAGATTGTAAGCATCATCTATATTTTTTCCCATTAAAGATCCTCCAGCTGCAGCATCTACAAGAATTCTGGAGATGTGCGTCATCCCACTATAGAAAGTTTGCAGTTGCCACCAATCTGGTAACCCATGATAATGACATCTCCGTAGCAACTCCTTGTATCTTTCCCATGCTTCATGCTGGGTAAATGAGGCAATTTCATTCCTTAATTTAGCTGTTTTTGCTGAAGGAAAGTATTTCTCCAAAAATTTTTGCTCCATGATCTCCCACGTCGTTATGCTTCCCACTGGTAGTGATTGTAGCCAACTCTTAGCCTTATCCCTAAGTGAGAAAGGGAAAAGTCTAAGTCTAATGGCATTGTCAGTAACACCATTATGCTTGAATGTGTCACAAATTTCTAGGAAGTTGGATATGTATACATTAGGATCTTCTGTTGGTAAACCACCAAACTGATTTGCTTGCATCATCTGGATAATTGCCGGCTTGATTTCAAAGTTGTTAGCTACTACTGGTGGTCTTGTGATTCCAGAATTTGTCCCTATGACTGTTGGTGTTGCATAGTCACGGAGTCTTTTGGTATCTGTTGTTCCTCCCCCCGGATTTTCCATCAGATTGCTTAGGATTAAAGTAGACTGCTTCCGAACTCTTCGATTTCTTCGACAAGTTCTTTCGATCTTTGAATCAAAAGGCAATAGTTCAGTCTCCTTCGATCTGGTTATACACTAAGCAAAACCCTGAAAAGAAACACAAGACACCAAGAAGAAAAACAAATGTAATATGAAGACCAAATTAGTATTAAAATTACTTGGTATTGTATTAATGACAACAATCCTCGGCAATGGCGCCAAAAACTTAATACGAGTTCAGATGATCAATTAAATAGTGTAAGTGTACACTGTCGTAATCAAGTAATATAGAAGTGAGTAGAGTATCGTTCCCACGAGGATTGTTCACTAAGTACCAAAATGAGCAATTTTAACTCTATTTAGTCGATCGATTAGTTGGTGATTGAGAGTACAAAATAAAAGAAAGACAATTAAATATGATTGCAGATGATATGAAAGCAAATATGAGAAAAAGCCCTAGGGGTCAGATTTCACTTAACAAATTTCAGATTGAATCACTTATCTATTCTAGCCCAATTTATTCCACATGATTGATAGTCGAGTTTCCCTAATTTAATTACTAGCCTCTTCCAAGGTCAAGCAATTCTATAATCAATTGCTAATATATTCCTAAATGAATTTAAGCAATTAATTATGCATTAAGATTTATGGAACTCAGTAAGACTACACAACTCATATGAATATATTCCTATTTCATATGCAAGTCATGGTTTTAATTATAGGGTCTACACACATGTATCTCCTTCCAGTCTCAACATGCATATTGAAATCATTCAAAAGATGGCCAGTCAATCAAAATCATTAAGAATAATAATTAAAAATCAATCATAAAGGAGAAATTCAAACTAGATTTAATAAGTTAAGATTCAATCCGTCATTAATAAGCTACGTCATCACCCTAGGAAAATGAAAGTTTAGCACATGATGAAATTAAAAACAAAACCAAAATAAATTGACATTATATAAAACTAAAATGAAATCCTAAGAAATACTGCATAGACTTGAATATTAAATTCTCAAACATAAATATACAACCAAAAGATGCATGAAAAATGAAGAAATCTAGCCGTCCATTTAGGAGGTAAAACCTTCCATGTAGGCGGTATGCAAAATAAAATCCTAAGCCTTCCAAGATAGAGGCATGCAAAATGTAATAAAATCCTAAGCCTTCCAAGATAGAGGCATGCAAAATATAATAAAATCCTAAGCCTTCCAAGATGGAGGCATGCAAAAAGTAATAAAATCTTAAGCCTTCCAAGATAGAGGCATGCGAGAATTAATACAATGTATGAAATTAAATCTAGAAAGTAACACACTTTTTCTTAGAACTGTTAGAGAAAGGATCTCTCCTTGTCAGAGAAGGGCCTCTAATTGTCAGAAAATGACCTCTGATTCTCTTCTTCTCTTCCCCCTTTGAGCTTGGCATTGATATCTATTTATAGGGGAAAAACGTGTGCTACAGTACTGCTACAGTGATCTGGCGGGTGCTACAGTGCCCTGGCGGCTGTTACTGTGCCCGTTGACCTGCTACAGTACCCCCTGGTGACTGTTACAATGCCGTTGACCTGCTACAGTGTTGGCGGCTGCTACAGTGTCCGTTGACTGCTACAGTGCTCGGTGGCTGCTACAAGTACTTTTATTTTTTATTTTTTTAAAATACTGTTTATTCCAAAAATAATATTTATTTATCAATCACACCTAAATTTATTATATTAAACGCAAATATCGTCCATAAAATCATCATATAAGGGAAAATAAATATGCACATATTTTACTTATCACCCCCCCTCTTTGGTGATAGCCGATTCTAACATTTGGTATAAGAGCCTGGGCTCTTCTTTAAAGGACTTAACCGTCTCAAGAGTTACAATGGCTAACTTTGGGTGTTTTATACTTTCAGAAGGTTTTGATTATACAATCCCACCGCTTTTGAAAGATATTGATTTTTGGTTTTGGAAAGCTAGAATGACTAGTTTTATAAAAGCTTATGATTTTGATATGTGGAATGTTTTTACAAATGTTTTTGATTTCAAACCAAGAAAGGATTGGACAGAAAGTGAAAAGAAAATGTTTTCATTGAACATTAGAGCAATGAAAATTCTGTATAGTGCTTTAACCGAAAATGATTTTGAGAAAATTAGACTTTGTTCTAATGCTAAACATATCTGGGACACTCTTGATTCTATTTATGCTTCTAACAATTGTGTTGAAGTTGAAAGCATTGAAAGTTCATATGAAACTACACACTACGCATCTACTGTGCATGAACAATTGGAAGTTGATGATGAAGATGAAGAAATCATAGAACACTTCCATACAATCAACATGGATAGACAAGAAGAAGAGGATTCCCGAAAAGACTTCATTATGGACGAACATGAAAAATCACTCTTCGGAGCTCAAGATGAACTTAAGGTAAAAAGTTCCAATTCTTTATGTGATTTTCATAAAATTGATTTTCAAAGTCTACAAAAGTTTGTTTCTCAATCAATTGTTGATTCTATTGAGAAAAACAAAAATGTTTTCAAACATGCTAGAAAGTTTGTTAGGAAGAAAGAATGTTCAAATAAAATCCATTCAAATTTCTACTCTCATGATCGACATAATAGTTACATAATATCCCATAATGCATATCTTGATACAATTTGCAATTATTGTGGTAAATCCGGTCATATTTCTCATACATGCTATATTAGAAGAAATTCCCATGTGAGAAATAAGTATATTTGGGTACCGAAAA
This sequence comes from Inga laurina, assembly GCA_963855925.1. Lineage (NCBI taxonomy): Eukaryota > Viridiplantae > Streptophyta > Magnoliopsida > Fabales > Fabaceae > Inga > Inga laurina. Next base: position 47,006,329 of record OY979713.1, on the reverse strand, counting down.
AACATGTAAAGGTTAATACTAACAATCAAGGACCCAAGTATATGTGGGTACCAAAATGTCCATCTAGTACTTTATGTGTTCAGATTGATTATAAGAAGAATGGACATAAGGATAAGGAGAAGATGAAAAAGAAGCCAAGAGTTTCTCATACACCTAAATGGAGATTCACATCAAAAAGGAGAACTCTCAAGGCACCCATTACTGGAGCTACAGAGTATAACCAGAGAAAGAAGCAATGGATAAAAGGAGTATGTTCTACCTCAACGAAGGGCTATCATAATGTGCCATTCAACTATCTTGAGAAGAACAAGAAAAGGAGGATCTCTCAAGCATCAAATAAAAGACTTCTGGGGTCTATATATTTTGAGAGAAGATTGCCATCACCCAAAGCAAGATATTCAAAGTATCAACATCATAGAAAGATGCAATGGGTAAGCAACAACAATCCTCCTATCTAAGGCAAAGGTATACAATAATAAAACCTCCTATGCTATTGTCTTTAATATTTATTGAGGTTTTTACCTTGTTACTTGTTACCTTAGGTATGAGTATTGCACATATGTTTTCACAATCTTTAGAAAAATCATACATAAAGAGTTGCAATGTTCGTTAGTCTAACTTGTTATGCATATACATACTTCATGAGAAAACAATGTTTATGCATAAAGTCATACTTAATTCATTATGTTCAATTTCTTTGAAGTGACTATATTCTTAGAGCATGTGAATTATGATTCTTTCAAGCTAACCATAAGTGGATCCAAGTAGAATTGGATACCCAAGGAAGAAAAATGGTTATATGATTTTTGCAGGAACAATTTGAAAAAGAAGCATGACATTCAAGTGCAAGGCATGTTAACACTTGAGTATTGGTTGGTCACTCGATTATAGATTTGAATCCTATGTTTTGCTTTTAGATTGCAAAATAGGGATTAACAGAGTATGTAGAAACTCTAAGGACACTCTCAAATTCATCAATAGTACTGTCACACACTCGAGTGAGACGTGAGCACACTCAAGTATTTGAAGAACTCACCTGAAAGTGCATCAAGAACTCGCAAATGCTACTGGTATAAACGCATAAATTAGCTTCAAAACATGGTTTATTCAAATGATCTTGGAGGACTTGAGTACAAAGATACAAGGAGATAGAAATTAACTTGGGTGTCTACAAGTTACACTCAAGCTAGGTACGCTATATCAGTAATTTTAAAACTCAACCATCGTACTCATTCTTTCCAACTCAATTTGAGTGGTAAATTCTTACTCATTACTATATACCATTAGCAATCAATGATTTATGGTTTTTCAAAATATTTTCAGATTGCTTAATGTATCGAAATAGAATTGTGCATGATTTTTCTATGTATTGGAAATTTGAAATAATATTTCACAAATTTACTTGGATTTCAATTCATTCTATTTATAAAAGTGCATAAACATTATTTGGAAATTATTCATATCTTGTTTGCATTCAAATCGGTTTCAAAATTGGAAGTTAATATTTTTCTTGTAAACTGAAAGTCAGAAATGCTTCAAATTCATTTACCAAAGTATTTTCCCATCATTGACATATTGATCTTAATTGTGCTATCCAATACTTGAATTCTCTTTAGTCTTTATTCTCTAACATGCTAGACCTTACGTTTAACAAGTTAACTATCTATATGAGTTCCAAGTGTATTCTTTTAAAAAGAATTCAACTTGTGAAAGCCTTATGCCTGATGCATAAATCTCTGGATGATTATGTTATTCCAAGCATTATAAATGTTTATTATTACATTGAATGTTGATGCATTAACCATTATTGTGGAATAACATACTAATATTCTTAAACTCTAGTCATTTGGACTAATGAGTATGTGCTTCATCATCCATAGATCAATGTACTCATTTTGTTGCTCAAATACATTAATATTTGTCGTTATCAATTTTTTTTGAGTAACTAGAATCTTATACTTTAAGTCTTGCTGCCTTGAATATTTATCCATTTTAAGATGCAACTCTAAAAGGCAAGGTTATCTCTTGATCAATACTGAAAGTCATCATGCTTATATATGTCAAGATAAGCCATTTAGGCTAATTCATTTTCCATATGACTTTTGCTCTTGGGAAAATTCAACATATTAACTCTTATAACTAACATGTTATCTTAGTTGAATTCCTTAGTGAAGCTTTCTGATATATATTTTATAACTATTGACTTCCATTGTTTTGGCATCAGCATTGATATTTAACAAACTTCATAAATGAGTTTTCATGTATTCAAAATCTTAATATCATAATGCATATTCATGATTCAAAAGAACCTTTGAGATTTTGAAACAATTCGCATATCTCATTATCATTTTTGAAAAACTTGATTTCATTCATGATTTATCATTTTATAAAAGTTGATCATTATGGATAAGCTTTCTACTCTCTTTGATCTGACTTACATCTATTGCATGAAAATCTTATCAATGACATATTTTCTATATAAAGTGTATTAACAAATTGTCATTGATCATCATCATTCTTGGTATCACTTATTCATCATGCTTCATGACTCAATGGATTGATTTTACTAGGTAAAATTATATCTTGATTTTTGTTGATTATTATACTCTTTGCTCAAATATCATATGCTTAATTGTATAAGAGCATAAGAGTTGCTATGTCTAATATTATACGGACCCAAAAGAAGATGGGTACCAGAGAGCATATGTTTATACTTTTACAGGAGTTGATCAAAATGCTTGGCATGACTGATAGTGTTGCAGCGTGAGTTGAAGCAGAATATGTGATATTACTCAAATGACACCCCATCACTAGTAAATAACTAGCTAGTGATACAATCAGAGAAAGAGAAAGAGAAGGAAGATCTCTTAATAGACTCAGCGGAGATTATTTCAAAGCAGCACAGGGCCAAGAATAAGTTTATTCAATATGAATCTTTGTTGCCTACCCACCTTCCTTATTGTTTCAAGGTGATCAGACATTTTCACCATGATATGGAGCCAACAGAGATGTTCAAAGGAAGATGCTAAGATGCACAGAATCATCAAGCTTGATGAGCCTATGAGAATTCTTAACTACTATCCTAGCTCTATGTCTAATCTTCACTAGATTATCTGCTATACTTACACTAGAGCTATGGTGAACAAGGCCAATAACTTTACTTACTTCATTGAGAAGAATTACCACATAATGGCCTATATTATAAGCAAGAAGGAGAGAAATACTGGAAAGATCATGTCTGTCAGAGAACAAGAGGTCTATATATACTTCTACAAGACTCACTCCAAGTTAACACAAGCGGCATAGAGGATGAGAGCTGAGACTTCAAGAATAAATGAGAGACAACACTTTGCTAGAGTTGGTCTCCCTGATCCTTCATTCTTTGGTCCATTTGTCTAAAGGCTTTCTGAGAGAGGAGCTTCAATAATCACACAGAGCTTGCTACAAACATGTCGAGTTCATCACTTCTGTGAATGGCAAGATTAGACAACTCTGTGACTTGATCAACTAGAATCTCAAGGCCTTATTCTGAGCTCATCTTGGTATCCTAAAGTGCTCACAGAAGACTACACTTCAGAATCCCTTAATACCAGTCACATTATCCAATATTGACTAGGACATGATGCATCAATGGACTACAGAGGATTATGATTCGAGTGATTATGATATTACTCGAGTGAGGTATTGTATTCTTGCTTAATTGAAAATCCTTGAGTTGTATCACTTGAGTATACAATCGAGTCATGATTGAGTAGAATCACTCAAGTAACCACTCAGGTGATATTAGGTTGTATCTCTTAAAACCTCTGATTAGCATTGACATTTAATTTCTTTCTAAATCTTCATACTTTCAAAATCATTTTCTCTATAAAGTTTCCAATGGTTTCTCAAATCCAGGAGAGTAATTAACTGTTTTTCTAAGACAAGTTTTAAAACCATGCATCAATTAAGGGGGAGCTTTACATTCATATGTGTTTTATATCTTGAAAGCTTATCTCTTATTGAGAAGAAAATCCTTTTAATATACTCATCTATATTCACCATGTCTTGATTAGTTTTGATGATGAGTTACTCTTATACTGTTCTTTTCACAATCATAATTTGAACATATCATATGGAAAGGAACCTTTTGTTTCTTGATTGAACTAATAATTCTCTTTGCAAAGAAAGATTTAAATTTATGACAGGAGAATTTGTTTTGTGCAATAGCATTCCTCAACATACTACAAGAAGACTCTATCAAACTTGAGGATGTTTTTAACGCTCAGTCAAGGAATATATATTGGCTACAACATTCAAAGCAATATAACTGAGCATTGAACATGCTAAACTGAAGCTCAATTCAATTGGAGAATCTTGGCAACAACATGAATATATATCTGAGTTGTATAATAGAAGTATGGTGTACATCATCATGAACTAGCATAACCAAAGGATAAAGCAACGGACTTCATGGAGCGCTTCATCATTTTTCCAAATCTACATGAGCATTTCTAAACCTTTTCTCTTTACATTTCAAGAATACGTTTCATATATTTCATTTATCTTGATTATAAAAGTTTTCTTGAAAACCTCTCCAAATCTATTTTCAATTCCTTCATATAGGGGAGAGTCAATTGTTTTCTTGGTTCATCCATTGTGATTAAAGTCATTTCTACTTTACTTACTTCACAAGCCTTACTTCTTTACATATTTCAAACTTTTTGTTGATGTCAAATAGGGGGAGAAAAATGTAAGAAAAAATATGTATGTTGCATTATATATGTATGTTGCACTTTATTCAGACATATTTTTCTTAAAGGATTGGTCATCATCAAAAAGGGGGAGAATGTTAGATATGATTAGTTTTGATTATGTCAAATATAGATGTGAAATGATAAGAGCAAAAAGTTTATATAATGTATTTCTTTGACTAACTACTATATTTAATGTTACATATCTTGTAGATTAGTCAAGCAAAGAATGAAGAAGATTGAATTAATGAGAATGAACAAGAGGCAGAAGAAGAAAGAAATTGAAGGAGATGCTTACTCGGATTATGAAGAATGATTATCAAGAAGAAAATCAAAAAGAAAGAATTGAAGAATGAAGAACTTGGAAGATCTATCAAGAATATCAAGATTCAAGTTGTTGAAGTGATACTGGAGGTTTCTATGATGATACCGGAGGCTTCTATGATCAAATGATGGTTGGAATAGGTTAATACGAAGCTAAGATGACTTATATGTGAGTTATGGCACTTCTAGGGGAGTTTTACTCAAGCACGGATCAAATACTCGAGTGCCAAAGGTGTTTCACTCGAGCACAGGATGAACTCACTCGAGCACGGGGTGAACACTCTGTTCTACTCTGTTTTACGTTCAGCCTGATAGAGGTCTGGTGTTTTGGTCATATCTCTCAAACCACACATCAGATTGACCCGAAACTGGTGGCATATGAACGAAGACTCATAACACGTAAAATTTGCACTAAGATCACATTGAAAGAAGCTCAAATGAAGGAGATATGATCTGTGGAAGATGACAGTGAAATCACCGTCACTTTTCAACACAGGTTCGGTATTTTGAGTATAACTCACAAACCACACATCGGATTATGACAAGACCAGTGCCAAATGAAACTAGATGCAAAGAGCTTTCCATGGATAGGTAATTTGCCTAATTTTAACGTATATTCTAGGAGCTATGCCGTCTGGAAGTTGACGCTTGTGCAGTCTAGCGGAATAGACACTCTTTCAATCATAACTTGCAGAATACAACGAGTTTGGAGCTGATTCTTTTTGCATTAGAATGCATATGGTAAGAGCTTTCTTATGATACATCATTAGAATCACATAAATAAATTTTTTCTAAAGTGGCCCCACATCACCCGCGAGTGCAAAAATGAACTCTTTGAAAAAGTTGTGCGAGTGATGTCCAGAAGCAGCTGAATCGTGAAAAAATTTACAACACTTGAGCACTAGGATCCATACTCGAGCATTAGACTATTTCTCACTCGAGCACATGCAAGTTTTGACATGAGAGTGTTAACCCGAGAAGAAGCTTGTACGTGAAAACAAGAAGCGCACTCAAGCATGACTGGTTGTGCTCGAGTGATGTCTAGAATTCACTCGAGCAGATGCGAGTGAAGAGCTGTGAGTGTTTGCCCGAGAGGAAGCTAGAAGGTGAAATTGTACATGCACTCGAGTGAGGCTTCTTTTCACTCGAGTGAGGTCCTGATAGAAGCAACGTAGAAGTTCAAACTCTCATAGCCATCAATCCAAACGTGGTTAAATGTTATACAATCATTATGTTTTCACTTGTTATTGTTCCTAAACATTGACTAACATATATTTCAAGTGTAAAACAGGAGATTAAATATTTGGATTGCATCTTTAAGAACGGAGGTCACGTATGGCAAATATCTTCACTCAACGTGATGAGTTACCGAAGCCAGAAATTCATCTTTTGACCAATGATCCAACATACCCATGACTAATACTTCATCATATTAGTGATTAATCATTTTACAGTATGAAACAGGAAATTTAACGGTGAGCTTACAGATTCAAATGAAAGAGTCAATTATGGCGGGCAACATCATTACACACTGAGTATCGGCTACCTACCACGACAAAAGATTGACTCACTATGAGAGATTGTCTGCAAACTCAAACGTATTCATCCTGCTCCACAACATGATGTACAGCTCATAATGAGACATACCACTCCTCAACGTGACGCTCTGGTTTGCAACGGAAACCTTATGATAGCTCGTTTTTCAAATATGCTCAATGGACAAAATGACTCCAACGGACGAATTCTCACAACGGTCATCATCTTCATCAGCTATAAATGAGAGAGCATTCAAAGTCAATGAAAAATAGAGACAGCGAGAAACTACGTGAAAAATGATAAAAATATGAATCCTCTGCTTCTACCCAAACACTCTCTGTTTTCCAGTTTCTATATTACTTATCGTTGAGAGAGTGATTATTTGTATTGTACTTCAGTGAGTATTATACCCCACTCTGTGAAAGAGTCTGTAAACACTTTCAACTATATTTCTGAGTTGATCTCAAGGTAGAGGGACCTTGAGAGGGTCGATTTCCTTAAGGGAGAAGCTGTAGAGAGAATTGCCAGTAAGACATTCTACTCGTAAGACTTACAAGGTGCAAGCAATAGAGAACATTGCTGCTCATAAGACTTACAGGGGTGTAAGCAGGAGAGAACGTTGCTGCTCGTAAGACTTGCATGAGTAAGCAGGAGAGGAAGATCTTCGGGATTGCTCTGTACGTAAGACTTGCCATAAGGGGGAGTATCTTGATGAGAGATTTGTAAAAGGTTTCACAAGTACCCGGTTAAACTTGTGGAATTGTAAAGGCTTTTCTTGTGCCCGGATTAAACAAGAAGATAGTGGATTTGAAAATCTCAGGAGGAGCCTGGGGACTGGGCGTAGGCCATCACAGATTGGACCGAACCAGGATAAATCACAGTTTGCATATTCTCTTCCCTAAACTCTTATATTTCTAGCATATATTATTTAATCTAACTGTTGATTTATAAACCTTCATACTTACCACTTTCGTTAAGATGCAAAAAGATTTCCAAAGTTCTTAAGTTTTTATTATACACCCAATTCACCCCCCTCTTGGGTGATAGCCGGTTCTAACACCTTGTAGCCCAGACTAAACCACAACAGTTTCGCTTGATCATATGGTAACTTGACTCACAATCATTAAATTTCTTGCTCAAGTAATAGATCGCTTGTTCTCTTCACTTAGATGCGTCGTGTTGCCCCAGCATGGCTCCCATGGAGTTTGGTTGTAAAATTAAAGGTCGTCCAGGTGCAGGGGGAACCAAAATTGAGGGATTTAGCAAATAATCCTTGATTCTATCAAATGGCTGCTGGCAATCTTCATCCCACTTCCTTCTCCAGTTCTTCTTTAAAAGCTTGAATATCGGCTCACAAGTTGCAGTCAGGTTGGCAATGAATCGTGCAATGTAATTCAACCGCTGCAAAAAGCTTCAAACTTCCTTTTTTGTTTGAGGAGGGGCCATTTCTCATATTGCTTTTACTTTTTTTGGATCTACTGTAATCCCTTTTTGGCTTACAATGAAGCCTAACAATTTCCCAGATACAGCCCCAAAGACGCATTTGTTAGGATTTAGCTGCAGCTTGTACTTGTGTAGCCTTTCAAACAGCTTTCTTAACACCACAACATGGCTTTCTCCCTCAAAAGATTTAGCTACCATATCATCCACGTATACTTCAAGTTCTTTATGCATCATGTCATGGAAGAGTGCCACCATGGCACGCTAATAAGTTGCCCCAGCATTCTTTAGCCCGAATGGCATGACGCAGTAATAATAAGTACCCCATTATGTAATAAATGAGGTTTTTTCTTTGTCCTCTTCATCCATAGGGATTTTGTTATACCCTGAGTACCCATATATGAATGAGTACCTATAGCTACGGGATGTATTATCAACCAGGACATCAATATGAGGCAATGGAAAATCATCTTTTGGGCTAGCTTTGTTCAGATCTCGATAATCCACACACATTCAAATTCTGTCATCCTTTTTTAGGACAAGAATGACATTTGCTATCCATTGTGGATATTTAGTTACTTCTAGGAAACCCGCTTCTAATTGCTTTATCACCTCATCTCAAACCACTAAGGACATATCGGAAGTGAGCCTCCTCAATTTCTGCTTTTTAGCCTTGGTGTCTGGGAATAAGGGAATTTTGTGAGAGGCAATCCCTGGATCAAGGCCTGGCATGTCTTGATAGGACCATGCGAACACATCTATGAATTCTTTGAAGAGTTTAACCATTTGCTCTCTTTCAGGGTTATCTACTATCTTTAGTTCTGTCTTTTCTTCCTCTGTGCCCATATTTATTACTTCAATTATATCTTCATGTGGGCACATTCTATTGTATACTTGAATGATCTCATCATCATCACACTCATAATCATGCATATCAATGGCAACAAGCGAATCATCATTCAGGGACTCAGAAACCACTGCATTGGACAAGAGTTCTGAGGAAATCGATTTCTTGGAGGGCGAAAAATGAACAATGAATGAATAGAAGGAAAACAAGGAAGAATGGATATAAATAAGTGAATTTTATTCGCATATCATTCTTCATTCATGATTCATATAAGAGCTTGCCTAAAGGCGAATATAAAACATAAAAGGACAACTTTTTAGCTAGACATGTTACTCTAAAATAATAGAATTGAAGGTATCCTCAAACTCCCAATCTTCCAAAGCTCTTCCAGAATCCATATACTCCCAACTATGATAACCAACTACTGAATCTTCAACCTGAAGGAAGTCCTTGCCGCCCTTGATTTTTTACTCCATCCTCGATCCACTACCCTGTCTGAAAGGTTAGTAGGGGAGGGTGAGATTCTAGAGAATCTCAGTATGTAAACAATATCAATATGCATGTACGATAGATGTTTAATGCATGACATGCTTGCATCACATAACTCATGCTAACACAATGACAATTGATAAGCTCAATGCTTCGAATAATATACTAATGACCATAGCATAAATTGAAACATAGCTTCAAATTACACATAATCATGCAAAGGTAAGACATGCACCAACACACTAACACATATATCAAATACAAGCAGAAGAGATATGTTCCCTACACTCTTTCCACGTATGCTCCAGCCTCGCTTACTAACGATCAGAACGAATATCAACCTTATAACCAAAGCAAGGACATAGGGTTATTCTTTATTCAAAATCCTCAACTTCATAACACTTAGAGTTGGTTACCATTCATGACCTTTCGATGGCTAATCAAAGCCTAAACACATACCTAAAGGCTTGAGAAACACTTGCCCAAAGGTCACCTTTTAAAAGTCCAAAATATCATTTTTGGGGGTTGGCCACGGCCAAAAACAGCTCAAAAACATTTGGGCTACGGCCCAAAATCCTTCTGGCCACGGCCAAGAAAATCCTGTTTCTTGGCTGAACTTTTAAAAAATTATAATTAATTCCACAAATATCAAAATGAGGTGATTTCAAAGCCAAATGAAAGCTATTCAAGTCCTATACACAGGAAAAATATGGGCCATTACTGGAAATCACCACAAAAACACATAATTCCCAAACATCCACTACCGCCCCAAAATAGTGATCAGTTTCAATCCCAAACTTTAGACAGTCATATCTCCCAGTTCCCAAAACGAAATGGCACATATTATATGTCCATTTTGAAGCTTGGGATGTGAACATTAAGACTGGAAAGTTTCATAATTTTATGATATCAGTTGCCTAGCCAAAACATCCACACGAGAAGACTGCCCAGACAGAATTCACACTGGACAGAATTCCCAAACTTTCCATTTCACATTCCAAATCAATTCCAATGATACCAAGACACAATATGGCATTAAAACCACCACAATACACAATCCAATTCATCATTCCAAAATTATACAAAAATCAGGGCAAATTCCAAAATTCACAATACTCATTCAATAACCACAAAACTTAGATCAAAAGGCTTCAAATACTCACATCTTCCTCTTTCCCAAACCAATTCCTTGCTTCTTCATCTTTCCAAATTTTCTCAAGCCATCAAACACCTCCTTTAAGAAATATAAAACCATAGCAATGAGGCTCTGATCACTATGAACAACATTAATGAAGGGTATTCAAGCATTAGAGGACACCAAATGTACCAAATCTCACCTTATTCTTTTCTCTTTGTTCCTTGCCATGAACAAACATGAAGAAACAAGAGAGAGAGAGATGAGATGATGAGATGAAGATGATGATAGGCAGCAGTTTTTAGGCCCAAAAACGTCCAACTAAGGGAGGAGAGAAGAGAGGGAAGAGTTGACAAATTGACCAAGATCCAATGGTCCAAAAGTTGCCACTTGTCACACTCTTATCACATCTCCCATGAGCTCACATAAACACACACACATGGCATTTTACCCCTTATAATCTCATCACAATGAATCACAACCATTTATCTTTGAGTTACCAATGAGCTTCCTCTTCGGTAACTGACCAATTGGTCGGTAACTTTACCGTTTTACGCCTGATTATGGTAATTCCTTCTGAACCACCACCAAATTCATTTACACCATACATGCGCCATCCCCCTTATTTTAAATCAATTTAGAGGTTGATCCATAATTGAACTTAAATACAGGATTTTGACGCTGCTCACAACCCATACAAATCACATTCGAGTGCCAATTCACATCATATTCTCCAAAAGGGTTATCTATCAATAATCACCTCCACTTTTGGAGTCATTAACCCTTAATTATAATTTGGGATTTTGCTAAACCGGGGCTTAGCATTCTACTTATTTCAGGCTTATTCTCTAGCCACGAGTCTCAAAATTCAGGGTATTACACCCATCGTAAAGATGAAGACCCCATTTAACGAAATTCACCTTCAGGGGTTTGGAAAAACCCCACAGGGATTAACCTCGCCAAATGAGTAACAGATAGAATGAAGTCTTCACAGTAACCTCAGGGGGTTTTGAAAACCTCACAGGGAGACCGCTAGAAACTTCCACTCACCTAAGGAACTCATAGACCCGAGTATAGGGCCCAAAATGTGTGTGAGGAGAATAGTGTATGTGTTCAGTGTGTGGAGAGCATACCAACCTATGAGCCTAAGTTCAACCCAACCCTCATCTGCTAGGCAGATCACAAGATAGATAGAAAAGAAAAAACAAAGAAAAAATAGATGAATAAGGAATTTAATAAAATAAAAAATAATATTCACAAAAAAATAAATAAATAAAAAATGGTAATTAAAATAAGATAAAGGCCATATTATTTTTAAATATTTAATTTAAATGGTCTTGACTCTTAAAAGGTCCCCAGTAGAGTCGCCAAGCTGTAGCGCCCAAAATTTTGAAAACATGGAGCCGCCACCAAAATTTTAAAATAGGATAATTTTGAAAACCTTTTTAAAAATGAATCTGGTCTAAAAAACCATTTAGGGTTTAGGAGCCGATTGTGTATGGAGAAGGTGTTAGGCACCCCACAACACCCATTCACAAGAATGGTTACCGTAAGTTGATTATTTAAAAATATTATGGCCTTTAATTTTATTATAATTACCCAAAAAGAGAACATTTACAAATATGAAATGAAAAAACTAAAGAAAAAGAAAAAAAGGAACATTTATTTATAAAAAGAAAATAAGAAAAATATATATATTTATTTACAAAATTGGACTTGACCTAGGTTGAAAATCTAGGGCCTACGTACCCTTTAGAGGGATCAAAGCTCATGTAGTTCGGGGGTAGAAAAGCTTGTCACTTGGTTGGTGTTTTTTAGGAAAAAAGTTTTTATTTAATGTATTTGAGAAAAATATTTTTTTTTGTTTGGTTTTTTTATTTTTTCAAAAAGTATTTTCTCCATTTTATTTTCATTTATCAAAATGTGTCAAAATATTTTTTTTTTCTTTTTTTAAAAGAGGACTTAAGAAAGGGATAAAGAAAAGAAGAAGAAGAAAAGTACCACAAGTTAAACAAAAAGGAAGTCAAAGATGAAAAGATTTATACGTACCTTTTATCCTTTGAACCGCTAAATGCAACAAGTCCAGCAATAATGTATGAGATAATTCAATTGAACAATAAAAAACCAATCCGCAAGACTTATCTCCTTGCTCTCCCAAGATTCTTGTGTTTTTTCTCTCCTCCCAAAATTCTTATCTGTCTTGCTTCAACCATTGCTCCCCTATTTATAGTCTCAAGGTAGGGTTTTCTTCATAAATGCTCCTTTTTTTTTTTGAATTTTCATTTTTGAGTTTTTTTTGTATTTTATGTTAAGAACTACCTAACTTGACCCAATCACCATCAATGGAGATTTATTTTTATTTTCATTTTTTTTTGTATTTCCTATTGATAAAACTTTCTAGCTTGACCTAATCACTATTAATGGAGATTTGTTTTCGTTTTTAATTTTTTTTCATTATTCTCCCCGCAAATAATTTCCTAATTTAAACTTATCAACATAAATGAGACTTTTTTTTCCTTATGTTTTTTTTTTCATTTTTTTATTTATTATTTTCCCTTAATGAATGATAATGGCAATCATCATCAATGAGGGGATTTATTTTAATTTTTGTTTTTTTAATTTTTTTTATCTTTTCCCCATAAGTAATTTCCTAATTTAAGCCTATCAACATAAATTATATTTTTTTTCTATTTTTATTTTTCATTTTTTTTATTATTTTCCCTTAATAAATGACAATGCCAATCATCATCAATGAGGGGATTTATTTTAATTTTATTTTTTTTATTTTTTTCCTTTTAATGATGATCGCCAATTTGGACACTGATCATCATCAATAGGAGGATTTTCTTATTTTTCTTATTTTCATTTTTTATTTCTTTTTTTCTTCCAATGATGATTGCTAATTTGGATACCAATCATTATCAATTATTTTTGTATTTGAGTAGGGCCCGGACAAAATAGGGTGTTCACAGGTATACTTTTCAGAGTTTCTTCTGTCTCTCCCTGCCCGAAAAAGAATACCATATACCCTTGGTGTAACCCTTACCTTAATAGCCGTGATTTTAGTTCAAAAATGTGTCTTTAGATTAAATTGGAGACCAATGGATAATTTTAAAACTTATTAATGGTCCTAACTTCATGACAGGTTTCGGGCTTATGATAAAGTGGGTTTTCAAAAAAAATTTCCAAGCATGTTTAATACGGTCTCACATCCACATTTCAAATATATTAGGCCTGTGCAATTTGGTTCCATTCATAAATATCAGAATGTAAACAAAAATTCCCGACAACACTCGGGTTCAAACATTCATAAAAAGGGGTTTACAGGGCGTATTCACCCGTTTCACTTTCCCATACTGGGGAAACCCAGTAGTATGGTGGTGCGTGGTGTTTGTTTAGTGTGGCCTAAGAAAAGGAAACATGAAAGGGAAAGGAACATAGAAATGAAACATTCATGGCATGTGTGAGCATAAATGGAGACTAAGGACCTGTTTGTTATGCGGAACTGAAGGTGAGAGGAGGGAAGATTTGACACTTCCCTTGGCCAAAACATGTTTGGCACTCCAACTCAAATCAAATTTCAGTTCCCACCTCCTACCATATTCGCTTAAATATGGGAACATTAGATCCCTCCAAAAATGGTGGGACGATGAAATCTTCCCTGGAAGGCATATGCGTTTTGACCAAAATGCCACCCCAAAATACAATCGTATATAGCTTTCTTGGTCTTTCTCTCTCACTCTCATTCTTTAATTGCTTTATTTCTCAGCATCCATTTTCTCTCTTGTGATAGTAGCTGGAGGAAGAAGGGGGAGTGATGCCGGAGAGAGAGAGAGGACGGTGGAGAGAGAGTAAAGGTGGTAAAGGAAGGTGTTGGTGCTAAATGAAAATTGGTATGACAGGTCCAGTCAGTGTTCGAATTGAATGAAGAATGGTGTGACAGGTCAGACAATGAAGATGATGAACAGTGAAGATGAGGTAGAGTTTGAACCGGGGTTGTTAAGTTCGAACTATGATGTTAAGTTTGAACTTGAAGTTAGGGGTGTTTTAAGTTTTTCACATAATCTTCTCACTTAAACCACTCTATTTTCTTCCAACCAAATATCTCATCTTCTCTCAACCTAAGTTCCTTTCCATGTTTACCAAACATGTCAATTTTTTAGAGTTCCCTCCTAATCTTCCTTTCCCGTCCTTTCCCTTCTCTAAGTTCATTTCTCTCCTAAAATGTTCCTTATACCAAACGGGCCCTAAGGGCCTATTTGGTACAAGGAAGATTTGAGGAGGGAAAGGAATTTAGAGTAGCAAAAAGGAAGGGAAGGGAAGATTTTGAGGGATGAGGGAAGATGGCTTTAGGGAAGGTGAGTTGTTTGGTAGCAAGAATCAGGAAATACCTATTTTACCCTCAAAAGCAATTAATTCAAAATCAAAAGGAAAAATGTATTTTTTTTAGGGAAAATCCTTTAAAAAGAACTTTAAAATTATGAAAAGACAAAAAGGTGTTTCAAATATTAATAATCTTATAGAGGTATTAGGCTCAATTTGTCTTTTTTCAAATTAAAATACAAAGACCAATTTACCCTTATATTTTTTTATTTAAAAAGAAGTTACTAGCTGGGGCCGCCATCAAAAACCCTGCCAGCGGCTTCGGGGGCCAACAACCCGAGCTTCGGTAGCCTGCGAGAGCTCTTGGGGGAATATTTATTCCCAAAGTAGTGGGGGTGGGGTTAACTCCCACCACTTTGTTTGGGAAAAATTATGGTGACCATTGGGCTACCAATGCTATTCAATCTAAATAAGACAAACATTTCGCTTACTCTCTCAGGCTATTTATAAGTTCAGATAAGGAATTCGTAACTTTTGTTTAAGTAAAAAATTCACTAAATCTCTCAAGCCATTCACAAGTTCATATAAGAAATTCCCAAGTTCAGACAAGGAATTCACAACGTTTGTTTAAGTAAAAAATTTACTTACTCTCTTAGGCCATTCATAAGATTAGATAAGGAGTTTACAACTTAGAAAAACCCTATACCCTAAAGCCAAAGGTATGTCAACAAATTAATACAAGTCAAAATTCTGATTTTATTTTTATTCTCTAAAATATTAAAAAGAGGATCAGGGCATTTAATTTGAAAGAAAAATGAGGTATTCTTTTTCCAAAAAAAAGGGCTGGATTATGTAAAAATCTAAATCACAACATTCTTCATTCTAATTTTGTGTGTATATATTTTTCAGAATTTATCTTGTATGTCTTTTTGGAAATTTATCTAATATGTGGAGATAACAAATACAAAGAATCTGACTATTTATTTGTGTGCTAAAGGAAACAAGTGGATTAATGGTAGGCTTTGACTTTAAACAAATATATACTAAATCATTTTATATATTTGAAGGTTTTTTAATATAGAAAAATATAGTGATTATGTTGTTTATATTTTTGAATTGAGATGCCTTAGTATTGTGGGGAAAGTTGTGGATGATAGCTGGTGCTAGAAATCAAATTGGAATGTGGGCGTCAAATTTGCAGTCATTAGCTGAACTTGTGAATTTGTTATCCAAACTTGTGACTTAAGCCTGAATCAAGTAGGTTACTAAGGCCCAGTAAGTGTCCCAAGAGGGCATAATGATATTCCCTAATATTCCTTAAATCTTTGTACCATTTAACGGAATAAAATGGTGAATTAAACAACACATGAAATGACAAAACAAAGCCATTAGTGATTACACACATGATTATCCTTGGAACTCAAATTGTAAAATGTGGATTTGTTGCCAGTTCGTTTTTCTGTGTGACAGTCTTGTTGTGTGACATTTTTAAATAGGCAAATGATGTCTAATGCCTATAACATTTTTTAGAATAAAAGTAAACTTATCAAGCTTTAATTTGATAGGTCATATAAGTCATTTGGAGCTTTACACAAAGCATTATGAATTTTTGAAGTTAGCCCAGTGAAACTGGTAAGCTTATATGACAACGTCTAAAAATGGAAATTATTGAAATTATGAGCTTCTAGTTGGCTAAAGGCTATATTTTTCCTTAAAAATAGACTTAATAAGAGTCACATAGCCTTTCAAACCATATCAATTGAACATTTGTACAATTATATATGATTTTTCAATTTGGATGGAAATTCTACTAAATTTCCAGCAAAGTGCGAAAATGGAACAGAATGTAAGGGTAAAATTGTCATTTGACTTATAAAGCAAGAAGCCATCAATTTTTCCCTTTAATTGGAATAATTTTTGGCTGAAGTAGGGAGCAAGAAGGGAAAAATATTTACTTGGTCCATATTAATTCAAGAGGGATTAATTATGGCCAAGTAAAACATACACATGCTTATTTTCATTAAACAATATTATTTCCAAAAGCAAATGGAGATATTTTAAGAAGCCATATCCCTTTTGTTTCTTCATTATTTTGTTCTACTGTCTGAAAAAGAGGAAAAAAATAGAGAAAATCATGAGAAAATGAAAAAGGAAAGAGAAAAGATAAATAGTGAAAGCTCTTGAGCTCTAAAGCTGATTTCACTTCTGATTCGACATTTTTGGCTTTTGAAGTCTTCTTTGATGTGTTTCTCTCAATGAGTACAACATTTCTATAGTTGTGGATTTTTGATCAAAGGTGTTTGATTCTGTCTATTCAGAGGAGGTGCTGCCGGAATCAAGAATATATCACATATTCGAGTTCAGGTAAGCGTATGCTTTGATTTGAACTGAATATTCTATGATTTCGTTGAGTAATTCTTGAGATACCCAAACCCTAAATTTTGTCCAGAGGGAGTCTTTTAGGTTTTGATTTTCATAAGATGATGCTATTGATGTTAAAAGAGGTTTTATGGTGATTTATGATGATTTTGGAAGTTTGTGTTCAAATCTGCCTGAATTCATTTTCTAGAGGCAGAGAATTTGCAATGTGTTTGTGATCAATCAACCGTGGTCCAAATGCTATGAAATTTTATAGGGTTAAATTAGACATCTTGGGATTTAAGTTGATTTGTAATATAAGCCATTTCGACAAGTGGATTGAAACTTATGATTTTTCAAAGTTTGACCTTGATTCTAGAACAAAATCTGTAACAGTATGAGTTTGACAAATTTCTAAGAAATGTGTGGCTGTAATTGGGGCTTTATGATTTTTTTATTAAAAGAGGACTTAAAGAGCTTTTTATAGAACTAGAACCAACCCATTTGGATTATTGAAAAATTAATTATGAATTTCCAAAATTTGGTCAACAAAGTTGGCAGATTGGGTTAACCTGCGAATTTATGGCAATTGTGTTGAATTATCATAAATATTGGGCCAAATTTAAGAGACATGTTCTAAAGGCCCATATAGCCCTATTAGACACTCATTTATCATCATTCTAATGATATGATTATATATCTAGGGTCATGAGGTGATAAAGAAGAAGCATTTTCAATGGTTGGAGAAAAAGGTACAAGAGGAAGACATAAAGTCAAAGGTAGTAAACATACCTTAATTTCATGTATTTGATAATTATGCTTGTGTAGTGATGTATATGATTAATTTACTTGATTGTGTAGAGCATATTTGAATTATAAAGCTCTATTTCTGTTTATGTTATGGCCATGCGTATAGTATGTGAAGCATTAAGCATGTTGAAATATCATATGGGGCATGCATCTAGCTAAATCTAACATATGCACATAGTATATATCTTGCATGCATTATGGTAACTGTTTAATATTGAGATTCTCCTGAATCTTACCCTCCCCAACCAACCATTTAGACAGGTGAAAACAAGAGGTGTACCGAGAACAAAGAAGAGAACTGCACAAGAGAAATACAGTGGTGAACCAAAGACAGGAAGATGTCTACATTTCACTGTAACAGGTTTAAACACCCCTAGTAACCCTGTGCCTCTACATTATTTGTAATTATTATATCCAATCCACATGTGGAATTTCTGTAATCAATTTCTTATTATTTATGTTGTTATGCTATTTTTGTATGCCCACCGAATTGCGCATTACTATTCTAGTTAATATCGGAACAAGTAAGAGTGCTGGCATTTTTGGTATCAGAGCCAAGAAGGTTCTGGCAAAGCAAGCGGTTCTAGCAACAAGATAGTATACTAATATGGTCTTGATTTTACAGTGACAAGACAAATGCAAAGAAAGGTAGTATTTCTTTGAACCAACCCTGGAGAAACAATAAAATTCCCTAGGGCAGCCAATATTACACTACCGGTCTAAGGGTTGTACAAGAATGTCGTGGACATCAAGGGAGTGGGCCGAGTAAGGCCAGAGTGTGGGCCTCATTCTAGAACAGAATTACCAATAGGCTAATCAGTGTCAGACAGATAAGCCATAGACAGAGGCATAAAGTCATACCTGGATTCCGTTACTGGTTCTAGAGCTTGAATGGTATACTTGTTGCATGATCTACAACCGGATCGAGAGTTATGGGTGTAGATCAGGAGCTATGGGAGGACTTATGGAGTATATATCATTGGTCTATCGAAAAGCATGACACTCTTATAGATAAGCATACAGGGTACTTGGATGGTCTAATCATAGTATAGTGTGAGCAAGGTCTTTTGGATTTAGAGACCTAGATGACATTTGGATCTGCACAGTGATGCATGTCTTCCTGGATACTGTATTTGGGGGTTCGAGGGAAAAATGAGATTATAGAACAATATCCGAATAATAATTGGTGTACTTCAGGAAGCATATCATAAAGTATGTGTTCAAGTGCATGTTCCGCCACTGATATGTAGTTCATACACAGTATTTTGATGACTAAAGACAATGGGCATGATTTTTTAGATAAGGGCAATCACGAGGTACCGGTGGTCAGAAGCAGTTAAAGCCGGTATCTTCGTTTTAGCACTGGTACACAAAAGTTAAGCGTGATAAACCCAGAGAAATCTCAGGATTGGTAACCCCCTGGGAAGTCACATGTATATGTGGTGACATGCTATGAAAAAGGGCAAGCATATATTATGCAATAGTTCAGAGGTTGTATGTTGTTGTAGGCTTTCTCTGAAAACATAAACATCTATGATATGTTATTTCAGGCATATCTAGTTACCCAAAAATATATATAATGACATATATGCCTTTGTGGATATATGACATTGACCTCTTCCTTATTTCCAAATAGTGAAACACAATGATGGTAAGGCTAAGAGGTATAGGTGCAAGGCAGGGTCAAGAAGTTAGACTTGACCTAATACAGTGAATGATGGGCAGGACAACAATGAGGATTATTCCCAGAAACACAAGAATTGAGAAATTTCCTCTCAAAGGAATAATAGTAAGCCGTATCAGGCTGATAGCCATGGCAAGTAAATATTCTTTAAGAAACAAAACATGTTGGCTCTAAGGCCAATCCTATAATGACAAACAGGAGCCTCTTCTTAGACTTTCTCTTGAGGGATAATTTTTCACAGCATGGAATTATTGACTGTATTTAGATTAGCTATGATAGACTCAGTATTTATATTTTGATCTACTCGGGGATAGAGTTTGCAAAAATGAGAGCACCTATGAGTGGTGTTAGAAAGTCACATATAAGCTTTGGTTTTCAAAGGTTAACTTGTTGTATGGTCTACTGTGTGGTAACTTATATGGTTTGCTGTGTGTTGAATTGTGTGGTTTGCTGTGTGGTAACCTATGTGGTCTGCTATACGGTTTGCAATGAGGTGGATTATGTGGTTTGTAATGTAGTGATCTGTGTGGCTGTGTGGTTTATAATAAGGCAACCTGTGAGGTTTGCAGTAACGCAAATTATGTGGTCAGTAGTGTAATATGAGAGTGGAGATTGGAATGAGCCCTAGTGTAACAAGGCATCATGCTGGCGAATACCTCTCAACAGTTAAAGCCTCATGGAATGAGTTACCTCATTTATATTATGGAGTTGATAGTGATTGACTTGATTTGGAAACATGATAATTTAGAATCTACCCTTATAGTACTAAGAATTAAGGTTCTAGATGTGGCAATTTAAAGAGGTTGATAAACCTAAGAATTAGCGGTAAATCCCAGTGTACATGTTTGTACAGGGCAGTAAGACCGAAATATTTAGTGTTGTCATAATATAAGGACATAAGTTGTAAGGCTAAATACGCAAGGCAGTGTCCCGACAAGGCAATGAGGCCCAGGGTTACTAGTGGATTGTGTGTCTTGAGATAATAAGATATGTTGTACAAGTATGTCCTCAAGCCAACAGATTGCTATGCTATCAGAGTTATGTTAAACAAAGTAGAGGTGGTAAGACCCAATGTGCACATTTGCATGGGGCAGTGTCCCTAGGCAGTAAAACCTGACAAACATGTTGCATTATATTAAAAAGTATACACAATAAGGTTAGTAGGGATCAACATATAGTTAATCATGAACGCCGACAGAAAGATAATTTATGATGCATACTTTATGAGTATCACAATGTATGGATAAATTACATATTGAGATAGGATTCTCCTGAGGATAATCTATACAATATCCAAAATTTCGAGGATAAAATTTTATTGACGGGGGGAGAAATGTAACATCCAAAATTTTAGGACTAGATACTTGAGAATAAGCCTGAATCAAGTGGAATGCTAAACCCTAGTTTAACAGGTGTCCTAAGAGGGCATAATGATATTCCCTAATATTTCGTATATCTTTATGGAATTTAAGGGAATAAAATGGAGAATTAAGTAGCACATAAAATGACAAAGCAAAGCAATTAGTGATTACACAAAACATGATTATGCTTGGAACCCAAATTGCAAAATGTGGATTTGCTGCCAGTGTGTTTTCATATGTGGTAGTCTTGTTGTGTGATATTTGTAAATAGGAAAGTGAATCTTTGAAGTTAGCCCAGTGAAATTGGCAAGCTTCTCTGACAGCGTCCAAAAATGGAACGTCTCAGAATTATGATCTTTCAGTTGGCTAAAGGCTATATTTTTCCTTTAAAATAGACTTAATAAGGGTCACATAGCCTTTGAAACCATACCAATTATATTGGACATTTGTACAATTAGATATGATTTTTCAAAGTTGGATGGAAATTCTACCAGATTTCCAGCAAAGTGTGAAAATGGAAAACAAATTAACGGTAAAATGGCCATTTGACCAATAAAGCAAGAAACTATATGTTTTTTCCCTTTAATTAGTATAAATTTTGGCTGAAGTAGGGAGCAAGAAGGGAAAAATATTTACTTGGTCCATATTAATTCAGGAGGGATTAATTATGCCCAAGTAAAACATGCACATGCTTATTTGCATTAAACAATATTATTTCCAAAAGCAAATGGAGATATTTCAAGAAGCCATATCCCTTTTGCTTCTTCATTATTTCATTCAGTTGTCCCAAAAAGAAGAGAAAATAGAGAAAATCATGAAAAAATGAAAGAGGAAAGAGAAAAGATGAAGAGTGAAAGCTCTTGAGCTCCGGAGTCGATTTCACCTCCGATTCAGCATTTTTAGCATCCGTAGTCTTTTCTAATGTTGTTCCTCTCAGTGAAAGTAGCATTTCTATGGTTACGATTTTTTGATTAGAGGTGTTTGATTCTGTCTACTCAAAGGAGGTGCTGCCAAAATCAAGAGCATATCACATATTCGAGTTCCAATAAGTGTATTCTTTGATTTAAATTGAATATTTTGTGATTTTATTGAGTAATTTTTGAGATACCCAAACCCTAAATTTTGGCCAGAGGGAGTCTTTTAGGGTATTATTTTCATATGATGATGATATTGATGTTAAAAGCAGTTTTATTATGATTTTGGAAGTTTGCGTTCAAATCTGCCTGAATTCATTTCGTCGAGGCAAAGAACTAGCAACGTGTTTTGATCGACCAAACTTGGTCTAAATGCTATGAAATGTAACATGATTAAAATAGACTTCTTGGGCTTTAATTTGATAGGTAATATAAGCCATTTGAACGAGTGTATTGAAAGTTGTAATACCCCGAATTTCGAGACTCGAGGCTAGAGAATAAGCCTAAGATTAGTGGATTGCTAAGCCCCGGTTTAGCAAGATCCCAAATTGTGATTGGGGGTTAATGACTACAAAAGTGGACGTGGTTAGTGATTAATGAACCCTTTTAAAGAATATAAAGTGGATTGTAGTCACTTGTGTTATGAGCAACGCCAAAACCCTGTATTTGAGTTCAATTGTGGATCAACATCCAAATTGACTTAGAATAGAGGGAAGAATTGAATGGGGTATTGTGATGGAAATGGTGTCATGTTGTGGTATTTAATCATTGGAATTGATTTAAATTGAATTGGACACATTGGTTGCAAAACTGGAAATGCTGTCCAGTGTGAATTCTGTATGGCCAGTCTTATTGTGTGGATGTTTTGACTAGGCAAATGATGTCAGAAAATTATGAAAATTTCCAGTCTTAAATTTCACATCCCAAGCTTCAAAATGGACATATAATTTGTGCCATTTCGTTTTGGGAACTGGGAGATATGACTGTCCAAAGTTTGAGGTCGAAAATGGACTCTGTTTTGGGGCAGTGATGAAATTTATGTAATTCTGGAATTGTGTGGTGATTTTTAGTCATGGCCAATATTTTTCCTATGAAGAGGACTTAAATATCTTTCATTTGGCTTTGGAATCACCTCATTTTGAGTTTTCTAGAATTAATTATGATTTTTCAAAGTTTGGGCAGAAAATCTGCCAGAAAATCCGAAAATGGGATTAATGACATCAGCATAATAAAACATGACATCATCCTAATGTTAAAACACTTTTTATTCATCTTCCTTCCTCCAAACCGACGCCATTTCAGATACAAAACGTGAGAGAGAGACCTTGGAGAAAATAGGGAGAAGGAAGGAGAAATCTCGCAAGGTAAGCCGATTTCTCCGACGATCTAGCTCCTAACGCGTATAACTGCGATCCTAAGCTACTCCTTTATGTTCTTTAAGGTTTGGAAGCTCTTCTTTTGGTGTTTTGAAGTTAGGGTTTTCAGCCACAAGAAGGAAAAGCTAGTGGGAGCTTGAGGTAACTTCCAAACTCTTGCATATTGACTATTCTGGCTGTTATAGACAATTTAATCGGTGAAATTTCGCCGGATTGTCTTTGGTTCTAAAAATGGAAAATGGGTTTGTGGGGCTGTTATGCTGCCCAAATTGATACTAAATGGTAGTTCTAACCTAATGGAATAGTCAATAAAGTGGTTAGGAGTAGAAAGGAACGCGTTTACGGAGCCGAAACCGAAAAACCCCAATTTTCCCCTTAAAACCCATATATTTCGGCCAGCATTGTAAATGGGTCTTAGAGTTGGATTTTCAATGATTTGATGATTCCATTGGATTCAGTGGGCGAAAATAGGTGGGGTTACAGTTGGGCACTTTTTCGGAAAAGGCCGAAAAAGCATAATTACGAAAACGCCCCTGAAACCCTTAAGGTGGGGCTGCCAAGGGTAAATTTGTAAATTGACATTGAATTTGATAATTCCGAGTCCGGAAATGGATTCCTTGGGCGAAAATATGTCAGAATAGCCCATGTCAAAATTTCAAGAAAAGTACAGCCGGACCGGGTACGGCAGGGCCGGACCGGGTCCCCGGGGGTATTTTAGTAAATTTTCAATATAGCCTCATATAACCCCCAGAAACACTATGGAAGTGTCTAAATAGTATATTTGACATTGTAGGATTGAATGTGAATCCCTGAGTTGCTAGCACGCAAATCGAGGAGCAAGGACTGGAGGTAGGGAACTTATCTCTCCTGCATGCTCTGATAACTGTATTAATGTGTTGATGCATGTTATTGCTTTGCTTGATAATGTGGAACATGTATGAATGATTTGAAGCTATGTTTCAATATATGCTATGGCCATATGTGTATCGTTCGAAGTATTGAGCTTATAGATTTGTCATTGTATGTGTGCATGAGTTATGTGATGCAAGCATGTCATGCATTAAGCACTTATCTTGCCTGCATATTGATAATGTTTCCCTACTGAGATTCTCTCGAATCTCACCCTCCCCTACTAACCTTCCAGATAGGGTAGTAGATCAAGGATATAGCGAGCAGCTAAGGGCGATGAAGACTCCTTCGGGATTGAAGTTGGTAGTTGGTTCTCTTAGTTGGGAGGTATATTTGGATAATTGTTTTTGGATATTGAGATTTGTTGTGTAATTCCCTATTTGTGAAGTTGTATGGGCTAATGTACCCTATGATTGTTAGCGAAGATATGTATTCCGGGATTGCCGGGAATTTATATTGCGTACTCTGATATATATAAATGTGATTTATCTTCGCGTAGTAATTGTATTCGAAATGTGAATATGAGACCAAGTTTATAAATGATTTCGAAAGGTATTTTTGAAAACCCCATCATGTGATGGGTTAGTAAATGTTATTTGATTATTATTGGTCTCTATTTCATTTTAATCCCGTATTTCGGATATAATTACAGAGGGGGTTACAAAAGTTATGATTTTTCAAAGTTTAACCTTGATTCTAGAACAAAATATGTAATAGTCTGAGTTTGAAGAATTTTTTTGGGAAATGTGTGGCTGTAATTAGGGCTTTGTGATATTTTTTATTGAAAGAGGACTTGAAGAGCTTTTTAAAAAACTTGGAACCAAGCCATTTGGGTTATTGTTGAATTAATTATGAAATTCCAAAATTTGGTCAACAAAACTAGCAGATTGGGTCAACCAATGAATTTATGGCAATTGTGTTGAATTGTCACAAATACTAGGCCAAATATAAGAGACATTTCCTAACGGCCCATGTAGTCCCATTGGACACTCATTTGTCATCACTCTACTAATATGATTATATATCTAGGGTCATGAGGTGGTAAAGAAAAAGCATTTTCAATGGTTAGAGAAAAATGTACAAGAGGAGGACATAAAGTCAAGGGTAGTGAACTTACCTTATTTTCATGTATTGATAATTATGCTTGTGTAGTGATATATGTGATTGCTTTACTTGACTGTATAGAGCATATTTGAATGATAAAGCTCTGTTTCTATTTATGCTATTGCCATGAGTATAGTATGTGAAGCATTGAGTATGTAAATGTCATATGGGGCATGCATTTAGTTAAAGCTAACATGTCATGTACATATGATATATCTTGCATGCATTATGATAACTGTTTACTACTGAGATTCCCTTAAATCTAACCCTCATCAACCATCCATTTAGGCAGATGAAAATATGAGGTGTGCTGAGAACAAAGAAGAGGACTGTACGAGAGGAATATAGTGGTGCAACGAAAATGGGAAGATATCTGCGTTTCACTGTAACGGGTTTAAACACCCTAGTAGCCCTATATAGCTATATTATTTGTAATTATTATATACAATTCCTGTGGAGAATTTCTATAATTAATTACTTATTATCAGTCTTTTTACGCTATTTATGTGTGCTCATCGAGCTGCGCATTGCTACTCTAGTTAATATTGGAACAAGTAAGGGTGTTAACAAATGGCCTGAGAGAGTAAGTTAATTTTTTACTTAAATCAAACTTGGGAATTCCTTATCTGAACTTGTGAATAGCCTGAGAGAGTAAAGGAACTTTTTACTTCAATGAAAGTTGCGATTTCCTTATCTAAACTTTGAGAATTTCTTATATGAACTTATGAATTCCTTATCTAAACTTGTAAATGGCCAGAGAGAGTTAGTAAATTTTTTACTTAAACGAAAGTTACGAATTCCTTATTTGAACTTATAAATGGGCTTAGGTTAAAGATCAAAGATTAATATATATTTATATATTGTTTGCCTTATGTAGATTGAATGGCATTGATGGCCCAATGGTCACCATAATTTTGCCCAAACAAAATGGTAGGCGTTCGAACCCCACTCCCACTACTTTGGAAATAAATATTCCTAAGTGAAATATTTCGCTTGAATATTCCCCTTGGAGCTCCGGCCCGCCGCCCTTGCCGCCACCGATGAGGTGGTCTATGGCGGTCTTGGATCCAATTGCCAATGGGGTAATTTCTTTTTAAATAAAAAAATATAAGGGCAAATTGATCTTTTTGTTTTAATTTGAATAAAGACAAATTGAGCCTAACACCTTTATGGAATGATAAGATGTGTTTGGTGGTGATTCAGTAAGAATTTCCATAATCAGGGGCAAAATGGGAAAAAAGAAAGTTACCGACCAATTGATCCGTTACTGAAGAGAAAACTCATTAGTAACTCAAAGATCAATGGTTGAGATTGATTGATTAAGATGATGGAATCCTATGTGTGTGTGTTTATGTGTGCCATGGAAGAGGAAACAAGATTGTGACAAGTGGCAACATGTGAGCCCTTGATTTGCTCAAAGTGTCAAAGCCTCTCCTCTCTCTCCTCTTCTCTCTTAGGTCAGCCAAGAGGCCATTTTGAGCCCCAAAATCTGATCTCATCTCTCTCTCCTCTCATCTCCATGGACGCCCAAGCAAAAGGAAGAAAGAGAAAGCTAGAGGTGAGTTTTTGGTTGGTTTGTTGTTCTCTTATGCTCAAATACCCTTCTATAATGTTGTTCATAGTGATGAGAGCTTCATCTCTATGGTTTTATATTTGTGAAAGAAGGTGTTTGAGAGCATGTGAAAATTTGAAGGTTGAGGAATCAAGAAAATAGCTTGAGGAAAAAGAAGAGGTAAGTATTTGATGCATTTTGACCTAAGTTTTGTGATCTTTGGTTGAGTTTTGTGAATTGTGAATTTTGCCCTGATTTTCATGTGGTTTTGGAATGGATGAATTGGATAAAGTATTGTGGTGCAATTGGTGTTTTGTTGTGTGACATGGTCATTGGGATTGGTTTGAAACTTTGGAATAGAAAGGTTTGCAATGTGAGTTTTATGTTGCGAGATTGTGTGACATGATGTGGCCAATGTGGCACATGTCAATGTGATGTGAATTTGGTTGATTTGGTGTTTCCAATGGATTCCTTGTGAAAATTTGTGTGGGAATGAGGTTTGTTGTGAAATTGGAACTATTGGTGCAAAATCTGGAAATTATGTCTATTGAAACTCTGTGCTGAGCAGTTTGTTTGTATGGACGTTTTGAATGGGAAAATGGTGTCCAAGATTTTGAAACTTTCCAGTCTTAAAGTTCACATTCCAAGCTTCAAAATGGACATATAATTTGTGTCATTTCGTTTTGTGAGCTGGGAGTTATGATTTTCCAAAATTTTGGATTAAAACTTGAATCTGTTTTGGAGCAGTGTTGGATTTTGTGTAATTCTTTATTTTTGTGGTGATGGATAGCCTTGATTCATATTTTTCCTATATAGAGGACTTAAATATCTTTCATTTGGCTTTAAAATAACCTCATTTTGATTTTTTTTAGAATTAGTTATGCTTTTTGAAAGTTCAGCCAAGAAACAGGATTTTTTTAGCCGTGGCTAGAAAGTTATTGGTCGTGGCCCAAATGTTTCTGCCTGTTTTTGGTCGCGGCAAGTGGATTTGTGGGTCACAACCAACCTCCAAAAATCAGTATTTTTCACTTATGAGAGGTGGTTTTTGGTATAATCTTTCCCAACTCTTTAGGCATATGTTTGGGCTTTTAGTAGCCACATAAAGGTCTTAAATGATAACCAACTTTAGTGTTTAGAAGTTGAGCAATTGGAAAAGGGAATAACCCTATGACCTTGATTTTGATTGTCAGGATTTGATACTTGCCTTGATCGTGATCTACTTGTGTCGGAGCACAGCTAGAAAGAATAAGGTAGTGACTCTTCCCTTATAATATGTGTAAATGCAGTGTATGTTTGTGCCATCATTGTTTTGTGATGTTGTGGATACTACGAAGTTCTTGTATTTGTGTGTCTTTCAGCTGCGGCCGCATGGGGGGTTCCCATGGTGGAGGACCATCCCGCTGGGGCAGTAGTTTACGGGGGATTGACTATGTGAGCCTAAAGGCTATTTGTGTTGCTTTGCTGTATAATGATATGCTTGCATGCTATGTGATTATGTGTGGTATGAGTGATTTGTTACTACAGGGATTCTTTTGAATCTCATTCTTTCTATTGACTAACATTTCAGACAGGGCAAGTGGCTTCAAGGAGGAGCAGACAACCAGGGGCGGCTAGGACTTTTGTAGGGTTGTAATTTTGGTAGTTGGTTATCAATGTTGGTTGGGATTACTGTATATGCTTCGAATATGTATTTGATGTATATTGGATATGTATTTGGAAATGATATTGTGTAATCCTCTAAATGGGCATTTGTATACCCTTTAGTTAGTATATGAAACCCGGGGTTCGTCAGGAAGTATGTTGTGCACTCTGATATATATATATATATATATATATATATATATATATATATATATATATATATATATATATATATATATATATATATATATATATATATATATGAATGTGATCTATCTATGCGAGGTAATTGTATTCAAAATGTGATTTAATTGTTATTTAATTGCCAAATTAACACATGCTAATTTGACTTTTATGTCATCCTTTTATACTTGGACAAAAATGCCTCCACATGTCACAACTATTGTCCAAATAAACATTTCCCCTCTTGTGTCCCTATTTGGACGAAAATTGCATAAAGAAAAAGGGAAAAAAATAAAAGCTATTTTGCTTTATTTGTCAAATGACTATTTTGCCCTTACATTTCTTTCCATTTTCGCACATTTCTGGAAATCTGACAGAATTTTCATCAAACTTTGAAAATTTATATCTAATTGTACAAATGTCCAATTGGTATAGTTTCAAAGCCTATATGACCCTTTTAAGTCTATTTTTAAGTAAAAATATAGCCTTTAGCCAACTGGAAATTTATAATTCCCAGAAATTTCATTTTTGGATGTTGTCACAGATACTTGCCAGTTTCATTGGGCTAACTTCAAAAATACATAACTCTTTGTGTACAGCTCCAAATGACCTATATGACATATCAAATTAAAGTTTGACAAGTATAATTTTATTTTAAAAAATTTCATAGGCATTAGACATCATTTTCCTATTTAAAAATGTCACACAACAAGACTACTACATAAGGAAACTCACTGGCAGCAAATTCAAATGTTTATTATTTGTGTTCCAAACATAATCATGTTGTATGTGGCCACTAATTGCCTTGTTTTCTCATTCTATATTCTCTTTACTTCACCTTTTTATTCCCTTTAATATAAGGAATTTTGGGTGAATAAAATTTGGAATGTTACATTTCTCCCCCCGTCAATAAAATTTCGTCCTTGAAATTTTGGAAATTATATAATGTTGATTATCCTTGGGGAATCCCATCTTAATATGCAACTTATTCCTGTTGTGTGCATGCTTGTTCGTGTCACGAATTATCTGATATGTGTGTGTTAATTCCTGTTGGCATTCACACATTCAGCTTGTTTCATACTCAGGGGTTACACAACCCATTACTATATTGTTTGTCCAATAGGCCTCACTGCCTATCTGTCTATCGGTATTCAGGATTGATTGCTTGCTCATCCCTACTGACCATACTATGTACACTATTTAAAATAGCATAGAGTGCTCGTCAGGCCTTACTGCCCAGGGATACTACCCTGTGCAAACATGCACATCAGGTCTTATTGCCTCTGTTCTCTGTTCGACACAACTTTGATTGCTTAACCATCTACTAGCCCATGGATACATTAACCCAACATGTCTCATGATCTCAGGACATACTATCCGCTAGTTACTCTAGGCCTCATTACCTTATCGGGATGCCCTCCAGTGAATTTAGTCTTACAGCTTGTATCATTTATTCTCACAGCATTGAATATCTTAGTTTAACTACCTAGTATAAACATGTACATTGGGGCTTACTGCTAACATGTCTGCCTATGCAGTGTTCAGGATCAAGTGATTATTTGACCCTTACTAGCCGTAATATGTGCACTGATTACTGTGTGCACTGCTCACTAGGTACATTGTTCACTAAGAGGGTAATTAACTCTATGAGGTTATTGAGAGTGATTCGTTGCCACCATTATGCCCTACTACATTAGGGCTCATCCCAATATCTATTTACATGTTCACAATAAACCACATTGATTGTGTGACTATTGACCACAGTGGTCGTATCATTGTAAACCAAACTGGTTTATGTCACTGCATATCATACAAGGTGTAATACTGTTGGCCACACTGTCTCAGCACATATGTTTTATGCCAGCCTCTCAACTGCATGCAACCAGAGCGGCGCAACTCGCTTGGCCATGTTGGGATAAGAGCCACTTGATCATAGATTGATTAGTCACATCTTTAACATGCTCTGATGAGCTGCCTTGCTACTCAAGGAAAATCATAATATGTCATATAGGCTATGTCACGGTAGAGCACATGGGTCTAATCATGACTTAGGATGATCAACACTAGTGTGAATATCAACCTCTCCTGTTTACCTCAAAATTTACACATTAATTTACTATGCTTTCGTTGCCTACTCTGATGTCTATCTTCTCATATGAGCTTTAATAATGTCAAGATGATTTCATAGGAGTCTTAGAGGAATCTCCCATAGCACCTGACTGCACCAACAATATGTGTTCCTTTGTGCCTATTACTAGCTCGTTTTAACTCAATATTGTTTTCGCTTGATTAGGATATGATATATCCCAATTTGTAACAATTCCTAACATGTTGTCCTATAATGTCTTAGCACCACTCTTAGGTGCTTCTTAGTTCTTCTCTCCTCATACCTTTCAACACACTATCTGCCATCCACCAATCGACTCCTAGTACAGACTTAAGTTAGTGGAATAGCAGGAAGATCAATTCTGTCTCTCATTTCATCATAGAGCCATCACCTCAATCAATCCTTTAAGGGAATATTTTATGATTATGATATTTCCTTATGCTAGATTTAACAACTACCAATCTTTTAAAATCTCTTTATGCAAGGATTCGTATAAGTAAGAATCTTGTTCCTAGATTCAACGGATCATCCCTAGCCCAAACACTCTGATCAAACACCTCAAGGATATCTTGTGTACTTTAACTAGACCCAAATCCCATTGAATATATCATTTGGAGTATTCTATCTCTTCCCAACTTCTAGGTTCATCATGAAATATAGAACCTTGACACCACATAGATCAAAAATCGTTTTCCTCAATTACACCCAATAGGTATGCTAAAATTAGGATCAATAGCATCTATTCTACCTTCACGGTATTCAGGTAATATCCTCAAAACATTACTGAAGTTTCAACACTATCTACAAAGTTCACAAGGTTCAAACTTCCATTATGGAATATAGCCTTAGTGCAACCAATTTATATTTCAACCTAAGCACTATTTCAGCTTAAATATGATTCAGGCCTATCATCAACTTTTAGTATCATCAGATCAGATCCTCTAAGATTAATATACAGTATGATCACCACTATCATATAGCACTGTATATCATATCTATATTCCTTTAACACCACGGTGTTACTAAGGAACATTACTTAGCATGGAGAAATCTTAAAACATTCACTATACCTCGAGTTTCCATAACCTTATCAAATGAACCTCTCTAGGCAATACTCACTGCAACAGAAATGTTCTAAATTAAAATCAATACTTACATCATCATCTGCATACTTTTAAGCATTCTTTATATCATCTATGAACTTTTAATCAAAAGGTTCCAAAGTTTCAAGGTACTTCCCAGGGGGTCACCCATCCTAAGATTTTCCTGGGTTAAGCACGCTTAACTTTTGTGTGCCCGTGCAAAAAACAAATACATGCTCTATCTGCTCCTGACCACCAGTACCCTGAGACTGCCCTTGTCTCAAACACCGTGCCAACTGCATTCAGTTGATTAAATACTGTCTATGGTCTGTATATTGGCCTTGGTCATACCTCGCGTACTCGAGTTTTGTGATATCTTTAGACTGCCCTTGAACTGATATTATGATGCTAGCTGCCCTCCAGGTATTTCACTATTTTCTCTGGGCTTATCTATTCCTTTTAAGGGCTTAACTGTGAAATAGTCGAAGTAATTCACTTCACTATTCCTGTTGTTGTCTAACCAAGTATATCAATATACTATCATGTTGCCAAAATTGCATGAACCACTACTCTGATACCAAAATGTAAGACCTTTATCCACATTTTTTAGAGTATTGGCACGCAATGCAGTGGGTACACAGGAGTAGTATAAAAATAATGATATTATTAATACAATATGCTTGATTATATTATAAGAATTTCCCTATAGGGGTGTACATAATGTTTATAGACCTTAAAATAATAAATGCCTTCAGATAACCAACATCTCCTCTTGTATTGGTCCAGAACCTCCCGTCGCCGGTAATTACTATTTTGCCCTTTAAGTCGCTGTCTACTGCTAAAAACTCTTTACATTTAGGAATGGGTAAGATTCAAAGAATCTCAATAGTAACATACAATCAAACATATGCACCATTTTATGTAAAATGATAGAATGTTGTGTGCACACTATCCAAGGCTAAACGATTGTTTAACCCTGGCTTAACCCTACGCCAACCCTGGCTTAACCCTGCACCTCCATTGGGGTCCCAGACCACAACTAAGCTAATATACGTGTCAAAGACACTGTGCTCATGTTACAGAAGATGACATACACAAACATACAATAATCACATAGTGTATGAAAGAAAGAGTTACTACTTGAAATTTCTCTTTCCAGTTCTACTGTCCGTTCAATACCTTTGATCTGGCTCGAGCTATTGATATGTCCTAAAATTCCAAATGTACAAGCATTGAGTTATTACTCATTCATGTACTGTTCTAAACACATTTTGTTAGTTATCTTTTAAGTCATTTGGGTAGCCATTGAAAGCCCAAACAAAATCCTATAGGGTCAGGAAAAGCTAAACCAATCAACACCGTTTAGAAAATGTGAAATGCTGAAATAGGGGTCTTGGATGCAGCCAATAAATCTTTTGGCCGTGGCAAAGAGAGGTTAGAACCATTCAGGCCATGGCCAAGACGTCTTCTAGTTGCGGCCAAGAAATCCTCTATTTCTTAGCTAAACTTCCAAAAATCACAACTTAATCTACAAAACTCCAAATGAAGTGATTCAACGTCCTACTTGAAGCTTTTTAAATCATCTATATAGGAAAAATATTCACCACTACCACTTGTAACCATAGAAATACATAATTCCATGAATTGCCACATTGTTCCAGCAGCTAGTCCAGTTTCAACCCTCAAACTTTAACAATTAATATCTCCCAAAGTATTGACCCACATTCAACATATTATGTATCAAAATAAAGCAAATAATGTCTATTATCATTCTAAAAAATATCATAGCCACCATACATGATTTGGCCATTCAAAAGTTCTTTACAAACTGACTGCCACAGATTTCATTCCAGAATCAAGGTCAAACTTTGAAAAATCATAACTTTCAAACTACTAGTCCAAATGGGTTGTATTACCTATCAATTTAAAGCCCAGGATGTCTACTTTAATCTTGTAAGCTTTTTTAGCATTTGGACGAAGTTTGATGGATCAAAAACATGCTGGAAGTTCTCTGACTCCAAAAAATGAATTTAGACAGATTTGAACAAAACTTCCAAAATCATCATAAATCATCATAAAATCTCTTTTAATATCATAATCATTATCATATGAACATCAAACCTAAACAAATCCCTTTGGAAGAAATTTATGGTTTAGGTATCTCAAGAAATACTCAACGAAATCACAGAATATTTGGTTCAAATTAAAGCATATACTTATCGAAACTCGAAATTAGGATATGTTCTTGATTTAGGCAGCACCTCCTCTAGGTAGATGGAACCAGACACCTTTAATTGAAAATCCAAAACTATAGAAATGTTGCTCTCCATGTGAGGAACAATGTTAGAGAAGACTCCAGGAGCTAGAAAGGCTAAATCGGAGGTGAAACCGGGCCTGGAGCTCATGAACTTTCACTATTCATCTTTTCTCTTTCCTCTAACTTTTCTCTCATTTTTTTCATAATTTTTCCATTATTTTAGGGAAGATGCATGACTTTATGGAGAGGGAGGAGAGATAATTAGCCAATTTCCCAATTTGCCCTTGGTTTGTGCAAAAACTACCAAGTTGCCATTCGGTTCGATTTCAATCGTCTAGTTTCTCTCCAAGTCTCTCCCTTTCTTTCTTTCTCAACTTGGCTGAAATATGAGGCTTTTAGGAAGGATTAACAGCCTTTAAAATATCTCTTTCCACCTCCATAATAAATACTATTTATTGCCAAACTAACACATAAAGCTATAATTTATGATGAATTTTCTATGGTTATCTTTTGATTTCAAATAAATTTAAATTTTAATATTTAAAATTATGATCAAAACATTCAGATTTTTAGATCTACATTTGGCGAAAAGAAATTCTAGATCCAATTCTTTATTTATTAATTTCATTAAACTATACTTTCTCTAATTTTTATTTTGGGTTAATATAACTTTTGGTCCCTGAAGTTTGATCCAATTTTGGTTTTGGTCCTTCAAGTTTGAAATCAGTGGTTTTGGTCCCTGAAGTTTCACCCAATTTTGGTTTTGGTCCCTCAAGTTTGAAATCGGTGGTTTTGGTCCCTCAAGTTTCATCTGATTTTGGTTTTGGTCCCTTAAGTTTGAAAAAGGACTTGGTGTTTTTCTGGGTCGGGTCGGGTTTCAAAAATGGGTCGCCAAGTCCTTTTCAAACTTGAGGGACTAAAACCAAAATAGGGTGAAACTTCAGGAACAAAAACCACTAATTTCAAACTTGAGGGACTAAAACCAAAATTGGGTGAAACTTCAGGGACCTAAACCATCGATTTCAAACTTGAAGGACTAAAACCAAAATTGGATCAAACTTCAGGGACCAAAAGTTATATTAACCCTTTTATTTTTAACTCAATCTCATAAGTATTCTTAAAAATTAATAAAATTTTTAAAATTTATTGATTATGTGTACAAATAAAATAAATTGACCCAAATTAGCTTGAGAATACTTTAGTCAAATAAGAGGAAAAAGGTTCTATTACATTCATATTAGATATATATTTAAAAAATTTTGCATCATTCCTACATATTGAGTTAAAGAAAGAAAGAATTAAAAATATTTATAATATTGCATCATAAAAAATATTTATAATAAATTATTAATATAATACCTTATAATTATTAACATTCTTCTTTCAAATAGCATGGAGTAAGTCAGTAAGATATTAATATAAATATTATAAATTCCTCTACTCATCAGAAGATAATTGATGTCCAGAACAGATTTTAGAAAATGCAAAGATTTAATATTTTAAATTTGTATAACTCTCAACAAAATAGAAGTATGGGTAGATTCCCAATTGATTTAAAAATAATTTAAAAAAATATTCAAGTTGTTATAATACTCCTAAAAATTGTTATATTTTCAATGGTAAGTAAAACTAACCCAAAAAAGGAGGGAATTCTAAATTAAAAATATATAAATATTTTGTAACTATAAAATCTTAAATAAAGTCTTATGAAATATAAAATCTAAATTGTGTAACACCTAAAAAGTAGACACACCAACCGATTCCCAACCCATTAAAAAAATAAAATTTAAAATATCAAATTTCAAACAAAATCTTTTAGGAACCCTAGAGTGTTTGGCCTTGTCGATCGAGGTCGTTTAAAAGTAACTCGTAAGCACCTTGCATCCCGACTAACATTTAAATTAGAGATCATCAAATGTTTGCAGTAGCGTTACATCGTATATCGACAAAAATATTTGTATCACAAAAATATTTCTGAAACTGATCTTTGAATCACAGATGATCATTTCCATTAAGGCACTATTACAAACAACCTCATGTCCAGACATCACAAAGTTACGTTAGTTAAATGAATGCAACAAAACAAAGCTTGATATAGAACTTTGAGTTGGTTACCATCTCCACGATAAAGGACATGGGAAGGTAAATGGTGTTGAGGCGGAGTACATGTGAGGTGAAGAGTGTAGGGAGAGGAATATGCTCAAGAGGTAGTGGGTTAGTAGTGGGATCGAGAGGTGCAACCTGATAAAATTTCAAAATATTTTGAAACCATCTTTTTAATATATTTATTTTAAAAATATTTTATTTTATATTTTGAATATTTCAAAATATTTTGCAAGTTGTAAATATCTCTCGGATATCTCTCTTTATTTTTTAAACATATTTTACTTATTTTAGTTTTTACGATATTCATATCAATAATACCTTGATATAATTCATATATTTTTGAGAAAAAATAGGCTAAAATATTTTCTAAGTCTAGTCTCTCTATATTCATATGGTTCTAGACTTGCATTTGAGACTTCAACTCCAATGATCACCCAGAAATTCTTGGGCTTGTTACAGCTTAGAATTGATATTCCCAATGCATTCCTAACTTTCTTTATCTCCAGCTTCTTCTCCTATGAACGATCTGTAATAGATAATTATGTGAATTATCTAATAATCCAATTATAATGAAAAATAAGTAACTAAATATACCACATGTGTGGAAGCCATTTTGAGAGAAAGTTTTCATAGTAATGACACGGATTTACCTAGTGATGAGTCCATGACGCTCATATTCAAAGAGGGGCATGCATTGTATAATGTAAGTCTCAAGAGGTATATTTAGGCATGCAGTGGGAATCAATTATTAATGTTGGATTCTACAAACTTTCTTTCAAAATGGTTTGCTTTACGAAGTATCAGCAGAGGATCTGAGATGTCCCATTTGAGACTTAGGGAATAATCAACGATAAGAATTTCATTTGAGGTGAAGAATTTGTTGCATAATGACTAAATATATGGAGAATTTTGTTTTCGTTAAAAACAAAGGAACAACTTACATTTCTCCATAATGAAAGTCTCAAGTGCTATATCATTCGTGCTGTCATGAGTTTGGGTTTAATGAAAAAGAAGTAACTAAATATACCTTGAATATTGACCTAGATGACAAATGCAAAATAACTTCATGGCACTCATATTCAAAAACAAGTAAATGCATGTTTTCAAACTAAATTAGCAATAAGTCGGGTAGAAAAAAACCCAATAGCAAATCTACTAAAACAATAGTGAGATATTGATCATTGATCCAAGTAGCTAGGAGCTATGCACTCAATGACTTAATTTCACATCTCAAAAACCTTACAAATATGATGACCACACCAAGAAAGATTTTTTGGATGCTACATATATAGCTTGTGGAAGATTCAAAACCAATAAATGTAAAATATTGTACAAAACAACAGCCAAACTTACATTTCAGTCATTTGAGACTTCATTGTTTTCTGAAAATACAAGTTGTAAGTATTGTAAGCCATAGAGAGAGAGAGAGAGAGAGAGAGAGAGAGAGGAAAGTTGTCTCTCAATTGCATTTTGATTCATGTGTACAATAGGGATATTTATAGTTGTAAGAAAAATATAAGAGAAGAGGGAGAGATAACTGGCATACCGGGGCGAATCCATGTTCGGATCCGGGTCAAAGTTCCAATGCTTCATAATTGTGCACACACAA
Organism: Inga laurina; assembly: GCA_963855925.1. NCBI lineage: Eukaryota > Viridiplantae > Streptophyta > Magnoliopsida > Fabales > Fabaceae > Inga > Inga laurina. Next base: position 46,968,449 of record OY979713.1, on the reverse strand, counting down.
TTATTAGACTACTAGAGCCTAATTGTGAATTGCACAGTAGATCACCAGAACCAGAAAGATGGTAGGAGAGAAGAGAATTGCCAGAAAACTCAATGGTAGGGGTGAATTGCAATTGAGGAGGCACACTCTTTATAGTGGTTTATGGAGGCCACTAATTAGGAAACATGTGCACTCTTTTTTTCCCTCCAAGACAGCAATTAATTAATTGATTCTCAATTAATTTCCTAATTATGATTATTTGTTCCTCAATTAATGTTACGTGTGTAAATGATCAATTAAATAGTGCAAGTGTACACTGTCGTAATCAAGTAATATAGAAGTGAGTAGAGTATCGTTCCCACGAGGATTGATCACTAAGTACCAAAATTGGTAATTTTAATTCTATTTGGTTGATCGATAAATTGGTGATTGAGATTATAAATAAAAGAAAAATAATTAAATATGCGTGTAGATGATACGAAGACAAATATGAGAAAAAGTCCTAGGGATTAGATTTCACTTAACAAATTCCGGATTGAATCACTTATCTATTCTAGCCCAATTTATTCCACATGATTGATAGTCGAGTTTCCCTAATTTAATTACAAGCCTCTTCCAAGGTCAAGCAATTCTATAATTAATTGCTAATCCAATATATTCCTATATGAATTTAAGCAATTAATTATGCATTAAGATTTATGGAACTCAATAAGACTACACAACTCATATGAATATATTCCTATTTCACATGCAAGTCATGGTTTTAATTATAGGATCTATACACATGCATCTCCTTCCGGTCTCAACATGCATATTGTAATCATTCAAAAGGTGGCCAATCAAATGAAAGCATTAAGAATAATAATTAAAACTCAATCATGAAGGAGAAATTAAAACTAGATTTAATAAGTTAAGATTCAATCCGTCATTAGTAAGCTACGTCATCACCCTAGGAAAATTAAAATTTAGCTCATGATAAAATTAAAAACAACACCAAAATAAATTGACATTATATAAAACTAGAATGAAATCCTTACAAATACTGCATAAAACTTGAATATTAAATTCTCAAACATAAATATACAACCAAAAGATGCATGAAAAATGTAAAAATCTAGCCGTCCCTTTAGGAGGTAAAACCTTCCATGTAGGTGGCATACAAGGAGTAATACAATCCTAAGCCTTCCAAGATGGAGGCATGCAAGAAAATAATACAATACCTAAAATTAATTCCAAGATGATGTAGTAAGTGGAGAAGATATGGAGTAATGAAATGGTGTGTAAGTAGATAAGAGAGAAGAGTAATGGAAATGAAATGGTATGTGTGGAGAGAGTTGAGAGTAATGGATATCAATTGGTGTCTTCAATGTGAAGGAGAGGGTGGCTATATATAGGGAAAAATGGAGTAAGGTAGATGAAGTGGTAGATGAAATGTGATATGTGGATTAGTAGATAGAATGTGGTAGATGAAGTAGTAGGTGAAAAGGAAGATGAAGTGGTAGATGAAATGTGATAGATGAAGTAGTAGGTAGAATGTGGTAGATGAAGTAGTTGGTGAAAAGAAAGATGAATTGGTAGATGAAATGTGGTAGATGAAGTAGTAGGTGAAAAGGAAGATGAAGAGGTAGATGAAATGGTTGGTGGAATGGTAGATGATTCCCTCTTCCAACTTTCAAGCAAAATTCGAAACTCTTGGAGATAGAACTGGAATTTCGTCTCAACATAAAAGTTGTAGAGCTCTTTCTTAGCTTTTTATCCATATAAAGAATGTCCCGATCCGACATCTAGAGCTCCAGATATTGCCTGAAAACTGAAAGAGAGTCTAATTTAGTATTTTCCAAGAAATTCTATTTTATGCCAAAATCATTATTTATTTATTAATAACACCCAAATTTATTAAATTGAGCTTAAATATCATCCATAAAGTCATCATATAAGGGAGAATAAATATGCAAATATTTTACTTATCAAATTCCCCCACACTTAGCTCTTGGACGTCCTCGGACAAGGAATGACTAATAAGTGCTTCCAACAAAATCAGAAGTGTCAAGTCATAAGTAAGAACACAATTGAAAAGTCAAGAGATCATAGTATTCATGAATCAACGAAAATATAAATTGGTAACTTTGTTTGAAAATGAATAAACCGAGTTTGTAAGTGTAACTCATTCTCTCAATCTCTCAAGTGTTTAAGGGTAAGTGTTTCGCTCAAATTCAACCAAAAAAATTGCACTACCATAGGCTTGCTAAAAATCTCAATCTCCACTACCTAATTCACATGCATAATTCAAATCAAAAGGACTTATTAAGGGTTGTAATGTGGTTAAGGTAAAAGAAATGTAAAACATAATATGAAAGGCTATATTTAAGAAATTTAATAGAACAATTGAAAAATGGGCTACTTATAAATTTATCTCATCATAACAACCCACAATTCGAATACTAAATTTTTTTTTTTCTTTTTTTTTTCTTTTTTTTTTCTCAATTTTTTTTTAATTCTTTTTTTTTTCAATTTTTTTTTTTTGCTTGCACTTTTAAAGTTGATGATATATACACCCCCACACTTGTCAAAAGCCCATTTCACAAAAATTTCAAATGCTCTACTAATCTTCCGAATTAGGTAAAAGCATTTGATATATCATTAAAGTATATGTCAATGGGTTGTGAACAAAGAAACAGTCAATGAGGCTCAAAGGGGCTTATCAACGGTATAATTGCAAGGTTGGCTATTTGGCTCTAGCTAAACAAAATGAATGCCTTTATCATCTTTGAACGTGCATGTGAAATGTAATTTCAATCAGATTTGAAGCAAGTTCTAGAGTGACAACTTAATAGGTGAATATCACACATAAGAGAAATAATCATTATAGGCTCAAAAGCTCACGGTTAGGGACTTTCAAACTCAGCTCATTCAATCTCAAAATTCATCACCAATTGTAACAATTAGTTGTTCATTCATGCTATGAAATCTCTAAATTCAATTGATCTATACTCAAAACTTATATACTTCTTAAGATCATTACAAAGCACTTAAATAGGATGACTTTTTTTTTTTTTTTTTTACTTTTACTCTTTTTTTTTTTTTTTAGAATGAACAAAAACATGCAACTACTAAAATGCGTCTCAGGAGTTAAGAATAACTCCTTGCTCTGCCATTTTTTTCATACCCCATGCATCTAATGGTTTTACTAACTAACAAAAGAAAAAACAAATTTTTTTTTTCTCCTCCCCCAACCTAAATCAGACATTGTCCCCAATGTCTTCTAGAGCTCAGAGAAGGTTTTTTTTTTTTTAAACATAAACACATAATAAAGTAAAATCAAAATACTAAGGGTAAAACCAAGAGATTAAGGAAAGTTACAACCGAAGGGTGGTATCTGGGTTCTGCTCCTGACTGCTATCTGAAGATTGCCCACCTATTTGCTTGACGAGTAGATCTGGTTTAGGCTCATAGGTTTGCAGTTGATCGAGCAGCTGATCAGCAGTTGGTGCAGAAATTATGGAATGGCGAGTCGCTTGGGGTATGAATCCTGTTTCCACAGCATGATCAAGAAAAGACAACAGATTATCATAAAAACCATTAACATTTAACAATCCTAATGGCTTTTTGTGATAGTTTAACTTAGCCCAATATGCAACGCTAGAAATGCCATCCAACGTCTCCAAACCACCGGGTAGAGCAATGAAAGCTTGAGCATGGTAGAACATTAGTCCTATTTGTTCAGGCAAGCTCGAAACCTGTAACTCTTGTCCTAAGGAAAAAGTGTGATCTTCCAACTCCTTCACCCTTACACTTAAACCCTTGCTTCCATTCATGGATGCAGAAATGGCCACACTTCCCTTTAGGCCCTGAATGCCTCCTCCGTACACAAAGTTAATTCCTCTGGCAGCTAATCCAACTCCCAATTCATTTGCTGCTGTTATAAACTCTCCTTTCTTGCCCAAATCAGTTTCACCAAAAATGCAAATAGATGTAAATCTACATTTTTGTGAAATACCCTTTTTCTCTTTCTGTCTCTCGGACCCTGTATGCTTACTAGTGGAAGACTGCATATTTACAAGTAGAAGTGTGCATATTTACAAATGAAAGAGTACATATATATAACACTAAAGCAGCGACAACAAAATCATACAAATCACGCATTTTTCAAAAAAGTTTGAAAAACTTCTGACATGAATGACTGGCGTAATTTGCGTGAAGCAAAAGGGAAGAGAAAGTCAAAAGTTACTGACAAGAAAAGACATATTAGACAAAAGCTGCTGAAAAGATAAGATAGATTAGACAAAAGCTACGAAAAAGATAAAATGATTAAACAAAAGCATGATTATGTACAGTAGTTGTGATTTTGGCTCACATCTTCCTCTGGTTTTACGTCCAGAAACGGCTTAAACGCTTTCTATGAATCGAGGATTTGCTTCCCATCCAGTTTTCTTATAAACTGGCAAACAGGGTCTTTTAACGTCAGATTCCCAAGACGATAGCGCTCCTTTTCTCTGTTGAATATGTCTGCTAAATCAAGAAGAATACGATGAACATCACCACTCGGATGCGTCTCAAGAGTTTGAATGATATCATCCAGTGACTCCTTACTCAGCCCATCCTTTATAAATTTAATTTTATCTTCTCGATTTACAGAAACCATACCTTTACTCCTACAGCGCTGATCACAATTCCATCTTGCACATTTATAGCAAACGTTCATCCTTTTAGCTCTTCTCTTTTTAGAGTAAGAACTTCTTCCCATTCCTGGCAAAGGTTTAACAAATGAATTATGAATCTCACCTGCTAAACGTACCTTAGCTTCAATGATCCAGCGTACGTCCTCAGGAAGGCCCAAACGATTGAATATCATCATCCTTTCAAGTCGACTGTTATAGATCTTCCTGAGCACATCTTTGGGAAGAGTTGGGAACCTGTTCTTAAGATTTGCAAGGGATTCCTCCATGGTAACTTAAAATGAAATTGATGATGACTAAAATTCTCAACCTAGTGCAGTGTGTTTCGTTGAGTAGGAAAGAAATTTGAGAGAGTAGGAAAGAAGTTTTGAGAGAGTAGGAAAGAAATGAGTGAGTAGAAAAGAAGTTTTGAAAGAGTAGGAAAGAAATTTTGGGTTTGCCTCCCAAATAGCTGCCCTTCTTTAACGTCTTTAGCTAGACAAATATCAAACCAAAATAATAATAATAATAATAATAAAATAAAATAAAATAATTTTTTTTTTTAAATTTTTATTTATTTATTTTTTCTTTTTCTTTTTTTTTTTTAAAAATAATTACTAGATTGAGGACTTACCTGTTGGTTCCTCAAACATGATGACAGATTTCAAAGTGTTGAGTGCACCTTCATTGTATTCTTTGAGCCTTTGCCCATTCACTTTGAATTTTCGATCACCATCTTGAATCTCCACAGTTCCATATGGCCATACTTGAATCACAGTAAAAGGACCTGACCACCTTGATCTCAGCTTTCCTGGAAAGAGCTTTAATCTTGAGTTATATAAAAGCACTTTTTGTCCCGGTGCAAACTCTCTCTTCAAAATTCTTCTGTCATGCCACATTTTTGTCTTCTCCTTGTATAACTTTGAATTTTCATAAGCTTGTTGTCTGAATTCTTCAAGCTCATTGAGTTGGAGAAGCCTTTTCTCACCAGCTGCCTTTAAGTCAAAATTTAATGCTTTTACTGCCCAATATGCTTTGTGCTCCATTTCTACTGGAAGATGGCATGCTTTTCCATAGACCAATTGATATGGGGATGTACCAATTGGTGTCTTGAAGGCAGTTCTATAAGCCCAGAGTGCATCATCTAACTTTTGAGCCCAGTCCTTCCGATTGGAATTCACTGTCTTCTCTAAGATCCACTTCAGCTCTCTGTTTGAGATTTCCACCTGCCCGCTAGTTTGTGGATGATATGGAGTTGCAACCTTATGAGTTACTCCATATTTAGCTAACACAGACTGAAGTTGCTGATTGCAGAAATGCCTTCCTCCATCATTGATAATAGCTCTAGGCACCCCAAATCTTGAAAAAATATTCTTCCTCAAGAACTTCACAACTACTCGAGAATCATTTGTAGGAAAGGCAGCTGCTTCAACCCACTTGGAGACATAATCAACAGCTACTAAAATGAACTGGTTACTAAATGAAGATGGAAAAGGCCCCATAAAATCGATCCCCCATACATCAAAAAGTTCAACTTCTAAGATGTTGGTTAAAGGGGCTTCATGTCTCCTTGAGATATTTCCCGTTCTTTGACATCTGTCACAGGTTGCCACAAGTCTGTGAGCGTCCTTGAAGAGTGTAGGCCAGTAAAATCCTGATTGAAGGACTTTAGCAGCTGTTCTATTTGCTCCAAAATGACCACCATATGGGGATGAATGGCAGTGATTTAAGATGCTGTCCATTTCTTCTTCAGGAACACATCGCCTGATAATTCGATCTGGGCTTAGTTTGTATAAGAACGGATCCTCCCAAAAGTAATGTCTTACATCAGCCAGAAACTTCTTCTTTTGCACTTTAGAAAGTTCATAAGGCATAACTCCGCTTGCCAAATAATTCACAAAATCAGCATACCAGGGAGTAGGTTGTGCCTGCATGCTAAAAAGTTGCTCATCTGGGAAATTCTCCTGGATTGGTGATTCTTTCTTTCGTTCAGGTGGTTCTAACCGAGAAAGATGATCTGCAATGAGATTCTCGGTCCCTTTTTTGTCTTTGATCTCCAAGTCAAATTCTTGTAGTAGAAGCACCCATCTGATCAGTCTGGGCTTTGCATCTTTCTTCTCAATCAAGTATTTGATTGCTGAGTGGTCTGTCCAGACAATGACCTTTGACCCGATCAAGTATGCTCTGAATTTGTCAAATGCAAACACTACTGCTAATAGCTCCTTTTCTGTTGTTGCATAATTCAGTTGTGCTTCTGAGAGTGTCCTGCTGGCATAATAGATGGCATGAAAGATCTTGTTTCTTCTTTGGCCTAAAACAGCTCCAACTGCATAATCACTTGCATCGCACATCATCTCGAATGGAAGATTCCAATCTGGAGCTATGATAACTGGTGCAGAAGTCAAGGCACTTTTTAGAGTTTGGAAGGCTGATAAGCACTCCTTATTAAACATAAAGGGAGTGTTTTTCTCCAACAGCATGCAAAGTGGCTTTGTGATTTTTGAGAAGTCCTTGATGAATCTTCTATAGAAGCCAGCATGTCCCAAAAAACTCCGAATACCCTTTATTGAGGAAGGAGGTGGTAGCTTTTGAATTGTTTCAATCTTAGCTCGGTCCACTTCAATGCCTTGATCAGATACCTGGTGACCCAGCACGATTCCTTCTTTCACCATAAAATGGCATTTCTCCCAATTTAGAACCAAGTTTGTCTCCACACAACGTTGCAAGACTTTTGCCAAATTTGAAAGACAATGATCAAATGATTCTCCAAAAACTGAAAAATCATCCATAAATACCTCAATGAACCTTTCTACCATGTCTGAGAAGATAGCCATCATACTTCTTTGAAATGTTGCTGGTGCATTACATAGACCAAATGGCATCTTTCTGAAGGCAAAGGTACCATATGGACATGTAAAAGTTGTTTTCTCTTGATCCTCTGGTGCAATTGTAATTTGATTATATCCTGTGTACCCGTCCAGGAAACAATAATAGGCTTTCCCTGCTAGTCTGTCAAGCATCTGATCTATAAATGGCAAAGGGAAGTGATCTTTTCTGGTGGCTTTATTGAGCTTTCTGTAGTCGATGCACACTCTCCATCCATTCACCGTTCGTTGTGGAATCAGTTCATTTTTCTCGTTGGGCACTACTGTCATTCCACCTTTCTTTGGCACAACTTGAACTGGACTTACCCATTGACTGTCAGAGATTGGGTAGATTATGCCAGCATCCAGCCACTTTATTACCTCCTTTCTCACCACCTCCTTCATATTTGGATTGAGTCTTCTCTGGTGCTCAACTGTGGGCTTGTAGTTGTCCTCCATCAAGATCTTATGCATACATATTGAAGGACTAATCCCTCTTATATCAGCTATTGACCATCCAAATGCTGTTTTATGCTCCCTTAGGACTCTTAATAACTTTTCTTCTTCATCAGGAGTAAGAGCAGCTGAGACAATTACTGGAAGTGTTGAATTTCCTCCCAGATATGCATACTTCAAATGGGATGGCAGTACTTTCAACTCCAAAACTGGTGGTTTCTCTGTTGATGGCACCGGCTTACTCGGCCTTTCCCCCAAATCTTCAAATGGTTTCTTGATAAAAATTGGGGAATTTGCTTCAAGGTACTTTATCTGCTCCAAGATGTCTGGATTAGTAGATTTTGATACATCTACCATTCCCATTGCTAGTGGTTGATCCATGCAGATTTCATTCACCACATCTTTTGTGCAACTGGTCAATGCATCGACTCTGTAGCAGGTGTCACTTTCATCTGGAAAGGATAAAGCCTTGAAAATGTTGAAGGATACTTGATTATCTTGAACTCGTAGGGTTAACTTCCCCTGTTGCACATCTATTAACGTTCTCCCAGTTGCTAGGAATGGCCTCCCAAGAATGATAGGAATTTCTTGGTCTTCTTCCATATCGAGTATTATGAAATCAGCTGGGAATATGAGTTTGTCCACCTTCACCAGAACATCTTCTAAGACACCCCTCGGATGTTTTATTGATCGGTCAGCCAGTAGTAATGAAACTGTGGTTGGCTTCACCTCTCCAAGACCAAGTTTGTCGTATACAGATAGAGGCATGAGATTTACACTTGCTCCAAGATCACAAAGTGCTCTTTCAAAGTGACATTGACCGATGGTGCAAGGTATGCAGAAGCTTCCTGGATCTTTTAGCTTTGGAGGTAATTTCTTTTGGAGAATAGCGCTGCACTCCTCAGTAAGTGCAACTGTTTCAAATTCCTCAAGCTTACGCTTATTTGAGAGAATGTCCTTCATGAATTTTGCATAACTAGGCATTTGAGCAAGAGCGTCTGCAAAAGGAATGTTGATGTGCAACTTTTTGAAAACCTCCAGAAACTTTGCAAACTGCTTGTCTAGCTTTGCCTTTGCAAGTCTCTGAGGGTATGGAACTGGTGGTACATATGGAGGAGGATTGTCTGGAAAGCTGATTCTTCCTGGTATCACATTATCCTCCTTCTGCTCTTCTCCGCTTTCTTTCTTTTCTCCGTCATCCTTCTTGATTACAGGATCTTTCAATTCTTTACCACTTCTTAGTGCAACGGCCTTCACATGTTCTTTTGGGTTTCTTTCTGTGTCACTTGGTAGAGTTCCTGGTTGCTTGGAATTCAGCATATTTGCAATTTGGCCCATCTGGATCTCCAAGTTCTTTATTGAGGCTTCTTGGGTTTTGATTGTTGCCTCAGTCCTAGCCATGAATTGAGATGTATTCATGGTTAGTTGAGCCAATGCATCCTCCAAATTCACTTTCTGTTGTGGTGGATTTGGTTGTTGAAAAGCTTGCTGCTGGAAGTTCCCTTGCGGCTTGAATGCATTTTGATTATTCCTCCAACTAAAGTTTGGATGATTTCGCCAACCTGGATTGTAGGTGTTTGAGAATGGATCATTCCTTTGATTTCCGATGAAATGAGCTTGCTCCGGCATGGATGAGTGTCCTTCTTGACATTGTGTGCTCATATGAGGTCCTCCACATTGATCACAAGCTTCAGTAGGAGTGGTGATTACATTTGCTTGGGTTGACAATGATCCTACTTGCTTGGATATAGATGCAACCTGAGAAGACAAAGTGTTAAGGACATCCAGCTCGTATACTCCAAGTGCTTTCTTTGAATTGCTACGTTCAGAAGGCCATTGATATGCATTGGCTGCCATCTCCTCAAGTAGATTGTAAGCATCATCTATATTTTTTCCCATTAAAGATCCTCCAGCGGCAGCATCTACAAGAATTCTGGATATGTGCGTCATCCCACTATAGAAAGTTTGCAGTTGCCACCAATTTGGTAACCCATGATGAGGACATCTCCTTAGCAACTCCTTGTATCTTTCCCATGCTTCATAGAGGCTTTCTTGTTCATGCTGGGTGAATGAGGCAATTTCATTCCTCATTTTAGCAGTTTTTGCTGAAGGAAAGAATTTCTCCAAGAATTTCTGCGCCATGATCTCCCATGTAGTTATGCTTCCCACTGGTAGTGATTGTAACCAATTCTTAGCCTTATCCCTGAGTGAGAAAGGGAAAAGTCTAAGTCTAATGGCATCATCAGTAACACCATTATGCTTGAATGTGTCGCAGATTTCAAGGAAGTTGGCTATATGTGCATTAGGATCTTCTATTGGTGAACCACCGAACTGGTTTGCTTGCATCATCTGGATAATTGCTGGCTTGATTTCAAAGTTGTTAGCTGCTACTGGTGGTCTTGTGATTCCAGAATTTGTCCCCATGACTGTTGGTGTTGCATAGTCACGGAGTGTTTTGGTATCTGTTGTTCCTCCCTCCGGATTTGCCATCGGATTGCTTAGGATTGAAGTAGACTGCTTTCGAACTTTTCGATTTCTTCGACAAGTTCTTTCGATCTCCGAATCAAAAGGCAACAGTTCAGTCTCCTTCGATCTGGTCATACACTAAGCAAAAGCCTGAAAAGAAACACAAGACACCAAGAAGAAAAATAAATGCAATATGAAGACCAAATTAGTATTAAAATTACTTGGTATTGATATTAATGACAACAATCCCCGGCAACGGCGCCAAAAACTTGTTACGTGTGTAAATGATCAATTAAATAGTGCAAGTGTACACTGTCGTAATCAAGTAATATAGAAGTGAGTAGAGTATCGTTCCCACGAGGATTGATCACTAAGTACCAAAATTGGTAATTTTAATTCTATTTGGTTGATCGATAAATTGGTGATTGAGATTATAAATAAAAGAAAAATAATTAAATATGCGTGTAGATGATACAAAGACAAATATGAGAAAAAGTCCTAGGGATTAGATTTCACTTAACAAATTCCGGATTGAATCACTTATCTATTCTAGCCCAATTTATTCCACATGATTGATAGTCGAGTTTCCCTAATTTAATTACAAGCCTCTTCCAAGGTCAAGCAATTCTATAATTAATTGCTAATCCAATATATTCCTATATGAATTTAAGCAATTAATTATGCATTAAGATTTATGGAACTCAATAAGACTACACAACTCATATGAATATATTCCTATTTCACATGCAAGTCATGGTTTTAATTATAGGATCTATACACATGCATCTCCTTCCGGTCTCAACATGCATATTGTAATCATTCAAAAGGTGGCCAATCAAATGAAAGCATTAAGAATAATAATTAAAACTCAATCATGAAGGAGAAATTAAAACTAGATTTAATAAGTTAAGATTCAATCCGTCATTAGTAAGCTACGTCATCACCCTAGGAAAATTAAAATTTAGCTCATGATAAAATTAAAAACAACACCAAAATAAATTGACATTATATAAAACTAGAATGAAATCCTTACAAATACTGCATAAAACTTGAATATTAAATTCTCAAACATAAATATACAACCAAAAGATGCATGAAAAATGTAAAAATCTAGCCGTCCCTTTAGGAGGTAAAACCTTCCATGTAGGTGGCATACAAGGAGTAATACAATCCTAAGCCTTCCAAGATGGAGGCATGCAAGAAAATAATACAATACCTAAAATTAATTCCAAGATGATGTAGTAAGTGGAGAAGATATGGAGTAATGAAATGGTGTGTAAGTAGATAAGAGAGAAGAGTAATGGAAATGAAATGGTATGTGTGGAGAGAGTTGAGAGTAATGGATATCAATTGGTGTCTTCAATGTGAAGGAGAGGGTGGCTATATATAGGAAAAAATGGAGTAAGGTAGATGAAGTGGTAGATGAAATGTGATATGTGGATTAGTAGATAGAATGTGGTAGATGAAGTAGTAGGTGAAAAGGAAGATGAAGTGGTAGATGAAATGTGATAGATGAAGTAGTAGGTAGAATGTGGTAGATGAAGTAGTTGGTGAAAAGAAAGATGAATTGGTAGATGAAATGTGGTAGATGAAGTAGTAGGTGAAAAGGAAGATGAAGAGGTAGATGAAATGGTTGGTGGAATGGTAGATGATTCCCTCTTCCAACTTTCAAGCAAAATTCGAAACTCTTGGAGATAGAACTGGAATTTCGTCTCAACATAAAAGTTGTAGAGCTCTTTCTTAGCTTTTTATCCATATAAAGAATGTCCCGATCCGACATCTAGAGCTCCAGATATTGCCTGAAAACTGAAAGAGAGTCTAATTTAGTATTTTCCAAGAAATTCTATTTTATGCCAAAATCATTATTTATTTATTAATAACACCCAAATTTATTAAATTGAGCTTAAATATCATCCATAAAGTCATCATATAAGGGAGAATAAATATGCAAATATTTTACTTATCAATTAACAAATCCATAATTATAGCTGAATTATTCCCCAATCTGCAATTAATGCTAATTTTATTCTTATTTGATTAGGCTACTTGTATCCTAATCAAATAGTCTGGCCCATGAAGGGCGGACTTGGACCCAAAGTCCAACAATAGTAGTATGTTTCCTACCCAACACCTACCTAACACTACCAAACAACCTACCTAACATTACCTAACATGATACCAACCTAACATTACCTAACACTCCCCCTCAAGTTGGAATATAGATATTAATCATGCACAACCTATTACAAAGATACTCAACCCGAGTATCATTTAGGGCTTTAGTTAATGAGTCACCCAATTAATCACTAGACCTCACATGTCCTATAGAAATGAAGTTTTTCTTGATATTATCCCGTATAAAGTGACAGTCAATCTCAATGTATTTCGTTTATTCATGAAACATAGAATTGGAGGCTAAGTGCATAGTAGCTTTGTTATCACACCACAGTTTCGCAAGTAATGACATGGTAAGACCAACCTCCTTCATTAACTGTTAAATCCACACAATTTCCTGTACTGACTGAGCTATGGCTTTATACTTAGCTTTTGTACTAGATCATGAAACCACATCCTTCTTCTTGCTCCTCTAAGACACTAAATTTCCACCTACAAACACGCAGTATCTGGTGGTAGATCTCCTGGTAGCCTTTGACTATGCATGATCTATATCACAAAAACACTCAATCTCTTTATGGCCATGATTTGTGTAAAGTATACCATGACTAGGTGAGCCCTTCAGGTAATGTAAGACATCCTCCAGCTTCTCACTAAGCAACGGTCGGTGCTATTATGAATTGGCTAAGTACACTCATTGGAAAGGTCATATCAGGGAGAGTCACTGTGAGATAGTACAACTTCCCAATCAATCTACGATATCTCTCAGGGTAGGCAAATGCCTTGATCTTCTCAGTTACATCCTCTTCAAAGAAGACAAAGGCATATGACTTAGGCGACAATGAATATTAAAAGGAGAGGAATGACCAGAGCAAGAAACAAAATGCTGCACCTAATCGTCAAGGAAGTAATGGCCTCCATATTCACATCCATTACCAATAATACACATTGTCGTAAGATCCTAAACAAATAATGGTCAGGGAAAAGTGAGATAAAGCAGTTTAATTGGCGAGTAAGCTTGCTAGGAGACAGAAGGTTAAAGGTAAGGTTAGGAACATTAAGAATAGATGATAAGGAAACAGATGGGGTAGGGGTGACAATGCTAAATCTAAGGATACGGGAGTAAGAACCACTAGCAATTGTTATCGAAGAGGGGTTGGGATTAGGTGTATATGTAGAGAATAAATGATGGTTACCTGTCATGTGATCAGTGGCACTGGAATCGATGATCCAATTTGAGGAAGAAGTAGTAAGGCATAAATCACTGTTACCTATAGCAAGTGCAGTTGGTGTTGATGGAGCATTATCAGAGTTATCAGAAGCTCAGGCCATATGATTAGTGTAACCCCCTCCGTAATTATATCCGAAATAAGCGATTAAAGTGAAATAGAGATTAATAATAATCAAAATTCATTTAAAATCCTATCCTTGAGATAGGGTTTTCACAAATACCTTTTGAAATCTAATTAACTTGGTCTCATATTCACATTTCGAATACAATTACTACGTGAAGATAAATCACATTCATATAAATATCAGAGTGCACAACATAATCATCCCGGCAATCCCGGGTACATACCTTCACTAAAAATACACAGGGCATAATTGCCCATTACAATTCGTCAAATGGGGATTACACAATCTCATCTCAAATTTATGACCCTATATTCAACCGAATCATATACAGTCTTCACAACTCATTGATAACCAACTACCAACTCTCATCACAAAGGAATCCTAACCGCTCCCTGCATGAGGCACTTGCCCTGTCTAAATTGTTGGTAGGGGAGGGTGAGATTCGAGAGAATCTCATTAGGGAAACATTATCAATATGTAGGCAAGATAAGTGTTTAATGCATGACATGCTTGCATCACATAACTCATGCACACATACAATGACGAATCTATAAGCTCAATGATTCGAACGATACACATATGGCCATAGCATATATTGAAACATAGCGTTAAATCATTCATACATGTTCCACATAATCAAGCAAAACAATAACATACATCAACACATTAATACAGTTATCAGAGCATGCAGGAGAGATAAGTTCCCAACCTCTAGTATTTTCTCCTCGATTTGCGTGCCAGAAATTCAGGGTTTCACATTCGATCCTACAATGTCAAATATACTATTTAGACACTTCCATAGTGTTTTTAGGGGTTATATGAGGCTATATTGGAAATTTACTAAAATACCCCTAGGGACCCGACTCGGCCGTACCCGGTCCGGCTGTACTTTTCTTGAAATTTTGACATAGGCTATTCTAACATATTTTCACCCAAGGAATCCATTTCCGGGCTTAGAATTATCAAATTCAATGTCAATTTACAAATTTGCCCTTGGCAGCCCTACTTTAAGGGTTTCAGGGGCGTTTTCGTAATTATGCTTTTTCGACCTGTTCCAAAAACTTGACCAACTGTAACCCCACCTAATTTTCACTCCTGAACTCAATGGAACCATCAAATCATTGAAAATCCAACTCTAAGACCCATTTATAGCCATAACCAAAATATACAAGTACTCCAGGGAAAATTGGGGTTTTTCGGTTTCGGCTCCGTAAACGTATTTCTTTCTACTCCTAACCACTTTATTAACCATTACATTAGGTTACAACTAACATTAAGACCCAATTTGGGCAGCATAACCCCTAGGCCATGTCATTTCCAAACTTTAAAACCAATGACAATCCAGCAAAATTTCACCGATTAAATTGCCCACAACAGCCAGAATAAGCAATATACGAAAGTTTGGAAGTTACCTCAAGCTCCTAATAGCTTCTCCTTGACTTGCCTGAAAACCCTAGCCTCTTGAACACCAAATTTGCTTCTCAAACACCTTAAATAACATAGAAGAGAAGCTTAGGAACAAGGTTATACGCGTTAGGAGCTAGATCGTCGGAGAAATGAGCTTACCTAACGAGATTTCTTCCTCTTTCTCTCTCTAAAGATCCCATATGCTCTCTCTCTATTTCATCTGTTCTCAGCGTCGGAAATGAGGAGGAAGAAGGAAAAAATAGTTTAATAACATATCCCATGCTTATGTCATCAATGTAACATGATGATGTCATAATTCTCAATTTTCGGATTTTTGGCAGATTTCTGCCCAAACTTTGCAAAATCATAACTAATTCTAGAAAAATCGAAATGAGGTGATTCTAAAGCTAAATGAAACTTATTTAAGTCCTCTTTATAGGAAAAATATTTACCAATACTAGAAATCACCACATAATTCCAGAATTACACAAATTTCATCACTGCCCCAAAACAGAGTCTATTTTTGACCTCAAACTTTGGCCAGTCATATCTCCCATTTCCCAACATGAAATGGCACAAATTATATGTCCATGTTGAAGCTTGGGATGTTCAATTTAAGACTGGAAAGTTTCATAATTTTAAGACATCATTTGCCTAGTAAAAACTTCCACACGAGAAGATTGCCCAGACAGAATTCACACTGGACAGCATTTCCAGTTTTGCAACCAATGTGTCCAATCCAATTTAAATCAATTCCAATGATTAAATATCACAACATGACACCATTTCCATCACAATACCCCATTCAATTCTTCCCTCTATTCTAAGTCAATTTGGATGTTAATCCATAATTGAACTCAAATACAGGGTTTTGGCGTTGCTCATAATACAAGCGACTACAATCCACTTTATATTCTCTAAAAGGGTTCATTAATCACTAACCATGTCCACTTTTGTAGTCATTAACCCCTAATCACAATTTGGGATCTTCTTAAATCGGGGCTTAGCAATCCACTAATCTCAGGCTTATTCTCTAAGCTCAAGTCTCAAAATTTGGGGTATTACATCAGCACCACTATGTTGCAGCTTATTTTGCAACTTCTGACAGTAACGTTTTGTATGACTAGATTCCTTACAATAGAAGCAGACAACCCCACAGTACTTGAGTTGCCTTGTCGAGGGAAACTTAGGTTTCGGTTATCAGTAGAAATAGGGTTCAATGTACTATTGCCTTGTTTCAAGAAGCCCCGGTTCCGGTTATCAGTAGGGCCACAGCCAGCTAGAGTACTATCTTTAGGATTAGAAGCCGGTTGAGATATACTATTTGTGCGAAGCACATGAGAGTACACATCCTGAAGTGAAGGAAGCTTAGAGCTAGACAATATCTGGGATTGAACTATCTAATATGCAGGATCAAGAGTGGTAGGGAAGCTAATGATCGCATGTTTTTCTATATTATCAACTTGTTTTAAAGGTCAATTGTCAGTGGCATTAACCTTCGCATTTCCTTATA
Source organism: Inga laurina (assembly GCA_963855925.1). Classification (NCBI taxonomy): domain Eukaryota; kingdom Viridiplantae; phylum Streptophyta; class Magnoliopsida; order Fabales; family Fabaceae; genus Inga; species Inga laurina. The sequence continues at coordinate 46,951,638 of OY979713.1, read as the reverse complement.
CATTTGTTTAAAATCCATGAAGAAATTCTTCCCGGGGGCCCTACTATTCAACACGATAAAAACCTTTACAGACTTCATTAATGAGAGTGATGTTCCCTTTTCTAAAATATAGGAACTCCAGATAGTCCATAATTTCTTTAACAATATTACAATGACTAACAGAGGGGAGAATGTCACTCTCGATAGAATTCTGAATTTACAAGAATAACCAGGCAATAGCTGCTGAGGCCTAAGCCAATTTAGGATCGTCCTTCGGAGGAGCCTCAGTTAAATGACCATCTTTTTCAATACTCAGTAAGTACATGCAAATGGTTTTGCTCCAGTCTGAATAGTTTTCCAGTTGAACTTATTATGATCAGTAATTTTATTCGAAACCGGAATGATCTCAGTAGAAATACTAGACTTAGATTCACCATTATGAAAAAAAACAAAGAACATCAAAGAACAAGAGAAAGACACCACCAAAGAACTTCTCAAACAACCAAGTTTCACCATAAAACAAATGTCAAGAGTATATCCAAATAACTGTGGGAAAGGCTCCAATAATAATAAAGCACAAGAAGAGCCAAAGAAAACAACCCCAAGACCAGATTATAACACAACAACCTGAAATGAACAAGGCAATAGTAACACCCATGTTTTGAAAGCATATAGATGGCACAAGTGTAGTAATATCTTTAAAAAGGAGACCAGTAATCTCTTGTAAACAGCGGAAGTCCCAATTTCAAGCAGAGTGTGGAGCTGTACTTGAATGGGTTTTCAAAAATCTTTTCAAAAATCATTTTCAGATTAGGTCTCATATTATTTTATGATTTATTTTAAGCCATCCGTTTTAGGTTCATTTCTTCATATCAGAGTGTTTACTAATAAGTTCTCTGCTGAAACCCAAGCTACTATGTTTAATTAACGGCCATAGGTGGACGGCTGTCCACTACTGGTACGAATGTCGTTGCGCGTTCACTTATACATAGGCACTTACATACATGTTAGTACGAGACTGAACACACTTAAATACAAATTACATAAAATCTCCAAAATAGATAACTAACAGAAAACTAAATTCTAAGTCCTTTGCTTCATTCGCCCGTGTTTACCTTCTTACCTGAGGAACTACTTGCCCGAGCTGAAAATTTGTTTTGGGAAAACAGGGTGAGATTCAATGAATCTCAGTAGTAACAGATATCACTCATATAAAATGCATATATATCATGCCATGTCAACCAAAATTACAGTACAATCAACATAATCAATATTTAGAGATAAATTCTCAATATGCAGAAAGCATAAAGTTACCAATTCAAGGACAACCGTCCCTTGCCACAGCGTTGGGAAATTCTACTGGACCTGAGCCCTTCTCATCTGAATGCTTAAAATTCACGATGGTACAAACATGCATATAACATATTACATAGTATGTGAGGGATAAGTTACTACCTGACAATTTTTCCAAATCTTGATCTTGATTGATGTGCTTTGAACGTCCTGGGCAAGTGTCAAATCCTATAAATTATAATTTACAGGCAATGAGTTATTTCTTAGTCCAAATCTTCATAAATTATTCTCTTATGTTGGTTACCATTAGGGTCACTACATTAGGCCCAATATGAAGCTAATGAGCTCAAGCTACTCCAAATGCTTAACTTAACTCTTAAATGTCCAATTTTATTACAAAAACTCTTTGCTTTGAATTTTCGCACAATTACCAAAAGCCGGCAGATTTTTCACTGAACTTTGAAAAATCATAACTAATTCTAGAAAAATTGAATTGGGGTGATCCAAAATTCTGTATAACCCTTATTGAGTCTATTTTAAGTGAAAAGTACTTTCAGTAGCCGGAAGACTGCACACACTTCCCAGTTTTTCTTTTTCTCCCTGCTGCCAGAAAATCTGACCAGTTTTAATGGTCTACTTCAAACATTCATAACTCCTAGTATACTTATCGAAATTCTTCATAATACCTATCAAATTAAAGGCCTATAAGTGTACTTTAATTCTGGAAAATATCATAATCAAAAGATGAATTTTGGACAGTGAAAGTTTTGCCACAACAAAACTGCCAGACAAAAACGCACACTGGCAACTTTGTTGCACAAGTAGACTTAATTTCCAATTTTTGAATCTTTAAACCAGTTTGTCAAAAATTATAACCAGAGCCTATTCCCACACAATTTTTGGTGTAGAATCCAATGGAAAACTCAAAAATACCAAAATCAAATTATTTCTACCAGATTTAGCCCCCAACCGAAATCTGCCTCCCAAAACAAAAATTCCACTTTGTGATTTTAACTACCAACAAGTCTAATACTTCTCCAAACATCATATATCACCTTATATATGATTAAAACATCTTCCTTCTTCAAAAACACCCCTTGAATGAAATACATGAGTGGTTGAAGAGCTAAGAAAAACTCAATGAAATCACAAAGTATTCAGTTCAAAAGAAAGCCTACGCTTACCTCTTCGCGTTTCTACAAGTGGTTCGGTATTCCAGCGCACTCTGGTAGACTAATTGGCACAAAACACCTCAGATGAGAAATCTAAGACCATAGAATTGAAGCTTATAGTGAGTAGAGGGAGTTTCCTGAAGGACTTACTGGACAATAACGGTGATTCAGGGTTGAAATCGGCTCAGTAGTCAAGAAAACTCACTATTCACTCCTCCTTCTCTCTTCTTGTGTTCTTAAGCTTAAGAAATCTGATTCCTCTTTCTCTTTCCATGCTTGCACGAAATTTTGCCATTTAATTAGGCATGGATGGTTGTGATTTAATCACATAAAATGATCTCATCTCATCTTGCCACATTTCACAAGTTTAATGCTTAAGAGTGCCATGTAACCCCCTCCGTAATTATATCCGAAATACGCGATTAAAGTGAAATAGAGACCAATAATAATCAAAACTCATTTAAAATCCCATTCTTGAGATAGGGTTTTCACAAATACCTTTTAAAATCTAATTAACTTGGTCTCATATTCACATTTCGAATACAATTACTACGCGAAGATAAATCACATTCATATAAATATCAGAGTGCACAACATAATCATCCCGGTAATCCCGGGTACATACCTTTGCTAAAGATACACGGGGCACAATTGCCCATTACAATTCTTCAAATGGGGATTACACAATCTCATCTCAAATTTATAACCCTATATTCAACTGAATCATATACAGTCTTCACAACTCATTGATAACCAACTACCAACTCTCATCTTGAAGGAGTCCTAGCCGCTCCCTCCACGAGCCACTTGCCCTATCTAAATTGTTGGTAGGTGAGGGTGAGATTCAAGAGAATCTCAGTAGGGAAACATTATCAATATGCAGGCAAGATAAGTGTTTAATGTATGACATGCTTGCATCACATAACTCATGCACACATACAATGACAAATATATAAGCTCAATGATTCGAACGATACACATATGGCCATAGCATATATTGAAACATAGCTTTAAATCATTCATATATGTTCCACATAATCAAGAAAAGCAATAACATGCATCAACACATTAATACAGTTATCAGAGCATGAAGGAGAGATAAGTTCCCTACCTCTTTCCACGTGTGCTCCAGCACTGGCTACTCACGATCCGACGAACATTGCACCACGATTAGGGTGAATATCCAACCCTATAACCAAAATCATGGACATAGGGTCAATCCCTTTTCCAATTCCTCAACATACAAACACTTAATGTTGGTTATCATTTAACACCTTTAGGTGGCTACTCAAAGCCCAAACACATGCCTAAAGGGTTGGGAGAAACTATACCAAGAATCACCTTTCAAAAGTACCAAAATACTGATTTTTTAGGGTTGACCACAGCCAAAAACTGCTCAGAAACATTTGGGCAGCGGCCCAGAATCCTTTTGGCCACGGCCAAGAAAATCCTATTTCTTGGCTGAACTTCCAAAACTCATAACTAATTCCACAAAAATCGAAATGAAATGATTCCAAAGGCAAATGAAAGCTATTTAAGTCCTCTTCATAGGAAAAATATGGGTCATTACTGGAATTCACCATAAAAATACAGAATTCCCCAAAATTCAAGACTGTCCCAAAACAGAGTTCATTTTCGACCTCAAACTTTGGACAGCCATATCTTCCAGTTCCCAAAAAGAAATGGCATAAATTATATGTCTATTTTGAAGCTTGGGATGTGAAATTTAAGAATGGAAAGTTTCAGAATTTTATAACATCATTTGGTCATTCAAAATGACAACACAAACAGACTGCCCAGAAAGAATTTCCAATGGACAGCATTTCCAGTTTTGCAACCAATGTATCCAATCCAATCCAAATCAATTCCAATGATTAAATACCACAACATGACACCATTTTCAACATAAAACAATATCCAATTCCATCATTTACATTCCACATAAAAATACCACAAAACAAGGGCAAAATTCACAATTCACAATACTCCACCAAAAACCACAATCAATAGATCAAAAGGAAGCAAACACTCACCTCTTCCTCTTTCCCAAACCAATTCCTTGATTCTCTATCTTTCCACTTTTCCTCAAGCTATCAAACACCTCCAATCAAGAATCTAAAACCATAGAGATGAAGCTCTCATCAACATGATCAAGATTAATGAAGAGGATTTAGCCATTAGAGGCCAATTAGAGCACCATACCTTGAATTTCTTCTTTCTCTTTCCACTTTGAGCTAAGCGAAAATGGAGGCTTTGGAGAGATGAAGAGGGTGTTGAATTAGATCAGTTTTTGGGCAATTAGGCCCCCCAAAAAGGTCCAAATAAGGGAGAGAGAAGAGAGGAAGAGTGTTGAATCTTTGACCCAAGATCAAGGGTCCAAAACTTGCCAAGTGTCACTCTCTTGTTCCATCAACCATGAGTTCACATAGGCACACCACATGGGATTCCACCCTTTGATCTCAACACAAATCAATCCTAACCATTGATCTTAAAGTTACCAATGACTTTTCTCTTTGGTAACCAATCAATCGGTCGGTAACTTTACCGTTTTGCCCCTGATTATGGCAATTCACACTGAATCACCACCAAATACATTTTCTCATTCATTTACACCATATTATGCACCCTACCTCTATTTTAAGTCAATTTAGAGGTTAATCCATAATTGAACTCAAATACAGGGTTTCGGTGCTGCTCATAACACAAGCAACTACAATCCACTTTATATTCTCCAAAAGGGTTATTTATCACTAACCACCTCCACTTTTTGAATTATTTCTCTTAATCACAATTTGGGATCTTGCTAAACTGGGGCTTAGCAGTCCACTTATCTCAGGCTTATTCTCTAGCCTCAAGTCTCAAAATCTAGGGTATTACATGCCACGTGTCATGCAACCATTGGTCTTCCCCTTTTCTCTTTCTTTGGTGCGTCATAAATGGTTAGAGGAAGGGGAGGCCTGACAATTTCCCCGGACTCCTGAGTTCAGTGCTTGACTCATAAAGTAAGCGACCCGGCCGGAGACCGGTGAATTCCCCGGACTCAGATGCTAGATGGCGTACTCCGGAGATAACAACACGAAAGGCTTAAAGTGGGTGTAATGATGAGGGACACATGTCACCCCCTCATTTGGCCAACACAAAAACATATTTTAACTTTTGTAATAATTTTGGGACACTTGTCATTTTCTTATTTGACCAACACGAAAGATGTGTCATCATGAGTCATAATGAGCTGTCATTACATACTTTATTGAAGTTCTTTTTAATAAAATTGCTCCATCGGTGCATTACCAGGAATTCCATGTGGGACCCATGTGGGACCGTGGCATGCATATCAAGGCATGTCACGAAATGCCCGAATTCCTCCGATCTCACAACTGACGCCCCTGAACCTTGCAGCCACCGACGAATTTGGCTTCAATTTCTAACACTTATATTGTTACAATATTGACTTCTCGATTTCTGTGAATGACACAATGGACATCTGGGAATTCTGAAAGTAACTCTACCTTTAATTGTAAATACCGATATTTATTTTATTCTACTATTTCCATATTTACACGTTTTTAGAAAAAAAGAAGTAACTAAATATACCTCAAATATTGACCTAGATGACAAATGCAAAATAACTTCATGGCACTCATATTCAAAGACAAGTAAATGCATGTTTCCAAACTAAATTAGCAATAAGTCAGGTAGAAAAAAACCCAATAGCAAATCTACTAAAACAATAGTAAGATATTGATCATTGATCCAAGTAGCTAGGAGTTATGCACTCAGTGACTTAATTTCACATCTCAAAAACCTTACAAATATGATGACCACACCAAGAAAGATTTTTAGGATGCTACATATATAGCTTATGGAAGATTTAAAACCAATAAATGTAAAATATTGTACAAAACAACAGCCAAACTTACATTTAAGTCATTTTAGACTTCATTGTTTTCTGAAAATACAAGTTGTAAGTATTGTAAGCTGTAACCCCCATCCGTAATTAATATTCAGAATACACAATTAAAGTGAAATAGAGACCAATAACAAACAAATAACATTTATAAACCCATATACCAGATGGGGTTTTCACAAATACTTTTCGAAATCATTTAGAACCTGGTCTCACATTCACATTCCAAATACAATTACTACACGAAGATAAATCATATTTAATAAATCAGAGTATGCAATGTAATAATTCCGGCAATTCCAGATTCCATTTATTAAGTTAAGCTTATAGGGCACATTTGCCCATTACAAGCCCTCATATGGGAATTACACAAATCCATCTCAAATACATAACAAATCCTCATCCAAATCATATACAATCTTCACAACTCATTGTTAACCAACTACCAACTCTCATCTCGAAGGAGTCCTAGCCGCTCCCTCCACGAGCCACTTGCCCAGTCTAAATTGTTGGTAGGGGAGAGTGAGATTCGAGAGAATCTCAATAGGGAAACATTATCAATATGCAGGTAAGATAAGTGTTTAATGGATGAAATGCTTGCATTACATAACTCATGCACACATACAATGACAAATCTATAAGCTCAATGCTTCGAACGATACATATATGGCCATAGCATATATTAAAACACAGCTTCAAATCATTCATACATGTTCCACATAATCAAGCAAAGCAATAACATGCATCAACACATTAATACAGTTATCAGAGCATGCAGGAGAGATAAGTTCCCTACCTCCAGTCTTTTCTCCTCGATTTGCGTGCCAGCAACTCGAGGCTTCACATTCGATCCTACAATGTCAAATGTATTATTTAGACACTTCCATAGTGTTTCTGGGTGGTATATGAGGCTATATTGAAAATTTACTAAAATGCCCCGGGGACCCGGCTCGGCCCCGCCATACCGGGTCCGACTGTACTTTTTTCGAAATTTTGACATGGGCCCTTCTGACGTATTTTCACCTAAGGAATCCATTTCCGAACTTGAAATTATCAAATTCAATATCAATTACAAAATTACCCTTGACAGCTCCTCCACTTGAAGAGTTTTAGGAGCTTTTTCATAATTATGCTTTTTCGGCCTTTTCTAAAAAAGTGCCCAACTGTAACCCAACCTAATTTTCGCTCCTGAACTCAATGGAATCATCAAATCATTGAAAATCCAACTCTAAGACCCATTTATAGCATTGGCCGAAATATCCAAGTACTTCGGGAAAAATTGGGGTTTTTCGGTTTCGACTCCGTAAACGCGTTCCTTTCTACTCCTAACCACTTTATTGACTATTACATTAGGTTATTAGTACCAATTTGGGCAGCATAACAGCCCCACACACCCATTTTCCATTTTTGAAACTAATGACAATCTCACAAAATTTCACCGATTAAATTTCCACAGCAACCAGAATAGTCAATACACAAGAGTTTTGAGGTTACCTCAAGCTCCTACTAGCTTTTCCTTGTCTTGGCTGAAACCCTAGCTGTTCTAACACCAAAGGAGGGGCTTCTGAACCTTAAAGAACATAAAGGAGTAGCTTAGGATCGGAGTTATACGCGTTAGGAGCTAGATCATTAGAGAAAATCGGCTTACCTTGCGAGTTCTCTTCTCCTTTCTCTCTCTAGAAATCTCAAACGTTTTTCCTCTTGTTCAGCTGAATAAACTGACGGTTTTGAAGCTTGGAGGAAGAAGATGATATGTTATATTATGCTTATGTCATTATTCCCTTATGATGATGTCATAATTCCAAAATTGACATATTCGGATTTTCTGGCAGATTTTCTGCCCAAACTTTGAAAAATCGTAACTAATTCTAGAAAAATCGAAATGAGGTGATTCCAAAGCCAAATGAAAGGTATTTAAATCCTATTGATTGAAAAAATATGAGCCATTACCAGAAATCACCACAAAATTCCCGAATTACACAAGTTTCATCACTGCCCCAAAACAGAGTCCATTTCCGACCTCAAAATCTGGACAGTCATATCTCCCAGTTCCCAAAACTAAATGGCACAAATTATATGTCCATTTTGAAGCTTGGGATGTGAGCTTTAAGACTGGAAAGTTTCATAATTTTCTGACATTATTTTCCTAGTCAAAACATCCACACGAGAAGACTTCCCAGAATAGAGTTTCACTGGACATAATTTCAGATTTTGCATCTTTGCTTCCAATGGTTCCATTTTCATACCAAACATCATTCCCACATAAATTTTCACAAGGAATCCATTGGAAACACAAAATCAATCAAATTCACATCTCATTGACATGTTTTCACAACAATCTCAACATGTCAACACAATTCACATTTCAAAACCTAACATTGCAACATTTCCATTCCAAAGTTCCAAACCAATTTCAATGACATCAGAACACACTATGACACCATTTCCAACACAATACCCCATTCAATTCTTCCCTCTATTCTAAGTCAATTTGAATGTTAATCCACAATTGAACTCAAATACAGGGTTTCGGCGCTGCTCACAACACACACGAATCATATTCGAGTGCCAAATCACATCATATTCTCCAAAAGGGTTATTTATCACTAACCACATCCACTTTTGGAGTCATTAACCCTTAATCACATTTTGGGATCTTGCTAAACCAGGGCTTAGTAATCCACTAATCTCAAGCTTATTCTCTAGCCTTAAGTCTCAAAATTCGGGGTATTACATAAGCCATAGAGAGAGAGAGAGAGGAAAGTTGTCTCTCAATTGCATTTTGATTCATGTGTACAAGAGGGATATTTATAGTTGTAAGAAAAATATAAGAGAAGAGGGAGAGATAACTGGCATATCGGGGCGAATTCATGTTCAGATCCGGGTCAAAGTTCCAATCTCATAATTGTGCCCACACAATTATTAGACTACTAGAGCCTAATTGTGATTTGCAAAGCAGATCACAAGAACCAGAAAGATGGTAAGAGAGAAGATAATTGTCAGAAAACTCAATGGCGGGGGTGAATTGCAATTGAGGAGGCACGCTCTATTTATAGTGGTTTGTGGAGGCCACTAATTAGGAAACGTGTACACTCTTTTTTGCCCTTCAAGACATCAATTAATTAATTGATTCTCAATTAATTTCCTAATTATGATTATTTGTTCCTCAATTAACAAATCCATAATTATAGCTGAATTATTCCCCAATCTGTAATTACTGCTGATTTTATTCTTATTTGATTAGGCTACTTGTATCTTAATCAAATAGTATGGCCCATGAAGGGCAGACTTGGACCCAAAGTCCAACAATAGTAGTATGTTTCCTACCCAACACCTACCAACACTACTTAACAACCTACCTAACATTACCTAACATGATACCAACCTAACATTACCTAACACTCCCCCTTCAGTTGGAATGTAGATATTAATCATGCATAAATTATTACAAAGATACTCAACCCGAGTCTCATTTAGGGCTTTAGTTAACGAGTCACCCAATTAATCACTAGACCTCACATGTCCTATAGAAATGAAGTTTTTCTTGATATTATCCCGTATAAAGTGACAGTCAATCTCAATGTATTTCGTTCATTCATGAAACATAGAATTGGAGGCTAAGTGCATAGAATCTTTGTTATCGCACCACAGTTTCGCAAGTAATGACATGGTAAGACCAACCTCCTTCATTAACTGTTAAATCCACACAATTTCCTGTACTGACTGAGCTATGGCTTTATACTTAGCTTTTGTACTAGATCATGAAACCACATCCTGCTTCTTGCTCCTCTAAGACACTAAATTTCCACCTACAAACACGCAGTATCTGGTGGTAGATCTCCTGGTAGCCTTTGACCCTGCATGATCTATATCACAAAAACACTCAATCTCTATGTGGCTATGATTTGTATAGAGTATACCATGACTAGGTGAGCCCTTCTGGTAATGTAAGACATCCTCTAGCTTCTCACTAAGCAACGGTCGGTGCTATTATGAATTGGCTAAGTACACTCATTGGAAAGGTCACATCAGGGAGAGCCACTGTGAGATAGTACAACTTCCCAATCAATCTACGATATCTCTCAGGGTAGGCAAATGCCTTGATCTTCTCAGTTACATCCTCTTCAAAGAAGACAAAGGCATATGACTTAGGCGACAATGAATATTAAAAGGAGAGGAATGACCAAAGCAAGAAACAAAACGCGGCACCTAATCATTAAGGAAGTAATGGCCTCCATATTCATATCCCTTACCAATAATACATATCGTCGTAAGATCTTAAACAAACAATGGTCAGGGAAAAGTGAGATAAAGTAGTTTAATTGGCGAGTAAGCTTGCTAGGAGACAGAAGGTTAAAGGTAAGGTTAGGAACATTAAGAATAAATGATAAGGAAACAGATGGGGTAGGGGTAGCTAAATCTAAGGATACGGGAGTAAGAACCACTGGCAATTGTTATCGAAGAGGGGTTGGGATTAGGTGCATATGTAGAGAATAAATGATGGTTACCTGTCATGTGATCAGTGGCACCGGAATCGATGATCCACTTCGAGGAAGAAGTAGTAAGGCATGAATCATAGATACCTGTAGCAAGTGTAGTTGGTGTTGATGGAGCGTTATCAGAAGCTTGGACCATATGATCAGCACCACTATGTTGCAGCTTATTTTGTTCTGACAGTAATGTTTTGTATGACTAGATTCCTTACAATAGAAGCAGACAATCCCACTAGTACATGAGTTGCCTTGTTGTGGGAAACTTAGGTTTCGGTTATTAGTAGAAATAGGGTTCAGTGTACTATTGCCTTGTTTCAAGAAGCCCCGGTTCTGGTTATCAGTAGGGCCACAGCCAGCTAGAGTACTATCTTTAGGATTAGAAGCCGGTTGAGATAGACTATTTGTGTGAAGCACATGAGAGTACATCTCCTGAAGCGAAGGAAGCTTAGAGCTAGACACTATCTGGGATTGAACTATATGATAAGCAGGATCAAGAGTGGTAAGGAAGCTAATGATCGTATGTTTTGTTAGAGCAAGCGTTTCACCTAAGAGGGGGGTGAATTTGGTGATCTTAAAAATTTCGTTGCAAATATAAAATTTGACGTTGAAATTAAAACAGGAAGGAGTAAGGAAAAATATGACCGAAGTGTACACCGGGAGTTATACTGGTTCGGCCACAACCACTTTGACCTACGTCCAGTCCTCAGAGCTTCTCTGAGAGTTTCACAATATCTTCCAAGATTCAGTGGGTTCTTGGCACCTCAGTACAAGCAAGTTCCTACACCTGGACACTTGCTCCCCCTTACAAGTTGTAATCCAATCCCAACTCAAGGTTCCATAACCTTAAGTTACCTCAATAACAAATATTGAGTTTGAATGAAATAACTCTCTCACAGAGTAAATAAAAATCACTGAAGCATAGAATCACAAGTACAATGAAAACAGAGTAATGAACTTGATGATACGTTCGTGAGTGTGCTCTTATGTTACTCTCTGTTCAGATGTTCCCATATATATAGATACATTGGTAATGATTGCTGGAATATATTTCTTCATGTCCGTTGGAGCGTGCACATCCACTATTGACTTTTCCAGTTTTTGAAAAAAACATACGTTTGCGGTAGGTAACGGTCGGTGACATTTGAGCGTTGCTTTTGACTTTCCTTATTTGGTAAGATCTCTTCATTGTTTATCTGTTGAAATGCTAAGAAGACTAATATAATGAAAAGTTAATCAAATAGGAAACAAAACAATGATCGTTGGAATGATTTCAAACTTTCTGAGTTTGCTTACTCGAGTATCACATGAAGTTTACTCGAGTACTTACTCGAGTATCATCGGGAAAACTTTATTTAACTTCAAGTCAATAGACAAATACAAGATTACTCGGGTAGTGCATGGAATAACTAAATTTCAAACCTTTGAAGATTCATGTTTACTCGGGTACCTACTCCAGTAATGCATTCACAACTTCATGGGTTACTCGGGTACCAACTCGAGTAAATCTTCAAATTAATGTGTTTACTCGATGCTCTACTATAGTAATGTTGGCAGGATTTCAATGCCGAGAGCACTTACCTTGTTACTCGAGTACTTACTCTAGTAAACATACGTTTTGGGCACAACTTACTCGGGTAATGACTTGAGGTTTTCCTTGAAAATATCTCTGCATACTCGGGTACCTACTCGAGGAATTCACTTCAAATAGAACATTAAATACTTGTATACTAGAGGAGTAACTCGAGGAAAATGAGATAGAATGATATCAAGTTAATCGGGAACCAACTTCAAGTTTTCACTGACTTCAGTGTGTTACTCGAGTAGCTACTTGAGTAACATTAGCAGTGGTACAAAGTGTCGAGAGCAACACATTTTCAGAAACAGAGTTACTCGAGTACTTACTCGAGTATCATTGGCAACCTGAAAGCAACTGGAAGTTTTTCACATGGTTACTCGAGTAGCTCCTCGAGTAACACTGGCAGTGGTACAAAGTGCCGAGAGCAACTCCAAGTATTTACCTGGTTACTCGAGTAGCTACTTGAGTAACATTTGCAGGCCGAGAGCAACTTGAAAATACTTACACTATTACTCGAGTACTTACTCGAGTAACGTTGGCAGGTTACTGGAAGGTGCCTCTGGTTACTTCAAGTTTTGGCTCATTACTCGAGTACCGCCTCGAGTAATGCCTTAGAAAACTTGCTTCTGATCAAGTTTATCAGCTTTTTCTCTTGGCCTTTCTTCATTACTCCAATGCTTACCTCAAGTGATGCTTGTCCCTGTTATTCCTTTGCTCAAACTTATTTATTAATCACTTCTTTTCATACCATTCTTTTGTTATCATCAAAACACGAGATCTAACATGTTTTTCCATATTATCAACTTGTTTTGAAGATCAATTGTCAGTGGCATTAACCTTTGCATTTCCTTATACATTTGTTTAAAATCCATGAAGAAATTCTTCCTGGGGGCCCTACTATTCAACACGATAAAAACCTTTACAGACTTCATTAATGAGAGTGATGTTCCCTTTTCTAAAATATAGGAACTCCAGATAGTCCATAATTTCTTTAACAATATTACAATGACTAACAGAGGGGAGAATGTCACTCTCAATAGAATTCTGAATTTACAAGAATAATCAGGCATCAGCTGCTGAGGCCTAAGCCAATTTAGGATCGTCCATCGGAGGAGCCTCAGTTAAATGACCATCTTTTTCAATACTCAGTAAGTACATGCAAATGGTTTTGCTCCAGTCTGAATAGTTTTCCAGTTGAACTTATTATGATCAGTAATTTTATTCGAAACCGGAATGATCTCAGTAGAAATACTAGACCTAGATTCTACCATTATGAAAACAGAACAAAGAACAGCAAAGAACAAGAGAAAGACACCACCAAAGAGCTTCTCAAACAACCAAGTTTCACCATAAAACAAATGTCAAGAGTAGATCCAAATAACTGTGGGAAAGGCTCCAATAATAATAAAGCACAACAAGAGCCAAAGAAAACAACCCCAAGACTATATTATAACACAACAACCTGAAATGAACAAGGCAATAGCCAAAAAATGACAGAAAACGTAACCCATCATAGGAAAGATCAAAAGAAGAAGTCAAGACTACCAGGAACAAACCGGATTTAGCAAGTCGAGACAAAGGTCAATGGTTGCCGTCGGAAAGGGCTGCGCACAAAATCTCCCTCGTGAAAACAAATGATGAATAGTAACAACACCGGATGTAGAATAACAGTGTCAGATGAACAGTACAGCGCCGAAAAACAATTTCAAAGAGCCTTAGGCTCTAATACCATGTAAGTCAGAGAAAGAGAGGAAAGTTGTCTCTCAATTGCATTTTGATTCATGTATACAATAGGAATATTTATAGTATTATCTTTCCTACCTAACACTACTTAACAACCTACCTAACATCACCTAACACTACCTAATATTAACTAACTTGATACCAACCTAACATTACCTAACAAGTATTATTGCCTTTGAGCTTGCACAAGAACACCACCTTTGTAGACAAACATGGCTAGTATAATCTAGATTGAACAAAATATATTTAATGTAACTGATCAAATTCCACTACCAATAGTAGATTAAATTTGAAAAAGCAAATTAAGTGAAGCAATAGTAGACTGAATCTTTTATGATGTAATATATATGAAAAGGATTCCATAATTACCTTGATATAATAACAAATAAAAGAAAACTCCTACATATACTTAGCTTGATACTTTTACTAATAATGATGTGTATATTATTTACTATTACTTGCACTACTACAAAATATGGATTTAGCGGCGCCAATCTTATGGCATTTCTTCAACCAAGTGCCGGAGGAGACTTTTAATTTTTTTTTTAAAAAAAAATACATGTGATAGCTACGACGCTTGAGCAGGAAAATGCCATAGTTGTTTAATATATTGTATGGTACTTGTCTGAGAAAATGACATACAAGGTGTTATGTTTTTTAAAAAAAAATAATAATCCCTTTACTACTATTATAAAAAAAAAAGTGTGGCAACTATGGAATAATAGAAATTTCGTAAGTGTCAAAACTCCATTACTATAATAAGATGCTTTCTTGATAAAGTTTATCTATACTAAGAAACAAAAATTAAATTTAAAAATCAATTTAGAGGTCAAAACTTAAAAATAAATCATCCCTATTAAAAAGAATTTTAATTTTTTTTAATAAAAGCCCTTGGACAGCCTTCATAATAAAATGCTATGCAAGATATGACCTTAAACGGCACTTTAAAACAAAACGCCGGCTAAAAATAGGATTTAATTTTTTTTAATAAAAAAGCCTTAGCCGGCGCTTTAGAACAAAGCGCCGGCTAAGGTCGGCCTTAGTCGGCGCTTTATTTCAAAGCACTGGCTAAGGTCTTATTTATCAAGGCGTGAGGCATCACGCCTTGATAATTCAAGGCACAAGGTGCTGCTTTGATAATCCAAGACAACTTGGTGCGTTGAATTTTCAAGGCACCACAATATTCAAGCCTTAATATTTTAAGGATTTTGGACGGCGTTTGGTTTTCAAGCACTGTTCAAGGCTCAGTTTTAGACAATATTTGGTAATCAAGCGCCGTCTAACACCTTTTTTTAAAAAAAAAAAAATTATCATCGTTTTTTTACATTGAGAAGCTTTGGCATTTTGAGAAAAAATGCCGTAGCTTCTGTCTTTTTTTAAAAAAAAATTGGTTATCATTTTTTTTAAATTGAGAAGCTTTGGCGTTTTGACAAAAAGCGTTGTAGCTTCTCCCACTTTATAATTTAATTTCCATAACACGTTGTTTTCATTTTCATTTTCATCTTCCCGCTTTCTCTCTAAATCTCCCATTTCCCAGAACTCCGTTGCTGTAGAAAGCTTCCTCTCCCATGTGTTTTTTCCCCTTATCTCGGCCTCCTCCAGAAGCTCCCCAGCCCATAATTGTTTTTCTTTTTTCAATATTTGGTTCACGTTTTCTTTTAGTAAAAATCTGTTATAAATCTTATATGTGTGCTCATAATTTTTTTTCAGGTATTTATTTGAAGTATTAACACTCTATCTTCTTGAACTTCTTATACATTGTAAGTTTTTTTAATTTTTGAGCTTACAAATATAATAATATTTAGTTTAATTCTCCGTAGAAGTAACATATATAACTCAAGTTTAAGTAACTTAAATGTTGGAGTTATTTTATACTTGATATATGAAGACACAATATTGCAAAAAATATGAGCTATGTTTTTTTCATTTTGCTGTGGATTGTATTGTAAATTGTTGTGGATTGTAAATTTTAGATTATAAATGGAGGTTTTTATCAGGAAAATAAAATAATTATGAAAAATTATTTTTTTAAAAAAATAAAAGACTTCCTACTGCACTTCTCTAAGGAAGTGCCGTAGGAAGTAATAAAATTATTATTTTTTAAAATAAAAGACTTCCTACGGCGCTTCTCCAGAGAAGGCCGTAGAAAGTCATAAAATTATTTTTTTAAAAATAAAAGATTTCCTACAGCGCTTCTCCAGGTTTGACTTCCTACGTGCTTCCCTGGAGAAGCACCGTAGGAAGTGATATTCTTTTTTAAAAAATAATAATCAAGCTACGGTACTTCTATATATTCAAGAAGCGTCGTAGCTTGTTTTAACAGCGCTGAAAACTACAGCGCTTCCCAAGTGCCATAATATTCTTTAAATTAAGCGCCGCAATTTATGTTTTTTGTAGTAGTGTTGATATATCTATTTAGGTACTTTGAAGATGATTGCCACCAACACAATGCAATTATCTAATACCTAATTAGATTGTATATAATATGTGCACGCATATTCATACAGGCAAGTATCTATACAGTCTCATGTCCCAGTCAGAATTGTCATCTCTTTTAGGAGTGTTGAAAAAACATAAATCATAAAATAAGGCACATAATTCTTGAGATAACTTTATAGAGAATAAAATCTCTTGTTCAAAAATAATTGCATACAAAACTTCCGTCTAATACATCAGGTTTATATATTACATACTAAAAGCGGTAACTTGTAGCCCTAAGAACGAAACTATAAAAATACCCTCCCCTTAAGATTATCCTTGTCCTCAAGGATGTTATAGTGAATGATATGACTTGAGAACCATGGAATAAAAGTCTTTTTTATTGTTCTTATTACATAAATGCTGCAGAAGAAATCAGGCCTTGCAACTTCATGCTCCATTGCCCATGGCCCTCCTTGTTGTTGTAGCACATCCTTTGAATTCATTATATGAAGTCCCAAACAATGAGAGGTAAGGCTTGCACTCAGACTGCCCAAGATCAGGTGATTAAGTGTCACCTCAATGGATATTTGTGTCTTGCCAGATCTATTCATCTGAGCCTAGGACAGAACGCCAACTATTGTATCATCACTATAAGCCACAGAGAACCGAGAGGCAATGCCACAAAGAACCGAGAAGCGATACCACAAACAAAACTATGCAATTCTTCCCCAGCCTTAAGACATAGGATTATAATTTCATAGTAGCATCTATTGATATATCCCTCTTTCCTGGGACAAATATCACAACATAAAATACCAAGAAAACACAATCTGTGCGCACCAGGAACAAAGCATCAAGGATTACAATTGTATTTGTCTCAAGTTGAAATTGCCAAGAAAGACTAATGGGAGCAACAACTACAGTGTAAACTACATTTCCAGGACTTGTGGACATATATAGCACAACAAAAATAGCAGAAAATTCCAGCTTAATGCCAACCCATACCCATTCAACAAATTCCAGCTTTCTCAAATCCTCATGCATCACAGCAAAACTAAGGGACAAGTGTTTAGGTTCCCTTGCAACAATTAAAGTAGCTCTAAAGTTCTGGCTTTTAATTACATGAATCAAAGACCAACTACATTCAGCACCTCCAGGATCAAAACTCCATATGGCAATAACTACAAAACAGAAACAAGTGGTAGTTTCTCACCATTGCTAACTTCTGCAAATCTTCTTTCATTACTACTAATTTTGAGAAAAGAGAATAAACTTCATATCCAATCTGCCTATAATCATCAAAGAGCTCGAATAGTGTATGTATGAATTTGATTTTTATTCCTATGGATGGCTTATAACTAGAAGAATTCTTCAAGGAGGTCAAGCACAAGTAAGACAGCACATGTCCCAAAATAGCTGTCTCTAATTAATTCCACTGCAGAAGTTAAATCTATTCCATTTGAAATACCAGAATCAAAGACTAGCTTACTCTGGAGGCTAACAAAAGCCTGAAGCTTAACTTGTATCACTGCAACATCCAAATCAACTACTACTTTACCGGCCATAGTATGAGCAAAAGACATTACAGCAACATAATTCCCACTAATTATTGCATCAACTCTAATGGTATTTAATTCAGCAGCCAAAGCATTAAAAATAAGGAAGATGGCAATCTGAGTGTTTTTGGTCTGACACATAAAACAATTTTGAACTTTAAAGAATTTCGAACATCTACCATCCCTCACATTAATTAAACTTCTCTTCATCAACACATCATCAAATTTCAAAAAACATTAATGCAGAATTGAGAAGTATATGTGCAAATTTAATGGAGGACGTTGCAACATTATTCTCATAAATATGAAAGTCCATATTAATGGTATTATAAGTAACTTGCAGTGACCTGGAATGGATGGTAATGTATTGACAAAGTTGACTGACCTGGGATGTTAGAAAGAGCTTACACGATTCTTCGTTATGCCAACCGAATATCTTAAAAGGTGTAACAGCACCAAGATCAAAAACAAAAATAGTAATATCATCTGCAGCTACTTGTTGAATAGATCCCAAGTCTTGAAGTGAGGAAATGGGAGGCAGGGGTGTCTTTGGGATGAATTGAAACTAAGGCATAGGATAATCACAATGCACAGGAGATTGACAAATTAAATGCTCATGATCCAGAATAGTAGTGTCAGCATAACTCACAAGTTGTGAATCTGAAAAAATGTCATCGTCGTTTCGTAACAGTGTGGATTTCGTAGGATTAGCCCCCGAAAAATTATCTAGATCAGAAGTGTCCTGATCGTAGAGAAACTCCTTAAATTAGTTGTTACCCACGGATACTTTCGCATACTCGATGATCTCTGTTAATGGTGGAGTCACTAGTGGAGGAAGAACGCCGCCGTTCGCAGCTTGTAAGAGCTGAAAGCTTTCTTCAATAAAATGCGTTAGTCTGGCCTCCCAAAGATTCTGAGGCCGTAGAAGCCTAACCTTACCTTGCTAGCAATCTCACTTTTTGGAACGCCCATATAACAAATCAACTGCTGGCTTTGGATTAATTCCCCAATAGATATGAGATTATCAAACCTTAGTTGGAACTTCGCCCATGAACCCATTTGATTCAGCCCTAATAAAAATACATAAATATATAATAAAGAGAGAGAGAGAGAGATCATTAGTGAGAAGTTAGATAGAAAGTATTTTAAAATCTTAAATTGAAAAGTAAACTTAAATATCTTAAATTTAAAGTGTAGAAATATATATATAAAAAAAAAAAAAAAAAAAAGAGATGATGAGAAGTTAGTTATAAAATTTTTAAAATTTTAAATTCAGGAATTGAAAAAAAAAATAGATATAAAATAAAATATTATCAAAATAAGTATACCAGAAATAAAGAGAGAAGTTACAAAATATTTTTAAATCTTAAATTTAGAATGGGAAATTTGCTCCAAAGAAGATACAATGAGAAATAAAACTAATTTATGATCAAAATAGGTATTTTTATACATGTATTCTCATTATTTCTATTTTTTTTTCATACATGTATTCTTTATCTTTAGGGAACAAAACACTTAAATACCACTTAATGGAATCTCATAATGAGATTATCAAAACAATTACAATTCTTGTAAATTTCATTACTAAACTTGTTAATATAAATAAAAGGATTTTAACAAATTCAGTAATGAGATTGACAAGTTCAGTAATGAGATTGACAATAATTATAATAGTTTTGACAATTCTATTTTGAAAATATTCATAACATAAATAAAAGGATTTTAACAAATTCAGTAATAAGATTGACAAGTTTAGTAATGAGATTGACAAGAATTGTAATAGTTTTGACAATTCCATTATGAAAATATTCATAACATAAATAAAAGGATTTTAACAAATTCAGTAATGAGATTGACAAGTTTAGTAATGAGATTGACAAGAATTGTAATAGTTTTGACAATTCCATTATGAAAAAATTCATAATATAAATAAAAGGATTTTAACAAATTTAGTAATGAGATTGACAAGTTTAGTAATGATTTTGACAAGAATGGTAATGGTTTTGACAAAAACGTTTTGTGCAAAAATGCTGATGAAAACATGCAACAGCAAACGGTTTTGTCAATACCATTACAAATCTTGTTATTTCCATTATTGAATTTGTCAACGCCATTACTGACTTTGTCAAAGCTACTACACGTTTAATTATATCATACATATTTAATAATGCATATATATAACAAGGATGCTTTGGTGGCCCAGTGGCCACCATGCTTGCCTTGTAAAGGGGTGGGAACCCATCCCACCCTTGCCATTTCTTTGAAACTTTTTTTCAAAAAAAAAAACCCCCCTCCCCACCAAAAAAACTTCCACCGGCCGGAGCTTCTACCACCGGCGACCGGAGCTCCGGCCGTCGGGGGTCCTGGGCGGCCGGCCACCGGGGCGGCAGCGGCCGGCCGGCGGTGGTGCTCCGGCGAGGGCACCACTGTTATTTTTAAAAAAAACTTGAGGGGTAAAATGGTAAATGTGTCAAAACTTGAAAAACCCAATTTGGTACTTGGTACCTTTAAGTCTTTTTGAAGTGTTAATAAACTTTTGGGGGTTTTGTTAATTCAAAAGGTATTTATCTGGGATTTTCCCTTTCATTTATCAAAATGTGTCAAAATATTTTTTTTCTTTTTTTGAAAGAGGACCTAAGAAAGAGATTAAAAACAAAAGAAAAGTAGCACAAGTTAAACAAAAAGGAAGTCAAAGATGAGGAGATTTATGCGTACCTTTTATCCTTTAAACCCACTACCCAAGAGATAGGGTGATAGAACCACATAATAAACAGGAGGTAAGTACAATCATATTATCTATATTTATTAAGCATAACACCTAGTATTATAAGAAAACAAGACAATACATGCCTCTTGCCTATGTATGAGATAATTCAGTTGGACAATAAAATGCAAATCCACAAGATCACAATAAGGTAATCCACGTCGAGCAACATCATAGTACAAAGTAAAGCAATGTAATGCATATTTAATAAAGTCATAGTGCATGAATGATGAGGTAAGCATGAGGCATGATGAGGTAAGCATGAACCAAGGTATATTAGATGAGGAAAAAAAAAGACAAGATGTCACAGTGAAATAACAGAAAAGGATGAAAACTCAGCCACATACCTTATCTCCTTGCTCTCCCAAAATTCTTGTCCCCCTTGCTTCAACCCTTGCACTCCTATTTATAGTCTCAAGGTAGGGTTTTCTTCATAAATGCTCCTTTTTTTTTTTAATTTTTGTTTGATGCTTTTTTTTTTGTATTTTATGTTAAGAACTACCTAACTTGACCCAATCACCATCAATGGAGATTTTTTTTAATTTTCGTTTTTTTTATTTTTTTTATTTTCTATTGATGAAACTTCCTAACTTGACCTAATTACCATTAGTGGAGATTTTTTTCATTTTTAATTTTTTTTTCATTATTCTCCCTACAAGTAACTTCCTAATTTAAACCTATCAATATAAATGAGCTTTTTTTTCTTTTTTATTTATTATTTTCCCTTAATGAATGACAATGCCAATCATATCAACGAGGGGATTTATTTTAATTTTTGTTTATTTAATTGTTCTTTTCATTTTAATGATGATCACCAATTTGGACATCAATCATCATTAATAGGAGGATTTTCTTTTTTTTTTCTTGCTTTTATTTTTTATTTCTTTTTTTCTTCCAATGATGATTGCCAATTGGATACCAATCATCATCAATTATTTTGGTATTTTTGAGTGGGGCCCAGACAAAATAGGGTGTTCACAGTTGCACCTCTTTACTTGTTTTATAGCTGAGAAAAGTGAGATTCTCATCTATGACGCAAGTAAAGATAACAACAATAACAACAACAAAGCCTTTATCCCACTTGGTGGGGTCGGCTACATGGATCACACGGCGCCATTGTGCTCTGTCGAAAACCAAATTTTTTGGTATATTATTAATTAAAAGGTCTCTCTCTATGACTTCATTAAGTGCACGTTTTGGCCTTCTGCGACCTCGTTTTACAGGACCCCATACGGCCTGATCCACCCTCCTTCACCGGTGCATTCAACGGCCTTCGTTGAACATGTCCAAACCACCTCAAACGACTTTCTATCATTTTTCCTTTAATAGAGGCCACTCCAACTCATTCACGTATATGATTATTACGAATCTTGTCTTTTCTTATATGACCACACATCCATCTCAACATCCTCATCTCGGCCACCCCCATTTTATGCTCATGTAATCCCTTTAAAGCCTAACACTCACTACCATAAAGCATTGTTGGTCTTATAGCAGTGTGGTAGAACTTCCCTTTTACCTTATTAGGTACTTTCTGATCACAAATAACTCCAGTAGCTTTTCTCCATTTACACCATCTAGCTTGAATTATGTGATTGACATCACCATCAATTTCACCATCTTGTTGTATAATTGATCCCAAATACCGAAATTTTGTCACTTGTGGAATGACTTGCCCTCCCAATTTAACTTCCACTTCATTTCGACCTTGTCTCTTATCATACTTACAATGCATATATTCAGTTTTGCTCCTACTCATTCGAAAACCCTTCACTTCCAAAGTCCGTCTCCATATCTCAAGTTTAGAATTAATTTCCTCCCTGGATTCAACCAACAGAACTATATCATCCGTAAAAAGCATGCATTTAGGGATCTCCTCTCTTATAGGCTCAATTAGAACATCTACCACTAGGTTAAACAAATAAGGGCTCAAAGCTGATCCCTGATGTAGGCCAATCCTTATAGGAAAGTCCTTTGTTACACCTCCAGGCGTTCTAACATTGGTTGTAACCCCTTCATACATGTCCTGAATGGCTTTGATATATGCAAACCGCACCCCCTTCTTTTCCAAGGCTTTCCATAGTATATCTCTTGGCACACGGTCATATGTTTTTTCAAAATCGATGAAAACCATATGCAAATCTCTTCCTTTGCTCCTATACTTCTCCATATACCCCCTTAATAAATAAATCACTTCTATTGTAGACTTTCATGACATGAATCCAAATTGGTTTTCCACAATTTTAGTCTCCAACCTCAACCGGCGTTCAATCACCTTTTCCTATAATTTCATTGTATGACTCATAAGCTTAATTCCTCTATAGTTTGCACAATTTTGAATATCCCCTTTATTCTTATAAATAGGAATCAAAGTACTTTTCCTCCACTCATCTGACATTTTCTTGAATCGTAAAATCTCATGAAATAATTTTGTGAGCCACAAAACACCCTCTTCACCCAAGCATTTCCAAACTTCAATAGGAATCCCATCAGGCCCAACAGCTTTACCATTTTCCATTTTCTTAAAAGCTTCCCTAACCTCGCCAACTCGAATCCTGCGGTAAAATGACAAATTGAGATCACCTTCTCGATTTGCCAAATCTTCGCAATCACAAGGCCCTCCGCCTCCATCATTGAACAACTTATAAAAGTAGGCTTCCCACCTATTCTTAATATCTCTATCAGTAACCAAAACCTTGCCTTTTTCATCCTTTATACACTTCACTTGATCCAAGTCTCTCGATTTTCTCTCCTTGTTCCTTGCAATCTTGTAAATCTTACGCTCTCCTGCCTTTGTTCCTAACTCCTTATAAAACTCCTCATATGCTTTATTACGAGCTTCACTCACTGCTTTCTTAGTCTCCTTTTTAGCCAAACGATACTTTTCCCAATTTTCCACACTATTACACAAGAGTATTGCTCTAAAACAATCTTTCGTATGCTTGACTTTCTCTTGAACAGTCTCATCCTACCACCAAGTCTCCTTATCTTGCCGACCAAAACCTTTTGATTCTCCCAAAATTACTTTAGCAACCTTCTGGACCTTTTTAGACATATTCTCCCACATGATATTAGCCCTTCCTTGTAGCTCCCACTCACCTTCCTCCAAAAGAGTTCTCTTAAAAATATCCCACTTCTCCCCTGTAACTGCCACCACCTGATCCTTGGATTTAAAACTTGCTGATGCTTTTATTTTACACATTTAATATTGACATCAAGGACCAAAACCCTATGTTGTGTTGTCATGCCATCCCCAGGGATCACTTTGCAATTAGTACAAAATCTTCTATAAGAGTTTCTTACCAAAAAGAAGTCAATCTGTGTCTTGGCAGCTCCACTCTTATATGTTATTAAATGCTCCTCTCTCTTCTTAAAGCAAGTATTGACAATCTTGAGGTTATATACAAGGGAGAAATCAATAATAGATTGACCTTCACTATTGAACACCCCAAATCCAAAACCCCCATGAGCCCTTGCATGAGGTCCTGCCTCCTTACTGACATGTCCATTAAGATCACAAGCAAGTAAAGATAAGAACACATATTTTGTTTGGCTAAAGAACAAGGTGCCTCTTTGGAACCAAAGAGGGTTTGGACAAAATACAGTGCCTATGCCCCTCTTTACTTGGTTCATAGGGGAGAAGAACGAAGGCGGAGATAGATGATTACCTGGAGCGGAAGTGAAGCGCTTAGTTGCATAGGACTTTGGTGGGGAGTAAAAGAATTGTGCCAGCCGGTACTGGGCTTGGAGAGTGCTTGCTGATATAGGGCTTTGAATGAATAGTGCCTGCCGTTACAGTACTTTAAAAGAATTGTGCCAGCCGTTACTGGGCTTTGAGGGTGCCTATTGGTACAGGGCTTTAAAAGAATAGTGCCTGCCGTTACAGGGCTTTAAAAGAATTATTCCAGCCATTACTGGGCTTTGAGGGTGCCTGTTGGTATAGGGCTTTGAAAGAATAGTGCCTGCTTGTACAGGGCTTTAAAATAATTATGTCAAGCGTTATTGGGCCTTAAAAGAATTATGCCAGTCGTTACTGGGCTTTGAGGGTGCCTGCCGGTACAGGGCTTTGAAAGGGTGCCAGGTGTTATAGGCTTTGAGGGTACCTGCCGCTACAGGGCTTTGAAAAGGGTGCCAGGCGTTACTGGGCTCTAAGGGTGTCTGCCGGTACAGGGCTTCGAAAAAGGTGCCAACCATTGCTGGGCTTTAAGGTGCCTGCTACTATAGGGCTTTGAAAAAGCTGCCAGTTGTTATTGGGCTTTGAGGGTGCTTGCCAATACAGGGCTTTGAAAGGGTTCCAGCCGTTACTTGGCTTTGAGGGTGCCTGCCGGTAGAGGGCTTTGAAAGGGTTCCAGCCGTTACTTGGCTTTGAGGGTGCCTGCCGGTACAGGGCTTTGAAAAGGGTGCCAGCCGTTATTGGGCTTGGAGGGTGCCTATCGGTACAGGGCTTTGAAAGGATGCCAGCCGTTATTGGGCTTTGAGAGTGCCTATCGGTACAAGGCTTTGAGGGGTGCCTGCCGGTATAGGGCTTTGAGGGGTGCCAGTCGTTACTGGGCTTTAAGGGTGCATGTTGGTACATGGTTTTGAAAAGGGTGCCAGCTGTTATTGGGCTTTGAGGGTGCCTGCCGGTATAGGGTTTTAAAGGGGTGCCAGCCATTACTGGGCTTTGAGGGTGCCTGCCGGTATAGGGCTTTAAGGGGTGCCAGCCGTTACTGGGATTTAAGGGTGCCTACTAGTACAGGGCTTTGGAGGGGTGCCAGCCATTACTGGGCTTTGGGGTACCTGCCGTTACTGGGCTTTAAAGGGGTGTCGGCCATTATTGGGCTTTTAAGGGTGCCTGCCGGTACAGGGCTTTA
Source organism: Inga laurina (assembly GCA_963855925.1). NCBI lineage: Eukaryota > Viridiplantae > Streptophyta > Magnoliopsida > Fabales > Fabaceae > Inga > Inga laurina. The sequence continues at coordinate 46,925,881 of OY979713.1, read as the reverse complement.
GAGATGCCTGCTGATACAGGACTTTGAAAGGGTGCCATAAACATGTGATGCCCCTTGGAGTTGTGCTTATGAAGATGATGACATTGATACTGATGATGACAGTGATAATGAAATCCTAATGATGATGAAGAGGATGATAATGGCCATGATAATGAGGGGAATATCAAAATGGTTAATTCATGATAATGAAGATGACAGTGATGATAGAATCATGATGAGGATGATGAATACAATGATAATGCTGCTGATGATGATAGTAGTAATGATGGTGATGTTAATGGTGATATTGATAAAGGAGGTGATGACTTGCAAATGAGAATGACTGCAATAGTGGTGGTGTTAAAGAATAGCCTGGCAGGTGATATTGCTCCTTCTTCGTCCAGGTGCCTAACCAGTACCCCTTTACTCGTGTAGTCTTGTCGGAGGTATGAAGATGTATATAATGAGATTCACATAGATGCCATAGCCTAGAACCCTCAGTTTAGATTGTGTCCCTTTGTCAACTGTTTGACTCCACAACAAAAATTCCAGTTGGGACCTTCACTAATGATCCTGAAATTACATAAGTTAAATGGGAGTAGAAGACACCATGTATATCATTGTGAGTGTTTATTGATAACTAAAATATTTGCATATTTATTTTCCCTTATATGACGATTTTATGGACAATATTTGCGTTTAATACAATAAATTTGGGTGTGATTGATAAATAAATATTGTTTTTTGAATAAATAGCATTTTTTTTAAAAAAAATAATAAAATTTTAAAATATATATATAAAAAGTACTGTAGCAGTTGCCAGGCACTGTAGCAGTCACAGGAACTGTAGCGGTCAACTTCACTGTAGCAGCCGCCGGGTACTGTAGCAGAAACTTCCAGAACATTGTAGCAACCGCCGGAACACTGTTGAAGCTTCCAGAAACACTGTAGCAGTACTATAGCACACGTTTTTCCCCCTATAAATAGAGATCAAGGCCAAGCTCAAGGAGGAGAGGAGAGGAAGAGAATCAGAGGTTTCCTTCTCCGACCGGGAGAGGTCCTTCTCTGACCGGGAGAGATCTTTCTCTAACATTTCTGAGTTCTTTGTGTTGTTTTCTAGATTTAATTTCATGTATTGTATGCCTCCATCTTGGAAGGCTTAGGATTTTATTACTTCTTGCATGCCTCCATCTTGGAAGGCTTAGGATTATATTGCATTTTGCATGCCGCCTACATGGAAAGTTTTACCTCCTCAATGGACGGCTAGATTTCTTCATCTTTCATTCATCTTTTGGTTGTATATTTATGTTTGAGAATTTAATATTCAAGTTTATGCAGTATTTCTAAGGATTTCATTCTAGTTTTATATAATTTATTTTGGTTTTTTTTAATTTTATCATGTACTAAATTTTCATTTTCCTAGGGTGATGATGTAGCTTACTAATGACGGATTGAATATCAACTTATTTAATCTAGTTTGAATTTCTCCTTCATGATTGAGTTTTAATTATTATTCTTAATGCTTTTGAATGAATGGCCATCTTTTGAATGATTTCAATATGCATGTTGAGACCGGAAGGAGATACATGTGTGTAGACCCTATAATTAAAACCATGACTTACATATGAAATAGGAATATATTCATATGAGTTGTGTAGTCTTACTGAGTTCCATAAATCTTAATGCATAATTAATTGCTTAAATTCATATAGGAATATATTGGATTAGCAATTGATTATAGAATTGCTTGACCTTGGAAGAGGCTGGTAATTAAATTAGGGAAACTCGACTATCAATCATGTGGAATAAATTGGGCTAGAATAGATAAGTGATTCAATCCGGAATTTATGAAGTGAAATCTAATCCCTAGAGCTTTTTCTCATATTTGTTTTCATATCATCTGCATTCATATTTAATTGTCTTTCTTTTATTTTATTTTTCACTCTCAATCACCAACTATTCGATCGACTAAATAGAATTAAAATTACCCATTTTGGTATTTAGTGCTCAATCCTCGTGGGAACGATACTCTACTTACTTCTATATTACTTGATTACGACAGTGTATACTTGCACTATTTAATTGATTATCTGAACTCGTATCAAGTTTTTGGCGCCGTTGCCGGAGATTGTTGCCATTAATATCAATACCAAGTAATTTTAATACTAATTTAGTCTGCATGTAAAATTTTAAAAAAAATGAATTATTCACAGCATTCATTTGGTGATAACTTGTCATATCTTGGTTCTTTTTCTGGAATGCATGTGAATGGAATGAGACATGAAAATATAAATGTTGGTTGGATTGGAAATTCTTCTCCTTATAATTGTTTTTCTTGTGCTTATTGTGGAGAGTGTCATTTTTATGAGCATTATCCATATAGCAATACCAGTCATTATAGAAGAGATGATTTCAATATGAACCAAACTTGTTTTAATCATTCCTTTTATCCTGGTGGAATTTTGGAGCAACAAGAATCTTTGGATCCATATGTCAGGTATTCTCCTAATCCTCTTTTCTACTCTTATCCATATATTGAAGAACAAACTCTTGAGTATAAGAAAAAATCTGATTTAGAAAGATTAATTGAGGAGTTTGCGGAATCAACAGAGAGATTTTGTAGAAAGCAAGAGGAAAGTGTTCAAAATATTGGAATATATGCGAGTCAAATTATTGCGTCACTTGAAACTATGAGGCAAGATAATTCTTTGAGCATAATTCCCACTCCTTGTGTTGATGATGATTATTGTGAGGAAGTTGAGGATGTGGAATTGAATGAAACTTTGCCTCTTGTGGCATGTGATAAGGAACTTGAAATCACTTTTGGAGAAAATAATGGACGTTCAATTGAGGTTCCGCCTGTGGAGTCTAATCTTTGTGATTTTGATATTGAAACTAATATAGATATTCCAAAAGATGTTGTTCATGTCTCTCCTATTGAAGTATTGACTCTTACTGATGAGGGTCAAGTGGATTTTATGGGATGCTCTAAAATTTTGAAAATTCCTAAATCTGTTTGCAAATACAGGCATGCTGTGCTTTATTTGAATTCAGTAAATAATTGTATTCTAAAATTGTCTATGATTGAAGAAGTACAATTAATTACTTTGAATGATTATTGTTGGTCTCTGAAATATTGTTGCTTGAAAAGAAATGAAGACAAGGTGATCCTGGTGTTTGATACTTTTGATTAGTAGTTTGTGTTTGAGAGGTCTGGCTAAAGACTATAAATTTAGCGCTACTTGGGAGGCAACCCAAGGTTTGGTTTGATATTTTGTTATGATTTTACAGGACTTCTGGTAGCTCCTGATAATGTATTCTACTTTGATAGTTTTTTTTAAAAGAAAAAAAAAGAATTTTTTTTTTAAATTTTTGTCTAGCCAAAGACGTTAAAGAAGGGCGGCTATTTGGGAGACAACCCAAAACTTCTTTCCTGCTCTTCTTTCATACTCCCTCAATTTTCTTTCCTACTGTCACAATTTTCTTTTCTACTCACTTATTTCTTTCCTACTCTCTCAAAACTTCTTTCCTACTCTCTTATTTTTCTTTCCTACTCACCGAAACACATTGCACTGCATTGAGATTTTAGTTTTCATCATTAAGTTACCATGGAGGAATCTCTTGCAAAGCTTAAGAACAGGTTCCCCACTCTTCCCAAAGATGTGCTCAGGAAGATCTATAGCTGTCGACTTGAAAGGATGAAAGTATTCAATCGTTTGGGCCTTCCTGTGGATATACGTTGGATCATTGAAGCAAAGGTACGTTTAGCAGGTGAGATTCATAATTCATTTGTTAAACCTTTGCCAGGAATGGGAAGAAGTTCTTACTCCAAAAAGAGAAGAGCTAAGAGAATGAATGTCTGCTATAAATGTGCAAGGTGGAATTGTGATTAGCGCTATAGGAGTAAAGGTATGGTTTCTGTAAATCGAGAAGATAAAATCAAATTTATAAAGGATGGACTGAGTAAGGAGTCACTGGATGATATCATTCAAACTCTTGAGATGCATCCGAGTGGTGATGTTCATCGTATTCTTCTCGATTTAGCAGACATATTCAACAAAGAAAAAGAGCGCTATTGTCTTGGGAATCTGACGTTAAAAGACCCTGTTTGCCAGTTTATAAGAAAACTGGATGGGAAGCAAATCCTCGATTCATAGAAAGCGTTTAAGCCGTTTCTGGACGTAAAACCAGAGGAAGATGTGAGCCAAAATCACAACTACTGTACATAATCATGCGTGTGTTTAATTTGTTTTGTCTTTTTTGTAGCTTTTGTCTAATATTTCTTATCTTTCCGGCAGTTTTTTTCCTACTCTACTGTATCTTTTGACTTTCTTTCCTCTTTTTGTTTAATTTCTTCATGCAATGGCCCACCGGTCATTTGTGTCGGAAATTTTTTCAAACTTCTTTGAAAAATGTGTGATTTGTGTGATTTTGTTGTCGCTGTTTTAGTATTATATATATGAACTCTTTCATTTGTAAATATGCACACTTCCATTTGTAAAAATGAATACCTTCTCTTGTAAGCGTACATGGTCCGAGAGAAACAAAGAGCAAAAGAATATTTCACAAAAATGTAGATTTACATCTATTTGCATTTTTGGTGAAACTGATTTGGGCAAGAAAGGAGAGTTTATAACAGCAGCAAATGAACTTGGAGTTGCATTAGCTGCCAGAAAAATCAACTTTATGTACGGGGGAGGTATCCAGGGCCTAAAGGGAAGTGTGGCCGTTTCTGCATCCATGAATGGAAGCAAGGGTTTAAGTGTAAGAGTGAAGGAGTTGCAAGATCATGCTTTTTCCTTAGGACAAGAGTTACAGGTTTCAAGCTTGCCTGAACAGATGGGAGTAATGTTCCACCATGCTCAAGCTTTTATCGCTCTACCCGGTGGTTTGGAGACATTGGATGGCATTTCTAGTATTGCTTATTGGGCTAAGTTAAACTACCACAAAAAGCCATTAGGATTGTTAAATGTTAATGGTTTTTATGATAATCTGTTGTCTTTTCTTGATCATGCTGTTGAAACAGGATTTATACCCCAAGCGACTCGCCACTCCATAATTGCTGCACCAACTGGCTGATCAGCTGCTCGATCAAATGCAAACCTATGAAGCTAAACCAGATCTACTCGTCAAGCAAATAGGTGGGCCATCTTCAGATAGCAGTTAGAAGCAGAACCCAGATACCACTCTTAGGTTGTAACTTTCCTTAATCTCTTGGTTTTACTTTATTGTGTGTTTATGTTAAAAAAAACACCTTCTCTAAGTTCTAGAAGACATTGGGGACAATGTCTGATTTAGGTTGGGGGAGGAGAAAAAAAATTTGTTTTTTTTCTTTTGTTAGTTAGTAAAACCATTAGATGCATGGGGTGTGGAAAAAGATGGCAGAGTAAGGAGTTATTCTTAACTCCTGAGACGCATTTCATTAGTTGCATTTTATTTTTCATTAGTTGCATTTTATTAGTTGCATGATTTTTTTATCTTTTTCAAAAAAAAGAGGCATTTCATTATTTGCATTTCTTTTTGTTTTTCAAAAAAAAAATTCAAGTGCTTTGTAATGATCTTAAGAAGTATATGAGTTTTAAGTATTGATCAATTGAATTTAGAGATTTTATAGCATGAATGAACAACTGATTGTTGCAATTGGTGATGAATTTTGAGATTGAATGAACTAAGTTTAAAAATTCCTAGCCGTGAGCTTCTGAGCCTATAATGATTATTTCTCTTGTGTGTGATATTCACCTATTAAGTTGTCACTCTAGAACTTGCTTTAAATCTGGTTGAAATTACATCTCACATGCACATTCAAAAATGATAAAGGCATTCATTTTCTTTAGCCAGAGCCAAATAGCCAACCTTGCAATTATACCGTTGATAAGCCCCTTTGAGCCTAATTGACTATTTCTTTGTTTTCAATCCATTAACATGTGCTTTAATGATATATCAAGTGCTTTTACCTTATTCGAAAGATTAGTGGAGCATTTGAAATTTTTGTGAAATGGGCTTTTGACAAAGTGTGGGGGTGTATCTATCATCAACTTTATAGTTGCAATTCAAAAAAAAATGAAAAAAGAAAAAAAAAGTAAAAGAAAAAGAAAAAAAAAGTAAAAGAAAAAAAAATGTGTCAAGTGTTTGAATTGTGGGTTGTTGTGATAAGATAAATTTACAAGTAGCCCATTTTTCAATTGCCCTATTTCTTTAGCCTTTCATATCATACTTTATATTCCTTTACCTTAACCCCATTACAACCCTTAATAAGTCCTTTTGATTTGAATTATGCAAGTGAATTAGGTAGTGGAGATTGAGATTTTTAGCAAGCCTATGGTAGTGCAATTTTTTCGGTTGAATTTGAGCGAAACACTTACCCTTAAACACTTGAGAGATTGAGAGAATGAGCTACAAGTACGAACTCAGTTTATTCATTTTCAATTAAAGTTACCAATTTATATTTTCGTTGATTCATTAATACTATGATATCTTTATTTTTCAATTGTGTTATTACTTATGACCTGACACTTCTGATTTTGTTAGAAGCACTTATTATTGTTTACTTCTTGTCCGAGGACGTCCAAGAGTTAAGTGTGGGGGAATTTGATAACTAAAATATTTGCATATTTATTTTCCCTTATATGATGATTTTATGGACAATATTTGTGTTTAATATAATAAATTTGGGTGTGATTGATTAATAAATATTGTTTTTCGAATAAATAGCATTTTTTAAAAAAAAAATAATAAAATTTTAAAATATATATATAAAAAGTACTGTAGCAGTTGCCAGGCACTGTAGCAGTCACAGGAACTGTAGCGGTCAACTTCACTGTAGCAGCCGCCGGGATACTGTAGCAGAAACTTCCAGAACATTGTAGCAACCGCCGGAACACTGTTGAAGCTTCCAGAAACACTGTAGCAGTACTGTAGCACACGTTTTTCCCCCTATAAATAGAGATCAAGGCCAAGCTCAAGGAGGAGAGGAGAGGAAGAGAAGCAGAGGTTTCCTTCTCCGACCGGGAGAGGTCCTTCTCTGACCGGGAGAGATCTTTCTCTAACATTTCTGAGTTCTTTGTGTTGTTTTCTAGATTTAATTTCATGTATTGTATGCCTCCATCTTGGAAGGCTTAGGATTTTATTACTTCTTGCATGCCTCCATCTTGGAAGGCTTAGGATTATATTGCATTTTGCATGCCGCCTACATGGAAGGTTTTACCTCCTCAATGGACGGCTAGATTTCTTCATCTTTCATTCATCTTTTGGTTGTATATTTATGTTTGAGAATTTAATATTCAAGTTTATGCAGTATTTCTAAGGATTTCATTCTAGTTTTATATAATTTATTTTGGTTTTTTTTAATTTTATCATGTACTAAATTTTCATTTTCCTAGGGTGATGATGTAGCTTACTAATGACGGATTGAATATCAACTTATTTAATCTAGTTTGAATTTCTCCTTCATGATTGAGTTTTAATTATTATTCTTAATGCTTTTGAATGACTGGCTATCTTTTGAATGATTTCAATATGCATGTTGAGACCGGAAGGAGATACATGTGTGTAGACCCTATAATTAAAACCATGACTTACATATGAAATAGGAATATATTCATATGAGTTGTGTAGTCTTACTGAGTTCCATAAATCTTAATGCATAATTAATTGCTTAAATTCATATAGGAATATATTGGATTAGCAATTGATTATAGAATTGCTTGACCTTGGAAGAGGCTGGTAATTAAATTAGGGAAACTCGACTATCAATCATGTGGAATAAATTGGGCTAGAATAGATAAGTGATTCAATCCGGAATTTGTGAAGTGAAATCTAATCCCTAGAGCTTTTTCTCATATTTGTTTTCATATCATCTGCATTCATATTTAATTGTCTTTATTTTATTTTATTTTGCACTCTCAATCACCAACTATTCGATCGACTAAATAGAATTAAAATTACCCATTTTGGTATATAGTGCTCAATCCTCGTGGGAACGATACTCTACTTACTTCTATATTACTTGATTACGACAGTGTATACTTGCACTATTTAATTGATTATCTGAACTCGTATCATTTATCCAGCCAAAAGTTGTGCTTTCATTAAAAAGAGTTACACTTATACAAATCATGACATAAAGTTTAACATGCGATTTAATGGAAGGGAAAGAAATACTAAGGATGAAGATTCATTTAAAGGAAATGATCTTCCAATATTCAAGCGGATGCATAATGATGAGCTCATATTGGTGTATGTGTGATGCTATTAGGAGGTCCTTCGCTTTCAGTTCCTTGTAGTCCCCTTGATGGTGCCTTGCTTAATTGCCAGAGATATGCACTTTTTGATGAATGATTATGGAGTCTTCCAAATAGACAAAGTAAAGAAAGTCATGGGGTTAGGACTGATAACCTTCTTCGATATTTGTTTAACCCACCCTTTCAGGTTTTTTTTTGACTTAACAGCTCCCAATTTGGTGCTCTAATTTTTGCTTAAGCCTCCCTTTTGGGTTTTCAACTTAGCGAGCTTTTTTTTTGCTCTAACTTTTGCCTAAGCAGCCCTTTCGGGTTTTCAACTTAGCGAGTTTCTTCTTGTTTTTTTTTTTGCTTTAACTTCTGCCTAAGCCACCCTTTCGGGTTTTTAACTTAGCGAGCCCTTTTTTTTCTTTTTGCTCTAACTTTTGCCTAAGCTGTCCTTTCGAGTTTTCAACTTAGCGAGCCCCCTTTTTTCTTTTTCCTCTAACTTTTGCCCAGGCCTCCCTTTCAGGTTTTCAACTTAGCAAGCCTCCTTTCTTTTGTTTTGCTCTAACTTTTGCCTAAGCTGCCCTTTCGGGTTTTCAATTTAGCGAGCTATATATATCTATATATATTTTATGCTTAGTATTTCTTTACAACATTTGAATTGATTGGTCTTGGTAAATCTTAGCCATTCATGTTTGTCAATATCAATGCCCCTCCAGAGGAAGCCTGCTTAACAATATATAGGCCTTCATAATTTGGAGTCCATTTACCTCTGTCATCTTCTTGATTTGGTAGGATCTTCTTGAGGACTAGGTCTCCTACTTTAAACCTCCTGGGTCATAGTTTATTATTAAAGGCCCTTGCCGCTTATGACCGATATAACTACCCATGACATATTGTTGTGAGCCTCTTTTCTTCAGTCATATTTAATTGTTCAAATTGAGAACGTATCCATTCGCTTTCATCTAGGTTTGATTCAGCCAAGATTCTCAGGGATGGTATTTCCACCTCAATTGGAGTAATAGCCTCCATGCCATAAACTAAAGAGTAAGGGGTTGCCCCAGTTGAAGTACGCATTGTGGTACAATATCCATGTAATGCATATGGAAGCATTTCATGCCAGTCCTTATAGGTCACTGTCATTTTGCTGATGGTCTTCTTAATGTTTTTATTAGCTGTCTCAACTGCACCATTCATTTGTGTCATGTATGGTGCAGAACTATGATGTTTGATCTTGAACTAATCGCATAATTCTTTAACTGCTATCCTGTTGAGGTTTGGTGCATTGTTAGTTATGATCCTTTCCTTTAAGAATTTGATAAAGGCCTTCTGAGTAATACTAGCAAGGAATTGGTTTCCACCCACTTAGTAAAGTAATCGATGGCAACGAGGATGAAATGATAACCATTCAAAGCTTTTGGGTTAATCGTCTCGATGACGTCAATTCCCCATATGGAAAAGGGCCATGGAGATACAAGACTATGCATTATAGTCGAAGGAGCATTAGCTTTGTTGGCATATATCTAGCACTATGACACTTTCTAATATAATTGATACAATCCTTCTCCATGGTTATCCAGTAGTAACCGGATCTTTGAGCTTATTTAGTTAACGAGTGGCTATTTGCATGTGTACCACATATGCCTTCATGGATCTCTGTCATAATCTTATGCGCCTCTATCATGTCTACACAATGAAGCAATGTCCCAACAAAGCTCCTCTTATACAAGACGTTACTACTAATAAAAAATCTATGGCCATTCGCCGAATGGTCTTCTTTTCATTGTGTGTTGCATCTGGAGGGTAAGTACCATGTTCCATATACATCTTAATACTATGGTACCAAGGTTGCTCGTAGTGTTCTCTTCCAATATTGAAGCAAAATGCTAGCGATCTTCCAGTCTCAATCTGTATTGGCTGAACTTGGACCCCACAATCGAGTTGGATCATAGCTGTTAAAGTAGCTAATGCATCGGCGAAGCGATTCTTTTCTCTGGCCATGTGATGGAAATTGATTACTTCAAAATTTTTTATCAACTCTATTAAATACTCTTGATAAGGGATCAACTTTGGGGCTTTAGTACGCCATTTATTAGTCACCTGAAAAATTATGAGAGCTGAGTCACCATAGACTTTTAGGTTTTTTATTCCAAGATCTATGGCAGCTTGGAGACCATTAATACAAGCTTCATATTCTGTCATGTTATTGGTGCAGTCAAATCCTAACTTTATAGCAATCGGAAATTGCTTTTCGTATGGGGATATGATTACTGCCCCTTGTTCGCCGTTTAGCTTCTGCAAGCGCAGGGTCGCAAGTAATAAAGTGATAAGTCAAGATCGTTCCCACGAGGACTATGACAAAAGCGAGTTAACTAATGTAACCATATGTTTAATTAGGTTGAATGGAATTATTTGGAATTGAGTATGTTAATTAAGAGAATTTGTGAAAAACAATAAAGTAAAACAAAGTTGATTGTAAAATTGATTCTACTTCAAGGTTTAAAGGCTTAGGATTACTTCTTCCTCATTGTATTTCATAAAACTATGCAATTGATTCACTTATGCTAGTTGTGTGAGTCCATATGCTATCAAAGATTCTAAGATCATCAATCAAGCTCTCTCAAGTTAAGATTGATTTTTAATCTTCATTAACAATATTCAATCTCTTTTCTATGATTAATGAAAATCATCTTTCCTAAAGCAATTCTTCATTAGACTATGCTAGGTTGTTAGATATATCTCTATTCTAACAACAAACCATCCATTTAATCTATAAATTTCAAGTCTAACATGATTTTTCTCAAGTTCTACAACCAAAATAGCTCTCTCAAGCATCAATCAATTGAACCAAACTAATCATGTAGTGATCAAGCACAAGATAGCAATTAAGCATGGAGAAACATCAGCATATATTCTCAACAACTAGCAAAAGCAAGAAAATATAGTAGTTTTAATCTATACAATGAGTAGAAGTAATCCTAAATGAGAGTTTTAGCCACTCATAGTCAATACAAACCAACAACTCAACATAAAAATCATAACCATATCACCAAATGGGAAGAAAAGAGGGGAAAAACCACCAAAAGAGAAGAAAATCTTGAATTTCTCCAAGAATCTCCTCCAAAAAGCACAAAAATCCTCCTCAAGCTCTCCAAGAAGCCTCCTTGTGGTTCTTGAGCTCTTCCTTCTATAGAATCCCCCAATTTCGGCGCCCCCTTAGGTTAAAAACACAGCTGAAGCTTCACTTTTTCAAAACGCAAAGTTGCAGTATCGCAACTTTGCTTTCGCTTCGCCATAGCTAACCCACAGCGTACACGGTCAGAAGGGCTTATTTTTTATGTGTTTTCGCTTTTGCTTTGCTATAGCAAACCCACAGCGTACGTGGTCAGAATGGCCTATTTTTGATGTGTTTTCGCTTTTGCTTTGCTGTGGCTTAGCAAAAGCAACTGGGGCCACCTTCAAGCTACTTTGATCTTCCTTTTTGGCTTTTGTTCTTCTTTTTTCCACCTTCAAGGATCCATGCAAGCTTCAATTTCTTGTCATCATCCTCCTACAAAGAGAAGGATTTTATGCAGTCAGAAGGATTTTTTGGCATTCATCTATGGGGTTTTCTGCTAAGTGATCTGCTATCGTACCACCCTCGACGGATTTTTGAGTGACGTATCTTATATCATATTCAGATAATATTACCTACCACTTAGAGACTCTTCCAGCTACATGCGGGCTTTCAAAGATGTACTTAAGTGGGTCCACTCTAGAAATTAATCAAGTGGTGTAGTAAAGCATGTATTGCCTCAACCTCCTTGTAGCCCAGACTAAACCACAACAAGTCCAGTATTGCTTCCACTTTTCCGGGATCCACTGAGACCCCTTCTCTCGAGATAACATGGCCTAAGAACTTCACTTCTGATTGCCAAAACTTGCACTTACTTAATTTGGCATAGAGTTGCTTTTCACGCAATGTATTCAACATAATTCTCAAATGATGCTCATGCTCTTCTCTACTCTTAGAGTATATCAAAATATTGTCGATAAACACCGCAACGAATTGATCTAGGTATTGCCGAAAAATACAGTTCATGTAATCCATGAAAACTGCAGGTGCATTGGTTAACCTAAATGGCATTACTAAGAATTCATAATGACCATACCTAGTCCGGAAAGCAGTTTTCGGAACATCTTCCACTTTCACTCACAGCTGATGATACCCCGACCTTAGATCAATCTTTGAAAATACACATGAACCAGATAGTTGATCTAACATGTCATCAATTCTAGGGAGAGGGTACATGTTTTTGATGGTAATCTTATTCAACTCTCTATAGTCGATGCATAAACGAAGACTCCCGCCTTTCTTTTTCACAAACAAAACTGGAGCACCCCAAGGCGACACACTAGGTCTAATAAACCCTTTCTCAAGCAAATCTTCAATTTGCTTCTTCAATTCTGCCATCTCATTTGGGGCTATATGATATGGGGCTTTGGATATAGAACCCGCTCTAGGCACAATGTCAATCGGAAACTGAACTTCCCTCTCAGGAGGTAATCCACTTAAGTCATCCGGAAAAACCTTAGGGAATTCATTCACTATGGGTATACTACTCAAAGACTCACTGGTTTCTCCTTGTACAGAAAAGAAAACCATATATCCTTGACAACCCTTTTGCAAATATTTCTCAGCTTTAGCTATTGAAAGGAAACTTAGTTCGACATTCATGCCCTCAATGCTATGAGAAACAAGATACACTATCCTTTTGTTCCCACAATCTAATAACACATTATTTGCTCTCAACCAATCAAATCCCAAAATGACTTCCAACTGACAGAGCGGTAAACAAATCAAATCAACCACAGATTCATGACCCTCTACGGTTACAACACAATTCAAACAGGCTTCTGTAGTTACCGCTTTCACACCCATCGATATTGACACAATCAGATCGAATGGCAACTTATACACATTCATACCCAGACGCTTCACACAATCATATGCAATAAAGGAGTGACTTGTACCCAAGTCAAACAAAGCTTGTAATACAAATCCATTGAGAAGAACTGTACCTTGTATCAGCTCTAGAGACTTCTGGGCTTCCTCGTGAGTCATAGCAAATAATAGGCCCTGAGTTTTCAGACTCTGCTCCGGTCGTGGCTGTCTACACTCAATAGATGTATGCCCCACTTGCTTGCAATTAAAACAAATCACTCGACCATCACATGTCTTGCCATGATATGGCTTGTTGCAACGAGGACAGGTCTATACCATAGGAGCTCTCTGTTGATCACGTCTCTCGGACTGATAGGGCTTCTTACTAACACCCCTATATGAGAATGATCCTGAGCCCTTCCGCTTCTGAGAAGCACTGCCCTTACTAGGCTTACAATGACCACCAATAGTCTTAGCCAGATATAGCTATCTCAGATTGCTCTCTGTGATCCAACATTCTTCAACATCCTTGTTGAACTTGGAAAATTGATGGGTGGCTATTCTCTTTCTCATATCGCGCCTCAAGCCCCGAATAAGCAAGTCTGAGCTCAACTCCTCGTCATCCATCTTCTGAAGATAAGAGGAATATTGGGACAACTGGGTGAATCGAGACAAATACTCATCAAATGTCTCTGTGTCCCCTTGCTTGATATTCAGAAACTCGGTCTCCTTCTTAAGCCTCACCGACTTGGGAAAGTATTTCTCATTGAAGTATTGTTGAAACACCTCCTAAGTCAATAGTATATTCTTGCTCTTCAAAGACAAAGCAATGTTCCGCCACCAGCAGTCTGCATCTCCCTTGAGCTTGTACACCGCCAACTTGGCTTTTACTTCAGAGGGACACTCTAGGACTTCAAAGATTTTCTCAAGACGGTTTAGCCAATCTTCCACCGCCTGAGGATCAAATCTCCCTTTGAATGCCGGAGGTAGGTGCTTACAGAATCTAGAGACCCAAAACTGAAGATCTCTTTCCTCCCTAGTTGGCACACCATGGGATTCTTGGTTCAGAACAACATGAGGATGAGATTCTAACGGTCTTGCCGACCCTTCAGCAGTCTCTTCCTGGGTTCCCTCTCGAGTCTCTTTGTGAGTAGACTGACCCCGGCCCTCATTATTCTTTGCTTTCTCAGCTCTGAGCTCCTCTCTAAGCTCAGCTATCATATCCCGCTAATATCTTATCAGACCCATTAACTCTTGCATCGGGTCCGATGGATTCTCATTGACAACCTCCACCTCGGGATTTTCTTGTTGTACTCTGGGGCAACCTTTCGTCTTTTTCATTCTACAAAGAACTCACCCCATAAATCCAATAATTATGATATTCACATAATTTCCACAAAGCACATATACACACATAAACAGACATATATATGTATACGACGATTATTCACAATGATTTTCTATCACTAGGACCACACTATGGGAGCTATCCTAGCAACTCTACCCTTGTCAGGAATAACTGCTCTGATACCAAAATTGTAACCCCCTCACCGTAATTACATCTGGATATGAAATTTAAGTGAAATAGAGACCAATAAGATGAAATCAACAATTTATAATCCCTCATCACAAGATAGGGTATTTACAAAAATCAGTTCAAAACATAATTTCTTGTGGTCTCACATTCACGTGCGGATATAACTACTTGAGAAATCAAACCACATAATAATTATCAGAGTGTGGAAACTAATATCTCAGCAAACCCCAGGTTACCTACATACATATAATGGGTTTAAAGTTCCCAAAATGGGGATTACATAACCAAAATCATCATTTACATGACATATACAAATGGTAATCCCAAACCCCAACTAGATAACCAACATCCAAAATACAAAATGTCCTTAAAGCCCTCAACCGATCAATCTCTTTTCTAAGTTCTTAATTTCATAATACTCTAAGTTGGTTATCATTTAGGACTCTTTAGGTGACTATTAGAGGCCTAAACATATGCCTAAAGGGTTGGAAGAAGCTACCCTGAAGACCCCCTTTTTGGAAGGCAAACCACAGATTTTAGACTGGATCACTCGAGTGAAGATGACCTCACTCAAGTGATGAACGACTCGTGCTCGAGTGACAACGATTCTCACTCACGAGTGTTTGACAGTGAGCAACTACAACTACCAGAAAGTGCTGACATCACTCGAGCATGAAACTTTGCACTCGGGTAATTACTCCAAATATGCTCGAGTCCCCGAAAGTGCAACACAACGAGTGACAACCCGAGGTCACATGCAACCATCAGAGGGACAAGCTCACTTGAGCATACCCTCCAGTGCTCGGGTGAGACGGCCATGCTTGCGAGTGTCAGAGCACACTCTTGAACAATGGCCAACGAGTGACAACCCAAGAGCAACCCTAACTCTGGATTAACACCATCACTCGAGCGTGCCCTTGCTCACTCGAGTGATCATCAACCCCACTTGCGAATACAGAAGTGTACTCGAGCCTCATTCATAGAACCCAAGCAAAACTTAAAGCAGAAAAGGGAAACTACACACAACACTCGAGCATGATCTTCCTCTGCTCGAGTGTTGTGCATCACAGACCAGAAACGCAGAAAACAACAGAAAATACCAGATGGTTAAATTCATACCCAATAATTCCCAAACTCTACCAAAAGCTCATACATACTTAGCACTGACTAGGGAACACATTGGTAACCTCTCAAACACCCCCAAAACCTTTTTGACCATAATCATGTACTTAGGTCTTTATGACACAACCAATGTCCAAATTTTATTCAATTCGTTTCCCACATTCCAAACTAAATCCATGACTCAAATATCTTCACAATGAACCAATCCCAACATTAATCATAATGAAATCCATACTTTCAACATTTACACAAACCCAAGGCATTACATGACGTAGTGATTTTGGGAATGCCAAACCCTAAGGGGAGGTGCTACCCAAATTGACACTAATCATGATTAATAGGTGTTTAAGTGGTTAAACAAGGTATTACAAATGAAAAGGGAGTGTTTAATTAATTGAAATCATGAAACTTTCAATTTTCCCAAAAAATTCTAGATTTCTTATAGGGGCTATTTGGCAGTATTTAGACTAGATTTTGGTGTTTTTGATAATTCCATTGTGTTTGCAACAGAAAATTTTGTAGGGATCAAGTAAAATATGAAGTGTGAAGGTCTTAGGGTGTGAAATTACAGTTTTACCCCTAAAACCCTACATAGTGGCTGCCAAGGGTATTCTAGTAATTTGAGCATGAATTCGACAAATTTGAGGTCAAAAATGGATTCTAGACGCGAAATTGTGTAGGAATAGTCTGAGCCATAATTTTTGGTGAAGTACAGTTGGACTGAGTATAAAAGGGGCTTAAATCAGGTCCCTGGGGCATTTTGGTCATTTAGCAATTTTGAGTCAAGATAACCAACAATATAAGTTTAGAATAATACATGAATGAGTAATGACTCATTTATTATATATATGGGAATTTTAGAACAAATCAATAGCCGAGTAGATTTAAGGTGTTAGACAGACAGTAGGGCAAAGAAAGGGAAATTCAGGTAGTAACTCTATCTCTCATACATAATGTAAATGTTGATATGTTGTATGTTACTATATTCTGTGATATGAACAAGGTGCTTGAGACATATTGCCTAGCTGTGTTTTGGGACCAAGCTGAAGTACATGGACAAGTAGGGGATCCAAACAGTCTTGTGGCCTTGAACAGTGTGCATACACATGTAACAGTATGAATTTTCATTGTATACTATATGGTGTATTGCATATTTAATTATCACCTTTTATATGATTGATAGCCTATTACTACTAAGATTCTTTCGAATCTTATCCCTTTCAACAATGTATAGGGTATCCAGTAGCAGGAAGTGGCTCTAAGGGCAAAGTAGTAATTACCAACAACTGAAGGTTCTAGTCCAGATCAAGCACTGACGTTAGTTATCTGCAGGCTTATATTATATTTTGAGTCTGTAATTTTTATGTACAATCCCTATAGAGAATTCCCGTAATGTAATCAAGTACTTATTATCAGTATTTCCATGCTATTTCTGAGTGTTCGCTAAACTACGCATAAACACTCTGATGAATGTCAAAATAAGGGGTTGACATTTTGGTATCAGATCGGCTATTCTTGCAACAGGATAGTATACTGATATGGCCTTGATTATACAATGATAAGACATATACACAGAAAGGGGTGCCAGAGAAGTGAATTACCCCCATCTATGAACCAACCCCTGAGGAATAGTGAAATACCCGAAAGGCAGCAAGTATTACCATACCAAAGTAAGGGTGGTGCAAGGATGACATGGACATAACCTAAATCCTAGATTAGTTTTACCAATATACTGATCAGTGTCAGACAGATAAGCCTTAGACAGATAAGACAAAGTTAGATCCAGATTCATTTGTCAGTCCCAGAGCTGGAATGGTATACGTGTAGTATGGTTTACAACCTGATCAGGAGCTGTGGGAAGATGTCTGAAGTATACATCTGCGAGCTATCTGAGAGCATGCCACCCTTATGGATCAACATACAGGGCACTCAGACTGTCTGATCCTAGTATAAGGTAAACATGGTCTTCTGGGATTAAGTACCTAGATGATATTTAGATCCGCACAACACTATACTTCTTTTCAGATATAATGCCTAGAAGGAGAATAAGA
This sequence comes from Inga laurina, assembly GCA_963855925.1. Taxonomy (NCBI): domain Eukaryota; kingdom Viridiplantae; phylum Streptophyta; class Magnoliopsida; order Fabales; family Fabaceae; genus Inga; species Inga laurina. Next base: position 46,908,046 of record OY979713.1, on the reverse strand, counting down.
TTATAGAGCGGTGTCTAATAGACAACATTATGGACTTCATGAACATATCACATGGTAAATGTTCGAGCACATATACTGGCATTGATATGTAGTCCATACACAATATTTAGTAAGCCAGAAATAGGTGGCATAACTCTTTGGAGTAAGGGTAGTCACATGGTACCAGTGCTCAGAAGGCGTTAGAGCTCGGATTTGCGTTTTTGCATAGGTATACTAAGGTTAAGCTTGCTTGACCTAGAGAAATCTCAGAATGGGTGACCCCCCCCAGAAAAGTCACATGTAGATGTTATGTTATGTAAAGGGTGTAATAACATTTTGTACAGTAGTTTAGAGGCAGTATGTTGTTAAAGGCTTTCCCTGACTACTGTAAATGCTTGTTATATGGTATTTTTAGAGTACCTGTGTACCCACAACTTTATTAAATGACAGATATGCCCTTGTGTCTATGTGACATTCACCTCTTTCTTATTTCTATATAGTGAAATATAAAGATGTTGTGACTAAGAGGTATAGGTGCTGGGCAAGGTTAGGAAGCTAGATTTGACCCTAATACAGCAACTAATAAGTATGTTAACATAATAGAGAACAATGATCGATGATCATAGGTATGAGCTGCAAGAAGTGCGGTAGAAATATAATACAAACGGGGATAATCCTAGTGAATAGGAAAATGAACCCAAACAATTTGAGGAACATGAACAGGAGCCTCTGCTTAGACCTTCTCCTAAGGGAGACAATTAACATACATGAGCAACATGGTTTAGTCAACAGGTGTTTGTTGTTGATAGAGGCTAACACCCCTATCTTATGAGGAAAGTTTGATCCCCAACTGACAGATGATTAGCTATAAACTTAGTGTCAACATTCTGAGCAACTCAATGAGTAGGGAAGAACATGACATGCACCTATGAGTGGTGTTGGGGAAATCACATATAAGTTTTGGCTTTCAGAGCTTAACTTGTTGAGTCCTGATTTCTCACAAGATGGGATTTATCAGATCCTAACAAAGTAGACATAGTATTAAGTGAAAGAGCCCAAAAATTGTTACAAAGGTACACAAATTTTGGCTTCAATAAAGTATTATAGGAGGTTCCTATGTAACTCCTTTCAAATCATCTTGACATTAATAAAGTTCCTATGAGGAAATAAAGTATCAGAGTGGCATAACGAAAGCCACTATGAGACAATAAATCATATGAGTAGGATAGTGAATTTATGTGTAACATTTGAGGACAACAGAAGAGGTTAGCATTCACACCAATATTGATCATCCTAAATCATGAGTAAACCCATGTGGTCTATAGTAGCACAGCTTGTGTAGCATACAATGATTTACCCTGTGTGGTAAGTTGTAAGGCAACCCTATCAAAGTATGTTAATCAACCCTATGATTAGGATACACCCCTGACATGGCCAGTAATGTCCTGGTTGCACTGGTGAAAAGCACAAGTAGCCCTGTTGTTAAGAGGTGATGTGTAAATATGCTACTGAGGCGGTGTGCTATATAGTGATATAGTACAGTGGTAAGTCAACTCCATCTGAGCATGTTAACAACCCTATGATCGGGGTACAACCCCGACATGGCCAAGAAGTGTCCTGATTGCATCGATGAAAATCCTAAGTAACCCTAAGGCCAAAAGGTGGTGCGTAAAACATGTTGCTGAGGTGGTATGGCCAACAGTATTACATCTTGTGTGGTGTATAATAACATAAACCTATGTTGTTTACAGCGACACGACTTATGTGGTCAACAGTCACATAACCTAATGGTCTGTGGTGACACATGTAAATAGAAATTGGGATGAGCCCCAGTGTAGTAGGGCATAATGGTGACGAATACTTCTCAACAGTGTAGCCTCACATGATCAATTACCCACTCATGTAACAGTGCACACAGTATGATCAGTAAGGGTTAAATAGTCATTTGATCTTTGTTACAAGTGTAAATGATCTATTAAATAGTGTAAGTGTACATTGTCGTAATCAAGTAATACAGAAGGGAGAAGATTATCGTCCCCACAAGGATTGATCACTAAGTACCAAAATGGGTAACTTTAATTCTATTTAGTCAATCGATTAGTTGGTGATTGAGAACACAAAACAAAATGATTAAATATGAGTGCAAATAATATGAAAGCAACTATGAGAAAAAGTCCTAGGGGTCAGATTTCACTTAACAAAGTTCAGATTGAATCACTTATCTATTCTAGCCTAATTTATTCTACATGATTGATAGTCAAGTTTCTCTAATTTATTTACTAGCCTTTTCCAAGGTCAAGCAATTCTATAATTAATTGCTAATCCAAATATTCCTATATGAATTTAAGCAATTAATTATGCATTAAGATTTATGGAACTCAGTAGGACTACTCAACTCATATAAATATATTCCTATTTCATATACAAGTCATGGTTTTAATTATAGGATTTACACACATGCATCTTCGTCCAGTCTCAACATACACATTTAAATCATTTAAAAGATGGCCAATCAATTGAAAGCATTAAGAATAATAATTAAAACTCAATCATGAAGGAAAAATTAAAACTACATTTAATAAGTTAAGATTAAATCCATCATTAGTAAACTACATCATCACCCTAGGAAAATAGAAATTTAGCTCATGAAGAAATTAAAAATAAAACCAAAATAAATTGAAAACTTCATAAATGTTGCATATAACTTGAATGAAAACTTCATAAATACTACATAAAACTTGAATATTAATTTCTAAAACATAAATATACAACCAAAAGATGCATGAAAAATGGAGAAATCTAGCCTTCCTTGTAGGTGGCAAAATCTTTCATGTAGGTGGCAACCTATACATCCATATAGGAGGTCTACCTATACCGTCCATATAGGAGGTCTACCTAAGCCTTCCAAGATTTCCAAGATAGAGGCATACGAAAAGTAATAAAATGCATGAAATTAAATCTAAGAAATAACACAATTTATTCAGAAGTGTCAGAGAAAAGATATCTCCCTATCAGAGAAGGACCTCTAATTGTCAGAGAAGGAAACCTCTACTTCTCTCCCCTCCTTCCTTGATGCTTGGCCTAGGATCTCTATTTATAGGGAAAAAACTCATTTGCTACAATGAAAAAACATGGTTGCTATAGTGAAAAGTGTGTTTCTATAGTTTTTTGTCTGCAACAGTAACTTTCATGCGCTGCAGTAATTGCTTACTACGGTAACTCCATCCGCTACAATGCTTTCGTCTTTTTTCCCAACGTCGCATCCTTGTCTTGTTTCAATCATGTGGGTCTATTTTTAGGTCTCATTTCTTCTCTTTTCTCCTTAATATGGTGTTATTCATGACTATCAAAAGAAAAGCAAGAAAATACTATATTATAATATTAATAATATTTATTCCAAAAACATTATTTATTTATCAACTACACCTAAATTTATTATATTAAGCTCAAATATTGTCCACAAAATCATCATATACGGGAAAATAAATATGCAAATATTTTACTTATGAATCCTGAACAGTAGACATAGTATGATCAACAAAGGGTCAAATAGTCATTTGATCATAAACAGAGCACATAGTACAACCAGTAAGGATCAAATAGCCATTTGATCCTGAACGCCTGACAAGATAGACATCGCTATAAATGATCATGTGCACAGACAGATATGGCTATAAACAGGCATACTTACAAACCAATCCTATTTACGGACAGACATATTGGCAGTAAGTCCCAGTGTACATGTTTGTACAAGGCAGTAAGACCGAATATTCAGTGTTATGAGAAGAGAATGACAGGATCCATAAGGCTAAGTATACCTAGCAACGTCTCGATAAGGCAATAAGACCTAGAATAGTGAACTGATTGTCCTGAGAATGTAAGTCTTTATATGCATTTAGTATGGATATTGGATTGTGTCCACAGATCATAAGACCTATAGGATTGGTGCATCCACAGGCCAGTAGATTGCTATGAAATCATAATTATGTCAAACAGTGATAGAGGTAGTAAGAACTGATGTGCATAGTTGCATGGGGCTGTGTTCCTAACTAGCAAGACCTGACAAACATGTTGTATTATATTGAACAGTATACACAGTAAGGCCAGTAGGGATAAATAGACATTTAATCCTGAATGTCAACAGATAGATATATTTGCAACATGAACAATCTAAATGCTTATTAGATAGGCAATAAGACCTAATGGACAATCAGTATAGTATTGGACTGCGTGTCCTACGGGTATCAAACAGGCAAAATATGTGAGTGAAAAATAGATTGAACATGTAAGTATTGTTAAGTCATTTCACACACATCTATCAGACAATTTATGATGCATGCTTTATGAGTATGCACAACACAACGATAAGTTACATATTAAGATGGGATTCTCCCGAGGATAATCTAAGTGTTATCTAAAATTTTGAGGATGAAATTTTATTAATAGGGGGAGAAATGTAACATCCCAAATTACAATCAACAAAATTTCTTTACACTTTTGTCGTATTAAAGGGAATAAAATGGTGAATATTGGCACACTTGAATTAGCAAAACAATGCAATTAGTGGCCACATGAAGTTTGGGCCAACATAAGACATAAAGTCCAATTTTTGCCTTCTTAAAAGCCCATTTTTGCAGGCCAAAATGGGATAATGAGAGAACATAATTTTTAGGCCCAATTAATAGTGATTTTCAACTAAACACCAAGGGAAAGAACAAAGCCCAATTTAATTACAAAAATGTAAGGGTAAAATGGTCATTTGGCCAATAAAGCAAGAAGCTTTTATTTTTCCCTCTAAATGGGAATTATTTTCAGCCAACATAGAAATATAGCAAGGGAAAATAAATCTTGGATATTAAATATGCCATGTGGATACATTTTTATCCAAGTATAAAAAGATGACACAAAAGTCAAATTAGCATATGTTATTTGAACTTAAATATTAATATTTAAAAGGAGGTGGAATATGCTTCTTCAAGAAGCCATTTTTCTCTCTAATAAGGACTATATTTCATCTAACATGTGGAAGGAGAGAGAAAACAGATATTTGAACAGAAATGGTGTCTCTTGAAAGCCATTAGAGACAATTTTAAAAAGAAGTCAACAAAGCAACAAGCACAAGATAAATTGCAATTAAATAATATTAATTAAGGAGGTGCAAGAGGATATTTTTTAAAAGCTCTTATCCTCTCCTCTAAGGGTCATTTTCGAACAAGCATGAGCAAGAAGAGAGAGAGAGAGCTTTGAAACACAAGAACAAATAGAGAGCAAATGAGTTCAAGAAGAAAATCAAGGTAGGTTTCACTTGTTTATGCCTTCTAATTCATGGAAACTCTCTCCTAATCTCTATGCCTTCTTGAAACATGCATGTATCAAGCGCAAATTCAAGAGAAGAGGAGGAGAGATGGCACGATTTAGAGAGAGAAAGAAGAGAAACCAAAGGTAAATCCTGAAACCTTGCCTAACATGTTGATTTATGTTTGTTGTTGGTGGTTTGGATGATTGTTGGCTTGGTTTTCATGACTTAGTGATTTTGGGAATGCCAAACCCTAAGGGGAGGTGCTTCCCAAATTGACACTAATCATAATTAATAGGTGTTTAAGTGGTTAAACAAGGGATTACAAGTGAAAAAGGAAGTGTTTAATTAAGTGAAATCATGAAACTTCCATTTTCCCAAAAAATTCCAGATTTCTTCCAGGGACTGTTTGGTAGTGTTTGGACTAGATTTTGGTGTTTTAGATGATTCCATTGTGTTTAGAATGGAAAATTGTGTAGGGAACATGTAAAATATGAAGTGTGAAGGCTTTAGGGTGTGAAATGGCAATTTTACCCCTAAATTCGTAACATAGTGGCTGCCAGGGGTATTTTTGTAATTTGAGCATTAATTTGACAAATCAAAGGTCAAAAATGGATTCTACATGTGAAATTTTGTTGGATAGCCTGGGTTATGATTTTTGATAAAGTACAGTTGGAGAGAGTATAAAAGGGGGCTTAGATCGGATCCCCAAGGGCAATTTGGTCATTTAGCAATTTTGAGTCAAGATAACCAACAATATGAGTTTAGAATAATACATGAATGAGTAATGACTCATGTAATGCCCTTATCTTATTTTCACATTTTTCAAAGTCCTTTCACACAGTTCAGTGGACACATAGGAATAACATAGATATACTGGTAATATGTACATGTTTATTTTACAGGAATCCCCACAGGGTCTTATACATAATATTTACAGACCTTTAAATAATAAAAAACCTACAGATAACCAACATTAGCACTTGAATTGGACCAGACCTCTCTGTGTCGATACTCATATCTTTGCCCTTCGAGCGGCTTCCTTTAACTGGAATATTTTATTTTTTTAGGGAAATGGTGTGATTCAAAGAATCTCAGTAGTAACATGCAATCAGTCATATAAAATGTGACAGATAAATATGACGTAAACAATGTAATGTAACATAACACAAACAACACGACATGTACACATGAGTTGGGGTTACTTCCCTACCAATCGTAAACCTCTATAAATGTGCTTACTCGCACAATGCCTACTTGCCAATACAGTGTTCATATTACAGAAGATGATATACACAAAGTATATAAACATTCACATAGTGTATGAGAGATAGAGTACTAGCTGAAATGCGTCCTTTCCTTCCCTGTCTATTAGTCTAATATACTATATTTTGGCTCGGGAAAATGTCAAGTCTTATTATTCCAAATTCATAATAAATGAGTTATTACTCATTCATGACTTGTTTCTAAACTCATATTATTGGTTATCTTTACCCTTGAAGTTTAAGGTAATTACGTTATGCCATTACCATTTTAATTTCACACTTTGACTAAAACTGTCAGAATTTTTAGTCACTTTGAAAATTTAGAACAAATTCTACAAAAATCCAAATGGGTTGGTTCTAATGGCAAATTAAAGCTATTTAAGTCCTCTGTAAGGGAAAATATCATAAAGCATCAATTACAGCCACATATTTCTCAGAAATTCCCTACACTCCTCTATTTCCATATTGCATTGCAAAAACAGGGCCCAACTTTGAAAAATCACATCTCTTAATCTACTCATCCAAAAATCATGTTCTACCCATCAAGCTTTACATGTCTTCTTTAATACTGTAAAATTTCATAGATTTGGACTAGGTTTGACCAATGAAAAACATGTCACAACAACACTACGTCCAGGAATCAAAGCAACCAACACTTAGTCCCTAACTTCTAAAATTTCTAGATTTAAACACAATCATCCAAAAATCATAAACATATATATTCTCAGACAATTTTCCCTTCTAAATCCAATAGAACCATCAAAAATACCAAAATCCAGCTCTAACAGGACAAAAATGCCCCTGGACAAAATCTAGAAAACTTGAGGGAAAATGAGTTCTTTTAGTTTTAATCCAGATTTAGGGAGCACCTGCCTTTAGGGTTTGTGCATCCCAATCATCAAAACAATGCCAAAATAACCAAAAAAAAAACAACAACCACCAAGACAAATCAAGAATCAACAAGAGGAACTAGGTTCTTGAGCTTACCTCTTGCTTTCTCTCTCTAGGCCATAAAACGGCCACCTCTCTCCTCCTTCTTGCCCTTGTTTTTGCTTGCTACACGTGTTTCAAGATGGCATAGAGATATGAGAGAGTTAGCATGAAGAAGAAGGCAAGAACAAGTGGGTTTCTAGAACCAAACTCACCTTGTTGCCTCTTAAATCCTTGCTCTTCTCCTTATCTCTCTATTTCTTTTGTTAGCTCTCTCTCTCCCTCCTTGCTTATATGTTGCCTGAAATAATGTCCCAAGTGAAGGATAAAGAGCTCATAAAAATATCACTTATTACTTTATGAAATAATATTGTTTAATGCTAATTCAATATGTGCATTATTTACTTGGCTATAATTAATCCCTCTTGAATTAATATGAACCAAGTAAATTATTTTCCTTTCTTGCTCCCTACTGCAGCTAAAATTTATCCCAATTAAAGGAAAAGATAGATAGCTTCTTTCTTTATTAGTCAAATGACCATTTTGCTCTTACATTTTTTCCATTTTCGCGCTTTGCTAGAAATCTGGAAGAATTTTCATCAAACTTTGAAAATTTGTATCTAATTGTACAAATGTCCAATTGGTATGGTTTCAAAGGATATATGACCCTTATTAAGTCTATTTTTAAGGAAAAAATATAATCTTTAGCCAAATGAAAGCTCATAATTCCCAGACTTTCTATTTTTGGACTCTGTCACATAATCTTGCCAGTTTCACTGGACTAACATAAAAATTCATAACTCTTTGTGTACAGCTCCGAATGAGTTATATGAGTTATTTAATAAGGTATAATTTTTTATTCTCTCGACCTTACTATCTTTTAAACTAGAAATTTTTTAGTAGAGGAGTTAAGGAGATGAGTCAAGAGAAGACAGAATCGTGTAAAGCAGTTATTATATACACAATATATGGTAGTGTCTGATTGCTTTTGTTTTTTACTTATAGGTGGTACTATAGGATGTTGTTAAGTCTTTTTTTACTCATATTTGTGTGTGTAATATTGTTTTGGATATTAATAAAATTTATGAATTTTTCCTTTGTAAAAAAAGTGTCATCACTGAAATTTTGATATTATTGCTTTAAATGAGTATTCAAATTTTGCTTATGCAAGTTTAGATTTTGGGTTAATCGGTTATTTATTTTGTTTGAACAAGTTAGAATGATTAATTATGAAAATTGAAGTCATCTCATTCAAATTTCAATTCAACTCCAAAAGTTACGATTAAAATAAAACACTAAAAATCTTAATCAAGAGACAACATCTAGCTACCTGTAATAAATTAATAATTTGACTGATTAATCATCCTGCATGGTAGATTTGATTAATGTATTAATAGAAGCTGATCGTCACAAATTATCACCCCATGCAATGCATGGCTCATTTTACACGAAACTAAACTAGGAGCACAAAAAATAGACCTTCCTTAGAGTTCCCCCCACGAATTGTCCAAAATCCTTCTTAGTACATCTTTAATATTTGTCCCCTTCCATTTCCCTCTCATGACGATTAACTCAAACACACATTTTTTAACTTTATAGTGAGATCAGTTTGATGACTAGGATAGATGTAGCTTGCGATAGCACCTCACATACACAATGCCCCTATAAAGCTTCTCTAGCTGTTGAAAATGAATAAAAACCTTATTTCTCTCGACGCCACCCTGTTAAGATTTAAGGATCTATTAATTCTTATGAATGTAAGATACAAAATATTTCTAATTTTTAGCCCCTTTTACTGTATGGTTTATCCATAGCGTCAGAAACTCTTTTGGATTCAGATGAAGAGGAGAGCTACAAATGTTCAATGGTGTGGTGTGGCTATATTCATGATAAGTGACACAACACAACCAACGATCCCTTTCTATGAAAATAGCAATGACATAAACTGCAATGTAATCAAGTCCAACAAGAAGTGATTTCATACAAGGTCTTCGGATTTCACTCACAGAGAGAAAATAGAAAAAATGCTTAGTGGAGGGAAGAAAAAGGCACATGTTGGTGGTCTCATTTAAGGTCTAGTCTTCGTAAGTCCCACAATTATTACAAAGCATTTGTCAAAGTCTCACAAGAACATCCTATATGGTCGACCTGCATCTTCGTCTTGCATATGCTGTAAATGTAACAAAATGATTGTAAGACACAAAGAACAAACTTTCATGCATCTAATGTATAGGAAACAACATTAAGGAAAATTTTGAGTTATATATCGTAATCATATAGCTAAGGAGTATCACAATTCGCAATTACAAGACCAAACAAAAGAGGGTAAAATTAAGCTCAAACATTATTTAGCAACATTGAGTATACCCAACGATGAACTAATACAGGATGTGAAACTCACATCTGCAGATAAAAGGCAAGTAAACACCAAAAGTATAAAACTCAGAAAAGAAAAGGATGCCTGATTATGGTGAGAAAGCAACTAACAATTCCGTCAGATTATAGTTGATGACAACCATAGGTCAAAATGAAGGTCCAAGAATTGCAAGATTGAAGGTACCAAAGTCAAGCCAAAAACCATAGCACAGAACCAAGTAACAATTAAAAGATGCTTTTATTGCTACTCTAAAATCATAACATGTCAGATCCTAAAACTTTCCAAAACTGCCCCACTTGCAGGCAGACTCTTCTTTTTTTCTTTTTTCTCCCTATAATGTAATAATTCAGTTGTTCTGAGAAACCTAAGGTGTATTTCTTCAAACTTCAAAGGGCATCCAGCTTGTTGCTGACCTCCTAGCATAGTACAACTAACTCAAGTCAAAGGAGAAATTGCCCCATATACAGGGTTCTATCTTTTATGGCACTCAATGAGCTACAAACCAGGAAAAATGCTTCCCCTTTCCAAACAACACAAAAAACAATGCTCCATCATATTCCACAATAAATAAGTAATTCCCCTTTAAACAATAGCTGAGCCTTTTGCCATATTTATTGGCCTCTTCCTATAATTACATATTTAAAAGATGTAAGAAAAATATAACTAAAGGGAGATTTGGCGTACCTGGGCGAATCCATGTTCGGATTCGGGTCAAGGCTTCAATGCTCCATAATTGTGCCCACACAATTATTAGACTACTAGAGCCTAATTGTGATTTGCACAGCAGATCACCAAAACCAGAAAGATGGTAGGAGAGAAGAGAATTGCCAGAAAACTCAATGGCAGGGTGAATTGCAATTAAGGAGGCACACCCTATTTATAGTAGTTTATGGAGGCCACTAATTAGGAAACGTGTGAACACCTTCTTGCCCTCCAAGACAACAATTAATTGATTCTCAATTAATTCCCTAATTATGGTGACTTGTTCCTTAATCAACAAATCCATAATTATTACTGAATTATTCCCCAATCTGCATTTTATGCTGATTTTATTCTTATTTGATTAGGCTACTTATTTCCTAATCAAATAGTCCGGCCCATCAAGGGCGGACTTGGACCCAAAGTCCAACATCTCCCACTTGCACTTAATGGGCCTCCCATTGTGCGTGCATTACTCTTTCTTGTTTTATACTTGGCGTCTGACATGACTGCGTTGGCAAAAACGTCTTTAAGATTTGGTGCTTGTGATACTAGAAATCCTTCATATCGGATCAGCATCCATGGACACCCTTTATATATAACCATAAGCCATATATTCATTACCTCATGCCCCAGATTCTCCCATACATATTACTCATAGCATATCTAATCCCTCTTGAGTTAATATGTTGACTAACTTAGATTGCCTTCTACGCACATAGTATCCGCACTTACTAGCTACACATAGAACTAGTAAGGGGTCGACCACAGATACTAGCACATCTTATGTATCTAGGAGTAAATCTTCCTTTTTGTTAGAACAAGCGTTTCACCCAAGAGGGGGGGTGAATTGGGTGATACTAAAATTTCGTCGGAAATATAAAACTTTAGCAGAGGAATTAAAACAGTAATGAGTAAGGAGAAATATCACCGAAGTGTGCACCGGGAGTTATACTGGTTCGGTCACAACCACTTTGACCTACGTCCAGTCCTCAGAGTTTCTCTGAGAGTTTCACTATAACTTCCAAGATTCAGTGGGTTCTTGGCACCTCAGTACAAGCAAGTTCCTATACCTGGACACTCGCTCCCCCTTACAAGTTGTAATCCAATCCCAACTCAAGGTTCCACAACCTTAAGTAATCTCAATAACAAATATTGAGTTTGAATGAAATATCTCTCTTACAGAGTAAATGAGAATCACTGAAGCATAGAAATATAATTTCAACGTGAAAACAGAGCAATAAACTTGATAATACGTTTGTGTGTGTGCTTGTTGTTGTTTCTCTGTTTGGATGTTCTCATATATATAGATATGATGGTGAAGACCGTTGGAACATTTTCTTTCGTCCGTTGGAGAGTGCACAGCCACTATTGACTTTTCAAGTTTTTGAAAAATATCCGTTGGCGGTGGTTGGCATTTGAACGTTTCATTTGACTTCCATCTCTTGAAGTGATTTCTTTGTTGTTTATCTGTAAATAGACTAAGAATACTAATACAATAAAAGATCAATCATATAGGAAACAGATCAATGAACGTTTGAATGATTTCTAAATTTCTGGGTAACCTTACTCGAGTAGCTCCTCGAGTATCCCTTGAAGTTTACTCGAGTACCTACTCGAGTATCATCGAGAAATCTTTGTGAGACTAGAAGTCAATCAATAAATACAAGATTACTCGGGTAGTGCATGGAGTAAACTAAATTTCAAACCTTTGGAAATAGTTATTTACTCGGGTACCTAATCGAGTAATGCTCTCACAACTTTATGAGTTATTCGGGTACCAACTCGAGTATACCTTTATAAAACTTTTGGTTACTCGATGCGTTACTCCGATAATGTTGCAGGATTTAGATGCCGAGAGCACTTACCTCATTACTCGGGTACTGACTCGAGTAATGCACTCATTTTTACATAGGTTACTCGGGTACCACCTCGAGTAACTGTACTTTTTGTGCTTGACTTACCTGGGTAATGACTTGAGGTTTTCCTTGAAATTATCTTTTCATACTCGGGTACCTACTCGAGGAATCCACTTAAAATAGATTATTGAATACTTGCGTATCAGAGTAAGGACTCGAGGAAATGAGTTAAAGATATATCAAGTTAATCGGATACCACCTTCAAGTTTTTCACTTACTGTAGTGCGTTACTCGAGTACCTACTCGAGTAAATGTTGCAGTGGTACAAAATGCCGAGAGCATCATTTTTCACAAACAGAGTTACTCGAGGAGCTCCTCGAGTATCTTTGGAAACCTGAAGGCAACTGGAAGTTTTAAACATGTTTACTCGAGTAGCGCCTCGAGTAACATTGGTAGGCCGAGAGCAGCTTAAAAATACTTACACTATTACTCGAGTAGCTCCTCGAGTAACGTTGGCAGGTTACTGGAAGTTGTCTCTGATTACTTCAAGTTTTGTTTCATTACTCTAGTAGCTCCTCGAGTAATGCCTTAGAAAATGTGCTTCTGATCAAGTTACTCAACATTTTCTCTTGGCCAATCTTCATTACTCCAATGCTTACTTCAAGTAATGCTTGTTCCTGTCATTACTTTGTTCAAGCTTGTTTATTAATCATTTCCTTTTCAAACCATTCTTTTGTTATCATCAAAACATGAGATCTAACATTCTCCCCCTTTTTGATGATGACAAAACTTGGTGATTTTGAAAATGGTGTTTCAAATTGAATTCTCAATATGTCTTATTAAGTTTGGATTCATATTCCTTGCATACACAATAACTTCATTAGTCCAAACATGTATTATAACTTAAAGCTTAAATGAACTTTAAATGAAATCTTAAACACACTTGCATTAAACTTGAAATTTTTCAATTTACATGATAAAGTTCAAAGAAATTCAAAATGCTCCCTAAAAGCCCACATACAACCAAATACCCAAAATAAACTAGGACACATCCACAAAATCATTCTCAAGCTCTTCTCCCCCTTTTTGGCTGCATCAATCAAGTGGAGGGCTAGGAGGTTTGACCACGGAAATGGGTGTCACTGGAAGAACCGAAGAACCATCTGAGCTCAAAGAATCAAAAGAGCTAGATGGGACAGGGTCAGGCAGATGAACTGGAGGGACTTGGATGTCATCGCCTGGAGGAGAGGGTTGGAAGACAACCATAGTTTTCTCCTCCTGGAGTGGTCTGATTCTCAGGGGTGGTCTCAGCCTCGGGAGTAAGATGTTCAGAAGAGGATGAGGAAGGAGAGATTTCCTCTGTGGGGGCAGGAGATGGAGTCGGTTTAGGAGCGGTGTCTAGCTGAGGTTTGGGAGGTGAATCATCAATAATGATATGAGTGGTCTCATGGGTTTCAGGATCATCCACTGTGAATAGAATATCTTTTCCTTGGGGTTCAAGTGGATCAGAAACCAGAGGGGTAGATGGTTCATCCTCAGGGATAGGAATGTTTGAAGGAGGGTTCACTGGAGGTGGTGGCGGTGCAGATGAAGATGGACCGGCAGAAGGTCCGGGACCAAAGGAGTCCAAGCGTGCCAGTATCAATCTCAGTGTCTCACCCTGGGCACGTTGCTCTGCTAGCAACTCCTCATGTCTCCTATCCATTCGCTCAACCAACTACTCATGCCTTTTGTCAATTTTCTCAACCAGCTCTCCCATCTTGAAGATCGTATTGGTAATTAGCTCAGCATTTGTGTTGGCTATGTCCACATGGAAACCTCTGAGCATGTTCTCCATGAAGTGCTGAAGAGTGGCATTGGAAAGGATGGCGAGGATGTAGTAGCAGCTGGAGTCGATGACTGAGTGTCATCCAATTTACTGGTCTCTGCTTCAGTGGTCTTCCTCTTCTTCTTGGACCCAGGCTCCAAAGGGCCTTTGAGAGGGATATTGATGTTCAATTTTCCTATCTAGTTCCTTCCAACCGGGGTCCACCTCTCAATTGGCTCCTTGCTGTCCAAATACCATATTTTGTTCTCTTTCAGGATTAGAGACACAATTTGAGGATATGGCATTGGTGTTGTGGCCTTCCCATCCACCTTGTACCTTTTCATTTCCGAGAAAATATATTCTCCCAGATCCTTCTGTTCCTTCAGAAGCAGTGAAGCAAACCACCTAAAGTCCCTATCGGAGAAGTGGGTATAGTTGTTGGCTTTGTTTACTAGGGACCTAGAATATATGTACCAAAGGACCCTATGATGATCACACATATCACAGGGCTTGAAATTTAGGGGGCCAACTAACTCACCGGGTTTGAGAATAGTGAAAATTTGGTTTGGCTCAAGTTCAGAATAAATATCATCTGGGGTGTTCTCTATTCCTAACCTCAAGTTAATTCTAGATGGTGAAATTAAAATCCTTTGGCCTCTCACAGATGTGGTCATCTCTTCCTCAAGTGAGGTTCGGTCAGGCTCATCTATGATCTCTAAGTTACAGTAAAAATGGGTTATCACTTTGGTGCAGAATGGTAATCTAATAGATAGCCAAGGCATAAAGGGATCTAAATAAGAACTTAGGTCATACTTCACTACCTCTTGAAGTAACTTCAGATCAACATAGTGTGTCTTGCACACTTTTCTTCTGGAGAATTGGGTCCGATACTTGGGAGACTCCTCCAATTTGTTGACATTGAATCCCTTTGGTGGAGTAGTGATCTCTGCTTCTTTGATCTTCTTAGAAGGTTGTCCCTTCTTCATTTGGTCAATGATTCCGGCCATAGCACTAGCCACTTTCTTGTCATACTTTGGCTTTTTGAGTAGCTTAGGAGTGAAAGAAGGGGTAGAGGAATCCGAGGGAGGAGGTGAGGGAGATTTGGTACTCTTTCCTTTTCCAGATGAAATGCTCTTTTTAGATTGAGCCCTTATAACAATGGGCTCTTTAATCACAACACCTTTGGCTTTCGGTTGTGATTGAGGTTGAAGAGGAATTTTAGCTTTTGGTCTTGGGGTTAACTTTCTTCGCTTTTTGGGAGGAGAAGAAAGAGGATCAGAATGTTGTTGGGATTTAGAGGATTCTATGGGAGTAAGGTTTTTGGTTCTCATTTTTCAGAAAGATTGAAAACTGAGATTTTCTGAAAAATGGAGACACTTAGCGCGAAATAGGGCAAAGAGATTCTGAGCAAAATAGAGAGTTTTTGGACTTGAAATCAGTTGGGTTTTGACCGAAATGGATCAAGGAATCACTTGAGAAAAATTTCTGTGAGAGGAAATAGTGATTTACTCGAGGAGATTTTGTGGAAATGACCGAGTTTGTGAAAGATAAAGACCTAGAACCCGACGTTACTCGAGGCCTTACTCGAGTAAACTTCATCTTTACTCGAGGCCTTCCTCGGGTGTTCATGCAGAAAAATTCTAAAATAATTCATTTAAATTGCGTACCTGGCATGAATAATATAGTAATTATCCATGGATGTTCCCTCGATCATTCATAGTCCATTTGGGTTAGATTTGAGTCATTATTCAACATTTTGAGAATCTGAACTCCGACATTACTCGAGGCCTTCCTCGGGTAAGCTTCAAGTTTACTCGAGGCCTGCCTCGGGTAAACAGTTTTTCAACTTCTGACTCTTCATTTCTTTGAAAACAGAACCGTTATGTTTGAAAATCAAGTAACTTGATACGTTACTTCCAGTTTTGAAGTCCATTACTCGAGTACATACTCGAGTAAAGTGCTTTTTTACTTCAAGTTGTTCCTCGGGTATTGTTTTTCTGTCACACATTACTTCAAGTTGGTACTTCAGTAAAGGTGTCCTCTGATCACCTCTGTTTTTGTTTCACAAAACAGAGTTTCAACCTTCCTGCAAAACAAATTTCTATATACTCCGATGCTTAAGTTAGTAATCATCAAAACATCATTAAGTGACTTCATCTAATATTATGAAAAGCTGAAATAACTTATAACTCATTGGGATTTACCATTCCCAATTCTCTTCTAATGTAAAGAAATTGATCTTTTGCAAGGGGTTTTGTAAAAATATCAGCTAGTTGAAGATGAGTAGGGATGAATATCACTTTTACATCTTTCTTTTGGACATGGTCTCTGATGAAATGATGTCTGACATCAATATGCTTGGTTCTAGAATGTTGAACTGGATTCTTGGCCAAGCTTATTGTACTTGTATTATCACAATAGATTGGTATTTCTTTGAGATAAATACCAAGATCTTGTAGTTGTTGTTTTAACCATATTACTTGTGCACAACAACTTGAGACTGCAACGTATTCGGCTTCCGTTGACGAAAGAGACACAGTATTTTGTTTCTTGCTAAACCATGAAACAAGAGATCCTCCAAGAAATTGTCCTTGTCCGCTGGTGCTCTTTCTGTCTGTCTTGTATCCTCCATGATCAGATTCTAAATATGCAACAAGATATTCACTTCTTCCTTTAGGATACCATAGACCCAATTCAGGTGTGTCAGCAAGATATCTAAAAATCCGTTTGACCGTTTTAGCATGTGATTCTTTTGGTGCCGATTGATATCTTGCAGATATGCTAACACTAAATTGGATATCCGGTCTACTTGCCGTGAGATAGAGTAATGATCCAATCATTCCTCTATATTTTGTTATGTTGTAGTCTTTTCCTTTGACGTCAGCATCAAGCAACGTAGTTGAACTCATAGGCGTGTCAGTGCCATTTGCTTCATCCATTCCATACTTCTTTAATAACTCTTTTAAATACTTTGTTTGAGATATGAATATTCCATTCTTTCTTTGTTTGATTTGCAAACCAAGAAAGAAATTCAATTCTCCCATCATTGACATTTCAAATTCTCCCTGCATTATCTCAGAAAATTCCTTACACAGAGATTCATTAGTAGCACCGAAAACAATGTCATCAACATATATTTGAACAATTAAAATGTCATTGTGTTTTCGTTTTATAAAGAGTGTTGTATCAACTTTTCCCCGTACAAAACCTTGATCAATGAGAAACTTACTGAGCCTTTCATACCAGGCTCTAGGAGCTTGTTTTAAACCATATAAAGCCTTTTTAAGTTTGAAAACATGGTCAGGTTTAGTAACATCCTCAAAACCTGGAGGTTGTTCTACATACACTTCTTTCATGATGTAACCATTTAGAAAAGCACTTTTAACATCCATTTGATAGAGTTTGGATCCTTTAATGCATGCAAAGGCTAAGAGTACACGTATAGCTTCCAATCTAGCCACTGGAGCATACGTTTCCTCATAATCAATCCCTTCTTCCTGATTATAGCCTTTGGCCACCAATGTTGCCTTGTTTCTGACAATAATTGCGGATTCATCGAGTTTGTTCTTGAATACCCATTTATTACCAATGATCGGATGATCCTTGGGTCGAGGTACCAAATCCCAAACTTGATTTTTTTCAAATTGATTTAATTCTTCTTGCATTGCTATGACCCAATCATTGTCTGATAGGGCTTCATCAATGTTAGAAGGTTCAATCTCAGAAATGAATGCAAAAAAACTTACTTCATTGAAAATTCTATTTCTAGTTTTGATCACTTCATTCACATCTCCTATAACTTGATCTAAAGGATGACTTTTGTTGTATTTCCAAGCTCTAGGTTGTCCTAGGGATTGCTCTTCTTCCTTGGTTTCATCAACCTCTGGAATAAGAGATTTAGAAATAGATTGATCATTCTCTTGATTTAAAACAACTTCCTGTTCTTCATCATTGGTTTTGTCAGAGGATTCAAATTCATCAAATACAACATGAATTGATTCTTCAACAACACAAGTTCTTTTATTGAAAATTCTATATGCTTTACTTCGGTTAGAATATCCTAGGAAAATTCCTTCATCAGTTTTAGAATCAAATTTTCCTAAGTTATCTTTACCATTATTATGAATAAAACACTTACAACTAAAGATGTGAAGATGAGCGATGTTTGGCTTTCTTCCTTTGTATAGTTCGTATGGTGTCTTTCCAAGTTTTGTTCTGATATAAGCTCTATTTGAAACATAGCATGCTGTACTCATAGTATCAGCCCAAAACACTTGAGACACGTTCTTTTCATTCAACATTGCTCTAGCCATCTCTGTGAGCACTCTATTCTTGCGTTCCACAACTCCATTTTGTTGAGGTGTCCTTGGAGCAGAGAAATTATGATCAATGCCATTAGTATCGCAATACTCTTTAAAGGCCTGATTTTCAAATTCTCCACCATGGTCAGTCCTAATACCTGCAATGGACATACCTTTCTCATTTTGCACTTTCTTAGCAAACACAATAAATTCTTCAAAGGTTTCATCTTTTGATGATAGAAAAATAACCCATGTAAATCTAGAGAAATCATCAACAATTACCAATGAATAAAGATTACCGCCAAGACTTTTTACTCTTGCTGGACCAACCAAATCCATATGAAGTAATTGTAATGGTCTATTTGTTGAAATCTTATTTTTCAATTTGAAAGATGATTTAGTTTGTTTACCCTTTTGACATGCATCACAGATCAAGTTATTTTTGAAATTAACTTTGGGTAATCCAAGAACTAGATCCTTTTTGAGTAATTTGCCTAGTTGATGCATATTGACATGAGCCAATCTCTTATGCCATAACCAACTTTCATCTGCATTACTCAGAAAACAATTTTCAGATTCATTTCTACTAATATCTAGAGTATAGCAGTTACCTTCCCTTTTTGCTCTGAGCTTAGCCTTGATATTCTTCTTATCAAGTTGTAAGTCATTTTTGTTGATGATTAAACATTCTTCTGAGTCAAATATTACCCAGTTGTTTTTGTCTGCACTTTGACTTACACTCAGCAAATTGTGACACAAGCCTTCAACATAATATACATCTTTAACTCGTATTCCTTTGTCATTTTTGATAATTGGCACAGAGGATCTGATTTGACAAATTCAAATCACGAAAATCCGCTATTAACTTCCCCTCTTGAATCATCATTGCTGCCACCAACATTGTCTTTCGACTAAGAGCATCTGCGACTACATTTGCTTTACCCGGATGATATTTGATTTCCAGGTTGTAGTCCTTAAGCAACTCCATCCACCGTCGCTGTCTCATATTCAATTCATTTTGATCATACAAATATTTGAGACTCTTGTAGTCGCAATACAGTTCTACCATCACACCATACAGATAATGCCTCCAAATTTTCAAGGCAAATACAATGGCTGCAAGCTCCAGATCATGTGTAGGATAACTCATCTCATGACGTTTGAGCTGTCGAGAGGCATAGGCCACCACACGTCCCTGCTGCATAAGGACACACCCTAATTCCTGCTTACTCGCATCACTATACACAATGTAGGTCAAGCTGGGATCAGGTATAATCAACACAGGTGCTGTAGTCAACCTTTCTTTCAACTCCACAAAGCATTTTTCACAATGTTCATCCCACACAAAAGGCTGATCCTTCCTCATGAGCTTGGTCATCGGCAAAGCAATACGTGAGAAATTCTAAATGAATCTCTGGTAGTAACCGGCAAGACCCAGAAAACTGCGTACCTCTGCCACAGATTTTGGCCTTTTCCAGTCCAGTACTGCTTCCACTTTACTAGGATCTATAGAGACCCTTTGTTGCGAGATAACATGGCCTAATAATTTTACTTCTGATAGCCAAAACTCGCATTTACTCAATTTGGCATAGAGTTGCTTCTCACGCAATGTATTCAATACGATTCTCAAATAATGCTCATGCTCTTCTCTACTCTTAGAGTATATCAGAATATCATCAATGAATACCATAACGAATTGATCTAGATATTTTCAAAAGATACAGTTCATGTAATCCATGAAAACCACAGGTGCATTGGTTAGCCTAAATGGCATCACCAAGAACTCATAATGACCATACCTGGTAAGAAAAGCAGTCTTTGGGAACATCTTCTGCTTTCACTAGTAGCTGATGATACCCTGACCTTAGATCAATTTTTGAGAATACACACGAACCGGATAGTTGATCTAAAAGGTCATCGATTCGGGGAAGAGGGTACTTGTTCTTGATAGTAATCTTATTCAGTTCTCTATAATCAATACATAGACAAAGACTCCCATCTTTCTTTTTCACAAACAACACCGGAGCTCCCCAAGGCGACACACTGGATCTAATAAACACTTTCTCCAGCAAGTCTTCTATTTGTTTCTTTAACTCCGCCATTTCATTTGGGGCCATACGGTATGGGGCCTAAGATATAGAACCAGCTCCAGGCACAATGTCAATGGGAAACTGAACTTCCCTTTCTGGAGGTAATCCGCTAAGATCATCCGGAAATACCTCAGGGAATTCATTTACCACGGGTATACGACTCACAGTTTCACTAATCTCCCCTTGCACAGAGAAGAATACCATATACCCCTAGCAACCCTTTTCAAGATATTTTTCAGCTTTAGCCGTAGAAAGGAAATTCATACTGCCATTTACAACTTCGACCCTCTGAGAAGCAGGATATACTATCCTCTTATCCCCACAATCAAGCATCACATTATTTGCCGTTAACCAATCAAAACTCAAAATGACTTCCAATTGGTAAAGCGGCAGACAAATCAAATCCACAGTAGATTGGTCCCTTCTACAATTATGACTCAATTCAGACAAGCTTTTGTAGTCAAGGCCTTAACACCCATCGGAGTTGACACTATCAGATCAAATGGTAATTTATGCACATGCAATCCCAGGCGCTTCACGCAATCATAGGCAATGAAGGAGTGACTTGCAACTGAGTCAAACAGAACTTGCAATAAATAGCCATTAAGAAGAATTTTACCTTGTATCAACTTAGGAGATTTATGGGCCTCCTCGTGGGTCATAGTGAATACTCGACCCTGAGTTTTCAGCCTCTGGTCTGGTTGTGGCTCTTTGCATTCGACAGCAGTATGCCCCACATGTTTACAATTGAAGCATATTATTCGACCCTCACAAGTCTTACCATGATATGACTGATTACAACGAGGACAGATCCAAGGTGTAAAAGGAGTTCTCTGCTGATCACTGCTCCCAGACTGGTAGGGCTTTTTACCACTCCCAGATGAAGATCCCTGTCCCTTTCACTTCTGTGAAGTACCACTCTTACTGGGTTCACTGTGGTGGCCAGTAGCTTTAGTAGGATATAGTTCTCTTAAATTATTTTCTGTGATCCTACACTCTTCAACAGCCTTATTGAATTTAGTGAACATATGAGTGACCAACCACTTCTTCAGATCACGTCTCAACCCCCGAATAAGCATGTCAGAACTCCATTCTTCATCATCCTTATACCGGAGGTAGGAGGAATACCAGGACAAACAAATGAAACGGGATAGGTAGTCATCAAAGCTCTCCGTGTCCCCTTGTATGATATTCAGGAATTCTGTTTCCTTCTCGAGCCGCACCGATTTGGGAAAGTATTTCTCATTAAATTCTTGCAGGAACGATTCCTAGGTCAATGGCACATTTTTGCTGTGCAGATTGAGCGAGATATTCCTCCACCAGTGATTTGCATCGCCTTCTAACTTATAGACAGCCAGGCGTGCCTTCACCTCGGACGGGCATCCTAGGACTTCAAAGATTTTCTCAAGGCGATTCAACCAATCTTCAGCTGCTTGTGGATCAAACCTCTCTTTGAACACTGGAGGCATATGTTTACAAAATCTGGTGACCCAAAATTGAAGGTCCCTTTCCTCTCTTACCGGTACCCCATGCGACTCTTGATTTGGAACAGTGTGAGGTAGGGACTCCAGGGGTCGTGTTGATCCTTCAGCAGTGTCCTCATGATGAGTTTCTTCTTGAGTTTCCACTGAAGTAGACTGAATTGGGTCCTCTTTGTTCTTTGCTTTCTCTACTCTTAGCTCAGCTATCATATCTCTTTGATCCCGGATTAGACCCATCAACTCTTGCATTGGATCTGGTGGATTGTCATTGACTACCTCTACCTCTGGGTCTACACGTGAAACATTGGGGCGTCCTCTAGTTTTCTTCATTCTACAAACAACTTACCCCATTAATATTATAGAGATAGTATGCACATATATTCACAAGTCTCATATATATATCCATATCAATAGAACATATATGTGCATACACAACAATTATCCACAGATGATCTTCTATCCCTAAAGCCAACTAAGGGATCTATCCTAGCAAACTCTACCCTTTCCAGGAACTACGGCTCTGATACCAAAAATGTAATCCCCTACCTTGACAACCGTAATTAAGATTTGAAAATATGTAATTTAAAGGAATTAGAAACCGACGGATACGTTTTTCTCAAATCTCTTTTCTAAAATTCGTTCAACATGGTCTCATATTCATCTTCCGAATCTAATTACTCTGCGCAGTCCAATCACATTCGTACATATCAGAGTGCATAGCCAAATTCCTGGTAACTCCCGGGTTTCATACATGTATAAACTAAGGGTTGTAAGTTCCAACTAAGGGATTACATGACCAACATCAACGTAATATCAACATTTCAAAAATAAACAGTAATCTCAAGTCTAAAACAGATAACCAATAACCTAACAACACATCTCTACAAGATCCTAGCCGCTCCTGGTGGTTCATTTCTCCTTGGAGCCACTTGCCCTGTCTGAAATGTTAGTCAATGGAAAGAATGAGATTCAAAAGAATCTCTGTAGTAACAAATCACTCATACAGTGTATAAACACATAGCATATATGATCATGTTAAGTAGTATCACATGTATCATGGCTTTCGCCACAAATGACCATACTCATGGGTGTAATCTCTATGCATTAGCTTTCGCTGCGATCTCTATGAATCACAAAGTATCACTATATGTCAGCTTGCGCTGCGAACTCAAAGCATCACAATGTATTCACAAAGTATTCTCAATGCATGACAAACATACATACAATGTTTCACACACAGTATAAGAGAAAGAGTCACTACCTTGTTCTTTCCGATTGTGCTCCAGCGCAGGCGGATCACAAACAGGGCAAATATCGAATCCTATAATTCCAAATGCACCATTTAGACACTTCCATAGTGTTTCTTAGGATTATATGAGTCTATAATGAAAATTTACAAAAATGCCCTTGGGGACCAGGCCCGGGCCTGCCGTACCCGGTCCGGTTGCACTTTTCTCGAAATTCTAATCTGGGCTATCCTAACATATTTCCACCTAAGGAATCTATTTCCGAACTCAGAATTTTTAGACACCATTTGCCCATTGAAAATGTCCATACAAACCGACTGTCTTGCACAGAATTACACTTAATAGTTTTTCAAATTTTCAACCAATGTGACCAATGGCTCCAAAATCAACAATCAAACCTATTCCCACACAATTTTTCACAAAGAAACCATTAGAATCACTAAAACCACCAAATTCCCATCACACATTCTCCAAAAGTGTTTATTCAACAATAATTACATCCACTTTTAAAGTCATTAGCCCTTAATCACTTTTTGGGATATTACATAGGATCCTCACATAAGATGTTATCGCTTGGGTCCTTCTATCCACCATTCATTCCCAATCTCTTATAGGAATTACTTTAGCCATATGGCATTTTGAATGATGGCAGAACACGCCCTGTGTTCTATTTCCATGGATAACAGGAAAAAATACTTTGTATGTTTCCTTACTCCATCACCATTTGCCTAGGTCTTGTATTGGAGTATCCTTTCAAAGGAAAGTTGTTGTCTTAACAACTTAATCCATGGTTATTCTCATAACTCATTTTACAGCAGGACCAAAAACAACTTCCAAGTCTGACCAAAAAAACATTTGGTCTTATGTACACCAATGTGTACATTCATATTGCCAACTATAGTCTCACATGGGACTCTATCCACCTTTCTTATATTGGATTCCTCATAGGACATGTAACCTCTTTAGGTTTATGCCCTTGACTTCAGAGGTGTCCATGGGTTTGGAGTTTGACATCCTAAGATGTCTAAGGAGTACACTTATACATGTCTTAGGTGGAAAAGACTGTATCTTTCTTGTGCAATCTCCATTTATCTTGTCATTCAAGATATTTGTTCAACCCATGACTTTCTCAACTCAAAATTTAAGGATTCTCTGATCCTTTATTCCTTTGACTCCCTTGACACTTGTTTCATATGTCATTTGACAAAGGATGACTTCATAAAGAATCATCACTAGACCATTTGGGACTTATGTAGTGTTCTTCGATTATTTCGAAGTTGGTGAGGCTTTCACCTTGTGAAATAACCTCATATACTACTATTTGGGTGATTGTTTCTACGAAGCCCTTAAGCTGCTTCATGTAGAGTTCATCATCCAATGTCCAAAATTCCAAATTGGAAGGTGGTCTTTACATCATCTTGGTGCAACTTTAAAGACTAAGCTTGTTTTCATAGCCAAAGTTCATAGTTAAAATGCACAATGGACAACATTCCATTGTATTACCCCTTAGCCACTAAGTGTTTTAGGTTCTACATGCCCCCAAAAGATTTGAGAATCTACTTGTTCCCAATCGCCTCTTGGCTAGGTGACAAATTACCCAAATATGTATTTGGCTTAAAAAGAATCTAAATCCTCCTGTATGACACTTTGCAATTCATCTTAGCAGGTCCTTCTAGTGTCTTTTAGATACTTAATAGGTAGTTATCATCACCTTCTAAATGATGAAGAGAGCATTCAATCCATTAGGGAATCTATCCCTTATAGTCATTCGCTATATGACAATTTGCTCCGAGGTTAATTTCATAGGATTCTTTTCCTATGTATGAGTGAGGTAATTCTCTCGTAACTTACCTCTTACCTCTTTTATTGTGAAAATGGTCTCAATCCTCTCACTCGGATCAGTGAACTTAGAAACACTTAGTTATTCCTTGTCACTTGTGAACCTCTTAAAGAGATTTATTGTGATTAATGCTCATTTCCAGCTAGGAAATCTGGGTTTTATGAATATTGTATCTCATGGTTTTCTCTCAGTCACTGAACCGCCATCATTTTCACTAATGAAGACGTGTCATGTCAAATTTTCATGTCATCTCACAAAGAGATACCTTGTATACCTTGGCCCTAATCTTCCTTACTCATAGGAAGAATTATGAATATAAAGTTGATGACCCTTATGGTCTTAACGAGCTTCGCCCTGGTCTAAGGCCCATCCACGATTCATAGGGTAAGGTCGTGACATACATGGAGGGCATTTGGTTAAGTATGAATATAATAGCTATGAGTCTACCTACCAACATATGGCTGATAGCCTTACTTATACCATTATGTTCACAACCAAATCAAGGAGAGGTCTATCTCTCTATTTCAACAACTCTATTATGTTGAAGGGTTCTAGGTATTGATAGTTGCCTAACAATGCCTTTCTTGTACACAAAGCAGATTGAACTAATCATATGGGTGTCTCTAACCCTTGTTAGTTCAAAAAAGGTCTTTTCCTTTTAATTTAACTGATTCCTGACTAGTTCAGCCATTATCTAACAGCTTCACACTTGCAAAAAATCAAGTAAACATTATTGTATTTCAAGTAAACATCCACAACATTAACGAAACACTAAGTTCTGTGTTTGGCCCTTACGTTCATTGGTTCACTAATGTCATATTTTGCCCATTGCATTGGATTTTCTCAAAAAATGTTTCTTTGTCTTTCTTGCCAGGTAGAATAAGTCTTCAACTTATTCATAAGGGTATTAACCTTTTAACACATGTTGTCTAGCAAATACTCTTTTGCTAGTTTGATCATTCCCTTTGATCAAGGTGTACATGTGACAAGAAATGGAATCTTTTATCCCTAGAAAAGAAATATCAAAATCCAGCAAAGGATTTGAGAATCATAGTCCCATCGATCCTTAACTAAAGAGATAGCAAAGATGTGATTCTATCAGTTGCAATTACATGGAGTGAATCAAGGTGGTTTATCTATGCAGAGTCAACGTGCAAATTCCAATCCCTTGATTCTGTCTCTTTATTGCTTTGCATTTGACATGAAGTCATATGCTTCTGTGAAATATCCACAACTCATGTGGATTGCTACTTTTATAACCCTTAAGGATTATCAATGTAGCTTTTCATCTTTGTAGAAACCATTTGACCTCCTCTATATCAAGTTTACCTCATAAGTTTATTGCCCTCAGGCTTAAAGGATGAATCCTCCCACTCTTTAGTTAAGTTCGTCTGACTGATGGATCTTGAATCCTTCAGTCTTTTAAACTCAAATTCAATGTGGTGAATCACATTGCTAAAGGTTACAATATGCATATCAGAGGCAATCTTTACTTTCGTATACGCCTACTCACTGGAAGACGTGGCTCACTCCCATTCACTGGGAGACATAGCTTCCTCCCACTCACTGGGAGATGTCTTATCACAACATACACGTGTTGTTTGTTAGAAAGAACTTGGCATTTAGTTTGTCTCAACTTCTTAGTTTGACATTTGCCTTAAGTGTTGCATAAACAACATGTTAGGACACTATGTTAAAACTTAACTTAGTTTTAACTTTATAGAAGAAGATCACATATTTCACTATCTTCCAACATTATCCACACGGCTTGGATAAGGTCACATTGCTCGTACCATCATAAGTTTGAGCAATGTTGTTCTTTATATGCTTGATAGATAAACCTTTTGTATCCTTCAGTTGTTTTAGCCTCTAAATGCTGAAGACTAGTTGGTAGGATGTCCCTGACATCTCATTCTTCTTGAATGAAAAGATATTTGAGAGTTTCTAACTCCATAGATATCTCTCTATTTGAGCTTGCCTTTATAAGCTCAGTCAAATAGACTTGGTCATAATTGGTCACTCAGACGATTATGGTATACAAATCTTATTTGTTCAAACAAGACAAAGGATAATTAGATAATAAGTTCACTAGTTTCATGTTCAGGAGACAACTATGTTGACTCCCATCCCAATCATGCTAGTTAGCTTATCACCATTTTAACCAAAATCTATATTGAACACTTTCCCCTTTGGATTTCTAGACGCATTCCAGAAAACTCTCACTCAATCAAAGAGCAGTTATATTAACAAGATAATAACATAATATCATCTAACTAGCATGAATGTTCAAGAAAACAAGAAGAGAATATACTGAATTCAATTCTAAAAACAAAGAATTTAATAATAAATTTAATGAAAAGAACATTCAATAAAAACTTTTTGCCTCTTATTGTTGCCTCTTACTAGGTTCTCCCTCTCATAGGCCCTTCTGACCATATTAACTCATGTAGCGTCTAGCTACAATGTCCAGCTCCTCTTTGCCATATTTACATCCACTCATTTGGATGTATTTGCAGCATACCTACCACTTGATGAGATGATTCTAACATATCTATCTGTCTTATCCTGTCACAACATTTGTGATAAAGATTGACTTTTAGAAGTCATTGCTTCAATCCAAGTGGATCAATGTGGTTAGAAGCATGGGAAGACTTATTATTATTCAATAATCATTGAATAATTTTAAGTCGCTGCAATTTTTTAGGTTTTTATTTCTAAGAGTTTGAGTCAAGGTTGCATAGGATTTTATATTCAAAAACTCATTTGAATAATCCCTTACTTTTAAAGAATTTTACAGCATTAACCTTATGTTGTAGCTGAAATACTCTTAATAAGTAAGTCAACCTATCCCAAAAATAATAGAATCCACAAAGACTCAATTTCAATATTTTTTGGGAATCTCTAGGTGCATACAAGCGCCTTTTTAACGCAAAACAGATTCAAACGTGCTTCAAATATATGCACATTATCTATCAAATTGAAGCTCTCGAATTTAGGGATTTTTAGGAACAAACCGCATCTCAATCGGAGGTCCCACACACTCTCATGCGCCCCTAGAAGGTCTCTGGATCAAAAAAATCCTGAAAAATTGGAAAATTCTAGCGTTGGCCACTCTCGGCGGCGGTGCGAGAGATACACGCGCCGCCTTAAGGCCGTCCGGCGGCAACACGCGCAGGCTCCCAAGACTCCACGCGTCGTCCTCTCTCAGACGGTGCTTGCCACATGTCAAACGGAGCCCCTAGTGGGCCCCACGCGCCTTTGTCAATTTTTTTTGTCAATGCTGATAGTTGACCAGTCAATATTGAACATTACCAGTCAACACTGACTGGTCAACCTTGACATGTCACTGCTGACGTGTCGATGACGTGGCACTGACATGCCTCGGTCGACGTGGCTAGTCAACGAATGACGTGGCCTTCGTTGACCGATGCTGACGGGGCAATTGACACTGACGTGGCAACCTCTCATTGGTGCGGCGTTTGTTGGGTTGACCGATGACGTGTCCTTGACTGCCACATCATCATCTTCAACCTCCAGCCGGGTCAACCCGACTTGGTTGGAGCTCTGGTGGGTCATCACAACCCGCCAACTTCGGAAGGCCATATCTCCCTTGTTTTAGCTTCGTTTTTCGCGTTCTTGGTCTCGTTGGAATCGTAGTTTAGCGAACTATAAATCCATGCATTTATTTGATCTTAAAACCTCTGTTTCATTGATCAAATCACGAGTGAAGTGGCAGCGGTGACTAATAACCCGCCAACTTCTTTCCTTTGTTTCTCCTTCATCCAGACTCCGTTTGATGCGTTCTAAGCATAGTTGGAATCATCTCTTCGATATCTACACATCCATGTCTTCATATGGGGCAAAAACACTCAGTTTTGAACACCCCATTTTTTCTCGACTTTAACGATGTGGCGTAACTCATCCCGGATGTGTTTCTTCTGCGTTTTAAAAGCTTTCTTAGCTTTTGAGGGTTAAAGTCTCTTGTTTTTGGTTCCACATAGGTCCCAATGACTCACCTTTAATCAGATCGAAGATATGAGGAAGAAGATGAAGCATGAACATGTATATATGAAAATGAATCATGAACCCAGTATTCCATATCTACACGCATACATACATACAAAAACATGCATTACTCATTATATGTATATGATAGACACATACGCGTGATCAGAAAGGAAAAATGAGGCAAAAGCTTTTTAATTGCAATATGCTATAACAACACAGTGTCTCTTATGGAAAACAAATGTTTACATAATTATTCACCATATTTACTATCATCAACGTGTTTCTGTACGCATTCGAGGAAGGAGAAAATATTGAAGTAGCATATTACTATCATCATATAATTTTATATATATGATTACACAGCGGAAATAAAAAATTATAATGGGGATATAAACAAATTATATCATATTATTATTCACATAGAATAATCACAGTCACAAGGATCAAATGGCTCTGATGCCAATGTAAGAAAAATATAACTAAAGGGAGATTTGGCGTACCTGGGCGAATTCATGTTCGGATCCGGGTCAAGGCTCCAATGCTCCACAATTGTGCCTACACAATTATTAGACTACTAGAGCTTAATTGTGATTTGCACAGCAGATCACCAGAACCAGAAAGATGGTAGGAGAGAAGAGAATTGCCAGAAAACTTAATGGCAGGGTGAATTGCAATTGAGGAGGCACACCCTATTTATAGTGGTTTATGGAGGCCACTAATTAGGAAACGTGTGCACACCTTCTTGCCCTCCAAGACAGCAATTAATTGATTCTCAATTAATTCCCTAATTATGGTGATTTGTTCCTTAATTAACAAATCCATAATTATTACTGAATTATTCCCAAATCTGCATTTTATGTTGATTTTATTCTTATTTGATTAGGCTACTTATTTCCTAATCAAATAGTCCGGCCTATCAAGGGCGGACTTGGACCCAAAGTCTAACATGGACATTACTATACCTCAAAATGTGGGGCCTCTTAAAGGATCAATTTGAAAAAAATCTTAAACTGGTTGTCATTATTAGGAGAACGGTAATAATTTATAACGTCGTAAACTGTAATTAACAAACTGGGAAATGTGTCCTTCAAATGATTGAAAAATTCTGAAGGATAGCCACATCTTTCCTGAAAAAATAAATAAATAAATATTTAATGTTGATATATGGACACACACTAACATATTCTATTAATTAACTCCAAGAATTTAAAATTTTTACCCAAGCCACTTCACTGAAGTTCTTGAGATGGCTACAGGCATTTCTAACATAGCGAATAAGTTCACACACTATGTCCTCGTATTTTCTTTCCTAAAGAGAACCAATGTCTAGCAGCTCTGTGACTTCAATTGGAAAAGAAAGACGCAACACTAGATCTATCTTTGTGTGCCATGATTTATCTTCACCCAAAATTGTTTTAGCATATTGATTAAGTCCTAATTTAGCAACCTCTGTTTTTGGACCCAAACACTTATTGTGCAAAAAATCACTAGCAAGGGTCAGAAACAACAAAGCCTTAACCGGTGGCCAAAAAAAAGGGTGTACAATCATATTGGTTATTGTCAACCTAAAAATCATGAAAAAAAATTTTTCAGTCAAATCTCTAAACAAAATAAACAAATTCATTAAATTTATGAATTGAAAACTACATATATATATATATACCTAAATGCAGGATTGTGTATTGTCATGCCCTTAATCAAATGAAAGAGAGTTGGATCACTGGGGAGCTCATGCATATATTGCGGGTTATCCTGTTTAATATTGTCTTTGCGATTCCCATTCTCTTGCTCTCCAAAAAGATGCTTATCAATAAAAAATATATGCAAATAGGCATCCAATATTAAATACATCCACATTAAAACCTTGTTTTGCACCCTCTCTCTGAACCAATCCTTTATATTGTTCTGGAGCTTGCCAAAAATGATCTCTTGGCCAGTAATTATTTTCCTCTCTTTTTGCACTTATATCTGTTTATAGCATTAAAAGAAAAAAATCACAACTTTAAAATCATGTAACTTTTTAAGAATCAAGTAAATGGGATAAAGATAAGGGTTGGGTTCTAAAACTTTTTGAAATGGTAGCTACTTACAAATTTGCTTTTCGAATTCCATGATCATATCGATTTTAGAAACTTCAGGAGGATGCCTTATGGACCTACGAAGGTCACAAATTTTGGAAATAGCTCCCTCATTAAGTACCGCTATTTTCCATGGAGTTAAGTTTCCATGGACTATGTTGGCATTTTGGAGCTCCCAAACGCCATAGGCAATGTCCCTAAACATCCAAAGGCAAAAAAATAAATATAGAATTCAAAATAAGTAAAAATAATTAAAATAAAAATTTTAACTAATTAAAGAAAAATTCACATACCTAATCAAGTTTTGAGCAAGATAAGAATAAGGCTTGTTGTTGTGTAAAAATTTCCCTTTATTTTTTCTTGCTAAAGATTCTAATGTATAGTCATATGGCTCAGTGACCAAATATCCATAATCAACATCTTTATTAACAATACAAAAACAATAATAGTGGATAATATGTCTCCCCCCTCTGCAATGTTTCAAATTTGATAGTTCAACCTTAGTACAAGCATCACTTTTTACTTTTTTTGCAATAACTTTCTCTCGTTCTAATATTGCTCTGTAAATGTTGCATTATTTAATAAATATGTTTTGTATTGTCAATTGAAGGTTCAATTGCTGCTCGTCTCCATCTCCATCATCCATTTCAATGTCCAAGATTTCTTCTCACCTAAGAGGAAAGAGAAATTAAAATAAATTTTTAAGGGGAATAAAGTAAGCATACACTTAAACATTTATATAAATCCTTCTTCCAATAATTCTCACCTAATTTGATTAAAGAGGAACTTATTCTATACAAAAGATCACTAAGTGATAGAAATAGAAAGCCAAGAGTCATTAAAATCACAAACAGTAGATATGAGTTTGAGCTAAAAACGTATCCAATATGTGCAGCACCAAAAAGAAAAATCAATTTTTACCGAGGAAAAGCAAGATCATATGAACACTTGAGTTACTTGAATAAATTGAAGGCCAATGTGCAGCAATAGAATTAAATTCTTAAATGAACAACAAACATAAGTATTTGAGATGATTTTAAATGCTTATAAATGAGCAAATACGTCAGTTAATTACAGCCTTTTCATGATATCAAAGGAAGTGGCATATATGATCACGCTAACCTTTTACACTCTTGACAACATATGACAGGAAAGGATACAAGATCCTATCAGTACGTTAAAAAAAATCCTTTCCTTTTAACTCAATTCCTTATACACTTAATTCAAATTTCAAATAATAGATAATATTATGGCATAAAAATAAAAAATTAAACCCGAAAGTCTACTGTAACAATCACTTTCTTGTACTGGACACTGGGTGCTTTTAGAACATCACGTTAACCACTGCTATGGTAGAAAAGCAAAACTTATTTTACAAGAAATATACTATTGTGAACATCCTATTTTGTCCGGGTTCAACCCAAAATAAATGATAATAAAAGCTCTCCTCAATCCTTACACTGTTTACTTGGAAATTAAAAACCTCATGTCAAAGCAAAATTAATGTCATTTATGGTGATTAGCTTGTGATTGAGATTTGACAAGTAAATGGTGATAGGTTTTGGAAAGTCTTCCCTGTAAAATCAAAGTTCAAAACAATATTTCATTGATGCTAATTTCCCCAAATTAGGAAAATATGGTCTTGTACTTTTAACAAAAATACAAAAAGAAAATACAAAACAAAAATACAAACAAAAATTAGAAAATTTGTCATTTATGGTGATTGGGGTTCAGATTGACAATCATCATTAAAGAAAAAAATGAAAATAAAAAATATTATCTCACATAGATGATGATTAGGTTTGAAGTTAGGAAACTTTATTAAACAGAAAATATAAAAAAAATTAAAAAATGAAAATCAGTCAATCAATCAACTATCAACTATTAATCAATCAATCATCAACTATCAACTAACTATATTCTTGAAAACTTGTAATACACAGTTTAGTGAAACGGGTCAGTTTAAATCCAATAAATAAATACATAATATTAATGATTATTTCATATCGATTTCTATTCTGTTTATTGAACGACCAATTATATTATCTCATTTCTTTCCAAATTATATCTATCCACGCACAGATATTCTCAACAAAATCAAAATCATTCCAGAAGTTACATCCCTTCTTGTGAAATTGCATTAAAGTCTGGTTGTATCCATCAAGGAAGTTTATCTAAATATTTGATACAACTCCTACATCAAATTTTCACAACTCCATTCCCATCTTGCTCACTACGAATTACGAAAACTCAACTATCTTTGGTGTATGCAGATCAGCAACACCAAGCATTAAATCCTGTCACAAGAAGGCACCCCCAGTAACACCAAGCGCCTCAGGTCTATTACATAAATGGGTGTTACTTGGATGGGTAGATGAATAGATAAAGCCATATAAGAAATTGAGTTGCCATCTCAATAACTTCAGTTACATTCGAACTATTTGGCTCATAAGTAAGATGCTTGAAATCATTACCATGTCATGTATATATCAAACAAACTGATCTTCCAATTGGAAAACTAAGATACAATTTGCAGATATCTGTAATTAGAATCTCTCGGGGGAGGGGGCAAGCAAATACTTTTCACACCTCAGCTCCACATAAAAGTGCCTTTCAAAAAGAGTCTCTTCATGTTAATTTCATAGAGAACCTAATAACACCCTAAAGAACTCCACATAAATCTTGCCTATAAATAAACTTAACAAGGGAGCAGTAGATATATGACATTAAGGTGGTTGTTAAATGGAAAACCAATTCAACTAGATAATCAGTACTTCATGGGACGTCAATTTATTTTCCTGGAATATATGCGCTCTTTCTAATATTGTCAAAACCAACAGAATTATTAGCAAAATTAAACAAAAAGGAAATTCTAAATTCTAAAATAGGTTTTGAAAAAGGAAATTTTGCCACTAAAGTTGTGACAGACAAGATACCTCTTCCGTGTCAGACATTCATGCCATCCTCCGACTAAAGCAAGAAAGACATAAAAGAACACAGAATCTACTTGGCCTTCCATAAACAGGGGCAAAGGAATGAGGGAATCGACCATAACTAAGCCCCACAACAAGATCAACGATGAATGAACGAAGCGCAAAGAGGTAGCACAAAAAAGGGGACAAGACTTACAGGAAGCAAGTGCCTTGCGTGGCTTGCTAGCGATTTTCTTGAGGCGAAGACGAGAGTGAGAGCGATAAGGATCAAGCGAGTGAGAGCCGAGAGCCGAGATCCGAGAGCCGATAGCCGATAGCGGGATGCTAGCCGGGCGTACAGGAGATTCTGAATTATGTGATTCTCTCAAAACTTAAATTAGGGTTAAGGAGATCAATGACTCAAAATCAACCATCAATCATCAATAATCATCAATGTGTGTTTGGACTAATGATTGATAATTGGGTTTGTTTCAATTAAATTTTTATTAATATTACTTTTAGTAAAAGCTAGATTATGTATTGTGATTTATGTTATATTGGCACAGTTGTATAAATGACTTTTACAAAAGTGAAACTTGTTTGAATTGGCTTAAGTACAGTGACTTTTGTGATAATAGTAAGAGAGAGTGGTTGGAAAAATATTTCAAAAATCAAGTAAATATTTAAAAATTACTTTAAATTATTAGTTGCTACTAGAAAAATATTTTAGAGTTGGTGGAAATCAATAAATCAATATTCTAAGTTTTATGTGCTCTTTACTACTAAAAAAATACATTAAAGGTAAAATTCTAGTCAGTCTCTTAAGACTGAGTACATCTGAAAAGTTATTTTAAAGAGTTAAAAGGAACAAAAAATGTTTTAAAATAATTTTTGGAGCTGAAAAAGTTCATTAAAGGTAAAATTGCAATCAGTCTAATACACACTAGATACAGCTGAAAAAATATTTTAAGGGTTAAAACACCAAAAACATATTTTAAGGGGTAAAAAACACTCAAAATATTTTTTCAGTGGGTACAACTAGAAAGTGGGTAAAATTACAATTAATCTGATAGCACACCAGGTAGTGGGTACAACTAGAAAAATATTTTAAGGGGTTAAAAACACTCAAAAAATTTTGAGTGTTTTTAACCCCTTTAGGGCCTCCCCAAACACACACAATATATCTTAGGAACATATTCCACAGCTAGAACCTCAATTGGACATCCATTATTCTCTCCAAAATGAAATTTCAAATTCCTTATCACATTCCACAAGAGCTAAGGTTTCATTCAATTCCACATCCTCAACTTCCTCACAAAAATCATCATCAACATAAGAAGAAGTTGATCGATTTGTTGGTGATTGAGAGTACAAAATAAAAAATGATTAAATATGAATGCAAATGATATGAAACAATTATGAGAAAAAGTCCTAGGGATTAGATTTCACTTAACCGATTTCGGATTGAATCACTTATCTATTTTAGCCCAATTTATTCCACATGATTGATAGTCGAGTTTCCCTAATTTAATTACTAGGCTCTTCCAAGGTCAACCAATTATATAATTAATTGTTAATCCAATATATTCCTATATGAATTTAAGCAATTAATTATGCATTAAGATTTATGGAACTCAGTAAGACTACACAACTCATATAAATATATTCCTATTTCATATGCAAGTTATGGTTTTAATTATGGGATCTACACATATGCATCTCCTTCCGATCTCAACATGTATATTGAAATCATTCAAAAGGTGGCCAATCAAATGAAAGCATTAAGAACAATAATTAAAATTAAATCATGAAGGAGAAATTAAAAATAGATTTAATAAGTTAAGATTCAATCCGTCATTAGTAAGCTACGTCATCACCCTAAGAAAATGAAAAGTTAGCTCATGATAAAATTAAAAACAAAACCAAAATAAATTGACATTATATAAAGCTAGAATGACATGCTCATAAATACTACATAAACTTGAATATTAAATTCTCAAACATAAATATACAACCAAAAGATGTATGAAAAATAAAGAATTCTAGCCGTCCATTTAGGAGGTAAAACTTTCCATGTAGGCAGAATGTAAAATGTAATACAATCCTAAGCCTTCTAAAATGGAGGTATGCAATGCATGAAATTAAATCTAAAAATTAATACAATGAACTCAGAAATGTTAGAGAAAAAACATGTGCTATTTATAGGGGAAAAAACTCGTGTTACAGTACTGCTACAGTGATCTGGCTGCTCTACAGTGCTCGGCGGCTCTATAGTGCTTCTGTCGCTACAGTAACTTCCATCCACTACATTGTAACTTCCGTTCGCTACAGTGTAACCATCTACTACAGTACTTTATTATATTAAACTCAAATATCATCCATAAAATTATCATATAAGGGAAAATAAATATGCAAATATTTTACTTATCAAGGATGTAAGTACGGTACATGTACTTGAAATATCAAAACCAACATATCAAAATGTAATCAAAGTTCTAAGTAGCTAACTATTTAATCACAGTTGAAATAATACCTAATAAAGAAGTTGAGTAAGCTTGTACTTGCCATTTCCTTGTTCACCACCTCAGAAATAAGCTTTTGGCTTACAATATCCTCTTGGTACGTTAGGTCAAAGATATCCCTCTCTCAAATTTGATTGTTGGAAATAGGTATAAAGCGAAGATCTTGATAGTTAACTCTTAAAGGGTCTTCCAAATAGATTGACTAACAGGTTTATTTTGTGAGGAAGACTTCTTCCCGGGTTGATCATTGAGGGTGAGATGTTTCCTTTTCTTTGACTAAGTGGGGGTCTTAGAAGTGGGGGGCTTGGACTGATTGCGGGTATTAAAAATAGGGGCTTGGGCTCATTGGGGGGACTTGAACTTGGTGGGCAGCTTCTTTTAAGAGGCTGGCATCTTTTGAGTGGGGGTCTTCCATACTCTAAGTAAATGTGTGTGTTATTCTCATGAGAATTCACTGTGATATCATATGCCTCTGTCTCCTGCTTGTGTCCTCTGTTGTTTTTTTGGTCTAATTCACTGAGATTTTTGAAGCCTTTAGTCATGATCAAGTATCTTGATTACTCTTAGTTGGATTCATGGTTGAAACTTGCTTTGAATAAGTGAATTGCCATAAAATTCAAGTGTTTTAATGATGCACGGTTTAATTTTGATGAGTTTGTTAGGAAACAAAAAGCCTAGTTGGAAGGTGTTTTGGGCCTAATTGTTCATTTCATTGTGTGATTCATCTACTTAGATTATTGCTCTCTAGAACTTGTTTTGTTTCTTACTTGAGGCTACATTTTGCAATGGTATGGATAGAGATGACATTGGCATTCATTTCATCACTCATTTACCCAAACACAAACCATTCATCATTTACCTTTGTTTAACCCCTTGAGCCCTTCACTTTCGTTTCCATTTCATTATACAAATGCTATGTTTACATCATTTATCAAGTTCTTCATAGCAATAAAAAAATAGTACTATTATATATTATAAAATAAAAAGAAAAAAAATAATACCATGTGAATAGTCAAAAGAAAGAAAATAGAAAAGAAGAAAAAGAAGAGAAAAAGTGTGAAGAAAAAAATTCAAAGAAAGAAATAAAGTTATAATGGTAGAATATGTAACCCCCTGACTTTAAACACGTAATTATAATTCGATAACACATATTTAAATCGGATTAGAGACCATTGGATGATTTAACCTCGTTTTAAACTTTTTGTCTCACAGTAAAATTTTTACAAAACTTTCAAAACTCTTTTTTCCCATCCAGGTCTCAATTTCAATATTCGAATATAATTACCTGTGCAGTTAATGTACATTCAATCATATCAGAGTGCATAACCGCATCCCCGGCAACTCCCGGGTTCTATGCATAAAAACCTGAAGGTTTATAAGTATACACTAGGGGATTACACAACCAAAATCGAATGTAGTGTTCCTGATTCAAAATCTACAGTAATCCCGAGTTCAAAATACATAACCAATGTTTCCAATTCAACTATATACCCCCAAGGGTCCTAATTGCTCCGGGTTGGCCGCTTCTCCTTTGAGCCACACGCCCTGTCTGAAATGTTAGTCATAGGAAAGAATGAGATTCGAGAGAATCTCAGTAGTAACAAACCACTCACACAATGCATAAACACAAAGCATGTACATAAATCACAAACAGCAACAGCAACA
The DNA here is from genome assembly GCA_963855925.1 of Inga laurina. Lineage (NCBI taxonomy): Eukaryota > Viridiplantae > Streptophyta > Magnoliopsida > Fabales > Fabaceae > Inga > Inga laurina. The sequence continues at coordinate 46,869,690 of OY979713.1, read as the reverse complement.
ACAATATCAAAGATACATGGTTTTCACCATAAACGACAGCACTCACGGCTGTATACACAATACGACAGCTCTAGCTGTAATCAACATCATGACAGCTTACACTGTAATCACAATAACGACAGCTTACGCTGTAAACGACAGCTTGCGCTGTAAACGACAGCTATCACCAGCTGTAACCGCAGCAACATCAAAGATTCATCACAGAACAGTGATAACACACACATACAGAGCATTACACATTGTATAAGAGAGAGAGTCACTACCTGATCCTTTCCCGACGTTTCTTGGCACAGCAAGCTCACGAGGACGGCAAATATCAAATCCTGTAAACCAAGTTAGGGACAACCCGTCAATCTCTTTCCCAAGTTTTATCTCTATAATACTTAAGTTGATTATCACTATGGTCAATTAATCAAGTCAACTAAGGAGCTAAAGTGGTCAATTAACCTAAAAGGCTAATTTCTACCATCAAAGTTCCACAATATTACATTATGCCATAAAATCTTCAATTTTCGCATAGGTGACGAATCTGCCAGAATTTTCCAACATCTTTGAAAAATCATAACTAATTCTAGAAAAATCAAAATGAGGTGATCTCAAAGCCTATTGAAAGCTCTTGAAGTCCTCCTCATAGGAAAAAAATGAATCATTACCAGAAATCACCACACAATTCCAGAATTACACAACATTCCACACTGCTCCAGAATTAGGTCCAGTTTCGACATCAAACTTTGGGCAACTAGAACTCCCAGATCAAAAACCGAAATGACACAAATCATATGTCCATTTTGAAGCTTCGAATGTGAAATTTAAGACTGGAAATTTTCAGAATTTTTAGACACCAATTGCCCATTCAAAATGTCCCTACAAACTGACTGCCCCGCACAAAGTTACACTTGACAGTTTTTCCAATTTTCAACCAATGTGTCCAATGGCTTCAAAATCAATAACCAAACCTATTCCCACATAATTTTTCGTGTAGAACACAATGTTAACATCAAAATGAACAAATTCTAACTCATTCCCCATGTCCTCTTTTGGCAGAATTTTAGGGTATTTCACAACAAACAACCACTTCACTATCTAATCACTAAGCTTAGCTCATTTGCCTCCAAACCAACATATAAGCACATATATAGGATGAAAGCTTCATGATCCCTAATATACCCTAAAAAAACGAAATTAGGGCTGTCACAATAGCCCACCACAACTCAGCCAATTAAAGCATCATATACATCAACATAATGCTCTTACTCACCTCTTGCTTCTTCTTGTGTTCTTTTCTTGATTCCTCAACTTTTGTTTTTGCAAGGTGGCTGAAAACTCCTCCTCTTCAAAAACAAAAACCATAGAAATGAAGCTAAGGAAGAGAGGAACAAGTTTCATGAAGGTCACTTGAGCCATAGATGAGATTAAGAAGGTGAAAAATCAAGATTAAGCTCACCTTAAAACCTTGCTTTTCTTCCTCTACGTTTTTGCTGCTGTAACCGACTTGAGGAGAGAGGAAATATGTGACTTAATGATCAGATTTTTGGCCCCTCTTATCTCTCAAAGTCCAAACGAAAATATGGTGCAAAAGTAGATAAAAGATGTGGTGAAAATTACTTCAAGTTTTCTCTTTCCTTCCTCCTCCCTTTTTGACCGAAATGTTTTCCCCTTTGTATTCAAGATATCATCTTATGCTTGGCCTACAATTATTGACCAAGTCTTCATCTCCTTACATGGTCTTTCATGTGCTTCTCTTTCTCTCTTTATTGTCACCGAAAATAGCTCTTAAAGAGCAAAAACAAATACTCCTTGATTTATCATAAATTTTGCCTCTTCAAATACATTACTTTAGTTGCAATATTTGACCAATTCAACATATTTTCTTTTCCTCCTCATGCCATACAAATTGTAGCCCTTGGAATAGCCGAAAGAGCTTCTTGAATCAATCATAATTCCAACTCTTCAAATATTACTTCTTTAGTTGAAATTGTTGACTTAGTCACCACCTTTTACAACTTGGTCAAATTGCCTTCACATGTCATATATTAATAACCTATATTGTCTCCTTATATCTTACGTAAGTCATGGCCCTTTGAAGGAGATGATGATCTTATAAAATATCCACTTGCAATATAATATTCAATTGCCAATTTTTGCATGTGAAAATTTACTAAAGTCGTAACAAAATTTCTAGAGGTAATTCTGTCATTAATCCCACCATCTATTCTGTACATTTAGCCCTTGAGTACATTTTGGGATATTACAGAATATGTGAATTAAGTTAGTTCCATAGTGCTAAGTGATCTAGCAAATTATTTGATGCAAGCATAGTGTTTGTTACATTTTCCATCATTTAGCCTATTCAACATTACAACCCTACAAAGTCCTTTGGATTTATTTATGCTATTGTTGCAAGTAGTGGAAAGCCTAGAAATACTACAAGCCTATGGTAGAGTGTGGTTAAAGTGGATGCGAGTGAAAAACTACCATATATGAGAGAAGAGTGCAAACACTTGTCCTAGTTAAGGTTTCCAATTAAGCTCATTATAATTAAACTTTGCATTGCTTTAACTATTTCAATTTTTGGTATGTTCATTGAATTTGAATTGGAGGATACCTTGTTATTCGACCAAGTGTAATTCTTGAAGCTTGATCTTGCTTATCCTTCCAAATTTCATCCCTCTTTGCCTATATTGAGTTTAATGTTTTCCTCAGGAGTGCAAAAGCTTAAGTGTGGGGGAATTGATAGAGCTCAATATTTATATATATTTTTATTAATTAATCTTAGGCTTTTGTGGGACTTAATTGAATATTTTGGGCATAATCAAGTGTTAAAGTGAGATTTTAGTGAAAGGATAATTTGGGAATTATATTAGTTAAATTGTTATAATTTTTAATTAATATTTGTCATTCCCATTATTCTTTAATTGTGAACAAAAGATATTACCTTTGTGAATATAATTTTGTAGGTCATGATGTGGCATAACTTGAGTGATTAAGGTCAAAGATGTTATTTTGGAGCTTAATGAAGGACAAAAGTGGAACATCACAAGTGCAGAATTTATTTTCACATTTTTTCTAAGAGGAGGTTAAATGAGTAAGGGCCTTGTTTGGTAGTTGTAATTTTGAACCTAATTCCAAAATAGATTTTTACCTCTTATCCAAACAAGGGACAACTCACTTTTTAACCTAAAGAGAAAAGGAAGGATGAGAAAAGAATTTAGAGTGGTGGCTGTTATGGAGAAGAGAGGATAGCTGGACCGAATTGATAAGGGAAAAGAACAGTAGCTTGACCGAATCGAAATGGGAAGAGTGGATCGGAATGTGAAAAGGGATAGGATATAAAGGAATAATGGAAGAAATAGAAGAGAAGCAAGTAGACCGAATTGAATAGAAAGAAGAGAAGAGGTGAGCCATTTTTGTTGACTAAAGTAAGGAGCTGAACCAAAGTGAGCAATTGAGGAATTAAATGAGAGCAACAAGAAGCAATTGAAGCAGCTGTCATTGTGGACCGAAGGAAGAGGGGTTGGACCGATTGAAGGTAAAAGTTCTTTAAACTCAAGTGTACTAAGAAACTTCCCTTTCTTATGAGAATCCCCAATAACTGTTGGATTGAAAGTATGCCCCCTTTGTTCAGATGTGGATTGAGATTGTGGCTCATTCACACAGCAACCTTGACTACCACTTACATCATTTAAAGAGTGAAATATATGAGAAGTAGCATCATGAAATGGTATGCAACATTGTAGTAATTTATTAGAACTGAGTTTCTCCCCTGTTGCAGTCTTGACATATGGTTGTCCATTATTTCCAAAATTTTCAGCAAAGAAATTTATGACTTTTGACCTGCTAAGTTCATCACCAAAAGGAGAATGTAAGTATTTCAATAATTGGAATGAAGTGAGGTTACCCACACAATCATCCTTGAGGCTAGGAGAAGTTTGAAACTTGTAAGATGGAGGAATGTGAAGCTTAAACCCATGAATTGCAGTCGTGCCATCAGTGGCACATTGATTTCTTTCCTTATGTTCAACAATGACTCCACTTGTGTCCATAGGAGCAGATTCAATGCTAATGGATGTTGCTTCACTTCCAAAAGTGGAATCCACTTCACTAGCATTCTCAAATTCTGCAAAGCTACACAATAATTATTTCCCAACACCATGATAACTATCAAATAAAGATATAGTACTACTAAGGTTAGAAAAATAAAAAATAAAAGGATTGGAAGTGGAAAGTGAGCTATCAATTGACATGCAATCAATACTACACACATCATCATCACAATCAATAGAGGGAGAAGAATTTGAACCAATGGTAGCACATACATCATCATGACAATCATTTTTCACACATAATGAGAAAGCAGACTCATCAACTGCCTCTTCTAAGGCCAAATCAATCTCATTCAAGCCAAGAAGGGAGTAGTCCTCAAATGGGTGATTCCTAGCTTCATAAACATTGAACTGAATGACATGATCACCTACTTCCATAGTTATGTACTCATCCTTCATGCTAATGATAGTATTAGCTGTGCGCATGAAAGGCCTACCCAAAATCAATGGTTCCTCAATTGAGACCTCAATAGACATGTCTAGGACATAAAAATCAGCAGGAAACACTAAGTCTTTGACCTTGACTAAGATGTCTTCCAATAAGCCATGAGGTTTCCTAGTGGTGCGATCAGCTAGTTGTAGGATGATACTAGTGGATTTGATTTTTGTGAGGCTATGAGAGGTGTAAACAGAGTAAGGCATGACATTTATAGCCGTTCTTAGATTAAGAAGAGCATTACTAAAAGGTATGGTACCTATAGTGCATGGAACAGTGAATGAGCTAGGGTCTTTACACTTAATTGGAAGATGGGGTTTAAACATAGCAAACACACTAGGACTCAACTGAACATACTCATTGGGTTTACACCTACGCTTTTGGGTGCACAAATCTTTCAAGAATTTAGCACAAGCAGGCATTCCTTTCAACACATCAAGCAAAGGCAAATTAACTTCAATCTTACTGAAAATATCCATCATATCAAGAAATTTCTTTTCATTTGAAACCTTTTTGCTAAGCACATATGAATTAGGAAATGGAATTTCAAAGAGATTTACCTTTTTACCTTCCCCTTTGCTTAAAGAAGAAGTTGAAGGGTCTAGTACCTTAGTATTTGTTGAAGTTGACACTCCTTGCTTGCTATCCATATTTGAATTTGGAGAGGAATGCCTTTGTAGAAGCTTTTGTTCAACCATACTCTCAGATTTTTCAATAGCAAGGTGAGTGCTTTGATCAGAATCATCACTACCATCAATATCTTCCACTTGTGGTTGCAATGGAACCTTAACCTCTTCATTGTGCCTATAACTAGAATGCATTCCAGATTTGAAACTCTCAACATTTTCTTCAAATCAGACTTGTTTACCTACTTTTTTACCCACTTGTTTACCACTCCTCAAGGAGATAGCATGTACATCCTTAGGATTGATCACAGTTTTGGAAGGCAACCCTTGTCCACTTTTAGCTTGTTGCTCATTAAGGCTATCAGACATTTGAGTGACAAATGAAGTAAGGTTAGAATTCTTATAATCCAACAACTCCAACTTGTTAAAGATTGTATCAAACTTAGTCCCAATGTCAGAAAATTTAGAATTGGTTTGAGCTCTCTCTTCATCAAATCTTGAGGCTAAGTTACCCATTGAAGATGACACATTGTTCATACACTTGAGAAGTTGAGAGATGTCATCTTTAGTAGCATGGGATTCAGGTGTAGCAACTACTGTTTGTTGGGGATTAGATTGGTTTGAAGGTCCTTGAGTTGGAGCTTGATTTGAAGAACTCCCTTGAAATTGATTCTGGTTCCTCCAACCAAAGTTGGGATGGAACCTCAAACCCTCATTGTATGTATTAGAGTAGGGATTCCAAGGCCTTTGATTCTATCCTTGTCTCCCTTGAAAAACAGCCGAGACCTCCCCAAGTTGGTGTGGGCAATTAGGAGCAATATGCATGTGAGAGCTACATATGTCACAGCTAGGAGCCACTAGAGCTTGAAAATGTGACCCATGAATGTTCACATTGTTTAGATGGGCCATGAGCTTATTGAGGTCAGTTCTCATATCTATCATTTAAGATGACAAATTATCATACTCCCTTGAAGATCTTGAAGCATGTGAGACCTCATGGACTTGTCTAGCATCCAACCCTTCAAATTGTTGATCATTACTAGCTATCTTCTCAATTAAAGCCCAAGCTTCTTCAGGTGTAAGTAATTGAATAGTGCCTCCAGAAGATGAATCCAAACTCTTCCTATCTTAAGGAAGCAACCCACTATGAAAATATTGCACCAATCGAGCTTATGGGATTTGGTGATGTGGACACTTGGCTAGAAGTTCTTGAAAACGACACCAATACTCATAAAAAGATTCATGGAGGCCTTGTTTAGCACCGAAGATTTCCTTAGTGAGAGATGTTATCTTTAAAGAAGGGAAGTATTTTTCTAAAAAAGTACTCTTCAAGTTGTCCCAGGATGCTAAAGCATTAGGATTGTGGTGAGGTTGTAACCCCCTCCGTAATTATATCCGAAATACGCGATTAAAATGAAATAGAGACCAATAATTATCAAATAACATTTACTAACCCATCACATGATGGGGTTTTCAAAAATACCTTTCGAAATCATTTATAAACTTGGTCTCATATTCACATTTCGAATACAATTACTACACAAAGATAAATCACATTCATATAAATATCAGAGTGCACAACATAATCATCCCGGCAATCCCGGGTGCATACCTTCGCTAAAAATACACAGAGTACAATTGCCCATTACAATTCTTCAAATAGGGATTACACAATCTCATCTCAAAGGAGCCATAGCCGCTCCCTCCACAACCCACTTGCCCTGTCTAAATTGTTGGTAGGGGAGAGTGAGATTCAAGAGAATCTCAGTAGGAAACAGATACCATAATGCATGCATGATAGATGCTATATGTATGACATGTTAGCTTTATCTAGATGCATGCCCCATAATGATATTTCTGCATGCTCAATATTTCATGTAACAAAATTATGGCCACAGTAAAATAGAAACAGAGCTTCATTTATTCAAATATGCTCTACACAATCAAGTAAAGCAATCACATACATCACTACACAAGCACATATATCAAATACATGCAAGTAAGGTAAGTCCCCTACCTCCAATCTTTTCACCTCGATTTGCGTGCCAGCAACTCGGGGCTTCATATTCGATCCTACAATATCAAATGTACCATTTAGACACTTCCATAGTGTTTCTGGGGGTTATATGAGGCTATATTGAAAATTTACTAAAATACCCCCGGGGACCCGGCCCCGCCCGGCCATACCCGGTCCGGCTGTACTTTTCTTGAAACTTTGACATGGGTTATTCTTACATATTTTCGCCCAAGGAATCCATTTCCTGACTCGGAATTATCAAATTCAATGTCAATTTACAAATTTACTCTTGGCAGCCCCACTTTAAGGGTTTCAGGGGCGTTTTCGTAATTATGCTTTTTCGGCCTTTTCCGAAAAAGTGACCAACTGTAACCCCACCTAATTTTCGCTCCTGAACTCAATGGAATCATCAAATCATTGAAAATCCATCTCTAACCCCTCCAAACTAGGCTTAGCTGAAATTATCAATTCCCCAGGAAAAATTAGGGTTTTTCGGTTTCGGCTTCGTAAACGCATTCCTTTCTACTCCTAACCACTTTATTGACCATTACATTGGGTTAGAACTACCATTTAGTATCCATTTGGGCAGCATAACACCTAGGCCAACCCATTTTCCAAATTTACAAACAAAGACAATCCGGTGAAATTTCACCGATTAAATCAACCACAGCAGCCAGAACAATCAAAGATTGAAGTTTCGGAGGTTACCTTAAGCTCTTTCTGGCTTATCCTTCTTATGGCTGAACCCTAGCCCCTTTTAAACAGAAAAATTAAGCTTCAAGTACCTTAATCCATGGAGAAGAGAAGCTTAGGAGAAGGATTATACGCGTTAGGTACGAATTCACCAAAGAAATCGACCTACCTCGCGAGTTTTCTCCATCCTTCTCCCTATTTTCTCCAAGCTCTCTCTCACGTTTTTGTTTCTAAAATGGCATCAGGAAATGGCTGATGAAGATGGAGGAATTGCTTTTAATTCCAAGCTGATGTCAAATTTTATTTTGATGATGTCATAATTCCCATTTTCGGATTTTCTGGCAGATTTTCTGCCCAAACTTTGAAAAATCATAAATAATTCTATAAAATTAGAAATGAGGTGATTACAAAGCCAAATGAAAGGTACTTAAGTCCTATTCATTGGAAAAATATGATCCATTACCAGAAATCACCACAAAAGTCCAGAATTACACAGATTTCATCACTACCCCAAAACAGAGTCCATTTTCGACCTCAAATTTTGGACCATCATATCTCCCAGTTTCCAAAATGAAATGGCACAAATTATATGTCCATTTTGAAGCTTGGGATGTGAACGTTAAGACCAGAAATGTTCATAATTTTCTGACATCATTTGCCTAGTCAAAACATCCACACGAGAAGACTGCCCAGAATAGAGTTTCACTGGACAGAGTTTCAGATTTTGCATCTTCGCTTCCAATGGTTCCATTTTCATACTAAACACCATTCCCATATAAATTTTCACAAGAAATCCATTGAAAACACCAAATCAATCAAATTCACATCTCATTGACATGTTTTCACAACAATCTCAACATGTCAACACAATTCACATTTCAAAACCTAACATTGCAACATTTCCATTCCAACGTTCCAAACCAATTTCAATGACATCAAAACACACTTTGACACCATTTCCAACACAATATACCATTAAATTATTCCCTCTATTCTAAGTCAATTTGGATGTTAATACACAATTGAACTCAATACAGGGTTTCAGCACTGCTCACAACACACACGAATCATATTCGAGTGCCAAATCACATCGTATTCTCCAAAAGGGTTATTTATCACTAACCACATCCACTTTTGGAGTCATTAACCCTTAATCACAATTTGGGATCTTGCTAAACCGGAGCTTAGCAATCCACTAATCTTAGACTTATTCTCTAGCCTCGATTCTCAAAATTCAGGGTATTACAGAGGTAGCATCAAGAACCACTCCTTAGCTTTGTTTTCCAATGTAAAATGAAAGACTTTCCGGCACATCTCATCTAGATCAACTCCCATTGATTTCATGGAGGTGCACACAATGTACATATTCCTCAAGTGCCTGTTAGGGTCTTCTGCAGGTAAACCATGAAATTTTGGTAAGTGACTCAACAAAGGACCTTTCAACTCAAAATTAATATTAAATTCAGGACAAGAGAGGAAGGGATCAATAATATCAATAGAAGAGGTAAGATCTTTGATAGTTTTGCGCTCCCCAATGGGTAGAGGTACGTCTTCTGGAGGAGGAACTGGATCCATGGCAAGATGGTGATCTACAATGAATGAAGAGCCAATATGAAAAGAATTATTACAAGTATGTGCAACAACTTCAATGTCAATGACTTGTCCAAGCCCTACACTAGATGATTCAGCTTTCTTACCTTTCTTAAGTAACCTAATTGTCTTGTTAATATCTTTATCTAAAGGCATAAGTTCAGTTTTCTGAGATCTAGTCATGCACAGTAAAAAGACTCATATAGACACACAAATTACAGCAAAGTAATTGGTCAAATGGTCAATTGAAGAAGGATTGTATACAGCAAAAATTAGCAACTTGTAGGAAACCAAGATAACTAATCTTTGACAACCAAAAGAGTTAACCACAACCAACAAAACTCAAGTGTCTAAAGAGTAAGACCAGTTTCAGCAATAACAAGACAAGTGCAACAACACAATGTGACAAGAGGCAAATAGGAGTTGCAAGGTAAGAATTCACCTTTTAGGAGAACAAGTTGGTATATCAATGAAGTAGTACCTCAAACCGCAAGTATATAAGTAGAGTCACTAGAAGCACAACTTACAAATTGTGATAGCTGCCTGAAATCTCAAGTTGCAACCAACAAATTTCCAAGGATGAAGAATGCAAAGTTGCTCACCACAAAACAATAATGAACCACATAATGGCCACTAAGAACATTATAGCAAAGCAATAAAATGCAAATCTCTTTTTTTTTCTAATTGCAAATGGAATGCAAAACAACTATGAAAAGGAAAATTAACCTAAACCACTACCAAACACTTCAACAACCAACAACTAACTAAGAAAAACTCAAAAACACACTAGCAACCAAGAAAAATCAAAGAAAACCCTAAGAACAAACTAAATCAAAAACTTAGAAAAATACCAAAAAAGAAAGAAAATTCAGAAAAGTATAGCAAACCTTCAAATTTGGCTAAAATCCAGCAGACCTAATAGCTTTTGCTATTAGTCTTGCTTAGAATGCTGACAAACTTTAATCTGTCAAATTTCAGAATTTTCTGGGCATAAATATTTCAATTCCAGCAAGACAGTACTAATCGAAAATCAAAATTTCGCCAAAATTCAAATGACTGCTACACACTTCCTACTAAACTAAGACACACTATTACAACAGAAAAGAACACCTAACTACTTAAAACCTTGGCAATCATCCTCCCCAGCAACGGCACCAATTTTGATGAACCCATGTCGTGTGAGTTCTCAAAATAAAACTAGGTTAGAAAATGTAGCATAGTAGCTCAACCTAGGTCGTTCTTGTGAGGAGATTAATTTCCAAGTTTCTAAGTAGTAAAGTGATAAAAATCCTTGAAGTTATGAGAAATCATTTTGAGAATTTGATTTTAAAACTAATGAAGTAATCTAAGCTAAAGCAATATTTTTGTATTTTTCAGTTTTTAAAACAAAGTAGCAAACGAAATTGAAATTAACACTAATAACAAGATAAATTCAATTAACTAATATAATGATGAAATGAAATTCCCTTGAGTTGAGGTTTTAGTCTTCCTTGCTTGCTAATAATATGAATTCCATAATAAGTCAAGAGGATGGAACTAAGATACCACTAGCTCCACACATGCAATAATCATTTAATTCATTCTACTGAAGCAATTAAATGAATATCACCAAAGAATTCAGACTCAAGGAGATGAATAATCAACTTCCAATTCTAGCTTGTAATTACCATTACAAAAGTTCAAAGCATTCAGTTTAATTATTTAAATCTACTTAACCAAGTTGGAATAAACAATTCAACCTACTCCTAATATGAATCATACAAAGCTTAATTAATCAACACCTAGCTCAACCACCAAGTTTATTCACTTGGCATAGAATAATCTAAATCATAATCACATACTTTACCAAGCCATACAATTATGAAATAGAAAGAGAGCTTAAGGAATTCCATTAAAGTTTAGAAGCTCAAACCATTACCCAACTCAAGGAAATCACCAACACTTTAGCTACTCATGGAAGAGGAGGAAGAAAATGAAGCTTGATGAATGTAGAACATATGAGCCATAGAAAATTGCAACAGCCACGAATAGGTCTTCAATACTCGTCCAAATTTCCTTTCGTCTAGCTGCTCATCACGCTTAAACTTTTCTATTTTGTGTCTCATCCCCTTTCACACACAGCCGCTGCTTCCTTTTTCATTTCGGTGCTCTTCCTCTCTCGTCCAGCCCCCCTTTTCTTTTATTCTTCTTTTTTATTAGGTCAATATCTTCAACAGCCGTCACACACCTCTCTCACACAGCTGACTCACTTGGTCCAGCACATCTCAATTACTTCAATCGGTCCAACCCCTCTTCCTTTGGTCCACAATAACGGCTGCTTCAATTGCTTCTTGTTGCTCTCATTTAATTCCTCAATTGCTCACTTCGGTTTAGCTCCTTACTTCAGTCAACAAAAATGGCTCACCTCTTCTCTTCTTTCCATTCAATTTGGTCTACTTGCTTCTCTTCTATTTCTTCAATTATTCCTTTATATCCTATCCCTTTTCACATTTCGGTCCACTCTTCCCATTTCAATTCGGTCAAGCTGCTGTTCTTTTCCCTTATCAATTCGGTCCAGCTATCCTCTCTTCTCCATAACAGCTGCCACTCTCAATTCTTTTCTCATCCTTCCTTTTCCCTTTAGGTTAAAAAGTGAGTTGTGCCTTGTTTGGATAAGAGGTAAAAATCTATTTTGGCATTAGGTTCAAAATTACAACTACCAAACAAGGCCCTTACTCCTTTAACCTCCTCTTAGAAAAAAAGTGAAAATAAATTCTGCACTTGTGATGTTCCACTTTTGTCCTTCGTTAAGCTCTAAAATAACATCTTTGACCTTGATAACTCAAGTTATGCCACATCACGACCTACAAAATTATATTCACAAAGGTAATATCTTTTGTTCATAATTAAAGAATAATGGGAATGACAAATATTAATTAAAAATTATAACAATTTAACTAATATAATTCCCAAATTATCCTTTCACTAAAATCTCACTTTAACACTTGATTATGCCCAAAATATTCAATTAAGTCCCACAAAAGCCTAAGATTAATTAATAAAAAATATATATAAATATTGAGCTCTATCAGTAAGGCCATGCAATAAAGCCGCCCATAGCCCCTCCCACTGTATCTGTGTCTTTGGTGAGTATAGGGAGTGGATAGCTAGGGTCCATATTGGTTTTTATTTGTACCTTTACATGCTTAAGAGAGATAGGTTCGTTATAAAGTATGTTATCCTCTAGGCGGTTGAACATATGGCCTGTTGCAACAGTATAGTGTCTAATGCTATCGAAAAAACACTAAACATCTAGTGAAACCCTCAGGTAGATCATGGGGGAAATTGTGCAGCTTCCTCTTGTAGTTGGGCTGCCATTTCCCCTTTGTTTCTTCGTACAATCCTCTTTCATCAACTCTTTTATGAGGAATCATATTTGTGTTGGAAATTGCACCCAAGGTCCAATCATTGTAGTTTAAACACTATTATTTAATGAATTTCTCCATTATGTTATCATATTATTCGCATGTTCACTATGATGACTATATCCTTGGATAAATCATAAAGATTGTCCTAAATGTCCCTGGTCGGTCATCTATACGAGAGCAAAGATGAAGTAAGACCAGTATAACTTTGATAAGATATGGGGATATGAATCAAAGTCTTAGGCACTTGTAAGGGTATAAGGTGTTGGATTGACCCACTATGAGAAAGCTATATGGATCAAGTCATAAGCTTATCTCATGTATAACTACGTCACAATGCCCTTTGACATAAGGTCATCATGGATTCCTACATGAGAGTTGCTAAGCTTTGAACTAGTCAAAAGTGACTTTTGACTGGGTGATGATAAAAGCTATGGTCAAGATTGGTGATTTTTCATGCAGAGGAATATAAACGGTCAAGATGGAATTTGTCCCTCACATTAGTAGAGAGATATTACTGGGCCTCTCGATGAGTGAGTCTAAGAAATGTATGGCCATACTACGATGGAAAGGAGTTCCCACTTCTATTGTCAGACTACTCAGGAATTACAAAAGTAATGGTTAGGAATAAGAGGACGACATTATCTATGCCTCATCCTTGATCAATGGATCGTGTGACAAAAGGAACATGATATGTTTGTGTGACAGGTTGCATAGTGTTAACGATCATCATATGAATTGGGTAGTCGTAATGTCTTGATAGAGGCCGCTTGCGACTTGTGGGCTAATATAGCTTTTGGCTCACTGCCAACTTCATATGGGCTTACAGGGTCGCACACAAGAATGGCTCAACATGACACAATGTTTAATCTAGGGTGGACGAATTTTATATTTATATATAATATAAAATTTGTGAAAATAAAAATTAATAATATTATAAATATGTATTTTCGAAATACATATATGTGTGTGTGTATTATATAATATTATTATATTGTGTTAGTTTTAAATTTAATTTTATTAAGATAAATTAAATTTAATAACTAACATGATAAACATATAGTATCTTATATTTAATTTATGAAGATAAATTAAATCTATTGGCTCTTTATTTGGATTAAATAAATAGGTTAAATTAAAACTGTTGGACAGATTTAATATAAACTAAATTTATTTAATTAGTTCATAAAGATAATTAATTGTTAATTAATTTCTAAATTAATAAAGATTAATTTAGAAATTCGAATATAGCCCTTATAGGTTATAAACTTGATGGAGCAGAAAAACTCATACACGGATAAGAGTTCAGAGTAGCTAAGAAAAACCCTATGATACATTGGAGGCGCTAGCATGCACTTTGTGTTGGAGAGCATTCATGTGGATACCGATAAAGGGAATAGACCTGAGGTGTTGGCTCCTAGAGATTGAAAACCCTGAATTGAAACATGTGCAAATCTTTCTAACTCGATTTCAATGCTATTGATAGATCCGTGATTGGGATTGGTGAAAATTTTAAACTTTCACTGTGCCTGCCAATCCAAACAGTAGCATCAGAACTAGGTCAATTGTGCTTTTAAATTTAGTTTATGTTCTTATTCATGTGATATATATGGGATATATATGTATGCTTATAAGAAGACGATCAAATATGTATCTAATTTAGTTTTTGGTTTTAAGAATTTTGAATTGTATGCGATCTGTTGAGTATTGTATGTGATATTGAAATTTGTTTCGATTTTAATTAAATTCAGATATTATATGATCTGTTGCTGGTGTTGCGATTTATGTTTTAGATTGGATCCGAGACTAGAATTCATTGTTTTTTTTTGAATTGGTTGAAGATCACTGTGTACGGACATGTTCAGAGGACTCTGGTAAAGTTTGCAAGCTTCAAAATCCATTTATGGATTAAAGCAAACATCCTAGAGCTGGAATCATCGTTTTGATGAAGTGGTCAAAGAGTTTGTATTTATTCAAAACATTGATGAACCTTAAGTTTACAAGAAGGTTAGTAGGAGCAAAATTCTATTTCTAGTGCTTTATGTATATGACATCGTACTTATTGGGAACAACATTCCTACCTTGCAGAGTGTCAAGACTTGGTTAGGAAAGTCTTTCTCGATCAAAGACTTAGGTAAAGCAATAAACATCCTAGGGATTAGGATCTACAAAGATAGATCCAAAAGACTAATAGGCCTAAGTCAGAGCATATACATAGACAAGATACTGCATAGGTTCATTATGCAGGATTCAAAAAAGGGTTACATGCCCATGTCTCATGGCATCCATCTTAGCAAGGATCTGTGTCTTAGTACACTTAATCAGCGAGATCATATGAGTAAGGTTCCATATGCCTTGGCCATTGGATCTATCATATATGCCATGTTATGTACTCGACCGGATATCTTATTTGCCTTAAGTATAACTATTAGATATCAACAAAATCCTGGTGAGGGTTATTGGACTGCCGTCAAGAATATCCTAAAGTACTTAAGAAGGACTAAGGACTTATTTGTGGTCATCTTGGTCAGTTTGAAAACTTGTGATGAGCTCTGTGTAATCAATTACACATACACAAGTTTTCAAACTGACCAAGATGACAGTAAATCGTAATCTGGATACATATTTCTCCTGAATGGTGGAGCAGTAAGCTGGAAGAGCTCCAAACAGAGCACTATCGAAGATTCTGCAACAGAAGCTGAGTATATAGCAGTATCGGATGTAGCTATGGAAGCCGTTTGGATTAGAAAGTTCACTACTGAACTGGGTTTGGTGCCAACCATCTCAAATCCAATATATTTGTTCTGTGACAATAGCGGTGCTATTGCCCAGGCCAAGGAGCCTAGGTCACAAAAAGGACTAAGCATATAATCAGGTTATTTCTTCTTATTAGAGAAATCAATGATAGAGGTGATATAAAAATATGAAAAGTAGCTGGAGAAGACAATGTTGCTGATTCTCTTACTACGCCACTTGCACAGGCAAAGCATGAATGTCATGTTAGTACAATGAGAATTAGGCCAATTAATGATTGTACCCAGGGCAAGTGTGAGGATGTTATAAATTGTGCCCAAAGGGCCATTTATTATACTTTAAACACTATTATTTAATGAATTTCTCTATTATGTTATCATATTATTCGCATGTTCACTATGATGACTATGTCCTTGGATAAATCATAAAGATTGTCCTAAATGTCCCTAGTCGATCATCTATGTGGGAGCAAAGATGAAGTAAGACTAGTATAAGTTTTATAAGATATGGGGATATGAATAAAAGTCTTAGGCACTTACAAGAGTACAAGGTACTGGACAGACCAACTATGAGAAAGCTATATGGATCAAGTCATAAGCTAGTCTCATGCATAATCAAGTCACAATGCCCTTTGACCTAAGGTCATCATGGATTCCTACATGAGTGTTGCTAAGCTTTGAACAAGTTGAAAGTCACTTTTGACCGATCGATGATAAAGGCTACGATCGAGCTTAGTGGTTTTTCATGCAGAGGAATATGAATGCTCAAGATGGAGTTTGTCCCTCACATTAGTAGAGATATATTACTGGGTCCCTCGATGAGTGAGTTTGAGAAAGGTATGGCTATACTATGATGGAAAGGAGTTTCCATTTCTATTGTCAGACTACTCAGGAATCGAGAAGTTAATGGTCAGGAACAAGAGGATGACATTATCCATGCCTCATCCATATGACAAAAGGGACATGATATGGTTGTATGACAGGTTGCATCGTGTTAATGATCCTTATATGAATTGGATAGTCATAACGTCTTGCTAGAGGCCGCTTGCAACTTGTGGGCTAGTACAATTATTGGCCCACTACCAACTTCATATGGGCCTATAGAGTTACACACAAGAATGGCCCAAAACGAGACAATGTTTAATCTATGGTGGACGAATTTTATATTTATATATAATATAAAATTTGTCAAAATAAAAATTAATATTATATATATATGTATTTTTGAAATACACACACACACCTATGTATATATATTATATGATATTATTATATGATGTTAGTTTTAAATTTAATTTTATTAAGATAAATTAAATTTAATAACTAACATGATAGAGATATAGTATCTCATATTTAATTTATGAAGATAAATTACATCTATTGGCTCTTTATTTGGATTAAATAAATAGGTTAAATTAAAATTGTTGGACAGATTTAATTTAAATGAAATTTATTTAATTATATTATCAAGATAATTAAGGGTTAATTAATTTCAAAATTAATAAAGATTAATTTTGAAATTCGAATATAGCTTTCATGGGTTATAAACTTGATAAAGCAGAAAAACTCATACATGGATAAGAGTTTAGAGCAGCCAAGAAAAACCATGCGACACATTAGAGGCACTAGCACACAGTCTATGTTGGAGAGCATTCATATGGATATCGATAGAGGGAGTGGACCTAAGGTGTTGGCTCCTGAGATCGAAGACCTTGAATTAAAAAAGGTACAAATCTTTCTAACTCGGTTTAAACACCATTAATAGATCCGCGATTGGGATTGGCAAAAATTTTAAACTTCTGTTGTGCCTGCCAATCCTAACAATTTTTTCCTACATTTAATCACACCGTTTTTGTAGCTTTCCATATTTTTGTTCTCTGTTATTTGTTTGAGGTTGTCACTGACCATGATATTTTGTCTTGGTCAATCCAAATCCAGCACCCCTAAGAAGCCCGAGATGGTCAAGCCCTAATGTCTTAACCAGTATGTACTCATTCGGAAAAAGACAGCCCCAATGTACCACCACTCTGATGATGACCACTCTGTTTTGCTCCATTTCATTCACCATAATAGAGGTTTAGTGATTTAGACATTTCTCTTAAACCACAATTTTTATTGGGGTGAAACTAGTTTCATATGAAACTACACTCAAAAAGTTTCATGAAAGCCAAGATCAAGTAGAGTCTCAAATGAAAGAGATATGGATCTCTGAAGTAGACACTAGAATTTCTAACAATGTTCTAGAATAGCAGTCATTCTTCAAAACATAACTTTTGGAAGACAATGATTTTTAGACTCAAACTTATTGGATATGAAACAAGACTCGAATTATGATTTAAATATGCAAGGATCAAGCTCAAAGAGGTTTGTGTGAAAGAAATGTGAATTTTGGAAGTTAACGCTCGAAATTAAAATGTTGTTTAGACCAATAGTCACTTTTTGGATAATAACTTTCTGAATACAATGAGTTTTGGACTGTTTCTTGTTGTATTGGAAAGTAGACTTAAAGATATTTCTGGGGATAGGTCATTTGCCTAATTAGGAGTTAAAATTGGTAGATCACTTAATTGATGAAGTTCTATTCTGACATCACTTTCACTACACCATAATGAGCTAGCTGGTGATCTATTTCTCTTTGAATTAAGATGAAACATGATCACTCAAGTTATCCTATTTGCGCTCATCACTACCACATCACCATAATGAAACAGAAAGTGATACACTGTGTACTTCTAAAAACCAAGGAAGATCACTTGAGTTATGACCTATCACTAGCACATCACTACAGTGACATTGGTAGTGATGTTTTGTATAGTTTTAATCACTATCTTGGATTTCATGATTCTCTTCCAAGCTCATATAAGTATTGATTATATTGTTCTTAATCATTTCTAATCATTAATGATCAAGTTTATATGAAAATTATAGATGATTAAACATTCATTAAACCTCACCAACCAAAAAGCTACTTTTTGTCAGAAAGTTCCAACGGTCATATTTTCAACGAGAAGAAGAAAAGCTCAACGGAATATGAACATGTGTAACGGATACTTTAACATCTCTAATGATCGTCAAGCTATAACAACTATAAATAGGAGAAGCATTCAAAACCAAAGAGAGAGCTTATGCCTTTACCATTGATATGCCAAAACTCTCCAACTCATACTAACCATATCTCAATGCTTATATAATTTACTTTAGAGAGTGATTATTTATATCATGCTTTAGTGTTCACTCACTTCTAAGAGAGAAGATTGATTGTAATCTATTATCATGAAGAGAGGTTGTATCCTTACGGTGTGTAAGGGGGAGTACTTGTCTTGATGAGGGAATTATAGTGGCTTCATAAATGCTCGAATCAAACTTGTGGGATTGTAGAAATTCTCAAGTATTTGGTTTAAACTTGAGGGAGATAGTGGATTAAAAATTTCAGAGGAACCTAATGACTGGATGTAGGTCAGTGGATTGGATTAAACCAATATAAATCATAGTTTTCATATTCTCTTCCCTTGCCTCTTATATTTCCAGCATATCTTATAAATTATAGTGTGGAAGCTGAGTATAGAGCCATGGATCAGTTAGTGCAAGAAATTGCATGGATTCACCAGTTAATAAAGGAGGCTAGTTTTGCCACAGTATTGCAGATGAAGCTATGGTGTGATAATAAGGCTGCTTTACGCATAACCTTCAATTATGTGTTTCATAAACTTATGAAACATATTGAGATCGACTATAACTTTGTACACGGTAAGATCAAGGAGAACTTCATTTCTATAGGGTATGTGAAGTCTGGTAACCCATTAGGTGATCTTCTAACTAAGGCCTTAAATAGGACTCATGTTGATTGTCTTTGTAACAAGTAGGGCTTGATTAACATCTATACTCAAACTTGAGGGGGAGTGTTACGAAATATATTGTAATTAATCATTTAGGATTATTGTGTAATTGATTAAGATCACAAGAAATCATAGATTATAATTGATATTTGTAATATCCCAAACTTTGGGCTTAGAGACTTGAGGATAAGCCTGTAACAGGCAGATGACTAAGCCTAGTCTGGCAAGAGTCCCAAGAATGATGGAAGATAGAAAGAATCTCATAGACTATGTGATTTGGCTCTACCAAGCAGAGGGCTCAGATTTGTAGGCAGTATGATTAAGTGTCAGTGTAGATGGGCATATGACATATATATATGCCATCTGGTTGGTAGAAAGATGCCACCCATCCATGTCATGAGGTATGGGACTAATTAGTCGAGTGAAATGTGCCGGTATAGGTGTGCACATGAAATTTTAGGTATAAACATGTGTACCTTGCATTTTTAAAAGAAAACACCAGTATGTGGAGCCATATGGGGTTGTACACATTCTCTGACCTAGCATCATCTTGTGGGCACGGATATGCATGGCGCAATCTCGAGTATGTCCCAAGTGAAACTCGAGTAGACACCAATAAAGTAACTTTCTTTTGTGTTGGCATCCCCGAGACGTGCCACCTAGCACCTGAGTTCGAGGAATCCACCGGTGCCCTGCCCAGTCATGTACTTGACTTTCCCTAACAAAAGGATGGACAAAAACCTGAGAAAAGAGGCGGGACCCAATTTAACAAACAAGTGACAAGTGTCATCGAACCATTGGATCACCGGACAAATGGCACCATAGGAATTCGACACGTGGCATAACTTTTAAAGACTCCCTCTTGGCCATATATTTCAACTAGCTGCTCTAAAAATCAAAGAAAAATCATGGAAAAATGGTATATGAGAGATATAAGGTGAATAGTAACTTTTTCAGAACTTCAATCCACTGAAATACTACCGAATCTTCATTTTCTCTCAAAATACCCTTTATAAAACTTATTCTACTCATCCCAATCTTTATTTCTATGCTTTTGAATTTTCATGTAGAGGGGTTTGGTGTCATCTCACCTACGTGAGTAATGCCAAATTTTTAAACCTGTTGCAGAAACGCGTAGAGGTAAGTGTAGGCTTCATTTTGAACATATTGGTTTGTTGTTTGGATGAGTTTTCATGAAGGTAGGCTACTGTTCATTTTTAGGCCAAGGGTTGGTTTTAAGGTCTAATCATGATTTAATCATGTATTTATGGTTAGATAATGATTTATAATGATATTGGACTAAGTTGTTAGACAAAATTCTGTTTTGGTGATTTTGTCAAAATTGGGTCTGTTTGGTCAGTAGGTGTAAAGGTTGAAGTTTTGTAATTTTGATGATTTTGATATTACCATTGTGTTTAGAATGCAAAATGGTATGGGAATAGCCCTAGTTGTAAATTTTGGACTAGTGAAAATAAATACTGAACAATGGAAATTTTGCCAATGTGAATTCTGTGCGTGGCAGTCTGATTATATGAAATTTTTGAATAGGCAAATGATGCCCAAAAATTGTGAAACTTTTCAGTATGAAAGTAGACTTATCAAGCTTTTAATTTGATAGGTCATATAGGTCATTTGGATTTGTATAATGGAAGTTTTATATTTTTAAGCATTGGTCATGTAAAACTGGCAAGTTCTGTGACAGTGTGAATTAAATTATGGTTCTGTAATTTTGTGCACATAGTTGGTAGGATGAAGTATTTTTCCCTTCAAGTAGACTAAAAGAGGGTCACATAGAACTTAGAACCACTCCATTTGGAGTTTTCTAGATTAAGTTACAATTTTTGGAAGTTCAGCCACAAAACGGGGGAAAACCTGGAGATGTAATTTCTTGGCTATAGCCCAAAAGTTTTTGGAAATTTTGGCCATGGCTAATTGATTCCTTGGCCGTAGCCAAAACCCCAGCTTCCAACATTTCATATTGTCTCGAGAAACGTCAAATTGTTTAGCCTCCCTAACTTCTTGGATATTGATATACACTTCTAATGACTCTATATCATGTCTCTAATGATGTGATTATCTAGGGCCATGAGAGGTCAAGGAAGAAGAAATGGAAGAATTTCCAAGAAGCTACAACAGTTGGAAGAAAAGGCACAAGAAGAGGACACGAAATAAGAGGTAGTTAAACTTTTCTGACTTACGTGTATTTGATATGTGTACGCTTGTGTGATGATATGTGTTATTGCTTTGATGAATTGTATGGGACATATATGAACGATTGAAGCTCTGTTTGTACTTATGCTATGGATATTGTAAAGCATTAAGCATGCATATGTCATTATGTTTGCATAAATTTATGTAGCAAATATGTTATATACTAAGCATTATCTTGCATGCATAGTTAGCATTGTTTACTACTGAGATTTGCTCCGAATCTCACCTTCCCCCTAATCAACTATACAGGTGTAATGAAGTACAGAAGAGTACTACATGGAGTTGCACAAGAGGAAATTATCGTAGAGAAGTGAAAATTGATCTGTTGTGTATTATGTTAGACACTTTAATAGCCATGTGTGGCTACACTGTCTATATAAATATACAAAAGAATGAACTAAGAATGAGAAAAGGAATAATCTGGCTAAATAAATGAGCAACAAATTACTCTAATTGAATTAAATAAAGATAAAAATCAATGAGTAGTAATGAAGTTGAGAACTACTGAATGACGGTTCCACAAGATTTTGAAATTTTCTGAAAAACCCACTCAATTACAGGTTCAAATCCTGTATTGAGGTTAGGAATTGAATAATGAATATCGCTTAGTGGTTTAAACACTCATCAGAATGATTACAGAAATAAGGTGCTACAATTTTGGTATTAGAACAGTGATTCTGGCAATGGAATTATCATCTCAGAGTTACAGGTCCAGTTAGGGCAAATGGTTCTGACTCTAGGATATATTCTTTGCTCATGTGAATAGTATAGTGATCCTTTGATAGTGCTATTATAACTGGGAGTTATGAATAGCAGAGGAAGCTTAAAAGTTAGACTACCCCTATCCATTAACCAGCTTATAGAAGGAAGGCATAGAGGTATTGGTACCTAAGTAATAGTACCAACGATATCAGAGAGTAGTGGTACCAGTGCACTTGATAGTGGTATCAATGCACGTAATGGTGGTATCAGAACACCGATGGAATCAGTTCTATTAATGGTATCAAAACTGATATCGTGCACGATAAGCAAGAACAAGGTTAGGCAAATATATGACATAAGCCTACAGTTTATGATACTGAGTTAGAATATGATTTAGATCCCCACCTTACGCTACAGGAATACATAAGGAGATTATACCAAGAAGCTAGTACTGTTTATATTTCCCCGTGGGGACAATACCTAGCATTTCTGGGGGAAATGACATGTCATACTGAGATTGAGGTAAGTATAGGCTACTGATACCCAGTGACGAATGGCATTATACTAGCACAGATGCCCTGGATCTCATTGGAACTTCGTGCTTAATCATGCTTAGGTGAGAGAAATCCCGGGATAGGTGACCCTTAGGAAGTACCATAGAAATTTGAAACATTTGGCTAAAGGTTAAAATGTATAAAGGTATGTAGGTATAATATATGGTGGTATATGATGAGAGGTGATTATATCGTATATTGATCCTAGAGGATCTGATATGGTGATATTGAGGTTAATGATAGGTTTGAATCAGATTTAAGCTGAAATAGTGCTTAGGTTGAAATGTGAATCGAGTTGCATTATGGTTCTTTTTCATGAAGGAAGTTTGAACCTTGTGAACCTTATGGATGATATTGAACCTTCAGTAATGTTTTTGAGGATATTATTCGAATATCATGAAGGTTAGAATAATGCTATTGATCTTATTTTTTAGCATGCTTACTAGGTATAATTAAGGAAAGTGATTTCCCACATCAGCTGATCTTGAAGTTCTAAGAGTTGAATTATGATATAAGAATTAGACCAAATAGTTGAATTAATTCTTTAGGAATTTGAATTGACCTAGATGGTCTGAGGTATTAGAACATGGTACTAGAATGTATTGAAATGTGTATGAGGTTTCTCGAGGTTGTTAGTTGCTAATCTAGTATAGGGAATGACTTTTTAATCATAGAATATTCCCTTAAAGTTGTGATTATGCCTAGAGCTGGACCATTATCAAAAGTCCATACAGAATGACCCCAAATAATATGGTGGAATTAAAGAAGTAGATTAAGGAACTACTAGAGAAGAGGGATCTTATAAGATCTGGATTTCGGTTACAATGGTACTTCCATTCAGATACGACCAATCGGAAAGAGCTAGCTAAAAAGGATTATGATTAGAGAGGGCTGCCTATAGAGAGTTCTAATTAGAGACGGCTACCTACTGAGAGATCTGATCGGAAAGGGCTACCTACAAAGAGTTCTAATTGGAAGGGCTGACCAGTCAGTTAACTGAGTGAAGCATTACCGTAGATTAGAGCCACCGTGATGTCAAACTATAGTGTACAACCTCCATCATGTCGAACCGTAGAGTGAAGCCGCCATAACATCAAACCGTAGAGTAGAGCTATAGGAACGTTGACTCTCAATGGTAGTGCTTTGTAATGAGTCTCCCATCGAATGGGTTTTGTAACATCCCAAATTTTATTCACCCACAATTCCTTATATTAGGAGGAATAAAAAGGTGAATTAAAGAGCATATGGAATGACAAAACAAGGCAATTAGTGGTCACACACAACATGACTATGTTTGGAACATAAATTGTAAACATTTGAATTTGCTGCTAGTGGTTTCCCTATGTGGCAGTCTTGTTGTGTGACATTTTTAAAAAGACAAATGTGTCTAATGCCTATGAAACCTTTTAGAATAAAATTATACTCATCAAGCTTTAATTTGATAGGCCATATAAATCACTTGGAGCTGTAGACAAAGAGCTATGAATTTGTGAAGTTAGCCCAGTGAAACTAGAGAGTTTCTGTAATATCCCAAATTTCAGCCACCAAAATTCCTTATATTAGAGGAAAATACTCGCTTGGCCATAAATCATGCTATGTGGAAGCTTTAGATGCCATATGGAAAAAGAAGAAGAAAAGTCAATTTTCACATGCAAAATTGGCAATTAAATATTATATTGTAAAATGATATTTTAGAAGATCATCATCTCCTTCAAAGGGCCATGATTTACGTATGCCAAGAGGAAAAGCAAGAGAAAATACATATTTGCTACTAAATATGACATATGGAGACAATTTGACCAAGTTAGCGAACGATGAAAATTATTGATGAAGTTAATTTTTTTCCCCATTTTACAGTTATTTCCTTTCTATCATTTTTTATCTCTTTCAGCATATTTTTTCCCTCATAAAACCACCACAGTCATAGTCTTCATTGCTTTCTTCTTTCTATCTCCACAGCAGGCTAACTACCATAGTCCTCTTCCTTCCTCTGTTTCACATCATCATCGCCACCATCAATCATCCTCTTTCTTGCTTCACCATCCAACACCTTCAGTCACCACACCATCGTCTCCTTCACAGTCCAGCAAGCACCTTCATCCCAACCACCATCACCTTATAATCATTGCCAGTCACAGCCCCACTAGACCACCATTAATAACCTTTATCGTCTCTTTTCCTTTCTTCTTTTGTACCATTGCCATCCTTTCTCCGTTCTCACTGCCATCTTCTTCATCAACAACTACCATTGCCACCTTCAAACTCCACCACAAACCTCCTTCTTCCTTCATGGTCAGATGCAACTTTCCGACCCCCATTCTGGTGACCCTTCATTGTCACACCCTTCCAACGTCTACACACCACCATCACCCTTCCTCTTTTGCTCACACTGTCACTCAAGCATCATCATCACAGTCGGAGCTGAACACTACAATCTCATCTTTGTTTTCTTCACCTTCGATGAGCTCCCGTGTTTTTTGACCCCATTTTATTTTTTGCCAACCATAATCTAGTTTCTATTAGCAATACCACAGATAAACTAAAGAATTAGAGCAGCATTCATTCTTCTCTTTCCATTCTCCAAGCACCGATAATGAGTTCTTGGTGATTCCCCATAGTGTTTGTAACTTTTTGGCGAGAGCTCTGAATTTTTCCGATCCCCATTTAGGTGACCATTTTGTAAACGATAAATTAGGAGAAAGCAATAAAAATGGTGGGGAAATAACAGTAAATGATAGGCTTAAGCAATCGTCAAAAGTCAAGCCAGGTTTCTTTAAAAAATAAGCCACTTCTATGCATAAGCCCAACTCCCAAATCGCCTAACCAAAATGTCACCATAAGTCAAAAGTCTGTGAACAATGTTTTCCCCCCAAGTCGCACGATTAACATGTATTTTTGCCAAACCAAACATGTTGTTAATATTTTGAAGCTTTTAATAACTTATTTCATAAAAACCATCCACTAATGACTCAACTGGTTGGGATAAAATTATATAAAATAGGAAGAAATTAAATTTTGTGATGGTGATTAAATAATAAGAATAGTGGGGAATAATAGTAGTGTTAATGAATAAGAAACAGGCACACACAATCAATATATATATATATATATATATGAATGGGATGAGAAAGCTATTAAATTTAGAAGTAGCGGAGCCCACCAAAGAGCGTATAGTTAATTAGCCCCTCATGAATCTTTTACACTCAAGGACTAGATAAGCAAAATCAAGGAAAGATTGAAATAAGTTTGATCTTAAGGCCGGTAGTATGGGCCCTTTGACTTCCATCTATATGTTGTGCGGCTCCCGCGAAGCAAATGAAGGGAAGCTCAAAGAACTTATGGGTGAGCTTACACTTACTCTCAGCACGCCTTTTTGTACAGCACTGCCTCTATTAGCCATCGGTGCTAGCCACACTGCCTCCATCGGAGATCAGTGTGGCAGGTATTGTCCCCTTCTCTTGGGGATTTGATACCACCTCCCCAAGGGCTCGAACTCTGGACCTGAGCAATAAGTCTAAAGCCTAAGAGCCACTTGGTAACCACTTGTACCCCGACTTAGGGGAGTAACCCCGAAAGGATCTAATAGAAAGGGAGAAGAAAGAAAGCTTGAGAAGTAAGGACCGACACAGAGTCATTAGTTTATGAGATGCAAATGCAAATGCAGAAATTTAAAAGAGATAAAGGTAAAAAACATATATTTTATTGAAATATAAAAATTACAGAACAAAGAACAAAGACAAAAACAAAAAAATGAAAGAAAACATACAAGGCTTATCAACCTAGAGGAGGAGGGGAGAGGGAATTGATACTGAAAGCTCTAAGGATCGAGTGAGCAACAACTGAAATAAAGTGTCATTATATAGGTGTTCAAGTCAGTTCCTATTAATGGTAAATTATTTTCTCCCTTTGGGTAAAATCACTTTAAGTGTGTATTTGGATTAGCTTTTGGAGAATAGCTTTTACGGTTTATGAGATAAGTATTGAGAAGAGTTTTGTCTCGATTTGTAGAAAAGTGCTTCTAAAACCTAGGTTTTGAAGGTTGCCGAACACTACCTAACTTAAAGTAAAAAACATTTTACTTAGGTAAAAGTACTTTTACTTTTGCTTTTACATAAAGTAAAAGAAATTACATTATTTTGTTTGCAAAAAGTAAAAATTCTTTAAGCTTTACGTTAAATCTTCACTAAAGCAAAAATCTATGTTAGCTGGTCTTGGACTCTTGTGCTGACGGATTTTCTTCAAAATCAATCTTTGTCGAGGCTAATGATTTCGTCATCCAAATCATGGCCAAAGTATTGGGCCATCAGCTTCTGACCCATCTGAGGATTGGGTTGATCTGCTACTTTGAGGTTTATCCAATTAGGTTTAGAGAAACCCAAGAATCTCTTGAAGCTGTTTCGTTAAGTTTCTTTGTTAGTTGCCGACACCAAACACACTTGAATTTTTGCCTTCTGGTTGAGGAAAACATTGGATTCATGATCTCCTGCCATAATGAATTTGGGATTTTGCCTAAACCATTTCTTGAGTGATGTTTCAGACACATTTTTTATGTTCGGAAACTTTACCTACCATTTGACTGAGGAGGTTCTCTGCAACATGGGGAATATTTTTCGGTACTTGGAAACTCCATATTTGAAGCTCCATTTAAATACCTAGGCTAAAGTAAATTTTGAAAAATAATGAAGATCTGTTGGGAAGGGATCTTCACTAAGATTGACACGACTCTTGAAATAGTTGAAACCAATTTTCCCTGTGGTAGGAAGAATTTCCTGGATAGGACCAAAATAATCCCACCATTGATTGAACCACAATGAAAATTGGTACTTTGTGTCATATGTGAACATAAATAACCAAGTATGGCTAACTTTTGGATTTTAGTACCAAAAGGTACAATACCATGTATCCAAATAGTCCCAGTAATTGAAACCAATTGGATCCACATTTTTTATGGAAAAATGTTTCCTTTTATTTACTTGTTGTCCCCAATCCTGAGGAGAAAAAAATTTCCATATTCGAAATGTCAAATATCTATTGATATTTTTATGATTTGGGTGATCATGATCCAAAAAAATGTCTTATTTCTGTAGACTTTGTATCAACAAGAATAAGCTCATAAAATTTTTGAGTTTTTTTCTAAATATTTTGGGCTAAAAAGGAACACTTTTGGAAATATTTTGGTCGCCAAAGCAACTGGATTTTTATCATAGAAATTCAATTTCAAAATCAAAGACACTTAAAATTACTTTTGAGAACCTTTGAGAAATTCAATTTCAAAATCAAAGACACTTAAAATTGCTTGTCAACAGGCAAAAATATGTTTTTATGCTAAGTTTTTAACATCTTTTTGTAAAACATCTTTTGCAGATTTACAGTCAACTCTAACTAAAACTTTTGACTTAGCAAATCACTTTGAAACTTGTTTATGCACAAAACGATTGCTGAAATTTCTTTTTTAATTGTGGAATAGTTTTGTTGAGCCTTATTCCAATGTTTTGAAGTAAATGCAATACAATGTTCTTTACCATTGATTTTTTGTTTAAGAATGCCGCCATAACCTATGTCAGAGGCATCGGTTTCAACAACTTTGAATGTTTGTGGATTTGGAAGATACAAGCATGGAAGATTTTTGACAAGTGATTTGATTTTGATAATCACATTGGTGTGATCATCTGTCCATAGAGGAGGCCTTTTCTTAAGGTGCTTATGGAGAGGCTTAATGATATTGTTTAGGTCGAGAATGAAATCACCTACATAATTCAAACAACCTAAAAATCTTTGAAGTTGATTTTTATCCAAGATTTGATCTAGAAATTTATCAGCAAATTGAATTGCACGATCACTTGGAACAATAGTCCCTTGGTATATATGATGACCAAGAAACCGAATTTTTGTCTGAAAAAGACTGATTTTTGTTTTTGAAACTGCTAGACCGTTAAACCGAGAAACATCTATGAAGACTTTAACATGTTTGAAATGTCGGTCAATTGTTTCAAAAAACACTAAAACATTATCAATGTAAACAATGATAAATTTAGTGTATGGATTGAAAATTTCATTCATGACCTTTTGAAATTCAGAAGGTGAATTTTTTAAACCGAAAGGCATAACATTCCATTCATATTGCCTAAATGGAACAATGAATGCAGTCTTATACCTATCTTTTTCTGAAATTTAGATATACCAAAAACCATATTTCATATCAAATTTTGAAAATATTTTTTCCTGATGAAGATTATTTAAAAGATCTTTTTTATTAGGTATTGGATACCTAATCCATTAAAGAGCTTGATTGAGAGGCTTGTAATTAATTACAAGTCTCAGAGTTCCTCGTTCAAGTTTAGCATTCATAGAAAGCTGCGCAAGACCAAGGACTTTGGCTTTTACATATTAATCCTTCTGAAAGTAAATCTGTTATTTCTTTTTGGCAATATTCCAGGAGTTCTTAGTTCATTTGAATTGGTTGAGCTTTTGTTGGGATAGCTTTTTTATTGAAATCCTTTTCATAAGGAATATCAATTATGTCTTTTTCTTTCCTAAAATGCATTAGGAAAATTAGAACAAATTGTATCTTGAATATTTTTCAAAATATTTTGAATTTTCTATTTAAGAAAATGTTTCTCCAATTGAACTTTAATTGCTTTCTAAGAAACTTCTTCTTTTAGAAAATTAATTTGATTTTCCTTATATTCAACTAAGTTAACAAATCTTGTATAAGGAGAATATACAAATTTAAAGAAAACTATCTTGCCCATTACCTGGGATTCAATTCCTTCTCCTATTGTTAGATAAGGAATTAATTGCTTTATGAAAGGTGCGCCAAGAATTACGTCTTGAGACAATTTTTGCTAAATTGAAAAGAGTTTTTATTTCAATACCATTATTTTCAACTACTGTGTTTGAAAGCTTGTAACTAATATCTAATGGTGATTTGTTTGGTCCACAAAGATTTTCAGTGGTTTTTTCATAAAATTTTATTAGAATTAGACCTTCTCTGATGCAACTCAATATTGCTCCAGTATCAAACAAAGCATTGTTTCTAATACGAAGGTATTAACAACAACAATTTTGACTGGAACATTCCACTTCTGAATTGAAATTCTTGATATAAGATTTAAGAAAGATTCAGAAGCTTCTTGACCCTTTTCACCTGGATCACTTACTCTGAAATTGTTTCATTATTTCAGAAAAATCATATTTTGTTTGCTAAGTTTTTCTGCAAAGGTTTTGGTTTTGAATTTGAAGAGGAGGCTGCTCCTTCTCTAAATTTATTGAAAAATTCAACTTTTTCTTCATTACTCGGAAGAGAGTCAATGATTTCAAAAACAAATCTTCTTTAATAACATTTATTTGGAAAATACCATTTTTGGACTCAGTTAATACCGTATCCTTGATTGGGTTATCAAGCTTAGAATTCTCTGAACTCTCAGCAATCTTTTCGTAACAATTTATTTGAAAATTATCTTCATCAGATGAAGATGAAATATCGTCTTGTTGAAGTCCATTAACTTCCTCAGAAGATAATGCTTCATATTCTTCTTTAGAATAAGTTTCAATCAAAAGATTATTTAATTGTTGAAGAGTTGATTCTTCAAGTTGTAGGGCATTAATTCTTTTATTATGCCTACAATATTTTGCCATGTGACATTCTTTGCCACATCTAAAACAAACAATTTTTCCTTTGGGAAGATCTATCGAAGGTTTTGATTTAAATTCATTTTTCACCTTTCTGGGTTGATTAGTTTTTGGTTTTTTCCAAGGTTTCTTATGATATTTTTTATAATATCTTTTAACCTTGTAATCTTTGTCTTCATGTCTATGTTTAAGTTTTTTAGACTTTTTACAAGCAGGAAAAAGTTTAAAAATGAAGAGGAACCTACTTATACAGAAGCACTATGAAATGTCGTTGATGATGTTGATATTGATGGCAATCTTATTCATATTTTTTAGTGTTTAATTTATGATTATGACTTTACCTACTTATTTATTTGATTGTGGTTTGCGTACTTGTGGTTTGTGTACTTGTGGTTGACTGGTGGTTATGTGTAGACATTAGTTTTGATTTGGACTTAGGTTTTAGTATTTGTATTTTGTTAAACATGGATAATGTCTAATGTTTGAACTTAGTTTTGATAATATTTATGCTTCAAATTATGTATTTTAGCCTTCAAGCATATAGGAAGCCAAAAGGTGCTAAACAGGCCCCAAGCCCACGGGCTGCCTCGCCAGCTTTAACTAAACAAGCCGGGCCTAAAAAATCTATACTTTTTTTGTACTCAGGCCTAAACACTTAAGAGGAGGCTAGATAGTGGAGAAAAAATGAAAAGGCTAGATATTTTTACCTCTAAAGCTGAAAAGGAGCCTACTTACAGTGAAGCATAATCAAATGTCGTTGATAGAGATGATGATCATGGAGAAGAAAAATGACAATGTTATTCATATTGTTTAATGTTTAGTTTATAATTATAACTTTACCTACTTATTTATTTGATTGTGGTTGTGGACTTGTAGTTGTGGACTTGTGGACTTGTATTGTAGTGGTTGATTGGTTGTAGAACTGGTCATTGATTTTAGTTTGGACTTAGGTCTTAGTGTTTGTGTTTGTGTTTTGTTAAACATGGATAATATTTGATGTTTTAACTTAGTTTTGACGATATTTATGTTTTAAATTAGGTATTTTAATCTTCAGACGTATAAAAAGCAAAAAAATGTTAAACAGGCTTGAAGCCCGCGGGCTTCACCTAAAAAGGCTGGACGACGATGTGGAATACAAGGTATGCCATTCCCAAATCCCCTACTCTCCTCACAGCATCTACCTACCTCATTTACTTGTTCTCAAAATCTGAGAATCTATTCACATTCTCAACTACAATCTGCAAAGAAAACTTACGGTTTTGATAATGTTGCTGATGCTTCAGCTTCATTAAATACCATGATCGACCTCCATCCTCCTCCCCCCATTCTGGAATCCGAAAAGATTTTTGGAGCCATTATAAGGATGAAACATTGTGCTAGTTTGGAACAAAGATTGTAATGTTAAAAAACAGCTTTTAAATCATGATTTACGATATACGAGATAAGTATGTGAGAGGAGTTTTGTCTTGATTTACGTGAAAAATAGCTTATAAGCAATCTCAACGCTATAACAAACATGTCAGTATCCTGTTATTTCACTTGTTCGACTAGTAGAGCTAAGGAGAGTGATGCCTTCTATTGCTACTTTCAGTATCTTGATAAGTTGTTTCTGTCATATGGACCAAATGGGCTTCGCTTTCTCCGTAATGACAAAGATTCTCAAGAAGGGTTATCAACTCAATATGATAACTATGAATATATTACTTAAAGGATTTTGTATTAACGGCAAGGTCTCGAAGGCACTAGACTTTCACGCGGATCTAACCGCAAGAGGATATCAGTTGAGGAATATACTTATGGCATCTTAATCAATGGATTACATATAACTGGACAAATGGGAGCTGCCATCGAATTGCTTCAAAAGATAGAGAAACAAGCACTTATGCCTAACCTAGTTATGTACAGCACAATCATTGATCGGTGTAAAGATGGACTTGTAAATTATGCTCACGAGTTGGCTTCTGAAATAATTCTCAAGGGAATTTTCCTTGATATTGCAAGTGTGAAGTTCAGTCTATCGGAATTCTATTAGTAACGATATTCATTTCAATAGGAAGAGAGAAAGTGAGAAAAGTGACTTTTATACCGCTTACTGTAAGAAGAAGAGCTTCTATTGCATCAAGCACGGGGTACGTTCACAATTTATTCGAATCCTCCGAGAGTGGACTACTTCTCCGGGAAAAGAAGTTATCGACCCGTGGGCCTTCTGCCTCCTCCCTTTATTTATTGACCGTCTGAAGGTAGTCGATGAGAGGAATAGGTGGTTTCAAAAGGATAGTGTAATTGTATATGACGCACTATTTGTATTG
Source organism: Inga laurina (assembly GCA_963855925.1). Lineage (NCBI taxonomy): Eukaryota > Viridiplantae > Streptophyta > Magnoliopsida > Fabales > Fabaceae > Inga > Inga laurina. The sequence goes on along the minus strand of OY979713.1, from coordinate 46,836,824 downwards.
GATGGATGCCTTAGCTGTAGGATAGAATGCTTTTCTTTCTTTTCTTTGATCTCCTAAGCAGCTAGAATGGAATAACGAATTGAATAGATGTAGCGTGAAAATCCTATATTGCCTCATCCTTTCTTTATTGAGGAGCAGATCGTAGGTGAGATAGATTCTTCTCAGCTCGTTTTCTAGTCGTTCCCCCACCCCAAGGCATAACTAATTAGCGGATTCGATGCCTATTCTTTAGAATTCAATTCCTCAAACCCCAAAACAGTCCCCCTTCCTCTCAAGCGGGAAAGCCCGCGTATTCTTTTCTTATTCTAATGTCCATTCATTGGAGCATCTCTTCTCTTCCCGCTATCTGTTGTCAGTTTTCTTTATATGTCTCTTCCCCAGTCTTCCTACCTTGGGTATCCGCGTTCATGCTTGGCTTTCCATCACCACCCTTGGCAATGGCTTTCCCCCCTGTCCTTGATCGATGTTTTAGATGTGATCTTGTTCAGGCCAGAAGAGTTCAGAGTCTAATCGCAGACAACTCATACCATCCCTGCCTACAATTCTTCGTTTTTTGGTTTTTGCAGTGTGGATCAGTGGAAAAAAGTGAACCAATTGCTGAATGACATATTGATTAAAAACATCAATCCGGATGTCTATACTTTTAATATGATGCTTGATGTATTATGTAAACAAGGCAGGTTTGTAGAAGTTCAAGGTATGTTTGGCATGATGATGAAAAGAGGTGTAAAACCTGATGTACTTACTTACAACGTTTTAACAGACGTGTGTTGTTCAAGTTATAACGTTGACAAGGCAAAAGAATTATTTGATGGGATGGTCAACGAAGGCCTAGTTCCGGACATTTAGAATTACATTGTGTTGATTAATGGATATTGCAATATTGACAAGATTCATGATCCCATGAGCCTCTTGAAAGAGATACGCCACAAAAATCTGGTTCCTAGTATTCTAACTTATAATTCTCTTGTTAGGGGCTTATGCAAATTAGGGAAAATGTCAGATGTGCAGGAGCTTTTAGTTGAGATGCATGATGGTGGTCAGCCTGCTAATTTAGTTACTTGCAATTTTCTGCTGGACACTTTTTACAAAACCCAACATATTGACAAGGCAATTGCTCTTTTTCACCAACTAGTTGTCCAAGGAATGTGGCCTGATTTGGATGAGGTACTCAATTATGATTGGCGAAAAGGTGGAAGATTGAGTTGACCAGAAACAAAAGTACGAGGTGGAATACTGAAGACTGTAGAAGAAATTTTTCGGAATCTTTTGATTAAAGGCTGTCGTCCTAATGTTAAAACATACACTATTATATTAGTGGACTTTGTAGGGATGATTTGCTTGATGAAGATGTGTCCTTGTTTTCCAAAACGGAAGGCAACGATTGACTCCCTGATGTTGTTACTTTCAGTACTATTATAAGTGCCATGCTAAGGAACAATGAGACTGCTCTGGCAGAGGAACTTCATCAGGAAATGATCACTAGAGGCCTGATAAGATGATGTAAAGCATAGGCTCCCATCCATCAGACTGAGGCTGAAGAGTTTCCTTCTTTGTGCAGTATTTCCCTTCTGCTATGCTTACAAGTGTTGTCTTTGCCAATTTCCAAACATATTCTTTGATTTAATGATTATTCTCAACTCCCTCGTGTTTACTTTGGTGGTCATGCCCAGTTTTTATCAGAGGATTGATTGATATTCAGACTTTTGGAGATAGAATCATCATGATACAAGTTGGTTCATGCTGTCTGTGTCCAGACTCACATCATTATGAGTAAGATTTACATCACTAATTCCCTATCTCTTTTATGTAGAATCATATTTTAGCTAACTACGGAGCAAATTTATGAGAACAGCTACAAGTTTCAAGTTATGTTTTACTGTAATTTCTTTGCTTTTAGGTATGTTGACTTCTTGTTTGTTGGTGCTACTTACTAGTAACTGTGATAATCTCCAAACTCGTTTGTATCAGGTTATTTGATATCTCATTGATGGACTTCCAAGAGATTGATTCTCTAGCATCATGGACCTTGTTGAGGAGATTTAAAGTTTTAGTGAATCCGAACAACACTGAGTAGGATCTTTGTTGTATCATTCAAAGTTGTATATTGAATAAATTACTGGCAATCCTAGATATTTAGTCCCAGAGAACACTGCAAAACAGTCCTGGATCACATGAACGAGGAGGGCAACTAGAAGTGGAAAGCTTTTAATAGGCTTTTGCCTATCAACAACATAATCGTCCAGATAGCAGGAATTAAAGCCACCAAGGGAGGATGATGGCAATGCTCAGTGCTATTGGACCTTGTCAGCAAATGGAGATTTCTCTAACTACTGATGAATTAGGAATAGCAGCGGGACGATGACATATGGAATATAGTGGGGAAATGTCCTGGGGCGCAATGGGTGAGGGTTCCTCGGGCTTGCAATTAAAGGAAGACTTCTGACCAATGCTGAGTGATGTGATCAGCACAACATGGAAAACAGAGCTTGTAGGATTTGTGGTGAGGCAGATGAAGATGAGGAACACGTGTTGAGAGGATGTGAATGAGCAAAGAGCCGGAGGCATGTAGTCGTGAGAGAAGTGGAGCTACTGCCTAAAATCCTTGGGAAGCATGGTTTAAATACAACTTGAGAGCAAAGAATGTAGGGTGTGGGCAAAGAACGAAGTAGCCGATTATGTTTGGCGTCACTTGCAGGAAATTAATTGTGAAATGCTTTAAATAGAGGCAACTTTGTTAGTGAGAATATTAGCTCAGACTAATAAAATCTTTTTGTCATTTTCCTGCTTGTATGTGAATTTGTGCATCTTACTAGATATGTTTTTTTTTTAAATTTTTTGGGCACTTTAATAGAAAGAGTATACACCAAACCGTGTGATTTCTCTGACCAATTGTATATTTGTCAAGCACTCAGATTTGTGAAATTGACTAGATGGAAGGGTCTGTGACGTTCATTTCAACCGAAAGTGATGGAAGTGGGGACGGTTGGAATTGTGTTGGTGCTATAACAATAATAATATTAGGCAATGCAGCATCCTCCACCTCCATAATGACCTGGCATCACCGAGCTCAAGTTGAGGTCCATCACATCTTATACGGGAAGGGATCAAGCACCAGCAAATTTAAATTGAGGATGAAATATAAACATATGAAGGCAATAATTATCCTGTTCTTTTGAAGTTTGGATAATTTTGAGTTCCAAATAGAAAAATAAAGGAAAAATCCATTTCAAAGGAGGTTAAATTATTCTTTTTTTTTTGCCATAGGAGGTTAAATTATTCAAATTCTAAATTGGCCTGGGTCATTAAATTTAACAAATTTTAAATTCAGTCTGGCAAAGTTTCAAAAAAATACAATTGAAAATGGAAAAAAATAAATTGGTGCTGCAAATTTATCAAATCCCAGGTTAGTACTGAAGTAGAAATCTAGGATTTCCAATTCTGACTAAATGACCAAATTGCTCTAAGTTAAGTTATGAAATATGAAAGTAAAGTCGTTAATGTAAAATATGATATTGTTAATATAGATACAGATGTTATTATTGATTCCTGAAACTTGTGTCATAAAAAATTATCCCTAGTTTTTGGGATATGAAGTTGTAAAATATGAAAGCAAAGTTATTAATGTAAAATATGATGTTATTAATATAGATACAGATGTTGTAATCTCACATGTCATCCAATTATTTTTATTATTTTACTGATTCAAAAATAAAAAATGTTAGGGTTTGATAAATTCCTCATCTACCCTTCGATTCTGCTATCTCTCTCCCAATCCCTTATCTATTCTTTCAGTCTGAGACCACCATTGAAGCCATATCAATCTCTGCCAATTTTTCTCAAATAGCAAAAGGGCAAAATCTTGTTACAAGCCTTTCGAACTCCTAGCTTGGTGGTTTGCGAAAGATATTAACTTTAAATTACAAGTCATGGGGTTTGATTTGTAATCATGCTTCGCTGATGGCTCGGAAATATGAGAAAGTCCACTTACAAATCAACAACAATTATTTTAAATAGATTTCCTTTTTATGACTTAACAGTGATTATTTTCTCGTGTATCTACCTTCGATTGCCTAATTTGATGACAAAGAATCAAGTAATTAATTGAGAACCAAAAAAATATGGAAGAGATGGAAATAAATAATTAAAAGCATCTATGATTTTCTACAATTAATACCATGCCATGATCAACCCCAGGTTTACAACAAAATCATGGAAAAACTTGAAAATTCTACTAAACAAGTACAATATGTAACCCTCGCACTTAAATAGGCCATAATTAGTGTTTAAACATGTTTTATAATTGAATAAGAGATCAAAGATAATTTAAAAATTTTTACAAAACTCGTATAATACGATCTCCATTCATTTTTAAATAAAAACATTTGGCTTGTTCGGTTTGTCACATACACAATATCAGAGTGCTAGCAAATTTCCTGACATTCACCCGGGATATATTCGATAACTAAAGGGTTTTATAAGGCATCTGTGGCCATCTCAGTTTCCCATACCAGGGATTAAACAACAACTACAATTCTATGGTCAATATGTTTATACAATTGTCCAAAATGATAACTGAAAACCAAAAGCAAAGACTACTGCTGGCAATCCTAGTCGCCCTTGTTCACTTGTTTGTCCCTTGACCTGCTTACTTTAGCTAAAATGGTTAATTGGAAAGAGTGAAATTCAAAAGAATCCTAGCAGTAACATTTCACATATATGATGCATAATTAAACAAAGCATGTAAGTATATATCACCATTTAGCAATATCAACATTCAAATCCGGGCTAACCGCTACAGACCAAAACAACAACATTCAAGGTTTATTGTCATGCCCCGTAATCCCACTGCCCCGCAGGCACGGTCGTCCACCATGGGTTGATCCCCCCATGTAGCTGCAGATCACAACTCACAACGATTCAAGGTTAGGCTACCCGCCACAAACCTAATCAGTATTAGCAGCATTCAAGGTTTATTGTCATGTCTCGTAATTGTACCACCCCACAAGCACAGTCCTCCATCATGGGTTGATCCCCCCATATGGCCACAGGTCACAACTCACAAGGATTTAATGTTGGGCTACTCGCCACAACATAATCAATCATTCAATGATAAATACAAACAAGCAATGCATTTAGCATGATATAGGAGAAAGTGTCACTACCTTGTTCTTTCCGTTCTTGTTTAGGCGTAGGCCTTCTACGTTCCAGGCAAATATCAAATCCTATAATCATAATTAGGATGACAGGTTATCACTTATCCCAATAATCAAATGACTTCAAAAACACTTAGATTTGGTTATTATTAAAGTCCCTTAGGTGGCTACTATAAGCCCCAACAACTGCCTAAAGGGTTGGGAAGTACTATCTTAAAGACCACCCTTTTTAGTATGCCTCGTAAAATGTGCCGCTTCCGGCTTCCGGCTTGGTCCTAAAAATTAAATGTACAACAAATAGGTCATAACCTATTCAAGTATCATTTTAGACTCTTCCATAGTGTTTCTTGTGGTTATATTGTCTACAGTGAAAATTTACCAAACTGCCCTCGTGACCCCTACCCGGCATCACCGTTCCCGGCTCGATAGCACGTTTTCCCAAAATTTTGACTAGGGCTGTCCTATCATATTTTCACACAAGGAATCCATTTCTAGGCTCAAAATCACCAAATTCAGTGTCAAATTATGAAAATACCCTTGACAGCTCCAGTTTAGGGATTTCATGGGTGTTTTCGTAATTATGCTTTTTCGGCCTTTTCCGAGAAAGTGGCCAACTGTAACCCCACTTATTTTTGGCCACTGAATCCAATGGAATCATATATTTCATGAAAATGCAGCTCCTACCCCTCATAACAGTGCGTGCCAAAAGTGTAGGCAAAAATTGAAAAAATTAGACTTTTGTGTTTTATCTTCAAAAAATCACAACTAATTCTAGAAAAAATCGAAATTAGGTGATCCCAAGTCCTAATTAAATATTTTTAAGTCCAATTTATAGGAAAAATATAAATCATTGACTTCTATAACCACAAAAATACAGAATTCAATAATTCTCCTTGTTGTTCCAGAATTGCTTTCAGTTTCAATTGCAAAAATCATAACTCCTAGCTCATAATTCAAAATGACATGAATTATATATCCATTTTGAAGCTTGGAATGTGAAATTTAAGAAAAAAAAGTTTCAGAAGTTTTTGACTCCATTTGCTATTTCAAAATGGCCATATAAAACAACTACTAGCACAGAGTTTTTCACTAACCAAAACTTGCAACTTTTAAAACTAAGTTCCCAATGGTTCAAAATTCACATCCAACACTACTCCCACAAAATTTTCCACAATGAACACAATGGCAACCTCAAAATGATGAAAATCACAACCTATCGACATATCTTGTTTTGGCCAATACACAAAACCAAACACAAATTGCCAAACCCAACCTTTAATGATCCAATTCACTTCTACCAATCCAAAACACATCTCAAGGCATCAATTCCATGACAACAACATGCCATACATACAATGACCCTAATTTTCAAACATGAGGCCAAAATCTGAGAATTTCAAAGCTCAATCAAATGCCACAAAGCCTATGTAGAAAGGTTTCTCTTACTTACCTTAACAACTTTCTTAAAGGTGTTTCTTGGTTCTCGAACTTCTAGATTTCCTTGAGGGCACAAATCAACACCAATGGAAAACTAATACCATGAAAATGAAAGATTAACCATTAAAGTGACATGCTTTTCTACCCGTGAGCATGGAAAACTTAAAGTGAGAAGCGCACTCGAGCAATGGCTTTGGTACCCGAGTGATGAAGCAACACCCACGAGTGCTAAAACACACTCTTGTGGAAAATGGTGCAAGTGCAATCCATAAGGAAAGCTTGAAGTTGAAATATAGTGGTGCACTTAAGTAAGACTTTGTCACCCTAGTGAGGGCCCAGATCACCTGTAAGTGCAAAAACACACTCTTGAAAAATTGAATGTGAGTGTTATCCAGAGACGTGAGCTCATAATGCAAAATACATATGCACTTGAGTAAGACAATATGCGCTCGAGTGAGGACCCACATGACTCGCAAGTGAGAAAATATACTCTTATTTCTTGCATGGAAGTGTAATTGAAAAGCTGAAGCAGAAGAGAAATTATGATGTTTCACTCGAGTGAGGCCTTAGTGCACTCTATTAAGATCTCAGCGTACTCAAGTGATAATATATCAAAAGCCAAAATGCAACAGACTTACAGAGATCAATCTGAACATGATCTAATGTTATTTATTCATTCTATTGTTACTTGTTATTATTATTTAACATCATTTAACATATATTTCAAGTATGAAACAGGAGTTTAATCTTTTGAATTAGAAATACACAGAGGAAGTCAAACAATGGTAGACATAATCATTACAACCAACTAAGCAAGTACCTACCACAATATCTTGTTCAAAGATTTCAAACATACGCATGTTGTTCCACAATAAAATGCTCTGCTCCACAACGACTATTATTCAATGGACAAAATCAACTGACTATAAATATAGAGTTTCAGAGACCATCAAGAATATGAACTTAGAACAAGAATATACACAAGAAAATTCACGAGTCTCTGTTATTTTTTTTTTTTCTGTATCCATATTATACTTCAGTGTTTATTATATTTGCTCTGTGAGAGAGTCTGTATACACTTCAAATCCTATTTTCATTTGATCTCAAGGTACAAGGACCTTGAGAGGGTAGATATCATTATGAGAGAAGTAGTTGAGAGAATTCCTAGTAGGACTTTCTGCTCAAAAGACTACAAGGTACAAGCAATAGAAAACGTTGCTACTTGTAAGACTCACAGGGTGTAAGTAGGAGAGAATGTTGCTGCTTATAAGACTTGTATATGTAAGAGAGAGAGAGAAAGGTCATAGGTTTGTTTCTGCACGTAAGACTTGTCGTAAGGGGGAGAGAAATTTCTAAGTATTATAATATTTATGCTCGTAGTCCATTCAAGGATGATTGTGAAAGAGGCAAGCTTCACCCAAGAGGGGGGTGAATTGGGTGATGTGATAAATTTTTCGTTTGATGTGTTGATATGACAATAGTTGTAGATAGAGTAGAGTTAAGAGAATTAGCACACAGAGTTATACTGGTTCGGCCCAAAAACCAGGCCTACGTCCAGTCCTCAAAGATCAAGACCTACTAAGATTTTCACTATGCTTCCAAGATTCAATGGGCTCTCAGAATGTCACAAAACAACAATCGTCCTCGAATGGACTACGAGCAGAAATATTCTAACACTCAGAAATTTCTCTCCCCATTACGACAAGTCTTACGTGTAGAAAAATAACCTATGACCTTTCTCACTTGCTTACGTCTACAAGTCTTATGAGCAGCAACGTTCTCTCTTGCTTACACCACTGTAAGTCTTACGAGCAGCAACGTTTTCTACTGCTTGTATCTTGAAAGTCTTATGATTAGAAAGTTTTACTAGGAATTCTCTCAACTGCTTCTCTTGTAAGGATATCTACCCTCTCAAGGTCCCAATACCTTGAGATCAAATGAAAATAGAATTTGAAGTGTATATAGACTCTCTTACAGAGCAAATATAATAAACACTGAAGAACGATATGAATATAGAGAAAATATAAATAACAAAGACTCGTGAATTTGCTTTGTGAATTCTTGAGCTTTGTTGTTCTTGATAATCTCTAGAACTCTATATTTATAGATGTTTGATTATGCCCGTTTGAATAATGATCATTGTGGAGCAGGGCATGTTACTGTGGAACGACATGCGCACATTTGAAATCTTTGAACGTAGTAGGTACGTGATTAGATGGTCGTAATGATACTGTCTGCCGTTGTTTGACTTCCTCTGCGTCTTTTTAATTCAAACATTCAAACTCCTGTATCACACTCATAATATATTCAAAATGATGTTAAATAATAATAATAAGTGACAATAAGATACATAATTATCATTAAACCATATTCGGATTGAACGCTGTAAGACTAGTGGATTTTATCTTCTGGTAGAGTATCACTCGAGCACTGAGGGGGCTCACTCGAGTGAACTACCATATTTTCTCTTTTTGCTTCAGTTTTACACTTGTACTTTCATATGATTTGAGAGAGTGTATTTTCACACTTGCGAGTGATGTGGGTCCTCACTCGAGCACAGCTCCTCCTGCTCGAGTGTCCTTGTATTTTACACTAAGAGTCGCATCTCTAGACAACACTCGCATACCATTTTAGCAAGAGTGTGATTTTGCACTCGCAGGTGATGTAGGCCCTCACTCGAGCATACATACTCCTACTCGAGTGAGAAGAATATTCTCCTATATTATACTCTTGTCTTCAGTACTTGCATCAAAATAGGGAGAGTTAGATTTCTCACTCGTGAGTACTGATGTATCACTCGGGCATATGAACTCTCACTCGGGCATGCTTGTGCTTCTCTATTCTTCATGACTCTCAGCCAAACATTGGCAGTCCCTCACTCGCTAGTGCTCGAGTGCAAACCAGCTTCATGCTCGAGTGCTGGTTATAATGCTCGAGTGCATTAGTAGATCTGATAGCAATTTGCTCTCAAGCAAACACTTTCTGTCCAACACTCACCTCTGCTCGAGTGCAACATAGCTTCATGCTCGAGTTCTAGCTCTGTTGCTTGAGTGTATCAGCAAAAGCTGACAGCGGACATTACAAAACTTTGCCATATTCATTTGGTAACTTTGTAATCATTCTTTAGACTTGTAAAACCATACTTTGCATACAATTACCTTTTGTTATCATCAAAACTTGGGATCTAACAGATTGTTGTCTTGCGGAACCTTTCCCTACATTTTTTTATAAGTGTCCTTCTATATGTTTAAAAAGCAAGTCCAGGGAAATTCATAATAATGATTTTGTTAGTGTTTCATAATACTCCAATTAAATCTTATTTATCAGAGGTCTCCAATAAATTGTAGTTACTATTAAATTAAAACAATTATAAATTCGTCATGGTTATCTCTATTGGATTATTACAAACGACCTTATAAATTTCCCATGTTAGGACCTCTAGGTAGTGTGCAAACAATGCGGTTGTATCTTCAATTTTTTTAATAACTAAAGGGAATTTTTTATTTTTAAATTCTTAATAAAAAAACACAAGGACGGTGGCTAACGGTGTCAAGGAAACTAGCTATCACGATGTATAGGGAGAAAGGTGATTCCAAGAATTATTGTAACAAAAGCAGAGCTTAAGTGATTCCAAGCATTTTTGTGTTAAAGAAAGCAAAGTTGTGAGAGTGAGAGATAAACCTGAGGACGACAGAGAAGGAGACAACCCATGGTGGCACCAGCTACACAACGGTTGTGAGAGGGATAGAGAAACAACAGTGCACTTGTTCCTGTTAGATTCCAAGTTTTGATGATAACAAAAGATCATTGTGTGTTGTGGTAAGAAATTCATTTCTTTGTAAAGGTTAAAAATATTACCAAAAGTATTTCACAGAGTTTAGAAGTGTTTGCTCTCAGTTTTACTGATGCACTTGAGTGATGAAGCTAGCGCTTAAGCATGGAGATATTTTGCACTCGAGCACATGCAAGTGTTAGACAGAAAGTGTTTGACAAAGAGCAATGACAGAGTTGAATATCATATTCTCACTTAAGTATAAGAGCTCTACTCGAGTGAGTCTCAAGTGCACTTGAGTCCAAGCGAGTGAGGAACAACAGGTGTTTGACCGAGAGTCACCAAGTGCATGAATGAGAAAGTATGCTCGAGTGGAGGAATTTACACCCAAGTGATACCTCAGCACCTGCGAGTGAGAAATCTAACTCTCTCCATTCTGATGCAAGTGCTGAAGACAAAGAGTATCTTATAGAAGAATATTCAGTTCACTCGAGTGAGAGTAAGTATGCTCCAATGAGGACCCACATCACTTGCAAGTGTAGAATCACACTCTTGATAAAATGGGATGCGAGTGTTGTCTAGAGACATGATTCATAATGTAAAATAAAGGAGCACTTGAGTGAGGAGATTTGTACTTGAGTGAGGTCCCACATCACTCGCAAGTGTGAACATTCACTCTCTCAAAATCACATGAAAGTGCAAGTATAAAACTGAAGCAAGAAGAGAAAATATGGTATTGTACTCGAGCGAGCCCTCTCAGCACTCAAGTAATACTCTGCCAGAAGCCAAAACACATTAGTCTTACAACGTTCAATCTGAATATAGTTTAATGTTATTTATTCATTCTATTTCTACTTATTATTATTATATAACATCATTTAACATATATTACAATTGTGATACAGGAGTTTGAACATTTAAATTAGAAAAGCACAGAGAAAGTCAAACAACGGTAGACAGCATCATTACGATCAACCAAGCACGTACCTATCGAGTTCAAAGATTTCAAACTTATGCATGTCGTTCCACAGTAAAATGCTCCGCTCCACAACGATTAGTACTCAACGGGTAAAATCAACTAGTTATAAATACAGAGCTTCAGAGAGCATAAAAAATAACCAAGAACAAGAATTCACACAAGAAAATTCACGAGTCTCTGTGATTCATATTTTCTCTGTATTCATATCGTTCTTCAATGTTTATCATATTTGCTCTGTAAGAGAGTCTGTATACATGGCAAATTCTATCTTCATTTGATCTCAAGGTATTGGGACCTTGAGAGGGTAGATATCCTTACGAAAAAAGTAGTTGAGAGAATTCCTAGTAGGACTCTTTGCTCATAAGACTTACAAGATACAAGCAATAGAGAACGTTGCTACTCGTAAGACTTACAGTGGTGTAAGCAGGAGAGAACGTTGTTGCTCATAAGACTTGTATACATAAGCGAGAGAGAAAGGTCATAGGTTTGTTTTTCTACACGTAAGACTTGTCGTAAGGGGGGGGAGAAATTTCTAGCGTTAGAATATTTCTACTCATAGTCCTTTCAAGGATGGTTGTTGTTTTGCGGCGTTCCGAGAGCTCGCTGAATCTTGGGAGAATAGTGAAAATCTCAGTAGGTCTTGATGTATAAGGATTGGACGTAGGCCTGGGTTTTTGGCCTAACCAGTATAACTCTCTGTGTTCTTATCTTCTCAACTCTACTCTATCTACAGCTATTGCTATATCATTGCATCAACCAAAAAATTTATCACATCACCTAATTCACCCTCCCTCTTGGGTAAAGCTTGCCTCTTTCAGTTCCTTCCTTGGTCGCCTATAGCTCCGTCGGTCACACAAGAAGAGCGTCGTTGGAACAAAGGGAAACACAAAGAAAGAAGAGAGAAAGAAACATGGATAAAGAAGAGAAAACACATTGAACAAGAGAGAAAATGAAGTTAGAGTAGGTAAAGCTTACTGATGGGAGGTTGGCGCAAGCCTTTAAGCTTCCCCAGTCAGCTTAGGGAAGTCTAAAGTCCACTTTAGACTACCCCAATAGACTTCCCCAGTCAACTTAGGGTAGTCTAAAGTGGACATTAGACTTCCCTAGGCTGACTGGGGAAGCCTAAAGTAAGGGACTTTAGAAGTCCCCAGTCTGTCTAAAGTCTCTAGTTAGCTTGGGGACATCTAAAGTCACTTTAGACTACCCCCGGTTGACCAGGAATGCCTAAAGTGAGGAACTTTAAGCATCCCCAGTCAAACTTGGGATGTCTAAAGTCCTGCTTAAGTATACTTTAGGCGTCTCCATTTAAAGTTTCATATTTTGGCACGAGACGCAAAATTCAAAACCTTAGACATCCTAATTTATATTTGGGACGCCAAAAATGAACTTTAAGTGTCCTAATTCAAATTTGGAACGTCTAAAGATACACAATGCCCCCCTTTAATTACAAAAATGCCACCACCTCTATTTTTAACTTCCCTTTTTAAAAAAATGGATGTCCTTTAAGGTAGTAATATCTATATTTTGTAGTAGCGATAGATCAAAGCGTAAAGCGGGGAATATTGACGTTTGAAGGATTTTGGTGCAAATGGAGAAATTGTTGGTTTTGTTAGTTTATTTTGATGATTTTGAGCAAGTTGTAAATATTTTGCAAACCCTACAGGGAATTTTGATATTGTAAATGAGTACTTCTTATTAGTATATTTGTACTATTTTATACATGCCTGTAGAACTATGCCTTTATCAACCTGGCAAATATCAAAATGTTAAGGGGTTTATCATTTTTGGTATCAGAGGTTAAAGTGGTTCTGGTATTATCATAATAACATACTGATATGGTCTTGTTTACAGGTAGACGGGAATGATGCACTGAAGGTGACGACAGCGAGATAGGTCATCGCCGTCAGTGAACCAGAGTGCCCCGGATCTGAGGATTCCCGAGGAGTAGCATTTTATTAAGACGAGGACACCTAAGGAGCGGGTCCGAGTCAAACCAATATACAGGCCACAGTCGAGACCCGAGCTAGTACCTAGTAAGGTGTTAGATCTCATATGTTTTGATGATAACAAATATTGGATTAATGATTCAAAAGGTTTTGATAACAAGTAAAAAGATTTGAACAACTTTTAAGACTGATTATAATTATAACCGGTCTTAAAAATGTTATGTAAATCACCTTACAAAAGAGGTCTTTTAAGACAGGTGCTCATGAAAACCGGTCTTAAAATTGTTACTTTTAGACTGGTTATTAATTCAACCAGTCTTAAAAGTGACACTTTTAAGACCGATTACCAAAGCAGTCTTAAAAGTGACATACTTTTAAGACCGGCTGTATCAAGACCGGATCTAAAAACGGTCTAAAAGGTCAATTTTAATAAGTCTAAAAAGCCCTTTTTCCACTAGTGCTTCAAAATTATGGGCATTATGTAATGGATATATAGTTCTATTTATTATTAAAAGGGGAGATTGTGCACCAGGTATGCTTTGAAGTGGGTGTGCCTCGACTTATTCTAATATCATCCTCTTTCAAGCTCTATTCATTATTTATCATTCAAAATTTAAAAAATATCTATAAAAAACCCTTCAAGAGAGTCATATAAATATAGTAGGTCAATAAATTTATTTTTAGGAAGCTCAAAAGCTTCATAGTTCACATAAAATTGTAGATTTTAGTCCAATTGAGATGTAATACCCTTACCTTACTTTGACTTGTAGTGGAATTTTAATGCATGGTTTAGTGGACAACACAAGAATAGCATAAACATACTAATAATATGGGCATGATTACAGAAATTTCCCATAGGCGTTCATACATGATAGTTACCATCAGTGTAGCCGCGCAAAGCTACTAGGGTGTTTAAACACATCCTAGTGAAACGTAGACATCTTCCCATCTTCGTTCCACCACTAAAACCTTCTAATGTGGTTCTCTTCTCTGCTTTTAGTGCATTCCCGTTTTCACCTGTCTAAATTTGTTGGTAGGGGAGGTTGAGATTCAAGAGAATCTCAGTAGGAAACAATACCAATATACATAAAGGATAGGTGCTTAATGCAAGACAGCATAAGCATTACATAAACTCATGCTAACACAATGACATATCTGCTTGCTCAATGTTTCAAACAACATACTTTGGCCATAGCATAATTTGGCCATAGCATAATAGAAACAGAGCTTCAATAGTTCATATTTGTTTCACATAATAAAGAAAAGGAATAACATGCATCAATACACACACAAAAATCAAATACACACGGGAGAGGTAAGTCTCTACCTTAAGCCTCTTTCTCCATGAAATGTATGCCTCAATTTGCGTGCCAACCCTTCGGGCTCTATGCTCGGTCCTAAAATGTCAACTTTATAATAATTAGGTTAAAACCCATTCATGTACTATTTCAGACACTTCCATATTGTTCTAGTGGTTATAGGAGTCTATTGTGAAAATTTATCAAAATGCCCCCGGGGGCCTGGGCTGGCTCACCCGACCTGATCCGATTATACTTTTCCTAAATTTTAACCTGGGCTATTCTAACAAATTCACTATCAAAAGACCAGAATGCCCTTGGTAGCTCTTATTTCAAGGTTTTAGGGGTGTTTTCGTAATTATGTTTTTTCAAGGTTTTTTTGAAAAGTGATCAACTATAACCTACCTAATTTTCCAGCTTAACTCAATGGAATCATCATATCATCAAAAATCCAACTCTAACCCCTTGAATTGAACTTGGCCTAGATATGAGATTCTCCAGGGAAAATTGGGGTTTTCCAATTCTAACTTCACAGACGTGTTCCTTTCTACTCCTAATAACTTTATTAACTATTTAATTACGTTATACCCACTATTTAGACCCAATTTTGGTAGTATAATGCCTAGGCCACCTCATTTCTCAAATTTAAAATCAAAGCCAATACGACAAAATTCCACCAGTTAAACTACTCCTAGCAACCAGAACAATCAATATTCCAAGTTTCAGAGGTTACCTTAAGCTCCTTCTGTATCAAATTAAAGTTTAGAATGTCTACTTTCACCCTGTAAAGTTTCATAATTTTTTGTCATCATTTGGTCATCCAAAATCACATGAGAAACACACTGCCACAAAAGGAATTTTCACTCGCAACATATCACATCCTCCAAAATTCATCCTTCCATTTTATTAAATGCCACGAACACCTACAAGGCATACTGGGGAATAAAATTTAGGGTGTTACATGAGATGTCACTATAATTGATTTTGTGGGTCATAATTTTCAAGGTCAATACTTCTCCCACCTATAGAACAAAAAATATTTATTAATTCTTTAGAAACTATATCAATTTTGTTATATACAAGTTCTTGAGGAACTATCATGTATGATCGCATTACTATATAATTTCTCAACTTCAAATGATTCTTTTGATATATATTTATCATGAGTATGGAATATTTAAAATGATCTACAACATATTTATTTTCCCATAATCTTATGTGATATGTAATACCTTACATTTCTGCCCCTTTATTACGTACACGGACGAGTTTACTTATATTCTCTTGGGGATTATTATTCATTTATGGGAGTTGAGTCGTTAAGCTTATCACG
The DNA here is from genome assembly GCA_963855925.1 of Inga laurina. NCBI lineage: Eukaryota > Viridiplantae > Streptophyta > Magnoliopsida > Fabales > Fabaceae > Inga > Inga laurina. Next base: position 46,820,903 of record OY979713.1, on the reverse strand, counting down.
TATTAGAGTTCGCTCTTACTCTGGTTCTTATGCTTAGTCACAATGATCCCAACTACCGTTTAAATTCTAATTCACGTATTCATTTTATTATTCATACTATTCATACAAATATCGGGTCGTGCAATTAATTTACATACAATAGATTAATACACATTCTTCTTTAATTCTTCATCATTCTTTCTTCTGGTTCATCTTCAATCATTCTTCTCTTTCCTATTTATGCACCAATATGGATGGTGGGGAAGGGTGAGATTCGAGACAATCTCAGTAGCAAACATATAGTACAAAAAACCATGAAATTTTTGACGAATTTGCCACACAAAAATTTTCCGTGGCAAATTTTGTTAGAAATCTGTTGGAAATTCCATCGCAAATTATTAGCCATGAAAATATTCCACGGCAAATACAATCTTTTGCCATAGAATTTCCGAAGGAATAATTCTGTTACAAATTTCTGATAGAATTTTAGATGGAATTTTTGTCAAAAATTTGCGACGGATTTGAATTCTATCAGAAATTGCCAGAGAATTTCTGACGGAAGTAAATTTCGTAGCAATTTCTGATGGAATTCAATTCCATGGCAAAATTTTAAAATTATTATTATTTTAATTAAATTTAATTTTAAAAAATTATTTTTATAAAATTTATTAGTTATTAATTAATATTTTTAATTTCATTTTTAATTTATTTTTAAATTATTCTTTTCTAATTTCTAAAATATTTTTAATTTCCAATCATAATTTTTGTTCCCTGTAGGGGCAAAATGGTCATATAAAAATTTATTTATAAAAAATAAAATTTATTAGTTATTAATTAATATTAGTAACAAATATTAGTTAATAATTATTTATTAGTTATTCATTAATGTTAATAAAAAAATTAATTTTAAAAATTAGACAAAACTATAGTCATATGAAATTTATTTAAGATGTAAAATTTTTTAATTTGATGTTAATTTATATTAAAAATTATAAGAACATATAAAATTATTTTATATCATTATTACATTTATATATAAGAAACAAAAAAAAAATTTATAAATAATTGATTATGTATAATAAGATTATATATATAATTGTGTAATAATATAACTCCAAAGCAATTGAACCAAAGAAGGCCAAGTTGAGTTGCATTTCCAAGAAAAAGAGGCTATGAGATGTGGCTGAGGGAGGTTGTGACATATGGCGAAGCGAGATTGTGACACGTTGTAACCCCCTGACTTTAAACACGTAATTATAATTCGATAACACATATTTAAATCGGATTAGAGACCATTGGATGCTTTAACCTCATTTTAAACTTTCTGTCTCACAATAAAATTTTTACAAAACTTTCAAAACTCTTTTTCCCATCCAGGTCTCAATTTCAATATTCGAATATAATTACCTGTGCAGTTAATATACATTCAATCATATCAGAGTGTATAACCGCATCCCCGGCAACTCCCAGGTTCTATGCATAAAAACCTAAAGGTTTATAAGTATACACTAGGGGATTACACAACCAAAATCGAATGTAGTGTTCCTGATTCAGAATATACAGTAATCCCAAGTTCAAAATACATAACCAACGTTTCCAATTCAACTATATACCCCCAAGGGTCCTAATGGCTCCGGGTTGGCCGCTTCTCCTTTGAGCCACACGCCCTGTCTGAAATGTTAGTCATAGGAAAGAATGAGATTCAAGATAATCTCAGTAGTAACAAACCATTCACACAATGCATAAACACAAAGCATGTACATAAATCACAAACAGCAACAGCAGCAGCAATTCACAGATACATGGTTTTCATCACAAACGACAGCACTCACGGCTGTATACACAATTCGACAGCTCTTGCTGTAATCAACATCACGACAGCTTACGCTGTAATCAGTAATCAACATCCCGACAGCTTACGCTGTAATCACAATAACGACAGCTTGCGTTGTAAACGACAGCTTGCGCTGTAAACGACAGCTATCACCAGATGTAACCGCAGCAGCATCAGAAATCATCATAAAACAGTGATACAACACACATACAGTGCATTACACAAAGTATAAGAGAGAGAGTCACTACCTTGTCCTTTCCTGACGTCCTTCGGCGCAGTTGGCTCCCGAGGGCGGAAAATATCGAATCCTACAATTCCAAATGCACCATTTAGACACTTCCATAGTGTTACTTGGGGTTATATGAGTCTATAATGAAAATTTACAAAACTACCCCCGGGGACCCAGCCGCCGTACCCGGTCCGGTTGCACTTTTCCCGAAATTCTAATCTGGGCTATCCTAACATATTTCCGCCCAAGGAATCCATTTCCGTACTCGGAATTATCAAATTCAATGTTAAATTACAAATTTACCCTTGGCAGCCCCACTTTAAGGGTTTTAGGGGCGTTTTCGTAATTATGCTTTTTCGGCCTTTTCCGAAAAAGTGACCAACTGTAACCCCACCTAATTTTCGCCCCTGAACTCAATGGAACCATCAAATCATTGAAAATCCAACTCTAAGACCCATTTCTAGAGCTGGACGAACTTTATGAGTTCTCCGGGGAAAATCGGGGTTTTACGATTTCGGCTCCGTAAACGCGTTCCTTTCTACTCCTAACCACTTTATTAACCATTACATTAGGTTAAAACTAACATTAAGACCCAATTTGGGCAGCATAACCCCTAGGCCATATCATTTCCAAACTTTAAAACCAATGGCAATCCGGTGAAATTTCACCGATTAAATTGCCCACAGCAGCCAGAATAAGCAATATACGAAAGTTTGGAAGTTACCTCAAGCTCCTAATAGCTTCTCCTTGACTTGGCTGAAAACCCTAGCCTCTTGAACACCAAATTTGCTTCTCAACACCTTAAATAACATAGAAGAGAAGCTTAGGAACAAGGTTATACGCGTTAGGAGCTAGATCGTCGGAGAAATCGGCTTACCTTGTGAGATTTCTCCACTTTCTCTCTCTAAGAGCTCTCAAACGTCTCTCTCTCCTTTCAGCTGAAACTCACGACAGAAAATGAGAGCTGAAGAAGATGATAACATATTTAATTCCATGCTGATGTCATCTTTTATTGAGATGATGTCATAATTCCCATTTTCGGATTTTCTGGCAGATTTTCTGCCCAAACTTTGAAAAATCATAACTAATTCTAGAAAACTCAAAATGAGGTGATTCCAAAGCCAAATGAAAGATATTTAAGTCCTCTTCATAGTAAAAATATTGGCCATTACTAAAAATCACCACACAATTCCAGAATTACATAAAACTCATCACTGCCCCAAAACAGAGTTCAGTTTCCATCCCAAACTGTGGACAATTATATCTCCTACTTCACAAAACGAAATGGAACAAATTATATGTCCATTTTGAAGCTTGAGATGTGAACTATAGGAATGGAAAGTTTCAGAATTTTTAGATACCATTTGGTCATTCAAAACGTTCACACAAACGGACTGCCCAGAATAGAATTTCACTGGACAGAATTTTAGATTTTTCATCTTTGCTTCCATTGGTTCCATTTTCATACCAAACATCATTCCCACATAAATTTTCACAAGGAAGCCATTGGAATCATTAAAATATCCAAATTCCCATCACACATTCTTCAAAAGTGTTTATTCAACAATAATTACATCCACTTTTGAAGTCATTAGCCCTTAAACACTTTTTGGGATATCACATTTCTCCCCCCGTAAAATAAATTTCGTCCTCGAAATTTTTCACACAACTTGAGCCATAAACTCCTGATAACGTCTTCGCATATCCGCTTCCGCTTCCCAAGTTGCTTCCCTCTGAGTCATTCCCTTCCAGATCACCTTCACAAATGGAATGGTTCGGTGTCTGAGCCGTCGTTCTTCTCTATCAATGATCTGTTCTGGCTCTATCGCATATGTGAAGTTGTCTTGTAACTCAACTTCTTCATATTCAACAATGTGAGATGGATCCGGTTGGTACTTCTTCAATTGGGAAACATGAAACACGTCATGGAGCCTGCTCAAGTTCGGGGGTAGGGCTACTCGATAGGCAACAGGCCCAATCCTCGCAAGAATCTCAAAAGGACCTATATATCTTGGGCTCAACTTCTTTCATTTGATTGCTCACCCAATGCCGGTGACAGGAGATACTCTCAGAAACACATGGTCACCAACTTCAAACTCTAGAGGCCGTCTTCTCTTGTCAGCGTAGCTTTTCTGTCGACTCTGCGCTGCAAGCAACCTCTTACGAATAATCCGAATCTGTGCTGAGGTTTGATCAACCAAATCTGGCCCATAAAGCTTCCTTTCGGATAATTCATTCCAGCATAAAGGTGATTGACACCGTCTTCCATACAATGCTTCATACGGAGCCATTTGGATGCTCGCATGATAGCTATTGTTGTAAGCAAACTCAGCCAGTGGAAGGAAACGATCCCAACTTCCTTTAAAGTCGAGAACACAAGCTCGCAACATATCTTCCAGCATCTGAATTGTTCTCTCAGATTGTCCATCCGTTTGAGGATGATAAGCCGCACTGAATCTCAGTTGAGTACCTAAGGCTTCATGCAATGCTTTCCAAAACTTCGAAGTAAATCGTGGATCTCGATCGGAAATGATGTTTTTCGGAACACCATGAAGTTTGACAATCTCTCGGACATAAATCTCCGCTAGTTTATCAGGAGAATAACCAGCATTGATTGGTATGAAGTGGGCTGACTTCATTAACCGATCCACAATTACCTAGATCGCATCATAGTTTCTGATCCTGGGTAATCCCACAACCAAATCCATGGTCATGCTTTCCCATTTCCATTCCGGAATCTCAGGACTCTGAAGTAAACTAGGCGGTCTCTGGTGCTCGATCTTCACTTTCTGACAAGTGAGACACCTTGCAAAATATTTGGTCACGTCACTCTTCAAACCCGGCCACCAATACACCGTTTTCAGATTCTGATACATCTTGATCATACCAGGATGAAGAGTATATCGGGTCTTGTGTGCCTCATCCAGAATCTTCTGCCTCAACTCTGCCTTAAGTGGAACGCAGACTCTTTTCTGGTAACGAACTAACCCACGAGGTGATATGTCGTAGCCTGAAATTTCTCCCTGTTCAATCCGAGTCAAATTGCGCTGTATCCAGTCATCTTGACTCTGAGCTTCTTCAATTTCCGCCCTTAGATCACTTTCCTCTTGAGAAACAGTGTAATTGGCACAGATGATCTGGTTTGTCAAATTTAAGTCACGGAAATCTTCAATCAATTTCCTTTCTTGTATCATCATAGCTGCAACGAGCACAGTCTTTCGGCTAAGAGCATCAGCGACTACATTTGCCTTACCCGGATGATATTTTATTTCCAAGTCATAGTCCTTAAGTAATTCCATCCAGCGGCGCTGTCTCATATTCAGTTCTTTTTGATCATACAGATATTTGAGACTCTTGTGGTCGCAATACAATTCCACAGTCACACCATACAGGTAATGACGCCAAATCTTCAAAGCAAATACAATGGTCGCAAGCTCCAGATCATGAGTGGGATAGTTCAATTCATGAGGTCTGAGCTGTCGAGAGGCGTAGGCCACCACACGTCCCTACTGCATAAGGACACACCCTAATCCCTGCCCACTGGCATCAGAATACACAACGTATGTCAAACTGGGATCGGGTAAAATCAACACAGGTGCCGTCGTCAACCTCTCCTTCAGCTCCACAAAACAGTTTTCACATTTCTCATCCACACAAACGGCTGATCCTTTCTTGTGAGCTTGGTCATCGGCAACGCAATACGGGAGAAATTTTGGATAAATCTTAGATAATAACCAGCAAGACCAAGAAAACTGCGTATTTCTGCCACAGATTCTGGCCTCTTCCAGTCCAGTACTGCTTCCACTTTACTGGGATCCACAGAGACCCCTTCTTGTGAGATAACATGACCTAAAAATTTCACTTCTGATAGCCAGAACTCGCACTTGCTCAATTTAGCATATAGTTGTTTCTCACGCAATGTAGTCAATACAACTCTCAAATGATGCCCATGCTCCTCTATACTCTTGGAATATATCAGAATGTCATCGATAAATACAACAACAAACTGATCCAAATATTGTCGAAAGATACGGTTCATGTAATCCATGTAAACCGCAGGCGCATTGGTTAGCCCAAATGGCATCACCAAGAACTCATAGTGACTGTACCTAGTCCGAAAAGCAGTCTTCGGAACATCTTCTGCTTTCACTCGTAGCTGATGATACCCTGACCTTAGATCAATCTTCAAAAATAGACACGAACCGGATAGTTGATCTAAAAGGTCATCGATTCGGGGAAGAGGGTCTTGTTCTTAATAGTAACTTTATTTAGTTCTCTGTAGTTGATACACAATTGAAGACTCCCGTCTTTCTTCTTTACAAACAACACTGGAGCTCCCCAAGGCGACACACTGGGTCTAATGAACCCTTTTTCAGGCAAGTCTTCTATTTGTTTCTTTAACTCCGCCATTTCATTTGGGGCCATCCGATATGGGGCCTTAGATATAGAGCCAGCTCCAGGCACAATATCGATTGGAAATTGAACTTCCCTTTCTGGAGGTAATCCGCTCAAATCATCCGGAAACACCTCAGGAAATTCATTTACCACGAGTATATTAGTCAAGGTTTCGCCAGTTTCCCCTTGCACAGAGAAAAACACCACATAACCCTGGCAACCCTTTTCAAGATACTTTTCAGCTTTGGCTGCAACAAGGAAATTCATACTAGAATCCACAACTTCAGCCCTCTGAGAAACAGGATATACTATCCTCTTGTTCCCACAATCAAGTAATACATTATTTGCCGTTAACCAATCAAAACCCAAAATAACTTCCAATTGGTAAAGCGGCAAACATATAAGATCTACAACAGATTGGTGCCCCTCCACAGTTATGACACAACTCAAACAAGCTTCTGTGGTTAAGGCCTTAATACCCATTGGAGTTGACACTACTAATTCAAATGGTAACTTATGTACATGCATTCCCAGGCACTTTACGCAATCATAGGCGATGAAGGAGTGACTTGCACCCGAATCATACAAAACTTGCATTAGATGGCCATTAAGAAGAATATTACCTTGTATCAGCTCTGGAGATTTACGGGTCTCTTCATGGGTCATAGCAAATACTCGGCCCTGTGTCTTCGGTCTCTGGTTTGGTCGTGGCTCTTTGCAGTCAGCAGCAGTATGGCCCACACGCTTACAATTGTAACATATTATTTTTCCATCACATGTTTTACCCTGGTGTGGTTGATTACAGCAACGACAAATCCACGGTGGAAAATATGTTCTTTGCTGGTCACGGCTCCCAGACTGGTAGGGCTTCTTACCACTTCCAGATGAAGATCCTTGCCCCTTCCGCTTCTGTGAGGTAGCACCCTTACTAGGTTCATTGTGGTGGCTAATAGCTCTGGCAGGATACAATTCTCTCAAGTTGTTCTCTGTAATCCTGCACTACTCAACCGCCTTGTTGAACTTGGTAAATTGGTGAGTAGCTAGGCGTTTCCTCAACTCTCGCCTCAGACCGCGAATGAGCATATCAGAACTCCATTCTTCATCATCCTTGTACCGGAGGTAAGAGGAGTACCGAGCCAACCGAACAAAACAGGACAAGCAATCATCGAAGTTATCTGTATCCCCTTGTCTGATATTCAGAAACTCCGTCTCCTTCTCGAGTCTCACTGATTTGGGAAAATACTTCTCGTTGAACTCTTGTTGAAACAGTTCCCAAGTCAATGGCATTTCCTTGCTTTTCAATGTTAAGGCGATATTCCGCCACCAACGATCTGCATCCCCTTCGAGCTTATAAACGGCCAGTCGTGGCTTCACCTCATCCGGGCAACCAAGAACCTCAAATATTTTCTCCAGCCTGTTCATCCAATCTTCGGCTGCTTGAGGGTCAAACCTTCCTTTGAACGCCGGAGGCAGATGCTTGCAGAATATAGTGACCCAAAACTGAAGGTCTCTGTCCTCTCTAAGCGGCGTCCCATATGATTCTTGATTTGGAATAACATGAGGTGGGGATTCTAGTGGTCTTGCTGATCCTTCTACAGTGTCCTCATGTCGAGTTTCTTCTTGAGTTTCCTCCAGAGTAGATTGAACTGGACCTTCCTTGTTCTTCGTTTTCTCTGCTTTGAGCTCTTCTCTCAGCTCAGTTATCATATCTCTTTGATCCCGGATTAGACCCATCAGCTCTTGCAAAGGATCTGGTGGATTATCATTGACCACCTCTACCTCTGGCTCTACACGCGGAATATTGGGGCGTCCTTTAGTTTTCTTCATTCTACAAATAACTTGCCCCATTAATTTAGCAGAGATAGTATGCATATATAGTCACACAACTCATATATATATCCATGTCAATAAAACATACATGTGCATACACAACAATCATTCACAGATATCCCTACTACTATCTAAGGGATCTATCCTAGCTACCTCTACCCTTGCCAGGAACTACAGCTTGATACCAAAATGTAACCCCCTGACTTTAAACACGTAATTATAATTCGATAACACATATTTAAATCGGATTAGAGACCATTGGATGCTTTAACCTCGTTTTAAACTTTTTGTCTCACAGTAAAATTTTTACAAAACTTTCAAAACTCTTTTTCCCATCCAGGTCTCAATTTCAATATTTGAATATAATTACCTGTGCAGTTAATATACATTCAATCATATCAGAGTGTATAACCTCATCCCTGGCAACTCCCGGGTTCTATGCATAAAAACCTGAAGGTTTATAAGTATGCACTAGGGGATTACACAACCAAAATCGAATGTAGTGTTCCTGATTCAGAATATACAGGAATCCCAAGTTCAAAATACATAACCAACGTTTCCAATTCAACTATATACCCCCAAGGGTCCTAATTGCTCCGGGTTGGCCGCTTCTCCTTTGAAATGTTAGTCATAGGAAAGAATGAGATTCAAGAGAATCTCAGTAGTAACAAACCACTCACATAATGCATAAACACAAATCATGTACATAAATCACAAACAGCAACAGCAGCAGCAATTCACAGATACATGGTTTTCACCACAAACAACAGCACTCACGGCTGTATACACAATTCGACAGCTCTTGCTGTAATCAACATCACGGCAGCTTACGCTGTAATCACAATAACGACAGCTTACGCTGTAATCACAATAACGACAGCTTACGCTGTAAACAACAGCTTGCGCTGTAAACGACAACTATCACCAGCTGTAACCGCAACAGCATCAGAAATCATCATAAAACAGTGATACACCACACAAACAGTGCATTACAGAAAGTATAAGAGAGAGAGTCACTACCTTGTCCTTTCCTGACGTCCTTCAGTGCAGTTGGCTCCCGAGGGCGGCAAATATCGAATCCTATAATTCCAAATGCACCATTTAGACACTTCCATAGTGTTACTTGGGGTTATATGAGTCTATAATGAAAATTTACAAAACTACCCCCGGGGACCCGGCCCGGGCCTGCCATACCCGGTCCGGTTGCACTTTTCCCGAAATTCTAATCTGGGCTATCCTAACATATTTCCGCCCAAGGAATCCATTTCCGTACTCGGAATTATCAAATTCAATGTTAAATTACAAATTTACCCTTGGCAGCCCCACTTTAAGGGTTTTAGGGGCGTTTTCGTAATTATGCTTTTTCGGCCTTTTCCGAAAAAGTGACCAACTGTAACCCCACCTAATTTTCGCCCCCGAACTCAATGGAACCATCAAATCATTGAAAATCCAACTCTAAGACCCATTTCTAGAGCTGGACGAAATTTATGAGTTCTCCGGGGAAAATCGGGGTTTTACGATTTCGGCTTCGTAAACGCGTTCCTTTCTACTCCTAACCACTTTATTAACCATTACATTAGGTTAAAACTAACATTAAGACCCAATTTGGGCAGCATAACCCCTAGGCCATATCATTTCCAAACTTTAAAACCAATGGCAATCCGGTGAAATTTCACCGATTAAATTGCCCACAGCAGCCAGAATAAGCAATATACGAAAGTTTGGAAGTTACCTCAAGCTCCTAATAGCTTCTCCTTGACTTGGCTGAAAACCCTAGCCTCTTGAACACCAAATTTGCTTCTCAACACCTTAAATAACATAGAAGAGAAGCTTAGGAACAAGGTTATACGCGTTAGGAGCTAGATCGTCGGAGAAATCGGCTTACCTTGTGAGATTTCTCCACTTTCTCTCTCTAAGAGCTCTCAAACGTCTCTCTCTCCTTTCAGCTGAAACTCACGACAGAAAATGAGAGCTGAAGAAGATGATAACATATTTAATTCCATGCTGATGTCATCTTTTATTGAGATGATGTCATAATTCCCATTTTCGGATTTTCTGGCAGATTTTCTGCCCAAACTTTGAAAAATCATAACTAATTCTAGAAAACTCAAAATGAGGTGATTCCAAAGCCAAATGAAAGATATTTAAGTCCTCTTCATAGGAAAAATATTGGCAATTACTGAGAATTACCACACAATTTCAGAATTACATAAAACTCATCACTGCCCCAAAACAGAGTTCAGTTTCCATCCCAAACTTTGGACAGTTCTATCTCCTACTTCACAAAACGAAATGGAACAAATTATATGTCTATTTTGAAGCTTGAGATGTGAACTATAGGAATGGAAAGTTTCAGAATTTTTAGATACCATTTGGTCATTCAAAACGTTCACACAAACGGACTGCCCAGAATAGAATTTCACTAGACAGAATTTTAGATTTTTCATCTTTGCTTCCATTGGTTCCATTTTCATACCAAACATCATTCCCACATAAATTTTCACAAGGAAGCCATTGGAATCATTAAAATATCCAAATTCCCATCACACATTCTTCAAAAGTGTTTATTCAATAATAATTACATCCACTTTTTAAGTCATTAGCCCTTAATCACTTTTTGGGATATTACACACGTGGTTGAGCCAGGTTGCGACACATTGCTGATCTTGGTGTCCGTGAAAAGGTGGAGGCTGATAGAGCTTCCATGCATTGCCGCCGGCGATGAGGTAGCGGCTGCTAAAGTTGCCAATTGGCTTTTTAAAATTCAAGAAAGAAAAAAATAAGTTTGCGGAGGAATTTTCGATGTAATTCAATTCCGTCGGAATTTCCAACGGAATTAATTCTGTCAAAAATCACGAAGCAATTCAATTCCGTTAGAAATTTGCAACAGAATATGAATTCTGTTGAAAATTGGTTTGTAACATTGTTATTAGCGACGAAATCCATTCTATCTGAAATCCATTTCCGTCAGAAATCCGTCGGAAATTTTGTCGGAAACTCTCAATTCCATGACAAATTCCTTCAAAAATTTGGTATTTTTTTGTAGTTACAGACAATGCATATAAGATGAATGCTACTGCATGATATGCTGCCTTACATAGGCTCATGTTCACATTATGATATTCTGCATGCTCAATGTTTCGCGCAACATACTTATAGTCACAGCAAAGCAGAAACAGAACTTCATTCAATCATACATGCTTCACATAATTAAGCAAAGTAATTCAACAAATCAATACATAGCATAAGCATCACATACATGCAAGTAAGTAAGTTTACTACCTAGTTGTTCCCCTTGAACAATATCCAACCATTTCTCTAAGCTCGGATAGGTCTTAAGCTCTGGATAGCTATTAGGTCCTATAATTAGAATATACAGACGACAATTTATTATTTTGTCTAATTCTTCCATAATTCAAACACTCAAGCTGGTTATCATTAGGGTCATTTAATCAAGTCAACAAGTGAGTTGAACTGGTCAATTAACGTAGAAGACCAATTCTTAACCTTAGAGTTCACGAATATTACATCATGCCTTTACATTGGGAATTTCACACCGTTGACCCAATCTGCCAGAATTTTTCTCCAAACTTTGAAAATTCATATCTTTATGTAAAAATGTCTAATTGTAGTGATTCCAAAGGCTATGTGACTCTTATTTAGTCTATTTCAAGGAAAAATATCACCCACATCCAGTTGGATGCACAACATTCCCAAAATTGCCATTTAATTCACATTGCTATAATTCATTCCAGTTTTCATGACTTAAATTCAAAAACTTAGATCTCCGAGTGTACATGTCCAAATGACATCAATGACCTATCAAATTAAATCTTGATGTGTCTACTTTTATTCTGAAAAATTTCACATTCATTAGACATCATTTGGCTATCCAAAACCACAATAAAAACAAGGTACCTTGCAGGAACCCTATTATGGCAGAAAATATGGTTTTACACTTTGAATGCCAATGATTCAAAATTCACAACATAGGGCTATTCCTGTAAGACCCCGCATTATATAACACTTATTATTAGTATTAATTAGAGTAGCAATTGCACAGTTCGGTGGGCGTACAGAAACAACAAGAAAATACTGAAAATAAGTACTCGATTACATAAATTCCCCATAGGGATTGTACATATACTTACAAATGATGCAGCCGCACAGGGCTACTAGGGTGTTAAAACCTATTCCAGTGGGACACCGACACCTTCCTGTCTTCGTTCCATCACTGTATTCCTCTCTTACGGTTCACTTTTCTGTTCTTATCACACCTCCTATTTTCACCTATCTAAATTGTTGGTAGGGGAGGGTGAGATTTGAGAGAATCTCAGTAGGAAATAATTGCCATAATGCATGCATAATAAATGTTATGTGTATGACGCGTAAGCTTTAACTAGATGTATTCCCCATAATGACATTTATGTATGCTCAATGCTTCATGCAATATAACTATGGCCATAGTATAAACATAAACGGAGCTTCATTATTAAAATATGCTCTACATAGTCAAGTAAAGAAATCACATACATCACCACACAAGTAGAAATATCAAATATATACAAATAAGGTAAGTCCCCTACCTCTTATCTTGAGTCCTCCTCTTGTACCTTTACTCGAACCATTGAAGATGCCCATTCCTTGTCACTTCATGACCTTAGATACCCAATCACATCATTAGAGACATAATAAAGAGTCATTGGAAGTGTATATTAATGTCCAAGAAGTTAGGGAGGCTAAACAAGTTTATATTGGAAGTGTATATTAACGACTAGCAATCCTCTAGCTGAGGCCAAGAAATCCTTTGTTTCTTGGCTCAACTTCCAAAAATCATAACTTAATCTAGAAAAATGAAAATAGAGTGGTTCTAAGTTCTATGAGAATCTCTTTAAGTCTACTTTAAGGAAAAAATATCACAAAGCATCAAATACAACCACATATTTCCAAGAAATACATCAAACTCAGACTATTCAAGAATTGATTCCAGATTCATGGTCAAACTTAAAAAAATCATAACTTTCAATCTACTAGTCCAAATGGCTTATATTACCTATCAAATTAAAACCCAGGATGTCTACTTTAATATTGTGAAATTTCATAGCATTTGGACCAAGTTTGATGGATCAAAAAGACATTGCAAGTTATCTGCCTCTCAAAAGAAAAAACTCAAGCAGATTTGAACACATCTTTTAAAATCATTATAAATCATCATAAAACCTCTTTGAACCCCATAATCATCATCATATGAACATAAAACCTTAAAAGGCTCCCTTTGGCCGAATTGAGGGTTTGAATTTCTAAAGAAACACTCAACAAAATTATAGAATATTTGGTTCAAATCGAAGCATACACTCACCGAAACTCTAATATGTGATATGTTCTTGATTCCAGCAGCACCTCTGAGTAGATGGAATTGAACACCTCTTATTGAAATCCAAAACCATAGAAATGTTGCTCTACATGAGAGGAACAATGTTAGAGAAGACTCTGAAAGTTGAAAATGCCGAATCGGGGGTGAAATCGACTCCGGAACTCAGGAATTTCCAGTATTCACTCTTTCTCTTTTCTTCTCTCTTCTTTCTATTTTTTTATTTTTTTTCTCATTTATCCCTCTATTTTAGGGAAGTTGGATGAAATTTAGAGTAGAAAGGGAGTGTTGGATAATTATCTCATTTAAACAAAATACTTAGCCCACAATGAGCTAAGTGTCAAAAGCTTATGGTTCCTTCAAAAAGTTAATAACTAATTAGTTACTATAATTGGTTTGGCTAACCATTTTAGTCTCCCTACTTTAGCCAATATTTATCCTAATTAAAGGAAAAAATAAATGGTTGCTTGCTTTATTGGTCAAATGATCATTTTACCCTTACATTTATTTCCATTTTTGCATTTGTTGGAAAACTGGGCAGAATTTTCATCAAATTTTGAAAATTCATAACTATTTGTACAAATGTCTAATTGGTGTGGTTTTAAAGGCTATGTGACCTTTATTAAGTCTATTTTCAAAGAAAAATATAGCCTTTAGCCAACTGAAAGCTCACAATTTCAAGAATTATTGTTTTAAGACGCTATCATAGAAACTTGCCAGTTTCACTGGACCAACTTCAAAAATTCATAACTCTGTGTACAGCTCCAAATGACTTGTATGACCGTAATTAAAGCTTGATAAGTCTACTTTTATTCTAGAAAATATTATAGGCATTGGATATCATTTGCAAATTTAAAAATATACTGTAAGCCCCTTCCGTAATTATATCCGGATTACACAATTAAAGTGAAATAGAGACCAATAACAACCAAATAACATTTATAAACCCATCTACCAGATGGGGTTTTCACAAATACCTTTCGCAATCACTTATAACCTGGTCTCACATTCACATTCCGAATACAATTACTACACGAAGATAAATCACATTCAATATATCAGAGTACACAATGTAATAATTCCGGCAATTCCGGATTCCATTTATTAACTTAAGCTTTATAGGGCACATTCGCCCATTACAAGCCCTCATATGGGGATTACACAAATCCATCTCAAATACATAGCAAATCCTCATCCACATAATTATATACACATCCAAATCTATATACTCCCAACTATGATAACCAACTATCAAAATGACAACCCAAAGGAGTCCTCATCGCCCTTGGCTGCATGCTCCATCCTCGATCCACTACCTTGTCTAAAATGTTGGTAGGGGAGGGTGAGATTCAAGAGAATCTTAGTAGGAAACAAATACCAAAATGCATGTATGATAAGTGCATAATGTATGACATGCTTGCAATACATATCACATGTCCATACCATGACACATCTGCATGCTTAATGTTTCAACAACACACTCATGGCCATAGCATAAATAGAAACAGAGCTTCAAACATCATATATGTTCCACATAATCAAGCAAAACAATAACATGCATCAACACATTAACATGATATCATATACAGGCAAAAGAGGTAAGTTCCCTACACTCTTTCCACGTATGCTCCAGCTTCGCTTACTCGCGATCAGAATGAATACTGAACCACAATTAGGGCGAATATCAACCCTATAACCAAAGCAAGGACATAGGGTTAATCCCTTTCTCAATTCCTCAACATACAAACACTTAATGTTGGTTATCATTTAACACCTTTAGGTGGCTAATCAAAGCCTAAACATACGCCTAAAGGCTTGGGAAACATTTGACCAAAGATCACCTTTTAAAAGTCCAAAATGCTGATTTTTAGGGGTTGGCCATGGCCCAAAAATCCACTGGCCGTGGCCAAAAACTACCCAGAAACATTTGGGCCGTGGCCCAGAATCCGCTGGCCGCGGCCAAGAAAATTTTGTTTCTTGGCTGAACTTCCAAATATCATAACTAATTCCACAAAAATAGAAATGAAGTGATCCCAAAGCCAAATGAAATTTATTCAAGTCCTTTACACAGAAAAAATATTGGCCAATACTGGAAATCACCACATAAATACAGAATTCCCCAAAACTCAAGACTGTCCTAAAACAGTGTTCATTTTCGACCTCAAACTTTGGACAGCCATAACTCACAGAAGACAAAACGAAATGGCACAAATTATGTGTCCATTTTGAAGCTTGGGATGTGAACCTTAAGACTGGAAAGTTTCATAATTTTCTGACTTGATTTACCCAGTCAAAACGTCCACACAACAGACTGCTCAGACAGAATTCACAATGGACAGAATTTTCAGTTTTGCAACCAAGGTGTCCAATCCAATTCAAATCAATTCCAATGATTAAATACCACAACATGACACCATTTTCAACAAAAATAACCACCCAATTCCACCATTCACATTCCACACGAAAATACCATAAAATCAGGGCAAAATTCACAATTCACCATACTTAACCAAAAGTCACAAAACTTAGATCAAAAGGCTTCAAATACTCACCTCTTTCTCTTTCCCAAACAAATTCCTTGATTCTTCATCTTTCCACTTTTCCTCAAGCCATCAAACACCTCCTTTCAAAAATCTAAAACCATAGAGATGAAGCTCTCATCACTATGAACAACTTTATAGAAGGTGATTAGAGCATTAGAGGACATTAAGCCAACCAAAAACTCACATTTGCATTTCTCTTTCTTCCCTTGCCTTGGACGACCATGGGAGCATAAGAGAGAGAAAAGATGAATTGATGAAGAAGGAGGGTCAGTTTTTGGGAGCCAAAACCGACCAAAAAGAAGGAGAGGAGAGAGGAATGAGGGTTGAAACATTGACCCAAGATCAAGGGTCCATATTGAGCCACATGTCACTCTCTTGTTCCATCTTCCATTAATTCACATAAATACACACATAAACTTAATTCCACTCTTTGATCTATTGCACAAATCAATCCTAACCATTGATCTTGAAGTTACCAATGAGTTTCCTCTTCAGTAACCGATCCATTGGTCGGTAACTTTACCGGTTTGCCCCTGATTATGGTAATTCCTCTTGAATCACCATCAAATACATTTTCTCATTCATTTTCTCTCACAATGTGCCCTCCCCTCTATTTTAAGTCAATTTAGAGGTTAATCCATAATTGAACTTAAATACAGGGTTTCGGCGCTCTCACAACACATACAAATCACATTCGAAACTCAAATCACATTGGATTCTCAAAAAGGGGTCATTTATCACTAACCACTTCCACTTTTAGAGTCATTATCTCTTAATCACAATTTAGGATCCTGTAAAACCAGGGCTTAGCAGTCCACTTATCTCAGGCTTATTCTCTAGCCTCAAGTCTTAAAATTCGGGGTATTACATACACTGGGAGCAAATCCTCATTTATGAGACTCCTGCTAAACCGGGTCTTAATAGTCTACTTGATTCAGGATTAGTCTCAAGCCTCTAATCCCAAAATTCTGGATATTACGATTCCCACACAATTTTTCATGTAGAACACAATGGTAACATCACAATGAACAAATTTTCACTCTTTCCCCACATTCTGTTTTGGCAGAAAATCAACAACAATTCCAGAAATTACCAAACTCCTAATTTAAACATCAAACTTGTGTCATAGGCTTCTAATAATCATAAAACACTAAAAACACAACCAAATCTCCATGACTTCTCCAAACCCTTGTTTGGCAGAAATCAAGGTGTAACACTTTATGTCCAATAGACCCAAATGAGTGTAAAAGAGTAGTGAAATCTATAATGGAACCAAAGTTTAGTCCCAGATTAAAACTTACTTTGAAAACACATTCACAACTTTCGAACCTATCTCAAGAGATGAACTTGAGATTGGTAGGGAATTTGCAGAGTAATAAAAGTTTTCAAAATAGTTCAATAAACATTCACTATCTTACTAAGTCCTATGGGTACTTGAATCCATTTTATCAGAGTTTGCTAGCGTATCTCTGCTTACGTCTCATAATATGTTCATTAGTTAATGTTTCTTCATCTTATAAAAGCGTTGTCAATAAATATAGTTATTGTTCTCTTATTAAGGTACCGATACTACTGGTTCTACTACTATACTATTGTTAGGTTTACAAAGTTATGTACACCATATATGGTCCCAAAAATATCCAAAATACTCAAAACAGACAACTAACAACAAATTAAAGTCCTTCGGCTTCATCCTCTAGCTATCCGTATTTACCTTCTTGCCCTATAAACCACTAACTTGTGCTGTAGATTTATTTAGAAAAAGAGTAAGTTTCAAAAAAATCTCAGTAGTAACAGATAACAATCATACATATATTGTAATACCCCGAATTTTGAGACTTGAGCTTAGAGAATAGGCCTGAGATTAGTGGATTGCTAAGCCCCGGTTTAGCAAGATCCCAAATTGTGATTAGGGTTTAATGACTACAAAAGTGGACGTGGTTAGTGATTAATGAACCCTTTTAGAGAATATAAAGTGGATTGTAGTCGCTTGTGTTATGAGCAACGCCAAAACCCTGTATTTGAGTTCAATTGTGGATTAACATCCAAATTGACTTACAATAGAGGGAGGAATTGAATGGGATATTGT
The DNA here is from genome assembly GCA_963855925.1 of Inga laurina. NCBI lineage: Eukaryota > Viridiplantae > Streptophyta > Magnoliopsida > Fabales > Fabaceae > Inga > Inga laurina. The sequence goes on along the minus strand of OY979713.1, from coordinate 46,802,633 downwards.
GATGGAAATGGTGTCATGTTGTGGTATTTAATCATTGGAATTGATTTAAATTGGATTGGACACATTGGTTGCAAAAAATTGGAAATGCTGTCCAGTGTGAATTCTGTCTGGGCAGTCTTCTCGTGTGGACATTGTTACTAGGAAAATGATTTCAGAAAAATTATGAAACTTTCCAGTCTTAAAGTTCACATCCCAAGCTTTAAAATGGACATATAATTGGTGCCATTTCATGTTGGGAACGGGGAGATAGGATTGTCCAACGTTTGAGGTCGAAAATGGACTCTGTTTTGGGGCAGTGATGAAATTTGTGTACTTCTGGATTTTTGTCGTGATTTCTAGTATTGGTAAATATTTTTCCTATAAAGAGGACTTAAATAGCTTTCATTTGGCTTTGGAATCACCTCAGTTCGATTTTTTTATAATTAGTTATGATTTTTCAAAGTTTGGGCAGAAAAACTGTCACAAAATCCGAAAATAGGAATTATGACATCAGCATAATAAAACATGACATCATCCTAATATTAAAGCACCTTTTCTTCATCTTCCTTCCTCCAAACCGACGCCATTCTGCAACAGAAATAAAGAAAAAGAGTTGAGAGGGTTTTGGGAGAAAAAGAGAAGAGAACTCGCAAGGTAAGTCGATTTCTCCGGCGATTTAGCTCCTAACGCGTATAACTCTACTCTTAAGCTTCTCTTCTATGTTCTTGAAGGTTGTTGAAGCTCAGATCTTGGTTAGGAAAGTTAGGGTTTTTCAGCCATATTGGGGAAAAGCTAGAAGGAGCTTGAGGTAACTTCCAAACTGTTGTATATTGACTATTCTAGCTGCTGTGGGCAATTTAATCGGTGAAATTTCGCCGGATTGCCGTTGGTTTTAATTTATGGAAATGGGTTGTAGGGGCTGTTATGCTGCCCAAATTGATACTAAATGGTAGTTTTAACCTAATGGAATAGTCAATAAAGTGGTTAGGAGTGGAAAGAAACACGTTTACGGAGCCGAAACCGAAAAACCCCAATTTTCCCCTTAAAACCCATATATTTTGGCCAGCATTGTAAATGGGTCTTAGAGTTGGATTTTCAATGATTTGATGATTCCATTGGATTCAGTGGGAGAAAATAGGTGGGGTTACAGTTGGGCACTTTTTCGGAAAAGGCCGAGAAAGCATAATTACAGAAACGCCCCTAAAACCCTAAAAGTAGGGCTGCCAAGGGCAATTTCGTAATTTGACATTGAATTTGATAATTCCGAGTACAGAAATGGATTCCTTGGACAAAAATATGTTAAAATAGCCCATGTCAAAATTTCAAGAAAAGTGCAGCCGGACCGGGTACGGCGGGGTCGGGCCGGGTCCCCGGGGGTATTTTAGTAAATTTTCAATATAGCCTCATATAACCCCCAGAAACACTATGGAAGTGTCTAAATGGTACATTTGACATTGTAGGATCGAATGTGAAGCCCCGAGTTGCTGGCACGCAAATCGAGGAGAAAAGACTGGAGGTAGGGGACTTACCTTACTTGCATGTATTTGATATCTTTGCTTGTGTAGTGATGTATGTGATTGCTTTACTTGATTGTGTAGAGCATATTTGAATAAATGAAGCTCTGTTTCTGTTTTACTGTGGCCATAGTTTTGTTACATGAAATATTGAGCATACAGAAATATCATTATGGGGCATGCATCTAGATAAAGCTAACATGTCATACACATAGCATCTATCATGCATGCATTATGGTATCTATTTCCTACTGAGATTCTCTCGAATCTCACCCTCCCATACCAACAATTTAGACAGGGCAAGTGGCTTGTGGAGGGAGCGGCTAGGACTCCTTCGAGATGAGATTGTGTAATCCCCATTTGAAGAATTGTAATGGGCAATTGTGCCCTATGTATCTTTAGCGAAGGTATATACCCGGGATTGCCGGGATGATTATATTGTGCACTCTGATATTTATATGAATGTGATTTATCTTCGCGTAGTAATTGTATTCAAAATGTGAATATGAGATCAAGTTAACTAGATTTCAAAAAGTATTCGTGAAAACCCCATCATGTGATGGGTTAGTAAATGTTATTTGATTATTATTGGTCTCTATTTCATTTTAATCGCGTATTTCGGATATAATTACGGAGGGGGTTACATATATAACATCACAAAGCATGCCACACAGTCATCATACAACAGAATCATCATCACAACAACATTCAGCAAATAACATGTAGTTCTTATAACACCATAGCGTAAGGTATATAACATGGCCCGAGCATAACCAGTGCAATAGGCCCCAGGCATCCCTATGAACCACTAACTTTTGCTGTAGATTTATTTAGAAAAAGAGTAAGTTTCAAAAAAATCTCAGTAGTAACAGATAACAATCATACATATGTAACATCACAAAGCATGCCACACAGTCATCATACAACAGAATCATCACAACAATATTCAGCAATAACATGTAGTTCTTATAACACCATAGCATAAGGTATATAACATGGCCCGAGCATAACCAGTGCAATAGGCCCCAGACATCTACTCATGTATCAAAGAACATTACGTGTTTGTTTGGAACATCGGTTGGAAAAATGGAGTTTGTCAATTTAGCTTTTGGTAACCTTATTTTTGGTAAAAGCCCAATTGTGTAATGTGATTTATGTTTAGATTAGCGATTGAAAAATTAGAGTTTGAGAATTTAGCTTTTACAAAATTGTTTGGATTGGCTTAAGCATAAGTGATTTTTGTGAGAATGGTAAGAGAGAAATTAAATTTGAAATTGAAAAAAAAATTTATAAAAGTTAAAGTTGGGAAATTTGGAAATTAAAATTAACACAATTTGATGAAATAATATTACATAACAAATTGGATCACATGTCCCGTACAATGTGGTCTCTAATTGAGTCATGCAACTGATTCATTTCAATGGAAGATCGCCTACCATAATTTGACACGGAAGGCTGTTCATCTACACTATTATTATCTACATCGATGAGATTCCCAGCTTCACCTTGGCGAAACACCACGTCTTCAATATCATTTCTCCTAATAAAATTATGTAGGACCATTGTTGCACAAACAATACGAACTTGTGTCTGATAGCTGTACTTACGCATGTTTTGTAACTATGCAAATAGATTCTTCCATACTCCAAATCAATCCTTTCTATAGTTGACCTCAAACTAGAATGATAAAAATTAAAGGTCTCGTTAGCATTTCTAAATCCGGGTTGGCGGCTAAATTCTGGCATATCATAACGCTCACACCTATAAGGACCAAGGTAACCAAGTTGTGTCGGATAGCCAGCATCAACCAAATAATATTTCCCTAATAAATGTTGAATTCAATTCAAATTGTTAGATAAATATAAGTACGGCATGGCATGAAAGTAATTGACAGGAAGGTGATTGAAATATACCTATAGGTGGATGGGGGAAGCTCATAGCTGGATTTGAAACAGCATTTCTAAACACACGAGCATCATGTACAGTACCTTCCCAACCCGCCGGCATGAACGTAAAGACATAGCCCAATCACATATAGCCATTACATTCTGCATTGGATATCCCTTTCTGCCAATATATTTTTCCCGATTGCCACCAGTGATCACACACCTAATGTGTGTTCCATCTATTGCTCCAATAGCATCTTTGAAGTATGGATAATAACGGGATCATTTTCGATCTTTGGGTGGCATACAGTGAATTCAAGATTACTGGGTCTGATATTTTCCCAAGCTAGATTGATACAAGCATCTAATACCTTGTGCAAAAGCCTACTGACCGTTTCCCCTGAATGTTGAAAGAGTTCATGTACCACCCTATTGCCTATCCCATGGCCAACGGTAAGCAAAAACATGGCAACTATTTCTTCGATCCCAACGTTCACTGAATTCTGTAAGCCATGTTCAACCAATTTATGACACAAGCTGTAAAAGACATGTCTTTTCACTCTAAACATGTCATGACAGCGTGAATCATGGGTTGCTAATACCTCTTGCACCCATAAACGACTAGTGCGTGCACTTGTTTTGTGGGGTTCTTTGCACATGAAAGGCACCCAATATTGATAGATCAACGCGGTCATTCGTTCATACTCATCACATTCCCCGTTTATAAGAGATATAAGTCTAGACTGGTCATCTTCCTCCACCATATCAGGCAAGTGTTGATTGTTCGAATTTGTCATTGATCATGGACCCTGTGAGTGTGATTAAAAATTCAATTATGAGTAATGTAAGAAATAAAATATCAAATAAGGATTGAAAGGCATATAGTAAATAGATTCAATTGTTAATGGCATAAAATAGCTTTCACAAAGCATATTGTCATGAAGTCACATAGTGTCATGAAGTCACAAACGTAATAAAACATAGTTTAGGTACATCTAGGAGTCATAAATCTTAAAGCACAACCACGAAACCATGAAATCTATGTTTTTTTTAGTGAGTGACACAAACATTTCCTAGTTTGTCTTATCCTGGACTAGGTTGATACAGTGGTGATGAAAGTCCTCATCACATATGACTTCGTCAATGTTAAGCAGCTGGTTCAAAGCAGCATCAACACTAACTTCTTTAATAGCATCTAATGTTGCCACTCTGTCCTTGGATGCATTTGCCATAACACTAACTGCATCCATGATCTATCTTGAAGCTGGCCCTTTCTGCTTCTTTCTTTGCCCATACCATTCACCCATCTTTCTTTTACCCCGACTTCCTGACGTAGTTCCACCAGTTGAAGGAGTGCTTGTTGTTAGGCTAATGCTAGCAAACTCATCAGTCACTCCGGTACTAGGCACGGGGTTAGTACCGAACATATCATCTTCGCTATCCCTTGACTCTTCTTCTTCATGTATTATTGGCCTGTACACATCTTCATTCTTAGCATCTTCTATCTGTGTCTGTGGATTTGCAAAAGGCGGTTCAAAAACATCCTCGCCGGTTGCCATAGCATCCTTGAATATAATCCTTTGTTCGCTTTCAAACTTGAGGCTTATGTGTCTAAACTTTCAGTATGCTGAATTCTCCTACAACCACACAAGTAACAAAAAACTTTCTAATTAAACAAAATGATATTCTCGAGCGAAAAACAATTAATTGTATAAGTTGCTAATTTTTTTTACCTATATTTTCCACTGTCACCATTCTTTTGATGTGAGGACTTTACTTGTCGGATATCTACTCACACCAGTTTCTTTGATTAAGGAATCCCAAGTTTTGAAATCTTTCCTAAGGATATCAAACCTATTCTTCAATTGTGCCCTTGTATATTCTTTCCCAGTCTTCTCATTAAATGTAGCGATGATACCCTTCCATCCATCCTTTATAAAATGCAACCCTTGGTGTTCTTTTTTGTAAATTTACTCTGCACAGGCGTACACAAAAGTTTTCGTTGTCGCATCATCCCAAACAGCTTTATCCAAATTGCTATGCCACTATTTCAACAATACTTGCACCTCAAACAAACATAATTTAAAACAACCATTCCAGAAACGTACAAATTGTTCATTACACACACAAAAGACTAAATACATGTTTTTATTAATATGAATTAATATGAAGGCTAAAACACAACATCATTAAATAAGAATTATTAATACAAATTGATCACAACATCATTCCAAAAACGTACAAACTAATCATCACACACACACAAGACTAAATGCATGTTTCTATTAATATGAATTAATATGAAAGCTAAAACACAACATCATTGAATAAGAATTATTAATACAAATTGATAAGTATGATTTTATTACTTCTTTCAACTACAGGAGCAAATAATAATCAATACCATGACACTCCATCCTCCAACACATATATGTGCACACCATTCAACAAGTTTCGTAGGATGGAAGATGCAAGGTTTCAGAAACGATATATTGAGGTAACTCCTAAGTCAATTAAAATGATTAGATGAGATGGTGTTTCTTGATAAAAACTCTCTTTTAACAGTTCCCCCCTTAATCTATATTGCTATAGTCAAATCTAACTAGTCTTACAGTTATATAACAAAAAAGAAAAGAAAAACATGGAGTAAATTGAAAGTCAAGAATAAATGTGGTTTCTTCCTTGAACTACAATTGATAGGCACCTTTTTCAACTTCAATTTTACACGGTCTTTTTCAAAAAATGGAAAAGGGATATAACTAGCTCTCGAGTCTCCACCACCATCTACGTTTAAGCTGATATACTATTTTTAAAACTTAATGATCTGTCTATGGTTGGGTATTGAGGTTACACTCAAGCGCACATGACCTCCATCACTACAATCATAATTCATAAACAAAATAAATAAAGAGAAAGGGGAAAAATTTCTGTTACAAAACAAAATCCCATTATTCATAAACATAACAGAGACAGAGTACATGCCGACAGAGAATAGTGAAAAAATGCAACATAGCCTACAACATTTTACTCAATACTTCAAGAAATTTATAGATTTGGGATTCATAGAACACTGGAATGCCGATACCGATGGCAACACTCACAAGGCTGACACTTACGGCCACTACCTGAAAAGTGAAAACATAATCGAATGAGAATTCATACAAAATTAAGAAGTAGAAGGTATGAAAAGGAATAAAGAAGAAGACGAAATGTGTTTTGATCGAATTCGATAGCTCTAATACATGGGAACGAAGTGGGTTTGTGCTAAATTGGGAAGGACTTGGAGAGGGAAGTGGATTTGAGAAGGCAATAAAGGAAAGAAGAATCGAAGCGAGGCAAGGAAGGAGCTAACGTCATTTTTCCAGTTCGCTATCTTCAATATGTTTCTTAGTTAGTCCTTCAAAATGATTTGGAATTTGGATAGCACTCAGCCAGAAACATTCAAGCCATACACAGTACCAGTCACCATATAATATGATCTAATAATGGCTTAAAGAAAGAGAAACTAAGATAGAAGAACCAAAGGCTGAACACACACGTAACAAAGACAGTACATGCCAACAGAGAACAGCTCAAAAACACAACAGAGCCTATAACAGCCATTACTCTAGCAGATCGTAGCAAACAAGAATCACCAATGTAACTCCATGTACTTCCATAAATGTTAGTTAAGAGGCCTTACAACAATGAAGAACGCACTGGAGCAGATCAATGGGAGAAGAAGAAACTTGGATAGCCAACGGCGTGTCGACAGGAAGAGACTAGATGATGATGGGTTAGATCAACAGACAGCAGATCTACTCTTCATGGAGCAAAATCACATATTTGCCACTGTCAGCTCAGAAGCTCCCCACCGGACTCCACAACATGCCGTCCTACATCAATATTGGCGACTCAGAACTCAAGCTACTGAAAGGAAGAGCGACAGGCCCAACCACCACTGACCACTGCTCACGACAGCACCCAAGAAATGCACCTTGAGCGACGGTGAAGGTCCAGCTAAACAACGACCTTCGGCCGGTAAGAGAGGGAAGATCGTGAAGAGGAAGGGCCGACTAGTCTGTTGAAGAGATTCTGTGTATGAGAGCCGATTTCAAAGGAATAGAGAAGAGATGAGAGAGAAAAAACAAGGACAGATACATTGAATGCAAACTAATGGTTATAAATTCTAAACACTCTATAATAAAAACCTCCCTCAGTGAGCTTTGAATAAAAGCTATTTTAATGTCCAAAAGCTATTTTCACAATTGAGCCCACCAAACACTGAAATGTTTTTTCCCAGTAGCTTATTGGCATTTGGGTTAATCACTGAGCTTTTGGGGCCCAAACGCCCCCACCAAACATAGCCTACATTGGCTTGAGTGTCCACCCGTGCAATAGGCCCTGGGTGGCCCCCCCCCCCCCCCCCGCATAATCAAAATGTGTCAGACAATTTATGATGAATCCACAAAACATGCATGTATCCTATAAATATAGTCGCTTCCCTTGAGCAATTCCAACTGTTCCTAGAGCTCGGTCAGGTCTTAGATTCTGAACAGTGGTTAGGTCCTATAATTAGAATTCGGACGACAAATTATTATTTGGTCCAGGTCTCTTACAATTCAAGCGCTTATGTTGGTTGTCATTAAAATTTGACTACTAAATCAAAAGTAAAGCAAAGTAGCCCAACTCCCCCATGTTTGTTAACTTCACACTTAAGGTTCTACTTAATTACCTAGTGCCATTACATTTTTCATTTTCACCTTATTCTAAATTCTGCCAACATTTCTATCAACTTTAAAAATTCACCATTAGTTCTAGGGAACTCCAAATTGGTTGGTTCCAAATTCTATGTAAAGCTCTTTTAGTTTACTTTCACACAAAAATACTCAATTCTAGCCATTACAGCCACAAAGTTCCCAAAATTATGCCAACACCAATTTGTTCCATATTCCATTCTAGAAATATGACCTAACTTCGAAAAATCATATCTAATTGTACAGATGTCCAATTGTGATGATTCTAAAGGCTACGTGATCCCTAATAAATTTAGTTTTAGGGAAAAATATACCTATTACACTTTTGGACGCGTTTCAATAGATATTTCACTTAATTGACCACTACCCCTAGAATTCACCAATTTTCAAGACCAAACTTTACAAATGTATAACTTCCAGTACACACATCCAAATGACATGAATTATATATCAATTTAAAGCTTGACATGTCTGCTATCATACTAGAAAGTTTCACAATTTTTGGACATCATTTAGTTATTTAAAAATGTCACACAAACAAACTGCCCTACACAGGATACACAGTAGCAATATTTTAAGTTTTGCTATATGTGGTTCCAATGGTCCAGAATTACAACCAGAGTTATTCCCCACACATTTTTGCATTATACACATAATGGTAATGTCAAAATCATCAAAATCACAAAGCTCTAGTATAATATCCTAAATTTTGGGATTTAAGGCTTGAGAATAAGACTAAACTAAGTGGACTACTAAGCCTCGGTTTAATAGGTGTCCCAAATCTATTTTCTAATGTTTCTTATATCTTTGAGGCATCAAAGAAATAAAATGGTGAATTTTGAAGAAAGTAATTATGCTTCCAGTGAAATTTCCTGTGAGGCAGTGAGCTTATCATGAGGTTTTGAAAGACTAAATGATGAGCAAAAATTGGTTCTACACTCACCTACATAGGTAGTATAGCCAAATTTTCAGTGTGGGATAGTTCATCTCATGAGGCTTCAGCCACCCTGTTGCATCGGACACTACTCTACTATGTTGCATTAGACACATTCCAGCCCCTGCTTACTAGCATCACTGTAAACCATGTAGGTCAACTTGGGATCAAGGATAATCAACATGGGTGTAGCTGTCAACCACTCATTTAGTTCAATGAAGCTCTTATCACATCAGTTATCCCACTTAAATGGCTAATCTTTTCAGGTAAGCTTGGTTAATGGCTGTTGCAAATTATGCCCTAAGGGCCAATCATTTTACTATGAACATTATTATTTTAATGAAATTTCTCCATTATGTTATCATATTATTTGCATATGTTAACTGTGATAATTGTATACTTAGATAATTCACAAAGAATGTCCTAAAATGTCCCTTGTCGGTCATCTATGCGGGAGCAAAGATGAAACAAGATCAGTATGACTTTGATAAGATATGGAGATACGAATCAAAGTCATACGCACTTGTAAGAGTACAAGGTATTGGACCAACCCACTATAAGAAAGCTACATGGATCAAGTCATAAGCTTTTCTCATGTATAACCACGTCACAATGCCCTTAGACCTGAGGTCATCATGGATTAAATAAATAGGTTGAATTAAAACTGTTGGACATATTTAATTTAAACTGAATTTATTTAATTAGCTCATCAAGATAATTAATAGTTAATTAATTTCAAAATTAATGATGATTAATTTTGAAATTTGAAAATAGCCCTCATAGGTTATAAACTTGATAGAGCAGATATATTGATATACACATGAGAATTGAGAGCTACAAGGAAACCCTAGGAGACATTAGAGGCACTAGCACGCAGTCTCGGTTGGAGAGCATTCGTGTGGATATCGGTAAAGGGAACGGACCTAACATGTTGGCTCCTAGAGATCATGAAAACCCTGAATCATAAAAGGTATGAATCCTTCTAAATTGGTTTAAACGCCGTTGATCGATCCTCGATTAGGATTGGTAAAATTTTAAAATTCTTCCGCTATACTTGCTGATCCTAACAGTGGTATAAGAGCCAAATCAATTGTGCATTTAAACTGAGTTTATGTTCTTATACATGTGATATATATGGGATATATATGTGTGTTCATAAGAAAACTTCTGAATATGTTAAATCGAAAAGGAATATGTTCAACATTAATGTGTGTTTTTCAGATAGTGCTGTATGTTTATGTGATTTTGTGAAATTGTTTCGATTATATGCGATATGTTTAAGTTTCAATTTCGCCACTGGCATCGCGATTTCTATTCTGGATTTGATCCGAAGTAGAATTCATCATGTAGGTTTCGAATAGGTGAAGAACATGGCGTACAGATACATTAGGGTCTCTAATCGGATTTAGGGATTCGAAACTTGGGGTAGACAATTCGGATCAGAAGCGTTCTGGGCCGGTGTTTTTTAAATTGGGCTAAACGAACTTTTTGAAAAAAATTGGATTCAAAACTTTGGGGTAGACAATCCGGATCAGAAGCAGGACCGCCGTGACCACCTCTGCGTAGCGCAATTAATCTGATCACGACATTTATTGCTTTTCATATTGTATGAATTCTTGTTGTGGTTTATTATTTATACTTGTTTGGCTATGGTGAACAACATGACTTTAGAATTTTACAAAGGGTTGTAATATTTAAATATGGCCTGTGCGCCGTGCCTTTCTCTAAATACTCTCGATGTACATTCTTTTCTCATCTCACTCCCCTCGAATGTTTAAACGAGGTTTCTCTCAATGTATTTCTTTTTTTATTTAGAGAAGTCCTCTCATTGGCTTGGGAGGATTTTAGGTTAGGTAAGCCATGTTGTGTCATGTTTAAATTATCTTTTGATAAGATCATTGCATGATTACTTTTACGTTTATATGTATTTATTTGTATGAGATACAACCACGATTGCATCCATATAAACAAAACTAATTAATTAAGCCCTCTGAATCAAATCTTAAGTCATAATTCCGTCAATTAATGAATACTTGTCAAAACCTAGATCGCTCAATTTTGGAAACCACCAAAGTGGATGCACTTGAGTTATCTTGATGAGACAAGCTTGAGTAATGGTGCTACTCATAATATTCATTATTGTTTTGACTTAGTTGAGATTAACAAAATATTTTTGAATCTCAAGGCATTAGATGGGGTTAAACATGCCGGATCATATGATGATTAAATCCCATAAAGATCTAAGAGTTACATATGATGTAATTGGTAAATAGGTTACCTACCTAAATAACTTGAATTTAAGCGTCTATGGATCTTAGCCCACTAATTATTATATTGAGGGTTATTAATTTAGTGGGAGATTACAAACTAACTTTGCATATTTTAATTGTAGAATCATGTCGACTAGTAATACTGCTATACTATCGTTGCGATCGGTCCTTGAGAAGGACATACTCAATGGGAAAAACTTTCTTGACTGGTTCAGGAACTTGAGAAATGTTCTTAAGCAGGAAAGAAAGGCTTATGTCCTAGATCAACCTATTCCTGAGGAGTCTGCAGCCAATGCTCCAAGAGCTCAGAGAGATGCTTACACAAAGCATAAGGATGACTTTGTGGATGTAGGTGGCCTAATGCTTGCCACTATAGTTCTAGAGCTCCAAAGAGATCTGGAACTCATGGAGGCTCATGAGATGATTGTATATCTCAAGGAAATGTTCCAGCAACAGGCAAGGCAAAAAAGGTATAAGACCAGAAAGGCCTTACATTCCTGCAAAATGGCTGAAGGTGCATCAGTTAGTACTCATGTGTTAAAGATGAAAGGCTATATTGATCACCTTGAGAGGCTTGGATTTCCCATGAGCCAGGAGTTAGCTATAGATTTGATCTTCAACACACTCCCAGAGAGTTATGACCAATTTGTTATGAACTACAACATGAACAACATGGCGAAATCAATTTCTGAGCTGCGTGGGATGCTCAAAACTGCTGAGCAAAGCATTAAGAAAAAGCCTAGCACAGTTTTGATGGTTCAGAAAGGAAAGGGTATGAAAAAGAAAGGGAAGGGCAAATGGAAGGGTAATGGCTCAGGTGGTAAAACCAAAGAGTCAAACAAGCCCGAAACCAAGCCTGCACCCAAAAAGGCAGAGCCTCCAAAGGAAGGAGTCTGCTACTTCTACAATGAACCCGTTCATTGGAAGAGGAATTGCAAACTCCACCCAGAAGATCTGAAAAAGAACAAGAAGGATAGCGAGGCTATGGTTTCAGGTATTTATGTTATAGACATTCATTTTTCTACTTCCTCTACATGGGTATTACATACTGCATGTGGTTCTCACATTTGTACAAATGTGTAGGGTCTAAAGGACTGTAGAAAGCTGAAGAAGGGTGAGGTGGACCTACAAGTTAGAAACAGAGCAAGAGTTGCTACTTTAGCCGTAGGCACTTATGAATTAGTTCTGCCCAGTGGGCTTTTGTTAGTTTTGAACAATTGCTATTATGTTCCTGCTTTGAGTAGTAACATTGTTTCTCTTTCTTATTTGGATAAGGAAGGTTATACTTCCATTACTAGGAATAGTAAATGTTCTATTTATCATAATGACATTTTCTATACTGATGGTGATTTGCATGTTGGTCATTATATATTAAATTTGGAACATCCTAATATTGGGAATATCTATAACGTAACTACTAAGAGGATAAAATCAAACGATTTGAATCTGACCTGCCTATGACATTGTCGTCTAAGCCACATAAATGAGAAATGCATTTCTAAACTCCATCAAGATGGATTTCTAAACTCATATGATTTTGAATCATATGATACATGCAAATCTTGCTTATTAGGAAAGATGACTAAGGCACCTTTTACTGGGCACAGTGAGAGGGCCACTGAATTATTGGGCCTTATACATACAGATGTATGTGGACTATTAAATATAGCTGCCAGAGGAGGTTATGTCTACTTCATTACATTTATGGATGACTTTAGTAGATATGGCTATATCTATCTAATGAAACATCAATCTGAATCTTTTAAAATGTTCAAAATATTCCAAAATGAAGTATAAAACCAACTTGGTAAAACAATTAAAGCACTTCGATCTGATCGAGGTGGTGAATATTTGAGCCAAGAATTCATTGACCATCTTAGGAGTTGTGGGATAATCTCACAATTAACTCCTCCAGGAACACCACAATGGAATGACATTTCTGAACGGAGGAATCAAACACTATTAGATATAGTTCGATCTATGATGAGTCAAACAGATCTTCCACAGTCCTTTTGGGGACATGCCCTAGAGACAGCTGTGTTCACACTAAATCGTGTTCCATCTAAGGCAATTGAAAAGACACTATATGAGATATGGACTAGAAAGAAAACAAGTTTATCTTTTCTCAAGATCTGGGGATGTGAGTTATATGTTAAGCAATAAGCCTCTGATAAATTAGCGCCCAGATCCATAAAGTACCTTTTCGTGGGGTATCCTAAAGAAATAAAAGGATACTATGTCTACAATCCCACCGATAACAAAGTGTTTGTTATTCGAAATGGTAAGTTTCTAGAAAAAGAGTTTGTCTCTAAAACAACCAGTGGGAGCGACGTACATCTCGAAGAAATTCGAGAGCCACAAGATAGTACAGAACCACAGATGGAAATTAGAGAAGACTCACAACAAGTTGCTGAGCCTCCTCAAGTAACACAAGGTCCACAAAAATCTGATAGGAGATGGCATCAGCCTCAGAGATATGGATTTCTAATTACTGAAGGTTGTGATGTGTTGCTCATTGAGCAAAATGAGCCCACCACCTATCGAGAAGCCACAGTAGGACCAAACTCTGAGAAATGGCTAAATGACATGAAGTCTGAAATGCAATCCATGTATGACAATCAGGTATGGACCTTAGTCGATCCACTTGAAGGTGTAAAAACCATTGGGTAGAAATGGGTTTTCAAGGAGAAAACTGACATGGATGGCAATGTAAATGTCTTCAAGGCACAACTGGTTGTAAAAGGATTTACTCAAACTCATGGTGTAGACTATGATGAAACCTTTTCCCCAGTTGTAATGGCTAAATCAATCAGAATCCTTCTTGCCATTGCAGCATATTATGACTATAAAATATAGCAGATGGATGTCAAAACAGCCTTCCTTAATGGAAAGCTGCTTGAGGATGTGTACATGACACAACCTGAAGGTTTTATGCGTCTAGAGGACTCTGGTAAAATTTGCAAGCTTCAAAGATCCAGTTCTGGATTGAAGCAAGCATCTCAGAGCTGGAATCATCATTTTGATGAAGTAGTCAAAGAGTTTAGATTCATTCAAATCATCGATTAACCTGGTGTTTACAAGAAGGTTAGTGGGAGCATAGTTGTATTTCTAGTGCTTTATGTAGATGACATCTTACTCATTGGAAATGATATTCCTACCTTGCAGAGTGTCAAGTCTTAGTTAGGAAAGTCCTTTTCAATGAAAGACTTCGGTGAAGCCACCTATATCCTAGGGATCAGGATTTATAGGGATAGATCCAAAAGACTAATAGGCCTAATTCAAAGCACATTCATAGACAAGATACTGCATAGGTTTAGTATGCAGGATTTAAAAAGGGGTTACATGCCTATGTCTCTTGGCATCCATCTTAGCAAGGATCTGTGTCCTAGTACACCTGATCAGTGAGATTGCATGAGTAAGGTTCCATATGCCTCGGCCATTGGATCCATCATGTATCCCATGTTATATACTCGACTGGATGTCTCGTTTGCCTTAAGTATGACTAATAGATACCAACATGATCCTGGTAAGGGTCATTGGACTGCCGTCAAGAATATCCTAAAGTACTTAAGAAGGACTAAGGACTTATTTTTGGTCTATGGTGGATTGGATGATGAGCTCTGCGTAACCGGTTACACAGATGCAAGTGTCCAAACTGACCAAGGAGACCTTAAATCGCAAATCTAGATATGTATTCCTCCTGAATGGTAGAGCAGTAAGCTGGAAGAGCTCCAAGCAAAGCACTATAGCAGATTCTGCAATAGAAGCTGAGTATATAGCAGCATCAGATGTAGCTAAAGAAGCCGTTTGGATCAGAAAGTTCATTACTGAACTAGGGGTGATGCCTATCATCTCAAATCCAATAGATTTGTTCTATGACAATAGTGGTGCTATTGCACAGGCTAAGGAGCCTAGGTCACATCAAAGAACCAAGCATATACTCAGGCGATTTCATCTTATTAGAGAAATCAATGATAGAGGTGATATAAAGATATGCAAAGTAACAAGAGAAGATATTGTTGCTGATCCTCTTACTAAGCCACTTGCACAGGCAAAGCATGAGCGTCATGTTAGGGCAATGGGAATTAGGCAAATTAATGATTGCACCTAGGGCAAGTGGGAAGATGTTGGAAATTGTGCCCTAAAGGCCAATCATTGTACTATGAACATTATTATTTTAATAAAATTTCTCCATTCTGTTATCATATTATTTACATGTTAACTGTGATAATTGTATCCTTGGATAATTCATAAAGATTGTCCTAAAATGTCCCTGGTCGGTCATCTATGCGGGAGCATAAATGAAACAAGATCAGTATGACTTTGATAAGATATGGAGATACGAATAAAAGTCTTAAGCACTTGTAAGAGTATAAAGTGCTGGACTGACCCACTATAAGAAAGCTACATGGATCAAGTCATAGGCTTTTCTCATGTATAACCACGTCACAATGCCCTTAGACCTAAGGTCATCATCGATTCCTACATGAGAGTTGGTAAGCTTTGAACTAGTCAAAAGTCACTTTTGACTGGGTGATGATAAAGGCTACGATCGGACTTGGTGGTTTTTCATGCAGAGGAATATGAATGATCAAGATAGAATTTGTCCCTCACATTAGTAGAGAGATATTACTGGGCCCCTCGATGAGTAAGTCTGAGAAATGTATGGACATACTATGATGAAAGGAGTTTTTGTCTCTATTAATAGGCTACTCAGAAATCGAGAAAGTAATGGTCAGGAACAAGAGGATGACATTATCCATGCCTTACCCTTGATCGAAATATCGTGTGACAAAAGGGACATGACATGGTTGTATGACAGGTTGCATCGTGATAACGATCCTCATATGAATTGGGTAGTCGTAATGTCTTGCTAGAAGCCGATTGCGACTTTTGGGTTAGTATAGTTATTGGCCCATTGCCAACTTCATATGGGCCTACAGGGTCACACAAAAGAAAGGTCCAACACGAGATAATGTTTAATTTAGGGTGGATGAATTTTATATATATATAATATAAAATTCATTAATAATATTATATAGATATATATTTTCGAAATATATATATCTTTTATATATATATATGTATATATATTATATGATATTATTATATTGTGTTAGTTTTAAATTTAATTTATTAAGATATATTAAATTTAATAACTAACATGATAGAGATATAGTATCTCAGATTTAATTTATGAAGATAAACTAAATCTAATGGCTCTTTATTTGGATTAAATAAATAGGTTAAATTAAAACTGTTGGACAGATTTAATTTAAACTGAATTTATTTAATTAGCTCATCAAGATAATTAATAGTTAATTAATTTCAAAATTAATGATGATTAATTTTGAAATTTGAAAATAGCCCTCATATGTTATAAACTTGATAGAGCAGATATATTGATATACACATGAGAATTGAGAGCCACAAGGAAACCCTAGGAGACATTAGAGGTGTAACCCCCTTCCATAATTATATCCGAAATACGCAATTAAAATGAAATAGAGACCAATAAGAAATAAAACTTATTTAAAATCCCATCTTCACGTTAGGGTTTTCACAAATAACTTTTGAAATCTAATTAACCTGGTCTCATATTCAATTTCGAATACAATTACATCACGCGGAATATCACATTTATACAAATATCAGAGTATACAACAATATCATCCCGGCAACTCCCGAGTTCTATTTATTAACTCAAAGCCTTATAGGGCATATTCGCCCCTACAAGCCCTCATATGGGGATTACACAAAGTCTTCTCAAATACACATCTCAAATACATATCCGAATACATACTCAAATATACATCCATATCATATATAATTATCCCAACATCTATGATAACCAACTACCAAACTCAAATACTCTAAGGAGTCTTTACTGTCCTTGAATGCCTGCACCATCCTCGTTCTTCCTTCCCTGTCTACAATGTTGATAGGGGAGGGTGAGATTTGAGAGAATCTCAGTAGGAAACAAATACCAAAATGCATGTATGATAAGTGTATAATGCATGACATGCTTGCAATACAATCACATGTCCATACCATGACACATCTTCATGCTCAATGTTTCAACAGCATACTGATGGCCATAGCATAAGTAGAAACAGAGCTTCAAACATCATATATGTTCCATATAATCAAGCAAAGCAATAAGAGGACATAGGGTTAATCCCTTTCTACGTATGCTCTAACTCCGCTTACTCGCAATCAGGGCGAACACCAAACCCTATAACCAAACAAGGACATAGGGTTAATCCCTTTTCTAATTCTTTAACTCTCAAACACTTAATGTTTGTTATCATTTAACACCTTTAGGTGGCTAATCAAAGCCTAAACATATGCCTAAAGGCTTGGGAAACATTTGACCAAATATCATCTTTTAAAAGTCTAAAATGCTGATTTTTGGGGGTTGGCCACGGCCCACAAATCCACTGGCTGCGGCCAAAAACTGCTCAGAATCATTTGGGCCGCGCCCAGAATCCGCTGGCCGCGGCCAAGAAAATCCAGTTTCTTGGTTGAACTTCCAAAACTCATAACTAATTCCACAAACATCCAAATGAGGTGATCCCAAAGCCAAATGAAAGCTATTCAAGTCCTCTACACAGGAAAAATATTGGCCAATACTGGAAATCACCACATAAATACAGAATTCCCCAAAACTCAAGACTGTCTCAAAACAGTGTTCATTTTCGACCTCAAATTTTGGACAGCTATAACTTATAGAAGACAAAATGAAATGGCACAAATTATGTGTTCATTTTGAAGCTTGAGATGTGAATTTAAGACTGGAAAGTTTCATAATTTTCTGACACCATTTGCCCAGTCAAAACATCCACACAACCAGACTGCTCAGACAGAATTCACACTGGACAGAATTTCTAGTTTTGCACAATTGGCTTCCAATGGTCCAATTTTCACATCAAACACCATTCCCACACAAATTTACACAAGGAATCCATTGGAAACACCAAATCAACCAAATTCACATTACATTGACATATTTTACCAATACTCATAACATGTCATCACAAAACTACAACACAAATCACAACATTATACTCTTTTCTTTCCAAGTTTTCAAACCAATTCCAATGACCAAATACCACAATATGGCACCATTTTCAACATAAAACACAACCCAATTCATCCAATCCAAAATCACAAGAAAATTAGGGCAAAATTCGAAATTCACTAAACTCATCCATAATTCACAAAACTTAGATCAAAAGGCTCCAAATACTCACCTCTTCCTCTTTCCCAAACTAATTCCTTGATTCTTCATCTTTCCAAATTTCCTCAAGCAATCAAACACTTCTAATCAAGAATCTAAAACCATAGAGTTGAAGCCCTCATCACTATGAACAACTTTATAGAAGATGATTAGAGCTAAAGAGGACACTAAGCTAACCAAAAAACTCACCTTTTGATTTCTCTTTCATCCCCCCAAGCTTGTGTCCATGGAGAATAGAGAGAGAGAATGATGAGATGATGAAGAAGGAGGGTCAATTTTTGGCCAATAAAAGCCTCATTAGCCTGACCAAAAAGGAAGAGAGGAGAGAGGATGAGTGTTGACAAATTGACCAAGATCCAAAGGTCCAAAACTTGCCAAGTGTTAACATCTTGCTCTCCTTCCATGAGCTCACATAAGCTCACACACATGTGATTTCACCCCTTGATCTCTTGCACAAATCAATCCTAACCATTGATCTTGAAGTTACCAATGAGTTTCCTCTTCGGTAACTGACCAATTGGTCGATAACTTTACCGTTTTGCCCCTGATCATGGCAATTCCTCTTGAATCACCATCAAATACATTTTCTCATTCATTTTCTTTCACAATGTGCCCTCCCCTCTATTTTAAGTCAATTTAGAGGTTAATCCATAATTGAACTTAAATACAGGGTTTCAGTGCTGCTCACAACACATACGATTCACATTCGAAACTCAAATCACATTTGGATTCTCCAAAAGGGTTCATTTATCACTAACCACTTCCACTTTTGAAGTCATTATCTCTTAATCACAATTTAGGATCCTGCTAAACCAGGGCTTAGCAGTCCACTAATCTCAGGCTTATTCTCTAGTCTCAAGTCTCAGAATTCGGGGTATTACAAGAGGCACTAGCACGCAGTCTCGGTTGGAGAGCATTCGTGTGGATACCGGTAGAGGGAGCAGACCTAACATGTTGGCTCCTAAAGATCGTGAAAACCCTAAATCATAAAAGGTATGAATCCTTCCAACTTGGTTTAAATGTCGTTGATAGATCCTCAATTAGGATTGGTAAAATTTTAAAATTCTTCTGCTGTGCCTGCCGATCCTAAGAATGGCAAGGCAATCGAGAGAAATTTTGAATAAATCACCTGTAATAGCCATCAAAACTCAGAAAATTGCATATCTTAGCAATAAGTTTTGGCCTCTTATAGTCTAGTACTGCTTCAACCTTACTAGGGACAATTCACTACAAAGTGGCCTAGCTGATTTTCTGACTCATAGAGACATTGCAAAGTCGTCTCATATGTGACTCACCACACTGAGGGCTTGTTTGAGACGTCAAGGGTTTCTAGTTGTTATGGTTCCCAGACCAAAAGGGCTTTTTGTTATTCCCTTTCTGTGAGAACCCTTGTCCCTTATGCTTATGCGAGGTATCACCTTTGTAACCCCCTACCGTAATTATATCCGAAATATCTAATTAAAGTGAAATAGAGACCAATAATAATGAAAGCTTAATTTCAAACCCATATACCAGACGGGGTTTTCACAAATACATTTTGAAATCTAAATAACCTAGTCTCATATTCACCTTTTGAATACAATTACTTCACAAAGATAAATCACATTCATATAAATACCAGAGTGTGCAATATAACATTCCTGGTAATCCCGGGTTCCATACATTAACTCAAGCTTTGTAGGCACAAGTGCCCAATACAAATTCCCAAACGGGGATTACATAAAGTCGTTTCCAAATACCAAATTAGATACTCATCCACATAAAAATATCTAGATCCAAATACAAAATTCTCCTAACAATAATAACCAACACCTAGAATGACAACTCGAAAGAGTCCTCGTTGCCCTTGGTGCCTGCTCCATCCTCGATCCATTACCCTGTCTGTAAGGTTAGGAGGGGAGGGTGAGTCTCAGTAGGAAACAACACCAATATGCATGTACGATAAATGTTTAATGCATGACATGCTTGCATCACATAACTCATACTAACACAATGACAAATTTGTAAGCTCAATGCTTCAAACAACATACTGATGGCCATAGCATAAATTGAAACATAGCTTCAAATTACACATAATCATGTAAAGCAAAGACATGAATCAATACACTAACAGAAATATCAAATACATTCAGGAGAGATATGTTCCCTACCCTGGTTCTTCCACGTAAGCTCCAGCTCCGGCTGCTCACGTTTAGGGTAAACACCAAACCTTATAACCAAGACAAGGACATAGGGTTAATCCCTTTTCCAATTCCTTAACCTTTAAACACTTAAGTTGGTTATTATCAAGACCTTTAGGTGGCTGCTCAAAGCCAAAACTCAAGCTTAAAGGGTTGGGAGAAACTTGACCAAAGATCTCTTTTAAAACCTCAAAACCCTATTTTTGGCTTCATTACTCAAGTGATGGATGATTCGTACCTGAGTGAGGACGGCTCACTCATGCGAGTACTTGACCAAAAGCACAACCAGAGACAGAAAATACCCACAGCACTCAAGCATCCAACATAGCACTCGAGTGATGGCCTCACACTCACCCGAGTTCCAACGTGTGAAGCTCAAGAAGTGACCATCTGAGAGCAACAGAAAACCTAGAGCCAGAAGTGCACTCGAGCACTAGCTCTGGCACTCGAGTGAAGCCACAACACTTGTAAGTGCTAGCTTACTCTCTTGACAAATAAACTGCGAGTGCTAGCTCATAGTGCAGAAGCACATGATCACTCGAGTGAGGCTTTATCAGAAACCAGAATGCAGTAGATATCAGAATTTTCCCTAACTTAACCAATATGTTTCCAATGGTCCTAAACTTCTAACACAAGACTATGCCCACACAATTTCACACGAGGAACCCATTGAAAACCTCAAAACATCCAAAATCACACCACAAAGACATTTTCCCTTTTTTGGTCACACTCTTCACACATATTACCCAATTCCACCACTTTTATTTCCAATTGTCCAAACCAATCCTAATGGCATTAAATCACACTATGACACCATTTTAACCACAAAACTAATTCAAATAATTCATTTCATAATTATACCAAAATCAGGGAAAATACCATAATTCACATAACTTAACCAAATATTACAAAACTTATATCAAAAAGGTATAAATACTCACCTCTTCTTCTTTCCCAAGCTTGCTCTTTGATTTTTCATCTTTCAAATTCCTCAAGCTCTCAAACCACCTTCTTTCACAAATCTAAAACCATAGCAATGAAGCTCTTATTACTATGAACAACTTTATAGAAGATGATTTGAGCTAAAAAGATCATCTACCACATCAAAACTCACCTTTTTCATTTCTCTTTCCTCCTAAACTTCAACAAAAATAGAGGAAGAAGAGAGAGAAAGAAAAGGATGAAGAAGGACCATATTTTGGGCTCTCCCAAGCACCCTTGACTGACTTCACAAAAGAGGAGAGGGAAAAGAGTTTGAAAACTTGACCAAATCCAATTGTCCATATTGTGCCAAGTGTCACAATCTTACCACATCTCCCATGAGATTTAAATCAAGAAAATGGTTAATCTATTTCTAAATCTCTTATTCCACAGTTATCAAAGGATGTATCATATGCCATTTGAATCACTTGCTGCATGACATTCAATGGAGGCCATGAAATATCTTAAGTGGAGTGAGGTGGAGGTGGAGGTGGAGGTGGTGGGGATTCCTCAGCTCGATCAGAAATAAGCTTCTTTGACCATAAGATGAAAGAGTTAATAACATCGCCCATAACTTTAAAGTCATCAACAGGGATAGGGAAAGGTGCATCTGCAACGATCACCTCTTCAACTGCCACTCTGACTTGATCATCCTTTATTTCTTGGTGGTGGATAGTTGATCCCAAGTTGTGCACTCTCCCCCGTGCAACCAATCGTCTCAGAGGATCCTCTACAAACAAGTCACAAGGCTCACCAATTTATTTTACAGGACCCTCTGATGACTGACCAATGCAACTCCCTTTAGTGCTCTATTTAAGGTTTAGGGAATGAGCCTAGGGAGAACTGGTATCTGCTTATCTTGTGCTCATCATAATCATCCATTCCTCCTTCATCTTGTTGAACCTTTTTTCAAATCGTGCATCAAATGATGCTTCTGCCTCGACCCTAGCTTCTGCCCTCTCAATGGCCAATATACACTCCATCTCCTCCCTAGTCACCATACTACTTGAGGAACAGCGTGGGGGTGCTCCAAAGTAATCCCTTATACCCACCCCTCCTCTAATCCCCTTGACACGACCGGGATGCTCAGGTTTTCTTGTAGCTACGGTCATGATGTCATTCCTCCCATCCGACCTAAACGATCCCTCGATTTGTTTTTTTGAAGCTCCTCCTATAAGATACAGATGACAAACGTTAGTAATGAAATTTGTTTACTAAATAATTAATAACAACAAGTCAACAACAATACTTACAATTTTCTCCTTGACTATACGAGATTGTTCACTCGTATAAGACGCGCTCCTCTTTTGGTGAGTGAACAACCACTTCTTTTCATGACATATTGGAGATAGTGGAGAAAGAAGAACAGAAAGATCAGATTGAGATGCTTCTTCCAATCTCTTCCGTTTGGCCACCAACAAGTCTTTTTCGGCCTTCGTATAACCCCCATGAGACATTGTATGGGGGCAATCATTCTTTCTACCACTCTCTTAGGCCTTTTTCCTTTTTTCCTGTGAATAAGAAATCTAAATTAAGTCATTGTAGATCAATAAATAAAATTCATAATTCGTAAGCAAATCAAATGCAAAATAAGTCAACTCACCAATGCTTCTAGAGTAGTCTAAAGTCGTCTAAATTCTTGCCAAGTATGTTAGTTAATAAAAGAATACAGATTGCATGGATTAGGACGAGCCTGACCTTCTTCCACCTCGATATGCACGTAATTGATGGCTAGACTTGTCCTAAACTTCCTCTAGCATTCATCACAATACATCATTGTCTTGTCATTCAAGACTTTACTCTCAGGAATGTCATAAGTGAGCTAGATAGTTTCCCAAAAATATCGCTTCACACCTTTATCCACATTTCTCTACTACTCTATCAAGAAGCTAGGCTTGTTGTGTACTAGGAGATCGACAAAACTCTTATACCGTTGGGCATTAGGCCCGATTAGTTTCCAATAACTATCAAACTTAATTGGAATCTTTTCCCCAGTATTCCGATTGAGAGGAATGTGTCTCAATCGGGTGGCTCTCCTACCCCTTCATCTAGGCCGATTACTTGGCTTACTGTAATCTTGGCTAGGAGTATTGCTAAGCTCGCTTTGATTTGGATTAGTTGGATTAGAAGTACCCTCACTAGGACGACTTATTGTCTAAAAACACTTTAAGAACTCTATTTAAGGATAGCTAGTGATGGTTGAAGGAAATTTTGCTACACGACACTATCTACAAAGGCATCGTTTAAAAGCAATTCCCAAGTTATGCAAACATGAACAAATAATTAATTGCAATGCACAAGTTGAACATACATGCAAAAATATGAGTTAATGTCAGCACAAGTTGAACAAAGTTGAACATAAATACATTAGGAAGCAGACTCAGAAGCAAAAATAGGAGGTATGTTTGAACAAGTTGAACAAACATAAATGCATTAAGAGGCAGACTTAGAAGCAACACCAAAGTTCATATCAAGCAATATCAGCACTACCTTATCCAGAGTTTTACTATATTGAACATGCAAAAATACAGAACCAAAATTGAACCCTTCTCATACACAACAAAAATAAACGCAGGTCCACAAAAGCATAAGGACATTAACCTCAGACATATATGCATTATGTAAAAATCTTAAGAATAATTAACAGTACCTTCAACCTTTGCTTCAGGATCATCTTCTTTCTCTAGATTTGAATAGTCTTTGGCCACTCTACGAATCGAGTAAGGTCTCTCTTAGGAGGCAATGGAGGCTTCTGAAAAGTGGGTTGATGACTTATTGCAAGAATCGAACAAAGAAAATGGAGGCCAAGTCATCTCACAATTTTAATGAAATACCCAAAAATGAAACCATTTATTTAATTGAACGTCTGGAAATTGAAAAACAAACCTAACAATAAAAATGAGGTTGAGAATGAAACCAATCAGAGGGAACAAATGATAATAGCCTTATGGAAATGTATTCAATCGTAAATCTCTGTTGATGGCAACAAAGTTAAGGATAGAGGAGAGCAGGGGAAAGGAGGAGTTGCCGCGAACAGACGCAGGGGTTTTGCTAATGTACTTGAGTCTCAAATTTTAGAGTTAAAATTAGGCACCTTTTGAAATCCAGGCCAGTTTTAAGACCAGTTAAAATTAACAACCAGTCTTAAAAGTAATATTTAAGACTGATTTTAATTAGAAATCGGTCTTAAAATTAATATTTTAGACCGGTTAATAATAAATAGCCGGTCTTAAAAATAGAAAATTTTTAAGACCGGTTATTAAATAATAACGGGTCTTAAATTTTTAATATTTAAGACTGGTTTTCATGTACATCCGATCTTAAACATAATAACCATTTTATTTTTTTAATTTTCTTTAATTTAGATAATGTCTTCTAGACTGGTTATATTTAAAACCAATCTAGAAAATATATTACATGTATTTATTTTTTTAATTGTATATATTTTAAGACCGGTTTGTATTATAACCGATCTTAAAAGTATTTTTAATATCGATTTTAAATACAACTGGTCTTAAAAGTATTTTTAAGACCGGTTATAAATATAACCGGTCTTAATATTTTATCATAATTACAAAAATGCCACCGATCATATTTTTAAGACCTTATCCTATATAACTGGTCTAAATATTCTGGTCTAAAAATCCTTTTCTGTACTAGTGAAGGCCCTTTAATATAAGAAAATTGATGTCACCTAGTGCTTGAAAGGAGCTTTTAAAGAATTTGTCATGGATGCTGCATACACCCAGCGAAGTTTCTCAAAAATAGAAGCAGAGGGGGATGCGAGTTGATGGGAAAGGGGATGCTATTTTTCACTTTAAAATTTATGTAAATTCAAACTCAACAATTTTAAATAGTATTATTTTAACATTTTTTTGCTATATAGGATGACTTAGAAACATCAGGTATTGAGTTGCAAGCAAGTCAAAAGATCAGGGATTAAGTTATAAGTGACTCGTAACTTTTGGGCGAAAAGATTAATTTTCCCCATTGTAATAGATGGAAGTTAGTTGGGTTTAATAGTTTTACCCTAATTTTGGAAGTTTATGCTTACTTTTGCTCTAAAAAATAGTTTATGACTACTGTTACACTCGTGATAAAAGTTGAAGGTTATTTTAGTATCTTAACCATATATTGTGTTATCATCATCTACCCAATTAACTGAATAATTGAAAGAAATATAGACATATCATGATTAGGTAAGTAATTGGAAGTTTATGCTTACTTTTGCTCTAAAAAATAGTTTATGACTACTGTTACACTCGTGATAAAAGTTGAAGGTTATTTTAGTATCTTAACCATATATTGTGTTATCATCATCTACCCAATTAACTGAATAATTGAAAGAAATATAGACATATCATGATTAGGTAAGTAAATATCCTCCTTTTCTAATAGATCAACATCAAAATTTAACTTCAGATAAGCATCAATAATATATATTTGCTACATGTACACATTGATCAAAGAAATGATCAAACTAGCAAAAGACTATTTGCTAACTAATGTGTGCTAAAGGGTTAATACCCTTATGAATAAGTTGAAAACTTATTCTACCTGGCAAGAAAGACAAAGAAACATTTTTGAGAAAATCCACTACAATTGGCAAAATATGACGTTAGTGAACTAGTGAACGTGAGGGCAAGACACAAAGCTTGGTGTTTCATTAACGTTGTGGACGTTTACTTGAAATAAAATAATGTTTACTTGATTTTTTGGCAATTGTGAAGCTGTTAGATAATGGCTGAACTAGTCAGGAATCAGTAAACTGAAAAAATAAGACCTTTCGAACTAACAAGGGTTTAGGACACCCATGTGATTAGTTCAAACAGTTTTGTGTACAAGAAAGGCATTGTTAGGAAACTATCAATACCTAGAACCCTTCAACATAATAGAGTTGTTGAAATGGAGAGATAGACCTCTCCTTGATTTGGTTATGAACATAATGGCATCAATGAGGCTATTAGCCATATGTTGGTAGGTGGACTCATAGCTATTATATTCACACTTAACCAAATGCCCTCTATGTCAGTCACAATCTTACCCTATGAGTCGTGGATGGGCCTTAGACCAGGGCCAAGCTCATTAAGACCATAAGGGTAATCAACTTTATATTCACAATTCTTCCTACGAGTAAGGAAGATTAGGGCTAAGGTATACAAGGTATCTCTTTGTGAGATGACATGAGAATTTGACATGACATGTCTTCATTAGTGAAAATGATGGCAGTTCAGTGACTGAGAGAAAACTGTGGGACACAACGTTTATAAAACCCAGATTTCCTACCAGAAAATGAGCATTAATCACAATAAATCTCTTTAAGAGGTTCACAAGTGACAAGGAATGATCAAGTGTTCCTAAGTTCATTGATCTGAGTGGGAGGATTGAGACATTTTTACAATAAAAGAGGTAAGAGGTAAGTTATGAGAGAATTACCTTACTCATACATAGGAAAAGAATCCTGTGAAATCCATCTCGGAGCAAATTGTCATCTAGCGAATGACTATAATAGGATAGATTCCCTAATGGATTGAGTGCTCTCTTCATTATTTAGGAGGTGATGATAACTACCTATAAGTGTCTAAAAGACACTAGAAGGACCTGCTAAGATGAATTGCAAAGTGTCATGCAGGAGGATTTGGATTCTCATTAAGCCAAGTATATGTTTTAGGCAATTTATATCCTGGCCAAGAGGTAATTGGGAACAAGTAGATTCTCAAATCTATTGAGGGCATATAAAACCTAAAACATTTAGTGGCTAAGGGGTACCACAATAGAAGGTTGTCCGTTGTGCGTTTTTAACTCTGAACTTTGGCTATAACAACAAGCATCAAGATGATGTAAAGACCACCTTACAATTTGGAATTTTGGAAATTGGATGATGAACTCTACATGAAGTAGCTTAAGGGCTTCGTAGAAACAGTCACCCAAATAGTAGTATATGAGGTTTTCACAAGGTGAAAGCCTCACCAACTTCAAAATAATCGAAGAACGCTACATAAGTCCCAAATGGTCTAATGATGATTCTTTCTGAAGTCATCCTTTATCAAATGACATATGAAACAAGTGTCAAGGGAGTCAAAGGAAAAAAGGATCAGAGAATCCTTAAATTCTGAGTTGAGAAAGACATGGGTTGAACAAATATCTTGAATGACAAGATAAACGGAGTTGCACAAGAAAGATACAGTCTTTTCCACCTAAGACATGTACAAGTGTAATCCTTAGACATCTTAGGATGTCAAACTACAAACCCATAGACACCCCTGAAGTCAAGGGCATAAACCTAAAGAGGTTACATATCCTATGAGGAATCCAACATAAGAAAGGTGGATAGAGTCCCATGTGAGACTATAGTTGGTAATATGAATGTACGCATCGGTGTACATAAGACCAAATGTTTTTTGTAGACTTGGAAGTTGTTTTTGGTCCTGCTGTGAAATGGGTTATGAGAATAACCATAGATTAAGTTGTCAAGACAACAACTTTCCTTTTTGAAAGGATACTCCAATACAAGACCTAGGCAAATGGTGATGGAGTAAGGAAATATACAAAGTATTTTTCCCTGTTATCTATGGAAATAGAATGTAGGGCGTGTTCTACCATCATTCAAAGTGCCATATGGCTAAAGTAATTCCTATGGGAGATTGGGAATGAATCGTGGATAGAAGGATCCAACCGATAACATCTTATGATGAGGATCCTAAGTATCACAGTAAGGCGAAACATACTTTTTGATATATCTCTATAAGATATATGCTTTCAAAGAGGGAAAGCGACAATTTAAAGACCTTCTACTAACAAAATGTTGGTAGATCACCTTAATGAGCCCATAGCTTGATTTTCATTGAGTTAGTGAAAATCTTGGGGTATGAATAAAATGTAAGGTCATGAACTTCTTTTATATAAAGATAAAAGAAATAGTATGTATGTTATGAGTTAATACATATAAGGTATACAAGTTTGTATGTCGTACAAGTCAGAAAAGGTTGGTTCACTCACACGAACAACCATCTTCCCATGTTTTGCGGGGGCATGGGAGGGTAAGATGAGCAAATGATCACCATGAGATGGTTAAGAAGAATCTTTACGTTTGAGTCGCCTCGGTTAGGCTGAGATGAGATCTACATGTGTGTGTATACATAGAAAATGGATCGAAGCATGAATATAGACCTGTAGCAAGGCAAAGAACTCTTTTTCACAAATGAGATTGTAAAAGAGATATTGTGAAAAAGAAAGTTCTAGGTTCGAATGTTGAGTACATTTTAGAACTAGTGTCTGTACGGTGAAAGATAAAGAAATTGACGTACACCTCACCGTAGCATGCAATTCATATTGTATGTGCTTAAGAGTTAAACTGCAATACGGGATGTAGGTGAAAGATCCCTAGTTCACTACTGTGTGAGTCCCAGGAAGGAAAAATCCTTCCGCGATGCCCTTAAGACTTAGACGGCATCATGAAAGCTTGGTTTGGTGACAGCTACTTTAGCTAAAGCTCCATGATCACACTCGATTCAGTCAGACGAGTGAAAACTAGGAAAGCGACCAAGTCAAGATGGACTGATGTTTAGTCAAAAAGGAAGATTTACTCCTAGATACATAAGATGTGCTAGTATCTGTGGTCGACTGCTTACTAGCTCTATGTATAGCTAGTAAGTGCGGATACTATGTGCGTAGAAGGCAATCTGAGTTAATCAACATATTAACTTAAGATGGATTAGATATGCCATGAGTAATATGTATGGGAGAATCTAGGGTATATGAGACAATGAACATATAGCTTACGGTTATATATAAAGGGTGTCCTTGGATGATGATCCCATATAAAGGATTTCTAGTATCACAAGCACCAAATCTTAAAGACGTTTTTGCCCACGCAGTCACGACAAACGCTAAGTATTACAAATCAAATAACACTCCTGCAAAACTGTTGTGGTACCTTCCAATCATACTAAGGTTCAAGCGCTTGTTTGCTAATGAAAACGATGCAAGAAATTTGAGATGGCATATGGATGAGAGGATATCCGATGGAAAGCTTCGACATCTGGCTGATTCTTCTCAATGGAAGAAAATCGATCAATTATTTCCTACCTTCAGTGAAGAGCCTAGGAACCTTAGGCTTGGGCTTAGCATAGATGGCATGAATCCTTTTAGTAGCCTGAGTAGTATACATAGTTCATGGCTTATTCTGTTAGTAATTTATAACTTATCTCCTCTATTATGCATAAAACAAAAGTACATCATGTTGTCTATGTTGATTTCAGGACCAAAACAATCCAGAAATGACATAGATGTTTACCTGGAACCCTTGATCAAAGCATTGAAAGAGTTGTGGGATGAAGGTGTTGATATTTTTGACGCGAACAAGAAGGAGGTTTTTAAAATGCGAGCCATGATCTTTTGTACTATAAATGACTTCCCTGTATATGGAAACTTGTCAGGATATAGTGTTAAAGGCCATAAAGCATGTTCGAGTTGTGAAGAAGGAACATGCTGTTAAATCCCATATGTTTTGATGATAACAAAGATTGGATTAATGATATAAAAGAATTTGATAACAAACAAATGAATTTGAACAAAGTAGTAAAGCATTACTTGGAGTAAGCACTGGAATGATGAACCAATTTAGTGAAGGATTACTCGAGTACTCGGGTAAGGGAGGCAATTACTCGAGTAGCCACTCGAGTAACCAAGGAAAATTTCATCCAGTGAAGCACTGCCAAATTAGGACGAAGTTACTCGAGGGAGTACACGAGTAATCTGTAAAGTTATATAGACCATTACTCGAGTAGCCACTCTAGTAACGTTATTTTCACTGGCATTACTCGAGTAACCAGGTCAAAAATCTTCCAGTAGCTCTTAGCCAAGAAATGGAACATTTTACTCGAGTAACCACTAGAGTAACTAGGTCAAAAATTTTCCAGTAGCTCTCAGCCAAGAAATGGAACATTTTACTCGAGTAGCCACTCGAGTAACCAGGTGAGAAAAAGGCATTACTCGAGGGACCACCTGAGTTATCTGCAGAGTTAATTGAAGCATTACTTGAGTAGCCACTCGAGTAACCAGAAAGCAAACTCTCGGCCAAGAATTTGATGTAATGACTGGAGGGAGTAATCGAGTAATCTGCCGGTTATTTGAAATCTATTCAAGGGACCACTCGAGTAAGGTGTGAAGAAAATGAAGGTCACTCGAGTAACGACTCGAGTAACCATATTACCACAGTCAGCACATGAGTAACTTGTGAAGGTAAAGACAAGGCCACTCGAGTAATCAGGTATTTCCAAGGTTTGTGATATATCTCACTCAATGTCTTACCTGAGTAATATCTCATGTAAAATGTTGATTTGCTCTCTGCTAGATTTTTAAGAGATTTACTCAAGGCACTACTCGAGTAACAAAGTTGATCAATTGAGTAGCTACTCGAGTAAGGCAATCCAGAAATTATGTTTTTGATCGAATGTTTATTAAATTGTTATCTATATGATTAACTCTTCATTGCATTAGTATTCTAAGTACATTTGTAGAGAAATAATAAAGAGATCATGCAAGAAGAGCAAAGTCAAATAAAGTGTCTGAACATTCACCTACCGCTACCTACCGCAAATAGATAGTTTTTAAATTCAAAGAATAGTCAACCGTTGCTGTGTGACTCTAACGGACATATTTGAATTGCTTCCAACGGACATTATAAATTGTCTATATATATGGAGCATTCAAAGAAAAGAAAATAAGACACAAGAACTGAGAACACACATCGATCAATACACTCTTAGTGCTTTGTTTTATTATGCTCATTCATTGTACTTCAGTGATTATATATTTGCTCTGTAAGAGATTTTTTCATTACAAACTCAATATTTATTATTGAGACAACTTAAGGTAGTGGAACCTTAAGTTGGGGATTTGAGTACAACGTGTAAGGGGGAGCGAGTGTCCAAGTGAAGGAACTTGATGTGTACTGAGGTGCCAAGAACCCACTGAATCTTGGAGGATATAGTGAAACTCTCAGAGACGCTCTGAGGACTGGACTTAGGTCAAAGTGGTTGTGGCTGGACCAGTATAACTCTCGGTGTATACTTCGGTGATATTTCTCTTTACTCTCAACTACTTTAAATATTCAATCAATTTTCTTATACGCAACGAAATTTCTGGTATTACCCAATTCACCCCCTCTTGGTTGAAACGCTTGCACTAACATTTGGTATCAGAGCGTAGGTCTTCTTGTTAAGGTGTAACAGCCTAAGAATGATCTAATGGCAAGCATGGGTAAAGGCATTCTTCCTGACGGAGCTTCTATCACAAGACCTCCGGGTTTCAATGGCGAACACTTCTCATTCTAGAAAGTGAAGTTTAGAGTCTTCGTAATGGCTACTGAATATAGGCTATAGGATGTGTTTGAGAATAGAAACTACAAATCTGAAAAGATTGTAGATTCACAAAGAGTTCCCAAGACACCAGCAGAATATGATGAGAATAACAATAAACTCATTACACTCAACAACAAAGCAATTCTAATGATTCAAAGTGCCTTAAGTTAAAATGAGTACTTCAGAATCTGCACACTCCCAACAACTAAAGAAATGTGGGAAGGCTTGGAAATAGCTCATGACGAAACTTTAGGAATAAAAGAAAACCGGATCAATACTCAGGTTATTGAGTTTGATTTACTTTAAATGAAATCAGGTGAGTCGATAGCTAAATTTGAACTTAGATATACTCACTTTGTTAATCAACTTGCAGCACTTAGAAAAGTCTATGATCAACATACCCAAGTACGAAAGATTTTAAATATTCTTTCTAAAGACTGGGTGACAAAGGTCACTACAAATGAGGAAGCAAAAGGTAAATCAATGCGATCGATTGCTTCTCTATTCGGAAGCCTTTCTGAATATGAAAGCAAATTAAAGTTCAAATGAGAACTAGATGATATTGGTGACAAGAAGAAAAGAGGTCTAGTGCTGAAAGCAAAAGAAGAAGAACAAGATAAAGATGAAGAGCTTAATGATGATGAAATGGGCCTAATCATAAAACGATTCAGAAAGTTTTATAAGAAAGGCTAAGGGTTAAAAAACTTTCAAAAAGGAGGAACAAGCAATAAAGAACACATCATCTGCTATGAATGTGGAAAGCCATGACATTTCAAATCAGAATGTCAAGAACTGAATCAGAAGAATAAAGAGAAGAGAAAAGGAAAATTCTACAACAAAAAGAAAGCCTTTGTATATGCCATATGGGGAGATAGTTCTTCTGAAGAAGAAAACGATAAAGAGGAAGTAGCCAATATCTGTCTAGTTGCTCAAGAGGAAACAGAAGAAGAGGTAACTGATTTTGATCCTACCTATGATGAATTACTTTCCGAATATAATGCTTTACATTCTAAATTCATTAAAATAGTTAAAGAACTAGTTGTTTTCAAAAAGAAAAACAAAGCTCTTGAAGTAAAGCTTGAAGATAATTTTGAAAAGGAATGTGAAAATTGCACTTCTTTGAAAAAGAAAAACACTGATCTTACTAAATATCTTGAAAAATTCACTAAAGGAAGTGAAATGCTAAATGTGATTTTGAAAGCTCAATGATTTGTGAATGATTGGTCTAGAATTGGATATGATCCAAAATCAGACAGAAGGAAAGGAAGAAAGAAAGCTGGAGGTAAATCATACTTGAATTATTTTTAGCATTCTATGCATGCATCAAATCCTTTTGCACATTGTAATTATTGGAGTAGAAAAGGTCATTATACTTCATCATGCATTCATAGGAAGAAAGAAAATATAGGAACCTACAAATGGGTACCTAAAGGTTTATATGTTCTGAAAAATTGTTGTACTAACCCAAAAGGACCCAAAAAGATGTGGGTACCTAAGACTTAATCGTATTTGATTATAGATATGTCTTAAAGCATCCAAAAACAACAAGTGGTACATAGACAGTGGATGCTCTAGACATATGACCGGTGATTTTGAAAGTTTTACCATATTGCACCTAAGAAAGGTGGAAAGGTAAAATTTGAAGGAAATCAATCCAGAAAAATAGCAGGAATTGGTGAAATAAAAAACGACAAAGGAATACAAGTCAAACATGTATATTACGTTGAAGGCTTGTGTCATAATTTGCTGAGTGTAAGTCAAAGTGCAGATAAAGACAACTAGATAATATTTGATCAGAGGAATGTCTGATTGTAAACAAGAAAGACTTACAACTTGATAAGAAAAATATCAAGGCAAAGCTCAGAGCAAAGAGGTAAGGTAACTACTATACACTTGATATCAATAAAAATAACTCTGAAAATTCCTTTCGACTAATGCCGATGAAAGTTGGTTATGGCATAAGAGACTAGCTCATGTCAACATGCACCAACTAGGCAAACTACTCAAAAAGGATTTAGTTCTTGGATTACCCAAAGTAATTTTTAAAAATGATTTGATTTGTGATACATGTCAAAAGGGGAAACAAAATAAATCATCTTTCAAATCAAAAAATGAGATTACTACAAATCGATCACTTCAATTGATACATATGGATTTAGTTGGTCCAACAAGAGTTAAAAGCCTTGGTGGTAACTTATATTCATTGGTCATTGTTGATGATTTCTCTAGATTTAAATGGACTATTTTTCTGTCATCAAAGGATGAAACCTTTGCAAAATTCATTATTTTTGCCAAGAAAGTGCAAAATGAGAAAGGTATGTCCATTGTAGGTATCAGGACAGATCACGGTGGAGAATTTGAGAATCAAGCCTTTAAAGAATATTGTGATACTAATGGCATTGATCACAATTTCTCTGCTCCAAGGACATCACAACAAAACGAAGTCGTGGAACGTAAGAACAGAGTGCTCACTGAAATGGCTAGAGCAATACTAAATGGAAAGAACGTGTCTCAAGTTTTTTGGGCCGATGCAATGAGCATAGCAGGCTATATTTCAAATAGAGCCAACATTAGAACAAAACTTGGAAAGACACCATACGAGTTATACAAAGGAAGGAAGCCGAACCTTGCTCATTTACACATCTTCAGTTGTAATTGTTTCATTCATAATAATGGTAAACATAACTTAGGAAAATTTGATTCTAGAACAGATGAAGGAATTTTCCTAGGATATTCTAACCGAAGTAAAGCATATAGAATTTTCAATAAACAAACATGTGTTGTTGAAGAATCAATTCACATTGTATTTGATGAATTTGAATCCTCTGACAAAACTATTGATGATGAGCAGGAAGTTGTTTTAAATCAAGAAAATAATCTATCTATTTCTAAATCTCTTATTCCAGAAGTTGATCAAACCAAAGAAGAAGATCAGTTACTAGGATAACCTAAAGCCTCGAAATACAATAAGAGTCATCCCCTAGATCAAGTCATAGGAGATGTGAATGAAGGAATCAAAACTAGAAATAGAATTTTCAATGAAGTAAGTTTTTCTGCATTCATTTCTGAGATTGAACCTTCTAACATTAATAAAGCTCTATTAGACAATGATTGGGTTATAGCAATGCAAGAAGAACTAAACCAATTTGAAAGAAATCAAGTTTGGGATTTGGTACCCCAACCTAAAGATCATCCTATCATAGGCACTAAAAGGATATTCAAGAACAAACTTGATGAATCCACAATTATTGTCAAAAACAAGGCAAGATTGGTGGCCAAAGGCTATAATCAGGAAGAAGGAATTGATTATGAGGAAACGTATGCTCTAGTGGCTAGATTGGAAGTTATACGAGTACTATTAGCCTTTGCATGCATCAAAGGATTCAAAATCTATCAAATGGATATAAAGAGTGCATTTCTAAATGGCTACATCATGAAGAAGTATATGTAGAGCAACCTCCAGGTTTTGAAGATGTAACCCAACCTGACCTTGTTTTCAAACTCAAAAAGGCTTTATATGGTTTAAAACAATCTCCTAGAGCATGGTACAAAAGGCTCAGTAAATTTCTTATTGATCAAGGTTTTGTACGAGGAAAAGTTGATACAACACTTTTTACAAAATGAAAATGTGATGATATATTAATTATGCAAATATATGTTGATGATATAGTTTTCGGTGCTACTAACGAAACTATGTGCAAAGAATTTTCTGAGATAATACAGGGGGAGTTTGAGATGTCAATGATAGGAGAATTAAATTTTTTTCTCGGTTTGCAAATCAAACAAAGAAAGAATAGAATTTTCATATCTCAAACAAAATATTTGAAAGAGTTATTAAAGAAGCATGGATTGGATGAAGCAAATGGAACGGACACACTCATGAGCTCAACCACATTGCTTGATATGGATGTCAAGGGAAAAGATTACAACATTACAAAATATAGAGGAATGATTGGATCATTACTCTATCTCACTTCAAGCAAGCCTAACATTCAATTCAGTGTGGGTATGTGTGCAAGATATCAATCAGCACCAAAAGAGTCACATGCTGAAACTGTCAAACGAATTTTTCAATATCTAGCTGACACGCTAGAATTGGGTCTCTGGTATCCCAATGGAAGAAGTGAATATCTAGTTCAATACTCAGACTATGATCATGGAGGATACAAGACGGACAGAAAGAGTACAAGTGGACAAGGCCAGTTTCTTAGAGGCTCAATTGTATCATGGTTTAGCAAGAAACAAACTATAGTGTCTCTTTCGTCAACGGAAACTGAGTATGTTACAGTATCAAGTTGTTGTGCACAAGTAATATGGCTAAAGCAACAACTCCAGGATCTTGGTATTTATTTGAAAGAAACACCAATATACTGTGACAACACTAGCACGATAAGCTTGGCAAAGAATCCTATTCAACATTCCAAAACCAAGCATATTGATGTTAGACATCACTTCAACAAAGATCATGTCCAAAAGAAAGATGTTAAAGTAATATTCATTCCAACTCATCTTCAACTAGCTGATATCTTCGCAAAACCTCTTGCAAAAGATAAGTTTTTATATATTAGATGAGAATTGGGAATAGTAAATCCCAATGAATTGTAAGTTGTTTAGTGTTTATAAAATGTTAGAAGATATTATTTATTGATGTTTTGATGATTACTAACTTAAGCATCGGAGCTTCTAGAAATTTATTTTTCCAGGATCATAATATTCTGTTTTGGAGTATGAATAGCAGAGATTAACAGAGGACAACATTACTTGAGTGCCAACTTCAAGTAATGAGCATTACTGGAGTGACAACTTCAAGTAATGAGCATTATTAGAGTGACAACTTGAAGTAAAGGATGCATTACTCGAGTAGCCACTCCAGTAATGAACTTGGAAATATGCCATTGAAGCATTAATTTCAAATAAAATAGCACAACGGTTGAAAAGAACAGTCAGAAGGTGAAGAGGCAGCTTACTCGAAGGAGGCCTCGAGTGAACTTCAACATTACTCAAGTAAGGCCTCGAGTGAACCTGGATACAGATTTCAAATCTGCTGATTTTAAGCTCAAATCTGTTCTAAAGAGTTATCAAATAATCGAGGGAATATACATGGATAATTACAATATTATTCGTGCCAGGTACACTCTCAAAGTTGCTATATTTTAAAATTTTTTGTATGATCACTCGAGTAGCTACTCGAGTAATGCTGATGATTACTCGAGTAAGCCCTCTAGTGATGTCGAGTTCTAGGTTATTTCAACTCGATACTCAGTCATTTCTCATAAAATCTCCTCGAGTGATTCTCCTAGTGCTCTCACAAAAACTTTTCAAAATCTCTTTCTCTTCCCATAGCCGTCAAAACCCAGTGATTTACACCTTCAAAAACCTCTCAGATTGCACTGAATCATCTGCCCTACTCGTGACACTCATATCTATTTTCCTGAAATTTTTTATTTTCAAAAATCACAATGGTGAGGACAAAATCTCCCAATCTTAGTACTCCTTTTGAGTCTTCTGAACTATATCAACCCTTTCCTCCTACCAAGAAGAGGAAAATTTCTCCCAAACCAAAATCCAAGACTAAGCCGTAAGCCAAACCTAAAGTGAAAAGGGTTGTGATTAAGTAACCTATTGCCACAAGAGCTCAATCCAAGAAGAGTTCACCTCCTAGAAAAGGGAAACCTACAAAAGAGTCATCTCCTCCTTCCTCTGATTCATCTGACACACCAATCTTTTCTCCTAAGCCTCTAAAAAAGCCCAAGGTTGATGAGAAGCTTACCAAAGTCATGGTAGGCATGCTTGAGGAAGCTTTCCAATATAAGGAAGAAAAGAAAGGGCAAACTTCAAAACAAGCAGAAGAGATGGATGAAGAAATTACATTCCTTCTAAAGGGATTCAATATAAGAAAGCTTGAGGAATCACAGAAGTACCTGAGCCATTTTACAAGAAGAAATGTGTGCAAGATGCACTACATTGACTACAAGGTGCTTCAAGAGGTATTGAAATTCGATCTAAGTCCCTACCTTGATTCCTATATGCCCTAGTTATCTATCAAGCTTCCATTTTGCACCAAAATAGTGAGACATTTTTATTGTAATCTCGAACCTATTAATAATCCTGTTAGAAAGTCTGTAGAAGAAGAAATGACTTTTGAGGTTAGAGGACCAAGAATTCTAATCTCACCTTCCAGAATCAATACCTGGTTAGGAATCGAAAATCCTCCTGATGATGATTACATTAACCTTAATTCAAACCATATATTTTCTATCCTTAGACCTGGTGAGATAGTAAGACCTCTCAACTTCAATCCAAGTGATATGAGTGATTTTCATAGAGTCCTTTGGTATATCTACTCTAGAGCCATGGTGAACAAATCTAACAACTTTACTCATTTCATTGAGAGGGACTTCAGAAAATTTGCCTCAGTGATCCTTAAAAAGCAAAAAGACTTGGGAGAGTATATCTTTAATGAGATTAAGAGGTATAGGTACGAAGGAAAACTAACAACTCCAATGCCTTATCCTCAACTTATTTCCTTGTTTCTTAAGAAGAACAAGATTTAGTATTTGGAGAGTATGGAGTCGGTTGAGAGGTTAGCACCAGTGGGAAAGAATCAAATTGGAGAATTGAATATTGAGATTCCTCTGAAGACGCCTCTAGAAGCAAGTCCCAAGAAAAAGAAGAAGAATGACACAGTAACAAGCCGAATGGATGAAACATAGTCTTCTGCTCCAACTAACAGATCTTCTCCATCCTTCTTTGGTGCCACAATGCAAACGTTCATGGAGAACATCCTGAGGAGTTTCCATATTGATAATACAAATACCAATGCGGATTGGTAACTCACATGAATGATACGATGGGACAACTTGTAGAAAAGATGGATAAGAGGCACGAAGAGTTGCTTGCTGAACAACGTGCCCAGGGTGAGCTTCTGAAATCCATTGTTGCAAGACTTGATGCTATGGCAATGGATCTTTTACTCCTGGTCCTTCTGGTATTCCTGAGCCCATACCTACCTCTTAACCTGGACCCTCTATCCCCACTGAGCATAGACCTTCTGAGAGTGGACCCAGTAATGTCTTGTTCTCTATGCTAGACCCTGAAACATCTGAGACAATCCATATCACCACTGATGATCCACCTCAGCCTATTCAGCCAGAGTCCATACCTACTCCCATTGCATCACCTGCACGTACTCAGGAGGTTCTTGAGTCTTCACCGGTTGCTACAGAGGAAGTAGAAATTACTTCTTTGGTTCCTTACCCTTCATCTCCGATGAATCCTCCAGATGATCTTCAGACACCACCAATGAACCTTCCTAACCCTGAATCATCATCTTCAGATCCTTTAAGTTCATATGGTTCATATGAATCATTGGCATTTCCTGTCACTCCTATCTCAGCAGCCAAGCCACCTACTCCTCCTCATGATTGATTCCACCTTCGTGATGAAGACAAAACGGGGGAGAAGAACCTGAGGATTTTGTGATGAATGGCTGAGTTCATATATTGAGATTTGGGTGTATAGGGTTTTTTAGGTGCATTTTGCTTTTGAATACTTTTAAGTTTTATTTTAAGTTTGATTATGTATTGAATTTTTCATTATGCAATTTGTTCCTTTATGACATTTCAATGAAATTATATTGCATTTTGGGACTAATGTGTTTTCGATTGTGTATGCAAGGTAAACAAGTAAATTTAAGAACAAAAAAACTTTGAAAAGATCTTTAATAAGTTATTTCAAAAGAGTTTTGAAGTTTAAATTCAACAAAAGATTTCATATGAAAAGAATTTAAGAAGCATATGTTTCAAAACTCAATTTCAAAAAATTTGTTCAAAATCACCAAGTTTTGTCATCATCAAAAAGGGGGAGAATGTTAGATCCCATATGTTTTGATGATAATAAAGATTGGATCAATGATATAAAAGAATTTGATAACACACAAATGAATTTGAACAAAGTAGCAAAGCATTACTTAAAGTAAGTACTGGAGTGATGAACCAATTCTGTGAAGGCTTTCCCGAGTAGCCACTCGGGTAAGGGAAGCAATTACTCGAGTAACCAAGGAAAATTTCATCCAGTAAAGCACTGCTAAAATTTGGACAAAGTTACTCGAGGGAGTACGCGAGTAATCTGTAAAGTTATATAGACCATTACTCGAGTAGCCACTCGAGTAACGTTATTTTCATAGGCATCACTCGAGCAACCACTCGAGTAACCAGGTCAAAAATCTTCATATAGCTCTCGGCCAAGAAATAGAACATTTTACTCGAGTAACCAGGTCAAAAATCTTCCAGTAGCTCTCGGCTAAGAAATGGAACATTTTACTCAAGTAACCAGGTGAGAAAAAGGCATTACTCAAGGGACCATCCGAGTTATCTGCAGAGTTATTTGAAGCATTACTCGAGTAGCCACTCGTGTAACCAGAAAGAAAACTCTCGGCCAAGAATTTGATACAATGACTCGAGGGAGTAATCGAGTAGTCTGCCGGTTACTTGAAATCTACTCGAGGGACCACTCAAGTAAGGCGTGAAGAAAATGAAGGTCACTTGAGTAACCATATTATCACAGTCAGCACTCGAGTAACTTGTGAAGGTAAAGATAAGGCCTCTCGAGTAGCCACTCGAGTAATCAGGTATTTCCATGGTTTGTGATATATCTCACTCAATGTCTTACCCGAGTAATATCTCATGTAAAATGTTGAATTGCTCACTGCCAGATTTTTGAAAGATTTGCTTAAGTCACCACTCGAGTAACAAACTTGATCACTCGAGTAGCTACTCGAGTAAGGCAGTCCAGAAATTATGTTTTTGATCGAATGTTTATTAAATTGTTATCTATATGATTAACTCTTCATTGCATTAGTATCCTAAGTACATTTACAGAGAAACAATGAAGAGATCATGCAAGAAGAGCAAAGTCAAATAAAGTGTCCGAACGTTCACCTACAGCTACCCACCGCAAACGGATAGTTTTCAAATTCAAAGAATAGTCAACCGTTGCTGCGCAACTCTAATTAGACATGTTTGAATTGCTTCTAACAGACATTACAAATCATCTATATATATGGAGTATTCAAAGAAAAGAAAATAAGACACAAGAATTGAGAACACACATCGATCAATACACTCTTAGTGATTTGTTTTCTTATACTCATTCATTGTACTTCAGTGATTATATATTTGTTCTGTAAGAGATTTTTTGATTATAAACTCAATGTTTGTTATTGAGAAAACTTAAGGTAGTAGAACCTTGAGTTGGGGATTTGAGTACAGCGTGTAAGAGGGAGCGAGTGTTCAAGTGAAGGAACTTGTTGTGTACTAAGGTGCCAAGAACCCAGTGAATCTTGGAGGATATAGTGAAACTCTTAGAGACACTATGAGAACTGGACGTAGGTCAAAGTGGTTATGGCCAAACCAGTATAACTCCCGATGTACACTTCTGGGATATTTCTCTTTACTCTCAACTGCTTTAAATATTTAGTCAAATTTCTTATACTCAACAAAATTTCTGGTATCACCCAATTCACCCCCCTCTTGGGTGAACGCTTGCACTAACACATGCTACCATCAACTTCAACATGGAAGATACCATCAACTTCAATATGGAAGAAAGACAGTTTATCTTGGCCATAAGAGATTTCTTAGACGAGACCACCCATATCACAGATTAAAGAAAGCTTTTTTTGGTAGACATGAGTTTAAAGATGCTCCGAAGGCATTGACTGGGGAGCAAGTTTATGAAAAGGTGAAAAATATGAATGTTATCTTTGGTAAGACTACAAAGAATAATAATGAGAAAAGTAAATGGAAAAAGAGGTCTGTCTTCTTCAATCTTCCATATTAGCCGAAGCTTGATGTGAGACACTGTATTGATTTCATGCATGTGGAGAAAAATGTTTGTGATAGTATTATTGAGACACTACTTAACATAAAAGGTAGTTCTAAGGATGGCGTGAAGGCAAGATTAGATTTGCAAGAAATGGGGATACAAGAAGACTTACTTCCAAAGCCATATGGTAAGAGAAATTTTTGTCCTCCAACTGCTCATACTTTGTTTAAGGATGAGAAAAGAAGCTTTTATGAGTGTTTACATGACATCAAAGTTCCTTCAGGGTATTCTACAAATGTTAGGAAGCTTGTGCCGATGAAAGACTTGAAGTTAGTGGGGCTAAAGTCTCATGATTGTCTTGTCTTAATGCAACAACTGCTCGCAGTATCTATTCGAGGCATTGCCGAATATGATCTTCAAAAGCCTCCTTCTTGTTCACATCAAAAGCATCAACACCTTCATCACACTATTGTTGACATCAACCCACTTGCATTTGCCTAGACTTTGTTTCTTCTTCAATGCTATTTGTAGTAAAGTCATTGAGACACAAAAATTAGATGAACTGGAAAATGAAGGATATATGATCTTATGCCAGCTTAAGAAGCTTTTTCTTCCCTTTTTTTTGACATCATGGTACATCTAGTTAGGGAGATCAAGTTGTGTGGCCCTATCTTTTTATGATGGATGTACCTAATTGAAAGAACTATGAAAATCCTAAAAGGGTATGTGAAGAACCTTAATCGGCCTGAAGCATCTATTGTTTAGAAGTATTTTTTTAAAGAAGCCATGGAGTTTTGTCAAGATTACTTGTCAAGTGTAGGACACATTAGACTTCCTAAACGTCATGACAAAGAAGGCGGTAGACGTGGGGCTTCAGTAAAGAGTATGGATCTTGATGAATTGCAACAAGTCTACTTGTACATCTTGAATAATGTTGATGAAGTTCAAGAATACATTAATGCTCATAAAGAAATTGTACGGAAAGGAAATAGTTGAATGACTGAACAAAGGTTAATTAGGAAGCATAACAAAACTTTTGCATATTGGTTCAAACAAAGGGTTGATGACGAATAATGTGTTTATGATACAATTAAATGGTTAGCACGTGGTCCTGAAGCTGATGTCATAAGTTGGACTTCATTTGTGATCAATGGTTATACTTTTTACATGAAGTCCCTTGATGATAGGAGTACCGTCCAGAACAGTGGGGTTATGTTAGTGATTGAATCTATACACTTCTCTAGTTGAAAAGATAATAATCCTAGATTGGCAACAATACCTTATTATAGGGTTATTGAAGAGATTTAGGTGGTTGATTATGTTAAAGTTAAACTTCCCATTTTCAAATGCAAGTGGGTTGATGTCAACAATGGTGTGATGATTTATCAATTGGAATTTACATTAGTTGATTTGAAGAATAGAAGTTTTGGAGATGAACCTTTTATTATGGCATATCAAGCAAAAAAAGTATTCTATGTTACTGATCAGGCAAATAAAATGTGGTTTGTTGCTCTCCAAGGAAAAGGAATCGTTGATATTAATCAGGAAAGTCATTCAATGAATGATCTTCTTGAGACTCCTTCTTTTTCTAGGGGTTTACCAAATTTGAATGAAGAAGATGAAGCAGGCAATGACCACGGCACAAGAAATGATCATCATTAAGGGATATGGGAGGATATCCCTTTATAAAACTACATTGAAGGTTAGTTAGGTAAAATAATTATCATGAACTATATTTGAATTATGTATATTGTTATTGGTGTATATATAAAACTACTTTTTTTGTTGTCGTCATAGGAAAATGAAGGATATGAGGTGTA
Organism: Inga laurina; assembly: GCA_963855925.1. Lineage (NCBI taxonomy): Eukaryota > Viridiplantae > Streptophyta > Magnoliopsida > Fabales > Fabaceae > Inga > Inga laurina. The sequence goes on along the minus strand of OY979713.1, from coordinate 46,758,904 downwards.
CGTTTTAGTGTAGATTCTCCGAAGCCAACTAGTGATCATCAGCCTGAGAAGAGTGTGTATAAAATATTTTGGCCAGAATGAATAACAACATTGTCATTAATGTAATTTAATCATTGATGTATGTATGTAAATGAAAAGACAAGGAATTAAACTTGGTTAAAACAGCATTGTCATGGTTGTATGATTTCCTTGCATTATGATTCTGTCTATGATTGTGAGTTTATTATTCATGGTTGTTTTCCTTGCTTCTGTTTCAGGTAGCACTGTTTAAGCACAAGGGAGTTGAGTTTTAATATGTTCCAATGAGTTTTTAGTCTTTCACATGTCATTAAGATGTTAGTTATAGTAAGAGAAGAATTTATTTGAATGTCATTAAAATGGCTGCTGCTTGCTGAGTAAAATATTTTAACAGGGGAAATGGCTTGCTGGGTAAATGTTTTAAACGAAAATAAAAAAAAACTACTTTTTAGACGGTTCTCTCCAAAACCAGTCTAAAAAGTACATTTAAGACCGGTTTTGTAAAGAACCGGTCTTAAAAGTATTCCTTTAAGACCAGTTTTGTGGAAAACCAGTCTTAAAATTTCACCTTTTTATACTGGTTTTTGCAGAAAATTGGTCTAAAAATTTGAACTTTTAGACCGGTTCCTCTAATAATAGGTCTAAAAATATTTATTTTTAGATCGGTCTAAAAAGTACCAAACTTTTAAGACTAGCTGTATCAAAGACCGGATCCAAAACCAGTCTAAAATGTCTTTTTTCACCGGTCTTAAAAGTAATTTTTCCACTAGTGACTTAAATTCTTGGAGATAAAATCTGAAACTTGCAACAACTTGAAATTATTAAAAAATAATAAGTCATCCAATGCTCCTAACTACATTGAATCAATTGAGATTGAGGTAGTGACTTCTAAGTCAACCCTTTTTTACAAATGTTGCGAGAAAGAATAACATAGATAGATAGAGATATAGGAATCATCTAATCAAGTGGAAGGTATGCTGCAAATACATCCAAGTAAGTGGATGTAAATATGGCTAAAAGGAGTTGAGCATGGATGTTACATTGAGTTTATATGTTCAGAAAGGCCTTATGAGAGGGAGAACTTAGTTAAGAGACATCAATATGAGGCAAATTTTTATGTATCTTAAATATTATTTTTTTATTGAATTTATGATTATATTCTTTGATTTTTAGAATTAAATTGAGTATATTCTCTTCTTTTCATGAACATTCATGTTGTTATTTAGATGATATTATGTTAATATATTGTTATTGTAAATGTTTTTATTAAGTGGGAGTTTTTATAACTTATCTAGAAATCCAAAGGGAAATGTGTTCAATAAAGTTTACAGTTAAAAGGGTAGTAGGCTAACTAGTATGAGTGGGATGGGAGTCAACACAGTTGTCTCCTGAACATGAAACTAGTGAACTTATTATCTAATTATCCTATGTCTTATTTGAGCAAACAAATATGTTTTATATACCATGATTGTCTATGTGACAAATTATGACTAAATCCATTTGATTGAGCATATAGGAACAAACTCGATAAAGATATTTATGGAGTTAGAAACTCCCAAATCTCTTGCATTTGAGAAGAATGAGATGTCAAGGACATAATACTAACTAGTCTTCAACATCTAAAGGCTAAAGCACCCTGAAGGAAATAAAAGTTTATGTTATGAAGCATAAAAAGAACAAGATTGCTCAAATTTATGATGGCATGCCAATATGAGCAATATAACTCTATCCAAGTAGTATGGGTAGATTTGGAAGATGATGGAATTGACGATTTTCATCCATAAAGTTAAAAGTAAGTTAAGTTTTGACATGGTGTATGAAGTCTTAAAATGTCATTTAGACAACACTTGAGGCAAATGTCAAACAAAGAAGTTGAGAAAAATAAAACGACAAGTTCTTTCTAATAAACAATAAATGTATGTTGTGATAAGACATCTCCTAGTAAGTGGGACTAAGCTATATCTGCTAGTGAGTGGGAGTAAGTGTAATACCCCAACTTTTGAGTAAGGGCTAATTACTTCAAAAGGGGTGTAATTAATACTAATCAGATACTTTTGAAGTATATGAAGTGAATTTTGATTCGAATGTGTTTTCCTACCTCCAGTCTTTTCTCCTTGATTTGCGTGCCAGCAACTCAGGGCTTCACATTCGATCCTACAATGTCAAATGTACTATTTAGACACTTCCATAGTATTTTTAGGGGTTATATGAGGCTATATTGAAAATTTACTAAAATACCCCCGGGACCCGGCTTGGCCCCGCCGTACCCGGTCCGGCTGTACTTTTCTTGAAATTTTGACATGGGCTATTCTTACATATTTTGGCCCAAAGAATCCATTTCCTGACTTGGAATTATCAAATTCAATGTCAATTTACAAATTTACCCTTGGCAGCCCCACTTTAAGGGTTTCAAGGGCGTTTTCATAATTATGCTTTTTCGGCCTTTTCCGAAAAAGTGACCAACTGTAACCCCACCTAATTTTCGCTTCTGAACTCAATGGAACCATAAAATCATTGAAAATCCAACTCTAAGACCCATTTATAGCCAGAACCGAAATATACAAGTACTCCGGGGAAAATTGGGGTTTTTCGATTTCGGCTCCGTAAACGTGTTTCTTTCTACTCCAAACCACTTTATTAACCATTACATTGGGTTAGAACTACCATTTAGTATCAATTTGGGCAGCATAACACCTAGGCCAACCCATTTTCCAAATTTACAAACAAAGACAATCCAGTGAAATTTCACCGATTAAATCAACCACATCAGCCAGAACAATCAAAGATTGAAGTTTCGGAAGTTACCTCAAGCTCCCTCTGCTTTTACTCATTATGGCTGAACCCTAGCCCCTTTTAAACAGCAAAATTAAGCTTCAAGTACCTTAATCCATGTAGAAGAGAAGCTTAAGAGAAGGATTATACGCGTTAAGAGCTAGATCATCGGAGAAATCGGCTTACTTTGCGAGATTTCTCCTCTTTCTTTCTCTAAGAGCTCTCAACGTTCTCTCACTAGTTTCAGCTGGTTCATAACGACAAAAAATAAGAGCTGAAGAAATCGACCTGCCTCGCAAGTTTTCATCATCTTCTCTCTCTAAAACTCCCTCTCTCTCTTTCTACATGGTGCTGCTCGGTTCAGCACGAAAATGAGAGCTAAAGAAGATGAGAAGATATTTAATTCCATGCTGATGTCATCTTTTAATGAGATGATGTCATAATTCCCATTTTCAGATTTCTGGCAGATTTTCTGCCCAAACTTTGAAATATCATAACTAATTCTAGAAAACTCAAAATGAGGTGATTCTAAAGCCAAATGAAAGGTATTTAAGTCCTCTTCATTGGAAAAATATGATCCATTACCAGAAATCACCACAAAATTCCAGAATTACACAAATTTCATCACTACCCCAAAACAGAGTCCATTTTCGACCTCAAATTTTGGACAGTCATATCTCGCAGTTCTCAAGACGAAATGGCACAAATTATATGTCCATTTTGAAGCTTGGGATGTTAAATTTAATACTGGAAAGTTTCATAATTTTCTGACATCATTTGCCTAGTCAAAACATCCACAAGAGAAGACTGCCCAGAATAGAGTTTCACTGGACAGAATTTCAGATTTTGTATCTTTGCTTCCAATGGTTCCATTTTCATACCAAACATCATTCCCACATAAATTTTCACAAGGAATCCATTGGAAACACCAAATCAATCAAATTCACATCCCATTGACATGTTTTCACAACAATCTCAACATGTCAACACAATTCACATTTCAAAACCTAACATTGCAACATTTCCATTCCAAAGTTCCAAACCAATTTCAATGACATCAAAACACACTATGACACCATTTCCAACACAATACCCCATTCAATTCTTCCCTCTATTCTAAGTCAATTTGGATTTTAATCCACAATTGAACTCAAATACAGGGTTTCGGCACTGCTCACAACACACACGAATCATATTCGAGTGCCAAATCACATCATATTCTCCAAAAGGGTTATTTATCACTAACCACATCCACTTTTGGAGTCATTAACCCTTAATCACAATTTGGGATCTTGCTAAACTAGGGCTTAGCAATCCACTAGTCTCAGGCTTATTCTCTAGCCTCGAGTTTCAAAATTCGGGGTATTACAGTTGCCATAGCCAAAATTAATTGTTCAGAGTTAAAATGTACAACGGACAACCTTCCATTGTAGTACCCCTTAGCCACTAAGTGTTTTAGGTTTAATATGCCCCCAACAGATTTGAGAACCTACTTGTTTCCAATCGTCTCTTGGCTAGGTGGCAAAATTAACCAAACATGTACTTGGCTAGTTTAAAAAGAATCCATATCCTTGTACATGACATTTTGCAATTCTTATTAGCAAGTCCTTCTAGTGTCTTTCAGACACTTATAAGTAGTCATCATCACCTTCTAAATGATGAAGAGAGCCTTCAATTTATTAAGAAATCATCCCCTTATAGTCATTTACTGGATGATAATTTACTCTAAGGTGGATTTTAAAGGATTCATTTCCTACGTATGACTGAGGTAATCCTCTCATAACTTTCCTCTTACCTCTTTCATTGTGAAAATGATCTCAACCCTCTCACTTGGATCAGTGAACTTAGGAACACTTGGTTATTCCTTGTTACTGTTAAACTTTTAGAGAGATTCAGTATGATTAATGCTCATTTCCTGCTAGGAAATCTGAGTTTTGTGAATGTTGTGTCCCTTGGTTCTTTCTCAGTCACTAAGTTGCCATCATTTTCACTAATGAAGACGTATCTTATCAATTCTCAAGTCATCTCACAAATACATACCTTGGCCCCAATCTTCCATACTCATAGGAAGAATTATGGATATTAAGTTGCTGACCTTCATGGTCTTAACAAACTTGAGATTGTTCCAAGGCCTATCCATGATTCACAGGGCAAGGTTGTGACTAACTAAGAGGGCATTTGGTTAAGTGTGAAGACAATAGGTTTGAGTTTACATGCTACATATGGCTGATAGTTTTACTTATGCCATTATTTACTCATCAATGTCAAGGAGAGGTCTATCTCTCTGTTTTAACAACTCTATTATGTTGAAGGGTTCTAGGTATTGATAGTTGCCTAACAATCCCTTTCTTATTAGCTCGAACTAATAATGTGGTTGTTTTGAACCCTTGTTTGTTCAAATACAGCTATCCTTTTAGTTTAACAACCTCATAATTGTCTAGAAAAAGGTAAACATAGCTGTATTTTGAGTAAACGTTCACGACATTAATGAAACACCAAGCTCTATATTTTCCCTCACGTTCATTAGTTCACAAACGTCATAGTTTGCAAATTTCAGAGAATATTTTCTCAAAATGTTTCCTTGTCTTTCTTGTCAGTTAGACTAAGTTCTCAACTTACTCATAAGGGTATTAACCCTTTAGCATATATTATTTAACAAATTCTCTTTTGCTAGTTTGATCATTTCTTTTGATCAATATGTGTATGTGGTAAGAAATGGAATTATTATCCCCAAAAGGAAACATCAAATCCAACAAATGATTTAAGTGTCATAGTCCCATCGATCTTTTACTAAAGAATCAACAAATATGTGATTTTGTCAGTTGCAATTGCATGTAGTGAATCAGGGTAGTTTATCTATGCATAGTTAACGTGCAAGTTCCAATCCTTTGATTCTTTCTATTTCTTGCTTTACATCCAACATGAAGCTATATGCTTCAGCGAAACATCCACTACTCATGTGGATTGTTTCTTCTACATTCCTTAAAGGATTATCAATGTAGCCTTTCATCTTTGTAAAAATCATTGATCTCTTCTAGATAAGTTTACCTCATAGGATTTTTTCCCTTAGGCTCAGAGGATGAATCCTCCTACTCTTTAGCTAAGTTTGTTTGACTGATGGATCTTGGATCCTTCAGTTTTTCATACTCAAGTTCAATATGGCGACTGGCGAATCACATTGCCGAAGGTTAAATATGCATATGAAGAGTAGTATTTGCTTTCGTATACACCCATACACTAGAAGATGTGGCTTACTCCCACTCACTAGGAGACGTCTTGTCACAACATACACTTGTTATTTGTTAGAAAGAACTTGATATTTTATTTGTCTCAACTTCTTGGTTTGACATTTGCCTTAAGTGTTGCCTAAATGACATGTTAGGACTTAGTACACTATGTTAAATCTTAACTTAGTTTTGACTTTATGGAAGAAGATCATCAATTCCACTATCTTTCAACACTATCCACACAGTTTGGATAAAGTTACATTGCTCGTACCATAATAAATCTGAACAATCTTGTTCTTTCTATGCTTGATATCATAAACTTTCTCTATCCTTCAATTGCTTCAGTCTGTAAATGTTGAAGACTAGTTGGTATGATATCCTCGACATCTCAATCTTCTTGAATTCAAGAGAATTAGGAGTTTCTAACTCCATACATATCTCTTTTGAGCTTGTCTTCATAAGTTTAGTCAAAAATAAATTTGGTCATAATTTGGTCACTTAGACGAGTATGGTATACAAATCATATTCATTTGTTCAAACAAGACATAAGATAATTAGATAATAAGCTCACCAGTTTTATGTTTAGAAGACAACTATATTGACTCCCATCCCACTATACTAGTTAGCCTACCACCCTTTTAACCATAGTCTTTTTTGAACTCATTCCCCTTTGGTTTTCTAGATACGTTCCAGAAACTCCCACTCAATCAAAGCAATTATAATAACATAATATCGTCTAATCAACATGAATGTTTATGAAAAGAAAAGAATGTGCTTAATTCAATTCCAAAAAATAGATAATTTAATCATAAATTCAATGAAAAAGAACATTCAAAATTTGAAAAAACTTTGCCTCATATTGTTGTCTCTTAACTAGGTTCTCCCTCTTAGAGGCCCTTCTGACCTTATGAACTCTTATAGCATCTACTACAATGTCAAGCTCCTCTTAGCCATGTTTAAACCCACTTACTTGGACATATTTGCAGCATACCTCCCACTTGATGAGATGATTCTTACATCTCTATCAGTATTGTCCTTTGTCACAACATTTGTGACTTAGAAGTCATTGCTTCAATCCCAATTGATTCAATGTGGTTAAAAGCAAGGGAAGACTTATTTAATAATTTCAAGTTGCTGCAAGTTTCAGGTTTTTATCTCTGAGAATTTGAGTCAAGGTTGGATAGGGTCTTTTATTCAAAACTCATTTAAATAATTTTCCATTTTAAAGAATCTTTCAACATTAACCTTAAGTTGTAGTTGAAATACTTTTAATAAGTAAACCAACTTATCCTAAAAAATAATAGAATCAATATCAACTCAATTTCAACATTTTTGAGAATTTCTAAGCACATATAAATGCTTTTTTTTACTCAAATCAAATCCAAAAATGCTATGCAAAATACATATCAGATTGAAGTTCTCGAATTTAGGGATTTTTTGGAAGAACTCGTGTCTCAATCAGAGGTCCCACGCATCCTTACATGGCCCTAGAAGGTGTCTAGATCAAAAACTCCTGAAAAATTGGAAAATTTCAGTGAAGCCCTTTACGCGTCTTGCAGACATCTGCCGATGACATGCATTGGTTCACTTGACTCCATGCGCCGTCTCCTCTCTGGTGGAGCCAGCCATGTCGCAAAAATAGGCCTAGTGGGCCCCATGCACCATATGTATTTGCCTTTTTTTTAAAAAATACAACAGTCAATGATTGGCTATTGACTTTGACAAATCAATGGTTGACCATTGACTGATCAATGAGTAACGTTTGATCGAAAACAAAATAACATGGTGCTGACGTGGTGATGATGTGTTATGGAATGTTGATATGGCACTTTCTCATTGGCGTCACGTCATTTTGGTTGACCGATGATGTGTCAATTGACTGCCGCATCATCATCTTTAACCTGCAGCCAGGTCAACTTGAACTGATTGGAGCTCCGGCAGGTCATCGTAACCCGTAAACTTTAGAAGGCCATATCTCCCTCGTTTTAGCTCCATTTTTCATGTTCTTGGTGTCGTTAGAATCATCACTGTGCGAACTACAAATCTATGGGTTTGATTTGATCTTAAAACATCATTTTCAGTGATCAAATCATGAGTCAAATGGTGGTGACGACAAGTGACCTGCCAACTTTTTTCCTTCGTTTCTCCCTTATCCGAACTTCGTTTCACACGTTCTAAGTGTCGTTGGAATTATCTCTTCAAGCTCTACACATCCATGGCCTTACCTTGGGCAAAAAAAACTCAGTTTCAAACACCCAATTTTTCTCGATGTCGACAGCGCTCCGTGATTCAACTTAGATGTGTGTCCTTTAGGTTTTTAGAGCTCTCATACCGTTTGAGGGTTAAAGTTTCTTGTTTTTGATTCCACATAAGTTTCAAAAACAAAACTCAACTTTTAACCAGATCGAAGGAGTGAAGAGGAGGAGAATAAGAATGAGGTCGATCTTATACAAAGCTTCAAACTCAAGAACCCAACATCACATATTCACATACGAACAAGAAGAGAACATGCATATCAAAAAATTTTCAAGCAACATAATCTAAGGATATAAAGCTTGTAAACAAAACAAATGAGAGGAATTCAAATATATGCATACACGCATGATCGCGAAAGGGAAAAATGAGGCAAAGCTTATCAATCTCAACTTTCTCTCTCACATAAAAGTATTAAAACACATGCATATAAGGAAAAACCAAAAAATATATCGAAAGTAGCCTTCCTTCTGTTTTTTTATTGTAAGGAGTATGATGGAAAAACGTGCATCCAGAAAATTGTATATATATACACACATAATTATACATGCATGCGGATGAGAGAGAAGAGAAGAAACAACATGCATCCATTAACTTCATATAATCAAATATATATGATAGCACAGCTGAAATAATAACATGATGGAGATATAAATAAATTATATCACATGGTTATTCACAAAGAATATTTATAGCCTTAGGATCAACTAAGCTCTGATACCAATGAAGGAAAAAATAAGGAGAGAGAATGGACTAGTATACCAGGACAAATCTATATTTGGATCCGGGTCAAAACTCCAATGCTCCATAACTCGAACATAATATTGCTCGTGCAATTATTAGACTACTAGAGCCTAATTAGGATTGGCATATCACCAAAACAAGAAAGATGGTAGGAGAGAAGAGAGATTGCTAGATAGCTCAATGGCAGGGATGAATTGTAATTGAGAGAGGCACACCTTATTTATATTGGTTTATGGTGGCCCCTAATTAGGAAATTATGTGCACTCCTTCTTGCCTTCCAAGTTAGTAATCATGAGAATTAATTTTCAATTAATTTCCTGAATCATGATGACTTATTTCTCAATTAACAATCTCATAATTAATACTAACTTATTTCTCAATCCACAATTAATGTTTATTTGTTTTTTATTTGATTAGGCTACTTGTATTCTAATCAAATAGTCCAGTACATCAAGGACGGACTTGGACCCAAAGTCCAACATAATCAAACAAGATTCACATACAATTCAAAGCTGACTAGCTGAGAATATTTTCCAATTCCCACGCTCACTAGCTCAAGCAACTCATAGTTTTTAGTGTCTATCCTATCCTCCTGTGCTCAAAACTTCTGACCATCAAAATTGAGAGACATTGATTACACCAATTCAAAAGAATTTAATACAAATTGTACTTACAATACAACCTTTATTAACAATGGCTTCACTGTGGATTGTTGAGAAGTAAAACGGAAAAAAAGTGAGGGGAAGAACTGGAGTGAAAAGAATCACATCCTTGAATGAGAATGTAAGAGGGGTCATGGCCTTCGACTTCAACCAATCACTTCTTCCCTCTTTCAAATACTCTACAACTTGCCTTCCACTTTTGTTGTAGTAGATTGAACAAGGGTTTTGTTAGCTGTATAATTATTTATTGGCATTCTATCCAACTGGGTCTTGTGGAATTCCTGATGCCTAAGCCTTTTCACGTGCTCCACTCGATCTTTACACGTGTGAACTAATAATTAGCTTCTCTAAACGCTTCAGAGCTGCCATTATTTCGGCAAAGCTCGATCTCAACTTTGGATCTCTATTGCCAAAAAGAAACCACATTCAGTTTTCAATCATGGTTTTGAGTCTTTATTCAGAACCATTAGAATCATATAAATAAAAGAAATATGATGCAAACAAGCAAAGCATGGGAATAATGTCCTCACATACTTTATTGGGTCAATAGTTACACTTGGGAATTCAGCAAAGTAACCATTGAATCATTAGCAATGAGGATATCTCCCTAGAGTTCATTGACTGTATAATCTTCAACTAATAATCAGACAACAATAGTTTAATAAGAAAGGATGATATGCATAAAACTACGTACACTCACGTCTGCCAGCATTTTCTGATAATATCTGTAATGGCAGGGTCTATATTATATGGGATTTCAAGTTGGCGATGCTGGAAACTGATAGCATCAACCACTTGTATTGGATTCATTCCTCCCTAGGGTTGCTGCATCATAGAGAGCCCCCATAATATGACCCCAAAATTGGAAACATCACACCTAGATATTGGATACCAATGAGAAGATAGGTCAGAATGGAGACAGTGAAGTAAAATGAAGATTCAAAATGTCAATTTTCCTGAAGTTATGGAAGATGCAGATATCAAATGAGGTTCAATTGTGCTCTTCATATGGACATGTGGAACATCATGTCAACTATGACCCTGAAACTTACTGTTTGAATGTAGTTTTTAAATGTGCTTCAACCATACTTTATTTAGTTTTTGAATGTCCAAGTCTGAATATATTAGTTGGCCAAGAAGAAGAATATATTTTACATGAACACATCTGATTTTAAGAAGTCCACACACAGCATTTTCATTTGTCAAACTTATGGATGGAAAAATTAAATCTTACTTGATTCTAAATATTTTGTCTTCTTGAAAACATAAATTAACAACATAAACATACATAAACTTTCAATAATAGTATATTTACTATTATGATAACCATTCTAACAAAAACCTTGCATTCCCACTACAATCTAATAATATTTCAACATAAATTTTATGGGCTAAAAACATGTGCTATTCTTAGTGTGTGTTTAGATTAGCTTTTGCAAAATAGCTTTTGGAGAAAAAATGGAGAATGGCTTTTGGAGAATAGATTATGGGAAAAAAGTGATTTTGATAAAATGAGAGTGTTTGGATGTTTTGATTATAATAGCTTTTTTTCATTATCAAATTACTAGAAAAGACCTTAACTTTTGTGATAATTACATTTAACTTATAAGATTATATTTTAAGTATTATTTAACATTAAATTGCATAATAAATACAAAAACTAAAATAAATTTGTCAAAAAATTATAAAACTATAACATTTGTCAATTATGTAATATAAAAAAAATAGATGAAATTTTTTTAAAATTATAACATTAGTCAATTATGCAGTATTAAAAAAATAGATCAAACAGGCATGTCTTTAAGTTCTTCATTAAATTCTTGTGAATATTTTTTATTTTTGCAAGTATGTTCATGTCTTTAAATTCAGTTTTGTTTTTTGTTGACCACTCCTGCCCAGTCTGTCAATATATATATATAAGTATATTAAAAAGTTGTTAACATAAAAAATCATTTCTACATAGTAAGGATTTAAAATAATCTATTACAAAACACCAAAGTACAACTTCAGAGTAATTGTCAATAATAGAGTAAGTCAAAATATGAATACAATAACATTTAACATATTGTGAATAAAAGAGTATGAAAAATACGAAAACAATCCCTGACTAATGCTCTTGCGTTTAATAAACACTACTACAAAAGGTTGAAAGGTGGCACACATATTGTGGCCATTCCTTAATGAAGTGCCACAACTGCTTATTTATTTTTTTTTTATATTTTATTTTTTTTACCAACTGTGGCGCCTGGGAAGGTAGGCGCCACAGCTGGTGAGGCTAAGTGTGGCGCCTGCCAAGACAGGCGCCACACATGACCAACTGAGACCACCGCCAGGTGCCACACTAACTTATGGTCAGGTGTGGCGCCTGTCTGGCCAGGCGCCACACCTGACCAATTTTTTAATTTAAAAAAAATTGGTAAGCTGTGGCGCCTGCCTGGCCAGGCGCCACACCTGACTCTTTTTAAATAAAAAAAATTTGGTCAGGTGTAGCGCCTGCCTGGTCAGGCGCCACACCTGACCCTTTTTTTAAAAAAATTGGATTCCCTATCCTCTTCTCCACCAATCAGAACCCCCACCCCCTTATCCTTTCCTTTTCCTGCCCTCCCCCCCTTCTCTTTCCTTTTCCCGCCTCCACCCCCATCTCTTTCTCTACCTTTAATTATTCCCTCTCTCACTTTCCCTTTCATCTGCGTGCACCCCATCCCTCCATTTTCATCTTCACATCTTAAAACTACACCCACACGAGCACACGTCTTTGTTTTTTTCCAACTTCCATCCCCACTCCTTTCCCTATTATTCCCTTTTCTTTTTATTGTCCTCAACTTTTGGTCCCCACTCCATTTGGTACGTAGCTCAAATTTCTTCCTTACCTCACTCAAGATTGCGTCACCAACGGCAATTACGTGGTCCCCCACTCCACTGCACTGATCACCTGTAAGTTTAATTTCTTTTTATTAATATTCTTTTCAGGTTGTTTTGTTTTTTTATGGCATGCTTACGATGCTTTTTTTCCCTGTTATGACACGCATGCATGTATATTTATATGTCATATATAGTCATCTTCTTCATGCATGGTGTTATTATACTAGTACATAAACCAAATTAGAAATAGGCATGTACATACTATGTAACTTCATCAACACAAGAACAAAATAAAGAATGTAAATAAAATTATTGAGGAGAAGACAAGTAAATATACAAAGTGTATGTGTGGTGATATGCTAGCAAAAAGTGCACTGAACATGGATACAGATTGGCGCTATATGGGTGAGGCACTTGATTATTGCGCACAGCAGCTATTACTTGGTGACTGTTTGTTTTTCTATTTTGGTCTGTATGGGCAGTATACACACTGTAATAAGGACCCTTTACCAAGAGTAAATCTTGTCCCTTCAATTCAGAAAAAAAAAGTGTATATATGTGTGGTACACGTACGGTTTCTCTCTCTCTCTCTCTCTCTCTCTCTGTGTCAAATTTTTTCTATTTCTGTGGACCATCTCTAGTTTTGTTTCTTTGCTTTTTACTCAACACCTATATATATATATATAATATACAAATGTGTGTGTTGTTTGTGTGTGTATACTATATATATATTCCCATTATTATTTGTGTTGGCCGTAGTGATGAGACCAATGTGGTCCTTATATGCCATACATTGATGCCAATTATTGATTGACCCTCTTGATAATTCGAATTTAATTAAGTTGGTTCATTTTTCACCTTTTTATGTCTAGTGCCAATTAAATTATGATAGGACTTAGCTTGCCGAAATTAACTTTTAAACTTAGATAATCAAATTAACTTTTAATAATACTGCTATTTCTTTTAAAACTTCTTCAAATTATTTGTTTTCCAAAAATCAAAATCATTTATTTAATATTATTTCACATATTTAATATATATTTGTGTTAGTGCTATTTTGTAGAGGTAAGAAAATAATTTTTTGTATTATCTTATTAAACTATAATAGAGAAAATCCCATATAAACCCAATGAAAATAGGAAAAATTGAAATCAAGATAATAAATTGAATAATTCGTTAATTGAGTCATTAACTTATTTAAGGATTTTAAAATATGGATAAAATGAATTTAATATATCAATATATATTAATGTTAATATTTAATAAAATAAAATATAATTTGTCTATATTGTTTAACTTTAAATATATTAACTAAAACTGTAAAGGGAAAAACATACAATAAGGAGATAATTAATGTTAGGATTATGCTTTCTTTTTCATTTTATTTTATTTTCTTTATTTTTTTCTGAATCATTTTTTGATTTAAGCTAATCGTATTTGATTTTATTATATATTGAGATAATAAGGAGATAATCATATTTTTTTTCTGAATCATATTTCGTTAAACTATTCTAAAGCTACTGACCCCCGCCTTAGCTATCCTTGGAAGAAGATATAGGTATTGATATTTGACTTTACTTAGATCGACTTTGTTAGTAAACACTTTTTATTCATGAACAAGGTTAAATATTGCACTATATTTTTGCAGTGCCCTTTCCAGCCTAATGACAATGATTGTGGGTACTATATCATGAAATTTGTGAAGGATGTTATTATGCATGATCAACCATTTATTCCTCAAAAAGTAAGTCATTTAGTTGCACTTCATATTGTGTTGTAATGAAATTAAATTAGTGCCTAACAATTATGTTTTACTGATTTTAATTCATTCTAACTTGTGTCTGATTGTATATATCTGTAGTATTATGAAGATCAATGTTGTGACGCTTTGACTGACCATCAGGTTAATGAAGTGATCGAGGAATGGTGTGAATATGTGTTTAGGCAAATCTCTGGGTAGCTATATATACTATATATTAAATTCACTAGTTGGTATTTTTTGTGTCGTTTCTAATTGCCAATTGTTGTGTCATGCATGTTTGTTGAAGTTGAATTTGTTGTATTTCATTCAGCTAGGTTTACAATATATTGTATAACAATTTTTAGTACTATTTTAGCTAATTAATCATTTGTTGGTATCATTTTAATTAAAGATATCTATTATTGTTCTTATTAAACCTTGCAGACTATAATTATATATGCATGGGAGATATATATGAGGAAAAAATATGCTAAAAAAAACAATACGAAGAACCCAAAAAATATGAGGAAAAAATATGCTAAAAAAAACCAATATGAAGAATTAAAAAAATACACCTCCTGTGGCGCCTGCGAGAGGAGGCGCCCCAGGAGGGGTTGGCTCCTGTGGCGCCTGGCCACCCAAGCGCCACAGGAGGTAAGCCTACTGTGGCGCCTGGCCACCCAGGCACTGTAACCCCCTGCAGTAATTATATCTGAAATACGCAATTAAAATGAAATAGAGACCAATAAGAAACAAAACTATTTCAAAATCCCATCTTCACGATAGGGTTTTCACAGATAACTTTTGAAATATAATACACCTGGTCTCATATTCAAATTTCGAATACAATTACTATGCGAAGATAAATCACATTTATACCAATATCAGAGTACACAATATAATCATCCCGGTAATCCCGGGTTTCATATCTTCGCTAAACAATCATAAGGCACATTGGCCCACACAACTCCTCAAATAGGGATTACACAAACCCATTCGAATACATACTCAATACACATCCAGACTATAATGTTAACCAACTACCTAATCTTCAACCCGAAGGAAGTCCTCTTCGCCCTTGGCTGCTTACTCTATCATCAATCTACTACCCTGTCTGAAAGGTTAGTAGGGGAGGGTGAGATTCTAGAGAATCTCAGTAGGAAACAAATACCAAAATGCATGTATGATAAGTGTATAATGCATGACATGCTTGCAATACATATCATATGTCCATACCATCATGACACATCTACATGCTCAATGTTTCAACAACACACTCATGGCCATAGCTTAAATAGAAACAGAGCTTCAAACATCATATATGGAAGCAAAGCAATAACATGCATAATCACATTAAAACAATATCATATACAGGCAAAAGAGGTAAGTTCCCTACCCTCTTTCCATGTAAGCTCCAACACAGCTGCTCAAGAATAAAACGAACATCGATCCACGATCAGGGCGACTATCCTACCCTATAACCAAAATCATGGACATAGGGTTAATCCCTTTTCCAATTCCTCAACATACAAACACTTTATGTTGGTTATCATTTATGACCTTTAGGTGGCTAATCAAAGCCTAAACATATGCCTAAAGGCTCGGGAAACACTTGACCAAAGATCACCTTTAAAAAGTCTAAAATGCTGATTTTTGGGGGTTGGCGGCGGCCCAAAAATCCATTGGCCACGGCCAAAAACTGCCCAGAAACATTTGGGCCGCGGCCCAGAATCCATTGGCCGCGGCCAAGAAAATCCAGTTTCTTGGCTGAACTTCCAAAACTCATAACTAATTCCACAAAACTCCAAATGAGGTGATCCCAAAGCCAAATGAAATTTATTCAAGTCCTCTACACAGGAAAAATATTGGCCTTTACTAGAAATCACCACACAAATACAGAATTCCCCAAAACTCAAGACTGTCCCAAAACAGTGTTCATTTTCGACCTCAAACTTTGGACAGCTATAACTCCCAATTCCCGAAACGAAATGGCACAAATTATTTGTCCATTTTGAATCTTGAGATGTGAACTGTAACACTGGAAAGTTTCATAATTTTTTGACATCATTTGCCCAGTCAAAACGTCCACAACACCAAACTGCCCAGAACAGAACTTCCAATTGACAGTTTTTCAAGTTTTGCACAATTGGCTTCCAATGGTCCCCTTTCACATCAAACACCATTCCCACACAAATTTGCACAAGGAATCCATTGGAAATACCAAAGCAACCAAATTCACATTATATTGACATGTTTCACAATGAATTGCAACATGTCACATAATATCACATTTCAAATTCCCCTATCTGATCCTAGAAGATCTCATATATGTTATAAAAAAATCCTACTTGTGTTAGATCCCAAGTTTTGATGATAACAAAAGACAATTGTATGCAAATCATAGTTTTATAAGTTTAAGGAATGTTTACAAAATGACCAAATGCATATAGCAAAGTTCTATGGTACTTGCTGTCAAAATTAACTGGTGTACTTGAGCATGAATCAAGTACTCGAGCATGGAACTCTTTTATGCTCAAGAAGATGCGAGTGATAGCCAGAAAGTGTTTGCCCGAGAGCATGCTAATGTCATTTTTACTGGTTCACTCGAGTACTGGAGATATCACTCGAGCAGAAGAGTCTTTCTCACTCGAGCACATGTGAGTGAGAGACTGCGAGTGTTTGGCCGAGAGCAATTCATGTCATTCTTCCTTTGATGCACTCGAGCAGAGAAATCAATACTCGAGCATGAAGTTGTCTTGTACTCGAGCACTAGCGAGTGAGGGACTGCAAGTGCTTGGCCGAGAGTCATGAAAGTCAGAGAAGCACTGTGTTGATAACAAGGGTATATTACATGAGAATATTCTTCTCACTCGAGCAGGAGTATGTGTGCTCGAGTGAAGGCCCACATCACCTGCGAGTGCAAAATCTCACTCTTGCTAAAATGGTATGCGAGTGCTGTCCAGAGAAGAGTCTCCTAGTGTAAAATGCAAGGCCACTCGAGCAGAAGGAGTTGTGCTCGAGTGAGGCCCCACATCACTGGCGAGTGAGAAAACTATCTCTCTAAAATTCTATGCAAGTGCAAGTACAAAACTGAAGAACAAGGACAAAACTTGCAAGATCACTCAAGTGAGCCTTTCCATACTCGAGTGATACTCTGGCAAAACACCAAATGCACCAAGTCTCACAGCGTTCAATCCGAATATGTTTTAATGTTATTTATTTATCTTATCATCACTTATTATTATTATTTAACATCATTTTGAATGTTTTATAAGTGTGATACAGGAGGATGAACGTTGAAATAAACAGACATGAAGAAAGTCAAACAACGGCAGACAACATCACGACAAGCACACACCTACTACATTAAAAGTTTTCAAACGTGCGCATGCCATTCCACAGTAACATGCCCCGCTCCACAATGATCGTTATTCAAACGGGCAAAAACTGAATATCTATAAATATAGAGTTCCAGAGAGATCAAATACAACAACGAAGCACAAGAATTCACAAGCATATACACGAGTCTCTGTTATTCATATTTTCTCTGTATATATATTGATCTTCAGTGTTCATCTACTTGCTCTGTAAGAGAGTCTTTATACAACTTAAATTCTATTTTCATTTGATCTCAAGGTATTGGGACCTTGAGAGGGTAGATATCCTTACGAGAGAAGCAGTTGAGAAAATTCCTAGCTAAACCTTCCACTCATAAGACTTATAAGATACAAGCAGGAGAGAACGTTGCTGCTCGTAAGACTTACAGTGGAGTAAGCAGGAGAGAACGTTGCTGCTCGTAAGACTTGTATACATAAGCAAGTGGTAAAGGTCATAGGTTTTTTTTCTGTACATAAGACTTGTCGTAAGGGGGAGAGAAATTTCTTAGTGAGAGAATATTTCTGCTCATAGTCCGTTCAAGGACAATTGTTGTTTTGTGGCATTCTAAGAGCCCATTGAATCTTGGAAGAATAGTGAAAATCTCAGTAGGTCTTGATCTCTGAGGACTGGATGTAGGCCTGGTTGTTAGACCAAACCAGTATAACTCTCTGTGTTCTAATCTTCTCAACTCTACTCTGTCTACTCTATTTTCACATCACCATATCAAGCGAAAAAATTTATCACGTCACCCAATTCACCCCCCTCTTGGGTGAAGCTTGCCTCTTTCAACTTGTACTTAATATAATTCCTGAGAATAAATAGATGAATGTATTAGACTCCACAATTTAAGTCCTATTGTGCTCCAAAACTATTTGCATAACTGCTCTCCAGTGATAGTCTATCATGATTTGAAGTCTCCAAATCTTCTTGTTAACAAAAACTGGGTTGTAAAGGTGCCAAACCTAAACCCACTTTAAAATTTCGTTAATGCTGTAGTGGATGCACCAAGTTGATATGAAATCTTTTTTGTCCTGGAATAGGTATGTGACTTCGGTTTATCACGTATGAAGTACAGTATTTTCCTTTCCTCAAGATCAACTACTGGAACAGTAAGCTAATCAAAAACCTTTCCTTACTAAACGTTGTTCTATTGTACTATCTTGTTGAATTTTTGCTTGTTTGCTTTATGTTGCTTTATGTATATTTTTTCCCTTAAAGCTATCTTTCCCACACACACACACTGGGTCACTTGCTGCATTCTTTAACTCAAGTTTTAGAGGTTCTAGTAATTAATCCCTTCTGAATTGGTATGCCTGGTATGGTATGTTTCATAAAGTACCAAAACACCTAGAATTTGACCAAATTTAAAGGGGATATACTGGCCAACAACCTTAAAGCAATAATTTCCTTGTGTATTATCTTAAGATCAATGACAACAAGTTAATGGTTAGACTATAGATATTGTCTTTTATATGAAGTAATCTTACTCCTTTATGCATTGTTTTTCTTCCATAATCATTTTGTGGGATTGAATTGTTGAAAGAAGGCATGCGCCTAACAGTAATTAGTTGTAGTAGTTACTTAATGTTGTATAACACCAATTATGTTTCAGGCCGAGTGGATGGCTTCAGAAATGTTAAGAAATGAGCCTTCAAATGAAAAGCAAGTTTGTTTTTGTCTATAAGCTATTTAATTTTCTATTAAGTTTTCACTATGGAAAGTAAAGTGCCATTATGAATGTTTGATACTCAGAGGGTGTTTGGATGCATTGCAAAAAAAGCTATTTTAGGGCCAAACCTAGGTTTCCTTTAAAAACACTCAAACACCAAAATTTTTCCCAAAATCCAGTTTCAGCTCAAACCAAGGTTTTGAAAGGGAAAACCAAGGTTTCAACCTAAATCTATTTTTTTCCTCATCTACAGTAAATTGTGACCGTTGCGTGTTCATTGTTACCTCTAACATTTCTCTCTTTTTTTCTCTTTCCCTTCTCTCTGGCTTTTTCTTCTTTGATGTTCCTCCTCTATGATTCCCTTCTTGCCTTTCTCCTGCCCTGATTCCCATCTTGCCATTTTCTTCATTCCCTTTCAGTTTCAATTCCTGTCTGGATCTACAACAGATAAGGAAAACATAGCAAAATAGCTCCATGAAATCCTTGGGCTTCTACAGTCTCAAGAACCAGAAAGTAGCAGATCAGCCCAACCATCCGATAATTCATATGAGGATGATCCGACCCAGTATTTTGGACATAATTCAGATGATGAGGTGTATAGCCTTGGTGAAGATTGATTCCAAGAAAATTTGTCAGCATAAGAGTCCAAGACCAGCTGACACAAAATTCCATTTTTGGTGAAGATTTGACACAAAGAAGAATCTCTATTGTTCAAAAGGACAAATAGTATCCATTACTTTACCTTTAGTAAAAGCAAAAGTAAAAACACTTTTACTTGGGTAATATGTTTCTTACTTCAATTAAAGTGATTTTACTAAAAGGGAAATAATATTTACAGTGAAAAGGGACAGTCTTGAATGCCTATAAAATGGTACTTCATTTTAGTTGCTGCTCACCTGAGTCCTTGAGCTTTTAGAATCACTACTTTCCCCCTCTTGTTTGCAAGAATTTTATTCTATTTTTGTTTTCATGTATTTCTTTTGATTTCAATAATACTGTGTCAAAGTTATCCTTAAAGAAATAGTCCAACCCATTAAGGGCAAACTTGGACCCAAAGTCTAATATCTCCCACTCACATTTGATGGGCATCCCATCATGCAACTACTACTTCTTCTTGTTTTATACTTAATGTCTACCATGACCGCATGGGCACAACATCTTCAAAAACTTTGGTGCTTGTGATACTAGAAATACTTTATATCGGATAAGCATCCAGGGTCACCCTCTGTTAACTTGTAAATTGTTGCCTCATATGCCTTAAGTTTGCCCATACACTCAACTCATGGCTTATTTGATCCCTCTCGAGTCAGAGTTCCTTTTTTTTCATTTTTGACCCAGATTGCCTACCATGCGCGTGGTATCCATACTTACTAGTTTTTCCTCTAACATGTAAGAATCATATCATAGATGCCACGACAAAAAGTATACTTTAAGATAAACATTCCTTTACAACTAAAAACATCAATCTATCTTGACTTGGTCGCTTTCCTAGCTTTTACTCGTCTGATCGAGTCGTGTGTGATCATAGAGCTTCAGCTAAAGTAGCTAGCCCTAAGTCAAGCTTTCATGACGCTTGCTTAAGTCCTGAGGGCTCATAAAAGGATTTTTCCTTCCTAGGACTCACATTAGAGTGAACTAGGGATCTTTCACATACGTCCTATATTACATTCATTCTCTCAAGCACAGACAGTATGAGTTGCATGCTACGGTGATTTTCTAATGGTGTACGTCAATTTTATCTTTGTCTCTCACTATACAGGCATTAGTTCCAAATGCACTCAACATTCGAACCAAAATTTCCTTTTACAACCATTCCTTTTTAGAACCTCATTTGTAAAAGAGAGTCCTTTGCCCAGCAATAGGTCTAATGATACTTTCATGTAATCATACTTTGATCCATCTTGTATATGATGTATGTATACTTATGTGGATCTCATCTCATTTCAACTAAGGAGACTCAAGCGTAAAGACCCATCTTATAGTGATCATTTGCTCGTCTGACCCTCCCACGCCCCTGTAAATAGTGGGAAGATGGTTGTTAGCGTGAGTAAATCAACCTTCTTGACCTATACGACATACAAAATTACATACCTTGTGCCGATGCACATATTTACACTAATATATTCACAATATATTTGAAAACTAGAAAAAGGCATCATTTTATTGCTTGAAAAATAACATTCAATACATTATATTCTATGCATGTCTAAAGCATTTACATGCTTAATAAAAGGGTTTCCTGTAATGAGCTTTGTAAGGGGATCAGCTAACATCTTATGAGTAGAAAGGTATTGAATGGTCACTTCTTTCTTAGTGATCAAGTCTCTTACAAAATGATATTTAATGTCTATGTTCTTTGTCCTACTATGGTCCTTAAGGTCTTTAGCATAGGCTATTGTGGCTTGACTCTCACAATGTATCAGAATAAGACCCTCCTTTCTCCTTTTTATTCCTACACCTTCTAGAAATCTCTTAAGCCATACAAGTTCTTGAACAGCGGCAGAACAAGCTATGTATTATGATTCCATAGATGACAAGACACATAGGTCTGTTTCTTGCTGCTCCAAGAAATTGCACTATTGTTTAGGAGGTACACGTACCCTGAGGTAGTGTGTCATTCATCTATATCTCTCACCCAGCCAGTGTCAGAGTATCCTACTAGATGCATATCTCTACCTTGGTAACATAGCTCATAATCCATAGTTTCCTTTAGGTATCTCATGATTCTCTTCATAGCTTCCCAATGATTGATTCTTAGGTTAGATTGAAAATGGCTCACAAGACCAACCACAAAAATATATCTGGTCTAGTGCATAACATAATGTACATCAAGCTTTCAACTACACTCGAGTATGAGACTCTTTTCATGTGCTTTATTTTTTATTCTTCCATAGGACACATGTTTGTGCTAAGGTAGTGTACTTTAATAACAAGGGTATCCATAGGCTTGCAGTTTCTCTTTTTCTTGGCTCCCAAGATATATTCTGCTTCACTCATGTCTTTCATTTCAAAGTTCAAGGATAACCAGTCCTTGAATGTTTTAACTGCCTTAAAACTTGTTCCAGCTAGGAGTTTATCATCTACATAAAGAGACAATATCAAAAAATCATCTCTAAATCACTTTATGTAGACACAGTGGTCTTCTTCGATCATTTCAAAGTTGAATGAGATTACTACTTCTTGCAGACCTTAGATACCACTATCTAGATAATTGGTTTAGTCCATAGATAGACCTTAGAGTTCGTAAACCTTTTGTTCACTTCCCTTTTCTATGAAGCCCTCAAGCTACTCCATATATATATATATTTCCTCATCTAGTTTTCCAGTAAGGAATGTGGTTTTTACATTCATTTGATGTAACTCTAAGTCTATGGTAAGTATGAGTTTTATTGAGTTAAAATGCACTACTAATGAGAGGATATCTTCATAATTTATTCCTTATTGCTGGTTGTAGCCCTTGGCCACCAAGCACACTTTGGCTTTGTCAATTGATCCATCTACCTTTTATATGTATTTGAGAACCTATTTGTTCCCAATTGCCTTTCGGCTTGGTGGCAGGTCAACCAATTCCCAAACTTAGTTAGCCTTCATGGAATTCATCTCCTCTTCTAAGGCCTTTTGCCATTTTTCCTCAACAAGTCTGGTCAGTGCTTTTTTAATGCTTTTCGGATCTTCCTCATTATCTTCTGGATTAACAATGAGTACTTCCCCTTTAATAGAGAAGCGTCTTCTAAGGCTTTTATCCCTTTGGCTTCTCCAGGGTGGGAGCTTTTCAGGATTCTCTTCCTGTGATTAAGCGTGATTTCCATATTGCGAAAATGACTCATCTCTCCTACTCAGGTCAGTAATCTGAAGAGTGCCTTCAACTTCCTCACTCTCATATAGAGTTTTATTTTGATTAAGGCTTCCTTTGTTAGGAAAATCTGCTTCTAAGAATATTACGTCTCTTGATTTTACCTCAATTATTGAGCCATCCTCACTTTGACCCATGAAGACATATCCTTTTGATTGCTTAGAGTATCTTATAAAGATATAGTTCCTGCCTCTAGGTCCCAACTTTCCATGTTTCTGAGTTGTGTATATAGGCCGCCGATCCCCATGGTTGTAAGACACTTAGATCTGGCTTACATCCTGTCCACAGCTCATAAGGCATAGAAGTGTCTGATTTAGAAGGCACTCGGTTATATATGAATGTTGTAGTCATCAATGAATCACCCCAATATGAAATTGGTAGTTTTGCTTATAACATCATTGACTAACCATATCGAGAAGGGTTCTGTTCCTTCTCTCAGCCACCCCATTTGGTTGGGAAGTTCCAAGGATTTTCATTGTTCTAGCAATTCCCTTTTCATCACATAGCGTTTTATACTATTTTAAGAGGTACTCTCTACCCCTATCAGTTCTCAAGGCTTTGACCTTACAGTTCAGTTGATTCTTGACTAAATTAAGGTACTTCCTAAAGCATTCTAAAGCTTCAGACTTATTAGAGATCAAGTATACATGCCCATATCATGAAAAATCATTGATAAATGTAATGAAGTACCACGCTCCATGTTGTGCCCTCACACTCATAGGTACGCACATATCTGAGTGTACTAGTTAAGAGGCTTTTTTCCCTGGTTGCCTTTCTGAAGGGTTTCCTTATGCTTTTTTCAGCAAGGCAATGCTCACATAAAGACATTTCCTTTTTTGACACTTCTCCTAGCAATCCTTTATTTGCTAGTTTGGTCATATGTTCTTAACCAATGTGTCCTAATCTAGCGTGCCATGTATCGTAATTATTATTAGATGAAATCGCATAGCAATAACTAGAATCAAAATCATAATTCATTAAAACAAAGAAACCATTCAAAATACAACCAAATCCAAAAAAATCGGTCCCATTTAAAATGTCAACAACTTGATCATGAAAGTTAACATTAAAACTAAATTTAACTAAAGAAATAATAGATACAAGGTTTTGTTGGATCTCCGGAACGTAGAGGATATCTTGCAAAATTAGGGTTCACACGCCTTGTAGAATCAGTTTACAGGTGCCGATCCCTTTGACTTCTACTATCTCATTGTTCCCAATGTAAAGCCATCTGCTTCTAGCTAGTAGCTTGCGAAACTCTGTGAAGTTCCCATTATCTCTATTCATATGGTTTGTGGCCCCTAAGTCTACAACCCACACAGGATTAGCCTTAGATATAAAGGAAGTACTAGAAACAAAAGAAAAATGAGAAGATTTGTCATATAGTACCTTGTTCTTCTCTAGGAAATCCTTGGCAAAATGGTCTTTCTTTTCATAAGAGTAGTAATTAACCTTTGAAAGGTTTCACTTCTTTGCAGGTTTCTTGTTCTTCTTGAAGGCATTCTCATCCTTCTTTTCCCTTGGGTTCCCCTTCTTCTTGTGGGGTCCCTTGCCTTTATTGGGCTTCTTCTTTTAGGATAAAGCTCCTTTTCTTTTAGTTAAAAGTGCTTGACCGTTGGTCTTTACAGTGTCCATACAGTCATCCTCCAGTTGGATTTGATAAGCAACATCAACAAAGGTCTTGATGCTATTATTATGAGTTATGGTGTGTTTCATGTGATCCCAACTTACAGGGGGTAGCCTTACAACAACTTGTACTTGATGTGCTTTATAAAGGGTTCCTCCTATCTCGAGAAGTTCCCTTATCATGTTTTGCATTTTCCTTAAATGCTTTCTGATAGTAGTGTTTAGACCCAGTTTATAATTGTCAAGCTTAACTATAATCCTTTTGAGCCTTGCTTTAGAAGTGCCATCAAAATCCTCTTTCAGTGTTGTCCATATGGTAGAGGCAGTAACATATCCCTCAAATTGACATATCATATCGTTGGTCATAGCTGCAAGCATTGTTGTCCGAGCAATGGCATCCTTTTCTTTTTTAGGATGCAAAAGCTTCCTGGTCCCTTTGTGATGTATTAGCATTGGGTTGCTGAAGCACAATGGTCAAGACATCCATGACATCTTGCTCTTCCAAGACATACGAGATCTAACAGCGCCACATGCCAAAGTTCTCACCATTCAGCTTGTCTCCTCTAACGAGATCAGCAACAAAAGTCTTGCTCGTCATTTGAGCCATTTTTCTGTCACATAGACAACATGCATTTTTCATTAGGTATGCAATTATACTAGAGAGACATTCTCTTTTTAAGCAAGAAAAGAAACTAATAGAATGAGGGCTTGCCAGCTTTGTGTTCAGGAATCAACTAAGTTGACCCCCATCCCACTCATTCTAGTTTACTGATCATTTTCTTAATTTCCTTTCTTAGTCAAACATATCCCCATAAATTGAATTTTCAAGAAAACATAATTCTAGAAAACTCCCACTCAAATAAAACATCATAAGCTAGTAGAATAAATAATTCAAAAATAATTTATTCTTTAAGCAATAATCTATAAAAGGTTCATATGAGTTGCATTAAAATTCAAATTCAAAATAAGCAAACTATGACATAGATAATCAAGTTTCGATAACGAGGCCATGGTATTCTAGGCCATGAAGATGACCCCTCTTTTTCACTTGCTCATGGTATTCCACCATAGCTTTTACATAGAACTCTACGTCACTTGTATTAGTGACTTGTCTTCCATATCCACAAATGACTCCATAGACACTCTTGATTTGAACATAATCATCAGCATCCTTTTCAGGAAGTGATTTGATTATAAGACTAGTCCTTGGTCTATCGACTTCTTCCACTTCAAATTCATTATATATGAATTTCGCTTTCTCTAGTTGCTTCACCTCGTCAGGTGTGTTGGAGTCTTGTAGCGACAAGGGGGATCCTTCTTGTTGGTGCTACCAACTCTACTTGATTACTTTACCTCTTTTTCATCATCAGAAACTGGGGAATACTCAGGGGGGACCCTATCAAAGGAACGGTCAGTCTCAACACTTGCCATATCTAACCAATAATTGTTTAACACGAAGAAAACAATTTTTAGAAAATATTTTAAAATAGTTTAAGGTTAAAAATAACTCTAAAATGTAAATTAAACATTCTGAATGATTTCTAAAATAAAAAAATATCATACCAAATTGAAGATCATGAATTTAGAAATTTTTAGGTAAAAAAACATCCTGAAAATATCCCCTGTATGCTCCTCTAAGCTCCCCTAGAAGTTATCTGAGTGAAAAATTCATGAAGAAATTAAAAAAAAAAGAGAATCTCACTCTCAGGAGTAGGCACGTGAAGGCCACACACAGTCTTGGGGACCTTCGTTTACCACGGTGGCTACGGAACTAAGCTTTTCTTAGAGCACTAAGTCTGGTAGTGTGTTTACATTATGGCTTAGGGGTGGGTCCCATTCACCATTAAGGAGAGTCAAGCCAAAAAAATTATTTATAAAAAATACGTTGCTTTTTAAAATCGGGTTGGCCCAGTTCGGGTCAGTTGAACCAGCCTAGTCATCCATTGAATGGGTTTCGGGTCGGGTTGACCTGAAACGCTACATTTTGTTAGATCTCACATGTTTTGATGATAACAAAGAATAGGTGTGAAAAAGTTTTGATAAACAAACAAGTTTGAACAAAGTAATGACAGAGCAAATCATCACTTGAAGTAAGCACTGGAGTAATGAAGAAAGGCCAAAGAAAAAGCTGAGAAACTTCATCACTGGCAGAATTTCTAAAGGGCTACTCGAGTAAGACCTCGAGTAATGAGACAAATACTTGAAGTAACCAGAGCACAAAACCTCAAGTAACTCACGGCCAGATACATTACTCGAGGGATGACTCGAGTAATGTGAAATGAAAAGAAGAGTTACTCGAGTCAACATTCGAGTAATGTGCCACAATGAAATGAGTTGCTCTCGGCCTGCCAACGTTACTCGAGTAAGTACTCAAGTAATCAGGGAAATCATTTCCAGTTGCTCTCGGCCTGCCAACTTTACTCGAGTAAGTACTCGAGTAATAAGGGAAATCACTTCCAGTTGCTCTCGGCCTGCCAACGTTACTTGAGTCCCCTGCTTCAAGAAATATGTTTCTCTTGACATTCAAATCCTGCCAATGTTACTCGAGGAGTTACTCGAGTAAATCCTTGTGGTAAATAAAAATTGAAGGTATTACTTGATTAATCTGAAATATTATTATCACACTTCACTCGAGGCACTACTCAAGTATACAGGTATTCTTTATAAAAGACATGAACGTGATTACTCGAGTCAGTAATCGAGTAATCTGCAGAGTTATATGCAATACACTTGAAGTATCTACCAGCGTAAGCTATGTAGAAAATAGATGTTTACTCGAGGCGGTACTCAAGTATACTGGTAAGTAAACTTGAAGTGCTCTCGGCCTTGGAATCCTGCCAACATTACTGGAGTGAAGCATCGAGTAATCTGAAGGTTATTTGAGAGACTACTCGAGTAACCTGTGAAGAAAATTGTACTATATTCCAATAAGTACTCGAGTAAATAGGTATTTCCAAGGTTTGTAAATTTGTTTACTCCATGCACTACCTGAGTAATGTGATGTTTATTTTGTTGACTTGCTTTCTATCAATATTTTCATGAAGATACTCGAGGAGCTACTTGAGTAATCAAACCCAAAAATTCAGAAATCATTCCAACGTTCATTGATTTGTTTCCTATATGATTAACCTTTCATTGTATTAGTATCCTTAGCATATTCACAGATAAACAATGAAGAGATCTTACCAAATAATGAAAGTAAAATGCAACGTTCAAACATTACCTACCGCCACCTACCGCAAACGGATATTTTTCAAAAATTGGAAAAGTCAATAGTGGCTGCGCACACTTTAACGAGCGAGAAGAAAATGTTCCAACGGTCATTATCAACACATCTATATATATGGGGACATCCAAATAAAGATAACAACGAGAACACACACGAACGCATTATCAAGTTCATACTCAATCCTCTGTTTTTACACACACTTGTAAATCTGCACGTGAGTGATTCTTATTCACTCTGTAAGAGAGATATTTCATTCAAACTCAATATTTGTTATTGAGGTAACTTAAGATTGTGGAACCTTGAGTTGGGACTGGATTACAACTTGTAAGGGGGAGCGATGTGTCCAGGCGAAGGAACTTGCTTGTACCAAGGTGCCAAGAACCCACTGAATCTTGGAAATTATAGTGAAACTCTCAGAGATACTCTAAGGACTGGACGTAGGTCAAAGTGGTTGTAGCCGAACCAGTATAACTCCTGGTGTATACTTCGATGATATTTCTCCTTACTCTTTACTGCTTTATATTCATCATCAAGTTTTATATTTGCAACGAAAATTTTTAGTATCACCCAATTCACCCCTCCTCTTGGGTGAAACGCTTGCTCTAACATTTGGTATCAGAGCTTAAGGTCTTCTTGTTAAGGTATAACAACCTAATAAGGATCCAATTGCAAGCATGGGTGAAGGAATTCTTCCTGACGGAGCATCCATCACAAGACCTCCAGGTTTCAGTGGTGAACACTTTTCTTTCTGGAAAGAAAAGTTCAGAGTATTCATGATGGCTACTGAATATGGGTTATGGGATGTGATTGAGAGTGGAAAATATCAACCTACAATGATTGTAGATTCTCAGAAAATTCCGAAGACACCAGCGAAATATGATAAGAATGACAAGAAACTTATAACTCTCAACAACAAGGCAATTCTGATGATACAAAGTGCTTTGAGCCAAAGTGAATACTTTAGAATTTACACACTTCCAACAATAAAGGAAATATGGGAAGCTCTGGAAATAGCTCATGAAGGAACTTCGGGAATAAAGGAGAATCGGATCAACACCTTGGTCACTGAATTCGATCTACTTCGAATGAAATCAGGTGAGTTAATATCTGAATTCGAACTTAGATATGCTCATCTTGTTAATCAACTTGCAGCACTTAGGAAAGTCTATGATCGATACACCCAAGTACGAAAGATTTTGAATATTTTTTCTAAAGAGTGGGATGCCAAAGTCACTGCGATAGAAGAAGCAAAAGGAGAATCAATGAGATCAGTTGCTTCTCTATTTGGAAGTCTTTCTGAATATGAAAGTAAACTAAAGTTCAAACGGGAACTAGATGACATCGGTGACAAGAAGAAGAGAGGCCTAGCACTAAAAGCAAAAGAAGAAAATCAAGATGAGGATGAGGAGTTTGACGATGATGAAATGGGCCTAATCATAAAACAATTCAGAAAGTTTTACAAGAAAGGTCAAGGATTCAAACACTTTCAGAAAGGAGGAACTAGCAGCAAAGATCATATCATCTGCTACGAATGTGGAAAACCAGGACATATCAAATCAGAATGTCCAGAGCTGAACCAGAAGAGCAAAGAAAAGAGAAAAGGCAAATTCTTCAACAAAAAGAAGGCCTTTGGTTATGCTATATGGGGTGATAGTTCCTCTGACGAAGAAAGTGATGAAAAAGAAGTAGCTAATATATGTCTTGTTGCTCAAGAAGAAACAGAAGAAGAGGTAAATGATTCTGATCCTACCTATGATGAATTACTTTCTGAATATAATACCTTACATTCTGAATTCATCAAAGTAGTTAAAGAATTAGTTGTTTTCAAAAAGAAAAACAAAGTTCTTGAAATTGAACTTAAAGAAAGTTCAGAAAAGGATTGTGAAAATTGTTCTTCTTTGAAAAAGAAAAACACTGATCTCACAAAAACTCTTGAAAAATTTACTAAAGGAAGTGAGATGCTAAGTGTGATTTTAAAAGCTTAACGATTTGTAAATGACCGATCTGGTATTGGATATGATCCAAAATCATATAGAAGGAAAGGTAGAAAGAAAGCTGGAGGTAAGTCATATTTGAATTATTTCCAGCATTCTGTGCATACATCAAATCCTTTTACATTTTGTAATTACTGTAATAGAAAAGGTCATTATACCTCTTCATGCATTCATAAGAAGAAAGGAACGATAGGAACCTACAAATGGGTACCTAAAGGATCATATGTTTAAAAAATTTCTTGTACTAACCCAAAAGGACCCAAAAAGAAGTGGGTACTTAAGACTTAATCGTATTTAATTGCAGATATGTCTCAAAGCATCCAAAAACAACAAGTGGTACATAGACAGTGGATGCTCTAGACATATGACCGGTGATTTCGAAAGTTTTACCAAATTGCAACCTAAAGAAGGTGGAAAGGTAAAATTTAGAGGAAATCAAACTGGAAGGATAGCAGGAATTGGTGAAATCAAAAATGTCAAAGGTATACAAGTCAAAGACGTATACTATGTCAAAGGATTGTGCCATAACTTGCTGAGTGTGCGCCAAAGTGCAGACAAAAACAACTGGGTAATATTTGACTTAGAGGAATGTCTAATTGTAAACAAGAAAGACTTACTACTTGATAAGAAGAATATCAAGGCTAAGCTCAGAGCAAAAAGGGAAGGTAGCTGCTATACTCTAGATATTAGTAGAAATGAATCTGAAAACTGTTTTCTGAGTAATGCCGATGAAAGTTGGTTATGGCATAACAGATTGGCTCATGTCAACATGCATCAACTAGGCAAACTACTCAAAAAGGATTTAGTTCTTGGATTACCCAAAGTAAATTTCAAAAATGATTTGATTTGTGACGTATGTCAAAAGGGTAAACAAACTAAATCATCTTTCAAATTAAAAAAATGAGATTTCAACAAATAGACCACTACAATTATTGCATATGGATTTAGTTGGCCCAGCAAGAGTAAAGAGTCTTGGTGGCAACTTATATTCAATGGTCATTGTTGATGACTTCTCCAGATTTACATGGGTTATTTTTCTATCATGAAAGGATGAAACCTTTGAAGAATTTATTGTTTTTGCCTAGAAAGTGCAAAATGAGAAAGGCATGTTTATTGCAGGTATTAGGAAAGATCATGATAGAGAATTTGAAAATCAAGCTTTTGAAGAATATTGTGATACTAATGGCATTGATCACAATTTCTCTGCTCTAAGGACACCTCAACAAAATGGAGTCGTGGAGCGTAAGAATAGTGTGCTCACTGAAATGGCTAGAACAATGTTAAATGAAAAGAACGTGTCTCAAGTATTCTAGGCTGATGCTATAAGCACGACATGCTATATTTCAAATTGAGCCTATGTTAGAAGAAAACTCGGAAAGACACCATACGAGCTGTACAAAGGAAGGAAGCCAAACATTGCTCTTCTACACATCTTCGATTTTCAGTGTTTCATTCATAATAATGGTAAAGATAACTTAGGAAAATTTGATTCTAAAACTGATGAAGGAATTTTCCTAGGATATTCTAACCGAAGTAAAGCATATAGAGTTTTCAATAAATGAACATGTGTTGTTGAAGAATCAATTCATATTGTATTTGATGAATTTGAATCCTTTGATAAAATCATTGATGAAGAGCAGGAAGTTGTTTTAAATTAAGAAAATGGTTAATTTATTTCTAAATCTCTTCTTCCAGAAGTTGATGAAACCAAGGAAGAAGAACAGTCACTAGGACAACCTAGAGCCTGAAAATACAATAAAAGTCATCCATTAGATCAAGTTATAGGAGATGTGAATGAAGGGATCAAAACTAGAAATAGAATCTTTAATGAAGTTAGTTTTTCTACATTCATTTCTGAGATTGAACCTTCTAATATTGATGAAGCCCTATCGGACAATGATTGGGTTATAGCAATGCAAGAAGAACTAAATCAATTTGAAAGAAATCAAGTTTAGGATTTGGTACCCCGACCGAAGGATCATCCGATCATTGGCACTAAATGGGTATTCAAGAACAAACTCGATGAATCCACAGTTATTGTCAGAAACAAGGCAAGATTGGTGGCCAAAGGCTATAATCAGGAAGAAGGGATTGATTATGAGGAAACGTATTCTCTAGTGGCTAGATTGGAAGCTATACGCGTACTCTTATCCTTTGCATGCATCAAAGGATTCAAACTCTATCAAATGGATGTGGAGAGTGCAATCCTAAATGGCTATATTATGGAAGAAGTATACGTAGAGCAACCTCCAGGTTTTGAAGATGTAACCCAACCTGACCATGTTTTCAAACTCAAAAAGGCATTATATAGTTTAAAACAAGTTCCTAGAGCATGGTACGAAAGGCTCAATAAATTTCTTATTGATCAAGGTTTTGTATGAGAAAAAGTTGATACAATACTGTTTACAAAATGAAAATGTGATGATATTTTAATTGTTCAAATATATGTTGATGACATTGTTTTCGGTACTACTAATGAATCTCTGTGTAAGGAATTTTCTGAGATAATGCAGGGAGAGTTTGAGATGTCAATGATGGGAGAATTGAATTTCTTTCTCAGTTTGCAAATCAAACAAAGAAAGAATGGAATCTTCATATCTCAAACAAAGTACTTGAAAGAGATTTTGAAGAAGTATGAAATGGATGAAGCAAATGGAACGGACACACCTATGAGCTCAACTACGTTGCTTGATACTGATGTCAAAGGGAAAGACTACAACATCACAAAATACAGAGGAATGATTAGATCATTACTCTATCTCATGGCAAGTAGATAGGACATCCAATTCAGTGTTGGCATATGTGCAAGATATCAATTAGCACCAAAGGAATCACATGCCGAAACTATCAAATGAATCTTTAGATACCTTGCTAACACACTAGAATTGGGTCTGTGGTATCCTAAATGAAGAAGTGAATATCTTCTTGCATATTCAGATTCTAATCATGGAGGATACAAGACAGACAGAAAGAGCACTAGCGGACAAGGTCAATTTCTTGGAGGATCTCTTGTATCATAGTTCAGCAAGAAACAAAATACAGTGTCTCTTTCGTCAACGGAAGCCGAATATGTTGCAGTCTCAAGTTGTTGTGCACAAGTGATTTGGCTAAAACAACAACTACAAGATCTTGGTATTTATCTCAAAGAAATACCAATCTATTGTGACAATACTAGTACGATAAGCTTGGCAAAGAATCCAGTTCAACATTCTAGAACCAAGCATATCGATGTCAGACACTACTTCATCAGAGATCATGTCCAAAAGAATGATGTGAAAGTGATATTCATTTCTACTCATCTTCAACTAGCTGATATCTTCACCAAACCTCTTGCAAAACATCAATTTCTATACATTAGAAGAGAATTGGGAATGATAAATCCCAATGAATTGTAAGTTGTTTCAGTTTTTCATAATGTTGATAATGTTATTTAATAATGTTTTGATGATTACTAACTTAAGCATCGGAGTATGTAGAAACTTGTTTTGCAGAAAGATTGAAACTCTATTTTTAGAAATAAAAATAGAGGTTATTAGAGGACACTATCACTGGAGTGCCAACTTCAAGTAATGCTGACAGTGCAGCATTACCAGAGGGACAGACAACTTGAAGTAAATGGGCACATTACTCGAGTAGACACTCGAGTAATGGACTTCAAAAACTGGCAGTAAAGTCTCAAGTCATATGAAATTTAAATCAAACGGTTCATTTAGTGGAAAATGAACAGTCAAGAGGAGAAAAGACAGATTACCTGAGGGAAACCTCGAGTAAACTTAAAGTTTACTCGAGTCAGGCCTCGAGTAGCTCCAGGTCCTAATCACAAATTCGATGAGAATCAATTCAAATATGTTCTAAAATGGCTATCAAATGATCAAGGGAACATACATGGATATTTACAATATTATTCATACCAGGTATGCAATTTAAATGAATTATTTTAAAATTTTATATATGATCACTCGAGTAGGGACTCGAGTAAACTTGATATTTACTCGAGTAGGGCCTTGAGTAACATCGGGTTCTAGATCTTTATCTATCGCAAACTCAGTCATTTCCACAAAATCTCCTCGAGTGAATCACCCAGTCCTCTCACAAAAAGTTTTCACAATCTCTTCCTTGCTTGATTTCCGTCAAAACCCATCAAATCTTAGCTCCAAAAACTTCCTATTTTGCTTAGATTCTCTTTGTTCTCTGAATCAAGATGGTTAGAACCAAGAATCTTACTCCTACAGACCCTTCTGGATCTCCACAACTCTCTGACCCTCTTTCTTCTCCTCCTAGAAAGACACGAAAGCTCACTCCTAGATCAAAGGCCAAAATCCAACCGAAACCTCAACCTAAACCAAAGGAGAAAGGTGTTGTGATCAAAGAGCCAGTGGTCATAAGGGCTCAATCAAAGAAAAGCACCTTATCTAGGAGAGGAAAAAGCTCAAAGTCTCCTTCTCCTTTACCTTCTGATTCTTCCACTCCCTCTTTTACTCCAAAACCCTCCAAAAAGCCAAAGTATGATATAAATGTTGCTAAAGCTATGGCTGGGATTCTTGAACAACTAGAGAAGGGCCAATCCTCCAAAAATCCAGAATTTCCAGAAGAAGAAATCACTAAACCTCCAAAGGGGTTCAATGTCAACAAATTGGAGGAATATCAGAAGTACCTCACACAGTTCTCGAGAAGGAAGGTTTGCAAAAACTCACAGTGTAGATCTCAAGGTTCTTGAGGAGATATTGAAGTATGACCTAAGTCCCTTCCTTGAACCTTTTATGCCTTAGCTGTCAATTAAATTCCTTTTTGCACTAAAATAGTCACTCATTTTTACTGCAACCTAGAAATCCTAGATGAACCTAATAGGACTTCTGCAGAGGAAGAAATGATCACAACAATTAGAGGCCAGAAAATCCTTATCTCACCCTCTAAGATCAATGTTTAGTTAGGATAAGAAAACCCCCCTGATGACATCTATTCCAAGCTTGAACCTAACCAAATTTTCACTGTCCTTAGACCTGGTGAGCTAGTGGGTCCTCTTAATTTTAAACCGAGTGACATGTGTGATCTTCACAGGGTTCTTTGGTATATTTACTTTAGATCCCTTGTGAACAAAGCCAATAACTACACCCACTTCTCTGACAGGGACTATAAGTGGTTTGCTTCTCTACTCCTGAAGGAATAAAAGGACTTGGGAGAATACATCTTCTCTGAGATGCAAAGGTATAAAATAGAAGGGAAAGCAACTACTCCTATGCCATATCCTCAGATCATTTCCCTTATTCTGAAGAAAAACAAGATATGGTATTTGGAGAATAAGGAACCCATTGAGAGGATCACTCCAATTGGGAAGCTTAATGTTGAGATTCCCCTCAAGATTCATCTGGAGTCTGTTCCTAAGAAGAAGAAGACAGAGACTGAGACAAGCAAAATGGATGATACTTAGTCCTCTGCTCCAACTGCCACTACTTCTTCACCCTCTTTCCTCAATACCATACTTCAACATTTCATGGAGAATATGCTAAAGGGATTTCATATCGACATCGCCAACACCAATGCTGAGTTGATAACTCATATAAATGACAAGATGGTTGAATTGGTTGAGAGGATGGACAAGAGGTACGAGGAGTTGTTAGCAGAGTAGCGTGCCCAGGGTAAGACTCTGAGGTTAATTCTGCAAGATCGGACTCTATGGGTCCTGGACCTTCTGCTGGTCCATCATCTGTTCCTGAGACATTCTCACCTCAAGAGAACATTCCCCCAGAGCATCATCATATTGAGGTTGAGCCAACTGTCCCTGAGATCTCCTTTCCCACACTTCCAAAGTTTAGCCCCCTTGAACCTAGACCCTTTGCACTCAAAATCCCCATCATTCTTCCTAGAGATATTCTATGCTTAGTGGATGATCCTAAAACCAATAAAACTATCCACATCACCATTGAGGATTCACCACCCAGAGTTCAGCCCGAACCCACACCTACACTTATTCCTTCCCCTACTCATACAAAGGAGATCTCTCCCTCTTCCTTTGGTCATCATTCTGTAGGTGCCATAGAAGAGGTTGAGACCAACTCTATTATTGTTTATCAGTCACCTCCTATTCTTCCAAGAGATGACATTCATATCCCTCCACTCAATCTTCCAGAACCAGAATCTTCCAGCTCCTCTTTTGATTCTTCTAGTTCAAATGGCTTCTTGGTCCTCCCTGTCAAGCCTATATCTGTAGTCAAGCCTTCCAGTCCTCCACTTGATTGATGAAGACAAAAGGGGGAGAAGAGCTTGAGTGATTTTGTGGTTGACTGAGTTTCTTTCATTATGGGTATATGGATGTACATGGGATTTAGGGAGCTTTTCATATTTGTAATGCAATTCTAAGTTCATTCTAAGTTCAATTTCAATCCAAGTTCAGTTAAGTTTTAATTCAAGCTTTAATTTATACTACGTGTAGGACTAATGAGTTATTATGTATGTAAGGTGAATATGTTATGTTTTCAAAACATTCCAAAACACTTTGAATTGACACTTAACAAGTTATTTCAAAAAGGATTTCAAAGTTACAATTGATTTCAAGAAGTGTTTATTTGAGAACACAATTTCAAAAACTTTGTTCAAAATCACCAAGTTTTGTCATCATCAAAAAGGGGGAGAATGTTAGATCTCACATGTTTTGATGATAACAAAGAATGGGTGTGAAAAAGTTTTGATAAACAAACAAGTTTGAACAAAGTAATGACAGAGCAAATCATCACTTGAAGTAAGCACTGGAGTAATGAAGAAAGGCCAAAGAAAAAGCTGAGAAACTTCATCACTGGCAGAATTTCTAAAGGGCTACTCGAGTAAGACCTCGAGTAATGTGATAGAAACTTGAAGTAACCAGAGCACAGAACCTTAAGTAACTCACGGCCAGATACATTACTCGAGGGATGACTCGAGTAATGTGAAATGAGAAGAAGAGTTACTCGAGTCAACATTCGAGTAATGTGCCACAAGGAAATGAGTTGCTCTCGGCCTGCCAACGTTACTCGAGTAAGTACTCGAGTAATCAGGGAAATCACTTCCAATTGCTCTCGGCCTACCAACATTACTCGAGTAAGTACTCAGGTAATCAGGGAAATCACTTCTAGTTGCTCTCGGCCTGCCAACGTTACTTGAGTCCCCTGCTTCAAGAAATATGTTGCTCTCGGCATCCCAATCCTGCCAATGTTACTCGAGGAGTTACTCGAGTACATCCTTGTGGTAAATAAAACTTGAAGGTATTACTCGATTAATCTGAAATATTATTATCACACTTCACTCGAGGCACTACTTAAGTATGCAGGTATTCTATGTCAAAGACTTGAACTTGATTACTCGAGTCAGTAATCGAGTAATCTGTAGAGTTATATGCAATGTACTTGAAGTATCTACTTGAGTAAGCTATGCAGAAAATAGATGTTCACTCGAGGCGATACTCGAGTAAACTGGTAAGTAAACTTGAAGTGCTCTCAGCCTTGGAATCCTGCCAACATTACTGGAGTGAAGCATCGAGTAATCTGAAGGTTATTTGAGAGACTACTCGAGTAGCTACTCGAGTAACCTGTAAAGAAAATTGTACTATATTTCAATAAGTACTCGAGTAAACAGGTATTTCCAAGGTTTGTAAATTTGTTTACTCCATGCACTACCTGAGTAATGTGATGTTTATTTTGTTGACTTGCTTTCTATCAATATTTTCACGAAGATACTCGAGGAGCTACTTGAGTAATCAAACCCAGAAATTCAGAAATCATTCCAACGTTCATTGATTTGTTTCCTATATGATTAACCTTTCATTGTATTAGTATCCTTAGCATATTCGTAGATAAACAATGAAGAGATCTTACCAAATAATGAAAGTCAAATGCAACGTTCAAACATTACCTACCGCCACCTACCGCAAACGGATATTTTTCAAAAATTGGAAAAGTCAACAGTGGTTGTGCACACTTTAAAGAGCGAGAAGAAAATGTTCCAATGGTCATTATCAACACATCTATATATATGGGAACATCCAAACAGAGATAACAACGAGAACACACACGAACGCATTATCAAGTTCATGCTCAATCCTCTGTTTTTACAAACACTTGTAAATCTGCACGTGAGTGATTCTTATTCACTCTGTAAGAGAGATATTTCATTCAAACTCAATATTTGTTATTGAGGTAACTTAAGATTGTGGAACCTTGAGTTGGGATTGGATTACAACTTGTAAGGGGGAGTGATGTGTCCAGGCGAAGGAACTTGCTTGTACCAAGGTGCCAAGAACCCACTGAATCTTGAAAATTATAGTAAAACTCTCGGAGATACTCTAAGGACTGGACGTAGGTCAAAGTGGTTGTTGCCGAACCAGTATAACTCCTGGTGTATACTTCGGTGATATTTCTCCTTACTCTTTACTGCTTTATATTCATCGTCAAGTTTTATATTTGCAACGAAAATTTTTAGTATCACCCAATTCACCCCTCCTCTTGGGTGAAACGCTTGCTCTAACACATTTCACTTACCTAAAAGGCAGCGTCTACCACTGGCTGAAACGACAGCATAAAACGTTGTCGTTTCACTTAGTGAAACAATGTGTTTATGGGTTCTGGCCAAAATGATGTCGTTTTGGTCCCCCACTCATTCAACATCTGGAAGGGTCGTCGTGACCCGGCCGAAGCTCCAACGGGTCCAACGTGACCTGCCTAGCTTCTTTCCCTTATATCTCCCTCATCCAACCTCTATTTCAAGCGATTCAATGCCTTGGAATTGTCTCCTCGTGTACTTCACGTTCATCACCTTGGTTCACACAAAGCTCGCATTTTCAAACACCCAATTCTTGAAGCTCGTCGGTCACCATCGTTTTCACTCAATAACACGGTTAGGCTCATTCCTTCTTATGTTTTATGATCTCATATCCTTATTTATTCATTCAAATTGTTGTTTTTCAAATTCACACAATTTCTAGAAACAAACAACTTTTCACTGAGAAAACAAGAAGAGAGAGAAAGAGTATACAGAGTGTTGATCTTTGAAAATAAATGAACATGCTTCATGGGAATAGTCTCACATTTATGAATGCAAATGAAAGAATACAGTGCTTGAATGAAAAGAAAAAGGAAGCAAGTTCATTCTAGAAGTAGCAACACAGTAATAGAGGAGAGAGAGAAAGTAATACATGTTCATATATTTATGCATGCTACTGGATAGAATCAGAATGCAAGAAACATGCATATATTCATGATAGCAGCAGAAGAAAAAAAAATGAGCATGTATAAGGAGGAAAGAATAGAGTACGCAGGTGAATAATTTTTTTCATATATATACATATATATTATCATGGTAGAACACACAACAATATACAGCCACAAGATCAAGTATGCTTGGATATCAATAAAGGAATAATATGAATAGATAGAGAGAAGAGACAAAAACTGGGTCGGGTCAAATCTGGATCGTAAGAGCTCAACAAATATTAGACTATTAGAGCCTAATTGGGATTGGTACAGCAGTGCACCAGAACAAGTAAGATGGTAGGAGAGAAGAGAGATTGCTAGATGATTCAATAGCAGGGATGGATTGTAACTGAGGGAGGCACACCCTATTTATAGTGGTTTAGAATTGCCACTAATTAGGAAATTGTGTACACTCCTTCTTGCCTTCCAAGTTAGTAATCAAGAAAATTGATTCTCAATTAATTTCCTAATATATGGTGACTAGTCTCTCAATTAACAGTCACATAATTAATGCTAACTTGTTTTCGAATCCATAATTAATGCTGATTTGTTTCTTATTTGTGAAGCCTACTTGTATCCTTAATCAAATAGTCTAGCCCATCAAGGGCGGACTTAAACCCAATGTCTAACAGAAAGTTCATGGAACAAACCTATCAGGACCTTTCTTCAAACTGCACTAACTTGCTCATTCAGAATTTGAATCTCTTGGCAAGCTAAGTCTTACCGGCTCCCTAACTCTAATGCTTCCCCTTCTACCTCCCAAAGAAAACCGGGTCAACCCAACAAGCGCAAGCTCAATGTTGAAACATTGCCCTAGTTATCGCCTGATGTTCTGCTAAATGCCAACCTTCCGACGACTAGAAGGGGCCCTAGTCGTACTCTGAAAGCTATGACAAACGTAGTGGACCAAGCCACCTTCGGGAGCTTCACCACAAGCTGTTGCAGCTGGTAGGAGTGGAGGGGTAACGACACCCCAAGATCCCACAGAAAGGTCTGTCGGCCAACCAAAGAAGGTAATTCTGAAAATGCTTGTGGCTTCAAGTGCTTCTTTGAATATGCCTTCATAATTTCTGAATCCGTCCAAGTCACGTACTGTTCTTATGTGGCTTGGTTATAGCTTTTTTGTAGTGATGTGTTTTCCCTACGAATTTATTGAATGCATGATAACGGTGGAAGATAGACTGTGACTTTAGTCTTCCACTCTTTTTTTTGGTGTTTCTTCTCTTTTATATTGTTTTGGCTTTGTCCTTTTATTCATATTTCTCTAAAATGGAAAAAAAGAAGAAACTTATCCTAGTGAGTTCCCTATTATTTTTGGGGGTAATATTCTCTATGGGTGGGAAGTGGAGAGAGTATACAAGGCTGGTTTCTAATTCTACATGTTGTGGCCTTTGGTTATGCTAGTGATATTTTCCTCAACTTTATGGTTATCCTTTTATGTTGATCATTACCTCATTCCATTAGACATTGACTATGAGTAAACTTGAGCAGTATTCTTTTCTTGTTGGCGATAAATGAATAGAAACATTGTATAGTGATTATGTATATCACCAATTTGGTGCACACATTTTGATATTTAATAAATTCTCAAGTTTGAATATGGAAATTTTAAGATTGTAGAGAATATGGAGAGTTTTTTGTAGTAATTATTTTCTTACGTGTTGTTTCAGCATGTCCTACCTTTTGTTCTATCTAAATTTATGAGAGTTGTTCACTTCCATTGCATTATTTTTGTCGGAACAGGTAACATCTTTTGAGGATGAGTTGAGGAGAAAACTTGAACATTTTTGTAAGTTCAATTAGTCTTTTACATGAATGCTCAATTGGTTAATTTATTGCCTTGTCAAGAGATGTGATCAATCATGCCTCTGTTTCGTTATAACAGCAATCAAAAGTCAATCAATATATTCGTGCGATCAAGCCCCATTTTACAATTGACAGTCCAGTCAGAGTAATTTTAGCCATTAAAGGATTAGAAAGATTGGCAACAGTGGACCTTGATGGGCCATTAACAAATGAAACACAAGAATTGCCGCCACAGCAAGAGCCATTTGATGGTGAAAAATTGGCACAAGTGTTTTCCAGAAGATGCATGAGGCAAAAGATCTGTAAATCAAAGTAGGAAGTTGCAGAAATGATTTCTCGTTGAAAGCACACTACAAAAAAAAAGGTATTTTGTAGCGGTGGAATTGTAGCGGTTATATTAAACCGCTACAAATTATGGTATTTGTAGCGGTTCTTACCTAAATCGCTACAAATTTGTAGCGGCAAGAATATTTGTAGCGGTTTACTAAAAAAAACCGCTACAAATTTGGCGCGAAATTCCCGCCAAAACTTGTAGCGGTTATTTTGTAGCAGTTAATGCACAAAAACCGCTACAAAATACCAACAGAGGATTTTGTAGCGGTTATAGGGACAATAACCGCTACAAAATACCAAAGGTCATACGTTTGTAGCGGTTATTGCCCCTATAACCGCTACAGAATTTAAAGAGTCCAGACATTTGTAGCGGTTCTAAGCAATAACCGCTACAAAATTTCAAACGTTGTGAACATTTGTAGCGGTTATTGTAAAACCGCTACAAATAATTAAATTTGTAGCGGTTAGAGTAGCGGTTATTAAAATAACCGCTACTAATATCTAGGCTATTTATACCCCCCTCCTCCTTCATTTCTCCGTTTGCCCATTTTATTTCCTGAGATTTCTCTGAGTGATTTCTTCGAGATTTGAGCGTTCAGACGTCTCTATAGGAGTTTTTGGTCAGTATTCCGCAGTATTCGCACTTGAGGTACGTATAAAACACGTATTTTTATTTATTTTTGTATTTTTATTATATTTTTGCATAATAATGGACTAATATTTTTTTTAAATTTGTACAGTTGATATGGCTTCAGGACAGGATAAGGAGAAGGCCCCTCAGGTCCCCAGACCGACTTTACGGGGTGGCAGCAGCCGGGTAGGGGGCAGAGGGAGGGGGC
Organism: Inga laurina; assembly: GCA_963855925.1. Classification (NCBI taxonomy): domain Eukaryota; kingdom Viridiplantae; phylum Streptophyta; class Magnoliopsida; order Fabales; family Fabaceae; genus Inga; species Inga laurina. The sequence continues at coordinate 46,716,680 of OY979713.1, read as the reverse complement.
AGCGCGCAGGCAGGGCTACCGCGGCATCTCAGTCCATCCCCCCACAGGTACCGCCGACGATCCCACAAACGACGACCGCACTAGAGGTGCCTGAGGTGGAGGGGCCAGAGATTAGCGTTGAGGACTTCCTCAACGAGGAGGAGTTCGAGATCCCGCTTGGTGGGTTCAGGGAGATGGAGCAGTTCCTCGATCAGGAGGACGCTCGGGAGCAGAACAACCCACGAGGGTCGTCTTCGCGGTCCACTGGGTTTGAGGTGCAGATCGAAGGTAAATTACTTTTTTAATTTAGTAAGTTATTTATTTAAATTTGAAATGTTAACTTTGAATTATAATTTATCTAACGTGCGGTCAACTGTGCAGATGAGCAGGGGAACGTGTCGACGAGGAGGCTGGATGTGACCGGTCTGAACAGCATGGACCGGTCCCTGCGAGTTATAGTGCCATGGAACGAGGGCACTGACCAGCCGATCCACAATGGGGGTCACCTGCTCAACCGCTTCCTGAGCGACCTGGGATCGAATTGGATGCGGTTCCCCCTTCACTTCCCGACGTGGAGGCACATTCCGAAGGGGCCGAAGGACCAGGCTTGGGAGGAGGTGGTTCAGGTAATTAAAACTATTTAATTAATATTTTTTTAATTAATTCTATTTAATTATTTTTTTTAAATTATGGTTTTTATAATTATTGATATTTAAATGTATTTTTTTCAGCTGCGGTTTGCCGTCCGGGCCAACCGGAAGAGGTACGCCCTCATGAAGATGGGCGACGCCTGGAGGAACAGGAGGAACCGTCTCTTCCACAGTGTGGATGGGGACGGGACGATGCCTCTGGAGCAGCTGCAGGAGAGCGTCCCGGACGGCGTCCCGCCGAACGACTGGGCACGTTTCGTCCAGTCAGGAGGAGCCCTGAGGCGCAGGTAATGTATTTATTAGATTTTTTATATATAATTTTGTAATTGTTAAATATTAAATTATAATATCAATTTAATTTGTATTTAATTTTAAATTATAATACATTTAATTTTTTTTCCAGGAGCGTGCTCGGAGGAACGCCGAGATCCAGGCGCAGCAGACGATCCACCACACAGCAGGATCGAAGACCTTTGCTGTGACCTACAGCGAGCTGGTAACTTTTCAAGTGCTTCACTTACTTTTAGCTGATTATTTCATAATACTAATTGTTTTGTAATTGTTTCAGGAGACGAGGGCACAGCAGGAGAACCGTCAGACGGACTATGCGGAGCTGTACGCCATCACACACAGACACCGTGACGGGACTGCGACCTCTCAGCAGGCAGAGGCGGCCATTGTAAGTAATTTTAGTATTATATTTTTCATAAAACCAAGTTAATAATGAAAAATGCTAATTATTAATTGTTTCATAAAATGGCAGGAGCAGATGCAGCTGTCGCAGGCTGAGCTGCGACAGACCCAGCCTGAGGAGTCACAGGGGTCAGTGGACCCGACGGCTCCTTTGAAGGCGGGTCTGGCTCAGGCTGAGCACCCCGGACGCGTGCGGGGTATGGGGATAGGCGCCAGACCCAGCATGGTCTACGGCAGGAGCGCCGCCTCTGAGGCTGGCAGCTCTAGAGGGGTCAGACGTCGGAGGGACGAGTCTATTGACCAGCTGCGGTCAGATTTGGAGATGACGCAGCAGCAGATGGCACAGCAGCAGCAGCAGATGCAGCAGATGCAGGCACAGCAGCAGCAGCTGCTGCAGATGCACGCAGATATGATGTACGCTCAGCAGACGCAGTGGCGTGAGATCGCGAACACCATGCTCGAGGGAGCATGGAGTCGCCTGTTCCCGGACGAGCAGCATCCAGCAGTTCCCCCTGTCCCTCGCTACGTCGTCCCGAGTACTACTCCTCCTCCTACTGCTCCTCCTCCTGCTGATGACGATGGTGCGGTTCACTCTGCGCAGCGGCCCGATCCAGCAGCATCTGAGGGAGCCCCACCTGAGGGAGCACCAGAGGATCAGCCCCCAGCTCCTTAGTTTAGGACATTTTCTTTTGTTTAAACATTTGTAAATATTTATGAGTTTTTATTTCAGAATTTTCTTATTGTGTTTTATATAATTATATTTATATTATTAGATCGCGTTGAAATAATTTATGAATGATTTATATCTAAATTTAAAAAAAATAAAGTATATCTATATTTGTAGCGGTTTTAACTTAAAACCGCTACAAATATGTATGTTTGTAGCGGTTATTAGAGTATAACCGCTACAAACATAGATATTTGTAGCGGTTATAAACTAATAACCGCTACAAATGTACATATCTCTATTTGTAGCGGTTTACCTTCAGAAACCGCTACAAATTTCAAAAATATTTTTATATTTAATGTCCAACGGCTTTAATATTAGTAGCGGTTTTATTAATGTATAACCGCTACAAATATATTTTTGTAGCGGTTATAAAATAATAACCGCTACACATAAATATTTGTAGCGGTTTACCTTCATAAACCGCTACAAATATGTACCTTTGTAGCGGTTATGCACTAATAACCGCTACAAACACTCAAATCATTTGAATTTTGAAATTTCCCGCCTTTGTGCACATTTGTAGCGGTTATGTTATGTATAACCGCTACAAATTAGAAAAATATTTTTATATTTAATGTCCAACGGCTTTAATATTAGTAGCGGTTTTATATATATAACCGCTACTAAAACTCAACAAGTACATTTTGAATTTCCCACCAATTAAATTAACGGTTTGAATATTAGTAGCGGTTTTATATATATAACCGCTACTAATACTGAACAAGTACATTTTGAATATCCCAACAATTAACGGCTTGGATATTAGTAGCGGTTGTATATATATAACCGCTACAAAATTATAAACGTTAGAATTTTTGTAGCGGTTGGTGTAGCGGTTTGATAACCGCTACAAAATTATAAACGTTGGATTTTCAGAATATAAGGTTCTAAGCATTCGTCATTATCTTCTCACTCATCTTCTTCTCTATACTTTCTTCTCTCTCACTTGTAGCTATGGATAAATCATGGATCAGGTTGCCGCGCAATTCTCCTGAATATTTGTACGGATTAAACAGTTTCTTAGATTTCGCATTCACTCACGCCAGCTGTAACGGCAAGATCGTCTGTCCCTGTCGGAAATGCAAGTTCAAGAAGTGGCATGCACGAAATGTTGTGAAGGAACATTTGCTTGTGAAGCCTTTCCCTGAGGAGTATACGTTCTGGGCAGTTCATGGTGAGAAGGCCGGTATTAGATATGACGAGGCTCTTCCTCGAAGTTCTCAAGTAGGCGTTCAAGTAGATGAAGATGATCCTGTGAATGATGCTGTGCGTGATGCGTTTGGATTTCAAGGCGACAACTTCAACGAAGAAGTGCATGGCTCTGAGCCGGCTTTTATGGGGAATGAAGCAGCTCGGGATTTTTTCAGCTTGATGGATGAGACAGATCGTCCTTTATATCAAGGTTGTCGCAAATATTCTAAATTATCTTTCTTGATCAAATTATATCATATCAAGTGCTTGTGTGGGATCACAGATAAGGGAATGTCGATGTTGCTCGACTTATTACAAGATGCATTCCCCGATGCCGAGATTCCCACAACCTTCTACGAGGCCAAGAAGATTATCAACAGGTTGGGGTTGAATTATCAGAAGATTGATGCGTGCCCAAATGATTGTATGCTGTATTGGGGAGACGATTCCAGCAGGGAGACGTGTAAGAGATGTCACACATCGAGGTACAAGACAATTCGGAAAGGGAAAAAGCAGAAGAAGAAACCTGCAAAGATTCTCAGGTACTTCCCTTTGAAACCTCGGCTGCAAAGATTATTTATGTCGTCTAAAACTGCTGAGCACATGAGGTGGCATGCCGTTGATAAAAATGAAGACGGTAAATTAAGTCGCGCAGGACTTCGGCGCCTCAGCAGTGGAAGAAGATAAGTATTTTCTTCACGCTTCCGTATTGGAGATCTAATTTACTTCGCCACAGTCTTGATGTAATGCACATTGAAAAGAATGTTTGCGACAATGTGCTGTATACGCTGCTTAACGAACCCGGCAAGACAAAAGATCACCTTCAAGCTAGGAAAGATTTACGCGACATGGGAGTTCGTGAAGACGCTTAGCCAGATGAGCATGACAGATTTACACCGGCAAAGTTTACCCTCACAAAACCAAACAAGGATGTGTTCCTCGCGACGTTGAAGAAATTAAAAGTTCCTGATGGGTATTCAAGCAACATTTCTCGATGTGTCGACTTGCAGGCTCGAAAGGTTGCTGGCCTGAAGAGTCACGACTCACATGTTCTTATGCAGCAGTTACTCCCTCTGGCTATAAAGAATACACTTCCTCCCGATGTTTCCATCATTTGGGTGGAACTTTGTTCTTTCTTTCGGAAGTTGTGTTCTAAGGTTTTGATCGTTGAGGAGCTCGATCAGCTGCAGTCGAAAATCATTCTTACGCTTTGTCACTTGGAGATGATCTTTCCTCCGTCCTTTTTTACTGTGATGGTTCACCTCACAGTCCACCTCGTTCATGAAACAAAGCTCGCTGGACCAGTACAATATCGTTGGATGTATCCGATTGAGAGGTACTTATTTTAAATATGTGCTTTCATTTATTGTCCGTATTTAATGTTTGCTGGTCGTCCTTTTCATCATTTTATATCAATTTTCTCTTATGTACTTTGTAGGTTCCTTGGCAAATTAAAATCTTACGTGAGGAATAAGGCGTGGCCAGAAGGTTCTATAGCTGAAGGCTATATAGGGGATGAGGTGCTATATTTTTGCTCAAGGTATTTTGATGATCTTGAGACGGCTTTCAATCGCCCGCCTCGTGTTGACGATTGTCCGGAACCTGCGCCGACATCAGGAGAATTTATCCCTCGTGTTGGTAAACCAGTTGGAGCAACTGAGAACTTCAAACTAACGGCAACTGAGAAGTTCCAAGCACATAGACATGTCTTGATTAATTGCACTCAAGTTGAACCTTTTGTACGGTAAGAATTGTACACTCACATGTTATTCGATCTGTATCTTTCGTAACATTTCTCACTTTCATTTCACTAACGCCTTTCCATTATTAATTGCAGGGAATTCAGAAGTCATGTGAAGCGTCAGCTCAGGATCCGTACACAGACATCCTCGGAAGTTGATAGGAGGGTCCACAGAGAATTCCCGAGCTGGTTTGCGCGCAGAATACTAAATGACCACAACCCACACTCACCAAATTTCAGAGCTCTCACAATCGGCCCTCTTGATCATGCAAAACGGTTTACAGCATATAATGTCAATGGTTTTAAGTTTTGCACGGTTTCACGGGATCAAGGATTGCAAACACAGAATTCGGGTGTTTATGGCACATTTGGGACAAGGAGTTATGCGAGCAGCAGTAACGCCAACATGCAGTTCGGAGGCGTCCCTTACTATGGCAAGCTTCTTGATGTGGTCGAGCTTAATTATCAGGGCCGTTTCACCGTGACGCTGTTCAAGTGTTTGTGGGCAAATACCACTACTTCTCGGGGACTGACAACTGATGACCTAGGGATCACATCAGTCAATTTCTCACGGCCGATTCATACTGGTATTTCTCAAGATGATGAGCCGTATATTCTAGCTTCAGAGGCACATCAAGTTTATTATGTCGAGGATGAGAGGCATACGGGTTGGCACATGGTCGTTCATTTAAAGCCAAGAGACCTTTACGACATGGGTGAAGGTGATAACATCGTCTACGAGAGTGAGCCATTTCAGCCAACTGATTTTGAAAACTACTTCCCTGAAGGCGATGACAATTTACCTCTACTGCAGTGAGTTTTTTAAGTCCACGTCATTTGAATTACATTTTTTAAATTTAATAATACATCAATAACAATAATTTTTCTACAAAATTTCTGTAGGGATGGCGACGATGAGTGATCAAATTTAAAAAAATGCAAAAAATTTCTAAAAATAAAATGTAAAAAAAAAATTTTAAAAAATTAAAATAATATTAGTAGCGGTTTTTTAAGCGCTACTAATTAATAAATAACCGCTACTAAATAATAACCGCTACATTAACCGCTACAAATAGCACTACGAATAATAAACCGCTACAAAAATATACATAACCGCTACTAATTAATAACCGCTACATTAACCGCTACAAATAGTACGGGGATCCCTATAAATACCCTTACTACAACTCATTTCAAACACTCCCTAATTTCTTTTCACCTTACCTTTCTTTCATTTCCTCTTATTCACAACTTCTTCCGTATGAGTAGAGGAGCGGAATAATTTTATCAAATATGGTAACAAGATTTTTATTTTTTTTTAGAATACTTCTTTCCTTTCTATAAAATTTATTCTAATCATCTTTTTTTCTAGATATATCATAACTGTATCTCATTTTCATCTATTTTTCATACACAATTACATTATATTATAAAACATAATAATTCCTTATTACCTACCTATCCTTAATAATATTATTAATATAAATTTTATACTAATCCTATTCAATTACATTTTTCCTTTTTATTTATTAATAGTTAAACTATTGAAAATAAATTATTTAATATAATATTGAAAAAACAGAAAAATATTATTGTATTTTTTTTTAAAAAAAATTTAAATATTTGTAGCGGTTATTAAACCGCTACTAAATAACGCGCCTTTTTACGATTCAATTTAAATTTTTTGGCGCTAAATTTGAATTTCATGAAATTAGTAGCGGTTTTCCAAAACCGCTACTAATTTCATGAAATTCAAAATTTGTAGCGGTTTTCCAAAACCGCTACTAATTTCATGAGATTCAAAATTAGTAGCGGTTCGTTAACCGCTACAAAATAAAAAATTCTTTTTTTATAATAATTTTTTATATTTGTAGCGGTTATATAACCGCTACAAATATCTCTGGGTGTTCTAGCGGTTTAAATGAACCGCTACAAAATATGTAGCGGTTATTGTTCATTGAGTAGCGGTTTTAAATAACCGCTACAAAACGGCTTGCAACGTACGATTTCGTAGCGGTTTAAATAACCGCTACTAACTTAGTTTGTAGCGGTTGGAACCGCTACTAATACTCATTTTTAACCGCTACTAAATCACGTTTTTTTTGTAGTGGCATAATGACTATATGCATATAAGTTTGGTATTTTTGTACTGGTTAGATTGACCCTGAAGCAATGTTTAGCAAACTCATGATTATGTTTTTCGAGAGATAGTTGTTTTACTTTGACTGGTCAGTTTAGTCATACTAATGTTGTTTTTGGCCTATGGTCTTATAGCCTAGTAGTATGAGAGTTCCTTTCAATCCTCCTTGTAGCCGTTAGTGCCTGTTCATTTAATTCAAAAAAAATTAATGATGTTCTTTCTTAAGATTTTTGTTGATTCTCGCTATCCCTTTTCCCCCCTTGGTTACCCTGATGAGAAGGGAAAGATTAATGTTTCGGGGTCAATAACTGTCCCTCTTTTATTCTAATGTTTGTAATTATTAAAATGACTGGAATATGCCCTGCCTGGGCCCGTATTTGTGACGTTAGGTTTCAATTTGTTTTGTTATTAACATTGAGAATCACTTCATATAATGCATAAAACATACACTAATTTACCTTAACAGCGGGTGGTCCAAATTCTGGGGTTTAGATGGGCTTGTAATTCCACTTGTTTAGGTTTACTACTAGCAAATTCTCTGTTCCTTCTGCCCATAGGGCATAGCTGATTCTATTCATATATAAATTGAATATGATAGACAGAAGCTTGTAAACAATGAATAGATGGTAATAGCAGTGGTTAAATAACTGCAATATGAATCTAAAGTGGGATAACTTTTTATAAAAATGTTGTAAATTAAATCGATACTTGATTGATCATTATCCAGTTGTTGTAAATAAATACTTTGTCATGAGACATCTAATTTCCTTAATAGGTATCGGAACTCACTGAGATTGATGGAGTGGAAATATTTGAATTAAGTGGCTGCAACAGAGTGAAGCATATGAAAACATGCATAAAGGCCATTCCCGCCAGGCGCCAGCCAGTAATCCTGGCTCTTTTTAAATTTCTATGCCATCATGTATGTGGCGTCACAATTCCTAATGTCAAGGAGTTTTGTCAAATGAAAAGCACGTGATTAATTGAATTGGCCCCGTTTAAATTTAGCTATGTCGGCCCTTGTATTCAGAGCTGCAATGCACTTTCCCCATCAGCAAAATTATGCAAATAGAGCGATTCCATATTTTGGCTTGATGGTGAGAGCAATTCTCACCAATTAAGTCACATGTTTGAAACGGGCATTAATCTCTGTTGAACCAAAATAGATGACCAAAAGATCATCACAGGGGACAAAACACTTAAGAAGTGAAACGAATAAGCAAAATAAGTAAGGGGATGTACCCAAAAAAACTAAGCAAGAGGAAAAAATACTTAAGTATCAATTAAATAGGGAGATGTTTTCTTTATTCCACATCACCTGCTTTGTCGTTAATTATTCATTTACCATCTTTATCTTATTTTATTTGAAAACTCCCTCATTTGCCGAAAAAAATATAGAATAAAAACCGGGTCAACCGAAGTTAAGAAAAAAAGATTAAATAAAACGCTAAGTTAGTTGTGTTTTTTTTGTTCAAAAATGATGGAAGTGACTTCTATTAGTGCTCGTTTGGAATAGTTTATTTTTGACTTATAAATGCTTATAATTCGTGATTTACGGTATACGAGGTAAGTATGTGGGAGGAGTTTTATTTTGACTTATGTAATAAGTGCTTATTTCACAGAAATAAGCTATTCTAAACACTCACTTAGTGTGTGTTTGGGGGGGCGTTTGAGCCCCACAAACGCCCAATTCATCAATAAACGCCCAATGGGCAATTTAAAAAAAAAAAAGTGAGTGTTTGGGGATCAAAATGAGCAATTGAGCTTGAGATTGAAAAAATAGCTTTTGGCATAAGCTCAACTTTGGAGCTTTTGGTGATTTAGCTTTTGGGGAGAGTGAGAATGATTAAAATATTTTTTCAATTGTGTCCAGTGTGATATCAGACTGATTGCAATTTTATCCTTAATGTACTTTTTCCGCTACCAAAATTAATTTCAACTGTTTTTTGGTGCTTGTAACCCTTAAAATATTTTTTCAACTGACCCAGTGTATTATCAGATTGATTGCAATTTTATCCTTAATGTACTTTTTCAGTTCCAAAAATTATTTTAAAATAATTTTTGGTGTTTTTAAACCCTTTAAAATATTTTTCCACCCACTCTCTCTTACTATTATCACAAAAGTCACTTGTGCTTAAATCAATCCAAACAAGTTTTATTTTTACAAAAGTCATTTATACAATCGCTGTTCCAAACAAAAATCACATTACACAATCGAGCTTTTACCAAAAATAAAATTACCAAACACTAAGTTGAGAAACTCTATTTTTCCCATCGCTGTTCCAAACGCACTCTAATTAGTCCCTCTAGAAATTGATTCCACTTCCATCAAAATAAAATTTATTGGCCATTATACCTTCATATGTTCTATTAAATTCACAACTTTGCCCCTCTTTCTTCTTTCCTTTATCTTCAACCGCTTAACAACCTCTATTGTATTATATCTTATATTTAATTTCATGCATTTTATTATTTTTTTAGGTAGAACTCCTTTATGGACTATATAGGTAGACCTCCTATATGGACGGTATAGGTAGTCCTCTTTTATGGATGGAATAGATTGTCACTTACATGGAAGGTTTTACCTCTTACAAGGAATGCTAGATTTCTCCTTTTTTCATGTATCTTTTGGTTGTATATTTATATTTTAGAATTTAATATTTAAGTTTTATGCAATATTTTTGAGGTTGTCATTCAAGTTTTATGCAGCATTTATGAAGTTTTCAATTTATTTTGATTTTATTTTTAATTTCATTATGAGTTGAATATTTATTTCCCTATGATGAGACCGGATGGAGATGCATGTGTGTAGACCCTATAATTAAAACCATAATTTACATATGAAATAAGAATATATTCATATGATTTGTATAGTTTTACTGAGTTTCATAAATCTTAATGCATAATTAATTGCTTAAATTCATATAGGAATATATTGGATTAGAAATTAATTATAGAATTGCTTGACCTTGGAAGAAGCTAATAATTAAATGAGGGAAACTCGACTATCAATCATATGGAGTAAATTGGGCTAGAATAGATAATTGATTCAATCTGAAATTTGTTAAGTGAAATCTAATCCCTAGGGTTTTTTCTCCTAGTTGCTTTAATATTATTTGTACTCATATTTAATCATTTCTTTATTTTGTACTTGCAATCACCAACTAATCGATCGACTAAATAGAAATAAAATTACGCATTTTGGTACTTAGTGATCAATCCTGGTGGGAACGATACTCTACTCACTTCTGTATTACTTGATTACGATAGTGTACACTTACACTATTTAATAGATCATTTACACATGTAACAATGGGAAGGATCTCAGCAATTTCATTTACGGCACGTCGGTGAGAATAGGATGGCGATGCCATCTTCATTGAAGATGGGTTTTTTAATTTTTGGTTTGGAAAAATTATGGTGGACAAGTTAGTGTGCTCTTTTCCTGGACTGAGAACAATCAAAAGATGACATTTAAACCCCGTAAGAGAACCATCACTTTTGACTCCTCTTGGAAAGTTTATGGTTACTTTTGAACTCAAAATAAGTTTATGGTGATGGGTGCACTTTTGAGAAAAATTTATGGATATTTTAGCCCACACTTTTGAGTAAACGATCGTTGGTAAATTTTAACAGTAGTGTCACTTTTGCCCCCCTTTTGAAAGTTTATGGTTACCTTTGCACCTTTTTTAAAAGTTCATGGTTATTTTTGCACTAAAAAAAGTTTATAATGGTGGGTGCATGTTAGTCTGGAAATTCTTGTATTTCATCACATTTTTCTTATATATTTGTGGTTTTAAACTAAAATTGTGCATAAACTTTATACATATGAAGGAAAACGTGATGTGTTGAAAATATTTGAAAAAGTGCAAATTTTGAGCTAGATGTATAGGGTTCTAGATTAAATTGAAGAAAATTTGGAAAGCTCATAAAATCCTTCTCTTTGTAGGAGGATGATGACAAGAAATGGAAGCTTACATGAATCCTTGGAGGTGGAGAAAAGAAGAACAAAAGCCAAAAAGGAAGATCAAAGTAGCTTGAAGGTGTCCCCGGTTGCTTTAGCTACACCACAGCGAAGCAAAAGCGAAAACACATAAAAAATAGACCCTTTTGACCGCGTACGCTGTGGGTTCGCAATAGTGAAGCGAAAGCAAAGTTGCGATACTGCAACTATGTGTTTTGAAAAACTGATGCTTTAGCTGCCTTTTTAACCTAATGGGGGCACCGAAATGAGGGGATTCTGCACAAGGAAGAGCTCAAGAACTATAAGGAGGCTTCTTGGAGAGCTAGAGGAGGATTTTGGTGCTTTTTGGAGGAGATTCTTGGAGAAAATCAAGATTTTCTTCTCTTTTTCTGGTTTTTCCCCTCTTCTCTTCTCATTTGCTGATATAGTCATGAGTTTTATGTTAAGTTGTTGGTTTGTATTGATTATGAGAGGTTAAAACTCTCATTTAGGATTACTTCTACTCATTGTATGCATTAAAACTACTATATTTTCTTGCCTTTGCTAGTTGTTGAGAATATATGCTGATTTTTCTCCATGCTTAATTACTATCTTGTGCTTGATCACCACATGAGTAGTTTGATTCAATTGAATGATGCTTGAGAGAGCTATTTTAGTTGTAGAACTTGAGAAAAATCATTGTAGACTTGAAGTTTAAGGATTAAATGGATGGTTTGTTGTTAGAATAGAGATATATCTAACAACCTAGCATAGTGTAATGAAGAATTGCTTTGGGAAAGATGATTTTCATTAATGATAGACAAGAGATTGAATATTGTTAATGAAGATTAAAAATCAATCTTGACTTGAGAGAGCTTGATTGATGATCTTAGAATCTTTGACTAGCATATGGACTCACACAACTAGCATAAGTGAATCAATTGCATAGTTTTATGAAATACAATGAGGAAGAAGTAATCCTAAGCCTTTAAACCTTAAAGTAGAATCAATTTTACAATCACCTTTGTTTTACCTTATTGTTTTTCACAAATTCTCTTAATTTACACACTCAATTCCAAATGATTCCATTCAACCTAATTAAACATATGGTTACATTAGTTAGCTCACTTTCGTTATAGTCCTCATGGGAATGATCTTTACTTATCACTTTATTACTTGCAACCCGTGCGCTTGCGGAAGCTAAACGGCGAACAAGTTTTTGGCGCCGTTGCCAGGGACTATTGACTAAAGTCTCTTGAATTAATTAGTGTAATTGTGTGCTTGATTACGCTTGAATACTTCTCTTCTTCTTGTTTTACTTTCTTAATTTGCTTTGTTTTTAAGTATAGTTATAGCTATAGTCCTTTTTCTTGTTTTTCTTAGTATAGTTCTATTAGTTGATAAGTTTGATACTCGTTTTGGGATTTTTGACTTGTAGGTATTTGAGCTCCGTAAGCAAACTGATTTGGAGATCGTTCTTGACGGTGCTCTTGAAGAATATTTGTCTGAAGACTTTGAAACTAAACCAGAGAATCCACCTCAAGTGCAACCTCTTCAAGGACCAGAACCCTTGCCCGTACAAGAGCAAACGAGACCACCATCTCGTCCTCATCCATTTTACAATATGGCTAATCTTAATGACGATGACTTGGAGTGCACTTTGGATGAGTATATGGAGCAAGAAAACTTCACCTATCAATTTAGCATCCAATTTCTTGCTATTCAAACTCAGAATTTTGAGTTGAAGCCAATCATGCTTCAAATGCTCCAAATGATTGGTTTGTTTTCGGGAACTCAGAATAAAGATCCTACTGACCATTTGACACGCTTTATACAAGTGTGTGAGAACTTCAAGTTTTAAGGAGTAACTGCGGATGCACTTAGATTGCGACTCTTCCCCCTATCACTTGACAAGAAGGCAAGAGCTTGGCTTACCGCTCTACCTCCTAACTCCATAACTACTTGGGATGAAATGGCATCTAAGTTCAAGGCAAGGTTCATTCCAAGGGGTAGACGGGCAGTTCAAAGAGCTGAACTCTTGGGTTTTCAACAACAACCCAGAGAACTTTTTCATGAAGCATGGGAGAGATTCAAGGAGTTGTGGCGTAGTTGTCCCAACCATGAATAGAAGACCTATGTTTTTCTTGAAGCCTTTGCAGCTGGATTGGATGTGACTACTTCCAATATGCTTAACAATGCCTCTAATGGTGGAATTGGCAAGATGAGAGTTTGTGATATATCTTAGTTGTATGAGGACATTGCCTCTAGTTCCTTGCAACAATCTGAAAAATCACGTTCTAGCTATAGAACATACAAGGAACCAAGTCCTTCAAGTAGTTCAAATGTGTCTAAAGAAATTGCCGCTCAACTTGAAGCAATTACCAAGAGGTTTGATCAACTTGAACTAAGAATGGAGAGAAACTCCTCCAAGAATGTGAATGCTATCCAAGCTCCAAGTCCTTCTTGTGAAATATGTGGAGAAGGCCACTCTTCTGAAGAATGTTATCATACTATGGAGTCGGTGAGTTATTTGAACAATACTCAAAGGTATCCACGTGGCAACCCTTACTCTAATACCTACAACAAAGGTATGAAGGATCATCCCAACTTCTCTTGGAGGAATAGACCTAGTGAGAATCCAATTAATCACTATGCTTCTTCTAGTAAGCCAATGCATCCACCGGGTTTTGAGCAACCACAAAAGCTACAAGAGGGTGAATCCGAGATAAATAAACTCTTGAGGCAACTTATCAAGGGTCAAGAAGGCTTAGTTGGCACAGTCTCTCTTTATGACACCGCAATCAAAAATCTTGAGATACAAATGGGTCAAATTGCTTCACACTTGAGTGCTAAATCAAGAAATGGTCTTCCAAGTGATACTATTCCCAATCCTAAGAGAGAAGGTAAAGAAGAATGCAAGGCTCTTACTCTCCAAAGTGGCAAGACTTTACCCGATGTTCCAAGTATCGGTAAGGCTACAACAAAGCCAAAAGACCATGTTGTGGAAGATTCTAACCTTGATGAAGAGGTTGTTGAAGACATTATAGTTGAAGAAGAGGACAATAAGAAGAGGAAGCAAACTGAAGTGAATCTAGATGATGTGGTGTCAAGCAAGCCCATTGCTCCTGACAATATGGACGAGAAGAAGATAAAGACCAATACTTCTCCTCTACGATATGTTCCACCACCCCCTTTTCCACAAAGGCTTAAGAAACATCAAGAAGATGGGCAATTCAAGAAGTTCATTGAGATGTTCAAGCAATTGCATATCAACATTCCCATTGCGAAAGCCTTAGAGCAAATGCCCAAATATGCCAAGTTCATGAAAGATGTACTCTCAAAGAAAAGAAGGTTTAATGAATTTGAGACGGTGGCCGTCACCAAAAGTTTCACTGATGTTATCAAACAACTCCCACCCAAGTTGAAGGATCCTGGGAGCTTCTCTATACCTTGTCATGTTGGAGGTAAATTCTTAAGGAATGGTCTATGTGATCTTGGGTCTAGTGTCAATCTTATGCCCTTGTCTGTGTTCAACAAATTAGGATTAGGTGATGCTAGACCTACTACCGTTACCTTGCAATTGGCCGATAGAAGCTTGACTTATCCTAAAGGGATTATTGAAGATGTATTAGTCAAGGTTGATAAGTTCATATTTCTGGCTGATTTTATTGTACTTGACTTTGATCCGGATAGAGAAATGCCTTTGCTACTAGGAAGGCCATTTTTAGCTACGGCTAGAACTTTGATAGATGTGGAAAAAGGTGAGCTGACTTTGAGGGTAGCCGACGAACCAGTCACCTTCAACATGAATCAATTGATGAAGACCCCTCATGTGCATGAAGATTGTTTCTTTCTTGATATGATTGGTCTTGTCACCCAAGAAGAATTTGAGACCTCTATGATTGAAGATCCACTTGAAGCCGCTCTTCTTGAGGTTGATTTTGAGGGTTTTGATGTAGTGGAATGCAAGGCTATGATGGATGCAACAATTCCTTATCCAAAAAGGAGGATGCCTTTTGAGTCACTTGATTTAGGTTCAACTGATAGACCAAAGTTGAAATCTTCTTTAGAGGAACCACCTTCACTTGAGCTGAAGGCATTGCCATCTCATTTGGAATATGCTTATCTGGGTTCCAACAATACTCTTTCGGTGATTATTGCTTCGGATCTCACTATTCAGCAAGAGGAGCAATTAGTTGAAGTTTTAAAAGCCTATAAAAGGGCTATTGGGTGGACAATTGCTGATATCAAGGGTATTAGCCCCTCTATGTGCATGCACAAGATCTTTCTGGAAGAGAATCATAAGCTATCTATTGAACATCAACGAAGACTAAACCCCATTATGAAGGAGGTAGTGAAGAAGGAGCTTCTTAAATGGCTCGATGCTGGCATTGTATATCCTATTTCTGATAGTTCTTGGGTGAGCCCAGTCCAATGCGTCCCCAAAAAGGGCGGTATGACTGTAGTGGCTAACACCCACAACGAACTCATTCCCACTCGCACTGTGACCGGGTGGAGAGTGTGCATGGACTACCGTAAGCTCAATACAGCTACTCGTAAAGATCACTTCCCATTGCCTTTCATTGATCAAATGTTGGACAAACTAACTGGAAGGGAATTCTTTTACTTTCTTGATGGTTATTCGGGGTACAACCAAATAGCAATCGCTCCGGAAGACCAAGAGAAGACTACATTTACGTGCCCATATGGCAACTTTGCTTTCAATCACATGCCCTTTAGCCTTTGCAACACACCGGCTATATTCCAATGGTGTATGATGGCTATTTTCGCTGACATGATAGAGCATACCATGGAAGTGTTCATGGACGACTTCACTATGTTTGGTGATTCATATGAAGAGTGCTTAACCAACTTAGCTCGAGTTTTGAAGCGGTGTGAAGACACTAATCTTGTGCTTAATTGGGAGAAATGCCATTTTATGGTGAAGGAAGGCATTGTGTTAGGCCATTGTGTCTCCAAGAAAGGTTTAGAAGTTGACCAGGAAAAGTTAGAGGTGATTGAACAACTTCTTCCACCTATCAATGTTAAGGGTGTGAGAAGCTTTTTAGGCCATGCTGGATTCTATAGACGGTTCATAAAGGATTTCTCTAAAGTTACTAAGCCACTCTGTGCTTTACTTGAGAAGGATGCCGAGTTCAAGTTTAATGATGCATGCTTGAAAGCTTTTGAAGAGTTGAAGAGAAGACTTGTAACCGCTCCTATCATTATGGTTCCGGATTGGAGTTTACCCTTTATAGTCATGTGTGATGCTAGTAACTATGCCGTGGGAGCTGTACTTGGGCAGAAAAGGGATAAAGTCTTCCATCCTTTCTACTACGCAAGCAAGACGCTAGATGATGCTCAAGAAAACTACACTACCACTGAGAAAGAACTTTTGGTCGTAGTGTATGCATTTACCAAGTTTCGGCCTTACTTGATTGGTGCCAAGGTGGTTGTTCATACTGATCATTCCGTTCTTAGGTACCTCTTTAGTAAGAAGGACTCTAAAGCAAGGTTGATTCGATGGGTTTTGCTCTTGCAAAAATTTGATCTTGAAATTGTGGATAGAAAAGGCTCCGAAAATCAGGTTGCCGACCACTTGTCTAGGTTGAGTACTGAAGCTCAACATGATGAAGATCTTCCTATTCATGAAACTTTTCCAGACAAACAACTCTTTTTACTGAGTCATTCTACAACTCCTTGGTATGCCGACATAGTAAATTACCTTATGAGTGGAATTGTTTTTGAGGACTTGAGCTATCACCAACGGAAGAAGTTCTTACATGATGTCAAGTTCTATCATTGGGAAGAACCCTTCTTATTTCACTATTGTGCTGATAAGTTGATTAGAAGATGTGTTCCAGAAGGTGAGCAACAAGATGTATTGAAGTGTTGCCATTCCTCTGAATATGGAGGCCACTTTGGAGGTAACAAGACGGCTGCAAAAGTCTTGTAATCTGGGTTTTTTCTGGCCATCCTTGTTCAAGGATGCTTATGAATTCGCTCTATCTTGTGATCAGTGTCAAAGGGTTGGCAATATCTCTAGGAGAAATGAAATGCCACTCAACAGCATGTTGGAAGTGGAATTATTTGATGTATGGGGAATTGACTTCATGGGACCGTTTCCTAAGTCCTTCAACAATCAATACATTCTTGTAGCGGTGGATTATGTGTCTAAATGGGTTGAGGCCATTGCTTCTCCAACAAATGATGCTAAAGTAGTGGTCAAATTCATGAAAAAGAATATCTTCACTCGTTTTGGTACTCCAAGGGCTGTTATTAGTGATGGAGGCACCCACTTTTGCAACTATCAATTTAAATCCCTTTTGAAGAAGTATGGAGTGAAGCACATGGTGTATTTAGCCTACCATCCTCAAACAAATGGTCAAGCTGAGATTTCCAATAGAGAAATCAAGAAAATCCTTGAGAAAACTGTGGGTATCACTCGAAAGGATTGGTCCATGAAGTTAGATGATGCATTATGGGCCTATCGCACCGCTTACAAAACACCTATCAGTATGTCTCCTTACCGGTTGGTTTTTGGGAAAGCTTGTCATCTTCCTGTGGAGTTGGAACACAATGCCTATTGGGCTATTAAAAAGTTGAATTTTGATGAAAAAGAAGTGGGTGACAAGAGGCTTTTGTAGCTTAATGAGCTTGAAGAATTTCGTTTCCATGCTTATGAGAGTTCAAGGCTTTACAAGGAGAAAACAAAGCGGTGGCATGACAAGAAGATTGTCTCTAAGTCTTTTGACCCGGGTCAACAAATTTTCCTCTATAACTCTAAGCTAAAAATCTTTCCAGGAAAGTTGAAGTCTAGATGGTCCAGACCTTTCACTGTGGGTCAAGTCTCTGACAAGGGTGTTGTAGAGCTAGAAGGATAAGATGGTGAGAGATTCAAGGTCAATGGATAGCGGTTAAAGCATTATTGGGGTGGCACGGTAGAGAGGCAAACCATCACTCTACCTCTCACTAATTCCACTTGACAAAGAGAAGAGTCAGGCTGAAGACTATAAATCAAGCGCTTCTTGGGAGGCAACCCAAGCTCTCAATACTTTTTCTATTCATTTTCCTTTAATTTTGTGTGTTTTAGTGGATTTATGTTTGGTCTTACCTTTTTGTAGGTAAGAAAGGTTTTCCCATGGCTGAACAAATTACATTGCATTGGAGCTACAAAGTGAATTTTGATACAAGGAGTTGGAACTACAAAGGGAAGTACACCTCAAATTTTGCATTTGAAAATACTTGCTTGAATATCATTGCTGTTGCTTTAATGTTTGTCTCAAAAGTGAATGTAACTTGAGATGGAATTTGGATGGGGTGAATGGAGCTTTAGGATTAACAACTCTGTTTTCACCATGTTTGAGTACATCATGCTGCCCTTATGCCTTTTGAAGTAGATCAATGGTTTGTGAAGTGAATTGGGTACTGTTTGTGGCATTTGAGGTGATTTGGGAATCATTTTATGCATTTTTATTGTTGTGTGGTGTTGTCATAATGTTTTGATGTTATTGAATGGTGTGTGATTAGATTAAGGTACCATTTGTGGAAATTGGGTGAGTTAGGATGATTTGAGAATCTCATTTTGCTATCAGAATTTTTGTTTGTTTGCTGTTATCCTTTGCTGTTACTTTGCTATGGCGAAGCTGCAGCAAATGTTTGGTTTTTCTGTGATTTGCTGTGCATCTGTGCTTGCTATTGCTTTGCTATGGCATACTGAAGGCAAAAGCAACCCATTTTTCAATGCTTCTGTGCAGTTTTCCTTGGGTTCGCCCTTGCTTCGCTATAGCAAGGTCAGGGCGAACACATGCCATTTTACACCCCTTCTGTGCATCCCGACAGCCACACCAAAAAAATAAAAAATAAAAAATAAAAAAAATAATTAAAAAAATTTTTAAAATAAATTTACCGTCTCACCCTTATTTCATATTTCTTTTCCTTCTTTACCCTTATGAACCTACCCCACATATGGCCCACATTCATTTTTCAAATTCAAAATCCCTCCCTCTTTTGTAAATTCCCTCCTAACCCATCCCCTAATTTCATCATAACCATATCCCCTTTTAGCTCCATCGTCCCCTACTCCCATGCCCTAACTCCCTTCTATCTCTCTTACACTCTCACAACCTTCAGCTCCATACCCACACTCTCTATCGTCGCCCCACCATTTCCTTCCCATTCCTCACAGCCTCTTTACCGTTAACTCATTCTTCTTCCTCACCAACGACCGAATCTCCCTATCGACCTCTCCACAGCACCACCGCCACTCCGATTCAGATCCTCACCGTCTCTTACCCTCCTTCTCCGTCACATAGTGCTTTCTTCAAACCTCCTTTCCGCCACTCTCTCTCTCTCACTCACTCCAGATCTACCGTTCTTCCTCTCCAAAGCTCCTCCTCGTCATCAAAGATGTGCCGTCACTACTCCTCTGTTGCTCGCTCTCACTCACTCTCATTTTTCGGCAAACACCCACTCCACCATCACACATCTACTCCACCGCTGATTTACCCACACCATCACCGTCGCCCACCCCTTTCACTCCAGATCCGTCGCTCTCTCTTTCTCTCTCTCTCAATTTCCCATTCGAACCACATCTTAAGTCACCATCATCGCTCTATCTCAGACCTCAACTTCTACAATCTCCTTCTTCACTTTCATCACCAAATAGCCTTCGATTACAAACATCACTCCACTGCTTGTTGACTCATCCCTCCGTCGCTCTGTTTCCCAGCTCTCAGACTAACCCACTACAACAACCATTCTCATAGACCTACCTCTATGTCGCTCCATCGAGATATGGCAGCCACACTAAAGTCTTAGTCTTCTCCTTCTCTTGGCGTGCTGTAGTGTAGCTCTATGGCTTTCACCTTTGTTCTGTCCCATTGTCACGTTGAGGTAAATCTTGTGCAAGTCTCCATTTCTGTATTGGGTTTTGGTTGGATTACCATGGAGATTCTGCTTAGGCTTGAACTGATGACTATTCTGTGATTGAGATTTATTTAGATGTTTCTGTGATTAAGATTATTTGGGGAAGCATGCTAACTTTAACTTTAAGCTTGAACTGATTTGGGTTGTTTCAGGATTATCTCAGTGTGCCTTACTGGTTAGATAGTTTCATATCTAAATTAGTTGATGTCCTATCGTAGCTGTACATGCTTAGTTATTTTGAGAATTGAAACATATATATAAAAAAAGCTTCATAAAAATTCCAGTTTTGACAAATAATTGTGCTGTGTCACATAAAACAGATGGTTACATGCTTCAGAAAATGGACTTGGGAACCTTGAATTCCTAACTGATTTTCATAATTATTTGATCTTTAGAGACCATTTTGTCAAAAGGGACTATTTTTACTATTTTTGTCAATTCTCTGAGTAGTCTACATGTGCTAGTTATGTGGATATTCTTCTAATCTATGAGCTTAGGATTGAACAGCTTGGTTTGGTCGAAGGATTTAGATATTTGTTTATTTGCTTTGATTAGCCTCTGAACTTACAGAATTTGAGGTCTTAGTTTCCCATTCACTCATTTTATGCTTGGTTTACAGGAGAACTGAATTGCATTACTATATTTTGAAAAGTTCAGTTTGTTCAAAAGACTATTTCTAAGTCTATTGCAAGAATGAAATGCACTTTCACAACTGCATGTTGCATCATTATGAGATTTGAACAAAGCCTTTTAGCTCTGGGTTTGTATTGTAATGAAAATGGCTTTATAGGAACACAGTCCACTTGTTAAAGTTCATTAAATTCTTGTTATAAAATTAGAATTATGTCTTTACAAATTTTCACCTTGATCCTATATTTTTAGTGTTAGAGCAAGTGTTTCACCCAAGAGGGGGGTGAATTGGGTGATCTTAGAAAATTTCGTTGCAAATATAAAATTTGACGTTGAAATTAAAACATTAAAGAGTAGGGAGAAATATCACCGAAGTGTACACGGGGAGTTATACTGGTTCGGCCATAACCACTTTGACCTACGTCCAGTCCTCAGAGCTTCTCTGAGAGTTTCACTATATCTTCCAAGATTCAGTGGGTTCTTGGCACCTCAGTACAAGCAAGTTCCTACACCTGGACACTCGCTCCCCCTTACAAGTTGTAATCCAATCCCAACTCAAGGTTCCACAACCTTAAGTAATCTCAATAACAAATATTGAGTTTGAATGAAATATCTCTCTTACAGAGTGAATGAGAATCACTGAAGCATAGAAATACAATACAACGTGAAAACAGAGCAATGAACTTAATAATTTATTTGTGTGTGTGCTTGTTGTTCTTTCTCTGTTTGGATGTTCTCATATATATAGATATGATGGTAAAGACCGTTGGAACATTTTCTTTCGTCCGTTGGAGAGTGCGCAGCCACTATTGACTTTTCAAGTTTTTGAAAAATATCCGTTGGCGGTGATTGGCATTTGAACGTTTCATTTGACTTCCATCTCTTGAAGTGATTTCTTTGTTGTTTATCTGTAAATAGACAAAGAATACTAATACAATGAAAGATCAATCATATAGGAAACAGATCAATGAACATTTGAATGATTTCTAAATTTCTGGGTAACCTTACTCGAGTAGCTCCTCGAGTATCCCTTGAAGTTTACTCGAGTACCTACTCGAGTATCATTGAGAAATCTTTATGAGACTAGAAGTCAATCAATAAATACAAGATTACTCGGGTAGTGCATGGAGTAAACTAAATTTCAAACCTTTGGAAATAGTTATTTACTCGGGTACCTAATCGAGTAATGCTCTCACAACTTTATGAGTTACTCGGGTACCAACTCGAGTATACCTTTATAAAAATTTTGGTTACTCGATGCGTTACTCCGGTAATGTTACAGGATTTAGATGCCGAGAGCACTTACCTCATTACTCGGGTACTGACTCGAGTAATGTACTCATTTTTGCATAGGTTACTTGGGTACCACCTTGAGTAACTGTACTTTTTGTGCTTGACTTACCCGGGTAATGACTTGAGGTTTTCCTTGAAAGTATCTTTTCATACTCGGGTACCTACTCGAGGAATCCACTTAAAATAGATTATTGAATACTTGCATATCAGAGTAAGGACTCGAGGAAATGAGTTAAAGATATATCAAGTTAATCGGATACCACCTTCAAGTTTTTGCACACTAGACAGAGTTACTCGAGTAGCTCCTCGAGTAACATTGGCAGTGGTACAAAATGCCGAGAGCAACACATTTTCAGAAACAGAGTTACTCGAGTAGCTCCTCGAGTATCTTTGGCAACTTGAAGGCAACTGGAAGTTTTTCACATGGTTACTCGAGTAGCGCCTCGAGTAATATTGGCAGGCCGAGAGCAACTCCAAGTTTTTACCTGGTTACTCGAGTAGCTCCTCGAGTAACATTGGCAGGCCGAGAGCAACTTAAAAATACTTATACTATTACTCAAGTAGCGCCTCGAGTAATGTTAGCAGGTTACTGGAAGTTGTCTCTGATTACTTCAAGTTTTGTCTCATTACTTGAGTAGCGCCTCGAGTAATGCCTTAGAAAACTTGCTTCTGATCAAGTTTCTCAGCTTTTTCTCTTGGCTTCTCTTCATTACTCCAATGCTAACTTCAAGTGATGCTTATCCCTGTTATTCCTTTGATCAAACTTGTTTATTAATCATTTCCTTTCTAACCATTCTTTTATTATCATCAAAACATGAGATCTAACATTTAGAACTCAATGTTGTTTTCTCAGAAGTTATTCAGGAAACTTGGAAATTTGATGAATTGTATATCTTTCAAAAAGTTCTCTTGATAGCGTGTATAAGCTAAATCTGTTTTGGAAGTCTGTTTTGACATATGGTTAGGATTGTGGGAATTTAGGCTAGTCTACATCTATCCTGTAATGTTTGCTAAACTTTTGAAATAATTCTTCCATTTTCTAAAGCATCATTACTTGATTAAGCAAGGTCATTCATTTCCCAATGATGCTGATGTTCTGAAATCTTTAGGTTGCTCATTTTTCATCTACCAATTTCTAGTTAAATTTTGAACATTGCAGCTACTCTTTACATGCTGTTATGTGAATGGCGGTAAATCTTGTTTTTGGCACCACGTATTGACCAATTTAACAAGTTTTCAGAACACACTTTTCATGCTTTCGAAACCTCTTGGGTCGATTTGGAACTTTGTTTTAACTTTTGCTTAATTAATTAATGATGCTTTTGGGATGCAATTCTACCTTTTCCTTGTGGTAAACCAAGGCATTATATCATGGGATTATTTTGATTATAGTCACTGATGATTACACTTAGACATTCAATTTATGGTCTCAAATATTTGATTTTCATAGAAGAACACCTCCCTGTGATCATTCCTCAACTGCATTGTTTCTTTGGTTTACCAAATTGAAAGGGATTTGTTCAGCTGCATATTAACAGGTTTCAATATTTCATTCTGAGGTGAATAAATAGATTTTGAAGGTAGTGAGGATAGGCCTAAGTATTGAATTCTGTTTGGAAGCTTTAGACCTAGATAGACTTTAAGTTTGGGGGAAATCTTTTTTTAGAGTAGTTTATTTTATTTTTCTTTTCTTTTTAGGTTTGTCGTTTTATTCTTCAATATGTGCTTGTGTTTTTTTTGTCATGTCCTTGACTGTGCTAACTGCTTGTTCGCTCTTTTTGCATGAGGCTACTGATGGTCTCATACTTGCTTTTGGACATCTTGCTTTGGATATGAGCTACTGAGGGCTCATTGCACAGTGACTATTCTGCTTTTGAAATAAGTCCTGATAGCCATATTCTACTTGATGTGTTTCCTTCTTGTGGCAAATGCACTTATTCATATTTGTGGCTTCTTTTGGTCTTATATTTGTTGTGAATGTTATGGTGTTAGCTACTGATGGCTATCATGTAAGCTGTTCATGCCTCCTGCTGAAAATCTGATATGTTTGGACAAAGGGTGCTGATGCCTTTTATTTAACTTGTTTGACTGGATGAGTAGTTGCCATTATGCATATACTGTTTGATGCACTGAGACTGCTGTGAATATTACTTGTAAATGTGTAAAGGTTTGAGTGTTGTTTGCGTACAGGTTTGTGAATGTTGATCTTTCACTCAATCTCAATTGACAGTGAGGACACTGTTGATTTCAAGTTTGGGGGAGGAAAATTGTGAAAATTTTGAATGTGAACAGTGAGTGCACAGGGATATACAAGCAGTTTTGATGTATAGTTTGATTGAAAAAAGGGGTGAAATATATGTAATTTCACAAACTTAAGCCTTTGCTTGGAAAAATTAAGAGAAAATATCTTTTGAATTGGTTAAATTGTTTGTTTAGGATTGCATAAATGGTCCTATGATTGGATAGCTATTTAGCATTATGCTTGACAGGAAATTGTGATTAATATGCCTTGTTGAATGAGTTATAATGTTGTAGTGAGTTTTTAAGGAATTCTCTTGAGCATAATCTTGCACTATTGGAGTCAGGGATGTTTTGAAGGCCAAATCTCACCTTATTCTTTTCTCTTTCTTCCTTGAGCTAAGCGAAAATGGAGGCTTTGGAGAGATGAAGATGATAAAGAGAGTGATCAGCTTTTGGGATGCCAAAACCGACCAAGTAGAGAGGGAGAGAGGGAAAATGAGTTTTGACACTTTGACCTCATCCAAGGGCTCATGTCTTGACACTTGTCAAGATCTTGCTTCATCTTCATGAGCTCACATGCACACAAACATATGGGATTCCACCCTTTAATCAATTACACAATTCAATCTCAACTATTGATCTTTGAGTTACCATTGAGCTTCCTCTTCGATAACCGATCAATCGGTCGGTAACTTTACCGTTTTTCCTCTGATTATGGCAATTCACACTGAATCACCACCAAATTCTTTTTCTCATTGATTTACACCATACATATGACCTTCCCCTTATTTTTATTCAATTTAGATGTTAATCCATAATTGAACTCAAATACAGGGTCTGGGCACGAATCTCAACACATTCGAATCTCAAATCACATCATATTCTCCAAAAGGGTTATTTATCACTAACCACATCCACTTTTAGAGTCATTATCCATTAATCCACATTTGGAATCTTGCTAAACCAGGGCTTAGCAGTCCACTAATCTCAAGCTTATTCTCTAGCCTTAAGTCTCAAAATTTGGGGTATTACACCCCTAATCCTTAATTTTGAAATGACTTGGTAAGAAGTCCTTCACTTCTTTAATTCTATAATTCAAGCTTCCTGTAACAAGTAGATCATCAACAAAAACTAGCACAAGAACTATACCATTATTAAACATTTTTGAGAAAAGAGAGTAATCATGTTTACTCTAGGAGAAACCTCCTTGAATTAAAGCTTGGGACAGTTTGCAATTCCACTCCCTTAAAGCTTGTTTGAGACCATATAAGGAAATTTTCAATTTACATACTTGACTCTCCCCTTTGGTCTCAAAGCCTTAGGGAATTATCACATAAACATTCTCATGTAAATCTCTTTGCAAAAAAGCATTATGTATATCCATATGAAATAAGGACCAGTATGAACAACAAATATTTTAAGGACAAGCTGAATTGTTATCATCTTAACTACAGGGGAGAAAGTCTCCTAATAGCCAATGCCTTCCCTTTGGGTGTACCCTTTGGCTACAAGGAGAGCCTTGTTCTTTTCAACCTCACCTTTTGCCTTTGTATTTTATTTTATAAACCCATTTGAAACTTATGGGCTTCTTATCCTTAGGGAGAGGCATGATATCCCAGGTTAATTTCCTTCAATCTTGGCCCTTATGGCCTTGATCCACACATCATGTTTCATTGCTTGATGGTAATTAGTAGGTTCAGGTTTAGAGTCCAAATTACACAAAAAGCATATAAAGTCAAGTTAAATATTATTATAGGACAAATAATCATAAATTGGATATAAACAAGCATAGTTATGATTAGGTAAACAAGCTGAATCATGTGTAGAAATCAAATTATAGATATAATCAAGTGCCCAAATGGGAGCCCTTCATTCCCTGTTTGATCTCACACAAGACCGTGTAGGGGTAGTATTATCAAGCAGATCTGTGTCAGGGTCATGAGGGATCATGGCTGTTACTGTATTAAAATTTTTTGAAGCTTTGTTCGGCCTCTTATGGTTAGAAATAATAGTGGGAAACTCGGCATCAAACAAAAACATGTCTCTAACATCTTTATTAACTCCCCCTTGATTGATACCTAATATTTCTTTAAAAGGAAATTGATGTTCTTGAAAAGTAACATGCCTAGAGGCTAAGAGACTATCACTTAAATCTAGCAACATGTAACCTTTTTGGTGATTTGGAAAACCAAGAAAAACACAGGGGATGGTTCTTGGTTGGAATTTATCTACTTCATTGAGGTTAGTGACATAGGCAAGGACCCAAAAACTCTTAAAGTCCAATTATCTAGATGTTTCCCATAGACTCGCTCATATTGAGTTTGATATGCAAGAATTTTAGATGAAATCCTATTTATCAAGTGGGCTGCCATTTTTACACACTCACTCCAGTATCTAATTGGAATTCCTAATTAGATCATAAGACTTCTAGATACTTGCATTAAAGATCATAAGACTTCTAGATACCTACATTAAAGTTTTGTGTCTGCGCTCCACTATCCCATTTTATTCCAGTGTATCTGGACATAACATTTCATGAATAATACCATTTTCCCCAAGATGATTCCTAAGTTCATTATGTAAGAGGCAAGCTTCACCCAAGAGGGGGGTGAATTGGGTGATGTTATAAATTTTTCGCTTGATGTGGTGATATGAAAATATAGTAGATAGAGTAGAGTAGAGAAGATTTGAACACAGAGTTATACTGGTTCGGCCTAACAACAAGGCCTACGTCCAGTCCTCAGAGATCAAGACCTACTGAGATTTTCACTATATCTCCAAGATTCAATGGGCTCTCAGAACGCCACAAAACAACAATCGTCCTTAAGCGGACTACGAGCAGAAATATTCTCTCAACAAGAAATTTCTCTCCCCCTTACGACAAGTCTTACGTGCAGAAAAACAACCTATGACTCTTCTCACTTGCTTATGTATACAAGACTTATGAGCAGCAACGTTCTCTCCTGCTTACACCACTGTAAGTCTTACGAGCAGCAACGTTCTCTTCTGCTTGTATCTTATAAGGCTTAAGAGTGGAAGACAAAGCAAGGAATTCTCTCAATAGCTTCTCTCGTAAGGAAAAACAACCCTCTCAAGGTCCCAATACCTTGAGATCAAATACACATAGAATTTTGAATTGTATGAAGACTCTCTTACAGAGCTAATGAATAAACACTGAAGATCAATGTGTATACAGAGGAAAATGATGAATAACAGAGACTTGATATAAGCTTGTGAATTCTTGTGCTATGTTATTGTTCGTGTTCTCCTTGAATCTCTGTATATATATATAGTTGCTCCAGTTTTTGCCCGTTTGGAAATTCTTCATTTGTGGAGCGGGACATTTGAAACTAATGGCAGACACGTGCATGTTTTGAATAATCTGAGTGCGGTAGGTGCCAGCGTGTATATAATCATATTGTCTGCCGTTGTTTGACTTTCCTCATGTGGTTCAATTCAAACGTTCATATTCTTGTATCATACTTTTAAAATAATCAAAACAATGTTAAACAATGATAAAAAGTAATGATGATATGAATTAATAACAATAAACCATATTCGGAATGAACGTCGTGATACTTAGCATTTTCGGTGGACAAACAGGGCATCACTCGAGCATGAAAGGCTCACTTCGAGTGATCTCCTATTTTCCTTCATATACCTCTGTTATCGGGTTGTGCTTGCAAAGAATATCAGAGAGACGAAATCTTCACTCGCGGGTGAAGAGGGGTCTCACTCGAGCACAAAACCTCTGCTCGAGTGATCTTGCAATTTCCACAGGGAATGTCTTCTCGGGTCATCACTCGCACACCATTTTGACAAGAGTGAGAATTTGTACTCGCGAGTGAAATGGACCCTCACTCGAGCACACATACCTCTGCTCGAGTGAGATGCATATTCTCAAGGAATATGCTCTCAATATCATTACTCGCATCAGGATTTCAGAGGGATAGAATTTTCACTCGCGAGTGATGTGGGCCCTCACTTGAGCACAAAGACTCCTGCTCGAGTGAGAAGAATATTCTCAAGAATTATACCTTTTGAACAAGCACTTGCAACAGAATTGGAGAGGGATGGAATTTTCACTCACAAGCATTGATGTGTCACTCGAGCATATATGGGTGTGCTCGAGCACACTTGCACTTCTCTAAACTTCATGACTCTCGGCCAAGTACTCGCAGTACCTTGCTCGAGCACAGAATGCTCATACTCGAGCATTGATGTCTCTGCTCGAGTGAATGAAGGAAGCATGCCATTACTTTTTCTTGGCCAAACACTCGCAGACCCTCACTCGCATGTGTGCTCGAGTGAGAATGACTTCTCTGCTTGAGTGCATACCTTAGTGCTCGAGTGATCTAGTGATCACAAAGGGAGAATGCCTCTCGGGTACATACTTTCTAGCTTTCTCTCGCACCTGCTCGAGCACAGAGGAGATCTATGCTCGAGCACAAACATCATGCTCGAGCACTCAAGTGCAATTTCACAGCAGATATTAGCAAAGCATCAAATATGCATTTGGTAACTTGGAAACTTTTCTTAACCTTCTAAAAACATGTTTTGCACATAATTGACTTATTGTTATCATCAAAACTTGGGATCTAACACATTATTGACAAACTCCATCACATTATCACTCCTCAACTTCTTCACATGAACAAAAAAATGATTTAGAATATAGGAAAGGAAATTCTTGCACAACCAGTGGTTTTAGAATTATATTTCATAAGAAAAATCCATGTAGCATGAGAGAAGTCATCAACAATAGTTAAAAAGTAATGATGCCCTTAATGTGTATGTGTTTGTTATGGTTCCCACACATCTAGATGAAGTAATTCAAAACAAGATTGGGATTTAATGCAATTGGGTAAAAAGGGAAGCTTTTTTTTGTTTCAATTGAATACAAACGTCACATGTTTCTTTCAGAGATACATTGAAGAGCTTAACATAATTCAAATGTTTCAAAACTAACATGGGTGCATACCTCAATCACTTATGCAATATTTCCTAATTAGCAAATTTTAAAGGCACAGTGCTAACAGAACTCAAAATAGCAAAATGTCTGTTTAAGTCCAGCATGTATAGGCCTCCACAAAAGCTACAATCGCCTTCTTCTTCCCATCCTAAAGGCCCTGCACTACACATTTGTCAATAAAAAACACTATCATGCATTGCTGTTCTCTAGTAAGTTTAGGAATAGATATCATATTAAACTTTAATTTTTGGGCATACAACACATTATGCAAAACAATATCATGAGTAAGTTTTACTATGCCTACATTAGTTACTGTGACACATTCCCCATTAGGAATCTTTATGGGTTTTGATTAGGCCATCATTAACGGCTCATTTGGTTAGGGGAAAATGAGAGGAGAGAAAGGGAAAATTGGATTTTCCCACAGGCAGCGGCTGTAACCCCCTTCCTTGAAACTAGTAATTATGATTCGCTATCACATAATTAAAATGTATTAGAGACCGACGGATAGTTAAAACTCAAATCAATCCCTTCCTTACGGTAGGGTTCTTACAAAATTTTTCAAAACGTTTTCCCTATCCTAGTCTCAAATGCAAGCTTCGAATATATTTACCCTGTGCAGTTAAATTACATCCATAAATATCAGAGCATGCAACTAAAATCCCAGTAACTCCCAACTTCACACACACACACACACACACGTATACATTAAGGGTTTATAAGATTCCCATCTAGGGGATTACACAACCAATTCCAAAATAATATTTATGTCTCAAAGTTATGCAATAATCCCAAACCAAAATATACAACCAACTATGTCCTGGGTTTGCACTATCCGCCCTTGGTCGTCTCTTTCCCCTTAACACCACTTGCCTTATCTGAAAGGTTAGTCAATGGAAAGAATGAGATTCAAAAGAATCCCAGTAGTAACTAATCACTCATATAGTATGTAAACACATAGCATATATGATCATGTTTAGCAACAACACAATAGTACATGGCTCATGCCACATACGACAACACTCAGGCTATATACACTATACGTCAGCTTTTACTACGATCTCAATACAACAACTTATGCTGTAATTACTATGCCAACTTTCATTGTATTCTCAAAGCATCACAATGTATCACAAAGTATCATAATGCATGACAAACATACATACAGTACTTTACACATAGTGTAATAGAAAGAGTCACACCTTGTTCTTTCCTAACGTGCTCTAGCACGATTTGTTCATGGTCAAGGCAAATGTCAAATCCTATATATAAAATCAAGGACGACAGATTAATCTCTATTCCAAATTTTCACTTTCATAACACTTAAAGTTGGTTATCATTTGAACTCTTTAGATGGCTACTAAAAGCCTAGACACATGCCTAAAGGGTTGGGAAGTACTATCTCAAAGACCACCTTTTTAGTGTGCCTCATAAAACATGTCGCTTCCGGCTTCCGACTTGGTCCTAAAATATTAAATGTACAAGAAATAGGTCATAACCTATCCAAGCCTCATTTTAGTCTCTTCCATAGTGTTTATTATGGTTATATTAGGGTATGGTGAAAATTTACCAAAATGCCCCCAGACCTCCGGCGGGGCCGGTCCGGCTGTACTTTTCCTAAAATTTTAACATAGGCTATTCTAATATATTTTCATCCAAGGAACCCATTTTTGAACTCAGAATTACCAAATTCAATGTCAAATTACAAAATTACCCTTGGCAACCTACTTTAAGGGTTTTAGGGGCATTTTCGTAATTATGCTTTTTCGGACTTTTCCGAAAAAGTGACCAACTGTAACCCCACCTAATTTTCCCTTCTGAACACAATGGAACCATCAAAGCATTGAAAATCCAAATCTAAGACCCATTTCAAGAGCTAGGCAAAATTTATGTGTTCTTTAGGGAAAATCAGAGTTTGACGATTTCGGCTCCGTAAACGTATTCATTTCTGCTCCTAGCCCCTTTCTTAACTACTACATTAGGTTATAAATAAAATTTGAACCACAATTGGGCAGCATAACCCTTAGGCTACTCAATTTCCAAAATTTAAAACCAATGGCAATCCGGCGAAATTTCACTTATTAAATTGCTCACAGCAACCAGAATAGTTAATATACAAAGGTTTGGAAGTTACCTCAAGCTCCCGCAAGCTTTTCCCAAATATGGCTAAAACCCTAACCTTTAAACAACAGATTTTTGAGCCTCCAAAACTTAAAGAACAAAGAAGAGTAGCTTATGGTCGGAGTTATACACGTTAGGAGCTAGATCGTCGAAGAAATCGGCTTACCTTGTGATTTTTCTTCTCCTTGTCTCTCTAAATGCTCTCAACATTTTCTCTCTCTTGTAGCTAGAACGAGATGTCGGTTTTGAGCAAATGAGGATGAAGGTGATGATATATTATGATAGCTTATGTCACCTTTT
Organism: Inga laurina; assembly: GCA_963855925.1. Lineage (NCBI taxonomy): Eukaryota > Viridiplantae > Streptophyta > Magnoliopsida > Fabales > Fabaceae > Inga > Inga laurina. The sequence goes on along the minus strand of OY979713.1, from coordinate 46,685,128 downwards.
ATAAAGATGATGTCATAATTCCTATTTTTGGATTTTCTGGTAGATTTCTGGCCAACTAATTCTAGAAAAATTGAATTGGAGTGATTAAATATAGAACTCTTATTGAGTCTAGTTGCAAGGAAAAATATAGCCTTTGATTAGCTGGAAGTATATCATTTCCAGATTTAATTTCTTTGACTGCTGCTCCAGAAAATAATCAATTTCGCTGGGCAAACTTTAAAAATTCATAACTCTTAGCTCAAAAATCAAAATGACACAAATTATATGTCCATTTTGAAGCTTAGAATGTGAAATTTAAGACTGGAAATTTTGCAAAATTTTTAGACACCATTCACCGTCATAATGTCCATACAAACCGACTGCCCTGTAGAGAATTACACTTGATAGTTTTTCCAATTTTTAACCAATGTGTCTAATAGCTCCAAAATCAATAATCAAACCTATTCCCACAAAATTTTTCAAAAGAAAACCATTGGAATTACTAAAACAACTAAATTCCCATCACACATTCTCCAAATGTGTTTATTAAGCAATAATTACATCCAAAAGTGTTTATTTAGCAATAATTACATCCACTTTTGGGTTATTACAGCGGCCGTTTGGATTACCATTTTTGTAAGAAAATATTTTTCCTGAGCCTGCAAATTTTCAGTCATATGAGTGAGAATATGTTCCCACCAAAATTGGTGGGAACCAAGTTTTAAGTAGGGAGGGAAAATGCCAAAAGACCAAGGTAATTAACCTAGATTGGTCACTGAATCGGCCGGGGTACTGGGTCAAGGGTTAGTGAGCTAACCTAGGACTAAACCTATGAGAAAGTGAAGATTTTAGGGTTATTAAAATGAAATTATAAAGAAATTTTTTTTAAAAAAAATCATTTTTTTAAAAAAGGAACCGACTGATTACCGGACCGGACCGTTCATCGGTTTTAGTTTGAATTGGCTGGTCCGCTCTGGATTTGATTACCTGGCTAAAGACATAATAGCTCCTTGATGTGAGCTTGAATGTAATATAAAAAGGTGAGTGGGTCCCATGAATATTTAAATAATATTTTTACTCCAGGGCAAAATGGTCTTTTAGCTCATTTTCTTAAAACTAAATAAAAATTTTCCTATCAACCTATTTTCTTTTCTAGTGCAAACTAAACATCTATGTAGCAAAAAATTTTTTGATTCATTTTCATTCTTTTCCATTCCTTTCCAACTTTTTCTTTTATCCAAATGGGCCCTAACTCTATAGTTAACTAATAGAGCTAAATAACCTGTTATATGTGTTGTTGCTCCAGAATCTATAACCCATTTACTATATGTATAGAAATGAGTTAGAATATCCCAAAGCTAAACTAGTACTGGCAAGGGCAAGCACATTCTCCTTTGAATCTTTTTTAACCATCTTAAGGAGGTATTCAAACTATGCCATGACGAATGATAGTGAAGCAATGCTACTGTTATAAGGGACAACTTCATAATCATATGGCTACTCAACCCCTAGTTGATTCATAGCTGCCTTTAAGGGTGTGTTTGGTTCAGTGGATGTTAGGTTATGTGAGGTTTATTTAAGTTAGGTTAGGGGAGGTAATAATTTTATTTGGTTCAAGAAGAGGGGTGGGGAGGTTTGGTGTCTTGTTTGGTTTAGAAGGGGATGTGACGGGAGTTAATTATAAGTGAACAAAAATATCATTCTACATATTTCCATTCTTCTTTTATAATGTATTTATTAATAATTATTATATGTAAACTTATTATTTATAAAATAATTACTCTAACAATTATATACACTTTTTTCACAAATGCCTCAATGGTTGGAGTACTAGTTCCATGTTTGGACCTATAATTCTTGTTGTCAAAGAAGCCACACTCAGCTAGAACACTTGTATTTGGATTAACAGACAAACGAACCAAACTATCAGCAGGAAGAACCTATGAGAACACATCTTTAAGAGAGGGAAGCTCCTGACTAGATAGAATCTAAGAGCGAATAGTCTCATAAGAAGGGTCAAGTGCTTCAAGAAAACTAATGATAACCTGAAGTTCTAGATTCTTGATACGGGTCAGAAGATTCTAGACTATCTTGTTCTGGGGCCCTCGCTACAAACTTTTATCCCTTAAAAGTTTGTATACTCAATTTTCATCTGTGTTTGCTTTCAATTGTGAGTCATGTCAGTTTGCCAAATACCATTGTGTTAATTTGGAACTTCAAGTCAATAAACAGGCTACATCCCCCTTTGAGTTAGTTCATTAAGATGTTTGGGGCCCTTATTCAATTTTTCCTTAGACTAGTTATCAATATTTTATCACTTTTGTTGATGATTTTTGTCACACTGCTTGGCTTTACTTAATGAAATAGCGTTTTGAATTATTTACTCACTTTTGTAACTTATATGCTGAAATTCAAACCCAATTTAAAACTCCTATTAAAATCCTTCAAAGTGATAATGTAAAAGAATATTTTTCCACCTCATTCACTGATTATATGCATAGTTATGGCATTCTTAACCAATTCTTCTATGTTAATACACCTACTCAAAATGGTATTGCTTGAAGAAAAAACCACCATCTTTTAGAAACTGCCCAAGCTCTTATGTTTCACTCCTGTGTCCCTAAATCCTTTTGGGTTGATGTCGTGTCTACTGCCTGTTTCCTCATCAATCGCATGGCTTTGGTGTCCTTAGTGGTGACGTCCCCTATTCCTTTCTATTTACTGCTACTAAGCTATTTCCTGTTGATTCAAAAATGTGTTGTTATGACTGTTTTGTTCAGGATGTCCTTCCAAATGTCAATAAACTTTATCCTAAGTCTTTAAGGTGTGCCTTTCTTCATTATTCTCAAGTTCAAAAAGGTTATCAGTGTGACTCTCCTGATCTCCATCATTACCTTGTGTCCACTGATTTGACTTTTCATAAGTCTTCTCCTTTCTTAAGTCTTCGGTCTTATCTGAGTCTCCCTCTATCATTGACTAGCCCAATGATGTCCTAGTTGGACATGATCAATATATATACTCCAACTTGAGGGGTAGTGTTAGAATAATTAGGGATCCTAGAATAATAATATTCCTATAATCATGGATCCTAGAATAATATCCCATAATCAAGGATCCTAGCATTTATTAGATATACTACCATATGTATATAAATAGTGTAATATCCTGGATTGTAATCAAGGATTAATAACTTCAAAGTGATGTAATTAATATTAATTGAGCACTTTTGAAGTATATATTGTGCATTATGGTAATCAGGGGCAAAATGGTAAATTTATCAATCGACTGGCCGGTTGCCGAAGAGGAAACTTCTTGATAATCAAGATTAATGGCTAAGATTGAAAGACCAAGAGGTGGAATCTTGTGCATGAAAATGTATGTGAAATTATAGTAGGGAGAATAAGATGGTGCCAAGTGTCAAGGTATGGACCATGGATGAGGTCAAAGTTTTCAAACTCATTCTCTCTCCCTCTCAAGTCGGCTAAGTGCATGGGAAGAATGGAAATGTGATCATTTTCATCAATATCTCATCTTTCTCTCTCATCCTCCTCCATTTTTGCTGAACAAGCTAAGGAAAGAGAAAGAGAAAAGCTTGAGTTTTGGTAAGTTAATACCCTCATATGCTCAAGTGTCTTTCATTAATGTTGTACAAGAGGTCAAGAGCTTTATTTCTATGTTTTTAGACTTTTGATTTGTGGTGTGTGGCATCTTGAGGGAGTTTGGAAAGTGGAAGAATCAAAGTTTTGATTCTAGGAAGTTTAAGAGGTGAGTTTTTTATGAAGTTTAATGCAAATGTTATAACTTTTGTTTTGGTTTTGTAAATTCTAGATTTATGCCCTGATTTCTTGTGATGTTAGAAGATATGAATTGGGTAGAGTTTGACGGTGGAATAGATGCCAAATAATGTATAGGTGTCAATGGTTTTTGTTTGGATTTGAGAAAAGGAAGTTGACAAATTATGGTTTTGAGTGATTTTGAGAATTAGAGTTGAGATTGTGTTATTTGAGTGAAAGTTTGGTTATATTGGGTTACCAATAGGTATATTGTGAAGTTTTGGATGAGAATGAGTAATGGTATAAGTTTAGGGACCATTGGAGCTCAATTGGTTAATTCTGGAAAATCATATCAGTTGCTGCGTTCTGGCATCTGATAGACATCACTCGAGTGAGGGAGGAACTCACTCGAGCACAATGTGAAATTCTGGGCAGTTGGGAAGGTCCTCAGGCAGAAACCGCGAGCATACTTCCTGACTTGCGAGTGAAATATGAACCTGCTCAAGTGAACATGGGCGTGCTCGAGTGTGGGTGCATTTAGTGCTATGGGTGAGCGTCTCGGGTAGTCACTCACTGGGTCTCACTTCCTTATGCTCGAGTGCACCTAAGGTTATTGCTCGAGTATAGCTTTTTGTGCTCGAGTGAGGGTGTATGATATAACAGAGTTGGCTCTCGGGCAAACACTTTCTGAAGTTCACTCGCTTGTGCTCGAGTGCTGGCGGGGGGTGTCACTCGAGTGAAACTTCTTTCACTCGAGTGAGCCAGCCCAAAATTCAGAAATTCTTCCAAGAAGGAGGGTCTTTGGGGTAGTTTCTCCTAACCCTTTAGGCATATATTTAGACCCATAATAGTCACCTAAAGAGTTCAAATGATAACCAACTTAAAGTATTATAGAGATAGGAACTTGGAAAAGAGATTGATGGGTTGTCCCTAACTTGGTTACAGGATTTGATATTTGCTATCCTCATGAGCCCGCAGTGCCGAAGAGCATCAGGAAAGGATCAGGTAGTGACTCTCTCTCTTATACGTTGTGTAATGCTCTGTATGTGTGTGTTATCACTGTTCTGTGATGATTCTTTGATGCTGTTACAATTACAGCTGGTGATAGCTGTCGTTTACAGCGTAAGCTGTCGTTATTGTGATTACAGCGTAAGCTGTCATGATAGTGATTACAGCGTAAGCTATCGTGATTATGATTACAGCGAGAGTTGTCATATTGTGTATACAGCCGTGAGTGCTGTCGTTTGTGGTGAAAACCATGTATCTATGGGATGCTGCTACTGTTACTGGTTGTGATTTATATACATGCTTTGTGTTTATGCATTGTGTGAGTGGTTTGTTACTATTGAGATTCTCTCGAATCTCATTCTTTCTTATAACTAACATTTCAGACAGGGCATGTGGCTCAAAGGAGATGCGGCCAACCCAGAGCAATTAGGACCCTTGGGGGTATATAGTTGAATTGGAAACGTTGGTTATTTATTTTGAACTCGGGATTACTGTATATTTTGAATTAGGAATATTATATTCGATTTTGGTTGTGTAATCCCCTAGTGGATACTTATAAACCCTCAGTTTATATATGTATAGAACCCGAGAGTTGTCGGGGATTTGGTTACACACTCTGATATGATTGAATGTATATTAACTGCGTAGGTAATTATATTCGAATATTGAAATTGAGACTAGGATGGGAAAATGATTTTTGAAAGATTTTGTGAAAATTTTACTGTAAGAGAGAAAGTTTAAAACGAGGTTAAAGCATCCAATAGTCTCTAATCTGTTTTATATATGTGTTATCGAAATATAATTACGTGTTTAAAGTCAGGGGGTTACAAATAGGACACTCTTGTACATGATAACCCATGGAATTCATACTTATTCTTCCTTATTGTTCTATAGTATGAAATATATTATTTAGAAAATTCTTGTTTTGGCCTAAAGTTTCAGATTCTGACTCTAGTTTTACCCATTCCTCTTGAATTCCTAAGTTTTATCATTTTTTGGTATCAAAGCATTGATCTCTGGCCATTATGGTGACATGGGAAACAATCGGAAGAAACAACAATCATCTTATTCTGCTATTCCTAACCAGGAGGCAGAATCATCCAAACCTAATGAACTTGAATCTCCCTTCTCTTCAAATGAAATGTCACAACAATTGACTTTCATTATAAGTAAGCTTTAAAGTATTGATACTGATATGAAGGAGATAAAGAGGAAGAAACAACCAACAATCTTAGTAGATCATATAGAAAAAGAGATGCAGAAAGATTATGAATATTTTAATGACTATTAAACTAAAGTTCCTTAGTGGGTTAGAAATCCAAGCAAAAGACTATATACTAAAGTGGATTTCCCTAAGTACAAGAGTGGTGATCCCAGGGGATGGGTTATAAAGGCGGAAAAGTATTTCCGTTATTACAAAACTCCTAATGATTTAACGGTAGAAGTTGTGGCTATGAATTTAGAAGGGGAAGCGCTTGATGTATTTACCTGAGTTTTATTGAAAAGAACAATTAGATACTGGGAGGAGTTGTTAAGATCTTCCAAGAACAATTTGGACCCACCGAATTTCAGAACCTTGATATTTTTCTCTGTGACGTTAAACAAATAGGAATGGGGAAGTCTACCGAAAGGAATTCATTCATAAAACATCACGCGCATAAAGAAGGCCTGAAAATTGCTTATTAGCTCTCTTCAATAATGGCCTGAAAGATGATTTGAAATCAGATGTTAAAATTTAAAAGCCACAAACAATGTATAAGGCCACAATTTTAGTGCTAGAATTTGAGGCAAAAAATGTCTCTCAACTATCACAAAGAATCGGTTCCATATTAGTACAATCACGAGATATGGAAGATTTTCTAAAGTGGTGAGATAATAGGCATTTAATGCCATGTCATAATTTAGGAATTAATTATTTCTCAAATTTGGTAGTTACCAATCCTTTCTGCCCAGCAATAACTACGAGATCCTTTAATCTTTCCTCCATGATGCAATCTTAGGGATTACGAAATTTGAGTGTCAATTATAAGAAGGAACAAGGGATTGTGCTTTTGGTGTGGGAAGAAATTGTTTCCTAGACATTATTGCAATTCATCATCTTTAAAATTGATGGAGATTACTAAAGATTCTGATAAAGGGGTTACTGATATCGATGATTCTCCAAACAACAATTTGGCCAAAATCTCGCTACATGCTATACTGGGAAATACTTCGACCTCCACGATAAAAGTCAAGGGCACACTTTACTCTAGAATTGTCTTGATCCTAATTGACAGTGTGATGAACCTATGTCGTGTGAGTTCTCAAAATAAACTAGGTTTGAAAATATAGCGTAGTAGCTCAATCTAGGTCATTCTTGTGAGGAGATTAATTTCTAAGTTTCTAAATAGTAAAGTGATAAATACCTTAAAGATGTGAGAAATCATTTTGAGAAATTGTTTATAAAAATGATGAAATACTCTAACCTAATTCAATATTGTATTTTTTGGTTTTCAAGACAAAGAAACAAATGGAATCGAAATTAACAATAGCATCACGTAAAATTCAATTAACTAGTATAATGATGAAATGAGATTCCCTTGAGTTGAGATTTTAGTCTTCCTTGCTAGCTAATGATAAGAATTCAATAATATGAGTCAAGAGGATGGACCTAAGCTACCACTAGTTCCATACTTGCAATACTCATTTAATTCATTCTACCGAAGCAATTAAATGAATACCATCAAATAATTCAGACTCAGAGATGAATAATTAACTTCCAATTCTAAATTGTAATTATCATTACAAAAATTCAAAGCATTCAGCTTAGTTATTTAAAATCCACTCAACTGAGTCAGAATAAACAACTCAACTTTCTCCTAATATGAATCATACAAAGCTTAATTAATCAACTCTTAGCTCAACCACCAAGTTTATTCACTTGGCATAGAACAATCTAGATCATAACCACATATTTAACCAAGCCATATAATTATGAACTAGAAAAAGAGCTTAAAGGAATTTCATTGAATTATAAAAGCTCAAACCATTACCCACACTACTACAAACAGTGGTTTTAGCGTCCCTATTTTGGCACTTTTAACGTCCAAAAACTTGGGGACGTCTATGTGGGGGGCGTAGTATGTTTTAAGAAAAGACGTCCCAACAAAAATGGGACGTCTAAACTGGGACTTTAGATGTCCCAAATTAAGAATTGGGACATCTAAAGTCCTCCTACAGGGGGACTTTATGTAACCCCCTGCCATAATTATATCCGGATTACACGATTAAAGTGAAATAGAGACCAATAAGAACAAAAGTTTATTATTATAAACCCATCTACCAGACGGGGTTTTCATAAATACCTTTTGAAATCATTCATAACCTGGTCTCACATTCACATTCTGAATACAATTACTACACAAAGATAAATCACATTCAATATATCAGAGTACGCAATGTAATAAGTCTGGCAATTCCGGATTCCATTTATTAACTCAAGCTTCATAGGGCGCATTAGCCCATACAAGCCCTCATATGGGGATTACACAACAAAACTCAATATAAATAATCAAATCTACATCCACATGTATTCATCCAAATAACCAAATACAATTACCCAAATATCAATCCCAACTAAGATAACCAACTACCAACTTCAATCCCGAAGAAGTCTTCATCACCCTTAGCTACTCTCTATATCCTTGATCTACTACCCTGTCTGAAAGGTTAGTAGGGGAGGGTGAGATACTAGAGAATCTCAGTAGGTAAACAATATCAATATGCATGTATGATAGATGTTTAATGCATGACATGCTTGCATCACACAACTCATGATAACACAATGACAATTTGCAAGCTCAATGTTTCGAACAATATACCTATGGCCATAGCATAAATTGAAACATAGCTTCAAATTACACACAATTATGCAAAGCTAAGACATGCACCAACACACTAACACATATATCAAATACAAGCAGAAGAGATATGTTCCCTACACTCTTTCCATGTAAGCTCCAGCACAGCTGCTCACGATCAGGCGAACATCGAACCACAACCAGGGCGAACATCAACCCTATAACCAAAGCAAGGACATAGAGTTATTCTCTATTCCAACTCTTACTTTCATATAACTTAAAGTTGGTTACCATTCATGACCTTTAGGTGGCTAATCAAAGCCTAAACATATGCCTAAATGCTTGGGAAACACTTGACCAAAGATCATCTTTTAAAAGTCCAAATGCTGATTTTTTGGGGGTGGGCCGTGGCCCAAGAATCCACTGGCTGTGGCCCAAAACTGCCCAGAAACATTTGGGCTGCGGCCCAGAATCCGGTGGTCGTGGTCCAGAAAATTCAGTTTCTTGGCTGAACTTCCAAAAATCATAACTAATTCCACAAAAATCGAATTGAGGTGATCCCAAAGCCAAATGAAATCTATTCAAGTTCTATACACAGGCAAAATACTGGCCTTTACTAGAAATCACCACACAAATACAGAATTCCCAAAAACTCAAGACTGTCCCAAAACAGAATCCATTTTCGACCACAAACTTTGGACAGCTATAACTCCCATTTCCCAAAACGAAATGGCACAAATTATATGTCCATTTTGAACCTTGGGAGGTGAAATTTAATACTGGAAAGTTTCATTATTGTCTGACTTCATTTGCCCAGTCAAAACGTCCACACAACAAGACTGCCCAGACAGAACTTACACTGGACAGAATTTCCAGTTTTGCAACAATGATTCCAATGGTTCCCAAATTCACACCAAATACCATTTCCACATAAATTTACACAAGGAATCCATTGGAATCACCAAAACAACCAAATTCACATCACATTGACATGTTTTACCAATAATCATAACATGTCATCACAAAACCACAACACAATCACACATTGTCATTCTTTTCATTCCAAGTTCTCAAACCAATTCAAATGGCCATATCACACAACAAAATACCAATTTCTCCAAAATACACAAGGCAATTCCTAAAATCCAAAATCACATGAAAATCAGGGCAAAATTTGAAATTCACAATACTCAACCATAATTCACAAAGCTTAGATCAAAAGGCTTCAAATACTCACCTCTTCCTCTTTCCCAAACCAATTTCTTGATTCTCCATCTTTCCAAATTTCCTCAAGCCATCAAACACCTCCAATCAAGAATCTAAAACCATAGAGATGAAGCTCTCATCACTATGAACAACTTTATAGAAAGGTGTTTAAGCATTAGAGGACATTACATAAGCCAAAACTCACCTTGTTTCTTTCTCTTTCCTCCCCCCAAGCTTGCGTCCATGGAGAATAAAGAGAGAGAGAATGATGAGATAATGAAGAAGGAGGTCAGTTTTTGGCCACTAAAAGCCTCATTAGGCTGACCAAAAAGGAAGAGGAGAGAGGGAAAATGAGTTGACAAATTGATCAAGATCTATGGCTCACAACTTGCCATGTGTCAACATCTTGCTCCATCAACCATGAGTTCACATAGGCACATGCACATTGGATTCCACCCTTTGATCTCAATACAAATCAATCCTAACCATTGATCTTGAAGTTACCAATGAGTTTCCTCTTCGGTAACTGACCAATCGGTCAGTAACTTTACCGTTTTGCCCCTGATTATGGCAATTCCTCTTGAATCACCACCAAATTCATTTTCTCATTCATTTTCTTTCACAATGCGCCCTCCCCTCTATTTTAAGTCAATTTAGAGGTTAATCCATAATTGAACTCAAATACAGGGTTTCGACACTGCTCACAGCACATATGAATCACATCGGGTGCCAACTCACACCATATTCTCCAAAAGGGTTTATTTATCACTAACCGCATCCACTTTTGGAGTCATTATCTCTTAATCACAATTTGGGATCCTGCTAAACCAGGGCTTAGCAGTCCACTAATCTCAGGCTTATTCTCTAGCCTCGAGTCTCAAAATTCGGGGTATTACACTTTAGACCTCCCTTTTCCAAATTTGGGATGTTAAAAGGTTTTATTTTTTTAAATGATTATTTATATTCTGCATTACCTAGCAAATTCAAATTGTAGAAACAGAATAGAAAATAGATTCATAAACCACAATGTCTGTTACAAAATGGTAAGGACATCCAACACTACTACTATATATACGTACAATAACAACTCATACAACCTACTACTATACATGTACAATAACAACCAGAAAGTGTCAAAATGCTGTCATCACACAACGACTAACTAATATAAATAAAAATTTTACTGATCTATATGTTGAAGAAGATGTTCAGCCAAAAGGTCTCTGATCAAATTAATGTCTTCATGTAAGTATGCATCTTCGTTATCAAAAATCTGAAAATTAAAAATAAGCTTTGATGAAATCAATCAAGAAAATGAATCAATTAGCATTTGAGAATGAAGAAGCAATTACCTTTTCAAAATCGTTAGTAATTCCAATTTGAATGATGTTCTACATATAAAGTATAACATAATATCCGCATTCAGTGTTGTTAGGTTGTTGAGGGCACTTTAAATCAAAGCTAATTCATTGTTAAAATCAATAAAGGTATATCTAAAATGACCGTCAATGAAAAAATTAGAATCAAAACTACTTACTTGCAGATAAAACCACTTTGGGTATCTAACAACTTTACCCTCACGTGACCCGCCTAGGACTCTATATGTTTGAGTCGCACTATCATGAAAATCAAAATCAACAGAAATTAGAACTATTCATTTTTTTAATAGTCAATAAAATACAAACAAAATAACTTACATGTTGAAGACGGATTTTGTATCTTTGTCTGGCCTTTTACGCAGGGGATTAAACCAATAGACTACGTTGCGGCGAGGACATATAACACACAAACTCCAGTGGTAACTATAACAACATGTACAGATTAAAATGAAGTTAGATTACAAGGTATTTATTTATTAAACATCTTAAATAGATAAAATGAAAATACGAACTGTTGAACAATGGGTGCTAAAAAACAACGAAGTTTGGTCTCTCCTATTGCGTAGCCCACATAGTGAGTTCTTGCTGCCACAGTATTGGTATCCTCGGTTGTATTGGCAGGACATAAGAATCCATACCAATCAGGTCTTTCCATGTCTGTGCAGAGGTGGTAGAAGATGCTATAATAGAATTAAAATAAGGAATGAATTATTGAATGTATGAAATCAAAAAACCACTACATGAATTCTACAGGAAAATTGAAAAAAAAACTTACCGCATTGCAAATTTCACCCATCCAGCATCAATCACCTCCAACCTGATAAATTGCTTGAGATCTGTATTGTCAATCGTGTAGGGATACTCCAATGTAAGGCCCACAATCCCTTGAGGCATCTTCAAGTCAACTTGTTTAATGCCTTTGTAGATCTGTTGCAGCCATGCTAATTAAGGCCATTTCCTCGCATCTTCATCATCCTTTTAGAACATCAAAAAACAAATTGTTATTAGGATGCTAATACAACTTCAGTAATAGTAAGTTAATGCCTACCATTGGAGGTGTTGCCCATAAACCAAAAAGATTGTGAGGCCAAAGGATGAAAGATCCTATCGCCTGACCTAATGTCCCAACCTTTGGATCAAGAACATGGATCACTATACCTTCTTCCCCCTCTCAAACACTCATCACATTCATCCTACAAAAATTTTGCAGAATTTACTGATGATGGTGGGTGGTAGCATGTGTGTGAACGAGAGCATCGAAAACAACACGCAATAGTAGATCTTCCAAATAGAGGGTGGAAGGGTCTCCTGACCCTGGAGTAGGAGAAGGGTTGCCAAGTGGTTCCTCTAGAGGGTTGTAACTTCGTTTGGTGCTAGGGAAGGCTGAGGATTCCTGAGTTTTACGCTCATCTAAAGCCCTATGCAATTCAAATATCTTTAGCATTTCAAGTTGAAGCTCTGGCAACCGCTTTTGTTAGAGCTTGTCGCGAAGTTTGGCCTCGAGCTCTTGTTCGACTTCCTCTCGAACCTTAGCCACAAGGTCCGTACTAGGTCCAGCTTGTGATGAATAACGTGGGTCTCGTCCAAAATACCTCATGGTACTAACTCCCTGTGTCTCTCCTCGAACACAACTAGGGTCATCTGCCTTCCCAATAGCCTTTGACAAGATGTCCATCCGTCTATTTGGATTGAGAGAACCTTGGCTACTATAATCTTCTAGTTCATCCTATAGCATACAGTTTATCATAAACGTATCGATACCACTATCGATATGCAAAAAAATAGGTACTTATGGTATAACTACTTACAATCCTCGTAGCAATCTCAGCAACAGCTAGATTTTTGTACTTCCTACCCTTAATCCTCCCAGCTTTCCATTTTTTGTGAGGTGCAGGAGGTGATGGGGACTGGATAACAATGGCAGGATTAGATTCCACTACTTCCTTCATTTTTTATGACATGCAGTGTGTGTCTGCATCACATATCGGGCATGTTTTATGACCCTTCATGTAATACCCTGAATTTTGAAACTTGAGGCTAGAGAATAAGTCTAAGAGAAGTGAACTGCTAAGCCCCAGTTTAGCAAGATCAAAAATTGTGATTAAGGGTTAATGACTCCAAAAGTGGATGTGGTTAGTGATAAATAACCCTTTTGGACAATATGATGTGATTTGGGATTCGAATGTGATTTGTATATGCTGTGAGCAGCACCGAAACCCTGTATTTAAGTTCAATTATGGATTAACCTCTAAATTGACTTAAAATAGAGGGAGGGCGCATAATGTGGTGATATGGAAAGATATGAAGTGTTTGGTGGTGATCCAAGAGAGATTACCATAATCAGGGGCAAAACGGTAAAGTTACCGAACAATAGATCAGTTACCGAAGAGGAAACTCATCGGTAACTTCAAGATCAATGGTTAGGATTGATTTGTGCAAGAGATCAAGGGGTGGAATCATGTATGGATGTGCCTATATGAGCTCATGGTTGATGGATCAAGATCATGACAAGTGGCAAGATGTGAACCCTTGGATCTTGGTCAATTTGTCAACTCATTTTCCCTCTTTCCTCTCTTTATTTGGACTTTTTGGCATCCCAAAAACTGCTGCCTTCACCTTCATCTTCACTCCCTCTCTCTCTCAACTCCATTTTTGTCCATGAAAGGGAAGAAAAAGAAATCAAAAGGTGAGTTTTTGGTTGGCTTAATGTCCTCTAATGCTCTAATCACCTTCTATAAAGTTGTTCATAGTCATGAGAGCTTCATCTCTATAGTTTTAGATTCTTGATTGGAGGTGTTTGATATCTTGAGAAAAATTGGAAAGATGAAGAATCAAGAAATTGGTTTGGGAAAGAGGAAGAGGTGAGTATTTGAAGCCTTTTGATATAAGTTTTGTGAATTATGGTTAAGTATGGTGAATTGTGAATTTTGCCCTGATTTTATGGTATTTTCGTGTGGTATGTAATTTGATGAATTGGATGTTGTTTTATGTTGAAAATGGTGTCATGTTGTGGTATTTAATCATTGGAATTGATTTGAATTTGATTAGACACATTGGTTGCAAAACTGGAAATTCTGTCCAGTGTGAATTCTGTCTGGGCAGTCTGGTTGTGTGGAAGTTTTGACTGGGCAAAGGATGTCATAAAATTATGAAACTTTTCAGTCCTAAATTTCACATCCCAAGCTTCAAAATGGACATATAATTTGTGCCATTTAGTTTTGGGAACTAGGAGATATGACTGTCCAAAGTTTGGGATTGAAACTGAACACTGTTTTGGGGCAGTGTTGGATTTTGAATAATTCTGTAATTCTGTGGTGATTTCCAGTAATGGCCAATATTTTTCCTGTGTAAAGGACTTAAATAGCTTTCATTTGGATTTGGAATCACCCCATTTCAATTTTTTTGGAATTATTTATGTTTTTTGGAAGTTCAGCCAAGAAACTGGATTTTCTTGGCCGAGCCAGCGGATTCTGGGCCGTGGCCCAAATGTTTTTGAGCTGTTTTTGGCCTCAGCCAGTAGATTTGTGGGCCGCGGCCAACCCCCAAAAATCAGTATTTTGGCACTTTTGAAAGGTGATTCTTGGTATAGTTTCTCCCAACCTTTTAAGCATGTATTTGAGCTTTGAGTAGCCACCTAAAGGTGTCAAATGATAACCAACATTCAGTGTTTGTATGTTGAGGAATTGGAAAAAAGGGATTGGCCCTATGTCCATGATTTTGGTTATAGGGTTGGATATTCGCCCTGATCGTGGTGCAATGTTCATCGGATCGTGAGTAGCCGGTGCTGGAGCACACGTGGAAAGAGTGTAGGGAACATATCTCTTCTGCATGTATTTGATATTTGTGTTAGTGTGTTGGTGCATGTCTTCACTTTGCATGATTATGTGTTATTTGAAGCTATGTTTCAATTAATGCTATGGCCATTAGTATGTTGTTCGAAGCATTGAGCTTACAAATTGTCATTGTGTTAGCATGAGTTATATGATACAGGCATGTCATGCATTAAACACTCATCGTACGTGCATATTGATATTGTTTTCCTACTGAGATTCTCTAGAATCTCACCCTCCCCTACTAACCATGTAGACAGGGCAAGAGGCTCGAGGAGGAAGTAAGTAAACAAGGGCGGCAAGGACTTCCTTCGGGATATTTGAGTTGGTAGTTGGGTTATAATAGTTGGGAGTATATGGATTTGGATGTGTATATATGCATGTGGATGAGGATATGTTATGTATTTGAGATGGATTTGTGTAATGCCCATATGAGAATTTGTAATGGGCGAATGTGCCCTATAAAGCTTGACTTAATAAATGGAATCCGGAATTGCCAGAATTATTACATTGCGTACTCTGATATATTAAATATGAGTTATCTTCGTGTAGTAATTATATTCGAAATGTGAATGTGAGACCAGGTTATAAATGATTTCGAAGGGTATTTGTGAAAACCCCGTCTGGTAGATGGGTTTATAAATGTTATTTGATTGTTATTGGTCTCTATTTCACTTTAATTGCGTATTTTGGATATAATTACGGAAGGGGGTTACACTTCATGCTGTACCGTGACAAGTTTCCATAGGCAGGGAAGTCGTTTATCATTGTGAAAATCATTACATGTAGCTTGAAGGACTCCTTCTTATAAGCATCAAACATATCTACGCCTTCCTCCCACAACTTCTTCAAGTCCTCAATCAAAGGCGCCAAGTAGACATCAATATCGTTCCTTGGCAGTTTTGGTCCAAAAATCATCATAGAAAACATCATATACTTACGTTTCATACATAGCCAGGGAGGCAAGTTGTATATTACAAGGAGAACCGGCTATGCATTGTGTGTGCTTGCATACGGATTGATGACGTCAGTACAAAGCCCAAGCCAAAGGTTTCTCAACTCACTGCCAAATTGAGGGAACATTTCATCTATTTTTTTCCCATTGTGGATAGTCAGCTGGGTGCCGAAGATATTTCCCATCAGATATTCTCTCATCAGAGTGCCATCTCAACTTCTTCGCTTTTGTTGCAGTAGCAAAAAATGTTTAAAATGTGGTATTATTGGAAGATACCACAGAACCTTTAAAGGTTGCCTTTTAGTTGTCCCATCGCCACAACCACCATCTTTCTTCACTTTGCAGCATGCAATTTTTCACTTAGGACACTCACTAAGACCTCCATACTCATTTCTGTATAGTACGCAGTCATTAGAGCAAGTATGTATCTTTTTCTACTCAATACCCATCGTAGACAGGATTTTCTTAGCTTCATACATACAATTTGGAAGTACATTTTCCTCTAGAAACACATCACACAATAGTTCAAGAAGCAATGTGAAACAACTATCGGTTCACCCACAAGTTGCCTTTAAGTTAACCAAATGCAACGTTCCTATCAGCCGTGTGTACTTACTCCCAGGGTACAATGGTGTCTCTACATCACTCCGTAAGCTGTCATACTCCTGCAATTGTGCAGAGGATTCTACCTCAACATCGTGTATCATTTTCTCCATTCTATCTTCATCTATGACATCCACATCTTCCTTCTTATGTGACGGACAATCTGTTACTCCCTCACCATACCATATCCACCTTGTGTATCACAGATTTATTCCATCACAAAGTAGATGATCCTTTATGACATCAACATCTCATCGACTTTCATTTAAACAATTCACATAAAGACAAAAATACTTCCCATTTTTTGCTGGAGCATTCTTTCTAGCGAATTCAATAATCTCATACACCCCTTTCTCATATTCTTCACTAGTTCTCAAAGCATTCATCCAACTGTGATACATTTTGTTACCACCTAAGCCATTCCCAATAACACTCACACGTTTAGTACAATTGTCAATGATATATGATAGGGATTTCCTTTTTTCACCTTTTTCAACAAAAAATTCGACAACATTTCCCCTTAAAAATAAGACATCCCAAAATTTCAAGTAACCCTATCTTAGTTATTAACTCTATATTCTTAACTATTGATAACATAATTCTCCAATGAATATAGAAAAGAATATAGAATTTCAAAAAAATATTGAATTTATTTTTCTATTCTAGGACATAAAGAACTTATAACAATTTGAAGAGAATGATTAATATAATATATTTCAATCTATATATTAAGTATATTTCTTAATAGTCAATTATATGTTTATTAATGATCAATATGTTTATCTTATATCTTTATCTTATTAATCTCTTTAGCTTAAAATAAGATTTTCTCCACTACACTAATAATAATCATACTAGTAATATTAAGGAAACTACATTAATAATCATACTAATCTAATCTAACAAAATAAAACCAACCATATTAAAGATGTTCAAAAATTACTATGTTTAATTATTATTCTTTTCATCAAAACAATTAATAGCTCCATTTATTTATAATAATGTACATACGTTTTTCCCTCTCAATTTTCAAGCTCCAAACATATAAAAAAAACATTTCCAATCTCTAAACATATCAAACAAACAATATATTGTTCCATAACTACTAGCTAACAACAATTCTTTGATTCTAGCCAAAAAACAAAAAAAATTAATGAGAAGGTAAAATCACTCCAATAACTAGAATCATATAAAATAAATTCACATTGCAAGTTTTAATTTAATTCTTCAAGTAAATTCATATTTTATAAAAATAAAACTAACCAAGGGGGGAGCTTGCGTCACAGTGGAAGGAAGGAGGTGGAGGAGCTTGCGTCACAATGGAGGAGGGAGTGGTGTGTGTGTCAACAAGTGGAGGAGCCTGCCTTGTCTTGTCTTAAAAACTTCTTGTTCTGAGTGAGGAAGTCAGCACAACACAAAAGGGAGGAGGAGGAGTTAAAGTTGAAGAAGAAGGGAGGAGGCAGAACATGCGACGGAGGAGGTAGAAGGTGGGGGTGTTTGAGATTGAAGAAGAAGGGAGGAGGAAGTTGCAGAATGATGGAGGAGTTAAAAGTGAAGGAAGAAGGTGGGAGTTGTTGGTAAAAAAGTAAAGGAGGGGGTGGTGTTTGAGAAGACACATGTCAGACACTTGTCTGACATGCGTTCAAGGATGCCTTTAGACGTCCTAAATGGTTTTTGGGATGCCTAAAGGTGGTTTAGGTGTCCCAAAATCCATTTGGGATGCCTAAACCTAGACTTTAGGCGTCCCAAATGCATTTAGGATGCCTAAATTGATACTTTAAGTGTCCCAAATCATTTTGGGACGCCTAAAGTCCTATGTTTAGGCTCCCAAATGCATTTAGGACGCCTAAACTGATAGTTTAAGTGTCCCAAAAAATTTTTAGGATATCTAAAGTAAGTCAAATTTTTTTAATTCCCTCTTTTTGGTGCCCGCGGGAAACTTTAGGTGTCCCAATTTAAATTTGGGACGTCTAAAATCTACTTTAGGCTTCCTAAATTTGAATTTGGGATGCCTATTGTTCCCATTTCCCATTTGTATTTAAGAAAATGCCACCGCCTCAACCTTTTAACCTCCCTTTTTAAAATAGGGACATTTATAAGGGTAGTAGTATCTTCAACCTGTAGTAGTGCCAACTTAAGGAAATCACCAAAACTTAGCTACTCATGGAGGAAGAATATGAAGCTTGATGAAAGGATGAACAATCAGCTATGGAGAACAAAGGGAAAGCATTGAATAGCTATTTAATTTAAGCATTGAATAGCTCTTCCAACCTTCAATAATCCACTCGGTCCTTTCATTATCAACTACATTCGGTCAGCTCTATGAAATAAATCAGCTACTTGCTTTTCTTTAATAGCTACTAAACACCTTCTCATATGCTCTACCGAATGACCCAACTCTTGATAAAATAGTTCAGCTCCTTGCTTTTCTTCGTTTCAATGATGTAGCTCCTTCTTTAATCAATTATATGTGCTTCCAAATAGCCACCACCCTCTCTCCTTTTCCCAATCTTTAATCATTTCATTCAATTAACCATTTCGGTCCATCAGTTTTTTTTTTTCATTTCGTGCAGCCCTCCTTCTAATCTATTCGGTGCTCTCTCTCTCTTTTTTTATTTTCATAGCCGCCCCCCCAACAATGGTCCCCACTTGCCTCTACTTTCTTAATTCTCTCTAGGTTAAAAAGTGAGTTGTGCCATATTTGTATAAGGGGGTAAAAATATGTTTTAGGATTAGGTACAAAATTACAACTACCAAACAATACCCTTACTCATTAAATCTCCTCTTAGAAAAAAATGTGAAAATAATTATGCACTTGTGATGTTCCACTACTGCCCTTCATTATGCTCTAGAATGACATCTTTGACTTTGACCACTTGATAAAAGTTGTGCAACATCTTCACCTACAAAATTATATTCACAAAGTTAATATCTTTTGCTCACAATTAAGGGATAATGGGAATAAAAAATATTAATTAAAATTATAACAATTTAACCACTATAATTTCCAAATTATCCTTTTACTAAAATCTCATATTAACACTTAATTATGCCCAAAATATTCAATTAAGTCCCACAAAAATCTAAGATTAATTACTAAAAATTATATAAATATTGAGCTCTAACACAATGGTTCAACTCATAACTTTGTTTCTAGCAAAGTTGTTGCAACGTTGGGTATAAAATTGGAAATTCTCTCTCCTTTTGGTGTGCAAGTGGGGGATGGATCAATGGTTTCTTGTAGCTCCAATGTTGACAACTTGAAATCTACATTCAAAATTTAATAGTATAGGATGATTTCTTTCCTTTTATTTTAGGAAGTGTTGATACAGTGCTCAAGATTAAATGGTTGGCCTCTTTGAATACTGTTGAAGCAAATTGGCAGCAGATGTTCATACTCTTTAAGCTACAAAGAATTGCTATAGCTTTTTCTATTTATTATCAGTTGTATCCTAATTAATCCATTCTACTACCTAGTAAGTCGAGCGAGTTCTGAAATGTCCCAAAGCTGTCTAATTCCAGAAGCACGAGGGGTTCTCTTGTGATTAGAAACCCTAATCTTTGATATACCTTTGAGGATATTAGGAGGCAAGAGGTCCTGAAACAAGTGCTATTTCCATTGTCTATCCTTATCAATAAAGTCTAATATAGGTGTGTCCAGATTAGATTCGTGAATATCAACATCATAGGCGTGCTTCAATGGTCCAGAATGTAACCCCCTCCATAATTAATATCCGAAATACGTGATTAAAATGAAATAGAGACCAATAATAATCAAAACTCATTTAAAATCCTATCCTTGAGATAGGGTTTTCAAAAATACCTTTTAAAATCTAATTAACTTGGTCTCATATTCACATTTCGAATACAATTACTACACGAAGATAAATCATATTCATATAAATCTCAGAGTGCACAACATAATCATCCCGGCAATCCCGGGTACATACCTTCGCTAAAGATACACAGGGCACAATTGCCCATTACAATTCTTCAAATGGGGATTACACAATCTCATCTCAAATTCATAACCATATATTCAACTGAATCATATACAGTCTTCACAACTCATTAGTAACCAACTACCAACTCTCATCTCGAAGGAGTCCTAACCGTTCCCTCCACGAGCTACTTACCCTGTCTAAATTGTTGGTAGGGGAGAGTGAGATTCGAGAGAATCTCAGTAGGAAACAGATACCATAATGCATGCATGATAGATGCTATGTGAATGACATGTTAGTTTTATCTAGATGCATGCCCCATAATGATATTTCTGCATGCTCAATATTTCATGTAACAAAACTATGGCCACAGTAAAATAGAAACAGAGCTTCATTTATTCAAATATGCTCTACATAATCAAGTAAAGCAATCACATATATCACTACACAAGCAAAGATATCAAATACATTCAAGTAAGGTAAGTCCCCTACCTCCACTCTTTTCTCCTCGATTTGTGTGCCAGCAACTCGGGGCTTCACACTTGATCCTACAATGTCAAATGTACTATTTAGACACTTCCATAGTGTTTTTGGGGTTTATATGAGGCTATATTGAAAATTTACTAAAATACCCCCGGGGACCCGGCTCGGCCCCGCCGTACCCAGTCCGACTGTACTTTTCTTGAAACTTTGACATGGGCTATTCTTACATATTTTCACCTAAGGAATCCATTTCCCAACTCGGAATTATCAAATTCAATGTCAATTTACAAATTTACCCTTGGCAACCCAACTTTAACGGTTTCAGGGGCATTTTCGTAATTATGCTTTTTTGGCCTTTCCGAAAAAGTGACCAACTGCAACCCCACCTAATTTTCGCTCCTGAACTCAATGGAATCATCAAATCATTGAAAATCCATCTCTAACCCCTCCAAACTAGGCTTGGTCGAAATTCTCAATTCCCCAAGAAAAATTGGGGTTTTTCGGTTTCGGCTCCATAAACGCGTTGCTTTCTGCTCCTAACCACTTTATTGACCATTACATTGGGTTAGAACTACCATTTAGTATCAATTTGGGCATCATAACACCTAGGCCAACCCATTTTCCAAATTTATAAACAAAGACAATCCGATGAAATTTCACTGATTAAATCAACCACAACAGCCAGAACAATCAAAGATTGAAGTTTCGGAAGTTACCTCAAGCTCCCTCTGGCTTTTACTCAATATGGCTGAACCCTAGCCCCTTTTAAACAATGAAAATTGAGCTTCCAACACCTTAAAGAACATGAAAGAGAAGCTTAGAAGCAAGGTTATACGCGTTAGGTGCTAGATCATCGGAGAAATCGGCTTACCTTGCGAGATTTCTCCTCTCAAATTTCTCTCACTATTTTCAGCTGGTTCAGCATGACAGAAAATGAGAGCTGAAGAAGATGAGAAATATTTAATTCCATGCTGATGTCATCTTTTATTGAGATGATGTCATAATTCCCATTTTCGGATTTTCTGGCAGATTTTCTGCCCAAACTTTGCAAAATCATAACTAATTCTAGAAAAATTGAAATAAGGTGATTCCGAAGTCAAATGAAAGGTATTTAAGTCCTCTTCATTGAAAAAATATGAGACATTACTAGAAATCACCACAAAATTCCAGAATTACACAAATTTCATTACTGCCCCAAAACAGAGTCCATTTTCTACCTCAAACTTTGGACAGTCATATCTCCCAGTTCCCAAAATGAAATGGTACCAATTATATGCCCATTTTGAAGCTTGGGATGTGAAATATATGACTGAAAAGTTTCATAATTTTCTAACATCATTTGTCTAGTCAAAACAATCCACACGAGAAGACTGCCCAAAATAGAGTTTCAATGGACAGAATTTCAAATTTTGTATCTTTGCTTCCAATGGTTCCATTTTCATACCAAACATCATTCCCACATAAATTTTCACAAGGAATCCATTGGAAACACCAAATCAATCAAATTCACATCTCATTGACATGTTTTCACAACAATCTCAACATGTCAACATAATTCAAATTTCAAAACCTAACATTGCAACATTTCCATTCCAAAGTTCCAAACCAATTTCAATGACATCAAAACACACTATGACACCATTTACAACACAATAACCCATTCAATTCTTCCCTCTATTCTAAGTCAATTTGGATGTTAATCCACAATTGAACTCAAATACAGGGTTTCGGTGCTACTCACAACACACATGAATCATATTCGAGTGCCAAATCACATCATATTCTCCAAAAGGGTTATTTATCACTAACCACATCCACTTTTGGAGTTATTAATCCTTAATCACAATTTGGGATCTTGCTAAATCGGGGCTTATCAATCCACTAATCTCAGGCTTATTCTCTAGCCTCGAGTCTCAAAATTTGGGGTATTACATAGAATCTCCTACCTAATAATCAGTCTAGAATTTACATTTAGTTCCATCCTTTGGCTTCCACTTAATGTTGTAGAATAAGCCTACCCAATTCCTAACTAAGGCTTCCAAAAGTGTCAAGAGTGCTTTCTCAAAATGCTTTCCTCAATTTTAGCCATACCATATTTTCCTTATAATACACAGATGCAAAGAGCATCTGGATCAGAGTAGAGCTTGTAGATCAGCTTTAAAATGAATGATCTATTTTGTGATTTGAGGCAGAGGAGACCAACACCCCCATTCTTTAAGATAAAGGTCACTCCATTTAATAAGGCTAACTCTATGATGCTAATATATAGAACCCTATATAAACTTTCTAATGACCTTGTCAGTGTCATTACAACATGTGTTTGGAAGGAAAGTACTTTGCAATGTGTAAAATGGAATAAAAGATAGTACTGACTTAGCTAATATGATTTGACCAGTAAGGGAAAGAGATATACTTTCCATCCTGCAAGCTTGCTTTAGACTCTCTCTAGTATGTATTAGTAGGTGCTAGATGAAACCTAACATATAATGAGTGGCACACCCAAGTGTTAGGATCGGTAGGCAGAGCGGAAGAATTTTAAAAATTTTCACCGATCCTAATCGAGGATCTATCAACGACGTTTAAACCAAGTTGGAAGGATTCATACCTTTTTGATGATTCAGAGTTTTCACGATCTCTAGGAGCCAACACGTCAGGTCCGCTACCTCTACCGGTCTCCACACAAATGCTCTCCAACCTAGACTGCGTGCTAGCGCCTCTAATGTCTCCTAGGGTTTCACGTGCGGCTCTCAATTCTCATGTGCGTATGAATATATCTGCTCTATCAAGTTTATAACCTTTGAGGGCTATTTTCAAATTTCAAAATTAATCATCATTAATTTCGAAATTAATTAACAATTGATTAACTAGATGAGCTAATTAAATAAATTCAATTTAAATTAAATCTGTCCAACAGTTTTAATTTAACCTATTTATTTAATCCAAATAAAGAGCCATTAGATTTAATTTATCTTCATAAATTAAATCTGAGATACTATATCTCTACCATGTTAGTTATTAAATTTATTATATCTTAATAAATTAAATTTAAAACTAACACAATATAATAATATCATATAATATATATATACATATATATATAAGATATATATTTCAAATATATATATATATATATATATATATAATATTATCAATGAATTTTATATTATATATATATATTAATATAAAATTCGTCCCCCCTAAATTAAACATTATCTCGTGTAGGGCCATTCATGTGTGCGACCCTATAGGCCCATATGAAGTTGGCAGTGGGCCAATAACTATACTAACCCAAAAGTCACAAGCGGCCTCTAGCAAGACATTACGACTACCCAATTCATATGAGGATTGTTATCACGATGCAACCTGTCATACAACCATGTCACATCCCTTTTGTCACACGATATATCGATCAAGGATAAGGCATGGATAATGTCATCCTCTTGTTCCTAACCATTACTTTCTCGATTCCTGAGTAGCCTGATAATAGAGACAAAAACTCCTTTCATCTACTAATGTGAGGGACAAATTCCATCTTGATCATTCATATTCCTTTGCATGAAAAACCACTAAGCCCGATCGTAGCCTTTATCATCACCGCGGTCAAAAGTGACTTTATGAATTATCCAAGGATACAATTATCACAGTTAACATGCAAATAATATGATAACAGAATGGAGAAATTTCATTGAAATAATAATGTTCAAAGTACAATGATTGGCCCTTAAGGCACAATTTCCAACATCCTCCCACTTGCCCTAGGTGCAATCATTAATTTGCCTAATTCTTATTGCCCTAACATGACGCTCATGCTTTGCCTGTGCAAGTGGCTTAGTAAGAGGATCAGCAATATTATCTTCTCCTGCTACTTTGCATATCTTTATATCACCTCTATCATTGATTTCTCTAATAAGATGAAATCGCCTGAGTATATGCTTGGTCCTTTGATGTGATCTAGGCCCGTTGGCCTATGTAATAGCACCGCTATTGTCACAGAACAAATCTATTGGATTTGAGATGGTAGGCACCACCCCTAGTTCAGTAATGAACTTTCTGATCCAAACTGCTTCTTTAGCTGCATCTGATGCTGCTATATACTCAGCTTCTGTTGCAGAATCTTATATAGTGCTCTGCTTGGAGCTCTTCCAGCTTACTGCTCCACTATTTAGGAGGAATATATATCCAGATTGTGATTTAAGGTCGTCTTGGTTAGTTTGGAAACTTGCATCTGTGTAACCAGTTTCGCAGAGCTCATCATCCAATCCACCATAGACCAAAAATAAGTCCTTAGTCCTTCTCAAGTACTTTAGGATATTCTTGACAGCAATCCAATGACCCTCACCAGGATCTTGTTGGTATCTGCTGGTCATACTTAAGGCAAATGAGACATCTGGTCGAGTACATAACATGGCATACATGATGGATCCAATGGCCGAGGCATATGGAACCTTACTCATGCGATCTCGTTGATCAGGTGTACTAGGACACAGATCCTTGCTAAGATGGATGCCATGAGACATGGGCATGTAACCCCTTTTTGAATCCTGCATACTGAACCTATGCAGTATCTTGTCTATGTATGTGCTCTGACTTAGGCCTATAAGTCTTTTGGATCTATCCCTATAGATCCTAATTCCTAGGATATAGGTGGCTTCACCTAAGTCTTTCATTGAAAAGGACATTCCTAACCAAGACTTGACACTCTACAAGGTAGGAATATCATTCCCAATGAGTAGGATGTCATCTACATAAAGCACTAGAAATACAACTATGCTCCCACTAATCTTCTTGTAAACACATGATTCATCGATGTTTTGAATGAATCCAAACTCTTTGACTACTTTATCAAAACGATGATTCCAGCTCCGAGATGCTTGCTTTAATCCTTAAATGGATCTTTTAAGCTTGCAAATTTTACCAGAGTCCTCTGGACGTACAAAACCTTCAGGTTGTGTCAGTACACATCCTCAAGCAACTTTCCATTAAGGAAGGCTGTTTTGACATCCATCTGTCATATTTCATAGTCATAATATGTTGTAATGGCGAGAAGGATTTTGATTGATTTGGCCATTGCAACTGGAGAAAAGGTTTCATCATAGTCTACACCTTGAGTTTAAGTAAATCCTTTTGCAACCAGTCGTGCCTTGAAGACATTTACATTGCCATCCATGTCAGTTTTCTCCTTGAAAACCCATTTGCACCCAATGGTTTTTACACCTTCAGGTGGATCGACTAAGGTCTATACTTGATTGTCGTACATGGATTGCATTTCAGACTTCATGGAATTTAGCTATTTCTTAGAGTTTGGTCCCACTATGGCTTATCGATAGGTGGTGGGCTCATTTTGCTCAATGAGCAACACATCACGGCCTTCAGTAATCAGAAATCCATATCTCTGAGGCTGATGCCGTGTCCTATCAGCTCTTCGTGGACCTTGTGTTACTTGAGGAGGCTCAGCAACTTCTTGTGAGTCTTCTCTAATTTCCATCTGTGGTTCTGTACCATCTTGTGGCTCTCGAATTTCTTTGAGATGTACGTCGTCCCACTGGTTGTTTTAGAGACAAACTCTCTTTCTAGAAACTTGCCATTTCGAATAACAAACACTTTGTTATCAGTGGGATTGTAGACATAGTATCCTTTCATTTCTTTAGGATACCCCACGAAAAGGCATTTTATGGATCTGGGTGCTAATTTATTAGAGGCTTGTTGCTTAACATATACCTCACATCCCCAGATTTTGAGAAAAGATAAACTTGGTTTCTTTCCAGTCCATATCTCATATGGTGTCTTTTCAATTGCCTTAGATGAAACACGATTTAGTGTAAACGCAGCTGTCTCTAGGGCATGTCCCCAAAAGGACGGTGGAAGATCTGTTTGACTCATCATAGATCGAACCATATCTAATAGTGTTCGATTCCTCCATTCAGAAACGCCATTCCATTGTGGTGTTCCTGGAGGAGTCAATTGTGAATTATCCCACAACTCCTAAGATGGTCAATGAATTCTTGGCTCAAATATTCACCACCTCGATCAGATCGAAGGGCTTTAATTGTTTTACCAAGTTGGTTTTGTACTTCATTTTGGAATATTTTGAACATTTCAAAAGATTCAGATTTATGTTTCATTAGATAGATATAGCGATATCTACTAAAGTCATCTATGAATTTAATGAAGTAGACATAACCTCCTCTGGCAGCTATATTTAATAGTCCACATACATCTATATGTATGAGGCCCAATAATTCAGTAGCCCTCTCACTGTGCCCAGTAAAAGGTGCCTTAGTCATCTTTTCTAATAAGCAAGATTTGCATGTATCATATGATTCAAAATCAAATGAGTTTAGAAATCCATCTTGATGGAGTTTAGAAATGCGTTTCTCATTTATGTGGCCTAGACGACAATGCCATAGGGAGGTCGGATTCAAATCGTTTGATTTTATCCTCTTAGTAGTTACGTTATAGATATTCCCATTATTAGGATGTTCCAAATTTAATATATAATGACCAACATGCAAATCACCATCAGCATAGAAAATGTCATTACGATAAATAGAACATTTACCATTCCTAGTAATGGAAGTATAACTTTCCTTATCCAAATAAGAAAGAGAAACAATGTTACTACACAAAGCAGGAACATAATAGCAATTATTCAAAACTAACAAAAGCCCACTGGGCAGAACTAATTCATAAGTGCCTACGGCTAAAGCAGCAATTCTTGCTCTGTTTCCAACTCGTAGGTCCACCTCGCCCTTATTCAGCTTTCTACTATCCTTTAGATCCTGCACATTTGTACAAATGTGAGAACTACATCCAGTATCTAATACCCATGTAGAGGAAGTAGAAAAATGAATGTCTATAACATAAATACCTGAAGCGATAGCCTCGATATCCTTCTTGTTCTTTTTCAGATCTTCCAAGTAGTGTTTGCAATTCCTCTTCCAATGACCGGGTTCATTGCAGAAGTAGCAGACTCTTTCCTTTGGAGGTTTTGCCTTCTTGGGTGCAGGCTTGGTTTCGGGCTTGTTTGGCTCTTTGGTCTTACCACCTGAGCCATTACCCTTCCATTTGCCCTTCCCTTTCTTTTTCATACCCTTTCCTTTCTGAACCATCAAAACTGTGCTAGGCTTTTTCTTAATGCTTTGCTCAGCAGTTTTGAGCATCCCATACAGCTCAGAAATTGATTTCTCTATGTTGTTCATGTTGTAGTTCATAACAAACTGGTCATAACTCTCCAGGAGTGAGTTGAGGATCAAATCCATAACTAACTCCTGGCTCATGGGAAATCTAAGCCTCTCAAGGTGATCAATATAGCCTTTAATCTTTAACACATGAGTACTAACTGATGCACCTTCAGCTATTTTGCAGGAATGTAAGGCCTTTGTGGTGTCATACCTTTCTTCCCTTTCCTGTTGCTGGAACATTTCCTTGAGATGTACAATCATCTCATGAGCCTCCATGAGTTCCAGATCTCTTTGGAGCTCTGGAACCATAGTGGCAAGCATCAGGCAACCTACATCTACATAGTCATCCTTATGCTTTGTGTAAGCATCTCTCTGAGCTCTTGGAGCATTGGCTACAGGCTCCTCAGGAATGGGTTGATCTAGGACATAAGCCTTTCTTTCTTGCTTGAGAACAATTCTCAAGTTCCTGAACCAGTCAAGAAAGTTTGTCCTATTGAGTTTGTCCTTCTCAAGGACCACTCGCAACGAAAGTGTAGCAGTATTACTAGTCGACATGATTCTACAATTAAAATATGCAAAGTTAGTTTGTAATCTCCCAATAAATTAACAACCCTCAATATAATAATTAGTGTGCTAAGATCCATATTTGGCTTAAACTTAAGTCTGCTTTGGCAAGACGCTTAAATTCAAGTTATTTAGGTAGGTAACCTATTTACCAATTACATTACATGTAACTCTTAGATCTTTATGGGATTTAATCATCATATGATCCGGCATGTTTAACCCCATCTAATACCTTGAGATTCAAAACCGTTTTGTTAATCTCAATTAAGTCAAAACAATAATGAATATTATGAGCAGCACCAATACTCAAGCTTGTCTTATCAAGATAACTCAAGTGCATCCACTTTGGTGATTTCCACGATTGAGCAATCTAGGTTTTGACAAGTATTCATTAATTGAGGGCATTATGACTTAAGATTTGATTCAGAGGGCTTAATTAATTAGTTTTGTTTATATGGATGCAATTGTGGTCGTATCTCATACAGATAAATACATATAAACATAAAAGTAATCATGCAATGATCTTATCAAAAGCATAATTTAAATGTGACACAACATGGCTTACCTAACCTAAAATCCTCCCAAGCCAATTAGAGGACTTCTCTAAATAAAAAGAAATACATTGAGAGAAACCTCGTTTAAACATTCAAGGGGAGTGAGATGAGAAGAGAATGTACATCAAGTGTATTTAGAGAAAGGCACGGCATGCAGGCCGTATTTAAATATTACAACCTTTGTAAAATTCTAAAGCCATGTTGTTCACCATACCCAAACAAGGATAAATAATAAACCACAACAAGAATTCATACAATATGAAAAGTAATAAATGTTATGATCAGATTATATTGCGCTACGCAGAGGTGGTCATGGCGGTCCTTCTAGACGGTTAGCGGGTGGGGTCAAGGGGGGCCGCCCTTACGGGGTTGCAAGGCATATTCCTTTTAAAAGACTATTTGAAAATTTTAAATTTTTAAATTTCGGACCCAATTTTTCAAAACAAAAACAACAATGGCCCAGAACGCTTCTGATCCAGATTGTCTTCCCTATAGTTTGGATCCCTATTATCCGAATAGATATCCGAACCTAGACCCGATTTGATTGCCGCCAACTACGATCTCAGGTACCCTACCCAATTTCATGCTTGTTCCAAAACGAGAATCACATACATGTTTCAAAACCGAAAATGAAACAATTTCAAGATTCAATTTAAACAAAAACGAAAATCAACGGAATTACAAGAACACATCTTTCTAAATAATTTCGTTTCGTATTAACAAAATCACATGCATAGTTAAGTGTTTCTTATAAACATACGTACACATCCCATATATATCACATGTATAAGAATCATAAACTCAATTTAAACGCACAATTGATCTGGCTCTGATGCCACTATTAGGATCAGTAGGCATAGTAGAAGAATTTTAAAAATTTTCACCGATCCTAATCGAGGATCTATCAACGGCATTTAAACCAAGTTGGAAGGATTCATACCTTTTTGATGATTCAGAGTTTTCACGATCTCTAGGAGCCAACACGTCAGGTCCGCTCCCTCTACCGGTATCCACACAAATGCTCTCCAACTGAGACTGGGTGCTAGCGCCTCTAATGTCTCCTAGGGTTTCACTTGCGGCTCTCAATTCTCATGTGCTATGAATATATCTGCCCTATCAAGTTTATAACTTATGAGGGCTATTTTCAAATTTCAAAATTAATCATCATTAATTTCAAAATTAATTAACAATTAATTATCTTGATGAGCTAATTAAATAAATTCAGTTTAAATTAAATCTGTCCAATAGTTTTAATTTAACCTATTTATTTAATCCAAATAAAGAGCCATTAGATTTAATTTATCTTCATAAATTAAATCTGAGATACTATATATCTATCATGTTAGTTATTAAATTTAATATATCTTAATAAATTAAATTTAAAACTAACACAATATAATAATATCATATAATATATATACATATAAATATAAGATATATATTTCAAAAATATATATATCTATATAATATTATCAATGAATTTTATATTATATATATATAAATATAAAATTCGTCCACCCTAAATTAAACATTATCTTGTGTTGGGCCATTCTTGTGTGCGACCCTGTAGGCCCATATGAAGTTGGCAGTGGGCCAATAACTATACTAACCCAAAAGTCGCAAGCGGCCTCTAGCAAGACATTACGACTACCCAATTCATATGAGGATCATTATCACGATGCAACTTGTCATACAACCATGTCACATCCCTTTTGTCACACGATATATCGATCAAGGATAAGGCATGGAAAATGTCATCCTCTTGTTCCTGACCATTACTTTCTCGATTACTGAGTAACCTGATAATAGAGACAGAAACTCCTTTCATCATAGTATGGCCATACAATTTTCAGACTCACTTATCAAGGGGCCCAGTAATATCTCTCTACTAATGTGAGGGACAAATTCCATCTTGATCATTCATATTCCTTTCAATGAAAAACTACTAAGCCCGATCGTAGCCTTTATCATCACCCAGTCAAAAGTGACTTTTGACTAGTTCAAAGCTTAGCAACTCTCATGTAGGAATCCATGATGACCTCAGGTCTAAGGGCATTGTGATGTAGTTATACATGAGAAAAGCTTATGACTTTATCCATGTAGCTTTCTCATAGCGGGTCGGTCCAGCACCTTGTACTCTTACAAGTGCCTAAGACTTTGATTCATATCTCCATATCTTATCAAAGTCATACTGGTCTTGTTTCATCTCTACTCCCGCATAGATAACCGACCAGGGACATTTTAGGACAATCTTTATGAATTATCCAAGGATACAATTATCACAGTTAACATGCAAATAATATGATAACAGAATGGAGAAATTTCATTAAAATAATAATGTTCAAAGTATAATGATTGGCCCTTAGGGCACAATTTCCAACACCAAGTATTTGCCAAGTGACTCAGCTTGTTGATATTTCATTTGATTGCAAATACTTCTTATAACTGTCCTAGGGACTTTTTTTGAGAAATATATTTTAGACTTGCAATTGCTAATCTTATACCCTAAGGATTTGTAGAAGGCATGGAGAATTTTTTTCAATTTCTTGTACTTGCATTTGATAGCATGCCCAAAGATAATTAGATCATTAGCGAAGAATAAGTGTGAGAGAGGAACACCTCTTCTCCCCATTTTGATAGCCTTCCATTCTCCACACCTAACAACAACCATAATAGATTATGGTAAAAATCCATACAGAGTACAAAAGTATATGGTGATAGGGGTTCATCCTATCTAATGCCTCTTTGTGGGGAGAAAGCATTAAAGGGTTTGACATTCCATAACACTTACATAGAAGCAATTGTAATATAGGGCATTATTAGTTTGATCATACTCTCTGAGAGACCTACGTCCTTAAGAGTATATTCAATGAAGGCCCATCTTAATCTATCAAAAGCTTTCTAAAGGTTGATTTTAAGTATTATACATCCCTCTTTCCCTTATTTTCTTCTCATTAAGTGTATCACTTCATGGGAGATTGTGATATTCTCTATAATACTCCTTCCCTGGATAAAGCTAGTCTAATAAGATCTTATAGAATCGTGCTAAGGTTATTTGAAAGAATTTTGGTAACGGTCTTATAAACTACTAAGCATAAACTTATGGGCTAAAATTCGCTGATGAAGCTTAGTGTCCTAACTTTTGGAATTAAGCCAATTAGAGTTTTGTTCAAATATAGGTCTAAGGAATCACCTACCATAGCTTTTAAGCCAAGGAGAAAAGACTTGAACCAATGATATTCCACTGGTTTTGGAAAAATATAGCATGCAAGCCATCAATTCTAGGAGATTTTAATGGTGTCATTACAAATAGTGCATGTTTGACTTCCTCCATTGTGATGGCTTTATTCAAAATCTCAAACTTAAATGTTTTGATATCAAGGAATGCACCTATAATTGGAGATGTATTGAACGTGGGCTCTTCAAGTGAGTAAAGCTTGACAGAAAAAAAATCACGTGCCATCTCTACCAATTGAGTTTCATTATTGATCTATGTGCTTTGATCATTCTTTAGCTTTGAGATCTTATTCGGACATCTTTTCATTATTGCCTTGGTCTAGTAGAATGATATGTTCCAATCTCCTAGGAAAATCTAATCTGAGGTGGATTTTTGAATCCACAATGGTTTTTCTTGAAAACACGTGTCCTCATACTCTTCTCTCAATGATTTGTCCAGGTCGAGTAAAAACTTAGAAAAGGGAAAGTTCTCAAGTTTCTTTTGGAGCCCTTGTAGTTGTGCTAAAAGACACTTTTTCTTCTATCAATTGAACTAAAAGTCTCCAAATTCCATTGTTAGGATGTTTGAGTAAATGATTTGATGTTTTCATATAGGCTCTTATTATCTGCCCATTTTTCCTAAACTAAAGTTGTGAAGTTTTGGTAGGAAAGCCACGATGCAAGGAATTTGAATGGCTTCACTTACAATGTTGGTTTTTTATGCAGGCCCAATACAATTTGAATAGGGCGGTGATACGACAACATCTTGGGAAGATGATTGACCCCACTAGCATTCAATAGATCAAGCCAAGGTTGATTAGAGAGAGTTGGAAATTGTGCCCTAGGGGCCCATCATTGTACTATGAATATTATTAATTGAATGAATCTTTTTCATTAGGTTATCATATTATTCACATGTTCACTGTGATGACTGTGTCCTTAGATAAATAATAAAGATTGTCCTTAATGTCCCTAGTCAATCATCTATGCGGGAGCAAAGGTGAAACAAGACCAGTATGACTTTGATAAGATATGGAGATACGAATAAAAGTCTTAGGCACTTGTAAGAGTACAAGGTGTTGGACTGACCTGCTATGAGAAAGCTATATAGATCAAGTCATAAGCTTATCTCATGTATAAACATGTCACATTGCCCTTCTACCTGACGCCATTATGGATTCCAACATGAGAATTGATAAGCTTTGAACTAGTCAAAAGTCACCTTTGACCGAGTGATGATAAAGGCTATGATCGGGCTTGGTGGCTTTTCATGCAGAGAAATATGAATGATCAAGATGGAATTTTTCCCTTACATTGTAGAGAGATATTACTGGGCCCCTCGATGAGTAAGTCTAAGAAATGTATGGTCATACTACGATGAAAAGGAGTTTCCATTTCTATTGTCATACTACTCAATAATCAGAAAAATAGTGGTCAGGAATAGGAGGATGACATCATCCATGCCTCATCCTTGACCGAAATATCGTGTGACAAAAGCGACGTGATATGCTTGTGTAATACCCCGAATTTCGAGACTCGAGGCTAGAGAATAAGCCTGAGATTAGTGGATTGCTAAGCCCCTGTTTAGCAAGATCCCAAATTGTGAGTAGGGGTTAATGACTACAAAAGTGGATGTGGTTAGTGATTAATGAACCCTTTTAGAGAATATAAAGTGGATTGTAGTCACTTGTGTTATGAGCAACGCCAAAACCCTATATTTAAGTTCAATTGTGGATCAACATCCAAATTGACTTAGAATAGAGGGAAGAATTGAATGGGGTATTGTGATGGAAATGGTGTCATGTTGTGGTATTTAATCATTGGAATTGATTTAAATTGAATTGGACACATTGGTTGCAAAACTGGAAATGCTGTCCAGTGTGAATTCTGTATGGCCAGTCTTCTCGTGTGGATGTTTTGACTAGGCAAATGATGTCAGAAAATTATGAAACTTTCCGGTCTTAACGTTCACATCCCAAGCTTCAAAATGGACATATAATTTGTGTCATTTCGTTTTGGGAACTGGGAGATATAACTGTCCAAAGTTTGGGATGGAAACTGAACTCTGTTTTGAGGCAGTGATGAGTTTATGTAATTCTGGAATTGTGTGGTGATTTTTAGTAATGGCTAATATTTTTCCTATGAAGAGGACTTAAATATATTTCATTTGGCTTTGGAATCACCTCATTTTGAGTTTTCTAGAATTAGTGATGATTTTTCAAAGTTTGGGAAGAAAATCTGCCAGAAAATCCGAAAATGGGAATTATGACATCATCTCAATAAAAGATGACATCATCATGGAATTAAATATCTTCTCATCTTCTTCAGCTCTCATTTTCTGTCATGAGTTTCAGCTGAAATAGAGAGAGAGAGCATATGGGATCTGTAGAGAGAGAAAGAGGAAGAAATCTCGTAAGGTAAGCGGATTTCTCCGACGATCTAGCTCCTAACGTGTATAACTCTGATCCTAAGCTACTCCTTTATGTTCTTTAAGGTTTGGAAGCTCTTCCTTTGGTGTTAAAACAGCTAGTGTTTCAGCCAAGACAAGGAAAAGCTAGTGGGAGCTTGAGGTAACTTCCAAACTCTTGTGTATTGACTGTTCTGGCTGCTGTGGACAATTTAATCGATGAAATTTTGCCGGATTGTCATTGGTTTCAAAAATGGAAAATAGGTGTGTGGGGCTGTTATGCTGCCCACATTTGTACTAAATGATAGTTGTAACCTAATGGAATAGTCAATAAAGTGGTTAGGAGTAGAAAGGAACGCGTTTACGGAGCCGAAACTGAAAAACCCCAATTTTTCCCGGAGTACATGTATATTTCGGCCAAGGCTATAAATGGGTCTTAGAGTTAGATTTTCAATGATTTGATGATTCCATTGAGTTTAGGAGCAAAAATTAGGTGGGGTTATAGTTGGGCACTTTTTCGGAAAAGGCCGAAAAAGCATAATTACGAAAACGCCCCTGAAACCCTTAAAGTGGGGCTACCAAGGGTAAACTTGTAAATTGACATTGAATTTGATAATTCCGAGTTGGGAAATGGATTCCTTGGGCGAAAATATGTAAGAATAACCCATGTCAAAGTTTCAAGAAAAGTACAGCCAGACCGAGTACGGCGGGGCCGGGCCGGGTCCCCGGGGGTATTTTAGTAAATTTTCAATATAGCCTCATATAACCCCCAGAAACACTATGGAAGTGTCTAAATGGTATATTTGACATTGTAGGATCGAATGTAAAAACCTGAGTTGCTGGCACGCAAATCGAGGATAAAAGACTGGAGGTAGGGGACTTACCTTACTTACATGTATTCGATATCTTTGCTTATGTAGTGATGTATGTGATTGCTTTACTTGATTGTGTAGAGCATATTTGAATAAATGAAGCTCTGTTTCTGTTTTCACTGTGGCCATAGTCTTGTTGTATGAAACATTGAGTATACAGAAATATCATTATGGGGTATGCATCTAGATAAAGCTAACATGTCATACACCTAGCATCTATCATGCATGCATTATGGTATCTGTTTCCTACTGAGATTCTCTCGAATCTCACTCTTCCCTACCAACAATTTAGACAGGGCAAGTGGCTCGTGGAGGGAGCGGCTAGGACTCCTTCGAGATGAGATTGTGAATCCCCATTTGAAGAATTGTAATAGGCAATTGTACCTTGTGTATCTTTAGCGAAAGTATGTACCCGGGATTACCGGGATGATTAAGTTGTGCACTCTGATATTTATATGAATGTGATTTATCTTCGCGTAGTAATTGTATTCAAAATGTGAATATGAGACCAAGCTTATAAATGATTTCAAAAAGTATTCGCGAAAACCCCGTCATGTGATGGGTTAGTAAATGTTATTTGATTATTATTGGTCTCTATTTCATTTTAATCGCATATTTCGGATATAATTATGGAGGGGGTTATAGCTTGTATGACAGGTTGCATCGTGTTAACGATTCTCATATGAATTGGGTAGTTGTAATGTCTTACTAAAGGCCACTTGTGACTTGTGGGTTAGTATAGTTATTGGCCTACTGCCAACTTCGTATGGGCTTATAGGGTCACACACAAGAATGACCCAACGCGAGACAATGTTTAATTTAGGGTGGATGAATTTTATATTTATATGTATATAATATAAAATTCATGAAAAAAATTATTAATATTATTTTATTGTGTTAGTTTTAATATCAAATTGAAATACATATATTTATATGATAATATTATTATATTGTGTTAGTTTTAAAGTTTATTTTATTAGATAAATTAAATTTAATAACAACATGATAGAGATATAATATCTCAAATTTAATTTATAAGGATAAATTAAATCTATTGGCTCTTTATTTGAATTAAATAAATAGGTTAAATTAAAACTATATTAAAGATTTAATTAAAATGAATTTATTTAATTAGCTCATCAAGATAATTAAAGGTTAATTAATTTTGAAATTAATCAAGATTAATTTTGAAATTCAAATATAGCCATTATAGGTTATAAAAATGATGAAGCAGAAAACCTCATGTACGGATAAGAATTCAAAGCCGCGAGAAAACCATAATGGACATTAGAGGCGCTAGCACGCAGTCTGTGTTGGAGTAACATTCGTGTGGATACTGGTAGAGGGAGCCGATCAGAGGTGCTGGTTCCTGGAGATCGAAAACCCTAAATTCGGAAAAGTATGATTCTTCCTAACTCTGTTTAAATGCCATTGATAGATCCTTAATTAGGATTGGCGAAAATTTTAAAATTATTTCACTGTGCCAGCCAATCCCAATAGCGGCATCAGAGAGAAATCAATTGTGAGTTTAAATTCAGTTTATGTTCTTAGACTTGTGATATATATGAGATATATGTGTGAGTTTATGAGAGAACGTTCGAATATGATTGGCGAAATTTGTTTTTTGTTTAATTAAAGTTGGATTGTATGCGATCGATTACTGGTGTCACGATTTCTATTCTTGATTGGATCTGAAACTAGAATTCTTCTTTTTTGCTTTTGAATTGGTTGAAGCTCGGGCTGGTTGCAAGAACAACCAATTCTAGTCGAATCTCTACTCAAGTTTTAGGGATCCAAAAGTATGGGGAAGATAATTCAAATCAGAAGTGTTCTAAGCCATTAGTGAAATTGGGCCGAAATCTTTTTGAACTAGACTAAAACAAATATTTTAAAACTGGGTCAGAAATTTTAAATATTTTAAACTTTCAAATATCTCTTCTAACTGTTCATTGTGTAATAACCTTGTCATGACATTTATTGCTTTTTATATTTTAAATTTTCAAATATGAAATGTTACTTGTTGTAGTTTATTCTTCATATTTGTTTGGGTATGGTGAACAACATGACTTTAGTTTTTACAAGGGTTGTAAAATTGAAATACAGCCTACATATTGTGCTTTTTTCTAAATAATCTCAATGTACATTCTCTTCTCATCTCACTCCCCTCAAACGTTTAAATGAGGTTTCTTTCAATGTATTTCACTTCTTATCTAGAGAAGTCCTCTCATTGGCTCGGGAGGATTTTAGGTTAGATGAGCCATGATGTGTCACGTTTAAATTATGCTTTTGATTAAATCATTGCATGCCTACTTTTACATTTATATGTAGTTATTTGTATGAGGTATAAACTCAATGGGACAAACTTTCTTGACTGGTTCAGAAACTTGAGAATTGTTCTCAAGCAAGAAAGAAAGACTTATGTCATAGATCAACTCATTCCTGAGGAGCTTGCGGGCAATGCTCCAAGAGCTCATAAAGATGCTTACATAAAGCATAAGGATGACTTTGTGGATGTAGGTTGCCTAATGCTTGCCACCATGATTCCAGAGCTCCAAAGAGATCTGAAACTTATGGAGGCTCATGAGATGATGGTCTATCTCAAGGAAATGTTCTAGCAACATGTAAGGTAAGAACGGTATGAGACCACAAAGGCCTTACATTCCTGCAATATGGCTAAAGGTGCATCAATTAGTACTCATGTGTAAAGATGAAGGGCTACATTGATCATCTTGAGAGGCTTGGATTTCCCATGAGCCAAGAGTTAGCCATGAATTTGATCCTAAACTCACTCCAGGAGAGTTATGAATAGTTTGTTATGAACTACAACATGAAAAATATGGACAAATCAATTTTTGAGCTGCATGAGATGCTTAAAACTACTGAGCAGAGCAATAAGAGAAAGCCCAGTACTGTTTTGATGTTTTAGAAAGGAAATGGTGTGAAAAAGAAAGGGAAAGGAAAATGGAAGGGTAATGGCTCAGGTAGTAAGACCAAAGGTCAAACAAGCCCGAAACCAAGCCTGCACCTAAGAAGGCAAAGCCTTTAAATAAAGGAGTTTGTTACTTCTGCAATGAACTTGATCATTGGAAGAGGAATTGCAGACTCTACCTCGAAGATTTGAAAAAGAAAAAGAAAGATAGCGGGGCTATCGCTTCAGGTATTTATGTTATAGATATTCATTTTTCAACTTCCTTTATATTGGTATTAGATACTGCATGTGGTTCTCACATTTGTTCAAATGTGGAGGGTCAAAATCTAAATCTTTTGAAATATTCAAAATATTTTAAAATAAAGTACAAAACCAACTTGGCAAAATAATTAAAGCACTTCGATTTGATCAAGGTGGTGAATATTTGAGTAAAGGGTTCATTGACCATCTTAGGAGTAGTGGGATAATCTCACAATTGACTCCTCCAGGAACACCACAATAGAATGACATTTCTAAACGGAGGAATCAAACAGTATTAGATATGGTTCGATCTATGAAGAGTCAAACAGATCTTCTACCATCCTTTTGGGGACATGCCCTAGAGACGGCTGTATTCACAATAAATCATGTTCCATATAAGGTAATTAGAAAGACACCATAAGAGATATGGACTGGAAAGAAACCAACTTTATCTTTTCTCAAGATCTAAGGATGTGAGATATATGTTAAGCAACAAGCCTTAGATAAATTACACTAATGGAAAAATCACTTTTAAGACTGGTTAAAAAAGACATTTTAAACCGGTTCTAGATCCGGTCTTAATACAGCTGGTCTTAATAGTCTGTTACTTTTTATATCGGTTATGGAACCGGTCTTAAAAAAAGGTTTTAAGACCGGTTATTATAAAATCAGTCTTAAAATAAATATTTTTAGACTGGTTATTAGAGAAACTGATCTAAAAGTTGAAATGTTTAGACCGGTTTTCTACAAAACCGGTCTTAAAGTAATACTTTTAACACCGGTTTTTGAAGAAATCGGTCTTAAAGTAATATTTTTAAGCTCGGTTCTATCCAAAACTGGTCTTAAATGTACTTACAGGTCTTAAAAGTAGTTTTTTTAAAAAAAAAAAAATTGTTTAAAACATTTACCCAGCAAGCCATTTACCCTGTTAAAACATTTCACTCAGCAACCCGCAGCCATTTCAACAACATTCAAACAAATTCTTCTCTTACAGATTATAACTAACATCTTAATGACATGTGAGAGACTCAAAAGTCATTGGAACAAATTAAAACTCAACTCCCTTGTGCTTAAACAGTGCTAGCCGAAATAAAAGCAAGGAAAACAACCATGAATAAACTCACAATCATAGACAGAATCATAATGCAAGGAAATCATACAACCATGACAATGCTATTTTGAGCAAGTTCCTTGTCTTTTAACTTATATACATACATCAAAGATTAAATTAAATTAATGACAATGTTGTTATTTATTATGGCCAAAATACTTTATACACACTCTTCTCAAGCTGATGATCACTAGCTGGCTTCAGAGAATCTACACTAAGATGTACACCTTGTTAGAGCAAGTGTTTCACCCAAGAGGGGGGTGAATTGGGTGATATTACAATTTCGTTGCAAATATAAAATTTTGACGTTGAAATTAAAACATGGAAGAGTAAGGAGAAATATCACCGAAGTGTACACCGGAAGTTATACTGGTTCGGCCACAACCACTTTGACCTACGTCCAGTCCTCAGAGCTTCTCTGAGTGTTTCACTATATCTTCCAAGATTCAGTGGGTTCTTGGCACCTCAGTACAAGCAAGATCCTACACCTGGACACTCGCTCCCCCTTACAAGTTGTAATTCAATCCCAACTCAAGGTTCCACAACCTTAAGTTACCTCAATAACAAATATTGAGTTTGAATGAAATATCTCTCTTCACAGAGTAAATAAGAATCACTGAAGCATATAAACTCAAGTATATTGAAAACAGAGTAAAGAACTTGATGATACGTTTGTGAGTGTTTTCTTGTGTCTTCTCTGATCAGTTGTTCACATATATATATATAGATATATT
The DNA here is from genome assembly GCA_963855925.1 of Inga laurina. NCBI lineage: Eukaryota > Viridiplantae > Streptophyta > Magnoliopsida > Fabales > Fabaceae > Inga > Inga laurina. Next base: position 46,644,324 of record OY979713.1, on the reverse strand, counting down.
GGTAATGATTGCTGGAACGTATTTCTTCATGTCCGTTGGAGCGTGCGCAGCCATTTTTGACTTTTCCAGTTTTTGAATAAACATACGTTGTAGGTGTCGGTCGGTGACTTTTGAACGTTTCATTTGACTTTCACTACTTGAAATGATTTCTTCATTGTTCATCTGTAGATAGACTAAGAATACTAACACAATGAAAGATTAATCATATAGAAAACAAAATAATCAACGTTTGAAAGATTTCTGAATTTCTGGGTTTGCTTACTCGAGTAGCTACTCGAGTATCACAAGAAGTTTACTCGAGTACTTGCTCGAGTATCATCGGGAAATCTTTCTAAGACTGCAAGTCAATGAACAAATACAAGATTACTCGGGTATCTACTCGAGTAATGCAGTCATAAGTTTATGTCTTCCTCGGGTATCAACTCGCGTAATCCTTTATAAGACTTTTGGTTACTCGATGCTTTACTCCAGTAAATGTTGCAGGATTTCAAGGCCGAGAGCACTTACCTCATTACTCGGGTACGGCCTCGAGTAATGCATTTATTTTTATAAAGGTTACTCGATTACTACCTCGAGTAACTGTACTTTCTGTGCTTAACTTACCCGGGTACTGACTTGAAGTTTACCATGAAAATATTTCTTTATACTCCAGTACTTACTCGAGGAATCCACTTAAAAAGATTATTGAATACATGCATATCAGAGTAAGAACTCGAGGAAAGTGAGATAAGATATGTCAGGTTAATCGGATACCAACTTCAAGTTTTTCACTTACCATAGTGCGTTACTCGAGTACCTACTCGAGTAAATGTTGCAGTGGTACAAAATGCCGAGAGCATCATTTTTCAAAAATAGAGTTACTCGAGTAGCTCCTTGAGTATCATAGGGAAAACTTGAAGTCAACTGGAAGTTGTCACAGGGTTACTCGAGTAGTGCCTCGAGTAACATTAGCAGTGGTACAAGTTGCCGAGAGGTCCATATTTCCTGAAACAAAGGTACTCGAGTAGCTCCTCGAGTATCATTACCAAAACTTGAAGGCAACTGGAAGTTTTCATACGGTTACTCGAGTAGCTCCTCGAGTAACATTAGCAGACCGAGAGCAACCTTCAAAAATTTACCTGGTTACTCAGGTACTCCCTCGAGTAATGGTGGCAGGTTACTGGAAGTTTTCCTTGGTTACTTCAAGTTTTGGCTCATTACTCGGGTAGCGCCTCGAGTAATGCTTTAGAAGTTTCACTTCTGATCAAGTTCCTCAGCATTTTCTCTTGGCCAATCTTCACTACTTCCATGCTTACCTCAAGTAAAGTTTATTCCTGTCATTACTTAGTTCAAGCTTGATTATTAAACATTTCTTTTTCAAACCATTCTTTTGTTATCATCAAAACATGAGATCTAACACACCTCATATCCTTCATTTTCCTATGACGACAACAAAAAAAGTAGTTTTATATATACGCCAATAAAAATATACATAATTCAAATATAGTTCATGATAATTATTTTAGCTAACTAACCTTCAATGTAGTTTTATAAAGGGATATCATCCCATATCCCTTCATAATGATCATTTCTTTGTACTCTTACCAAAGATAACATTCATATTTTTCACCTTTCATAAACTTGCTCCCCAGTCAATGCCTTTAGAGCATCTTCAAACTCTTGTCCACCAAAAAAAGCTTTCTTTAATCTGCGATACAGGTGGCCTCATCTAAGAAATCTCCTATGCCAAGATAAACTGTCTTTCTTCCATGTTGAAGTTGATGGTAGCATGTTCCTTCTTCACAAATCGAACATGCTTTATGTGTTAGATCCCAAGTTTTGATGATAACAAAAGGTAATTGTATGCAAAGTATGGTTTTATAAGTCTAAAGAATGATTACAAAGTTACCAAATGCATATGGCAAAGTTTTGTAATGTCTGTTGTCAGATTTAACTAATGCACTCGAGCAACAAAGCTAGCACTCGAGCATAAAGCTCTTTTGCACTCATGCAGATGCGAATGTTAGACAAAAAGTATGTTCCCGAGAGCAAATTGCTGTCATACTTACTGATACACTCGAGCACTGGAGATAACACTCGAGCATCAGGCTCTTTCTCACTCGAGCACATGCAAGTGTTGGACAAGAAGTGTTTGGCCGAGAGCAATTATTGTCATTCTTACTGATGTACTCAAGCATTATAACCAACACTCAAGCATGAAGCTAGTTTGCACTCGAGCACTAGCGAGTGAGGGATTGCAAGTGTTTGGCCTAGAGTCATGAAGAAGAGAGAAGTACAAGTATGCCCGAGTGAGGGTTTATATGCCCGAGTGACACATCAGCACTCGCGAGTAAGAAATCTAACTCTCTCAAATTTTGAAGCAAGTGCTGATGACAAGAATATATTACATGAGAATATTCTTCTCACTCGAGTCGGAGTATGTGTGCTCTAGTGAGGGCCCACATCACCTGCAAGTGCAAAATCACACTCTTGTTAAAATGGTATGCAAGTGTTGTCCAGAGACGGGTCTCTTAATATAAAGAACAAGGACACTCGAGCAGAAGGAGTTGTGCTCGAGTGAGGCCCCACATCACTTGCATGTAAGAAAATGAACTCTCTGAAATCATGTGGAAGTGCAAGTGTAAAACTGAAGAAGAAAGAGAATATATGCAAGTTCACTCGAGTGAGCCCTCTCAGTGCTCGAGTGATACTCTTCCAGAAGACAAAATGCACCAGTCTTACAGCGTTCAATCCGAATATGGTTTAATGATATTTATTTATCTTATTATCACTTATTATTATTATTTAACATTATTTTGAATGTATTATAAGTGTTATATAGGAGGTTGAACGTTTGAAATAAACAGACGCGAAGGAAGTCAAACAATGGAAGACAACATCATTACAAGCACGTACCTACCGCATTCAAAGATTTCAAACGTACGCATGCCGTTCCATAGTAACATGCTTCGCTCCACAATGATCATTATTCAAATGGGCAAAATCGAACGTCTATAAATACAGAGTTCCAGAGATCGTCAAAAACAATGAAGCACAAGAATTCACATAAGCAAATTCATGAGTCTCTGTTATTCATATTTTCTCTGTATTCATATTGTTCTTCAGTGTTTATCATACTTGCTCTATAAGAGAGTCTATATACACTTCAAATTATATTTTCATTTGATCTCAAGGTATTGGGACCTTGAGAGGGTAGATATCCTTACGAGAGAAGCAGTTGAGATAATTCCTAGTAAAACTTTCCACTCAAAAGACTTACAAGATACAAGCAGTAGAGAACGTTGCTGCTTGTAAGACTTACAGTAGTGTAAGCAGGAGAGGACGTTGCTGCTCATAAGACTTGTATATGTAAGCAAGTGAGAAAGTTCATAGGTTGTTTTTCTGCACGTAAGACTTGTCGTAAGGGGGAGAGAAATTTCTTAGTGTTAGAATATTTCTGCTCATAGTCCATTCAAGGACAATTATTGTTTTGTGGCATTCTAAGAGCCCATTGAATCTTGGAAGCATAGTGAAAATTTGAGTAGGTCTTGATCTCTGAGGACTGGACGTAGGCCTGGTTTTTAGGCCGAACGAGTATAACTCTCTGTGTACTAATCCTCTCAACTCTACTCTATCTACAACTTCTATCATATCACCGCATCAAACAAAAAATTTATCACATCACCCAATTCACCCCCTTGGGTGAAGCTTGCCTCTTTCATTTGGTATCAGAGCAAGGTCTTCTGCGAAGAGCCTAACAGCATGAGAAGGATCTAATAAATGCAACAATAGGTGAAAACATTCTTCCAAACGGAGCTTTAATCACTAGACCTCCTGGTTTTACTGGAGAACATTTTTCATTCTGGAAAGCTAAGTTCAGAGTGTTCGTGATGGCTAATGAGTATGGTTTATGGAATGTAATACAAGATGGTGACTATGTTCCAATGAAGAAAATCGAAGATAGAGTTGTTAAGAAGAGCCCAGAGGAGTTTGACGAAGATGATAAAAGGTTAGTAACATTAAATAGTAAAGATATTTTAATGATACAGAGTGCTCTTAATCAAAAGGAATATTTTCGAATATGCACTCTATTCCAAGCTTTTGTTTTTAAAACACTTAAAATTGGTTGTCATTTAAACTCTTTAAGTGGCTACTAAAAACTTGAAGACAAGCCTAAAGGGTTGGGAGAAACTACCCCAAAGATCCTTTATTCAGAAGCAAAGTATTGATTTTTGGTTGACGCACTCGAGTGAAGATGACCTCACTCGAGTGATGGATGTCTTGCACTAGGGTGAGGATGGCTCACACTTGTGAGTGCTTGATAAAGACTAATAAAGAGAACAAAAAGTTATCATAACACTTAAGTTCTGAATCCAGCACTCGAGTGATGACCTTATACTCACCCGAGTCTCATCAAGTGAAGTGCAGGAATTGAATACTCGAGAGCAACGGGAAACTCAAAACTGGAAGCGCACTCGAGCATGAAGATTAATACTTGAGTGATGACCTTATTCTTACTCAAGTTCTAACAAGTAAAATACAGAAAGTGGATGACCGAGAGCACATGAAATCCTTAGAGTAGAAAGTTCACTCAAGCATTACTCTTGGTAGTTGAGTGATGACACAACACTTGCAAGTATCAAATCACACTCTTAGAAAATGGCACTTGAGTGTTAACCCTAGAAGCAGGCTCAAGGTGCCAAATGCACCCATACTCAAGTAAAACAGGGTATACTCAAGTGAGGACTCCTGACACTCACAAGTGAGAAAATACACTCTTATTTTTCAGCATGGAAATGCAATGGAAAACTGAAGGAAAGGAGGGAATATGCTACAGCACTCGAGTGAGACCCTACCTTACTCGAGTGAGGCTTATCAAAAGCCAATCGCAGCAACTGATAGAATGTCCCAAAACTTGTCAAAACTGATTCCAAAACTTATACTAAAGCTCATTTCTACTTAAAATTTCACAAGGAATCAATTGGAAACACTAGACAACAACATTCCATTCCAATTAACACATACTTTGTTTTGACCCATTTTGCATCACAACTACCAAAATTGCCAAATTTCCTAATTCAATTCCAAACTAAATCCCTTGGCTACAAAACACCATAAAACACTAATTCCATCATTATACACTAAGCAATTAATCCATTTCAAAATGATACCAAAATTTGGGCAAAATCACAAACTCTTAAAACTTAATCAATGATCATAAAACTTAAATCAATAGCGAGCTATAACTCACCTCTTTTCTTGCACAAGTTTGTTTCTTGATTTCTCAACTGCCAAATTCCTTCAAATGCTCAAACACTACCTTCTGAAAATCTAAAACCATAGCTATAAAGCTGTCAACACCATGAACAAGATTAATGAAGACCACTTAAGCATTAGAGGTCAAAAACCCAACCAAAATCTTACCTTTCACTTTCTCTTTCTTTCTTCACATTCACAAAAAATAGAGGCCAAGGAGAGAGAAAATAAGATGAAGATGGAGTACATATTTTTTCCCTTTTCTATGCCCACAACCGACTTTGAGGGAGAGAGGAGAGAGTGAAAGAGTTTGAAAAATTGACCATGATCCAATGGTCCTCATCTTGCCACTTGTCAACATCTTGCTTCTTTCAACTATGAACTCACATAGACTCAAAGCACATGATTCTTCTTTATTAATAATGAATCTCAACCATTGATCTTTGAGTTACCAATGGATTTCCTCCTCGGTAACTGACCAATCAGTTGGTAACTTTTCATTTTTCCCATTTTGCCCCTGATTATGGCAATTCCACATAAATCACTTCCAAATTCATTTATATCATTTAAATAACATTATTATACACCCTCCCCTATATTTCAACCTATTTAGACATTAATCCACACTTAAGTATAAATATAGGGCTTAGGCATTGATTAAGAACACATCTACATTGAATTCGACAATAATTACATAATTACCAGCATCATTAGCCCTTAATCCCAAATTGGGTCATTACAACTTACATACAGCTCAAAGAGGAAACAAAATGAAAGTCTCGTCAGTTGATTGAAAGGGATAGGCCTAATTTGGATTAGATATATCTTCTATAGCCCTATAAGAGCCTTGAGGACACTTGTACGAATTAGAGTATAGCTACACGTATAAAGTGTGAGATAAAGAGTGGTAGACCTTTGGATAAGTCTTAAGCTCTTAAGTGAGATTATGTACTTTATTACTTTGCTTATACTTTTGTGAGAGTCATTTATTGAATCATTTATTACAATGAGTTACTCAAGATAGTGGGATCTTGAGTGGGAATTAATTACAAAGTATAAGGGGGAGTGATTGTTCTTTAAGAAGAACTTGTTTATACTGGGGCACCAAGAGCCTTGTGAATCTTGGAAGATAGTGGAAATCTCATAAAGGCTTCTGAGGGCTGGATGTAGGTCAAGTGTTTTGGACCGAACCAGTATAAATCTCCTGTGTCAATCTTTGGTGACATCTCTCTGACTCTACTCTCTTCTTTAAGTTTATGTTTAAGTTTTAATCTTTTAATATCACCCAATTCACCCCCCTCTTGGGTGAAAGGCTTGTGCTATCATTTAATATTAGAGTTTGGTCTTTTTCTTTCAGGTTTAACAACCTAAGAAGGATTCCATGACAAGCATGGGTAAAAGAATACTTCCTGATGGAACTTTAATCAGTAGACCTCTAGGATTTTGTGGAGAACAATTTTCATTTTAGAAAGCCAAATTTAAAGTGTTTGTTACAGCAAACGAACATGATCTCTAGCAAGTCATACAAGATGGAGATTATGTTCTTATGAAAAGAGAAGGAGAAAGAATGATTCCAAAGACACCAAATGAATTCAATGACAATGATAAAAAACATGGAGACTCTCAACAACAAGGCCATCATGATGATTCAGAATGCCTTGAGTCACAAAGAGTAATTTAGAACTTGTACTCTTCCTTCTGCAAAAGATATGTAGGAGGCTCTTGAAATAGCTCATGAAGGGACATCTTGAATAAAAAATAGGGTTAATACTCTCACCACTGAGTATGATCTGTTCAGAATGAAAGCTAGAAAAAGCATCTCAGAATTTGAGCTGAGATACATACATCCTATCAATCAACTTGGTGCTCTTGCGAAAACATATGATCAAAGATTCTAATTGAGGAAAATTCTGAACATTCTCACAAGTGAATAGAAAGCCAAAGTCACGGCTATAAAAGAAGCCAAAGGTGAATCCATAAGGTCAGTAGCAACTCTATTTGGGAGTCTCTTTAAATACGAGGGAAGTTGAAATTTATAAAAGAATTGACTAAAATGGACTAAAAGAAGAAGGGACTTGCTCTCAATGCTGTCATAGAAAAGAACAAAAAGCAGAAGAGAAAGTTAAAGATAAAGATATGGGAATGATTGTCAGAAGATTCAAGAAATTTTATCACAAGGACCAAGCATTCAAGAAGCTCCAGAAAGGAGGTTCAAATGCTAGAAAAAAAGTGAAAGATTGAATCATTTGCTTTGAATGAAACAAGCAAGGACATATCAAGTACGGGAAGAAAGAAAGCATATATTTCTACAACATTGGGAGACAACTCATCAGAAGAAGAAAGTGATGATAAAGAAGTTGCTAACATATGCTTGGTAGCCCAAGAGAGGAATCAGACATAGAGGAGGCAATAGACTTTGAACCCACCTATGATGAATTGCAATATGAATACAATGCTTTACATTCTGAATTTGTCAAAGTAGTTAAGGAGTTGGTAAGCTCCAAAAAGAAAATCAAAGCTCTTGAAGAACAACCTAATAAACCATCTGTAGTATCTCGTGATACATGTCATACTTTAGGGGAAAAGAATACTGACCTTACCAAAACTCTTAAAAAACTCACTAAGGGAAGTGAAATGCTCAAGGTTATCTTGAAGTCTCAATGGTTTACGAATTATAAGTTTGGTATTAGATATGATCCAGATTTGGATAAAACTTACCTCAATTATTTTCAACACTCTATGCATATATCTAATTGTTTTGCTTATTATAATTTTTGCAATAGAAAAGGACATTAAACTTCTTGTTATCACAGAAAATAAGGAATCATAAGCACTTATAAATGGGTTCCAAAGGGATCACATGTGACAAGAATGATTCACATTATATATATATAATTCATCTACCCTAGATTAAACATTGTCTCACATTAGGCCATTCTTGTGTGCGATCTTGTAGGCCCATACAAAGTTGGCAGTGGGCCAATATTGTACTAACCCACAAGTCGCAAGCAGCCTCTAGCAAGACATTACGACTACCTAATTCATATAAGGATCGTTAACACGATGCAACCTATTATACAACCATGTCACATCCCTTTTGTCACACGATATTTCAGTTGAGAATGAGGCATAGATGATGTCATCCTCCTGTTCTTGTCCATTACTTTCCTGATTCTTGAGTAGTCTGACAATAGAAATGGAAACTCCTTTTCATCGTAGTATGGCCATACATTTCTTAGACTCACTTATCGAGGGGCTTAGTAATATCTCTCTACTAATGTGAGGGACAAATTCCACCTTGACCATCCATATTCCTCTTCATAAAAAACCACCAAGCTCGATCATAGCCTTTATCATCACCTGATCAAAGGTGACTTTTGACTAGTTCAAAGATTAGCAACTCTCATGTAGGAATCCATGATGACCTTAGGTCAAGGGAATTGTGACATGGTATACATGAGATAAGACTTTGATTCATATCTCCATATTTTATCAAAGTCATACCTGTCTTATTTCATCTCTTATCCCGTATAGATAACTAACCAGGGACATTTAGGATAATCTTTATGATTTATCCAAGGATACAATCATCATAATGAACATGTGAAAAATATGACAACAAAATGGAGAAAATTCATTAAATTAATAATGTTCAAAGTACAATGATTGGCCATTAGGGCACAATTTTCAACAACAATAGCAGATTTAGGGTATGTTAACAAGAAATGATGAATGAGATCAGGGAGGAGCTGCGAGAAGTGCAGCGAAGACATGATCATTTAGAAGATCTGGTGAGAGAAGATGGTGATTTTAATCCACTAGAGGGGCCTCAACTAGAAGATCCTTTACCTGATCTTAAGGCTAATATTCTTCAAAACTGGTAGGAAGATTTAGTAAACAATAACCTGTTATCTTTATAGGGGAATTTGATCCTTAACAAGCTGAAGACTGGCTATCTCGACTAGAGAACATTTTCAAAATCTTGGCATGCCATGATGATATTATGGTCTAATTAGCAATCTATAACCTGGAGGGCAATGCTGACAAGTGGTGGAAGAATACTGAGATGGTTCTCTAGGGGAGGAATATTCTAGTAACATAGGAATTATTTCAAGAGAAATTTAATGAAAAATACTTTCCCCATTCGGTCAAGCTTGAGAAAGAGAAGGAATTTCTCAACATATAACAGCAGGATAAAGAGACCTTTATGAGTACTTAGCTCATTATATCCAGTTGTCTTGATGCTCTTCATACCTTAAGTATCAGGATGACGAGGAGTGGAGTTCAGACATGATGATATAGGGGATGAAACTAGAATTTAATGAAAAAATAGTTTCCAAACACTTTACAGAATTCTACAAGGCAGTGGAGGAGTGCCGAATAACAAAAATTAACTTGTTGAATTTATTTGCTGACTGACATGTGAACAGTAAAGGTGAATCTAATTATGGGAATCCTTCCAAGAAATGTAAGAATTAGGAAATTCCTACTGGGGAGAATAATAAAAAGTTGAATCAAGCTAATATCCAGACAAGCAACGATTCTTTAAGAATAGATTATGTTGGCATTGTGGCTAGCCACAAGATGGTGGACCTTGCTCAATCAGGCAACGAATTTATTATAGTTGCCAAAAGCTAGGCCATATTATGAAAGATTGCCCACACCAGTTGATAGAGCCTGAACCCAGGAGTAAGGGCAGAGTATTCACCATAACTCTTTAGTTGGCTTAGGAATCACCTGAGATAACCCAAGGTACAATCTGACCTAATGATTACATTGTGCAGGCATTAATAGGTAATGGTCCTAGACATACCTATATTGTATTTAGCTGTGTGAAACACTTAAGGCGATAAACATATGAGTGTTCTCATAATCTGATTGTGAACACACTTATGGGTGTAAAAATTGCCCTAAGAGTACTTGTTTAGTCTATAAACATATGAGTGTCCTTATAATCTGATTGTGAACACACCTATAGGTGTGAAAACTACCCTAAGAGCACTTATTTGAATTGTATGATAAGTGTAAGGGATAAAACCTTATGGTAAATTTGCTTTGTAAGTTGTGTGAGTCGTCCTATAAACTTAAGGCTGTAATAGGAGTTGATTGGTTAACAACAAAGCATGTGTTGCTACATAATGGAAATAGGAGAATCATATATCCTACTCCATGATTTCTCTAATGAGATGAAATCGCTTAAGTATATGTTTGGTCCTTTGCTATGACCTTGCCTTTTTATCCTGTGTAATAGCACTGCTATTGTCATAGAACAAATCTATTGGATTTGAGATGGTAGGCACCACTCCTAGTTCAGTAATGAACTTTCTGATCCAAATGGCTTCCTTAGCTGCATTCAGTGCTGCTATATACCTAGCTCCTATTGTAGAATCTATTACAGTGCTCTTCTTAGAGCTATTCTAGATTATTGCTCTACCATTCAGGAGGAATATGTTTCTATATTGCTATTTAAGGTCATCTTGGTCAGTTTGAAAACTTTCGTTTATGTAATTGGTTATGCAGAGGTCATCGTCCAATCCACCATAGACAAAAAATAAGTCATTAATCCTTCTTAAGTACTTTATGATATTATTGACGCAGTCCAATGACCCTCACCAGGATCTTGTTTGTAATGACCCAATTTGAGATTAAGGGCTAATGGCTTTGAGGTTGATTGTAATTAGTTTAATTAAACACTTTAAAGAAATGTGTTGCAAATTTGATATATATATTCATAGTGATGATTTATTAATCATAGTGAAACCAGGGACAAAATGGTAAAATTGGAAATTTACCGACTAATTGGTCAGCTACCAAAGAGGAAACTCATTGGTGATTAGAGATCAAGGGTTGAGATCTATTGTCCATAGGTCGGAATCCTATGTTATGCACCTATGTGATCTCATGGAAGAGTGAGTAAGATGATGACAAGTGGCAATTTGGTGGACCATTGGATTGTGCTAAAAGTCAAAAATTCACTTTTTCTCTCTCCATTCGGTTTTATATATGGGAAAGAGGGAAAAATGATCCATCATCTTCTTCTTCTTCATCTCTCATATTCTCTCTCCTTCTCCATTTTTCAGTGATCAAGGTAGAAAGGGAAAGCTTGAATTTTGGGTGAGTAATAGTTCTTCTATGTTCAAATCCTCTTCATTAAACTTGTTCATAATGTTAAGAGCTCTATTTTGGTAGTTTTAGAATTCTGAAAAGTGCTGATTTGGGTGTTGGAGTAAATTTGAAAGTTGGAGAATCAAGGTTCTGGTTTTGGCAAAGTAAAGAGGTAAGAATTTGATGCTTTTTGGTATATTTGTTGTGATTTTTGCTTGTGGTTGAAAAAATTGTGAAATTTGCCCTGGTTTAGGTCTATTTTTGAATGTATGAATTACATGAGGAATGATGTTGGAATTGGTTCATTGTGAAGCTATTTAAGTATTAGATATGGTTTTGAGTTTTGGAAGTGTATTGATTGGAATTAGGTATTGTGTATTTATTAGAGACCCAAGAGTTAGATTATGGTGAAAATAGTTTTTGGGTGTTTTGGAGGTTACCAATATGTTCCTTAGGCAATTTTAAGTGGGAATGAACTTTGTGTGAATTTTAGGAACCATTGGGAACACTTTTGACCAATCTGGGAATTTCTATCAGTTGCTACAATCTAGGCAATCTGATAGTATCACTCGAGTGAGGGAGGATCTCACTCGAGTCTTGTTGTGTGTTTTCCTTTTTTCCTTTATGTTTTGCCTGAGTTTTTATGAAGGAAGCTCGAGTATACTTCTTCAACCGCGAGTGAAGTTGTTGATCACTCGAGTAAGAATGGGATCACTCAAGTGATGGTGTGAGTTCATGGTTAGGGTTGCTCTTGGGTCCTCACTCGCTAGTCAATGATCAAGAGTGTGTACTGACACTCGCAAGTGTGGGCTCCTCACCTGAGTGTTAAGAGTGGTGCTCAAGAGAGCTTTTCCCTCTGATGTTGCATGTGCTCTTAGGTTGTCACTTTCTGTGTTGCACTTTCGGGGACTCGAGTGAATTTGGAGTCATCACCCAAGTGCAAAAGCCTTATGCTCGAGTGTTGTGAGCACTTTCTAGCCGAGGTAGTTACTCACTGTCAAACACTCACGAGTGAAAGCCATTCTCACTCGAATGCAAGTCTGTCATCACTCGAGTGAGGTCATCTTTACTCGAGTAAGTCAGTCAAAATTCAGTGTTGTCCTCCGAAAAGGGGTCTTTAGGGTAGTTTCTTCCAACCCTTTGAGCATGTGTTTAGACCTCTAATAGGCACCTAAAGAGTCCTAAATGATAAAAAACTTAGAGTATTATGGAAATAAATATTTAGAAAAGAGATTGATCGGTTGTTCCTAATTTGGCTATAGGATTTGACATCTGTCAGACTCGTGAGCCCACTGTGCCCATTGTGCCGAAGAACGTCAGGAAAGATACAGGTAATGACTCCTCTCCTATACTTTGTGTAAATGTATTGTGCTACAGCCATGAGTGCTATCGGTTGTGGTGCAAGCCATGACTCACAGTGTTATTGCTAAATATGATGAACTTACATGCTTTGTGTTTATATATTGTATGAGTGATTTGTTACTTCTGGGATTCTTTAGAATTTCACTCTTTCCAATGACTAACATTTCAGACAGGGCAAGTGGCTCAAAAGGGAAGCGGACAACCAGGAGTGGTTAGGATCTCTTAGAGACATTTGTTGGGGGTTGGTTATTTGTTTTTGGTCTGGGATTACCGTTTGTAAATGAGATGTAAATAATGATTTTAGATATGTAATCCCCATTTTGAGAAACCTTAAACCCATTATATATATACATGTAACCTGGGGTTGTTGGGATTTTAGTTACGCACTTTGATATTTATGAATGTGATTTAACTGCAAAAATAATTGTATCAGAAAGTGAATGTGGGACCATATCAATTATGTTTTTGAACTATTTTCTGAACACCCCATCTTGAGGTTGAGGGATTAGAAATGTCATTTTGTCTTATTGGTCTCTATTTCACTTAAATTTCATAATCCAGGTATAATTACGGTGAGGGGGTTACATTATTGATATCTGCTGGTCATACTTAAGGCAAATAAGACATCCGGTCAAGTACATAATATGGCATACGTGATTGATCTAATGGCCGAGGCATATAGAACCTTACTCATGCGATCTGGCTGATCAGGTGTACTAGGATATAGATCTTTGCTAAGATGGATGCCATGAGACATAGGCATATAACCCGCTTTTGAATCCTGCATACTGAACCTATGTAGTATGTTATCTATGTATGTGATTTGACTTAGGCCTATTAGTCTCTTGGATCAATCTCTATAGATCCTAATCTCTAGGATGTAGGTGGCTTCACCCAAGTCTTTCATTGAAATGGGCTTTCCTAACCAAGACTTGACACTCTGCAAGGTAGGAATGTCATTCCCAATGAGTAGGATGTCATCTATATAAAGCACTAGAAATACAATTCTACTCCCACTAACTTTCTTGTAAACACAAGGTTCATCGATTTTTGAATGAATTCAAACTCTTTGACTACTTCATCAAAACGATGATTCCAGCTTTGAGATGTTTGCTTCAATCCATAAATGGATCTTTGAAGCTTGCAAACTTTACTAGAGTCCTCTAGACGCACAAAACCTTCAGATTGTGTGATGTACACATCCTAAATGAGCTTTCCATTAAGGAAGGCTATTTTGACATACATCTGTCATATTTCATAGTCATAATATGATGCAATGGCAAGGAAGATTCAGATTGATTTGACTAGTGTAACTGGGGAAAAGGTTTCTTCATAGTCTACACCATGAGTTTGAATGAATTCTTTTGCAACCAGTCATGGCTTAAAGACATTTACATTGCCATCCATATTAGTTTTATCCTTAAAAACCCATTTGCACCTGATGGCTTTTATGCCTTCAAGTAGATCGACTAAGGTCCATACCTGATTGTCGTACATAGATTGCATTTCAGACTTCATGGCTTTTAGCCGTTTCTTAGATTTTGGTGCCACAATGGCTTCTTGATAGGTTGTTGGCTCATTTTACTCAATGAGCATCAATCATGACTTCCAATAATCAAAAATCCATATCTCTGAGTTTGATGTTGTGTCTTATCAGATTTTCATGGACCTTGTGTTACTTGAGGAGGCTCAGCAACTTGTTGTGAGTCTTCTCTAATTTCTATTTGTGGTTCTATACTATCTTGTGACTCTCAAACTTCTTTGAGATGTACCTTACTCCCACTAGTTCTTTTAGACAAAAACCCTCTTTCTAGAAAGTTACCATTTTGGATAATAGACACTTTGTTATTGGTGGGATTGTAGACATAGTATCGTTTTGTTTCCTTATGATACCCCATGAAAAGGAACTTTAAGGATCTAGGCGCTAATTTATCTGAGGCTTGTTGCTTAACATATACCTAGCATCCCCAGATCTTGAGAAAAGATAAACTTGGTTTCTTTCCAGTCTATATCTCATATGGTATCTTTTCAATTGCCTTAGATGGAACTCAATTTAGTGTGAACACAGTTGTCTCTAAGGCATGTCCCGAAAAGAACGGTGGACGATCTATTTGACTCATCATAGATCAAACCATATCTAATAGTGTTTGATTCCTCTGTTCAAAAATGCCATTCTATTGTGCTGTTCTTACAGAAGTTAATTGTGAGATTATCCTACAAGTCCTAAGATGGTCAATGAACTCTTGGCTCAAATATTCACCACCTCGATCAGATCGAAGTGCTTTAATTATTTTGCCAAGTTGGTTTAGTACTTCATTTTGGAATATTTTGAACATTTCAAAAGATTCATATTTATGCTTCATTAGATAAATATATCCATATCTACTAAAGTCATTTATAAATGTAATAAAATACATATAACCTCTGCTTGTAGCTATATTTAATAGTCCTTATATATCTGTATGTATGAGGCTCAGTAAATCAATAGCTCTCTCACTATGCCCAGTAAAAGGTGCTTTTATCATCTTTTTTAATAAGCAAGATTTACAATTATCATATTATTCAAAATCAAATGTGTTTAGAAATCCATCTTGATGGAGTTTAGAAATGTATTTCTCATTTATATGGCCTAAATGACAATGCCATGGTAGGTAGGATTCAAATCGTTTGACTTGATCCTTTTGGTATTACGTTATTGATATTTCTTTTATTAGGATATTCTAAATTTAATATATAATGACCAACATGCAAATCACCATCAACATAAAAAACGTCATTATGATAAATAGAACATTTATCATTCCTAGTAATTGAAGTATAACCCTCCTTATCCAAATAAGGAAGAGAAAAATGTTACAACTTAAAGCAGGAACATAATAACAATTGTTCAAAACTAATAAAAGTTCACTGGTCAGAAATAATTCATAAGTGCCTACGGCCAAAGCAGCAACTCTTGCTCTGTTTCCAACTCTTAGGTCCACCTCACCCTTCTTCAGCTTTCTACTATCCTTTTGACCTTGCATATTTGAATAAATGTGAGAACTACATACAGTATCTGATACCCATGTAGAGGAAGTAGAAAAATGAATGTCTATAACATAAATACCTGAAGCGATAGCCCCACTATCCTTCTTGTTCTTTTTCACATCTTTAAGGTAGAGTCTGCAATTCCTCTTCTAATGACCAAGTTCAATGTAGAAGTAGCAGACTCCTTCCTTTGGAGGCTTTGCCTTCTTGGGTGCAAGCTTAGTTTTGGGCTTGTTTGACTCTTTAGTCTTACCACCCGAGCCATTATCCTTCCATTTTTCCTTCCCTTTCTTTTTCGTACCCTTTCCTTTTTAGACCATCAAATTAATACGGGGATTTTTCTTAATGCTCTATTCAGTACTTTTGAGCATCCCATGCAGCTTAGAAATTGATTTCTATATGTTATTCATATTGTAGTTCATAACAAACTAGTCATAACTCTCCAGGAGTGAGTTTAGGTTCAAATCTATAGCTAACTCCTGGCTCATGGGAAATTCAGGCCTCTCAAGGTAATCAATGTAGCCTTTCATCTTTAACACATGAGCACTAACTGATACACCTTCAGCTATCTTCCAGGAAAATAAGGCCTTTGTGGTCTCATACCTTTCTTACCTTGCCTTTTGCTAGAACATTTCCTTGAGATGAACAATCTTCTCATGAGCCTCCATAAGTTGCAGATCTCTTTGGAGACTCTGAACCATAATGGCAAGCACAAGACAACCTATATCCCCAAAGTCATCCTTATGCTTCGTGTAAGCATCTCTTTGAGCTCTTGGAGAATTGGTTACAGGCTCCCCAGGAATAGGTTGATCTAGGACATAAGCATTTCTTTCCTGCTTGAGAACAATTCTCAAGTTCCTGAACCAGTCAAGAAAGTTTGTCTTATTGAGTTTGTCCTTCTCATGGACCTATTGCAACGATAGTGTAGCATTATTACAAGTCGACTTGATTCTACAATTCAAATATGCAAAGTTAGTGAGTAATCTCCCACTAAATTAACAACCTTTAATATAATAATTAGTGCACTAAGATCTATATTTGGCTTAAACTTAAGTCTGCTTTGGTGGGATGCTTAAATTCAAGTTATTTAGGTATGTAACTTATTTACCAATCACATCATATGTAGCTCTTAGATGTTTAAGGGATTCGATTATCATATGATCCAGCATATTTAATCCCATCTAATGCCTTGAGATCCAAAACCGTTTTGTTAATCTCCATTAAGTCCAAACAATAATGAATTTTATGAGTAGCACTATTACTTACTCTTATCTCACCAAGATAACTCAAATGCATCCACTTTGGTAGTTTCCACAATTGAGTGATCTAGGTTTTGATAAGTATTCATTTATTGATGGCATTATGACTTAAGATTTTTTTTGAGGGCTTAATTAATTAGTTTTTTATATGAATGCAATTGTTATTGTATCTCATATAGATAAATACATGTAAACACAAAAGTATTCATGCAATGATCTAATCAAAAGCATAATTTAAACGTGACGCAACATGGCTTACCTAACCTAAAATCCTCCTAAGCTAATAAGAGGACTTCTCTAAATAAGAAAAGAAATATATTAAGAGAAACCTTGTTTAAACATTCGAGGGGAGTGAGATGAGATGAGAATGTATATTGAGAGTATTTAAAGGAAGGTATGGCACGTAGGCCATATTTAAATATTACAACCCTTTATAAAAATCTAAAGCCATGTTGTTCACCATACCCAAACAAGTATGAAGAATAAACCACAACAAGTAAGAGTTCATACAATATGAAAAGCAATAAATGTCGTGATTAGGTTATATCTCACTACGAACAAGTAGTCACAGCGGTCTCACTAGTTTCAAAAACAGGTAGTCAAGCCCAATTTTCTAAAATATTTGTTTCAGTCCAGTTCAAAAGGATTTTGGCCTAGTTTCAAAAAATGGCCCAGAACGCTTCTGATCTGAATTGTCTTCCCCATAGTTTTGGATCACTAAAACCTGAATAGAGATCCAAACTTGATATGATTCTTCTCTAAGCTTTCAGATCCCTAAATCCAATTAGAGACCCAAATGTGACCCTTACGCCGTGATCTTCAGGTAATGATTTTAGGAAATCTAGTGACCTTGATGACTGATAATTTCATCCTCTTTCTCGCAATCATATTTAGCACATAATTGAAATCCAAAACCAAAACAAAAATATTTTTCACACATAGTCTAGTAGAATCCGAAAATACAAAAAGGAAACAAACGCATGTTGTGTATCATGTTTCGAATACATTCATGATTTACTTCAAAAGGCAAATTATACAGATTTAACAAAAACCATATATATCACATGATTAAGAACATAAACTCAATTTAAACGCACAATTGATCTGGATCTAATGCCACTGTCAGGATAGAGAGGCACAGTGAAAGAATTTAAAATTTTGTCAATCCCAATTGCAGATATATCAATGGCATTTAAACTGAGTTAGAAATATTCATACCTTTTCAGTTAGGTTTTTCGATCTCTAGGAGCCAACCCCTCAGGTCCGCTTCCTCTACTGTATCCACACGAATGCTCTCCAACATAGACTACGTGCTAGCGTCTCCAACATCTCCTAGGGTTTCCCTTGCGACTCTAAATTCTCATTTGTGTATGAGTTTTTCTACTATCTCAATTTTATAACTCATGAGGGCTATATTCGAATTTCAAAATTAATCTATATTAATTTCAAAATTAATTAATCCTTAATTATCTTGATGAGCTAATAGTTTAAATTAAATCTGTCCAACAATTTTAATTTAACCTATTTATTTAATCCAAATAAAGAGCCAATAGATTTAATATATCTTCATAAATTAAATCTGAGATACTATATCTCTATCATGTAAGTTATTAAATTTAATTTATCTTAATAAAATTAAATTTAAAACTAACACAATATAATAATATCATATAACACACACACATATAAACATGTATTTTGAATATATATATATATATATTTAATATTATTAATTTTTTTCACAAATTTTATATTATATATATATATAAATATAAAATCCGTCCACCCTAGATTAAACCTTATCCCTTCCTAATTAGTCGTAACCTTTCCATTAATTTTGGACCAATTTCCCTCCTTTCCCTTTGGCTCAAAATGACGCCATATAGGGTCCTTCATAAACCCAAATGAGATCCATCTAATTACTCTAACCAAAATGCACAAAATATAATATTTTATGACAATTCTCACATGTGCTCATAGCTTGATCAATTCTTGTTTAATCCCTTGGCTCAAGATAATGACACTTGAAATATTTATTGCCTGAGTAATTATTTTTCCTTCTCCCTTAATGTTTTGGCAGTAAATATCCACCAATAAAGGGGAAATATGGGCTTTTACTTTAATCCACAATTTACCCAATTGTCATTACACATTTTTTCCAAATTGGCAATAGTTGGCAATTCTAGCAGATTTTCTCACAAAACTTTGAAAAATCATAACTTTATTTGTAGAAATCTAATTGGAGTGATTCTAAAGGTTATGAAACCCTTATTGAGTCTATTTTCACAAAAATATATAGTCTTTAGCCAACTAGAAGCTCAAAATTCCTAGAAATTTGTTAAATCTTACCTATTTTAGAATTAGTTCCAGAAATAAGGTCTAATTTTGATAAATCATATCCCTTTATCCTCAAGTCCAAAAATCACATATTACCTATCAAGAAGACTGCCATGCTAGAAAAATACATTATCAACAAATCCTCATTCCTATGACTCTTGCCAAACTGGGGCTTAACAGTCCACTTAATTTAGGCTTATTCTCAAGGCTCTAATCCCAAAATTTAGGAAATTACCACTTTTATGATGAGATATTGTCTTTTTTTAATCACATTGTGGAAACAGGATTCATACCCCAAACGACTCACCATTTCATAATTTCTGGACCAACTGTTGATCAGCTGCTTAATCAACTGCAAACCTATGAACCTAAATCAAATCTATTAGTTAAGCAAATAGGCGATAAATCGTTAGATAGCAGTTAGAAGCAGAATTCAGATACCACTCTTTAGTTGTAACTCTCCTTAATCTCTTGGTTTTACTCTTAGCATTTTTGTTTACTTTATTGTGTGTTAATGTTTGTAGGAAAAAAAAACTTTCTCTAAGCTCTATAAGACATTAAGGACAATGTGTAATTTTGGTTGGGAGGAGTAGTAAAAAAATATATTTAGTTAGTTAGTAAAACTATTAGATGCATAGGATGTGGAAAAAATGGCTGAGTAAGGAGTTATTCTTAACTCTTGATATGCATTTTATTAGTCGCATGTTTTTTATTCCTTTTTTTTAAAAAAATGAGTAAACGTAAAAAAATAATTCATCCTAGTTAGGTGCTTTATAATGATCTTAACAAGTATACAAGTTTGAATTTAGATATTTTATAGCATTAATGAACAACTAATTATTGCAATTGGTGATGAATTTTGAGATTGAATGAAATAAGTCTGAAAGCCCCTGACTGTGAGCCTATTTAATCAATAATGATTATTTCTCTTATTTGTGATATTCACCTATTAATTTGTCACTTTATGACTTGTTTAAATTTGGTTGAAATTACATTTAACATGCACATTTAAAGATGATAATGGCACTCATTTTTTTAGCTAGAGTCAAATAGTCAACCTTATAATTATATCGTCGATAAGTCCATTTGAGCCTAATTGATTGTTTCTTTATTCTTAACCCATTAACATGAGCTTTAATGATATATCAAGTATTTTTGGCTAATTCAAAAGATTAGCAGAGCATTTGAAATTTTTATGAAATGGGCTTTTGACGAGTGTGGGGTTGTATATATCATTGACTTTAGAATTGTAGAATTTTGCAACAAAAAAAAAGAAAGAAGAAGAAGAAGAAGAAGAAAGGAATTAAATATTTGAATTATGGGTTGTGTTGATGAGATATATTTATTTATAAATTGGCTTATTTTTCAATTTCCCTTTTTCTTAAATGTAGCTCTTCATATTATGTTTTACATTCCTTTTACCTTAACCCTATTACAACCCTCTATAAGTCCTTTTCATTTGAACTATGCATGTGAATTAGGTAGTGGAGATTGAGATTTTTAGCAAGCATATGGTAGTGCAATTTTTTTAGTTGAATTTGAGCGAAACAATTACCCTTAAACACTTGAGAGATTGAGAGAATGAGTAACAATTACAAACTTGGTTCAGTCATTTTCAAATAAAGTTGCCAGTTTATATTATCGTTGATTCATGAATACTATGATCTATTTATTTTTCAATTGTGATCTTGCTTTTGACTTGACACTTCTGATTTTGTTGAAAGCACTTATTTGTCACTCCTTGTCTGAGGACGTCTAAGAGCAAACTGTGGGGGAATTTGATAAGTAAAATATTTATATATTTGTCTTCTCTTATATGATGATTTTGTGGATGATATTTGAGCATAATTTAATGAATTTGGGAATAAATGATAAATAAATAATGATTTTGGCATAAAATATAATTATTTGAAAAATAATAAATCATACCATGTTTCATCTTATACATAACAAGATTGTAACGCCTTATTCTCATAATCGGTCAAATGAGCTTATACACAATAAGTCTGAACCATTTTCATAAAATCGTTTTAAATTCCCAATCTCAAGACAAGATTCAAACCTATAATGTAATTGAGTAGGTATACAATTAGTACCTCTTCCATAGCTAGGAGTACTAATCTTTTAGTGTTCTTATATATACATATCATGTAAGTTATATACAATTCCTTAAAATTCAACAACTAATAAAAGTCCTAAGCCTTTATCTGTGTGCTCCAGCCGTCCTTGTTTACCTGCTTGCCTTTTGAACTATTTGCCCTTACTGTAGGTTAGTCATTGGAAAGAGTGAGATTCATATGAATCTCAGTAGTAACAATTCACTTATATGATATACAATTTCACATAGCATGTAAGCAATCATCACATAGTAGCATCCATAACAATCAATCATTCTTGACATTTGTGACAATAATAGCATTTATAACAATTCTTGACATGCTTGACATTTGTAACATTCATAAAAATTCTTGACATTCGTAATAGATGATGATATGCACATACATACAAAGTATTATACATGATATAAGAGCAAGAGTCACTACCTTGGTTTGTCTGATCTCGTTTTGCTACGCATTTCTTACGCTTAGGGCAGATATCAAATCCTATAAATAGATTAAGGACGATGAGTTATTACTTATTTCAATCCTTTAATAACTCTAAAATACTTGGGGTTGGTTATCATTTGAGTCCTTTAAGTGGCTATGGGAAGCTCAAACAAAAGCCTAAAAAGGTTGGGGAGAGCTAGACCAGAAACTACCTTTCAAAAATTTAAAGTGCTGAAATTAGGTGTTGGCCGTGGCCCAGGAATTCTTTGGCTACGGCCAAAACCAAGTTAGAAACTTTTTTGTTGTAGCCAAAAATCTTCTGGCTAGGACTAAGAGAAGGTTAGACACTTTTTGGCTGCGGCCAAGAACTTCTGGCCACGGTTAAGAAAATGCATGTTTCTTGGCTGAACTACCAAAAATCATAACTAAATCTGCTAAAATCGAAATGGAGTGATTCTTAGTCCCACTTGATGCGTCTTGAGTCCTCTGAACAAGAAAAATAACCACTACCATCTACATCCACAAAAATATAGAATTCAATAAATTTCCATACTGTTCGAGAATCAAGTTCAAAAATAAGGCCAACTTCAAAAATCTATAACTTCCAATCCACCAGTCCAAATTTCTTACAATAGCTATCAGATTAAAGCTTAGAATGTTTACTTTAATCCTAAAAAGTTTCATAACATTTGGACTAGGTTTGGCTAACCAAAACTTCACCACAAATAGATTCCCTCATAGAAACTTCAATCCAGCAATCAACAGTTTTGCAATTCCATATCGTACATATCTAATATCATCTCTAATCCTCATAAATCATCATTTTTATGATTAAAAAAACATATAGCTCTAAAATCATAGCTTGGATGAAATCATAGGGCAGCCTAAGAAATGTTCAAAGCTCAACAAAACTATAAATCAATTAGTTCAAATCGAATCTTGTACGTACCTCTACTCGATTCTACTACTGGTTCTTGATTTTGGCAGCACATCCCCTTGGTAGATGGCTCCAAAGACCTCTTATCAAGAATCCAAAACCATAGAAAGAGAGATCTTATCGAGTAGAGTAACATTAGAGAAGACTCTGGAAGTTGGAAACGCCGAATCAAGGATCAAACCAGTTCTAGAACACATAAATTTCCACTATTCCTTCTTTCTCTTTCTTCTTCCATTTTCTAATGTTTTTCCACTAAATTATGAAGAGGGAGGGAGTTTTAATCTTATCCGACTCAAATACTTAGCCTAGATTGTGCCAACTGTCACAATCTTATAGATCCTTGAAAAGCAAGTGGTAATTACTCAACTATGGTTAGTTTACTTAGGTTAAACTTTCTTGCTCTCTACTTTAGCCAACATTTATCCCAATTAAAGGGAAACATAAATTGTTGCTTCCTTTATTGGTCAAATGACCATTTTGCTTTTACATTTATTTCCATTTTCGCACTAGCTGGAAAACTAGATAGAATTTTCATCAAACTTTGAAAATTCATATCTTTATTTATCGAGATTCAATTGGTGTGATTCTAAAGGTGTGTTTGGTTCAACAGAGGTTAGGTTAAGTGAGGTTTAGTTAATTTATGTTAGAGGAGGTTATAATATGGTTTGGTTTAAACAGAGGTTAGGTGAAGTTTGGTATCTTGTTTGGTTCAGGAGGTTAGGTTAGGCTAGTTAATTATAAGTGGACAAAACTGCGCTTCTACATATTTTTCTTTTTCTTTTATAATGTATTTATTAATAATAATTATTTGTAAAATTATTATTTAAAAAATAATTATTCTAACTTATTTTCCTCACACCAATTCAATACAGGCATCTCCAATCTACATCAGTCTCCCCCGCTGTATTTGAAGCAGGGCTTGAGGCATTGAGAATTAAATTGGACGTAAAAAGAGAAAACATGGGGTTATGACGGAGAAAGAGCTAGAAAACTTTATTGAAAACAAACCGAGAATTTGAGTCGACAGGGAAACTAGTTTGGACGGGCTTAAAGTGATGACTTTTTACAAGGGAGGGCAGTGTTGGAATTTTAAAAAATTGCCATGGCAATTTAGTCACAATTGGACACAAAATATCTCTCACCTAGAAAAAACCCCAATTTTGGAGGGTTCACAACATAAGTTAGGTGACCACTAGAAGACAAAAAAACTTCTCACACTTAACCTAACCTCCTTCCAACTAAACACCTATTTTTATTCTCCAACCCTACCCCAACTTAACTTAATAAAACCTCTAACCAAACAAATCCTAAAGGCTATATGACCCTTATTAAGTCTATTTTCAAGGAAAAATATAGCCTTTAGCTGACTTAAAGCTCACAATTCCCAGAATTATTGTTTCTAGACACTGCCATTGAAAATCACCAGTATCACTGGGCTAAATTCAAAAATACATAACTCTTTGTGTACGGCTCCAAATGACCTCCATGAGCTACTAAATTAAAGCCTGATAAGTCTAATTTCATACTAAAAATAACATAGGCATTAGACATCATTCTTCTATTTAAAAATGTCAGACAACAAGACTGCTCACAGGAAAACTCACTGGCAACAAATTCAAATGTGTACAATTTATATTCTAAATATACTCATGTTGTGTGTGACCACCAATTGCCTTGTTTTTTCATTTTATTCCCTTAAATGGCATAAAGATATATGGAATATTAGGGAATATCATTATACCCTTTTGGAATACTTGCTTAACTGAGGCTTAAAAGTCCACTTGATTCAAGCTTATTCTTGAGCCTCTAGTCCCAAAATTTGGGATATTATAATTCTTCCCCCATTCAATAAATTTTGTCCTTGAAATTTGAACATCATATAGAATTATCTATACTTTAGGGAAACACTTTTGTTACTCAATCTATCTCTTTGATATATAGGCTCACAAACCATGCAACACAACCATCATTATATTCTTAACAAAAATCTCGGCTGTATTTAGCATTCGCATTCATCATAATGACATTCGACAATCAGTGTGCAACATAAACAACTGGCATGTAAGATCATACAACTGAGGGTCTCTGCCCCTATTCCTCGGGTCACTACCTGACATAATTCTGAATACATCAATCATCCTAAGGATACACTGGTCCACTAGGTCTTAGGGCCTATGGACACACAGGTTGACTACAACATTATGGGTATATAGGTTCTTACAGCCTAAGGACACTGCCCCAAGCAATCTTACAAATGAGGTAATATTGAACATGGAATCCCCCTATGCTTACAAAGCACTTCGGGGCTTACGTCTTCGAGCCTCCACTTGTCACCATTCTTAAATATATAATATTCTGCCGGCTTAAGGACATACATGTCTATCAGGTCTTATGGCCTTAAAACTTTCGATTTATCATCTTTGATAAATACATATCAAGATTAATGACCTTATGGAAGCCCATAAGGTATTCTAATTTTATTCCAAGCTCTACCTCTCATTACTCAAACCCTTCATATATTTATGCAATATCCATAAAGCATGCTACACAAACAATCTCATAACTTAACAATTACCAGCCTAAGGGCATACTACCCACTAGGTCTTAGGGCATTTCATAGCTTAACACTGCCTGCCCAAGGACAACTGCCCACTATGTCTTAAGGTGTTTCATAACATAACACTGCCTTCCTAAAGACATACTGCCTATTAGGTCTTAAGGCATTTCATAACATTTGTAACATACTTGACATTCATAACATACTTTACATTTGTAACAATTCCGTATATTCATGAAATGAATACTCGTCATGGTAAATACATACATGCAGAACCATTACATAATATACGAGAACTTGAGTTGCTTTCCTTCATACCATTAAGCCTGTTCTTTCTTAATTCCCTTCTTCTATCTTTCTTTCAACACATAGTGCTAGAGCAACCCATGGCAAAACACTGGGTCAAATAAACCCTTCTTCTAAGAAACCCATCCGATGTGGGACTCATTATAATGCACCGCCTTTAAGAGTCAATGTCCTGGTAGCTCTACTTTATAGTTTGATATTAGTGTCGTTCTGCTCTATGATACTTTACTCTGTGCTTTACTCAGTCTACTCTGACTGGCCAGCCCCTACATTCTTGACACTCCATAGGCAACCCTTTCCGATCAGAACCCCCATAGGTATCTCTCTCCTATTAGCTATCTTTAAAGGAAAGTACCATTGTAATGGGAAACTCAGATCTTATAAGGTCCCTTTTCTCCAGCAATTCTGCCATCTCATCTTGAGTCATTTTGTATGGACCTTTAAATATTGGTCTAGCTCCAGACATAGTTCTACTTCCCTTACTAGCATAATCTACCCACGTTGTACAGGGAATTCATAAGCCAATAGTATAACTTCTATTATCTGCCTCAGCCATAAGACCATAACTTGAGGCTTTTCTTAATCTTTATATTACTTTGTTCTATAAGGGAACAAACTCTTAATCATTCTTTAATAGGCAGATTCTGTAATCATAATCTTTCCCTATATTAGATTAGCAACTGGCAACCTTAAGAAATCATCAAACACATTTTTCACAGATTATAGTACTTTAAAATGTTTGGGTCAATTCAAATGCCTAAAGAATTAATTCAACTATTGTTTGATTCTTAGGTTACAATTCATTGGGTAATAACTCTTTGAATATTCACCCAATCTTCTAGATTCATAACTAAATCTAGAACCTCAACAACACCTGAGTTAAGAAATCATTCACCTTAATTATACCCAATAGGCATGCTCAAATCATGTTTCATAATTCATATTCTAATTCTAGAAACATTCATAAAATATTCTCTTAGCATCATGATTCCTCTAAATCAATATAATCGTACTAGCTATAATTATGAGTAGAGTATTCTATCTCATGAGACTTCAGCTATCGAGAGGCATCTGCCACCATTCTGCCCTTTTACACTAAGGCACATCCTAATTCCGTATACTCATTACACTGTAACCTTTACAAGTCACTTCACTTGCAAACCATATAGGTTGCATTTTTGTAGTTCATATTGGCCGTACTAGGATCAGGGATAATAGAGATTGGTATGAATGTCAGTCCCTCCCTTAGCTCCATGAAGCCCCTCTTATATTTTAATAACATCAAACTCTTTCATTCACATGAGGTCTATCAATGGCCAGGTGATTTGGGAGTCAGGATATCTCCCCAATAATATCTAGTAATACCTAGAAAACTGCATATCTCGATACCAGTTTTTTGGCCTCTTCCAGTTCAATATTTTTGATCATACCTATATGCCTTTAAATTGTGAGCGAAAAATAATCCATATGCTAGTGAGTTGAGTAATACACTTTATACCCTTGTGTGACTATTTTACCTGGATTTAATCTTGTTAAACTTCGTATCTTCATATAAATTTCTTTATATGAGATTGACAACCCATATTGCGCACTTAGTTCCTAGGGTATGTTTACTTGAGTTCTTGCAGTTTCTTAGTCAATTCAATTTGTCTCTTTTCTTTCTTCAACCTATTTTCAAGATTGATTTTTCTGTGCCCAGGAGTGCAAAAGATTTAGTGTGGGGGAGTTTGATAAGTATATATTTTATAATTAAATAGGTATATATTTTGGATATATCTACTGGATTTATTAATATTTTATGCCTATTTAATTATCTTTTATAATAGGATAATAAGGAATTTTAACAGAACATCTACTCATATCCGATCCTATTTTATTGTGCAGGAGATATTATATGAAGAAAGAGAAAAAAAGAGAAATTAAATGACATAAATATAGATATATATATATATATATAACAAAGGTGCTGCAACAAATTGTAGAAGTAAAAGAAAAAAAAGAGAACCGCGGGTCCTACGTGCTGAACATCAAGAAATCAAGATGCGGATTGTATCTCATATATATATATATATATATATATATATATATATATATATATATATCTTTTAAGAAATTGGAAGGATATTAACCGTGGACCCCACGTGAAGCAAAGAAAGGAAGTAATGGATTAAAATAAATCCCCACGTTATGCTCCGTTGAGAAATAACATAATATAATATAATATATTATCTTATATTGAGATGATAGAAGATATACAATTAAAGAAACGTTAAGAATAGCACGCATGGAAGGCTATATATATCATACATGTGAGTGGGAGAAGGGCAGACACAGTGGAGACACAGCTGGGACGGCAGAGGCGAGAAGCAGTGTCAGGATAGAGCCTGAACAAGGAAAGCAGAGTAGAGATTAGGGAGCGTGTTTGAAGATTCAAAGAGATTTGGAGCTTTATATTTGGTTTTCCATTAATTTCTCTCTCTCTTTTTCTTAGTTTTTGATATGAACCGAATTATTATTTATGGTTTTAATTTGTTGATGAACATGAGTAGCTAATTTTCTCGTTCTAGGATTTTCTTGAACCTATTTATGAATTGAATTATTTATTTACTCTCATTTTTGCATCGAATAAAGTTTTTGTATTGATTTTATCTTGCTCTTAATGCCTCTTAATGCCTGATCACCATTTAGTTGTCTTGTTTATTTAAATTAATCTTGAGAAAGATAATTTAAGTGTAGAACTTGGGTAAAATCATGTTAGACTTGAAGTTTAGGTATATTAAATGGATGGTTTGTTAGTATCATAGAGATATAGTTACTAACCTAGCATTGTCAGATTAAGATTAGTGTTTAAAGTTAGTCCTTATAAATTAATACAAGAGATTGATTAGTTTATTAGGATAAATATTTGGTTTTGACTCGAGAGAGAGTTATCGAATACTTTTGAATCTTAGACAAATACATATTTTCGTTTGATTGCTTATTGAGGGTAAATTAATTAGTTTATGAAATAAATAGGGGATAGATAATCTTAGGTTCCTCCTATCTTGAAGTCCTCGATTTAATCAATTAATTTTTAAGTATAAAATTTCTTTCAAAATATTCTCACTTAACCTGATTGATAACTTAATTGAGATAATTAATTCATTTTTGTCATAGTCCTCGTGGGAACGATCTTTTTATATTACATGCGACCTGTACGCTTGCGGTAAAGCTAGATGGCTAACATGGTCTTTGGTCTAGTTTTTCCCAACCCTTTAGGCATCTGCTTGGGCTTCTTGTAGCCACTTAAATGTCTCAAATGATAACCAACCCTAAGTGTTTTGAAATTAAGAATTGAAATAGGGAATGACTCATAGTCCTTGATTATGGTTTATAGGATTTGACATTTACCCTGAACATGTTAAACTGTGCCAGAGCATGAGCAAAAAGAACAAGGTAGTGACTCTTTTTCTTATATCATGTATAATGCATTGTATGTTTGTACTTATCATTGAATTATGACGAATGTGGATGCTGCTATGAATACAGCTGTGATAGCTGTCGTTATTATGAATACATCGCAAGTTGTCGTTATTACGAATACAACATAAACTGTCATTATTGTGATTACAGCAAAAGCTATTGTATTGTGTATACAGCTATGAGAGCTGTCATTATGTGACAAAAGTCATGAATGTGATACTACTTTATGATTTTCTTACATGCTTTGTGATTATATATATTATGAGTGAATTGTTACTACTAAGATTATTTTGAATCTCACTCTTTCCAATGACTAACCATAGCCAGGGCATATGGGTCAAAGGAGAAACAAGTGACAAAGGGCCGTTAGTGCTTCCCAATAGGAGCTTTGGGCTTTTATGTTGGTTGTCATATTTTTTAGGAATGTTGTATATATTGTACATATTGTAAATTTGGACAGTGCAGTATAATCCCCAATATAGGAAAGTGAAACATGAGAATACACCCTGTAAACCCCTTTTAGTGAATGTATGAACCTCAGTGTTATTGGGAATTTTTGTTTACACTCTGATATTTATGAATGGAACGGAACAGCACAAGCCAAATATATTCAAAATGTGGATGTGAGACCGTATTAAACAGGCTTGGGAAAAAGGTTTTGAAAACCCACTTTATCACAGGGCCAAAACCTGTCATGAAGTTACGACTGTTAATAATATTTAAAATTATCCATTGGTCTCCAGTTTAATCTAATGAAACATTTTCAAACTATAATCATGGCTATTAAGGTAGGGGTTATACTAAGGGCATATGGTATTCTTTTCTGTGCAGGGAGAGACAGAAGAAACGTTGAAAAGTATACCTATGGTAAGAGAATTCCTTGAGGTGTTTCGGGATGATCTTAACTGATTGCCTCCGAAAAGAGAAGTGGAATTTCTGTTTGAAATTATGCCTGGAGCTGGTTCTATATCAAAGGTGTAACCCCCTTCGTAATTATGATTCGAAATACGTATTTTAAAATGAAATAGAGACCAATAATAATTAAAATCATTTACAATCTCTTCCTTATGGAAGGGTTTTCACAAATATTTTCAAAATTTCTTCCTTACCCTGGTCTCAAATTCTACAACTCGAATATAATTACCCTATGCAGTTACATCACATTTACATATCAGAGTGTACAACAAAATCCCGGCAACCCCCAAGTTTCATACATAAACTAAAGGTTTATAAATTCCCATTAGGGGATTACACGACTGTCTCCAAAACAACATTTATAAGATATATGGTGATATCCCAACAAAACATAAACCTCCCTAAGGAGCCCTATCCGCCCTTGGTCGTCTCCTTTCCCTTGGAGCTACTTGCCTTGTCTGAAGGTTTGTCAATGGAAAGAATGAGATTCAAAAGAATCCTAGTAGTAACAAATCACTCATACCACATGTAATCACAAAGCATGTAAGAAAATCATCAAGCAGCAGCACAGCATAAAGCACAGCACGCAGGCTGCCACATAAGCACATATTCACATAATCTCATCCCCTACATTCCACCGCCTAGAAGGCATGGTCTTCCCACCGTCAACATCGATGGGCCGCGGGTGAAGGTTTCACAAATAGCCTTTCGGCTTTCACATATAGCCTTACGGCTTTCATATAGTCTCATCCCTCAGATTCCATCGCCCCGAAGGTATGATCCTCCCACCGTCAACACCGATGGGCCGCAGGTGATAGACTCAAACAATCATCAAACAAACATACCATGTATCACATATAGTATAAGGGAAAAGAGTCACTACCTTGTTCTTTCCTGATGTGCGCGGGTATAGGTTGCTTGTGATTAGGACAAATGTTGAACCCTATAAACCAAAGTCAAGGACGACAGGTTATTCTCTATTCCAAATTTCTCACCTTCAGAACACTTAAAGTTGGTTATCACTGGACTCTTTAGATGGCTACTAGAAGCCTAGACACATGCCTAAAGGGTTAGGGAGTACTATCTCAAAGACCACATTTTAGTGTGCATCGTAAAACGTGCTAACCATTGGGCTCACAACATGGTCCTACAATTTCAAAATACAATTTAGACACTTCCATAGTTTTTTTGGGGGTTATAGGAGCATATTATGAAAATTTACAAAAATGCCCCCAGGGACCCAGCCCGGCCGTACTCGGTTCGGCTGTACTTTTCCTGAAATTTTGACATGGGCTATTTTGACATATTTTCACCCAAGGAATCCATTTCCAAACTCGAAGTTATCAAATTCAATGTCAAATTACAACATTACCCTTGGCAGCCCCACTTTAAGGGTTTTAGGGGCATTTTCGTAATTATGCTTTTTCGGCCTTTTCCGAAAAAGTGACCAACTGTAACCCCACCTAATTTTTGTTCCTGAACTCAATGGAACCATCAAATCATTGAAAATCCAACTCTAACCCTCAGATCTAGCCCTGGCCAAAATCTTGGTATACTTTGGGAAGAATCGGTGTTTTTCGGTTTTGGCTCCGTAAACGTGTTCCTTTCTACTCTTAACCACTTTATTAATCATTAAATTAGGTTACAACTAACATTAAGACCCAATTTGGGCAGCATAACCCCTAGGTCATATCATTCCCAAACTTTAAAACCAATGGCAATCCGGCGAAATTTCACCGATTAAATTGCCCACAGCAGCCAGAATAAGCAATATACGAAAGTTTGGAAGTTACCTCAAGCTCCCACTGGCTTTTCCTCAAGGTGGTTGAAAACCTTAGCCTTAGAACACCCAAATTTGTGCTCCACAAACCATGAAGAACATAGAAGAATTGTAATACCCTGAATTTTGAGACTCGAGGCTAGAGAATAAGCCTGAGATTAGTGGATTGCTAAGCCCCGATTTAGCAAGATCCCAAATTGTGATTAAGGGTTGATGACTCCAAAAGCAGACGTGATTAGTGATAAATGGACCCTTTTGGAGATTATGATGTGAATTGTGATGCGTATATGTTGTGAGCAGCTGTAAAACCCAATATTTAAGTTCAATTATGGATTAATATCTAAATTGACTTAAAATAGAGGGAGGGTGCATATTGTGGCTAAATGGAAAAGTATGATGTGTTTAGTGGTGATTCAGGAGGAATTGCCATAATTAGGGGTAAAAGGGTAAAGTTACCGACCAATTGGTCAGTTACTGAAGAGGAAACTCATTGGTAACTTGAAGATCAATTGTTAGGGTTGATTTTTTGTGAGATTGAGTGGGTGGAATCCTATGTGTGTGAGTTCCTTGGAATTGGTTTGGAAAGTAAAGAATTGCAATGTGAGTTTGAATTGTGACTTGTGTTGACATGTTGTGATTATTGGTGAAACATGTCAATGGAATGTGAATTTGATTGATTTGGTGTTTCCAATGGATTCCTTGTGAAAATTTATGTGGGAATGATGTTTGGTATGAAAATGGAACCAATTGAAGCAAAGATGCAAAATCTGAAATTCTGTCCAGTGAAACTCTATTCTGGGCAGTCAGTTTGTGTGAACATTTTGAATGACCAAATGGTGTATAAAAATTCTGACACTTTCCAGTCTTATATTTCACATCTCAAGCTTCAAAATGGACATATAATTTGTGCCATTTCGTTTTGTAAACTAGGAGATATGACTGTCCAAAGTTTGGGATGGAAACTGAACTCTGTTTTGGGGCAGTGATGAGTTTTATGTAATTCTGGACTTGTGTGGTGATTTTTAGTAATGGCCAATATTTTTCCTATGATGTGAACTTAAATATCTTTCATTTGGCTTTGGAATCACATCATTTTGAGTGTTCTAGAATTAGTTATGATTTTTCAAAGTTTGGGCAGAAAATCTGCCAGAAAATCCGAAAATGTCAATTTTGGAATTAAGACATCATCATAAGGGAATAATGACATAAGCATAATATAACATATCATCTTCTTCCTCCAAGCTTCAAAACCGTCAGTTTATTCAGCTGAACAAGAGGAAAAACGTTTGAGATTTCTAGAGAGAGAAAGGAGAAGAGAACTCACAAGGTAAGCCGATTTCTCCGATGATCTAGCTCCTAACGCGTCTAACTCCGATCCTAAGCTACTCCTTTATGTTCTTTAAGGTTTGGAAGCTCCTCCTTTGGTGTTAAAAAATGCTAGGGTTTTAGCTAAGAGAAGGAAAAGCTAGTGGGAGCTTGAGGTAACTTCTAAACTCTTGTGTATTGACTATTCTGGCTGTTGTGGACAATTTAATCGGTGAAATTTCACCGGATTGTCATTGTTTTCAAAAAAGGAAAATGGGTGTGTGGGGCTGTTATGCTGCCCAAATTGGTACTAAATGGTAGTTGTAACCTAATGGAATAGTCAATAAAGTGGTTAGGAGTAGAAAGGAACGCGTTTACGGAGCCAAAACCGAAAAACCTCAATTTTTCCTGGGGAATTGAGAATTTCGGCCAAGCCTAGTTTGGAGGGGTTAGAGATGGATTTTCAATGATTTGATGATTCCATTGAGTTCAGGAGCGAAAATTAGGTGGGGTTACAGTTGGTCAATTTTTCGGAAAAGGCCGAAAAAGCATAATTACGAAAACGCCCCTGAAACCCTTAAAGTGGGGCTGCCAAGGGTAAATTTGTAAATTGACATTGAATTTGATAATTCTGAGTCGGGAAATGGATTCCTTGTTTGAAAATATGTAAGAATAGCTCATGTCAAAGTTTCAAGAAAAGTACAGCCGGACCGAGTACGGCGGGACCGGGCCGGGTCCCCGGGGGTATTTTAGTAAATTTTCAATATAGCCTCATATAACCCCCAGAAACACTATGGAAGTATCTAAATGGTACATTTGACATTGTAGGATCGAATGTGAAGCCCCGAGTTGCTGGCACTCAAATCGAGGAGAAAAAACTGGAGGTAGGGGACTTACCTTACTTGCATGTATTTGATATCTTTGCTTGTGTAGTGATGTATGTGATTGCTTTACTTGATTGTGTAGAGCATATTTGAATAAATGAAGCTCTATTTCTGTTTTGCTGTGGCCATAGTTTTGTTACATGAAACATTGAGTATGCAGAAATGTCATTATGGGGCATGCATCTAGATAAAGCTAACATGTCATACACATAGCATCTATCATACATGCATTATGGTATCTGTTTCCTACTGAGATTCTCTCGAATCTCACCCTCCCGTACCAACAATTTAGACAGGGCAAGTGGCTCGTGGAGGGAGCGGCTAGGACTCCTTCGAGATGAGATTGTGTAATCCCCATTTGAAGAATTGTAATTGGCAATAATACCCTGTGTATCTTTAGTGCAGGTATGTACCCGGGATTATCGGGATGATTAAGTTGTGCACTCTAATATTTATATGAATGTGATTTATCTTCGCGTAGTAATTATATTCGAAATGTGAATATGAGACCATGTTTATAAATGATTTCAAAAAGTATTCATGAAAACCCCGTCATGTGATGGGTTAGTAAATGTTTTTTGATTATTATTGGTCTCTATTTTATTTTAATCGCGTATTTCAGATATAATTATGGAGGGGGTTACAAGAATAGCTTAGGAGCGAAGTTATACGCGTTAGGTAAGGATTTACTGAAGAAATTGACTTACCGTACAAGTTCTCTTCTCCTTCTCTCTCTAGAATTTCTCTCACCTTCTCTCTCTAGTTGCAGCTGAATATCATGGTTTTGGGCTGATGGAGGAGGTGGATGATCATTTAATATAATATAATATTATTTTCTAATTATTTACTAAATTTTGGCAGATTTCTGCCCAAACTTTGAAAAATCATAACTAATTCTAGAAAAATCAAAATGAGGTGATCTCAAAGCCAATGGAAAGCTATTTAAGTCCTCTTTATTGGAAAAATATGTATCACTGCATTTAATAACCTCAAAAATATAGAATTGCACAAATGTCCATACTGCTCCAAAACAGATTCCAGTTTCCATCCTAAACTTTGGAAAATCATAACTCTTAGCTCACAAATTGAAATGACACAAATTATATGTCCATTTTGAAGCTTCGCATGTGAAATTTAAGACTGGAAAAGTTTAGAGTTTTTAGACACCATTAGCCTATTTAAAACGTCCATACAAATCGACTACCCTATTCAGAGTTTCAATGGACAGAGTTTCCAACTTTTGCACAATTGTTCCCAATGGTTTCAATTTCACAATAAACATTCTCCCCACACGAATTTTCACAAGGAAGCAATTGGAATCATTAAAACATTCAAATTCCCATCACCCATTCTCCAAAAGTGTTTATTCAACAATAATTACATTCACTTTTGAAGTCATTAGCCCTTAATCGCTTTTTGGGATATTACAAAAGGCCCCATACAGGATGGCTCTAAATGAAATGGTAGAGCAAAAGAAACAGATTGAGGAGTTACTTGAAAAAGGGTTCATTCAACCTAGTGTTTTGACGTGGGGTGCTCCAATATTATTTGTCAAAAAGAAAGATGGGAGTTTGAGGCTATGTATAGATTATAGAAAACTGAACAAGATAATTGTCAAGAACAAGTATCCACTTCTGAGAATTGATGACCTTCTAGATCAACTGTCTGATTCTTGTGTATTTTCAAAGATTGATATAAGGTCAGGTTATCATCAGCTATGAGTAAAAGCAAAAGAAGTACCAAAGATTGCTTTTAGGACTAGGTATTACCACTATGAGTTTCTGGTAATGCCCTTCGGATTGACCAATGCACCTACTATATTCATGGATTCATGAATCGTGTCTTTTGACAGTACCTAGATCAATTTCTAGTGGTGTTTATCGATGACATTCTGATATACTCTAATAGTAATGAAGAACATGAGCACCATTTGAGAATAGTGCTAAAGATCTTACATGAAAAGCATCTCTATGCCAAATAAGCAAGTACGAGTTCTGGCTTTCAGAGGTAAATTTTCTAGGCCATGTTACCTCGTAAGAAGAAGACTCAGTAGATCCCAGAAAAGTGGAAGTAGTACTGGACTAGATGAGGCTAGACACTGTTATTAAGATACACAGTTTTTTGGGTCTTGCTGGTTATTACTGGAGATTCATTCAGAATTTCTCCTGTATAACAATCCCGATGACCAAGCTCACACAAAAAGATCAATGTTTAAGTGGGATAAATTGTTAGAACCAGCTGACACCCAAGAGGGGTGTAATAACCCAATTTAAGATTAAGGGCCAATGATGTAATTACTGTTGAACTTAATGTGAATGTGTTTTAATCAATGACTAAGCCCTATATTTATGCTTAAGAGTGGATTAACATTTTAAGTGGGTAAAGATATAGGGGACAACGCATGTTGAGCTAGAAGAATGATATAAATATGTTTAATGATGATTAGGTAAAGGTTGTGATAATATAGGGCAAAATATGAAATTCACTTACCGGTTGGTTAGTTACAAACTAGGGAACTCATTGGTAACTTAAAGATCAATGGGTTTGGTTAATTGTCAAGAGATCAATGGCTAGGATTTAAGCACTAAGGGGTGGAATCCTATACTCATGAGCTTATGTGCAAACATGGAGGATGAATAAGATAGTGCCAAGTGTCAAAACATGAACCATTGGATGAAGTCAAAATTTCAAATTTTGCTTTTCTCTTCCCTCTCTCTCTTAAGTAGGTTGGAGTATGGAAATGGGAAAAAAATCTATTTCCCGTCATCATCATCTACATCTCATATTTTCTCTCTCCTTGGCCTCCATTTTTAGTGTAAGAGAAGGAAGAAAGAGAAAGTTAAAGGTGAGTATTTGGTCTTGTAAATGGCCTTGTAAGCTCCAATACCTTTCATTAATTTTGTTCATGGATTTAAAAGCTTTACTCATGTGGTTTCAGATTTTTGATTGGTGAAGTTTGAAAGCATGTGATAATTTTGAAGTAGGAGAAACAAAGAACTAGCTTTGGGAGAAGGAATAGGTGAATATTTATGACATGTTGGTACCTTCATTGTAGCCATTGGTGAAGTTTTGTGAACTTTGGATTTTTGCCTTGATTTCTTGTGATTTTAAAATGAATGTATTAGATAGTGTGTTATGGTGCAATTCATGGTATATTATGATTTGAGTCATTAGAATTGGTTTGGGAATTTGAAATGAAAGTTTTGGGTTATTGGGTGATTTGGATGTTTATAGTGACCCAAGACCAAATTTGTTGTTGGGATGAAATTTTGATTGTTTTAGTGTTTCTAATAGGTTCTTTGTGAGATTTTATATGAGAATAAACTTTGGTATAAGTTTTGGAACCTTTGGGATCAAGTTAAGCAAAATTGGGAAATGCTATCAAATGCTGCGATCTGACTACTGATAAGCCTCACTCGAGTGAGGTGCGGTCTCACTCAACTGTTGCAGCAAAATTCCTCCTTTCCTTTAACTTTTCAGTACGATTCTCAGGCAAAGTTTAAGAGTGCACTTCCTGACCTATAAGTGATATGGGCTATTACTCGAGTGAACCATAACTCACTTAAGTGCAAGGGTGTTTTGAACTATGAGGCCTCTTCTCTGGTAAACACTTGCATGCCATTTTCAAAGAGTGTGATTTGACACTTGCAAGTGTTGCATCCTCACTTGAGTTCAGAGGGTTGTGCTCAAGTGAGCTTCCCACACTAAAGTTTTCTGTACTCTAGGGAAAATAATTTTTGTGCTTCACTTTCTAGGACTAGAGTATATTTGAGGTCATCACTCGAGTACTAATCCTCATGCTCAAGTGTACCTTCAGTTCTAAAATTCCTATTGCTCTCGAGTTTTCACTTCTAGCATTTCACTCGATGGGACTCGGGTGAATTTATGACTATGACTCGAGTATGGTCCTGAGTGCTCGAGTGTAGTGAGCACTTTCTTGCTATGATATTGCTCTCTGTCAAACACTTGTGAGTGAGAGCTACCTTCACCCGAGTATAAGTCCTCTATCACTCAAGTGAGGCTGTCTTTACTCGAGTGAGTTAGCCAAAAATTAGTGCTTTTGCTTCCAAGGAGAGATCTTTAGGGTAGCTCTACCAATCCTTTTGGTAGTTGTCTAATTTTCTAGTAGACACCTAAGGGACTTAAATGACAACCAATTTTAAGTATTTGAGAAATAAAAGGTTGGAATAGAGACTAATCTGTCATCCTTGGTTTTGATTATAGGCTTTGATATTTGCCCTGTGCGAGACCAGTCTGTACTAAGGGATCAGTAGAAAGAATAAGGTAGTGACTCTTTCTCTTATATTATGTGTAAGGTATTGTATGTCTGGTTGTCATGCATAGTGATTATCTGTGATACTGCTACCACTAAAGTGGAAGCTGTCGTATTGAGCATAGTGATTACAGCATAAGTTTTCATATTGAGCATAGATATTATAGCGAAAGTTGTTGCATTGTGTATACAAACGTGAGTGCTGTTGTATATGGCCTGAGCCATGTACCATGTGTTGCTACTTAACATGATCTTACATGTTGTGTGTTTATATATTGTATGAGTGATTTGTTACTACTTGGATTCTTTTGAATCTCATTCTTTCCATTGACTAACCTTTCAAACAAGGCAAGTGGATCAAAGGCGAAAGAGACGACCAAGGGTGAATAGTGCAAGCACAAGATTTAGTTGGTTGTCATATTTTGGATTTAGGGATGTAAACATATTTTGGTTATGTAATCCCCTATTTGAGAAATTGTAAACTCTAGATATAAGTAAATATATATATATATAACCCAGGGTTTGCCAGGAGTTTTGCTGTACACTCTATATGTGTGAATGTGATTTATCTTCACGTAGTAATTGTATTCAAATGTGAATGTGAGACCAGATAAATGCAATTGCAAAATGATCTTTATGAAAACCCTATCTCAATGATGGGATATTAAATGTCTTTTGGTGATTATTGGTCTCTATTTCACTTTAATTTTCTATTTTTGATATAATTACTGTAAGGGGGTTACATTTGTGATATCAGAGCTGTAGTTCCTGGCAAGGGTAAAGTTGCTAGGGTAGTTCCCTTAGATTGGCTTAAGGATAAGATGGATTGTGAGTAATTGTTGCGTGTACACATGTTTATTTTGTTGATATGGATATCTTTGTGAAATTGTGGACATGTTTGTATACTTTAACTGTGATATTAAGGAATGTAGGATCACAGAAAGCAATCTGAGAGAATTGTATCCGGCCAAGGCTGCTAGTAGTTGTAGTGAGCCCATCAAAGGTAGTGCCTCTCAGAAGCGGAAGGGCCAGGGATCATCTTCATATAGGGGCAATGGTAAAAAGCCTTATTAGTCTGGGAGTCGTGATCAGCAAAGAGCTCCTACAGTATGGATCTACCCTCATTGTACTAAGCCACATCATGGCAAGACTTGTAAGGGTGTAGTGATATGCTTCAACTGTAAATAAGTCGGGCATACGTCAATTGAGTGCAAACAGCCATTGTTAGAGCAGAGACCGAGGGCTCAAGGCTGAGTATTTGCTATGACCTACGAAGAGGCCCAGAAATCCCCAGATTTGATACAAGGTACAATCCTTCTCAATAGTTTCCTGTTGCAAGCTATGTTTGACTTGGGTGCAAGCCACTCTTTCATTATAATGATTATGTGAAGCGCCTGGGATTGTTTGTGCATAAACTACCTTTTGATCTGATTGTGTCAACACTGATAGGTATTAAGGCTCTAAAGATGAAGGTTTGTTTAAACTGTGTGTTAATCATAGAAGGTCATGAATCCGTTATCGATCTGATTTGTTTGCCGCTCTACCAAGTAGAATTTATTTTGGGTTTTGATTAGTTAAAAGCAAATAATGTGTTATTGGATTGTGGGAACAAGAGGATAGCGTATCCTATTTCTCAGGTTATTGATGATTTGAATGCCAATGTAAATTTTCTTTCAATAGCTAAAGCTGAGAAATATTTGCAGAAGGGTTGCCAGGGGTATATGGTGTTAGATCTCACATGTTTTGATAAAACAATGGGTGTGAAAAAGTTTTGATAAACAAACAGTTTGAACAAAATAATGATAGAGCAAATCATCACTTGAAGTAAGCACTGGAGTAATGAAGAAAGGCCAAGAGAAAAAGTTGAGAAACTTCATCACTGGCAGAATTTCTAAACGGCTACTCGAGTAAGACCTCGAGTAATGAGACAAAAACTTGAAGTAACCAAAGCACAGAACCTCAAGTAACTCACGGCCAGATACATTACTCAAGGGACGACTCGAGTAATGTGAAATTAAAAGAAGAGTTACTCGAGTCAACATTCGAGTAATGTGCCACAAGGAAATGAGTTACTCTCGGCCTGCCAATGTTACTCGAGTAAGTACTCGAGTAATCAAGGAAATCACTTCCAATTGCTCTCGGCCTGCCAACGTTACTTGAGTCAGTACTTGAGTCCCCTGCTTCAGGAAATATGTTGCTCTCGGCATTCCAATCCTGCCAATATTACTCAAGGAGTTACTCGAATAAATCACTGTGGTAAATAAAACTTGAAGGTATTACTCGATTAATCTGAAATATTATTATCATACTTCACTTGAGGCACTACTCAAGTATGCAGGTATTCTATGTCAAAGACTTGAATGTGATTACTCCAGTCAGTAATTGAGTAATCTGTGTAATACCCCGAATTTTGAGACTCGAGGTTAGAGAATAAGCCTGAGAGAAGTGGACTGCTAAGCCTCATTTTAGCAAGATCCTAAATTGTGATTAAGAGATAATGACTCCAAAACTAGATGTGGTTAGTGATAAATAACCCTTTTGGAGAATATGATGTGATTTGGCACTCGAATGTGATTCGTGTGTGTTGTGAGCAGCGCCGAAATCTTGTATTTGAGTTCAATTGTGGATTAACATCCAAATTGACTTAGAATAGAGGGAAGAATTGAATGTGAATTGTGTTGACATGTTGAGATTGTTGTGAAAACATGTCAATGTGATGTGAATTTGATTGATTTGGTGTTTCCAATGGATTCCTTGTAAAAATTTATGTGGGAATGATATTTGGTATGAAAATGGAACCAATGGAAGCAAAGATGCAAAATCTGAAATTCTGTCCAGTGAAACTCTATTCTGGGCAGTCAGTTTGTGTGAACCTTTTGAATGACCAAATGTTTTCTAAAAATTCTGAAACTTTCCAGTCTTATAGTTCACATCTCAAGCTTCAAAATGAACATATAATTTGTGCCATTTCGTTTTGTGAACTAGGAGATATTACTGTCCAAAGTTTGGGATGGAAACTGAACTCTGTTTTGGAGCAGTGATGAGGTTTATGTAATTCTGGAATTTTGTGGCGATTTTTAGTAATGGCCAATATTTTTCATATGAATAAGACTTAAATATCTTTCATTTTGCTTTGGAATCACCACATTTTGATTTTTCTAGAATTAGTTATGAGTTTTCAAAGTTTGGGCAGAAAATCTGCCAGAAAATCCGAAAATGGGAATTATGACATCATCAAAATAAAAAATGACATCAGCATGGAAATTAAAACATTTTCTCATCATCTTCAGCTCTCATTTTCGTGCTGAACCGTGCAGCACCATGGAGAAAGAGAGAGAGAGAGTTTTAGAGAGAGAAGATGATGAAAACTCGCGAGGTAGGTCGATTTCTTCGGTGAATTCGTACCTAACACGTATAATCCTTCTCCTAAGCTTCTCTTCTACATGGATTAAGGTACTTGAAGCTTAATTTTTCTGTTTAAAAGGGGCTAGGGTTCAGCCATATTGAGTAAAAGCCAGAGGAAGCTTAAGCTAACTTCCAAAACTTCAATCTTTGATTGTTCTGGCTGCTGTGGTTGATTTAATCGGTGAAATTTCACCGGATTGTCTTTGTTTGTAAATTTGGAAAATGGGTTGGCCTAGGGGTTATGCTGCCCAAATTGGGTCTTAATGTTAGTTGTAACCTAATGTAATGGTTAATAAAGTGGTTAGGAGTAGAAAGAAACACGTTTACGGAACCAAAACCGAAAAACCCCAATTTTCCCCAAAGTACTTGTATATTTCGGTTATGGCTATAAATGGGTCTTAGAGTTGGATTTTCAATGATTTGATGTTTCCATTGAGTTCAGGAGTGAAAATTAGGTGGGGTTACAGTTGGTCACTTTTTTGGAAAAGGTCGAAAAAGCATAATTACGAAAAACGCCCCTGAAACCCTTAAAGTGGGGCTGCCAAGGGTAAATTTGTAAATTGACATTGAATTTGATAATTCTGAGTCTGGAAATGTATTCCTTGGGCGAAAATATATTAGAATAGCCCATGTCAAAATTTCAAGAAAAGTACAGCCAGACTGGGTACGGCAAAGCCGGGCCGGGTCACCGGGGGTATTTTAGTAATTTTTCAATATAGCTTCATATAACCCCCAGAAACACTATGGAAGTATCTAAATAGTACATTTGACATTGTAGGATCGAATGTGAAGCCGAGTTGTTGGCACGTAAATCGAGGAGAAAAGACTGGAGGTAGGGAACTTATCTCTCCTGCATGCTCTGATAATTGTATTAATGTGTTGATGCATGTTATTGCTTTGCTTGATTATGTGGAACATGTATGAATGATTTGAAGCTATGTTTCAATATATGCTGTGGCCATATGTGTATCGTTCGAAGCATTGAGCTTATAGATTTGTCATTGTATGTGTGCATGAGTTATGTGATGCAAGCATGTCAAGCATTAAACACTTATCTTGCCAGAATATTGATAATGTTTCCCTACTGAGATTCTCTCGAATCTCACCCTCCCTTACCAACAATTTAGACAGGGCAAGTGGCTCATGGAGGGAGCAGCAGGACTCATTCGAGATGAGATTGTGTAATCCCCATTTGAAGAATTGTAATGGGCAATTGTGCCCTGTATATCTTTAGCGAAGGTATGTACCCGAGATTGCCGGGATGATTATGTTGTGCACTCTGATATTTATATGAATGTGATTTATCTTCGCGTAGTAATTGTATTCGAAATGTGAATATGAGTCCAAGTTTATAAATGATTTCGAAAGGCATTTTTGAAAACCCCATCATGTGATGGGTTAGTAAATGTTATTTGATTATTATTGGTCTCCATTTCATTTTAATCACGTATTTCGAATATAATTACGGAGGGGGTTACAATCTGCAAAGTTATATGCAATGTACTTGAAGTATCTACCCGAGTAAGCAATACAGAAAATAGATGTTCACTCGAGGCTGTACTCGAGTAAACTGGTAAGTAAACTTGAAGTGCTCTCGGCCTTGGAATCCTGCCAACATTACTGGAGTGAAGCATCGAGTAATCTGAAGGTTATTTGAGAGACTACTCGAGTAGCTACTCGAGTAACCTGTGAAGAAAATTGTACTATATTCCAATAAGTACTCGAGTAAATAGGTATTTCTAAGGTTTGTAAATTTGTTTACTCCATGCACTACTCGAGTAATGTGATGTTTATATATTGACTTGCTTTCTATCAATATTTTCACGAAGATACTCGAGGAGCTACTCGAGTAATCAAACCTGGAAATTCAGAAATCATTCCAACGTTCATTGATTTGGTTCCTATATGATTAACCTTTCATTGTATTAGTATTCTTAGCATATTTGCAGATAAATAATGAAGAAATCTTACCAAATAAGGAAAGTCAAATGCAACGTTCAAACGCTACCTACCGCCACCTACCGCAAACGGATATTTTTCAAAAACTGGAAAGTCAACAGTGGCTGCGCACACTCTAGCGGGTAAGAAGAAAATGTTCCAATGGTCATTATCAACACATCTATATATATGGGAACATCCAAACAGAGATAACAACGAGAACACACACGAACGCATTATCAAGTTCATGCTCAATCCTCTATTTTTACATATACTTGTAATTCTGCACTTTAGTGATTCTTATTCACTCTGTCAGAGAGATATTTCATTCAA
Source organism: Inga laurina (assembly GCA_963855925.1). NCBI lineage: Eukaryota > Viridiplantae > Streptophyta > Magnoliopsida > Fabales > Fabaceae > Inga > Inga laurina. The sequence continues at coordinate 46,600,358 of OY979713.1, read as the reverse complement.
ACTCAATATTTGTTATTGAGGTAACTTAAGGTTGTGGAACTTTGAGTTGGGATTGGATTACAACTTGTAAGGGGGAGCGAGTGTCCAGGCGAAGGAACTTGCTTGTACCGAGGTGCCAAGAACCCACTGAATCTTGGAAATTATAGTGAAACTCTCAGAGATACTCTGAGGACTGGAAGTAGGTCAAAGTGGTTCTGGCCGAACCAGTATAACTCCTGGTGTACACTTCAGTGATATTTCTCCTTACTCTTTACTACTTTAAATTCACCGTCAAGTTTTATATTTGCAACTAAAATTTTTAGTAGCACCCAATTCACCCCCCTCTTGGGTGAAACGCTTGCTCTAACATTTGGTATCAGAGCTTAAGGTCTTCTTGTTAAGGTATAACAACCTAAGAAGGATCCAATGGCAAGCATGGGTGAAGGAATTCTTCCCGACGGAGCATCCATCAGTAGACCTCCAGGTTTCAGTGGCGAACACTTTTCTTGCAGTAAAGCAAAGTTCAGAGTATTCGTGATGGCTACTGAATATGGGCTATAGGAGGTGATTGAGAGTGGAAACTATCAACCTACAAAGATTGTAGATTCTCAGAAAATTCCCAAGACGCTAGCAGAATATGATGAGAATGACAAGAAACTTATCACTCTCAACAATAAGGCAATTCTGATGATACAAAGTGCTTTGAGCCAAAGTGAATACTTCAGAATTTGCACACTTCCAACAGCAAAGGAAATATGGGAAGCTCTGGAAATAGCTCGTGATGGAACTTCGGGAATAAAGGAGAATCGGATCAACACCTTGTTCACTGAATTCGATCTACTTCGAATGAAATTAGGTGAGTCAATATCTGAATTCGAACTTAGATATACTCATCTTGTTAATCAACTTGTAGCACTTGGGAAAGTCTATGATCAACATACCCAAGTACGAAAGATTTTGAATATTCTTTCTAAAGAGTGGGAGGCCAAAGTCACTGTGATAGAAGAAGCAAAAGGAGAATCAATGAGATCAGTTGCTTCTCTATTTGGAAGTCTTTCTGAATATGAAAGTAAACTAAAGTTCAAACAGGAACTAGATGACATCGGTGACAAGAAGAAGAGAGGCCTAGCACTAAAAGCAAAAGAAGAAAATCAAGATGAGGATAAGGAGTTTGACGATGGTGAAATGGGCCTAATCATAAAATGATTCAGAAAGTTTTACAAGAAAGGTTAAGGATTCAAACACTTTCAGAAAGGAGGAACTAGCAGCAAAGATCATATCATCTGCTACGAATGTGGAAAACTAGGACATATCAAATCAGAATGTCCAAAGCTGAACCAAAAGAGCAAAGAAAAGAGAAAAGGCAAATTATTCAACAAAAAGAAGGCCTTCGTATCTGCTATATGGGGTAATAGTTCCTCTGACAAAGAAAGTGATGAAAAAGAAGTAGCTAATATATGTCTTGTTGCTCAAGAAGAAATAGAAGAAGAGGTAAATGATTATGATCCTACCTATGATGAATTACTTTCTGAATATAATGCCTTACATTCTGAATTCATCAAAGTAGTTAAAGAATTAGTTGTTTTCAAAAAGAAAAACAAAGTTCTTGAAATTGAACTTAAAGAAAGTTCAGAAAAGGATTATGAAAATTGTTCTTCTTTGAAAAATAAAAACACTGGTCTCACAAAAACTCTTGAAAAATTTACTAAAGGAAGTGAGATACTAAGTGTGATTTTAAAAGCTCAACGATTTGTAAATAACCGATCTGGTATTGGATATGATCCAAAATCATATAGAAGGAAAGGTAGAAAGAAAGTAGGAGGTAGGTCATATTTGAATTATTTCCAGCATTCTGTGCATACATCAAATGCTTTTGCATTTTGTAATTACTGTAATAGAAAAGGTCATTATACCTCTTCATGCATTCATACGAAGAAAGGAACGATAGGAAGCTACAAATGGGTACCTAAAGTATCATATGTTTCGAAAATTTCTTGTACTAACCTAAAACGACCCAAAAAGAAGTGGGTACCTAAGACTTAATCGTATTTAATTGCAGATATGTCTCAAAGCATCCAAAAACAACAAGTGGTACATAGAAAGTAGATGCTCTAGACATATGACCGGTGATTTCGAAAGTTTTACTAAATTGCAACCTAAAGAAGGTGGAAATGTAAAATTTGGAGGAAATCAAACTGGAAGGATAGCAGGAATTGGTGAAATAAAAAATGACAAAGGCATACAAGTCAAAGACGTATACTATGTCAAAGGATTGTGCCATAACTTGCTGAGTGTGAGCCAAAGTGCAGACAAAAACAACTAGGTAATATTTGACTCAGAGGAATGTCTAATTGTCAACAAGAAAGACTTACTACTTGATGAGAAGAATATCAAGGCTAAGCTCAAAGCAAAAAGGGAAGGTAACTGCTATACTCTAAATATTAGTAGAAATGAATCTGAAAACTGTTTTCTGAGTAATGCCGATGAAATTTGGTTATGGCATAAGGATTGGCTCATGTCAACATGCATCAACTAGGCAAACTACTCAAAAAGGATTTAGTTCTTGGATTACCTAAAGTAGATTTCAAAAACGATTTTTGTGACGCATGTCAAAAGGGTAAACAAACTAAATCATCTTCAAATTGAAAAATGAGATTTCAACGAATAGACCACTACAATTATTGTATATGGATTTAGTTGGCCCAGCAAGAGTAAAGAGTCTTGGTGGCAACTTATATTCAATGGTCATTATTGATGACTTCTCCAGATTTACATGGGTTATTTTTCTATCATCAAAGGATGAAACCTTTGAAGAATTTATTGTTTTTGCCAAGAAAGTGCAAAATGAGAAAGGTATGTCTATTGCAGGTATTAGGATAGATCATGGTGGAGAATTTGAAAATCAAACTTTTGAAGAATATTGTGATACTAATGGCATTGATCACAATTTCTCTGCTCCAAGGACACCTCAACAAAATGGAGTCGTAGAGCGTAAGAATAGAGTGCTCACTGAAATGGCTAGAACAATGTTAAATGAAAAGAACGTGTCTCAAGTATTCTGGGCTGATGCTATAAGCATAGCATCCTATATTTCAAATAGAGCCTATATTAGAACAAAACTCGGAAAGACACCATACGAGCTGTACAAAGGAAGGAAGCCAAACTTTGCTCATCTACACATCTTCGGTTGTAAGTGTTTCATTCATAACAATGGTAAAGATAACTTAGGAAAATTTGATTCTAAAACTAATGAAGGAATTTTCCTAGGATATTCTAACCGAAGTAAAGCATATAGAGTTTTCAATAAAAGAACATGTGTTGTTGAAGAATCAATTCATATTGTATTTGATGAATTTGAATCCTCTGACAAAACCATTGATGAAGAGCAGGAAGTTGTTTTAAATCAAGAAAATGGTCAATCTATTTCTAAATCTCTTATTCCAGAAGTTGATGAAACCAAGGAAGAAGAGCAGTCACTAGGACAACCTAGAGCCTGGAAATACAATAAAAGTCATCCATTAGATCAAGTCATAGGAGATGTGAATGAAGGGATCAAAACTAGAAATAGAATCTTTAATGAAGTTAGTTTTTCTGCATTCATTTCTGAGATTGAACCTTCTAATATTGATGAAGCCCTATCAGACAATGATTTGGTTATAGCAATACAAGAAGAGTTAAATCAATTTGAAAGAAATCAAGTTTGGGATTTGGTACCCCGACTCAAGGATCATCCGATCATTAGCACTAAATGGGTATTCAAGAACAAACTCAATGAATTCGCAGTTATTGTCAGAAACAATGCAAGATTGGTAGCCAAAGGCTATAATCAGGAAGAAGGGATTGATTATGAGGAAACATATGCTCTAATGGCTAGATTGGAAGTTATACGCATACTCTTAGCCTTTGTTTGCATCAAAGGATTCAAACTCTATCAAATGGAAGTGAAGAGTGCATTCCTAAATGACTATATTATGGAAGAAGTATACGTAGAGCAACCTCCAGGTTTTGAAGATGTAACCCAACCTAATCATGTTTTCAAACTCAAAAAGGCATTATATGGTTTAAAACAAGCTCCTAGAGCATGGTACGAAAGGCTCAATAAATTTCTTATTGATCAAGGTTTTGTATGAGGAAAAGTTGATACAACACTATTTACAAAATGAAAACGTGATGATATTTTAATTGTTCAAATATATGTTGATGACATTGTTTTCAGTGCTACTAATGAATCTCTGTGTAAGGAATTTTCTGAGATAATGCAGGGAGAGTTTGAGATGTCAATGATGGGAGAATTGAATTTCTTTCTTGGTTTGCAAATCAAACAAAGAAAGAATGGAATCTTCATATCTCAAACAAAGTACTTGAAAGAGCTTTTGAAGAAGTATGGAATGGATAAAGCAAATGGAACGGACATACCTATAAGCTCAACTACGTTGCTTGATGCTGATGTCAAACGGAAAGACTACAACATCACAAAATACAGAGGAATGATTGGATCATTACTCTATCTCACAACAAGCAGACCGGACATCCAATTCAGTATTGGCATATGTGCAATCAGTACTAAAGGAATCACATGCCAAAACTTTCAAAAGAATCTTTAGATACCTTACTGACACACTAGAATTGGGTCTGTGGTATCCCAAATGAAGAAGTGAATATCTTGTTGCATATTCAGATTCTGATCATGGAGGATACAAGACAGACAGAAAGAGCACCAGCGGACAAAGTCAATTTCCTGGAGGATCTCTTGTATCATGGTTCAGCAAGAAACAAAATACAGTGTCTCGTTCGTCAACGGAAGCCGAATATTTTGTAGACTCAAGTTGTTGTGCATAAGTGATTTGGCTAAAACAACAACGACAAGATCTTGGTATTTATCTCAAAGAAATACCAATCTATTGTGACAATACTAGTACGATAAGCTTGGCAAAGAATCCACTCATCATTCTAGAACCAAGCATATCGATGTCAGACACCACTTCATCAGAGATCATGTCCAAAAGAAAGATGTGAAAGTAATATTCATTCCTACTCATCCTCAACTAGCTAATATATTCACCAAACCTCTTGCAAAAGATCAATTTCTATACATTAGAAGAGAATTGTGAATGGTAAATCCCAATGAATTGTAAGTTATTTCGGTTTTTCATAATGTTAGATAATGTTATTTAATAATGTTTTAATAATTACTAACTTAAAGCATCGAAGTATGTAGAAACTTGTTTTACAAAAAGATTGAAACTCTGTTTTAAGAAATAAAACCAGAGGTTATCATAGGACACCATCACTGGAGTGCCAACTTCAAGTAATGTCTGACAGTGCAGCATTACCCGAGGGACAACTTGAAGTAAATGGGCAAATTACTTGAGTAGGCACTCGAGTAATGGACTTCAAAAACTATCAGTGAAGTCTCAAAGCACATGAAATTTAAATCAAATGGTTCATTTGGTGGAAAATAAACAGTCAAGAGGAGAAAAGACAGATTACCCGAGGGAAGCCTCGAGTAAACTTGAAGTTTACTCGAGTAAGGCCTCGAGTGACTGCAGGTCCAGATCACAAATTTGATGAGAATCAATTCAAATCTGTTCTAAAATGGCTATCAAATGATCGAGGGAATATACATGGATAATTACAATATTATTCATGCCAGGTGCGCAATTTAAATGAATTATTTTTAAATTTTCTTTATGATCACTCGAGTAAGGACTCGAGTAAACTTGATATTTACTCAAGTAGGGCCTCGAGTAACGTCGGGTTCTAGGTCTTTATCTGTCGCAAACTCAGTCATTTCCACAAAATCTCCTCGAGTGAATCACCCAGTCCTCTCACAAAAAGTTTTCACAATCTCTTCCTTGCTTGATTTCCGTCAAAACCCATCAAATCTTAGCTCCAAAAACTTCCTATTTTGCTCAGATTCTCTTTGCCCTAACTCGCGACTTCTCACTCTGTTTTTCTGAGATTTCAATTTTCTCTGAATCAAGATGGTTAGAACCAAGAATCTTACTCCTACAGACTCTTCTGGATCTCCATAACTCTCTTACCCTCTTTCTTCTCCTCCCAAAAAGCGAAAAAAAGCTCACTCCTAGATCAAAGGCCAAAATCCAACTGAAACCTCCACCTCAACCAAAGGAGAAAGGTGTTGTGATCAAAGAGCCAGTGGTCACAAGGGCTTAATCAAAGAAAAGCACCTCAACTGGGAGAGGTAAAAGCACAAAGTCTACTTCTCCTTTACCTTCTGATTCTTCCACTCCCTCTTTTACTCCAAAACCCTCCAAAGAGCCAAAGTATGATGTAAATGTTGCTAAAGCTATGGCTGGGATTCTTGAACAACTAGAGAAGGGCCAATCCTCCAAAAAGCCAGAATTGCCAGAAGAAGAAATCACTAAACCTCCAACGGGGTTCAATGTCAAAAAATTGGAGGAATCTCAGAAGTACCTCACACAGTTCTAAAGAAGGAAGGTTTGCAAAACTCATAGTGTGGATCTCAAGGTTCTTCAGGAGGTATTGAAGTATGATCTAAGTCCCTTCCTTGAACCTTTTATGCCTTGGCTGTCAATTAAACTTCCTTTTTGCACTAAAATAGTCACTCATTTTTACTGCAACCTAGAAATCCTAGATGAACCTAATAGGACTTCTATAGAGGAAGAAATGACCACAATAGTTAGAGGCCAGAAAATCCTTATCTTACCCTCTAGGATCAATATTTGGTTAGGAATAGAAAACCCCCCTGATGACATCTATTCCAAGCTTGAACCTAACCAAATTTTCACTATCCTTAGACCTGGTGAGCTAGTGGGTCCTCTTAATTTTAAACCGAGTGACATGTGTGATCATCACAGGGTTCTTTGGTATATTTACTCTAGATCCCTTGTGAAAAAAGCCAATAACTACACCCACTTCTCTGACCGGGACTATAGGAGGTTTGCTTCTCTACTCCTGAAGGAACAAAAGGACTTGGGAGAATACATCTTCTCTGAGATGCAGAGGTACAAAATCGAAGGGAAAGCAACTACTCCTATGCCATATCCTCAGATCATTTCCCTTATTCTGAAGAAAAACAAGATATGGTATTTGGAGAATAAGGAACCCATTAAGAGGATCACTCCAATTGGAAGAAACCAGATTGGGAAGCTTAATGTTGAGATTCCCCTTAAGAGTCCTCTGGAGTCTGGTCCCAAGAAGAAGAAGAAGACAGAGACTGAGACAAGCAAAATGGATGATACTCAGTCCTCTGCTCTAGCTGCTACTACTTCTTTACCCTCTTTCCTCAATGCCATACTTCAACATTTCATAGAGAATATGCTAAAGGGATTTCATATCGACATCGCCAACACCAATGCTGAGTTGATAATTCACATGAATGACAAGATGGCTGAACTGGTTAAGAGGATGGACAAGAGGCACGAGGAGTTATTAGTAGGGCAGCGTGCCCATCATCTAGCAAGATTAGACTCTATGGGTCCTGGACCTTCTGCTGGTCCATCATCTGTTCCTGAGACATTCTCACCTCTAGAGAACATTCCCCTAGAGCATCATCATATTGAGGTTGAGCCAACTGTCCCTGAGATGTCCTTTCCCACACTTCCAGAGTTTAGCCCCCTTGAACCTAGACCCTCTGCACTCAAAATCCCCATTATTCTTCCTAGAGATATTCTATGCTTAGTGGATGATCCTAAAACCAATAAAACTATCCACATCACCATTAAGGATTCACCACCTAGAGTTCAGCCCGAACCCACACCTACACCTATTCCTTCCCCTACTCATACAGATGAGATATCTCCCTCTTCCTCTGGTCATTATTCTGTAGGTGCCACAGAATAGGTTGAGACCACCTCTGTTGTTGTTTATCAGTCACCTCTTATTCCTCCAAGAGATGACATTCATATCCCTCAACTCAATCCTCCTGAACTAGAATCTTCCAGCTCCTCTTTTGATTCTTCTAGTTCAGATGGCTTCTTGGTCCTCCCTATCAAGCCTATCTGCAGTCAAGCCTTCGAGTCCTCCGCTTGATTGATAAAGACAAAAAGGGGGAGAAGAGCTTGAGTGATTTTGTGGTTGACTGAGTTTCTTTCATTATGGGTATATGGATGTACATGGGATTTAGGAGCTTTTCATATTTGTAATGCAATTCTAAGTTCAATTTCAATCCATGTTCAGTTAAGTTTTAATTCAAGTTTTAAGTTATACTAAATTGTGGGACTAATGAGTTATTATGTATGCAAGGTGAATATGTTATGTTTTCAAAACTTTCCAAAACACTTTGAATTGACACTTAACAAGTTATTTCAAAAAGGATTTCAAAGTTACAATTGATTTCAAGAAGTTTTTATTTGAGAACTCAATTTCAAAAACTTTATTCAAAATCACCAAGTTTTGTCATCATCAAAAAGGGGGGAGAATGTTAGATCCCACATGTTTTGATGATAACAAAGAATGGGTGTGAAAAAGTTTTGATAAACAAACAAGTTTGAACAAAGTAATGACAGAGCAAATCATCACTTGAAGTAAGCACTGGAGTAATGAAGAAAGGCTAAGAGAAAAAGTTGAGAAACTTTATCATTGGCAGAATTTCTAAAGGGCTACTCGAGTAAGACCTCAAGTAATGAGACAAAAAATTGAAGTAACCAGAGCACAGAACCTCAAGTAACTCAGGCCAGATACATTACTCGAGGGACGACTCGAGTAATGTGAAATTAAAAGAAGAGTTACTCGAGTCAACATTCAAGTAATGTGCCACAAGGAAATGAGTTACTCTCAGCCTGCCAACGTTACTCGAGTAAGTACTCGAGTGATCAGGGAAATCACTTCCAGTTGCTCTCGACCTGCCAATATTACATGAGTCAGTACTTGAGTCCCCTGCTTCAAGAAATATGTTGCTCTCGGCATTCCAATCCTGCCAATGTTACTGAGGAGTTACTCGAGTAAATCACTTTGGTAAATAAAACTTGAAGGTATTACTCGATTAATCTGAAATATTATTATCACACTTCACTCGAGGCAATACTCAAGTATGCAGGTACTCTATGTCAAAGACTTGAACGTGATTACTCGAGTCAGTAATCGAGTAATCTGCAGAGTTATATGCAATGCACTTAAAGTATCTACCCGAGTAAGCTATGCAAAAAATAGATGTTCACTCAAGGCAGTACTCGAGTAAATTGGTAAGTAAACTTGAAGTGCTCTCGGCCTTGGAATCCTGCCAACATTACTGGAGTGAAGCATCGAGTAATCTGAAGGTTATTTGAGAGACTACTCGAGTAGTTACTCGAGTAACCTGTGAAGAAAATTGTACTATATTCCAATAAGTACTCGAGTAAGCAGGTATTTCCAAGGTTTGTAAATTTGTTTACTCCATGCACTACCCAAGTAATGTGATGTTTATTTATTGACTTGCTTTCTATCAATATTTTCACAAAGATACTCGAGGAGCTACTTGAGTAATCAAACCCGAAAATTTAGAAATCATTCCAACGTTCATTGATTTGTTTCCTATATGATTAACCTTTCATTGTATTAGTATTCTTAGTATATTCGCAGATAAACAATGAAGAGATCTTAACAAATAAGGAAAGTCAAATACAACGTTCAAACACTACCTACCGCCACCTACCGCATACGGATATTTGTAAAAAACTAGAAAAGTCAACAGTGGTTGCGCACACTCTAACGAGCGAGAAGAAAATGTTCCAATGGTCATTATCAACACACACACACACACATATATATATATATATATATATATATATGGGAACATCCAAACAGAGATAACAACGAGAAAACACACGAACACATTATCAAGTTCACGCTCAATCCTCTGTTTTTATGTAATATCCCAAAAAGTGATTAAGGGCTAATGACTTCAAAAGTGGATGTAATTATTGTTGAATAAACACTTTTGGAGAATGTGTGATGGGAATTTGGATATTTTAATTATTCCAATGGCTTCCTTGTGAAAATTAATGTGGGGAGAGTGTTTATTGTGAAGTTGGAACCATTGGGAACAATTGTGCAAAAGTTGAAAACTCTGTCCATTGAAACTTTGTACAGGGCAGCCAATTTGTATGGACGTTTTAAATAGGCAAATGGTGTCTAAAAATTCTGAAATTTTCCAGTATTAACGTTCACATGTCAAGCTTCAAAATGAACATATCATTTGTACCATTTTGATTTGTGACCTAAGAGTTTTGGATTTTTGAAGTTTTCCCAGCGAAATTAATTATTTTCTGGAACAGTATGCAAAGATTGAAATTCTGGGAATTTTGTGGTGATTTTCAGTAATGGCCAATATTTTTCCTATGAATAGGACTTAAATATATTTCATTTTGCTTTGGAATCACCTCATTTCGATTTTTCTAGAATTAGTTATGATTTTTCAAAGTTGGGCAGAAAATCTGCCAGAAAATCCGAAAATGTGAAATTAGAAATTATGACATCATTATGTGGTAAGGTGACATCAACATGGAATTAAAAGCAATTCCATCATCTTCATCAGCCATTCCAGACCCATTCCAGAGAAAAAAAAAACGTGAAGAGAGCTTGGAGAAAAGAGAGAAAAAGAGGAAGAAATCTCGCAAGGTAAGCCGATTTCTCCGGCGATTTAGCTCCTAACGCGTATAACTCCGACTCTAAGCTACTCCTCTTTATTCTTTAAGGTTTTGAAGCAAATAATTTCTGGTTCAAAGAGGCTAGGGTTCAGCCAAATTTGGGAAAAGCTAGTGGGAGCTTGAGGTAACTTCCAAACTTTCGTATATTGCTTATTCTGGCTGCTGTGGGCAATTTAATCGGTGAAATTTCACCGGATTGCCATTGGTTTTAAAGTTTGGAAATGATATGGCCTAGGGGTTATGCTGCCCAAATTGGGTCTTAATGTTAGTTTTAACCTAATGTAATGGTTAATAAAGTGGTTAGGAGTAGAAAGGAACGCGTTTACGGAGCCGAAATCGTAAAACCCCGATTTTCCCCGGAGAACTCATAAATTTCGGCCAGCTCTAGAAATGGGTCTTAGAGTTGGATTTTCAATGATTTGATGGTTCCATTGAGTTCAGGGGCGAAAATTAGGTGGGGTTACAGTTGGTCACTTTTTCGGAAAAGGCCGAAAAAGCATAATTACGAAAACGCCCCTAAAACCCTTAAAGTGGGACTGCCAAGGGTAAATTTATAATTTAACATTGAATTTGATAATTCTGAGTACGGAAATGGATTCCTTGGGCGGAAATATGTTAGGATAGCCCATATTAGAATTTCGGGAAATGTGCAACCGGACCGGGTACGGTGGGCCCGGGCCGGGTCCCCGGGGGTAGTTTTGTAAATTTTCATTATAGACTCATATAACCCCAAGTAACACTATGGAAGTGTCTAAATGGTGCATTTGAAATTGTAGGATTCGATATTTGCCGCCCTCGGGAGCCAACTGCGCCGAAGGACGTCAGGAAAGGACAAGGTAGTGACTCTCTCTCTTATACTTTGTGTAATGCACTGTATGTGTGTTGTATCACTGTTTTATGATGATTTCTGATACTGCTGCGGTTACAGCTGGTGATAGCTGTCGTTTACAGTGCAAGCTGTCGTTAATGTGATTACATCGTAAGCTGTCGTGATGTTGATTACAACAAGAGCTGTCGTATTGTGTATACAGCCGTGAGTGCTGTCTTTTGTGGTGAAAACCATGTATCTGTGAATTGCTGCAGCTGTTGCTGTTTATGATTTATGTACATGCTTTGTGTTTATGCATTGTGTGAGTTGTTTGTTACTATTGAGATTCTCTCGAATCTCATTCTTTCCTATGACTAACATTTGAGACAGGGCGTGTGGCTCAAAGGAGAAGCGGCCAACCTGGAGCAATTAGGACCCTTGGGGGTATATAGTTGAATTGGAAACGTTGGTTATGTATTTTGAACTCGGAATTACTGTATATTCTGAATCAGGAATACTACATTCGATTTTGGTTGTGTAATCCCCTAGTGTATACTTATAAACCTTCAGGTTTTTATGCATAGAACCCGGGAGTTGCCGGGGATACGGTTATACACTCTGATATGATTGAATGTATATTAACTGCACAGGTAATTATATTCGAATATTGAAATTGAGACCTGGATGGGAAAAAGAGTTTTGAAAGTTTTGTAAAAATTTTACTGTGAGACAGAAAGTTTAAAACAGGGTTAAAGCATCCAATGGTCTCTAATCCGATTTAAATATGTGTTATCGAATTATAATTACGTGTTTAAAGTTAGGAGTTACATTTTGGTATCAGAGCTGTAGTTCCTGGCAAGGGTAGAGTTGCTAGGATAGATCCCTTAGTCGGCTTTAGGGATAGAAGATTGTCTGCGAATGATTGTTGTGTATGCACATGTATGTTTTGTTGACATGGATATATATATGAGTTTTGTGACTATATGTGCATACTATCTCTGCTAAATTAATGGGGCAAGTTGTTTGTAGAATGAAGAAAACTAGAGGACGCCCCAATATTCCGCTTGTAGACCCAGAGGTGGAGGTCGTCAATAATAACCCACCGGATGCAATGCAGGAATTAATGGGTCTAATCAGAGATCAGCGAGATATGATAACTGAGCTGAGAGATGAGCTCAGAGCAGAGAAGGCGAAGAATAAGGAAGGTCCGGTTCAGTCCACTCCGGAGGAAACTCAAGAAGAAACTCGGCATGAGGATACTGCTGAAGGATCAGCACGACCACTAGAGTCCCCACCTCACATTGTCCCAAATCAGGAATCACATGGGATGCCAGTTAAGGAGGAAAGGGATCTTCAGTACTGGGTTACCAGATTCTGTAAGCATCTGCCTCCGGCGTTCAGAGGAAGGTTTGACCCTCAAGCAGCCGAAAACTGGTTGTATAGACTGGAGAAAATATTTGGAGTTCTTGTATGCCCGGATGAGGTGAAGCCGCGCCTGGCTATTTACAAACTTGAAGGGGATGCAGATCTTTGGTGGCGAAATATCGCCCTAACATTGAAGAGCAAAGAAGTGCCATTGACTTGGGAACTGTTTCAACAAGAATTCAACGAGAAGTATTTTCCCAAATCAGTGAGACTCGAGAAGGAGACAGAGTTCCTAAATATCAGACAAGGGGACACAGAGAGCTTCGATGATTACTTGTCCCGTTTTGTACGTTTGGCTCGGTACTCCTCCTATCTCCGGTTCAAAGATGATGAAGAATGGAGTTCTGATATGCTCATTCGCGGTCTGAGGCGAGAATTGAGGAAACGCCTAGCTACTCACCAATTCACTAAATTCAACAAGGCGGTTGAACAATGCAGGATTACAGAGAACAACTTGAGAGAATTGTATCCTGCCCGAACTATTAGCCACCGCAATGAACCTAATAGGGGTGCTACCTCATAGAAGCGAAAGGGGCAAGGATCTTCGTCTGGAAGTGGTAAGAAGCCCTACCAGTCTGGGAGCCGTGACCAGCAAAGAACATATTCTGGACCTTGGATTTGTCGTCGGTGTAACCAACCACATCAAGGCAAAACTTGTGATGGCAAAATAATATGCTTCAATTGTAAGCGTGTGGGGCATACTGCTGCTGAATGCAAAGAGCCACGACCAGACCAGAGACTGAGGACATAGGGCCGAGTATTCGCTATGACCCATGAGGAGGCCCGTAAATCTCCTGAGTTGATACAAGGTAAAATTCTACTTCATGGCCATCTGTTGCAAGTTTTATTTGACTCGGGTGCAAGTCACTCCTTCATTGCTTATGATTGCGTGAAGCGCCTGGGATTGCATGTGCACAAATTGCCATTTGAATTAGTAGTGTCAACTCCAATGGGTATTAAGGCCTTGACCACAGAAGCTTGTTTGAGTTGTGTCATAATTGTGGAAGGGCATCAATCTATTGTAGATTTGATATGTTTATCTCTTAGCCAATTAGAAGTTATTTTGGGTTTTGATTGGTTAACGGCAAATAATATATTGCTTGATTGTGGAAACAAGAGGATAGTATATCCTGTATCTCAGAGGGCTGAAGTTGTGGATGCTAGTATGAATTTTCTTTCGGCAGCTAAAGCTGAAAAGTATCTTGAAAAGGATTGCCAGGGGTATGTAGTGTTTTTCTCTGTGCAAGAGGAAACCTGTGAGACTTTGAGTAATATACCCGTGGTAAATGAATTCCCTGAGGTGTTTCCGGATGATCTGAGCGGATTACCTCCACAAAGGGAAGTTCAGTTCCCAATTGACATTGTACCTGGAGCTGGTTCTATATCTAAGGCCCCATACCGCATGGCCCCAAACGAAATGGCGGAGTTAAAGAAACAAATAGAAGATTTGCTTGAGAAAGGGTTCATTAGACCCAGTGTGTCGCCTTGGGTAGCTCCAGTGTTGTTTGTAAAGAAGAAAGACGGAAGCCTTCGGTTGTGTATTGATTATAGGGAATTGAACAAGGTTACTATCAAAAACAAGTACCCTCTTCCCTGAATTGATGACCTTTTAGATCAACTCTCTGGTTCATGTGTATTTTTGAAAATTGATCTAAGGTCAGGGTATCATCAGCTGCGAGTGAAAGCAGAAGATGTTCCGGAAACTGCTTTCAGGACCCGTTATGGTCATTATGAGTTCTTGGTGATGCCATTTGGGCTAACCAATGCGCCTGCGATTTTCATGGATTACATGAACTGTATCTTTCGGCAATATCTGGATCAGTTTGTTGTTGTGTTTATCGATGATATTTTGATATATTCCAAGAATAAGGAAGAACATGAGCATCATTTGAGAATTGTATTGAATACATTGCGTAAGAAGCAACTATACGCTAAATTGAGCAAGTGCGAGTTCTGGCTATCAGAAGTGAAATTCTTAGGCCATGTTATCTCGCAAGAAGGGGTCTCTGTAGATCCCAGCAAAGTGGAAGCAGTACTGAACTGGAAGAGGCCAGAATCTGTGGCGAAAGTACGCAGTTTCTTGGGTCTTGCTGGTTATTATAGGAGATTTATCCAAAATTTCTCCCGTATTGCGTTGCCGATGACCAAGCTCACAAGAAAGGATCAGCCGTTTGTGTGGGATGAGAAATGTGAAAACTGTTTTGTGGAGCTGAAGGAGAGGTTGACTACGGCACCTGTATTGATTTTACCTGATCCCAGTGTGACATATGTTGTGTATTCTGATGCTAGTGGGTAGGGATTAGGGTGTGTCCTTATGCAGCAGGGACGTGTGGTGGCCTATGCCTCTCGACAGCTCAGACCTCATGAATTAAACTATCCCACTCATGATCTGAAGCTTGCGGCCATTGTGTTTGCTTTGAAGATTTGGCGTCATTACCTGTATGGTGTGACTGTGGAATTGTACTGCGACCACAAGAGTCTCAAATATCTGTATGATAAAAAAGAACTGAATATGAGACAGCGCCGCTGGATGGAATTGCTTAAGGACTACGACCTGGAAATAAAATATCATCCGGGTAAGGCAAATGTAGTCGCTGATGCTCTTAGCCGAAAGACTGTGCTCGTTGCAGCTATGATGATACAAGAAAGGAAATTGATTGAAGATTTCCGTAATTTAAATTTGACAAACCAGATCATTTGTGCCAATTACACTGTTTCTCAAGAGGAGAGTGATCTAAGGGCGGAAATTGAAGAAGCTCAGAGTCAAGATGACTGGATACAGCGCAATCTGACTCGAATCGAACAGGGAGAAGTTTCAGGCTACGACATATCGCCTCGTGGATTGGTTCGTTACCAGAAAAGAGTCTACGTTCTACTTAAGGCAGAGTTGAGGCAGAAGATTCTGGATGAGGCACACAAGAGTCGATATACTCTTCATCCTGGTATGACCAAGATGTATCAGAATCTGAAATCAGTGTATTGGTGGCCGGGTTTGAAGAGTGACATGACCAAATATGTTGCAAGGTGTCTCACTTGTCAGAAAGTGAAGATCGAGCACCAGAGACCGCCTGGTTTACTTCAGAGTCCTGAGATTCCAGAATGGAAATAGGAAAGCGTGACCATGGATTTGGTTGTGGGATTACCCAGGATCAGAAACTATGATGCGATCTGGGTAATTGTGGATCGGTTAACGAAGTCAGCCCACTTCATACCAGTCAATGCTGGTTATTCTCCTGATAAACTAGCGGAGATTTATATCCGAGAGATTGTCAAACTTCATGGTGTTCCGAAAAACATCATTTCCGATCGAGATCCACGATTTACTTCGAAGTTTTGGAAAGCACTGCATGAACCCTTAGGTACTCAACTGAGATTCAGTATGGCTTATCATCCTCAAACGGATGGACAATCTGAGAGAACAATTCAGACACTGGAAGATATGTTGCGAGCTTGTGTTCTCGACTTTAAAGGAAGTTGGGATCGTTTCCTTCCACTGGCTGAGTTCGCTTACAACAATAGCTATAATGCGAGCATCCAAATGGCTCCGTATGAAGCATTGTATGGAAGACGGTGTCAATCACCTTTATACTGGAATGAATTATCCGAAAGGAAGCTTTATGGGCCAGATTTGGTTGATCAAACCTCAGCACAGATTCAGATCATTCGTAAGAGGCTCCTTGCAGCGCAGAGTCGACAGAAAAGTTACGCTGACAAGAGGAGAAGGCCTCTAGAATTTGAGGTTGGTGATCACATATTTCTGAGAGTATCACCAATTACGGGCATTGGGCGAGCCATCAAGAGGAAGAAGCTGAGCCCGAGATATATAGGTCCTTTTGAAATCCTTGAGAGGATTGAGCCTGTTGCTTATCGAGTAGCCCTACCCCCGAACTTGAGCAAGCTCCATGACGTGTTTCATGTTTCCCAATTGAAGAAGTACCAACCGGATCCATCTCATATTGTTGAATATGAAGAAGTTGAGTTACAAGACAACTTCACATATGCGATAGAGCCAGAACAGATCATTGATAGAGAAGAAAGATGGCTCAGACACCGAAGCATTCCATTTGTGAAGGTGATCTGGAAGGGAATGACTCAAAGAGAAGCAACTTGGGAAGACGAAGCGGATATGCGAAGACGTTATCCAGAGTTTATGGCTCAAGTTGTGTGACAAATTTCGAGGACGAAATTTATTTTACGGGGGGAGAAATGTAATATCCCAAAAAGTGATTAAGGGCTAATGACTTCAAAAGTGGATGTAATTATTGTTGAATAAACACTTTTGGAGAATGTGTGATGGGAATTTGGATATTTTAATTATTCCAATGGCTTCCTTGTGAAAATTCATGTGGGGAGAGTGTTTATTGTGAAGTTGGAACCATTGGGAACAATTGTGCAAAAGTTGAAAACTCTGTCCATTGAAACTCTGTACAGGGAAGCCAATTTGTATGGACGTTTTAAATAGGCAAATGGTGTCTAAAAATTCGGAAAGTTTCCAGTATTAAATTTCACATGTCAAGATTCAAAATGAACATATAATTTGTATCATTTTGATTTGTGACCTAAGAGTTTTGGATTTTTGAAGTTTGCCCAGCGAAATTAATTATTTTCTGGAACAGTATGCAAAGATTGAAATTCTGGGAATTTTGTGGTGATTTTCAGTAATGGCCAATATTTTTCCTATGAATAGGACTTAAATATATTTCATTTGGCTTTGGAATCACCTCATTTCGATTTTTCTAGAATTAGTTATGATTTTTCAAAGTTGGGCAGAAAATCTGCCAGAAAATCCGAAAATGTGAAATTAGAAATTATGACATCATTATGTGGTAAGGTGACATCAACATGGAATTAAAAGCAATTCCATCATCTTCATCATCCATTCCCGACCCATTCCAGAGAAAAAAAAACGTGAAGAGAGCTTGGAGAAAAGAGAGAAAAAGAGGAAGAAATCTCGCAAGGTAAGCCGATTTCTCCGGCGATTTAGCTCCTAACGCGTATAACTCCGACTCTAAGCTACTCCTCTTTATTCTTTAAGGTTTTGAAGCAAATAATTTCTGGTTCAAAGAGGCTAGGGTTCAGCCAAATTTGGGAAAAGCTAGTAGGAGCTTGAGGTAACTTCCAAACTTTCGTATATTGCTTATTCTGGCTGCTGTGGGCAATTTAATCGGTGAAATTTCACCGGATTGCCATTGGTTTTAAAGTTTGGAAATGATATGGCCTAGGGGTTATGCTACCCAAATTGGGTCTTAATGTTAGTTTTAACCTAATGTAATGGTTAATAAAGTGGTTAGGAGTAGAAAGGAACGCGTTTACGGAGCCGAAATCGTAAAACCCCGATTTTCCCCGGAGAACTCATAAATTTCGGCCAGCTCTAGAAATGGGTCTTAGAGTTGGATTTTCAATGATTTGATGGTTCCATTGAGTTCAGGGGCGAAAATTAGGTGGGGTTACAGTTGGTCACTTTTTTGGAAAAGGCCGAAAAAGCATAATTACGAAAACGCCCCTAAAACCCTTAAAGTGGGACTGCCAAGGGTAAATTTGTAATTTAACATTGAATTTGATAATTCCGAGTACGGAAATGGATTCCTTGGGCGGAAATATGTTAGGATAGCCCATATTAGAATTTCGGGAAATGTGCAACCGGACCGGGTACGGCGGGCCTGGGCCGGGTCCCCGGGGGTAGTTTTGTAAATTTTCATTATAGACTCATATAACCCCAAGTAACACTATGGAAGTGTCTAAATGGTGCATTTGAAATTGTAGGATTCGATATTTGCCGCCCTCGGGTGCCAACTGCGCCGAAGGACGTCAGGAAAGGACAAGGTAGTGACTCTCTCTCTTATACTTTGTGTAATGCACTGTATGTGTGTTGTATCACTGTTTTATGATGATTTCTGATGCTGCTGCGGTTACAGCTGGTGATAGCTGTCGTTTACAGCGCAAGCTGTCGTTAATGTGATTACATCGTAAGCTGTCGTTAATGTGATTACATCGTAAGTTGTCGTGATGTTGATTACAGCAAGAGCTGTCGTATTGTGTATACAGCCGTGAGTGCTGTCATTTGTGGTGAAAACCATGTATCTGTGAATTGCTGCTGCTGTTGCTGTTTGTGATTTATGTACATGCTTTGTTTTTTTGCATTGTGTGAGTTGTTTGTTACTACTGAGATTCTCTCGAATCTCATTCTTTCCTATGACTAACATTTCAGACAGGGCGTGTGGCTCAAAGGAGAAGCGGCCAACCCGGAGCAATTAGGACCCTTGGGGGTATATAGTTGAATTGGAAACGTTGGTTATGTATTTTGAACTCGGAATTACTGTATATTCTGAATCAGGAATACTACATTCGATTTTGGTTGTGTAATCCCCTAGTGTATACTTATAAACCTTCAGGTTTTTATGCATAGAACCCGGGAGTTGCCGGGGATGCGGTTATACACTCTGATATGATTGAATGTATATTAACTGCACAGGTAATTATATTCGAATATTGAAATTGAGACCTGGATGGGAAAAAGAGTTTTGAAAGTTTTGTAAAAATTTTACTGTGAGACAGAAAGTTTAAAACAAGGTTAAAGCATCCAATGGTCTCTAATCCGATTTAAATATGTGTTATCGAATTATAATTACGTGTTTAAAGTTAGGGGGTTACATTTTACATATACTTGTAATTCTGCACTTCAGTGATTCTTATTCACTCTGTAAAAGAGATATTTCATTCAAACTCAATATTTGTTATTGAGGTAACTTAAGGTTGTGGAACCTTAAGTTGGGATTAGATTACAACTTGTAAGGGGGACCGAGTGTCCAGGCGAAGGAACTTGCTTGTACCAAGGTGCCAAGAACCTAATGAATCTTGGAAATTATAGTGAAACTCTCAGAGATACTTTGAGGACTGGTCGTAGGTTAAAGTGGTTGTGGCCGAACCAGTATAACTCCTAGTGTACACTTCAGTGATATTTCTCCTTACTCTTTACTACTTTATATTCACCGTCAAGTTTTATATTTGCAATGAAAATTTTTAGTATCACCCAATTCACCCCCCCTCTTAGGTGAAACACTTGCTCTAACATATGGTATTCTTATCTATGCAAGGGAAAACCAGAGAAACTTAGAGTAGTATACCCGTGGTACTAGAATTCCCTAAGGTATTTCTGGATGACCTTAGTGGAGATCCTCCTGAAAGGGAAGTTCAATTTCTGATTGAGATTGATCCTGAAGCTGGTGCTATATCTAAAGCCCCATATCATATGGCCCCAATTGAGATGGCGGAATTAAAGAAACAGATTAAAGATTTGCTCGAGAAAGGGTTTATTAGACCCAGTGTGTCACCTTGGGGAGCTCATTTTTTGTTTTTCAGAAAGAAAGATGGGAGTCTTCGTTTGTGTGTTGATTATCGAGAGCTGAATAAGATTATCGTAAAAAACAAGTACCTTCTTCCCAGAATCGATGACCTATTAGATCAATTATTTGGTGGATGTGTGTTCTCGAAGATTGATCTAAGGTCGAGGTATCATCAGCTGCGGGTGAAAGCAGAAGATGTTCTAAAGACTACTTTCTGGACTAGGTATTGTCATTTTGAGTTCTTGGTGATGCCATTTAGGCTAACCAATACACCTGCGGTATTCATGGATTACATAAACCGTGTCTTTCGACAATATCTGGATCAGTTCATTGTGGTGTTCATTGATGATATTTTGATATACTCTAACAGTACAGAAGAGCATAAGCATCATTTTAGAATTGTGCTGAATATATTACGTGAGAAGCAGCTCTATACCAAATTGAGTAAGTGTAAGTTTTGGCTTTCAGAAGTAAAATTCCTAGCCATGTTATGTTGTGAGAAGGGGTCTCTATGGATCCTAGCAAAATGGAAGCAGTACTAGACTGGAAGAGGCCAGAAACTGTTGTAGAGGTACGCAGCTTTCTAGGTCTTGTTGGTTACTAATGCAGATTCATTCAGAATTTCTCCCGTATTGCCTTATAGATGACCAAGCTCACAAGAAAAGATCAACCGTTTGTATGGGATGAACATTGTGAAACTTGCTTTTGTGGAGATGAAAAAGAAGTTGAGTACGGTACCTGTGTTGATTATACCTGATTCCAGCTTGACTTATGCTGTCTACAGTGATACGAGTAAGCAGGGATTAGGGTGTGTCCTTATATAGCAGGGACATGTGGTGGCCTATTCCTCTCGATAGCTCAAACCTTATGAAATGAACTATCCCACTAATGTTCTGGAGCTTGTAGCCATTGTGTTTGCTTTGGAGATTTGGTGGCATTATTTGTATGGTGTGACAGTAGAACTATACTGCGACCATAAGAGTCTCAAGTATTTGTATGATCAGAAAGAGTTAAATATGAGACAGCGTCGCTAGATGGAGTTGCTTAAGGGCTATAACCTGGAAATTAAATACCATCTGGGTAAGGCAAATGTAGTTACAGATGCTCTTAGTCAGAAGACGGTACTTATAGCAGCAATAATGATACAAGATGGGAAGTTGATTGCTGATTTTTGAGTTTGTCCAACTAGGTCATATGTGCCAACTATACCATCTCCCAGTGGGAAAGTGATTTGAGCGGTGAGATTGAAGAAGCTCAAAAGCAAGATAGTTAGATACAGCATAATCTGGTTAGATTTAAATGATGAGAAGTTCAGGGCTATGATTTGTCGCCTAGTGGACTAGTGCGCTACCAAAAAAGAATTTATGTTCCACTTAAGGTGGAGCTGAGGCAGAAGATATTAGATGAGGCACACAAGAGCCGATATACTCTTCATCCTGGAATGACTAAAGTGTATCATAATACGAAATCTGTGTATTGGTAGCCGAGATTGAAGAGTGATGTAACAAAGTATTTAGCGCGGTGTCTGTAATACCCCAAATTTTGAGACTCGAGGCTAGAGAATAAGCCTGAAATAAGTGGATTGCTAAGCCCTGGTTTAGCAAGATCCCAAATTGTGATTAAGGGTTTAATGACTTTAAAAGTGGATGTGGTTAGTGATAATAAACCCTTTTGGAGACTATGATGTGATTTGGCACTCGAATGTGATTTGTAAGTGCTGTGATATAGGGGAGGGTGCATTATGAAAGAAAAGGAATGAGATGGAATTATAAAATGTGTTTAGTGGTGATTCCAAGGGAATTACCATAATCAAGGGCAAAACGGTAAAGTTACTGACCAATTGATCGATTACTGAAGATGAAACTTATTAGTAACTTCAAGATCAATGGTTATGATTTATTGTGCAAGAGATCAAAGGGTGGAATTCCATGTGTGTGAGTTTATGTGAGCTCATGAAGATGGATCAAGATCATGACAAGTGGTAACATTTTGACCCTTAGATCTTGGTCAATTTATCAGCTCTTCCCTCTCTCCTCTCCTCCCTTATTTGGACAGTTTTTGAGCCCAAAAATCTTATTCATCTCTCCCTCTCCTCTCATTTCCATGGACGTGCAAGCTTGAAGGAAGAAGGAGAAAGCTTAAGGTGAAATTTTAGCTTGTTTGGTGACCTCTTTAGCTCTAATCATCTTCTTTAAAGTTGTTCATAGTGATGAGAGCTTCATCTCTATGGTTTTAGATTTGTGAAAGAAGGTGTTTGAGAGCTTGAGGAAAAGTGGACAGATGAAGAATCAAGGAATTGATTTGGGAAAGAGGAAGAGGTGAGTATTTGAAGCCTTTTGATCTAAGTTTTGTGACTTGTGGTTGAGTTTTGAGAATTTTGGAATTTTGCCCTGATTTTATGGTATTTTCATATGGCATGTAAATGGTGGAATTGGATGTTGTTTTATGTTGAAAATGGTGTCATGTTGTGGTGTTTAATCATTGGAATTGGTTTGAATTGGATTGGACACATTGATTGCAAAACTGGAAAATCTGTCCTTTGGAAGTCTGTTCTGGGCAGTTTATTTTTTTGGTGTTTTGAATAGGCAAGTGATGTCAGAAAATTATGAAACTTTCTAGTCTTAAATTCACATCCTAAGGTTCAAAAAGGACATATAATTTATGTCATTTCATTTTGTGAACTGGGATTTAAGTTTGCCCGAAATTTGAGGTCGAAACTGGGTTTGATTCTGGAGCAGTGTGGATATTTGTGTAATTCTATATTTCTGTGGTTTTGTACAGCCTTGATCCATTTTTTTCTTATGAAGAGGACTTAAATAACTTTCATTTGGCTTTGGGATCACCTCATTTCAATTTTTCTAGAATTAATTATGAATTTTCAAAGTTGCCTTGGCTGCAGCAGAAAATGTTGGCTACAGCGCAAAAGTTTCTGTGTACGTTTTGGCCGCAGCTAGAAATTCTTGGCTGCAGCCAAAAAGCTTCTATGCGCATTTTGGCTGCAGCCAACCTCCATTTTTCAGCATTTTGTGATTTTGAAAGGTGATTCCCAACCTAGTACTTCCCAATCCTTTAGGCTTTCGTCGATCTTATTATAGCCACCTAAAGGGTGTTAATGGTAACCAACATTAAGTGATATAAAAGTAAAGATTTGGAATAGCGAATAACCCGATGTCCTTGCTTTGGTTATAGGGTTCAATATTTGCCTTGATCGTGAGTAGCCGATGCTGGAGCATACGTGGAAAGAAAAAAGGTAGGGAACTTACCTCTTCTGCATATATTTGATAATTGTGTTGGTGTATTGATGTATGTATTGCTTTGCTTGATTATGTGAAACATATATAAATGATTGTAGCTCTGTTTCTATTTATGCTATGGCTATGAGTATGTTGTTGAAACATTGAGCACGCAGATATGTCATTATGTGAGCATGTGTTATTGTGATGCAAGCATGTCATGCATTAAACACTTATCATGCATGTATATTGGTATTTATTTCCTACTAAGATTCTCTTGAATCTCTCCCTCCCTACCAACATTTTAGACAGGGTAGGTGGATCGAGGATGGAGCATGCAACCAAGGGCGACGATGACTCCTTCGGGTTGTAATCTTGTGATAGTTGGTTATCAATGCATGTTTGGGATTAAGTGTATTTGGATTTATGATTGTATAGGTTGGAATGTATATTCGAGTATGTATTTGGTATGAGAATTTGTGTAATCCCCTATTTGGGAAATTGTAAAGGGTGAATGTGCCCTGTAAAGCTTGGATGAATGTAAGGAATCCGGGATTATCGGAAATTTATATTATGACTCTGATATTGCTATAAATGTGATTTATCTTCGTAGAGTAATTGTATTCAAAATTTGAATATGAGACCAGGTTAACTATATTTCGAAAGTGATTTGTGAAAACCCGATCGTGAAGATGGGATTTTAAATAAGTTTTGTTTCTTATGGTCTCTATTTCATTTTAATTGCCTATTTCAGATATAATTGCGGAAGGGGGTTATAGTGTCTCACATGCCAGAAGGTATAGATCGATCACCAAAGACTACCCGATTTGTTGTAAAGTCTTAAGATTCCAGAATGGAAATAGGAAAGTGTGACCATGGATCTTGTTGTGGGATTGCCCAGGGTCAAGAATTATGATATGATCTGGGTGATTGTGGACTGATTAATGAAGTCGGTGTACTTCATACCGATCAATGCTAGTTACTCTCTAGATAAACTAGCAGATATATACATTCGGGAGATTGTGAAGCTCCATGGTATACTGAAAAATATCATTTTCGAGCAAGATCCCCGATTCACTTCTAGATTTTGGAGGGCATTGCATGAAGCCCTGGGAACTCAATTTAGATTCAGTATGACCTATCATCCTCAGACAGATAGACAGTCAGAGAGGACTATTCAGACGCTGGAGGATATGCTTCAAGCTTATGTCGACGACTTCAAAGCGAATTGGGACAACTTCTTTCCACTTGGGGAATTTGCCTACAACAACAGCTATTATGTGAGCATCCAGATGGCGTCGTATGAAGCATTGTATGGGAGGAAGTACCAATCACCCTTATGTTAGAATGAGCTATCTGAGAGGAATTTATATGGGCCAGAGCTGATTGACCAGGCATTAGCATAGATTTGAATTATTCAGAAAAGGCTTCTTACAGCGTAGAGTCGATAGAAAAGCTATGCTGACAAAAGAAGAAGGCCTCTAGAGTTTGAGGTTGATTATCATGTGTTTTTGAGGGTATCACTAGTCACTGGCATTGGGCGTGCTATCAAGCAAAAGAAGCTGAGCCCAAGGTATATAGGTCCTTTAGAGATCCTTGAGAGGATTAGGCCTGTTACATATCGAGTAGCCTTACCCCCAAACTTGAGAACACTCCATGATGTATTTCACGTTTCCCAATTGAAGAAGTACCAACCAGATCCATCTCACATTGGTGAGTATAAGGAAGTGGAGTTGCAAGACAATTTCACATATGCAGTGGAGCCAGAGCAAATCATTGATCAAGAAGAACAACAGCTCAAACATGAAGTATCCCATATATAAAGGTGATCTGGAAGGGAATGACTCAAAGAGAAGTAACTTATGAAATAGAAGAGGATATGCGAATATGATATCCAGAGTTTATGGCTCAAGTTGTGTTACCAAATTTCAAGGAAAAGATTTATTTTACGAGGGGAGAATTGTAATGACCCAATTTGGGATTAAGGGCCAATGATGTTAGCAATGACGTAATTACTATCGAACTTAATGTGAATGTGTTTTAATCAATGCCTAAGCCCTATATTTATGCTTAAGAGTAGATTAACATCTTAAGTGGGTAAAGATATAGGGGAGGGCGCATGTTGAGCTAGAAGAATGATATAAATATGTTTAATGATGATGTGGTAAAGGTTGTGATAATTTTGGGCAAAATGGAAAATTCACTTATCGATTAGTCAGTTACAGAAGAGGGAACTTATTGGTAACTTAAAGATCAATGGTTATAGTTAATTGTCAAGAGATCAATGGCTACGATTTAAGGACAAAGGGGTGGAATCCTATACTCATGAGCTTATGTGCAATCATGGAGGATGAACAAGATGGTGCCAAGTGTCAAAACATGAACCATTGATGAAGTCAAAATTTCAAATTTTGCTTTTCTTTTCCCTCTCTTCCTTAAGCCGGTTGGAGCATGGAAAAGGGAAAAAATCTATTCCCCTTCATCATCATCTACATCTCATCTTTTCTCTCTCCTTGGCCTCCATTTTTGGTGCAAGAGAAGGAAGAAAGAGAAAGTGAAAGGTAAGCATTTAGTCTTGTAAATGGCCTTGTAAGCTCAAATACCTTTCATTAATCTTGTTCATGGAGTCAAGAGGTTTACTGCTATGGTTACAGATTTTTCATTGGTGGAGTTTGAAAGCTTGTGAAAATTTTGAAGTAGGAGAAACAAAGAACTAGCTTTGGGAGAAGGAAGAGGTGAGTATTTATGACATGTTGGTACCTTCATTGTAGCCATTGGTTAAGTTTTGTGAACTTTGGAATTTTTCCCTAATTTCTTGTGATTTTCAAATGAATGTATTTGGTAGTGTGCTATGGTGCAATTGATGGTATATTGTGCTTTGAGTTATTAGAATTGGTTTGGGAATTGGAAGTGGAAGTTTTGGGTTATTGGGTGATTTGGATGTTGATGGTGACCCAAGGCCAAATTTGTTGTTGGGATGAGATTTTGTTTGTTTTAGTGTTTCCAATAGGTTCCTTGTGAGATTTTATGTGATAATGAACTTTGGTATAAATTTTGGAACCTTTAGGATCAGTTTGAGCAAAATTGGGAAATACTGTCAAATGCTGCAATCCGGCTATTGATAAGCCTCACTCGAGTGTTGCAGATAAATTCTTCCTTTCCTTCAGCTTTTTAGTAGAATTCTCAAGCAGAGTTCAAGAGCACACTTCCTGACCTACAAGTGATATGGGCTATCACTCGAGTGAACTATAACTCAATCGAGTGCAAGGGTGTATTGAACTATGAGGCCGATTCTCGGGTAAACACTCGTAGGCCATTTTCCAAGAGTGTGACCTGACACTAGCAAGTGTTGTGTCCTCACTCAAGTTCAGAGGGTTGTGCTCGAGTTAGCTTGCCACACTAAAGTTTTCTGTACTCCCAGGAAAATAGTTTTTGTGCTTCACTTTCTAGGACTCAAGTATATTTGAGGTCATCACTCGAGTACTAATACTTTTGCTCGAGTGCACCTTCAGTTCTAAAATTCTCATTGCTCTCGGGTTGTCACTTCCAGCACTTCACTCGATGGGACCCAGGTGAATTTGTGACTATCACTCGAGTATGGTCTTGAGTGCTCGAGTGTAGTAAGCACTTTCTTGCTATGATGTTGCTCTCTATCAAACACTCGCGAGTGAGAACTACCTTCACCCGAGTGTAAGTACTCCATCACTCGAGTGAGTCAGCCAAAAATTTCTAAAAATTCATTGTATACAGAAAGTTATGATCCAAGGAGTGTCTACTGTTCCTGACAATATCTAAAATCATGAGCAACAATTTCCAGAAGAAATAAACTTAGTACATAACTTGAAATGTGAGAAATTATATATCAATGAAAATCTCTTTAAGTCTAGTTCCATATGGCACTAGTTTTGTCTCAATCCGATGTGTAGTTTGAGAGTAATATCTAAAATACCAAACCTTGTTCTGGTAAAAGATGCTGATTCATATGTGAGCTTCAACAGATCATATCTCTCTCATCTAAACCCATTTTAATATGGTCTTGGTGTAATATCCTGAATTGTAACCAAGGATTAGCAACTTCAAAGTGATGTAATTAATATTAATTGAGCACTTTTGAAGTATATATTGTGCATTGTGCTAATCAGGGGAAAAACGGTAAATTTACCGACCGACTGGTTAGTTACTGATGAGAACACTCCTTAGTAATCAAGATCAATGGCTAGGATTGAAAGACCTAGAGGTGGAATTTTGTGCATACAAATGTATGTGATATCATATAAGGGAGAACAAGATGCTGGCAAGTGGCAAAATAAGGACCCTTGGATTAAAGTCAAACTTTCAAACCATTTTCTCTTCCCTCTCTCTCCCTAGTCGGTTTATGTGTGTATGTGTGAGGGAATGAAATCATCATTATCAATATCTCATTTTTCTCTCTCATTCTCCTCCATTTTCGCTGAACAACCTAAGGAAAGAGAAGGAGAAAAGCTTGAGTTTTGGTAAGTTAATGCCTACATATGCTCAAGTGTCTTTCATTAATGTTGAACAAGAAGTCAAGAGCTTTATTCCCATGTTTTCAGACTTTTGATTTGTGGTGTGTGGCAAATTAAGGGAATTTGAAAGTTGAGGAATCAAAGTTCTGATTCTAGCAAGTTTAAGAGGTGAGTTTTTGATGAAGTTTGATCTAAATATTATAACTTTTGGTTTAGTTTTGTAAATTCTGGATTTATGCCCTGATTTCTTGTGATGTTAGAAGATATGAATTGGGTAGAGTTTGAGGGTGGAATAGATGTCAAATAGTGTATGAATGTCAATTGTTTTGGTTTGAATTTGAGAAGAGGAAGTTTGTTAAATTGTGGTTTTGGTGAATTTGTGGTTTAGAGATGAGATTTTGTTGTTTGAGTAGGAATTGGTTGATTTGGGTTTACCAATGGGTTCTTGGTGTTAAAACAAGTAAGAAGGAGTTGTGGTATGAGTTATAGGACCATTGGAAGCCAATTGGTCAATTCTGGAAAAATCATATCAGTTGCTGTTTTTTGGCATTTGATAGGCATCACTCGAGTAAGGGAGGAACTCACTCGAGCATGATGCAAAATTTTGGGTAGTTTGGGAAGGTTTTCAGGTAGAAACCTTGAGCATGCTTCCTGACTTGCGAGTGAAATATAAACCTGCTCGAGTGAGCATGGGCGTGCTTGAGTGTGAGTGCATTTTGTGCTATGGGTGAGTGTCTCAAGTAATCACAGGTGGGCGGATTGTCAAGAGTGCGCGTGGACACTCACGAGCATTGGGAGGTCACTCGAGCACTAGGGCTGGTGCTCGAGTGCACTTGTTGTTGGAAGGATGGGTCACTCTCGGGTAGTCACTCGCGGGGTTTCACTTCTTGGTGCTCGAGTGCACCTGAGGTCACTGCTCGAGTGGAGCCTCTTGTGCTCGAGTGAGGGTGTATGATATAACTGAAAGAGACAAGCTTCACCCAAGAGGGGGTGAATTGGGTGATGTTATAAATTTTTCGCTTGATGTGGTGATATGAAAAATAGAGTAGATAGAGTAGAGTTGAGAAGATTAGAACACAGAGAGTTATACTGGTTTGGCCTAACAACCAGGCCTACGTCCAGTCCTCAGAGATCAAGATCTACTAAGATTTTCAATACTCTTCCAAGATTCAATGGGCTCTCAGAACGCCACAAAACAACGATTGTCCTTGGAAGGACTACGAGCAGAAATATTCTCTCACTAAGAAATTTCTCTCCCCCTTACGACAAGTCTTACGTGTAGAAAAACAACCTATGACCTTTCTCACTTGCTTATGTATACAAGACTTATGAACAGCAACATTCTCTTCTGCTTACACTACTGTAAGTCTTACGAGCAGCAACGTTCTCTTCTGCTTGTATCTTATAAGTCTTATGAGTGGAAGGTTTAACAAGGAATTCTCTCAACTTCTTCTCTCGTAAGGAAATCTTCCCTCTCAAGGTCCCAATACCTTGAGATCAAATGAAAATAGAATTTGAATTGTATGAAGACTCTCTTACAGAGTAAATAGATGAATACTGAAGATCAATATGTATATAGAGAAAATATGAATAATAAGGACTCGTGTATATGCTTGTGAATTCTTGTACTTCGTTGTGTTTTTTTACGATCTCTCTGGAACTCTGTATTTATAGAAGTTCAGTTTTTGCCCGTTTGAATAACGATCATAGTGGAGCGGGGCATGTTACTGTGGAACGGCATGCGCACGTTTGAAAACTTTTAATGTAGTAGGTGTGTGTTTGTCGTAACGTTGTCTGCCGTTGTTTGACTTCCTTCATGTATGTTTATTTCAACGTTCATCCTCCTGTATCACACTTATAATACATTCAAAATGATGTTAAATAATGATAATGAGTAATAATAAGATAAATAAATAACATTAAATCATATTCGGTTTGAACGTTGTGAGACTTGGTGTTTTTGGTGTTCTACCAGAGTATCACTCGAGCATGGATGGGCTCACTCGAGTGATATCGCAATTTTACTCCTTGATCTTCAGTTTTGAGTTTGTGCTCGCATAGGATTTCAGAGAGACAAAATTCTCACTCGCGAGTGATGTGGGGCCTCACTCGAGCACAACTCCTTCTGCTCGAGTGGCCTTGCATTTTGCACTGGGAGTTTCTTCTCTGGACAGTACTGCCATACTAATTTGGCAAGAGTGAGATTTTGCACTCGCAGGTGATGTGGGCCCTCACTCGAGCACACATACTCCTGCTCGAGTGAGAAGAATATTCTCAAGTAATATACCCTTAATACCAACACTTGCATCAGAATTTGAGAGGGATAGATTTTTCACTCGCAAGTGCTAATGTGTCACTCGAGCATATGAAGCTATGCTCGAGCATACTTGTGCTTCTCTGAACTTCATGACTCTTGGCCAAGCACTCACAGTCCCTTGCTCGAGTACAGAACACTCATGCTTGAGCATTGATTTCTCTGCTCAAGTACATCAAGGAAGAATGACAACACTTGCTCTCGGCCAGGCACTCGCAGACTCTCACTCGCATGTGCTCGAGTGAGAAAGGCTCCTCTGCTCGAGTGCTATCTCCAATGCTCGAGTGAATCATTGAAAACGACAGTGGCATGCCTCTCGGGTAAACACTTTTTGGCTGTCACTCGCACCTGCTCGAGCACAGAATGGTTCCATGCTCGAGTGCTAGACTCATGCTCGAGCACACCAGATCATTTTGATAGCAGACACCATAGAACATTGTTATATGCATTTGGCAACCTTGTAAACATTTCTTAAACTTATAAAAATATGATTTATACACAATTGACTTTTGTTATCATCAAAACTTGGGATCTAACAATAACAGAGTTTGCTCTCGGGCAAACACTTTCTGAAGTACACTCGCTTGTGCTCGAGTGCTGGCGGGGGGTGTCACTGGAGTGAGGCTCCTTTCACTCGAGTGAGCCAGCCCAAAATTCAGAAATTCTTCTAAGAAGGAGAGTCTTCGGGGTAGTTTTTTCTAACCCATTAGGCATACATTTAGACCCATAATAGTTACCTAAAGAGTTCAAATGATAACCAACTTAAAGTATTATAGAGATAAGAACTTGGAAAAGAGATTGACGGGTTCTCCCTAACTTGTTTACAGGATTTGACATTTGCTATCCTCGTGAGCCCGTAGTGCCGAAAAGCGTCAGGAAAGGATCAGGTAGTGACTCTCTCTCTCTTATACGTTGTGTAATGCTCTGTATGTGTGTGTTATCACTGTTCTGTGATGATTCTTTGATGCTGCTGCAATTACAGGTGGTGATAGCTGTCGTTTATAGCGTAAGCTGTCATTTACAACGTAAGTTGTCGTTATTGTGATTACAGCGCAAGCTGTCGTTATTATGATTACAGCGTAAGCTGTCGTGATTATGATTACACCGAGAGCTGTCGTATTGTGTTTACAGTTGTGAGTGCTGTCGTTTATGGTGTAAACCATGTATCTATGGGGTGCTGCTATTGTTGCTGGTTGTGATTTATATACATGCTTTGTATTTATGCATTGTGTTAGTGGTTTGTTACTACTGGGATTCTCTCAAATCTCATTCTTTCATATGACTAACATTTCAGACAGGGTGTGTGGCTCAAAAGAGAAGAGGCCAACTCAGAGCAATTAGGACCCTTAGGGGTATAGAATTGAATTGGGAACGTTGGTTATTTATTTTAAACTCGGGATTACTGTATATTTGAAATTAGGAATATTATGTTCGATTTTGGTTGTGTAATCCCCTAGTGGATACTTATAAACCCTCAGTTTATATATGTATAGAACCCAGGAGTTGCCGGGGATTTGTTTATACACTCTGATATGATTGAATGTATATTAACTGCACAGGTAATTATATTCGAACATTGGAAATTGAGGCCAGGACGGGAAAAAGATTTTAAAGATTTTGCGAAAATCACGTTGTGAGACAGCAATTAAAAATGAGTTTAAATCATTCGATGGTCTTTAATCTGATTTAATTATGTGTTATTGAATTATAATTACGTGGTTAAAGTCAGGGGGTTACAGTTGGTGTCCATACTTCTTGTTAGGAGTCTACTTTCATATGCCATTGGTTTCAGTTCAATACGATATGTGGTTAGAGAGATATCATCAAAATACCAAACCTCTATCCTACCATGTGAAAAACAGAGCACATCAGAAATCTCGTTACCCGAGGAAGCCCTTGAGTAATCGTGGGCCATTACTCGAGTAAGCCCTAGAGTAATCACCTCCAAAATGAGGCAGTGACATATTACTCAAGTGAGTACTTGAGTAATCATCTATGGAGGTTGCATAACTTCCGTATAAGTCATTTTAGCTTCGTATTGACCCATTTCAACTTCCATTTGACCATAGAAACTTCTGATATCACTTCTAATAGCTTGGATCTTGATATTCTCATGTGATCTTGTAAGTTCTTCTTTCCTCAGCCTCTTTCTTCACTATCTTCAATCTTCTTCTTTCTTTGCTTGGCTAATGTACAACATATCTTCTTGCTATTCCTCTTGATGATCATTCTTCATAACCCAACTAGATATCTTCTTGAATATCTTTGATCTTATTTCTTTCTTCTTTCTTCAATCTCTTTCTTGTTTTTCTTCTTTATGATCATTCTATATTTATGAGGCATTATAAGCAAAATAACATCAACCCACCGTCGGGTATATAATTAATCTACAAGATATACAACATTAAATATAGTAGTTAGTCAATATAGGAGATAAGTATATTATGCAAATTTTTTGCTCTTAGTATTTGACATCTATATTTGACATCATCAAAACTAATCATATCTAACATTTTCCCCCTTTTTGATGATGACAAATCCTTCAAGAAAAATATGTATGGGTTATAAAAGCAAAGTAAGAGCAATATATTTTTCTTGTCTTCCTCTCTCCCTATTGGACATCAGCAAAAAGTTTGAAGCATAAGGAAGAAATATTTGTAGAGAAGTAAATGTGTCATGAAAATTTTCTCCCCATTAATCAAAAACAACTTTCATAATCAAGGCAAATTAAAATCAAAGATATGAAAAGTATTTTGAAACAATAAAGAGTGGGTTTAGAAATGCTCATTTGGATTTAGCAAGCTGATGATTGATTGATAAAACCTATTACCTTCTTTTCTTGTTGTGTTAGATCCAAGATGTGATGTTCACCACACTTTCACTATGGAACTGTGATGAATCTTGTTCATAGGAGTTAACTATGGTTGGCTCAATGGTAGGCTCTAAAGTGTGCTCAATAGAAAGTTTAGGAATAGCCTTTGAGATGTGGAAGGGAACTGAAGTACTTGCTTCTCAAATGGTGTCTAAATTCTTGTTGCTTGAAACGTTGTTATCCCTTGATTGAGCATTAAAGCATATGTCCTTAAAGTTGATATATTCTCCTTTTAGTGTGTTGAGGAACGATCTTGCATAGAGCAAATTCTCCTGTTATAAATAAAAGAATTCTTGCAAGAAGAATGGTTAGTGCAATCAAGTATTAAATTTATTACACAAATCAAAATCATCCTCTCTATATGATATGTTAAAAATTAAAATCATTAAAGGAAAATATAAGAGTCTCATCATCAAAACTAATCAATTGAGAATGCAGATGAATATGTTGTAATGATTTTCTTCAAATAAAGGAGATAAGCTTTTAAGATATAAAACACATATGAATGTGAAGCTTCCCCTTAATGAATACATGGCTTAAAGAAAATCGTCATGAGCAATACAATTAATAACTCTCTTGGATTTGTAAAATTATTGAAAATTTCATAGAGAGAATGAGTATGAAAATTTGAAGATTTGGAGAGAAATCAAGTTTTAAAAATGATAATGCTATTCAGGGTTTTAAGGCTATAACCCTATATCACCTGAGTAGTCACTCGAGTAATTCTACTCGATTATCACTCGAGTGCTCACTTGAGTGATGCAACTCAAAGAATTTTAATTAAGAATATAATACCTCACTCAAATAATATCATAATTACTCGAGTCATAATCCTCTGTAGTCCATTGATGCATCGTTGGCTACTCATTATCTAATGATGTGATTAGTACTGAGAGATTCTGGAGGTGTAGTCTTTATGAGCATTTAAGTATACCAAGATGAGCTCGGAATAAAGCCTTGAAGTTCTAGTTGATCAAGTCACAGAGTTTGTCTAATCTTGCAATTTACAGAAGTGATGAACTTAGCATTGTTCGTAGGAAGCTCTGTGTGAATGTTAAAGCTCCTCTATCATATAGCCTTGGACAGATGGACCAAAAAATGAAGGACCAGGGAGACCAGCTTTAGCAAAATATTGTATCTCATCTATCCTTGAAGTCTCAGCTTCTATCCTCTATGCCTCTTATATTAACTTGGAGTGATCCTCAAAATTACTTGGAGTGATCCTCAGAGTTACTTGAAGTAATTGCAGATTACTTGAAGGTCCAATGTTTAGTAAACAATATTTGGAAGTTTTGTTTCACTATAGTACATAACTTCCTAACTCCTTCATCCGTAATTGGTAACATCAAGTGAAGCTTAATATGTTTGAATAGATGATGCAATGAAGGAGACTCCAGCTAATTTAGCTTTATTAAGGATTGTTCTTCATTATCGAGGATTGCCTTCGGATCTTCTTTCTGTCTCTAGCTAGTACCACCTACTAATGACAAGTGTATATTCAAATTTTTGGATGTGCAAATCCTTAACCATATAAGTCCTCACAAGGGGCTCATCTTTTATTCTTTGAAAGGCATAATCTCTTTAGTCTTCCTTTCCTTCTTGTTAATGAGAGAGGCCATTATGTGATAATCCTTTAATGAGGTGATTGAAATGGCTTTGTTCACCATAGCTTTAGTTTAGATGTATATAATTTTGTGAAGATTAGACATAAAGCTAGGATGGTAGTTGAAAATCCTCATAGGCTAACCAAGCTTGATAGTTCTATAAATATTAGTATCTTCCTCTGAACATTTCTGTTAGCTTCATATCACAGTGGAAATGTCTGATCACCTTGAAACGATAAGGACGATGGGTAGGCAACAAAGACTTATAATGGCTAGACTTGTCCTTGGCCTTGAGCTGCTTTGAAATAAATCTTAGCTAGGCCTACTAAAAGGTCTTCTTCCTCTTTCTCTTTCCCTGACTGCACCACTAGCTAGTTACTTGCTAATGATAGAGTGTCACTCGAGTCATCAATTAAGTAAAACTACAGATTTAGCTTCTGCTCACACTGCAACACTGCCAGTCACGCCTCCTCTATTATCCTCTGATCTTTGTATTCGAAAGTAGAGCATTTTGGTTAACTGCTGCAAAAGTATAAATATATGCTCTTTGGTACCCAACTTTCTCTTGGGTCTATATAGTATTAGGCATTATAACTCTTATGCTCTTATACAATAGAATCATATGATATTTAAGCAAAGAGTACAATAAATCAACAAAGACAAGGATATAATTTTACACAATTAAATAAATTCAATCCTTTGGATCGTAAAGGGTAACAAATAAGAAATATCAATGATTAATGATAGTTTATAAATACATTTTATATAGAAAATATATCATTGATAAGGCTTTCATGTTATCTATGTAAGTTAGATCAAAGAGAGTAGAAATCTATCCATAATGACCAACTTTTATGAAAAGATAAATCACAAATTGAATCAAGTTTTCTAATAATGAAATATGTAGGTTATTTCAAATTTTAAAGGTTATCTCAAATCATGACAATGCATTTGTGAAATTGGGATTTTGAATATATGTAAAACTCATTTTTGAAACATGTTTACAATCGATACTCATGTTAAAAATGGTAGAACTCAATAGTTTATATATACTTATATCAGAAAGCTTCCTTTTTAGAGAACAACTAAGATAACATGTTAGACATTACACTTTAACATGTTTGAGAATTTTTTCAAGAGCAAAAGTCATATGGAAAATGAATTAGCCAAAAAATCTTAGTTTCATGGATGTATATAAACACAATGACTTTGCTATTGACCAAGAGATGATCTTGACTCTTAGTGTTGTGTCTTAAAGAATAGGAATTATCATCTCAAGGTTTGAATAAAATATACTAGTTACTTAAAAATATATGATATCAATGGTTCATGTATTTGAGCAACAAAATGAGTGCAAATGAATTATAAATGATTAAGCACAAACTGATTAGTCCAAATGACTAGAGTACTAGAATATTATCCTAGTAAGTTATTCCACTATGATGGTTAATGTGTAAACCCCTTACCATAATTGTATCTGAATTAGCAATTTAAAGTGAAATAGAGACTAATAAGCATCAAAAGACATTTAATATCCCATTATTGAGATAAGATTTGCTTCAATATTGTTTTGCAATTGCATTTATTTGGTCTTACATTTACATTCAAATACAATTACTACGCAGAGATAAATCACATTCATACATATCAAAGTGTACAGCAAAAATCCTGACAACCCCCGGGTTTCATATATATATATAGCAATATATCAAGGGTTTACAACTTCCTAAATAAGGAATTACATAACCAAAATTATATTTACATCTCCAAATCCAAAATATGACAACCCACTATGTCCTGAGTCTGCAATATCCGCCCTTGGTCATCTCCTTCCCCTTTGAACCACTTGCCCTGTTTGAAAAGTTAGTTAATGGAAAGAATGAGATTCAAAAGAATCACAGTAGTAATAAATCACTCATATAATATATAAACACACAGTATGTAAGATCATGTTAAGCAGCAACATAATGGTACATGGCTCACGCCACATACAACAGCACTCACAGATGTACACATAATTCGTCAGCTTTCACTATTATCTTTATGCTCAATGTGATAGCTTGCATTGTAATCACTATGCTCAATGTGACAACCTTTGCTGTATAAGTAGCAGCATCACAGATAATCACTATGTGGTTATAGGCCTTGATATTAGCCATCCACCAGTTCACCGAGTTCAATAAGGCGATTAAGGAATGTAGAATCACAGAGAGCAATCTAAGAGAATTGTATCCGGCTAAGGCTGTTGTTAGTCGTAGTGAGCCCAGTAAGGGTATTGCCTCTCAGAAGTGGAAGGGACAGCGATCATCTTCATACAGGGGTAGTAGTAAAAAGCCCTATCAATTTGGGTGTCGTGATCAGCATAGAGCTCCTATAGTATGGATTTGACCTCGTTGTAACAAGCCACATCATGGCAGGACTTGTGAGTATGTAGTGATATGTTTTAATTACAAGCAAGTCAGGCATACGTCTATTAAGTGTAAACAGCCACGACTAGACAGAGACTGAGGGCTCAAGGTCAAGTATTTGTTATGACCCACGAGGAGGCCTAGAAATCCCTAGATTTGATATAAGGTACAGTTCTTCTCAACAGTTATCTATTGCGAGCTTTGTTTGACTCGGGTGCAAGCCATTCCTTCATTGCATATGATTGTGTGAAGCGCCTGGGATTGTTTATTCATAAATTGCCTTCTGATATGATTATGTCAACACTAGTGGGTGTTAAGGTTTTGACCACAGAGGTTTATTTGAATTGTGTGTTAACCATAGAGGGTCATGTATCCATTGTCGATCTGATTTGTTTGCCACTCTACCAATTAGAAGTCATTCTATGTTTTGATTGGTTAAGAGCCAATAATGTGTTACTAGATTGCAGGAATAAGATGATAGTGTATCCTGTCTCTCAAGGTGCTGATGAGATAAATGCTAGTGTAAATTTCCTCTCAACAGCTAAAGCTGATAAATATTTGCATAAGGGTTGCCAGGGGTATATGGTATTCCTCTCTATGCAAGGGGAAACCAATGAAACTTTGAGTAATATACCTGTGGTATGAGAATTCCTTGAGGTATTTTTGGATGACCTAAGTAGGTTGCCTCCTGAAAGGGAAGTTCAATTTCCGATTGAAATTATGCCTGGAGCTGGTTCTATATCGAAAGCCCCATATCGTATAGCCCCAAATGAAATGGTGGAATTGAAGAAACAGATTGAAGATTTGCTTGAGAAAGGATTTATTAGACCGATTGTATCGCCTTGGGGTGCTCCAGTTTTGTTTGTTAAAATGAAAGATGGGAGTCTGCATTTGTGTGTTGATTATAGAGAACTGAATAAGATTACTGTCAAGAATAAGTATCCTCTCCCCAAAATTGATGACCTCTTAGATCAATTATCTGGTGCATGTGTGTTTTCAAAGATTGATCTAAGTTCGGGGTATCATCAGCTGCGAGTGATAGCAGACGATGTTCTGAAGACTACTTTTCAAACTAGGTATGGTCATTACGAGTTCTTGGTGATGCCATTTGGGCTAAACAATACACCTACGGTATTCATGGATTACATGAACCTTGTCTTTTGACAATATTTAGATCAATCCATTGATGATATTTTGATATACTCTAAGAGTAGAGAATAGCAAGAGCAACATTTAAGGATTTTGTTGAATACATTGCGTGAGAAGCAGCTCTATGCCAAACTAACTAAGTGCTAGTTTTGGCTTCCAGAAGTAAGAATTGAAAATGGCAAACGACCAGGTTTGTGATGTGTTCATTGTAATATATTGTTCTGTTTTGGGTTTTTCTATTTTTTACCCCCTTGTTTGAGAGTATGGACTAATTTTCAGCTCAAGGGCCAACAGCAACCAAAGCTGCATACTACCCTCCACATGCTAAGAAGGTAGCCGCTATTCAAGCAGAGGTACATAAAATTTTTACTTCTGCATGGTAGAAAGTTGAAGTTTAGCTATGATGTGTTTCAAGATGATTTACTTAATGTATCTAACAGTGACAAAATGATTTGTATTGGCAACTGTTGGGAATAGACCCAGCAGAGTAAGCAAAATTTCCTTTTCTAATGCGTAGTCTTGGATTCTTATGATTTGCTTG
Organism: Inga laurina; assembly: GCA_963855925.1. Lineage (NCBI taxonomy): Eukaryota > Viridiplantae > Streptophyta > Magnoliopsida > Fabales > Fabaceae > Inga > Inga laurina. Next base: position 46,561,585 of record OY979713.1, on the reverse strand, counting down.
CTGCTGTTAATTGTCACTCCTTCTGGTCTTAATTATAAGATAAAGTTGACGTATTTGAAAAAATTAAGGAAGCTAATTAAATTACTTTAGAGTATTTATATTTTTATTTTTTTCTCCAAACTAATTAGTTTGACTAATAAACTATTATATAATAGAGTTTTAGAGATTTCAACGAATTTTAATATGCACCATTTTAAACTTATATTGTTTCAACAAACCAATATTCTCCAGGTTGTTGGCAATTTTAACATAATACCCAACCCTCGCATGTTCGGCCTTGATGTGCTTGATTGCAATGAGGACATATCGACCCCGTAAAAGCTTTCTGTGGCTCGCAATTCCCAGAATGATAGGGCTTCTCACCATTACCTTTGGATGAGAATCCCTGACTCTCCCGCTTCTGGGAAGAACTACCCTTACCAGGCTTACTACACCCACCAGCAGCCTTTGCCGGATAGAATTCTTTCAAATTACTTTCCGTAATCTTGCATTTCTCTACCGCTTTGTTGAACTCAGTAAATTGGTGGGTGGCCAATCTCTTTCTCATATCATGCCTTAATCCCCGTACCAACATGTCTAAGCTCAACTCCTCATCATCCATCTTCCACAAATAAGAGGAATACCTAGATAACCGAATAAAATAGGACAGGTAGTCATCAAAAGATTCTGAATCACCCTACTTGATTGAGAGAAATTCAGTCTCCTTCTCAAGCTGTATCGACTTGGGAAAATACTTTTCGTTGAACTGCTGTTGGAACACTTCCCAAGTCAATGGCACGTTTCTGCTTCGCAATGATAAGGTGATATTGCGCCACCAACGGTCTGTATCTACCTTCAATTTATACACTACCAGCCGTGCCTTTACCTCAGACGGGCATTCAAGTACCTCAAAGATCTTCTCCAATTTGTTCAGCCAGTCTTCGGCTGCTTGAGGCTCAAATTTTCCTTTGAACACAGGGGGTAGGTGTTTACAAAATTTGGAGACCCAGTATTGCATATCACGCTCCTCTCTAACTGGAACCCCATGTGATCTTGATTTCGGGCCTATATAATATATGAGGTGGGGACCAGTGTGATCTATTTGATCCCTCTAAAGTATCATCTCGTCTAGTTTCCTCCTGAGTCTCCACCCGAGTAGACTACACCCAATTCTCATTATTCCTTGACCTTTTCTCTTTGAGCTCTTCCCGAAGCTCAACAATCATATCTCTCTAATCCTGAATTAAGCCCATCATTTCTTGCATCGGGTCTGATAGGTTTTCATTGCCAACCTCCATTTTAGAATAATACTTATTGTATACACATTATCCACAATTTCACAAAAATATCCACATCAACATAACAACAGGTGTATACACAGTAATCACTCACAATCTATCTTATCTCTAAGGCCAGTCTAAGGGAGTTATCCTAGCAATTCTACCCTTGCAAGAACTACAACTTTGATACCACAAATGTAACCTCCTCATCGTAATTATATCTGGATTATGAAATTTAAAGTGAAATAGAGACCAATCATTACAAAATAAAATTTATAATTTCCTATCTTCAAGATAGGGTGTTCACAAAAACAGTTCAAAATTTAAATAATCTGGTCTCACATTCATGCCCGAATATAATCACTTGTACAGTACAATCACATTCACAAATATCAGGGCACACAACTAAAACCCTGGCAACCGCCGGGTTTCATATATATATATATATATATATATTAGGGGTTACTATTTCGCAACAGGGGATTACATGACCAAAAATTATATTTACAACTCATACAGTTATCCCCAGGTCAAAATAATGACAACCGGCTATGTCCTGGGTTTGCACTATCCGCCCTTGGTCGTCTCTTTCCCCTTAGCATCTCTTGCCCTGTCTGAAAGGTTAGTCAATGGAAAGAATGAGATTCAAAAGAATCCCAGTAGTAACAAATCACTCATACAATATATAATAATATAGCATGCAAGGAAATCATCACACAGCAGCAGTAGCAGTAATCATAATGATGCGTGACCTATGTCACAAGATCCACATAATGCGTGACCAACGTCACAAGATCCACATGATACATTGCCAACATCACAAGATCTACATAGCTACCGGTTCCACACATGATGCTTGACTAATGTCACAAGATACACAAACACACCCCACCCTCATCCCTTTTAATCGCCGGTAAGGCACATTGTTCTTACCTGAACCATTATTAGTGACTCAGGGACTATTGGTGTGGCGGTGCATAGACATAGCCTTACGGCTCACAAATAGTCAATCCCTTGTATTCTCATCACCCCGCAAGCACGGTCCTCCCTCCGGAACCCCCGATGGGCCGTAGGTGAAAGACTCACAAATACAAATTCACAAGCTCCACAGCATCTACATCCACCACATAAAAATGATAAAACATACATACCATACATTACATACAGTTAAGAAAAAGCATTACTACCTTATTCTTTCCAAGCGTGCTCCCACACCAGTTACTCATGAGCAGGGCATATATCAATTCCTAAAACCAAAACCAAGGATGTAGTGACATTCTTTGATTCAAGTTCTTAATTCCAAAACACTTAAGGTTGGTTGTCATTTGGACACTTTAGATGACCCATATAAGCCTATACAAATACCTAAAACGTTGGTAGAAACAACCCCAATGATCCCTCTTTAGAAATAATAGTACTGATTTTTGGTCAATGCACTCGAGTGAAGATAACCTCACTCGCGAAATGAAGGACTTGCATTCGGTGAAGGTAGCTCTAGCCCACAAGTGTTTGACAGAGAGCAACATCATAGGCAGAAAGTGCTCACTACACTCAAGCACATAGGACTACACACGAGTGATGACCTCGACTTCACTCAAGTTCTAGAAAGTGAGATATAAAGAGTGCTTGCCCGAGAGCACAAAAGCTCACTTGGTCTACCCTTAGCACTCAAGTGAGAACGCAACACTTGCGAGTGGCAAAATACACTCTTGATAAATGGCCAGTAAGTGTTTACCCGAGAAGCGACCCCATAGTTCTAAACATCTTTGCACTCAAGTGAGTCATAGTTTACTCGAGTGATATTCCATTTCAGTCGTAAGTCAGGAAGTGCACTCTTGAATTTTACCTGAGATTTATACCGAAACACTAAAAGATAAGAGGAATTATGCTGCAACACTCGAGTGAGTCTCCACCTCACTCGAGTGAGGCTTATCAGAAGCCAGTTCACAGCTGCTGAAATGAGTTCCCAAACTTGTCCAAACTACTCCCAAAGGTTCCAAAACTCATACCAAGTTCATTCTCATATAAAAATTCATAAGAAACCTATTGGTAACCTTAAAATACCTAAAATCACATCCTAACAACAAATTGAATCTTGGGTTTGTTAGATCCCATATGTTTTAATGATAACAAAGATTAGACTAATGATAAAAGAGGATATGATAGCAAATGAATTTGAACAAAGTAAATAAATGGAAAAGCATTACTTGAAGTAAGCACTGGAGTAATGAAGAAGATCTGAGAGAAAGAGCAAAGGAAAAACCTCAGTGGCAGTCTTTCTCTATGCTTACTCGAGTGACTACTCGAGTAAGGAACATTGTCACTTGAGTAGGCACTCGAGTAATATTGAAAGAAAATGTTTTCAAAAGCACTGTCAAAATTTGGAAGAAGTTACTCGAGTAGCCACTCGAGTAATCAGTAAACTTATATGAGCCATTACTCGAGTAGTCACTCGGGTAACATATAAGAAAGGCCTTTTCGAGTAGCCACTCGAGTAACCAAGGCAAAAATCTTCCAGCAGCTCTCAGCCAAGAAATGAAACAATTTACTCGAGTAACCATATGAGAAAAAACATTACTCGAGGTAGCACTCCAGTAATCTCCAGAGTTATTTGAAGCATTACTCAAGGGGTCACTCGAGTAATCAGGCAAACAAAGAACAAGTACTCTCGGACAAGAATTTGATGCAATTACTCGAGTGATTAATCAAGTAATCTGCAAAGTTATTTGGAATTTACTCGAGGGGTCACTCTAGTAAGGTTTGAAGAAAAAACATGGCCACTCGAGTAACCACTCGAGTAATAGGCTTACTGGAGGAAGCACCCGAGTAACCTGTGAGGAAAAGACATTGCCACTTGAGTAATTAGGTATTTCCAAGGTTTGTGATGTATCTCACTCCATGTCTTACCCAAGTAATATCTTATGAAAAATGTTGAATTACTCACTGCCATATTTTTAATAGGTTTACTCAAGGGATTACTCGAGTAACAATATTTTTGATAGGTTTACTCGAGGGACTACTCGAGTAACAAACATGATTACTCGAGTAGCCACTCAAGTAATAAAGTCCAGAAATCATTTTTTAATTAAATAATTATTGATTTATTATCTATATGATTAACTCTTTATTGCACTAGTATTCTAAGCACATTTACAGAGAAACAATGAAGAGATTATACCAGAAGTGAAAAGTCAAATAAAAGTCCGAACGTTCACCTACCACAAATGGATAGTTTTCAAATTTGAAGAATGGTCAACTGTTGCTGCGCAACTCTAACAGACATGTTTGAATTGCTTCCAACAGACACTACAAATCATCATATATATGGAGCATTCAAAGAGCAGAAAACAAGAACCGAGAACACACGAACATACACTGATTAACACACTCTTAGGGCTTTGTTTTCTTATACTCATTCATTATACTTCAGTGATTATATATTTGCTCTGTGAGAGAGTGTTTCATTACAAACTCAATATTTGTTATTGAGATAACTTAAGGTTGTGGAATCTTGAGTTGGGGATTTGATTACAATGTGTAAGGGGGAGCAAGTGTCTAGGTGAAGGAACTTTCTGTGTATTGAGGTGCCAAGAACCAACTGAATCTTGGAGAATATAATGAAACTCTCAGAGACGCTTTGAGGACTGAATGTAGGTCAAAGTAGTTGTGGCCAAACAGTATAACTCCCAGTGTACACTTCGGTTATATTTCTCTTTGGTCTCAACTACTTTAAATATTCTGTCAATTTTCTTATACGTAAGAAAATTTTTTGGTATCACCCAATTCACCCCCCCTCTTGGGTGAAACGCTTACACTAACAGGGTTACCATATGCACCTAAAACGCTCAATACTCAAACTTTCTTCTCCAACTCCCAAACCAATTCTATTAGTTCAAAGACACAATGAAACACTCATACCACCTTAATAATTTAGGTAACTCATCTATTTCAAAATCTCATGAAATCAGGGCATAATTCTACTAACATCAAAATTTAACCAAAAATTACATCATATATATCAAAATGTAACAAATACTCACCTCTTCCTCTTTTCAAGGTTGGTTCTTGAATTCTCCAACTTTCAAATTTCTTCAAATGCTTGCACAACACCTTTCAAAATTATGAAACCATAAACATGAAGCTCTCAACATCATGAACAAGATTAATGAAGAGGTTTAGAGCATTTGAGATCAAACATAAGGTCAAATCTTTACCTTCAAATTTCTCTTTCCTTCCCTTGCTCACTGAAAATGGAGAAATGGAGAGAGAAAATGAGGATTATGAAGCTCAACAAATTTTTTCCCTTTTCTCCATACAGACAACCGACTTTGAAAGAGAGAGGGAAGAGAAAATGAGTTGAAAAGTTGACCCTTATCCAATGACTCACAAGTTGCCACTTGTCATGATCTTAGGTCTCCTTCCAATATTTCACATGCACATTCAAACACACAATTCCACCCCTTGATCACTTGACAAGTAATCACAACTATTGATCTTTAGGTTACCAATGAGTCTCCTCTTCGGTAACTGACCAATCGGTATATGAATTTCCCATTTTGCCCCTGATTTCACAACACTTATCAAATCAACACTAAACAGACTATCCTTATTTCTTTATGCCATTCACATGCCCTCCCCTATTTTCATTCAATTTAGATGTTAATCTATAATTGAACTTAAATACAGGGTTTGGGATCTTACCTTACTTGCATGTATTTGATATCTTTGCTTGTGTAGTGATGTATGTGATTGATTTACTTGATTGTGTAGAGCATATTTGAATAAATGAAGCTCTATTTCTGTTTTGCTGTGGCCATAGTTTTGTTACATGAAACATTGAGTATGCAGAAATGTCATTATGGGGCATGCATCTAGATAAAGCTAACATGTCATACACATAGCATCTATCATGCATGCATTATGGTATCTGTTTCCTACTGAGATTCTCTCGAATCTCACCCTCCCGTACCAACAATTTAGACAGGGCAAGTGGCTCGTGGAGGGAGCGGCTAGGACTCCTTCGAGATGAGATTGTGTAATCCCCATTTGAAGAATTGTAATGGGCAATTGTACCCTATGTATCTTTAGCGAAGGTATGTACCTGAGATTGTCGGGATGATTAAGTTGTACACTCTGATATTTATATGAATGAGATTTATCTTCACGTAGTAATTGTATTCAAAATGTGAATATGAGACCAAGTTTATAAATGATTTCAAAAAGTATTCATGAAAACCTCGTCATGTGATGAAGACTACTTTCTAATTTGAAAATTGGATGATGGACTCTACATGAAGCAACTTGAAGGCTTCATCGAAACAATCACCTAGGTAGTAGTATATGAGGTTTCACAAGGTGAAAAGCCTTACCAACTTTAAGGTAATCGAAGAACACTATATAAGTGTCAAACGGTCTTGAGATGATTCTTTGTGAAGTCATCCTTTGTCAAATGACATATGTTTAGATAAAACAAGTGTTAAGGGAGTTAAAGGAATAAAGGATAAGAAAATCGTTAAATTCTGAGTTGAAAAATCACAGATAATATCTTGAATGACAAAGTAAATAGAGATTACACAAGGAAGATATAGTCTTTGCCACCTAAGACATGTACAAGTGTGATCCTTAGGTATCTTAGGATGCCAAACTACAAACTTATGGACACCCCTGAAGTCAAGGGCATAAACCTAGAAAGGTTATATGTCCTACGGGGAATCTAATATAGAAAAAGTGGATAGAGTCACATAGTAAGACTATAGTTGGTACTATGAATGTACACATTGATATATATAAGACTAAATGTTTTTTGTCAGACTTAGAAGATATTTTTGGTCCTGCTATGAAAAAGATTATAAGAATAACCATGGATTGAGTTGTCAAGGTAACAACTTACCTTTAAAAGGATACTCCACTATAAGGCCTAAGCAAATGATAATGGAGTAAAAGAAATATACAATGTATTTCTGTTATCCATGGAATTAGAATACAGAGCGTGTTCTACCATCTTTCAAGGTGTCATATGGCTATAGAAGTCCCTATGAGTAATTGGGAATGAATGGTAGATAGAAGGATCCAAACGATAACCTCTTATAATGTAGATCCTAAGTATCATAATAAGGCGAAACATATATTTGATGTATCTCTATGAGAGATATGCTTTCAGAGAAGGAAAGCAACAATTCAATGACCTTTTACTAACAGAATGTTAGTAGATCCCCTTACTCAACCCGTAGCTTTATATTCATTGAGTTAGTGGAGATCTTAGGGCACACATAAACTATAAGGTCTTGAACTTCTTTTATATGAAGATAAAAGAAATAGTATGTATGTTATGAGAAAATACATACAAGGTATAGTTTTTTGTATGTCGTACATGTTAGAAGAGGTTGGTTTACTCACACGAATTACTGTCTTCCCATATTTTGCAAGGGCATGGGAGAGTAAAATGAGCAAATGATCACCATGAGTTGGTTAAGAAGAATCTTTACATTTAAGTCACCTCAATTAAACAGAGTTGAGATCTATATGTATGTCTATACACAGGAAATGGATCAACGCATGAAGACAGACCTATAGCCAGGCAAAGAGCTCTTTTCACAAATGAGATTGTAAAAGAGATATTATGAAAAAAAATTTTCTGATTCGAATGTTGAGTATATTTTGGAACTAATATTGTATGGTGAAAGAGAAAGAAATCGATATACACCACAAACCGTTCACCATAGCATGCAATTCATACTACATGTGCTTGAAAGTTAGACTACAACTGGAATGTTGGTGAAAGATCCCTAGTTAACTATAGTGTGAGTCCCAGGAAGAAAGAATCCTTCCACAATGACCTTAAGACTTAGATGGCATCATAAAAGCTTGGTTTGGTGATAGCTACTTTAGTTGAAGCTCTATGATTACACACAATTCGGTCAGACGAGTAAAAACTAGGAAAGTGACTAAGTCAAAATAGACTGATGTTTAGTCAAAAAGAAAGATTTACTCCTAGATACATAAGATATGCTGATATCTCTAGTCGATCCCTTACTAGTTCTATTTGTAGCTTGTAAGTACGGATACAATGTGCATGGAAGGCAATCTGAGTTAATCAATATATTAACTCGAGATGGATCAAATATGCCATGAGTAATATGTATGGGAGAATTTGGGGCATCTGAGGCAATGAATATATAGCTTACAGATATATATATATATAAATGGTGTCCTTGGATGCTGATCTAATATGAGGGATTTCTAGTATCACAAGCACCAAATCTTCAAGACGTTATTACCCATGCGATCACGACAGACGCCAAGTATGAAACAGGAAAGAGTAACGGACGCACAATGGGAGGCCCATCAAGTGCGAGTGGGAGATATTGAACTTTGGGTCCAAGTTCATCCGTAAGGGGTTGGACTATTTGATTAGGATACAAGTAGCCTAATAAAATAAGAAATAAATCAACATTAATTGTGGATTGAGAAATAAGTTAGTATTAATTATGAGATTTTTAATTGAGAAACAAGTCCTCATAATTCAAGAAATTAATTGAGAATTAATTCTCCTGATTACTAACTTGGAAGGCAAGAAGAAGTGCACACAATTTCATAATTAGTGGCTACCATAAACCACTATAGATAGGGTGTGCCTCCCTTAGTTACAATTTATCCCTGCCATTGAGCTATCTGGCAATCTCTCGTCTCTCCTACCATCTTTCTTGTTCTGGTGATATGTTGTACCAATCCTAATTAGATTCTAGTAATCTAATAATTGGGTGAGCACTATTATGTTCGAGTTAAGAAGCATTAGAGCTTTGACCCAAATGGGCTGGACTATTTGGGTCCAAGTCCGCCCTTGATGGGCCAGACTATTTGATTAGGAAATAAGTAGCCTAATCAAATAAGAATAAAATCAGCATAAAATGTAGATTTGGGAATATTTAGCAATAATTATGGATTTGTTAAAAGAGGAACAAATCAGCATAATTAGGGAATTAATTGAGAGACAATTAATTGTTGTCTTGGAGGGCAAGAAGGAGTGCACACGTTTCCTAATTAGTGGCCTCCATAAACCACTATAAATAGGGTGTGCCTCCTCAATTGCATCTCGCCCCGCCATTGAGTTTTCTGGCAATTCCCTTCTTTCCTACCATCTTTCTAGTTCTGGTGATCTGCTGTGCAAATCACAATTAAGCTCTAGTAGTCTAATAATTGTGTGGGCACAAGTATGGAGTATTAGAGCTTTGACCCGGATCCGAACATGGATTCGTTCAGGTACGCCTGATCTCCTTCTTAGTTAAATATTTTTTCCTTACATTTGCATCAGAGCCATTTGATCCTTGAGGCTGTGATTTATTCTATGTGAATAATAAGTATGATATAATTTGTTTATATCGCAATTAATATTTCCGCTGTGCTAATTAAATATGCTCTAAGCATGATTTAATCCTTTTTTTTGCAACATGTTGTATCTCGACACATAAAATTCACTCTGCCTTTGAGTGTTCTTTATGTTTGCATTACTTTGTCTCTAATCATGAATATACCATGCACGTTCTCTTCCATGATAATATGCGTATGTATATGAACAATAATACCTGCGTCTGTGTTCTGTGTGCTTCTACTCTTCTTCTCAGATTTGCAATTCGAACCGAGATCCATATGCACACAAAAAATACTAGGTTCCTACTTGTTTTTCCTCCTTTAATTATTATATGTGTATCTACATGTATATATATATAACTCATGTGATTTCCTGCGTCTCCTCTTCTCCCTCATATCTTCGATCTGAATAAAGATGAGTCTTTGGGACCTATGTGGAACCAAAAACAAGAGCTTTTTAACTCTCAAAGGTTAGAAGAGCCTTTGAAACCCAGAGGATACACATCCACATCGGTTTACGTAATGTCGTCAACGTCGAGAAAAATAGGGTGTTCGAAACTGAGTGTTTTTGCCCCAAAAGAAGCCATGGATGTGTAGATCTCGAAGAGACAATTCCAACGATGCTTAGAACTTGTTAAACGGAGTCCGGATGAGGGAGAAACAAAGGAAAGAAGTTTGTGGGTCGTTAGTCGCCGCTACAACTTCACTCTTGATTTGATCAATGAAACAGAGGTTTTAAGATCAAATAAATGCCATGGATTTGTAGTTCACTGAACTACGATTCCAAAGACACCAAGAACGCAAAAAACGGAGCTAAAACGAGGGAGATATGGCCTCCCGAAGTTAGCGGGTCGCAATGACCCGTCGGAGCTCCAACCGAGTAGGGTTGACCCGGCTGGAGGTTGAATGATGACGTGGCAGTCAACGCCACGTCATCGGTCAACCACTGAAACGTGGTGCCAATGAGCGGCCGCCACGTCATTGTAGAATGCCACGTCAGCATCAGTCAACGTGGCCACGTCATCCGTTGACCGAGACACGTCAACCCCACGTCACTGACACGTCAACGGTGATGCGTCACGGTTGACCAGTCAACGTTGACTGGTCAACAGTCAACGGTCATTCGTTGCCTCTGACCCAAAAAAAAAGGGGATACATGGCGCGTGGGGCCCACTGGGGTCTCCGTTTGACACGTGGCAAGCACCGTCAGAGAGAGGACAGCGTGTGGATTCTTGGGAGTCAGCGGGTGTCACCGGCAGACGGCCGTAAGGCGGTGCGTGTACGTCACGCGCCACCGCCGAGAGTGGCCAACGCTGGAATTTTCCAAATTTTCAGGATTTTTCCATCCAGACACCTTCTAGGGGCACGTGAGAGCGCGTGGGACCTCCGATTGAGATGTGGTTGGTTCCTAAAAATCCCTAAACTCGAGAGCTTCAATTTGATATATAATTTGCATATATTTGAAGCACGTTTGGATATGATTTGAGTTAAAAAGGTGCTTATGTGCACTTAGAGGGTCCCAAAAACGTTGGAATTGAATCAATGTTGGTTCTATTATTTTTTGGGATAGGTTGGCTTATTTTTTTAAGAGTTTTTCCAATTGCAACATAAAGTTAAATACTAAAAGAATCTTTAAAAGTAAGGGATTATTCAAATGAGTTTTTGAATATAAAATCCTATCCAACCTTGACTCAAACTCTTAGAGATAAAAACCTGAAAAATTGCAGCAACTTAAAATTATTCAATAATTATTGAATAATAATAAGTCTTCCCATGGTTCTAACCACATTGATCCACTTGGATTGAAGCAATCCTTTATCACAAATGTTGTGACAAAGGATAAGACAGATAGAGATGTGAGAATCATCTCATCAAGTGAGAGGTATGCTGCAAATACATCCAAATGAGTGGATGTAAACATGGCAAAGAGGAGCTTGATATTGTAGCTAGATGCTATATGAGTTAATATGGTCAGAAGGGCCTATAAGAAGGAGAACCTATTTAAGAGACAATGATATGAAGCTTAAATATTTGAATGTTCTTGTTTTTCCCATTGAATTTAAGATTAAATTCTCTGTTAGTTTACAGAATTGAATTCAATATATTCTCTTCTTGTTTTCTTGAACATTCATGCTAGTTAGATGATAATGTGTTATTATCTTGTTAATATAACTGCTCTTTGATTGAGTGGGATTTTTTCTGGAATGCGTCTGGAAATCCAAAGGGGAAATTGTTCAAATGAAGACTGTGGTTAAAAGGGTGATGAGATAACTAGTATGATTGGGATGGGAGTCAACATAGTTGTCTCCTGAACATGAAATTAGTAAACTTATTATCTAATTATCCTTTGTCTTATTTGAACAAATAAGATTTGTATACCATAATCGTCTGAGTGACCAATTATGACCAAGTCTATTTGACTGAGCTTATGATGACAAGCTCAATAGAGATATCTGTGGAGTTAGAAACTCAAATCTCTTTCATTCAAGAAGAATGAGATGTCAGGGACATCCTACCAACTAATCTTCAGCATTTAGAGGCTGAAGCAACTGAAGGATACAAAAGGTTTATGCTATCAAGCATAGAAAGAACAACATTGCTCAAACTTATGTTGGTATGAGCAATGTAACCTTATCCAAGCCGTGTGGATAGTGTTGGAAGATAGTGAAATAAGTGATCTTCTTCCATAAAGTTAAAACTAAGTTAAGTTTTTAACATAGTGTACTAAGTCCTAACATGTTGTTTAGGCAACACTTGAGGCATATGTCAAACTAAGAAGTTGAGACAAACTAAATGCCAAGTTCTTTCTAACAAACAACAAGTGTATGTTGTGATAAGACATCTCCCAGTGAGTGGGAGGAAGCTATGTCTCCCAATGAGTTGGAGTGAGCCATGTCTTTCAGTAAGTGGGCGTATACGAAAGTAAGGATTGCCCCTGATATGCATATTGTAACCTTCAGCAATGTGATTCACCACATTGAACTTAAGTGTAAAAGACTGAAGGATTCAAGATCCATCAGTCAGACGAACTTAGCTAAAGAGTGGGAGGATTCATCCTCTAAGCCCAAGGGCAAGAAACCTATGAGGTAAACTTGATCTAGAGGAGGTCAAATGGTTTCTACAAAGATGAAAAGCCACCTTCATAATCCTTAAGGGTTATAAAAGTAGCGATCCACATGAGTTGTGGATATTTTAGAGAAGCATATGGCTTCATGTCAAATACAAAGCAAAAAAGAGATAGAATCAAGGGATTGGAACTTGCACGTTAACTCTGCATAGATAAATCACCTTGATTCACTCCATGCAAATTACAACTGACAGAATCACATATTTGCTATCTCTTTAGTTAAGGATCGATGGGACTATGATTCTCAAATCCTTTGTTGGATTTTGATGTTTCTTTTCTAGGGATAAAAGATTCCATTTCTTGCCACATGTACACCTTGATCAAAGGGAATGATCAAACTAGCAAAAGAGTATTTGCTAAACAACGTGTGCTGAACGGTTAATACCCTTATGAATAAGTTGAAAACTTATTCTACCTGGCAAGAAAGACAAAGAAACATTTTTTGACAATATCCACTGCAATTGACAAATTATGGCGTTAGTGAACCAATTAACGTGAGGGCAAAATGCAAACAGCTTGGTGTTTCGTTAACGTTGTGGATGTTTACTCGAAATACATTCATGTTTACTTGATTTTTGGCAAGTGTAAAGCTGTTAGATAATGGCTGAACTAGTCAGGAATCAGTAAACTGAAAGAATGAGACCTTTCAAACTAACAAGGGTTTAAGACACCCAAGTGATTAGTTCAAGCAGTTTTGTGTATAAGAAAGGCATTGTTAGGCAACTATCAATACCTAGAACCCTTCAACATAATAGAGTTGTTGAAATGGAGAGATAGACCTCTCCTTGATTTGGTTATGATGAACATAATGGCACCAATGAGGCTATCAGCCATATGTTGGTAGGTGGACTCATAGCTATTATATTCATACTTAACCAAATGCCCTCTATGTCAGTCACGACCTTACCCTATGAATCATGGATGGCCCTTAGACTAGGACCAGCTCGTTAAGACCATAAGGGTCATCAACTTTATATTCATAATTCTTCGTATAAGTCAGGAAGATTGGGGTCAAGGTATACAAAGTATCTCTTTGTGAGATGACATGAGAATTTGACATGACACATCTTCGTTAGTGAAAATGATGACGGTTCAGTCACTGATAGAAAACCGTGGGACACAACGTTTATAAAACCAAGATTTCCTAGCAGGAAATGAGCATTAATCATAATAAATCTCTTCAAGAGGTTCACAAGTGACAAGGGATAACCAAGTGTTCCTAAGTTCACTGATCCGAGTGGGAGGATTGAGACCATTTTCACAATGAAAGAGGTAAGAGGTAAGTTACAAGAGAATTACCTCACTCATACATAGGAAAAGAATCCTATGAAATCCACCTCGAAGCAAATTGTCATCTATCGAATGACTATAAGGGATAGATTCCCTAATGGATTGAATGCTCTCTTCATCATTTAGAAGGTGATGATAACTACCTATAAGTGTTTGAAAGACACTAGAAGGACCTGCTAAAATGAATTGCAAATTGTCATGCAGGAGGATCTGGATTCCTTTTAAGCCAAATACGTGTTTGGGTAATTGTCACCTAGCCAAGAGGCGATTGGGAACAAGTAAATTCTCAAATCTATTGGGGGCATGTAGAACCTAAAACACTTAGTGGCTAAAGGGTAATACAATGGAAGGTTGTGCATTGTGCGTTTTAACTCTGAACTTTGGCTATGACAACAAGCTTAGTCTTGAAATTGCATCAAGATGATGTAAAGACCACCTTCCAATTTGGAATTTTGGAAATTGGATGATAAACTCTACATGAAGCAACTTAAGGGCTTCATAGAAACAATCACCCAAATAGTAGTATATGAGGTTTTTCCACAAGGTGAAAGCTTTACCAACTTCGAAATAATCGAAGAATACTACACAAGTCCCAAATGGTCTAGTGATGATTCTTAGTGAAATCATCCTTTGTCAAATGACATATAAAACAAGTGTCAAGAGAGTCAAAGGAATAAAGGATCAGAGAATCCTTAAATTCTGAGTTGAGAAAGTCATGGGTTGAACAAATATCTTGATCGACAAGATAAACGGAGTTGCACAAGAAGGATACTGTCTTTTCCACCTAAGACATGTACAAGTGTAATCCTTAGACATCTTAGGATGTCAAAGTGCAAACCCATGGACACCCCTGAAGTCAAGGGCATAAACCTAAAGAGGTTACATGTCCTATGAGGAATCCAACATAAGAAAGGTGGATAGAGTCCCATGTGAGACTATAGTTGGTAATATGAATATACACATTGGTGTACATAAGACCAAATGTTTTTGGTCAGACTTGGAAGTTGTTTTTGGTCCAGCTGTGAAATGGGTTATGAGAATAACCATGGATTAAGTTGTCAAGACAACAACTTTCCTTTTTGAAAGAATACTCCAATACAAGACCTAGGCAAATAGTGATGGAGTAAAGAAATATACATAGTATTCTTTCCTGTTATCCATGGAAATAGAACGCAGGGCGTGTTTTGCCATCATTCAAAGTGCCATATGGCTAAAGTAATTCCTATGAGAGATTGGGAATGAATGGTGGATAGAAGGATCCAAACGATAACATCTTATGATAAAGATCCTAAGTATCACAGTAAGGAAAAACATACCTTTTTGATACATCTCTATGAGAGATATGCTTTCAAAGAGGGAAAGCGATAGTTCAATGACCTTCTACTGATAAGATGTTGGTAGATCCCCTTATTGAGCCCATAGCTTGATTTTCATTGAGTTAGTGAAAATCTAGGGGCGCAAATAAAATATAAGGTCGTGAACTTCTTTTATATGAAGATAAAAGAATTGGTATGTATGTTATGAGTAAATACATAAAGGTATACAGTTTTGTATGTCGTACAGGTCAAAAGAGGTTGGTTCACTCACACGAACAACCGTCTTCCCATGTTTTGCAGGGGCATGGGAAGGTAAGACGAGCAAATGATCACCATGAGATGGTTGAGAAGAATCTTTGCATTTGAGTCGCCTCAGTTAGACTGAGATGAGATCTACATGTGTACTTATACACAGAAAATGGATCGAAGTATGAATATAGACCTGTAGCCAGGCAAAGAACTCTTTTTCACAAACGAGATTGTAAAAGAAAAATTGTCAAAAATGAAGTTCTGGTTCGAATGTTGAGCACATTTTGGAACTAATGTCTGTACGGTGAAAGATAGAGAAATCGACGTACACCTCAAACAATTCACCGTAGCATTCAATTCATATTGCATGTGCTTGAGAGTTAAACTGCAACACGGGATGTGGGTGAAAGATCCCTAGTTCACCACAGTGTGAGTCCCAGGAAGAAAGAATCCTTCCACGATGCCCTTAAGACTTAGGCGACATCATGAAAGCTTGGTTTGGTGACAGCTACTTTAGCTGAAGCTCTATGATCACATTCGATTCGGTCAGACGAGTGAAAACTAGAAAAGCGACCAAGTCAAGATGGACTGATGTTTAGTCAAAAAGGAAGATTTACTCCTAGATACATAAGATGTACTAGTATCTGTGGTCGACCCCTTACTAGCTCTATGTGTAGCTAGTAAGTGCGGATACTATGTGCGTGGAAGGCAATCTGAGTTAATCAACATATTAACTCGATAGGGATTAGATATGCCATGAGCAATATGTATGGGAGAATCTGGGGCATATGAGGCAATGAACATATAGCTTACGGTTATATATAAAAGGTGTCCTTGGATGCTGATCCGATATAAAGGATTTCTAGTATCACAAGCACCAAATCTTAAAGACGTTTTTGCCCACGCAGTCATGGCAAACGCCAAGTATGAAACAAGAAAGAGTAACGCACGCACGATGGGAGGCCCATCAAGTGCGAGTGGGAGATGTTGGACTTTTGGTCCAAGTCTGCCCTTGATGGGCCGGACTATTTGATTAGGAAATAAGTAGCCTAATCAAATAAGAATAAAATCAGCATAAAATGCAGATTTGGGAATATTTAGCAATAATTATGGATTTGTTAAAAGAGGAACAAATCAGCATAATTAGGGAATTAATTGAGAAACAATTAATTGCTGTCTTGGAGGGCAAGAAGGAATGCACACGTTTCCTAATTAGTGCCCTCCATAAACCACTATAAATAGGGTGTGCCTCCTCAATTGCATCTCGCCCCGCCATTGAGTTTTCTGGCAATTCCCTTCTCTCCTACCATCTTTCTGGTTCTGGTGATCTGCTGTGCAAATCACAATTAGGCTCTAGTAGTCTAATAATTGTGTGGGCACAAGTATGGAGTATTGGAGCTTTGACCCGGATCCGAACATGGATTCGTTCAGGTACACCTGATCTCCTTCTTAGTTAAATATTTTTTTCCTTACACATCCTCAATTTAAATTTTCCGGTGCTTGATCCCTTCACGTATAAGATGTGATGGACCTCAACTTGAGTCTCGGTGATGCCAGGTCATTTTGGAGGTGGAGGATGCTGCATTGCCCAATATTATTATTGTTATAGCACCAACACAATCCCAACCGTCTCCACTTCCATCACTTTTGGTTGAAATGAACTGTCACAGACCCTTCCATCTAGTCAATTTCACAAATCTGAGTGCTTGACAAATATACAATTGGTTCATAGAAATCACACGGTTTGGAGTATATTGTTTCTATTAAAGTGCCCAAAAAATTAAAAAAAAAAACATATCTAGTCAGATGCACAAATTCACATACAAGCAGGAAAATGACAAAAAAAATTTATTAGTCTGAGTTAATGTTCTCACTAACAAAGTCGCCTCTGTTTAAAGCATTTCACAATTAATTTCCCGCAAGTGACGCCAAAATAATCGGCTACTTCGTTCTTTGCCCATACCCTACATTCTGGGCTCTCAAGTTGTATTTAAACCATTCTTCCCAAGGTTTTTAGGCAGTAACTCCACTTTTCTCAGGACTACATGCCTCCGGCTCTTTGCTCATTCACATCCTCTCAACACGTGTTCCTCATCTTCATATGCCTCACCACAAATCCTGCACGCTCTGTTTTCCATGTGTAGGAAAAAATATTCAACTAAAATAAGGAGATTAGGCGTACCTGGACGAATCCATGTTCAGATCCGGCTCAAAGCTCCAATACTCCATTCTTGTGCCCACACAATTATTAGACTACTAGAACCTAATTGGGATTTGCACAGCAGATCACCAGAACCAGAAAGATGGTAGGAGAGAAGGGAATTGCCAGAAAACTCAATGGCGGGGCGAGTTGCAATTGAGGAGACACACCCTATTTATAGTGGTTTATGGAGGCCACTAATTAGGAAACTTGTGCACTCCTTCTTGCCCTCCAAGACAAGGAATTAATTGTCTCTCAATTAATTCCCTAATTAGGGTGATTTATTCCTCTTTTAACAAATCCATAATTATTGCTAAATATTCCCAAATCTGCATCTTATGCTGATTTTATTCTTATTTGATTAGGCTACTTATTTCCTAATCAAATAGTCTGGCCCATCAAGGGCGGACTTGGACCCAAAGTCCAACATCTCCCACTCGCACTTGATGGGCCTCCCATCGTGCGTGCGTTACTCTTTCTTGTTTCATACTTGGCGTCTGCCGTGACTGCGTGGGCAAAAACGTCTTTCAGATTTGGTGCTTGTGATACTAGAAATCCTTTATATCGGACCAGCATCCAAGGACACCCTTTATATATAACCGTAAGCTATATGTTCATTGCCTCATATGCCCCAGATTCTCCCATACATATTACTCATGGCATATCTAATCCCTCTCGAGTTAATATGTTGATTAACTCAGATTGCCTTCCACACACATAGTATCCACACTTACTAGCTACACATAGAGCTAGTAAGGGGTCGACCACAGATACTAGTATATCTTATGTATCTAGGAGTAAATCTTCCTTTTTGACTAAACATCAGTCCATCTTGACTTGGTTGCTTTCCTAGTTTTCACTCGTCTGACTGAATCGAATGTGATCATGGAGCTTCAACTAAAGTAGCTGTCACCAAACCAAGCTTTCATGATGCCGCCTAAGTCTTAAGGGCATCGTGGAAGTATTCTTCCTTCCTGGGACTCACACTGTGGTGAACTAGGGATCTTTCACCCACATCCCGTGTTGCAGTTCAACTCTCAAGCACATGCAGTATGAATTGCATGCTACAGTGAATGGTTTGAGGTGTACGTCGATTTATTTATCTTTCATCGTATAGACATTAGTTCCAAAATGTACTCAACATTCGAACCAGAACTTCATTTTTGACAATATCTCGTTTGTGAAAATGAGTTCTTTGCCTGGCTACAGGTCTATGTTCATGCTTCGATCCATTTTTTGTGTATATGCACACATGTGGATCTCATCTCAGTCTAACTGAGGCGACTTATACGCAAAGATTCTTCTCAACCATCTCATGGTGATCATTTGCTCGTCTTACCTTCCCATGCCCCCGCAAAAACATGGGAAGACGGTTGTTCGTGTGAGTGAACCAACCTCTTTTGACCTGTACGACATACAAAA
Source organism: Inga laurina (assembly GCA_963855925.1). Classification (NCBI taxonomy): domain Eukaryota; kingdom Viridiplantae; phylum Streptophyta; class Magnoliopsida; order Fabales; family Fabaceae; genus Inga; species Inga laurina. The sequence continues at coordinate 46,542,355 of OY979713.1, read as the reverse complement.
CTGTATACCTTTATGTATTTACTCATACATACCATTTCTTTTATCTTCATGTAAAAGAAGTTCACGACCTTATATTTTATTTGCGCCCCTAGATTTTCACTAACTCGATGAAAATCAAGCTATGGGCTCAATAAGGGGATCTACCAACATTCTGTCAGTAGAAGGTCATTGAACTATCGCTTTCCCTCTTTGAAAGCATATCTCTCATAGAGATGTATCAAACAGGTATGTTTCACCTTGCTGTGATACTTAGGATCCTCATCATAAGATGTTATCGTTTGGATCCTTCTATCCACCATTCATTCCCAATCTCTTATAGGAATTACTTTAGCCATATGGCACTTTAAATGATGGCAGAACACGCCATGTGTTCTATTTCTATGGATAACAGGAAAAAATACTATGTATATTTCCTTACTCCATCACCATTTGCCTAGGTCTTGTATTGGAGTATCCTTTCAAAGGAAAGTTGTTTGTCTTGACAACTTAATCCAAGGTTATTCTCATAACCCATTTCACAGCAGGACCAAAAAGCAACTTCCAAGTCTGACTAAGAATATTTGGTCTTTATGTACACCAATGTGTACATTCATATTACCAACTATAGTCTCACATGGGACTCTATCCACCTTTCTTATGTTGGATTCCTTATAGGATATGTAACCTCTTTAGGTTTATGCCCTTGACTTCAGGGGTGTCCATAGGTTTGCAGTTTGACATCCTATGATGTCTAAGGATTACACTTGTACATGTCTTAGGTGGAAAAGACTACATCTTTCTTGTGCAACTCCGTTTATCTTGTCAATCAAGATATTTGTTCAACCCATGACTTTCTCAACTCAGAATTTAAGGATTCTCTGATCCTTTATTCCTTTGACTCCCTTGACACTTGTTTCATTTGTCACTTGACAAAGGATGACTTCACAAAGAATCATCACTAGACCATTTGGAACTTATGTAGTGTTCTTCGATTATTTCGAAGATGGTGAGGCTTTCACCTTGTGAAAAACCTCATATACTACTATTTGGGTGATTGTTTCTACGAAGCCCTTAAGCTGCTTCATGTAGAGTTCATCATCCAATTTCGAAAATTCTTAATTGGAAGACGGTCTTTACATCATCTTGATGCAATTTCAAGACTAAGCTTGTTGTCATAGCCAAAGTTCAGAGTTAAAAATGCACAATGGACAACCTTCCATTGTATTACCCCTTAGCCACTAAATGTTTTAGGTTCTACATGCCCCCAACAGATTTTGAGAACCTACTTGTTCCCAATCGCCTCTTGGCTAGGTGACAAATTACCCAAACACGTATTTGATTTAAAAGGAATCCAAATCCTCCTGCATGACACTTTGCAATTCATCTTAGCAGGTCCTTCTAGTGTCTTTCAGACACTTATAGGTACTTATCATCACCTTCTAAATGATGAAGGGAGCATTCAATCCATTAGGGAATCTATCCCTTATAGTCATTCGCTAGATGACAATTTACTCCCAGGTGGATTTCATAGGATTATTTTCCTATGTATGAGTGAGGTAATTCTCTCGTAACTTACCTCTTACCTCTTTCATTGTGAAAATGGTCTCAATCCTCCCACTCGGATCAGTGAACTTAGGAACACTTGGTTATTCCTTGTCACTTGTGAATCTCTTGAAGAGATTTATTGTGATTAATGCTCATTTCCTGCTAGGAAATCTTAGTTTTATGAACGTTGTGTCCCACGGTTTTCTCTCAGTCACTGAACCGCCATCATTTTCACTAATGAAGACGTGTCATGTCAAATTCTCATGTCATATCACAAAGAGATACCTTGTATACCTTGGCCCTAATCTTCCTTACTCATAGGAAGAAGTGTGAATATAAAGTTGATGACCCTTATGGTCTTAACAAACTTGGCCCTGGTCTAAGGCCCATCCACGATTCATAGGGTAAGGTTGTGACTGACATAGAGGGCATTTGGTTAAGTATGAATATAATAGCTATGAGTCCACCTACCAACATATGGCTGATAGCCTCATTGGTGCCATTATGTTCATAACCAAATCAAGGAGAGGTCTATCTCTCCATTTCAACAACTCTATTATGTTGAAGGATTCTAGGTATTGATAGTTGCCTAACAATGCCTTTCTTGTACACAAAACAGCTTGAACTAAGCACATGGGTGTCTTTAACCCTTATTAGTTTGAAAGGTCTTATCCTTTCAGATTCACTGATTCCTGATTAGATCAGCCATTATTTAACAGCTTCACACTTGCCAAAAATCAAGTAAATATTACTGTATTTCGAGTAAACGTCCACAACGTTAACGAAACACCAAGCTGTTTGTGTTCTGCCCTCACGTTAATTGGTTTACTAACGTCATAATTTGTCAATTGCAGTGGATATTCTCAAAAAAATGTTTCTTTGTCCTTCTTGCCAGGTAGAATAAGTTTTCAACTTTTTCATAAGGGTATTAACCCTTTAGCACACGTTGTTTAGCAAATACTCTTTTGCTAGTTTGATCATTCCCTTTGATCAAGGTGTACATGTGGCAAGAAATGGAATCTTTTATCCCTAGAAAAGAAACATCAAAATCCAACAAAGGATTTGAGAATCATAATCCCATCGATCCTTAACTAAAGAGATAACAAAGATGTGATTCTGTCAGTTGCAATTGCATGGAGTGAATCAGGGTGGTTTATTTATGCAGAGTTAACATGCAAGTTCCAATCCCTTGATTTTATCTCTTTGTTGCTTTGCATTTGACTTGAAGCCATATGCTTCTCTGAAATATCCACAACTCATGTGGATCGCTACTTTTATAACCCTTAAGGATTATGAATGCAGCTTTTCATCTTTGTAGAAACCATTTGACCTTCTCTAGATCAAGTTTACCTCATAGGTTTCTTGCCCTTGGGCTTAGAGGATGAATCCTCCCACTCTTTAGCTAAGTTCATCTGACTGATGGATCTTGGATCCTTCAGTCTCTCACACTTAAGTTCAATGTGATGAATCACATTGCTGAAGGTTTACAATATGCATATCAAGGGCAATTTATACTTTTATATATGCCCACTCACTGGAAGACATGGCTCACTCCCACTCACTGGGAGACATAGCTTCCTCCCACTCACTGGGAGATGTCTTATCACAACATACACTTGTTGTTTGTTAGAAAGAACTTGGCATTTAGTTTGTCTCAACTTCTTAGTTTGACAATTGCCTTAAGTGTTGCCTAAACAACATGTTAGGACTTAGTACACTATGTTAAAACTTAACTTAGTTTTAACTTTATGGAAGAAGATCACCTATTTCACTATCTTCCAACACTATCCACACGGCTTGGATAAGGTTACATTGCTCATACCATCATAAGTTTGAGCAATGTTGTTCTTTCTATGCTTGATAGCATAAACCTTTTGTATCCTTCAGTTGCTTCAGCCTCTAAATGCTGAAGACTAGTTGGTAGGATGTCCCTGACATCTCATTCTTCTTGAATGAAAGAGATTTGAGAGTTTCTAACTCCACAGATATCTCTATTTGAGCTTGTCTTCATAAGCTCAGTCAAATAGACTTGGTCATAATTGGTCACTCAGACGATTATGGTATACAAATCTTATTTGTTCAAATAAGACAAAGGATAATTAGATAATAAGTTCACTAGTTTCATGTTCAGGAGACAACTATGTTGACTCCCATCCCAATCATACTAGTTAGCTCATCACCCTTTTAACCACAGTCTTCATTTGAACAATTTCCCCTTTGGATTTCTAGACACATTCCAGAAAACTCCCACTCAATCATAGAGCAGTTATATTAACAAGATAATAACACAATATCATCTAACTAGATTAACAAGATAATAACACAATATCATCTAACTAGATTAACAAGATAATAACACAATATCATCTAACTAGCATGAATGTTCAAGAAAACAAGAAGAGAATATACCGAATTCAATTCTAAAACAAACAGAGAATTTAATCTTAAATTCTATGGGAAAACAACAACATTCAAAAGTTTAAGCCTCAAATCATTGTCTTTTAACTAGGTTCTCCTTCTCATAGGCCCTTCTGACCATATTAACTCATGTAGCATCTAGCTACAATATCAAGCTCCTCTTTGCCATGTCTACATCCACTCTTTTGGATGTATTTGCAGCATACCTCCCACTTGATGAGATGATTCTCACATCTCTATCTCTCTTGTCCTTTGTCACAACATATGTGATAAAAGGTTGATTTTTAGAAGTCATTGCTTCTATATTTGGGAAGACATATTATTATTCAATAATTATTGAATAATTTTAAGTTGCTGCAAGTTTTCAGGTTTTATTCCTAAGAGTTTGAGTCAAGGTTGAATAGGATTTTATATTCAAAAAACTTATTTGAATAATCCCTTACTTTTAAAGAATCTTTCAGTATTTAACCTTATGTTGCAACTGGAAAAAAAACTCTTAAAAAATAAGCCAACCTATCCCAAGAAACAATAGAACCAACATTGATTCAATTCCAACGTTTTTGGGATCCTCTAGGTGCACATAAGCACCTTTTTGACTCAAATCATATCCAAACGAGATTCAAATATATACATATTATATATCAAATTGAAGCTCTCGAATTTAGGGATTTTTAGGAACCAACCACGTCTCAATTGGAGGTCCCACGCGCTCTCACGTGCCCCTAGAAGGTGTCTGGATGGAAAAATCCTGAAAAATTGGAAAATTCCAGCGTTGGCCACTCTCGACGGTGGCGCGTGACGTACACACGCCGCCTTGCGGCCGTCTGCCGGCGACACGCGGCGGCACCCAAGAATCCACGCGCCATCCTCTCTCCGACGGTGCTTGCCACGTGTCAAACGGAGACCCCAGTGGGTCCCACGCGCCATATGCCTTTCCCTTTTTTTTCTTTTTTTTGCGGTCAACAGTCAACGGATGACTGGTCAACGTTGACCGTTGACTGGTCAACCATGGCCAGTCACCGCTGACGTGTCGATGACGTGGCAGTGACGTGTCTCGGCCAATGTGGCTGGTCAAATGATGACGTGTCCACGTCGACCGATGATGACGTGGCATTTGGCGCTGACGTGGCGAGAGCTCATTGGCGCCACGTGTCATAGGTTGACCGATGATGTGGCGTTGACTGCCACGTCATCATCTTCAACCTCCAGCCGGGTCAACCCGACCCGGTTGGAGCTCCGGCGGACCATCGCGACCCGCCAACTTCGGGAGGCCATATCTCCCTCGTTTTAGCTCCGTTTTGCGCGTTCTTGGTGTCGTTGGAATCGTAGTTCAGCGAACTACAAATCAATGGCATTTATTTCATCTTAAAACCTCTGTTTCATTGATCAAATCGAGAGTGAAGTTGCGGCGGCGACTAATGACCCGCGAACTTCTTTCCTTTGTTTCTCCCTCATCCGGACTCCGTTTGACGCGTTCTAAGCATCGTTGGAATCGTCTCTTCGAGCTCTACACATCCATGTCATTACTTTGGGCAAAAAACACCGAGTTTCAAACACCCAATTTTTCTCGACGTTGTCGGCGCGACGTAAACCAATCGGATGTGTGTCTCTCTGGGTTGCAAAAGCTTATCTCCCTTTTGAGAGTTAAAAGTGTCTTGTTTTTTGTTCCACATAAGTTCCAAAAACGCAACTTTAACAAATCGAAGATGAGAGGAGAAGAATCGATGGAAATCGCATGACGTAGTATATATATAGTCATTATATATATATAAACTAATCAGAGGAGCAAACGTATGAACCCAGTATTATTTTGTGTGCATATAAATCTCAGGTCGAATGGCGAAAATATGAGAAGATGAATTCGCATATATCATACGCATATTATTGCACACACAGACACGCATATAATCGATAAAACATAGGAGGCATGAACATATATATATATAAAACAAAAACAAATATCATGCTTGACCAAATATATATACATATGCGAGACACTTGTTCATGGTATATCTATATATGCATTCGAAAAATAAATTGAACCATCATATATTCTTTTATCATATAATCTCATATATATGATTGCACAGCGGAAATAAAAATCATGATGGGATATAATTAAAAAATTATAACACATGTTTATTCACATAGAATAACCACAGCCTCAAGGATCAAATGACTCTGATGCCAATGTAGGAAAAAATATTCAACTAAAATAAGGAGATTAGGCGTACCTGAACGAATCCATGTTCGGATCCGGGTCAAAGCTCCAATACTCCATACTTGTGCCCACACAATTATTAGACTACTAGAGCCTAATTGTGATTTGCACAGCAGATCACCAGAACCAGAAAGATGGTAGGAGAGAAGGGAATTGCCAGAAAAATCAATGGCGGGGCGAGTTGCAATTGAGGAGGCACACCCTATTTATAGTGGTTTATGGAGGCCACTAATTAGGAAACTTGTGCACTCCTTCTTGCCCTCCAAGACAAGGAATTAATTGTCTCTCAATTAATTCCCTAATTAGGGTGATTTATTCCTCTTTTAACAAATCCATAATTATTGCTAAATATTCCCAAATCTGCATCTTATGCTGATTTTATTCTTATTTGATTAGGCTACTTATTTCCTAATCAAATAGTCCGGCCCATCAAGGGCGGACTTGGACCCAAAGTCCAACACCATGTTATGCCGATCACATCACTCAGCATTGGTCAGAAGTCTTCCTTTAATTGCAATCCCGAGGAACCCTCACCCATTGCGCCCCAGGCCATTTCCCCACTATATTCCATGTGTCATCTTCCCGCTACTATTCCTAATTCGTCAGTAGTTAGAGAAATCTCCATTTGCTGACAAGGTCCAATAGCACTGAGCATTGCCATCATCCTCCCTTGGTGGCTTTAATTCCTGCTATCTGGACGGTTATGTTGTTGATAGGCAAAAGCCTATTGAAAGCTTCCCACTTCCAGTTGCCCTCCTTGTTCATGTGGTCCAGGACTGTTTTGCAGTGTTCTCCGGGACTAAATATCTAGGATTGCCAGTAATTTATTCAATATACAACTTTGAATGATACAACAAAGATCCTACTCGGTGTTGTTTGGATTCACTAAAACTTTAAATCACCTCAACAAGGTCCATGATGCTAGAGAATCAATCTCTTGGAGGTCCATCAATGAGATATCAAATAACCTGATACAAACGAGTTTGGAGATCGACACGGTTACTAGCACCAACAAACAAGAAGTCAACATACCTAAAAGCAAAAAAAATTAAAACATAACTTGAAACTTGTAGCTGTTCTCATAAATTTGCTCCGCAATCAACTAAAATATGATCCTACATAAAAGAGAAAGGGAATTAGCGATGTAAACCTTACTCAGAATGATGTGAATCTGGACACAAACAGCATGAACCAACTTGTATCATGATGATTATATCTCCAAAAGTCTGAATATCAATCAATCCTCTGATAAAAACTGGAAATGACCACCAAAGTAAACACGAGGGACTTGAGAATAATCATTAAATCAAAGAATATGTTTGGAAATTGGCAAAGACAACACTTGTAAGCATAGCAGAAGGGAAATACTGCACAAAGAAGAAAACTCTTCACCCTCAGTCTGATGGATGGGAGCCTATGCTTTTCATCATCTTATCAGACCTCTAGTGATCATTTCCTGATGAAGTTCCTCTGCCTGACCAGTCTCATTGTTCCTTAGCATGGCACTTATACTAGTACTAAAATTAACAACATCAGGGAGGCAATCGTTGCCTTCCATTTTGGAAAGCAAGGACTTAGCTTCATCAAGCAAATCAGCCCTACAAAGTCCACTAATCATAATAGTGTATGTTTTAACATTAAGAAGACAGCCTTTAATCAAAAGATTCCGAAAAATTTCTTCTACAGTCTTCAGTGTTCCACCTCATACTTTTGTTTCTGGCCAACTCAATCTTCCACCTTTCCGCCAATCATAATTGAGTACCTCATCCAAATCAGGCCACATTCCTTGGACAACTAGTTGGTGAAAAAGAGCAATTGCCTTGTCAATATGTTGGGTTTTGCAAAAAGTGTCTAGCAGAATATTGCAAGTAACTAAATCAGCAGGCTGGCCACCATCATGCATCTCAACTAAAAGCTCCTGCACATCTGACATTCTCCCTAATTTGCACAAGGCCCTAACAAGAGAATTATAAGTTACAATACTAGGAACCAGATTTTTGTGGCGTATCTCTTTCAAGAGGCTCATGGCTTCATGAATCTTGTCAATATTACAATATCCATTAATCAACACAATGTAATTCTGAATGTCCGGAACTAGGCCTCTTTTGACCATCCCATCAAATAATTCTTTTGCCTTGTCAACGTTATTGCTTGAACAACACACGTCTATTAAAACGCTGTAAGTAAGTACATCAGGTTTTACACCTCTTTTCATCATCATGCCAAACATACCTTGAACTTCTACAAACCTGCCTTGTTTACATAATACATCAAGCAGCATATTAAAAGTATAGACATCCGGATTGATGTTTTTCATCAACATGTCATTCAACAATTGGTTCACTTTTTTTCACTGACACACACTGCAAAAACCAAAAACCACAGAATTGTAGGCAACAATATCAAGGAAAATTCCCTTGAGAATCATTTCAGAAGCCAACTTGTGAGCATCATTTACAAGTCCATCTTTACACAGGCGATCAATGATTGTGCTGTACATAACTAGGTTAGGCATAAGTGCTTGTTTCTCTATCTTTTGAAGCAATTCGATGGCAGCTTCCGTTTGTCCAGTTAGACATAATCCATTGATTAAGATGTCATAAGTATATTCCTCAGACCAATATCCTCTTGCGGTTAGATCCGCGTGAAAGTCTAGTGCCTACGAGACCTTGCCGTTAATACAAAATCCTTTAAGTAATGTATTCATAGTTATCATATTGAGTTGATAACCCTTCTTGAGAATCTTTGCCATTACGGAGAAAGCGAAGCCCATTTGGTCCATATGGCAGAAACAGCTTATCAAGATATTGAAAGTGGCAATGGAAGGCATCACTCTCCTTAGCTCTACTAGTCAAACAAGTGAAATAACAGGATACTGGCATGTTTGTGATAGTGTTGAGATTACTTATAAACTGTTTTTCATGTAAATTAAGATAAAACTCTATCTTGTATAACATAAATCACAATTTAAAAACTGTTTTTAAACATTACAATCACTATTCCAAACAAGCACGTTAATGTTTCATCCTTACAATGGCTCCAAAAATCTTGTCGGATTCCAGAATGGGGGGAGGAGGACGGAGGTCGATCATGGTATTTAATGAAGCTAAAGCATCAACAACATTATCAAAACTGTAAGTTTTCTTTGCAGATTGCAATTGAGAATGTGAATAGATTCTTAGATTTTGAGAACAAGTAAACGAGGCAGGTAGATGCTGTGAGGAGAGTAGGGGATTTGGGAATGGCATATCTTGTATTCCACATCGCCGTCCCCTTGAAAGATACAGTGTCTTGTCGCGAATCGACTATTTTCGGAAGCAGCCAACTCCGGCGACCGCGCTACTCCCTTCTTGTCCCCGCCCAGCGCTCACAGCAAATGCGAACATCATGTTGGACACAGCAAGATTGCGTTTTTTTTTGTTAAAGTATATTTTCAGTACTTCTCATTTACTTCAAGCAATCATTTTTTTTTAATTTCGAGGCCAAGCCAAGCTTAAAAATTACAAAGGTATGGGAGTTAGATAACACAAATTGTTCTTCGGCTTTAGGCAATCTTTTAGTCCATTCAGTTTGTAAAATGTATTTTTAGTCATTAATTATTAACACTATTAGTCTTATTTAACCGATGCTGACTCATCAAAATTAAATAATTACTGTGTAATGAAAGATTGACATTGCAAAAAAAGAAAAAAAATTAACTACTAAATTAAAATAAAAAGAAAGGAAACCAAGGTAATTAAACTCAAATTGGTCAGTGAATCGGTTAGAATACTGGGTTAAGGGTTAGTAGGTCAGATCAGAATTAAATCAAAACTAAACCCTAGTCGCCCAATCTCCAACAACTTCAGAGCTCAAAGATGGGCTTCTTGCTTCTCCCTTTCATGGTTCAGGTACCCAGCTTCTTTGTGCTTCTCTTTTTCTACACTTCGATCTCTATTGTCCTTGATGTATTTCACCACTAAACTTCGAAGAAACCCCATCACATTGTGATCTTGTCCCCATTTTCAAAATCTCAAATTTATTCAGACTATTGTGTCATATAAAGGTTGCCATTTACAACAAATTTAGCCTAGTAGAACGCTCTCTCCACCTTATCCTAATGATAATTGATCAACCAAGAAGGTGAATGACTATAATTGATCAACCAAGAAGGTGAATGACTAGGTAGTGTTTGGAGGGACGATTATGGGGCCTAATCGCACGATTGGCCACCAAAAGCACAACCAAAAATGCTTTCTCGGTTTTTTAATGTTTGGAGGGGTGATTAAAGAAAAGGGATTTTGCTTTCTTAAATAGCTTTTACCTTAAGCCACAAATCGGAGCTTATAGCGATTGGCTTTTGAAAATGACTTGTAATTATTACTGCTAAAAGCACAATTACTAATCTCTCTCTCTCTTCTCCATCAAATTTCCTCTCTGCTCGCCCTCTCCAATCTGTGTTTTCCCTCTCTCGGCGGTCATAGTTGTTGCAAACTCTCTCTCTCTCTCTAATCTCTTGCTGCTTTGCGAAATCCCAAGCACGTTTGCGCTTGTTTCAATTTCATACACTTTAAAAACAGGACCCTTAACTATTCCTACTTTACTCTATGTGGAAGGAGATCAACCATGGCTGACCGTGAGAGCTTCGAAGCTCTCATAGATGGTAACTCTGAACTGTGAAAAGGCAACGAATCATTCGAAGGAGAAGGAAAAGAAGGAAAGAGAGAGGAACTAAATTAAGTCTCTGAAGTGGGGATTCGGCTTCGGTCCACTGCGATGCCACTGTGATGCGGTCCATTGCCCATCCTTTTTTCTTTAAACTATATCGTTTTGGTATAGTTTTGGGATAAGATGATGGGCTAAATTTGTTTTTAAAAAAACGGTGTTTAGTATTTTGAAGTATTTTTATGGATACATTTAGTATCTTAAAATATTTTTTAAGTAACATGCAGTATCATAAAATAATTTTTAATGTTTTTAACCCTTTCAAATGTTTTTTCAGTTGTACCTAGTGTGTTAACAGACTAATTACAATTTAACCCTTAATGTATTTTTTCAGTTCCAAATATCACTTTAAAATATTATATGCTACTGAAAAAATATTTTAGAGTAAGAGGAAATCAATAAATCAGTATCCTAAATTTTAGATGCTCTTTACTACTAAGAAAAATACATTAATGGTAAAATTATAGTTAATCTCCTAAAACACTAAGTACAATTGAAAAAATATTTTAAAGGGTTAAAAGCATAGAAAAATATTTAAAAATAATTTTTGGAGCTGAAAAAATACATTAAGGATAAAATTGCACTATAACACACCCCGTACAACTGAAAAAATATTTTAAAGAACTAAAAGTACTAAAAATTATTTCAGGATACTGCATGTTACTCAAAAAATATTTTAAGATTCTAGATACATTCAGAAAAATATTTTTAAAATACTAGACACTATTTTAGAAAAGAAAAATGCAGCCCCATCATTTTACACCCAAAACTACACCAAAACAAAACAGTGTAGTTTTGAGAGAAAAAGATGGGCAGTTGACCGCGTGGAAGCAGAGAGAAGCCGAATTCCTGAAGCACGGCCCTGTGTATAGTAGAATCTTCCTGGAATTCATTTTTAGCAGAACGTGATTCTAGATTGAAGAATTCTGTATTTGCCTAATTGAAGAATTATTCTCGTCTTATGGCTTCCGGTGTATAGTAGGTTCACCGAACTCTAGTATATTTCTCTATTTTGTACACAAGAGTTTGTAGGGATGTACACTTTAGAACTCGTGAATTGGTTAGAAGTTTTTAACCATCAGGATAAGGCGTCAGTCTTCAGCTTCATCCTTTCCTTAACTTTTTTATATTATTTTCTCTTCTTTTAGATTGACGAGACTGAAGCGATAAATGCATGCTTTGTGAACAAAACAGATAAACTAGATTAAAGCTGAATTTGGGAATATAGTTGATATAGATAATAGTGTAGATGAATAGCTTTCTGTGATAAATTATTGTAGGTGATCTTCCTCCCAAATGACTCATATTCGTAACTCAATTAAAAACCAAATTATATGGAACATGTGATCCAATTAGTTATGTAATATTATTTCATCAAATTATGAATTTTTTTAATTGTCAAATTTCCCAACTTTAACTTTTATAAATTTCTTTTAGTTTCAAATTTAATTTATCTCTTACTATTATCACAAAAACCACTTATGCTTAAGCTAATCCAAACAAATGTTATTTTTACAAAAGTCACCTATGCAACCGTCAATCCAAACATAAATTACATTACACAATCTGATTTTTATCCAAAAACAACATTGCAAAAAGTAAGATTAGAAAAAGCAACTTTTACAATCGCTGCTCCAAATATACATCACCATCCTCTTGACAACAACCTCTTTTTTTTTGAGTGAAAACTGGAATACATTAACCTATTAAAAGGTTACAATGGAACTTGTTCCCTAAAGGAACATCAAAACAACGAAGAGTCCTGATCAACAACCTCCTCCGTAAAAGAAGGTGGTGGGTGATCTAGGATAACACAATTTTCAGTACTACTATGAGATAATCCTGCCAAATAGGCAGCAAGAGTATTGTCCTCCTTAGGTACATAATTAATAAGGACCTGCCAATTTTTTGATATCCAAAGCCTCGCATCTTCAATCACTTCCATGAACGGATGATCCATAGGAATTCCTCTTGTAAGTAAGTTAACGGCCTCTAGACAATCTTTGAACACAATGATATTCTTTAAGTTCTTGTTCCAGCAGATCTAAAGGCCATATATTATTGCAATGACCTCAGCTACCACAGGAGGTACTTGGATGAGCCGACTGATATACCCACAAACCCAGCTTCCATCTTCATTTTTAATAGCTCCAACACAGCCCGTCATGCCCGATTCCATAACTGATCCATCTGTTTCCAAAGTAGCAAACCCAGATCTTCCCCTCATACTTACTCCTTCTTCAGTAATATTACAGTTGTAAAAATGACAATTTTTTATTAGATCCATATCCAAAGCAGATCTGAATAAGCTAGTGTATCTATTGTGGTGTGCTATATCTTGATCACTCCTAAACAGCTTCAAGCAACGAGCAACCCAAATATCCCAGCAAACGTACCCGAACAAAGTTGGCCAGCTAACTTTACTAGCGTAGTTTCTCCCTACTTCGTTCTTGAGATTCCACCGTATCCACTCCAAGCCTTGAAGGTTAGCAAATTTTTCCCATAGAACAGGCTTAATCAATGACAACACCCTCTTTTCACCACCTATTAACTGTTTTTTTTTTAATTTTGTGTCCTATGTGCGAAAATTACATTCTTTTCAATTTTCTAACTAGATTAATAAAACATCTATTTTAAACTACTTTTAAAGATTGGTGTCTTCTCTGGAAGAAAGAGGGAGAGCATTTTTAATTCTGCGTAAATCCTTATAGCAATGTTGGAGTGATTGATTGGAATTGGGAAAAGTTTGACAGAATTCTTGAAGAAAGAGAAATATTTTCATCTCAAGGTGAGATGATTGAGACTGATAATTAGAAACGATAAGTGCCCAGAAATAGATGGCAAAGAGACCAACAACAACGGGAGACAATGACAATTTTTCAAATTGGGCGACTAGGTTTTCCTCTCTCTATTTTTTTAGAAGTGTTTTTTATTTTTTTAAACTAGTATGCCAACTAGGATTAAAATGCCAGCATTTAATCACACAGTCATCATAATCAATCTTAAAATACTTTTAAGACCGGTTTTCCGTAGAATCGGTCTTAAAAGTAAAGTTTTGAGACCAGTTTTATTGACAACTGGTCTTAAAATTCAAACTTTTAAGACCGATTATATGGACAACAGGTCTTTAAAATGTTTCTGTATAACCTATAAAAGAGGTCTTTTAAGACCGGTGCTCATGACAACCGGTCTTAAAATGGTTTATTTTAATACTAGTTATCAATACAACCGGTCTTAAAAGTGTGACTTTTAAGACCGATTTCTTAACCAATTTAAAAAGTATCAAATCTTTTTAAACCGGATGTATCAAAACCTGATCCAAAATAGGTCTAAAAAGTCATTTTTAATAAGTCTAAAAAGTCATTTTTCCACTGGTAACATTTGAATCTTTATATACTTTTTTTGCATTTTAAAAAATTTTATGGTGTCAAACGGTACTATATATAACTTTGTTATTCAATTTGCCCTTTTCTCTCATACATACATACATACATAATTATAGATTGTGGCAATCTTATTATAGTCAATGAATGAACTAGTGGTAAGCTTTCCAGTAAAGGGATTGCACCAAAACAAAACAAACTCCTTGAAAAGATGAGGGTGCAAGGTTAACATACATACATACATACATACATACATACATACATACATACATACATACATACATACATACATACATACATACATACATACATACATACATACATACATACATACATAATTATAGATTGTGGCAATCTTATTATAGTCAATGAATAAACTAATGGTAAGCTTTCCAGTAAAGGGGTTGCACCAAAACATAAAAAACTCCTTGAAAAGATGAGGGTGCGAGGTTAATTTGTTTTGTCAGTTTTGACAATTCAATCTTATAATTTCTCCACATCAAGTCTTTGATGATATTGCTTTACCTTACAACAACAATTAGCAAGTATGACGAAAGCATGTATGAATCATTGTTGATTCCTAATGCCATCTCTCAAATAAGAGTTTCACTTTTGGTATATACTATTTTGGTATCAGAGTCTTATCATTTGTATCAGAACTCCATTAATTGATATCAGATGTTTTTAGGGGTTAACGGAAGTGTCAAAATTGCCCCTCTTTTAAACCTTTATGTACTTTTTGTGACTTTTGAAAAAATTATGGTGCCAGATGCACCATGTAATTAACTTTGTTGCTAAATTTGCCCCTTTGCCCTTATTTACATATATGTATTGTAAATTGCGGTAAGTCCTATTGCAATTAGAAGATGAACTAATGGTGAAATAAAGTTCAAAACTTTCCAACAATAGTGTTGCACCAAAACATTAAAAACTCATTGGAAAGATGAGAGTGCAAGGTTCAATTTTTTTTTTTTGCAGTTTTAACTATTCAATCTTATAATCACTCCACATCAAGTTTTTGTTAATATTGCTTTATTGTGCAACAGCACTTAGCAAATATGACGAAACTACTTACGAATCATTGGTGATTCCTAATGCCATCTATCAAATAAGAGTTCCACTTTTAGTACATACAATTTTGGTATCAAAGTCCTATCATTGATATCAGAACTCTATTAATCAGTATCAGAGGTTTAGAGGGATTAATGAAAGTGTCAAAATTGCCCCTCTTTTGAATCTTTATGTACCTTTTTGCACTTTTGAAAAAAGTTATGGTGTTAGATGCCCCTGCATATAACTTTGTTGTAAATTACCCCTTTGCCTTTATATTTAAATACATGGAATGTCATAAGGTCCAATTTTGCCACAGAAGTTTTTAATTAGGAGGGATGAGTTTCTAAAAGTTTTTTAGGAACAATTTTACCCAAAAAGGATAAAAAAGAAGTAATCTTGCCCCCTCCATTAGGAAAGGTAAATTTGACTGTTAATTTGACTTATATGTCATACTCACCATAACCACCTCATCCTCTAGAGGCACGTCATAATCCACATCATTCCCTCCTTCTCTCTTCCTCTCAACTTCGTCCTTCCTTTCCTACTCCTGTCACTCCCTCTTTTCCTCCCTAACTCTTCAAGTTGCATCATAAGCTAAGAAGCCCCTGTAGAATCCAAGGCAAGAATATTATAACCATTTAAGAAACATTCTGGTAGCTATATATCACAATCCTAAAAGTAAGTACTCCTTTAATTGGGCTCTCATCCACCTCGTTCACCTCGCCGATACAATCCATCTCATTCACGCTATCTCTAGTTAATTAGTTCCTAAGTCTTGACCTAATTTCATCATCTTTCACCTATCTCATTTTCCTTCAACACATAAATAATTTGCTAACTTTCAAAAGACAATTAGATGGAAGAACCAGGTGAAATTGTGATGATACTCTTTGATTCTAATATAAATCCATTACTAGAATTTACACTTGATCATGAAAATTTGTTGTTATTCTTCAGACATGAGGAATCAAATTGTTTACGAAATCATTGAGAACCTCATGGATCGATTAAGGGTTAAGGCTTATAAAGTGGAATTGGTTTGTTTCTCCCCCTATTGTTAAAGGCATAAAGCACTTTGAAAAGAACTTCGACAGTCTAGTAAGCCTTACCAATCTGGGCTAAGGAAAAAAAGGAGCAAATAAACTTTGCTAGAGATGTATAAGAAATGACAAAATATTATACTCCATATAAAATTCTTCCCTTGGACTCTACAGGGGCTTCTTAGCCTATGATGCAACTTGAAGAGGTAGGGAAGAAGAAAGGCAGTAACGGGAGTAGGAGAGGAAGTTTGGAGTTGCAAGGAAGAGAGAAGGAGGGAGTGATGTGGATTTATGATGTGGCTCAAGATGATGAGGTGGATGTGCAAAGTGTACCATATATGTCAAACTAATAGTCAAATTTAATGTTTATAACAGAAGGAGCAAAGTTGCTATATTTGCTATGCTTTAGGGGCAAAATTGCCCCTAAAAGAACTTCCAGACACCCACCACTCATAAGTGAAAACTTTCCAGGGCAAAATTGAACCTTAACCTTATATGGAATTGTAGATTACGACAAGTCCTATTGTAGTTAGAGGATGAACTAATAGTGAAACAAAATTCAGAGCTTTCCAGCAATTGTGTTGCACTAAAACATAAAAAACTCATTAGAAAAATGAGTGCAATGTTGATTTTTTTGTCAATTTTGTCAATTCAATCTTATAATTTCTCCACAAGTCTTTGTTCATATGGTTTTACTATGCAACAACACTAATCAAGTATGAAGAAACCACGTATGAATCATTGGTGATTCCTAATGCCATCTGTCAAATAAGAGTTCCACTTTTGGTACATGCTATTTTGGTATCAGAGTTCTATCATTGGTATCAAAACTCTATTAATCGTTATCAAAGGTTTAGAAGGTTAATAAAAGTCTCAAAATTGCCCCTTTTTGAACCTTTATGTACTTTTTTTGCACTTTTGAAAACTTTATGGTGTTAGACGGCCTTGCATATAGCTTTGTTGTGAAATTTTCTACTTTGCCCTTATATATGGATTGTAGATTGTGATACGTCCTATTGTAGTTAAAGGATGAACTATTGGTGAAACAAAATTCAGAGCTTTCTAGCGAGAGAGTTACACCAAAACATAAAAAACTAAATGGAAAGATGATTGTGCAAGTTTTATTTTTTGTCAGTTTTGACTATTCAATCTTATAACTTCTCCACTGCTAGTCTTTGTTGATATTGCTTTATTGTGCAACAACACTTAGCAAGTATGACGAAACTATATACAAATCCTTGGTGATTCCCAATGCTATCTCTCAAATAAGAGTTCCACTTTTGGAATTTTGGTATTAGAGTCCTATCATTGGTATCAGAACTCCATTAATTGGTATCAGAGGTTTAGAGTGGTTAACAGAAGTGTTAAAATTGCCCTTCTTTTAAACCTTTATGTACTTTTTTACACTTTTGAAAAATTTATGGTATTAGATGCCCCTACATATAACTTTGTTATGAAATTTGCTCATTTGCCCTTATATATATACATGGAATTGTATATTGCGGAAAATCCTATTGCAGTGAGGGGATGAACTAATGCTAAAACAAAATTAAGAGCTTTCTAGTAAGGGTGTTGCACCTAAACTTAAAAACACTCATTGGAAAGATGAGAGTGCAATGTTTACTTTATTTTTTAGTCAGTTTTGACTATTCAATCTTATAATTTCTCTACATCAAGTCTTTGTTGATATTACTTTACTGTGCAACAACACTCAACAAGTATGACAAAACCACATATGAATCATTGGTGATTCCCAATGCCATATCTCAAATAAGAGTTCTACATTTGGTATATACTATTTTGGTATTAGAGTCCTATTATTGGTATCAAAACTCTACTAATCGGTATCAGAGATTTAGAGGGGTTAACAAAAGTGTCAAAATTGCCCCTCTTTTAAACTTTTATATACTTTTTACACTTTTGAAAACTTTAGGGTGTGTTTAGTTTGAGCGGATAGGAGAGATCCTCATTTACTCATTTGGTTTGAATTTTTAGGTGGGAGAGAAGCCAAAATTTTAGCTCTCATTCTCTTATCCCTCCCTTTATATTTGGCTCTCATTATAAAGGATCCTCTTCCTCCCTTCTAATAATCAAATAAGGTAATAAACCCCCCTCCCCTTCCCTCCGCTCAAATCAAACACACCCTTTATGGTGCCAGACAACTCGGTATATAACTTTGTTGTTAAATTTACCACTTTACCCTTATATATACATATGGAATTGTAGATTACGACAAGTTCTATTGCAGTCAGAGGATGAACTAATGGTGAAATAAAATTAAGAGCTTTTCTAATGAGGATGTTGTACCAAAACCTTAAAAATCATTGGAAAGATAAGAATGCAAGGTTTTTTTTGGGTCAATTTTGACTATTTAATCTTATAATTTCTCCACATCAAGTCTTAAGACATGGTATCGCTTTACTGTGCAACAACACTCAACAAGTATGATGAAACCACTTACAAATCATTGCTTGATTCCAATGTCAACTCTTAAACAAGAGTTCCACTTTTGATACATACTACTCCCTCCGGTCCTAATTATAGGATAACATTTGAGAGTTGATTTTGGTCCTAATTATAAGATAAAGTTCTAATTTTTTGTCAATTTCTTCCTAAAATACCCCATATTGATACTTTCTCAATAATAATTTAATAAGAGTAGATCGGAAGTTGTTGAAGGAGATCGACGACGCCAGACTGTGTAAGAGCTCAGAGAAGTCTTGTGTGAGGTAGTAGAGGTATAAAAAAAC
Organism: Inga laurina; assembly: GCA_963855925.1. Classification (NCBI taxonomy): domain Eukaryota; kingdom Viridiplantae; phylum Streptophyta; class Magnoliopsida; order Fabales; family Fabaceae; genus Inga; species Inga laurina. Next base: position 46,523,262 of record OY979713.1, on the reverse strand, counting down.
ACAGATAATCAACGTAACTGGATGCCATTTTAAATTTTAAATAAGGGAATTTTAGGAAAATAAATATGATTAACTAATTTAACCATTATCCTTAATTTCTCCAAAGTTAGGTAAATATATCCTATAATTAGGACCGGAGGGAGTATTTTGGTATTATAGTCCTATCGTTGGTATCAAAACTCTATTAATCGATACTAGATTCTTATCCATCTTAATATCTGACATGCAAAAATTGATAAACCATATACTGGAGATTCTTCATTTTTGCTATTAAGATTATTTAAATGAGATACTTACTTAAAAACTTTTAGTTACACTTATCGTCCTTGTTATTTTTGGATTTAGCTTCTCTCCTTGGCTCTTCCAGTCATTTGCCTCTCCATTGTCTAAAACTACACCTTTTAGAGTGGTTTTTGGTGTAAGTTGTGAGGGTGATCCTTTTTTTTTCAAAATATCATTCAATGCACTGAAATATTTCTTTATAGTACCGAGTATCTTAAAATAATTCTCCATGCACTCTATGACATAAAAGATTTTTTTTGGGAGCATTCAGTAACTAGCAAGCTGCACCTTAAAGTATTTTTTCAATAATACTAGATATCTTGAATTGAATTTTTCGTATTTTTTTAGTAATACTGTATATCTTGAATTGAATTTTTCATTTATACATATTGAGTATTATTGAAAAAATACTTTAGGGTGTAACTTGCTAGTTACTAGTTGCTACTGAAAAAATATTTTATGCCACAGAAAAATGTTTTTTGTCATAGAGTTCACAAAAATTATTTTAAAATATTAGGTGCTTCTAAAAACTATTTTAAGATACTAAATGCCATTTTAAAAAGAAAAAAAAAAGTTGATCACCCTCACATCTATATCTATATATCATATAATACTCTTCCACCACAATCACTGTTCATAAGGAATGAATGGCTTTGATCTCTTATACCATCAAAAACACTGTTTCTAGTGAATCAACAGTCCAGATCTGCTTCCATCCTTACATAACGTAACTATCATTCTGACATAAAATCAGTGAAATCAATAGTGTCCCCACACGCTTTTTTATCGCGCCTTTTCCTACTTTTTGAACTTCTTTCTAATTTTGAAATTTGAAATTCAAACTCTAAAATCATTATAATACTCAGCATCTTGCCTCCACCACCACTCCGCTTCTTCTTCTTCCTTATCACTGATCTTCTTCCTCCGTTTGATTCACCTTCACCGTCCTCTCCATTTGGCGCTAATGCCACGTATTGGTCGTGGATCCTGCAATACCTCTCTGACACCGACGACGGTCTTCTCATTGAGAATGCCATCTTGGTCGTCCCCTGAATCCTAGTCGCTGAAGATGAAGACACCGACACGCTCTGACCTAGAATCACACAGAATATCTCTCCATCTCGATGCTCACCAACAGATTCAACGCCCTCATCTTCTTCTTCCGCTTTCTCATGTGACGATTTTTGTGCCTTTTCCTCTCAACACCCTCTTTTATCTTCATTGATGGAATTTTCTTCAACTTCAAAGCCTCCTTCATCTTTTTCTATTTCTATAGGTGACGGAGGAGGAAGAGACGAACAACTGCCGCAGAAGAAGAAAGCAAGAACTACTGTCAGTCTATTTTCCTTTCTATCATGCTTTTGGTTTTATCTTTTTTCATTTATTTAATAAACGCAACATGCAGGAATGTGGTGGCGGACGTAAAGGATAGAAACGACATTGGAATCTACAGAAAAGGGCGGTGAATTTGGTCTGTCGTGGTGAGAGGGAGATCGACAGTCCCAGGTCCAGCCCTTCCTACTCCCTCCAAGAATTAAGGTCTTTTGCTGCGACTCTGTTCTCTTCTGATGTGTCTTCGGTGTTGTGTCTCTCCATATAAGGTGTGGAGGTGATACGTGTGTCAAGACCGGAGAGGAAAAGTAACGGTGGTGATGGAGATGACAAGTGAGCCTGGTTCATCCTCTCTCGCGGTGACTCTGTCTCTCACAGATCTCTGAAACCCAGACTCACTGAAGTTTGCCGGCATGGTGAGAGTGAAAGGATGATGGTGGTGGTGAAGAAAGTGGAGGTAATGTTGATGGAAGTGAGTCGGTGAGTCGGTGATTTGTGCTTTAGTTCCTAAGCATGAATCAACCCATGTGAAGTCCTAAAAAAATATAGTAGCCACTTGCATATTTTTAATTATCACCTTCTACTTTTTCTTTATGCTTTAGTTTTTTAATCATTTAATGGTAGTGTCTTATTCTTCTTATTTTTTTCTATTCATCACATCATCTTCATATCGCTTTTCGGTCCACCAAATCTATCTCCTCCTCTCACACTATTTTAAAACTCACATGCTCGTCTATTCCACATACTGTGCCAACTCTGTTTTACCTACATCCAACACTTTTTTGGTTATTTCCTTGATGACTATGGCTTTCCATATATGTACCAGGTCTAAAGCAAAATAATCACTTGTCTTTCCAGGATGCTTTGTCTGAACTCTCAGATGTTTGCCAACTTGGATTGATAGCTGAATTTCATAATTGACAGGAAATTTCTTGAGCAGCCTCAACGCATTAAGGCATCGATTTTCTTCGTGTCATATGGTCGCATCAATTCTTTCTCCATCGTTGAATCCTAAAATTAACATATTGCATGGAAGTTTGATTAATATAAATGTAAAATATTTTGTTGATTTTTTCGGCTTAACTTCTGTTTATTCTAATGTTAAACAAATTATATTATTTCCTGTCCCAAGGATTTGGTATAAAATCTAAACATTTTTCTTGCCTTCATTATACTTTTATAGATGTTTCCTTTTGAAAGATGTATATGGCAATATGGGCGATAACTTTATTCTCCTTTTTACTGTTTTGAGGAATCTCCTAATTAGAGATTGAACAGTGAAGCTTTAATCTCCTAATGTACAACAAATGAATGAGATTGCTTGAGATATTTTTTTTCCCAATCTTTTATACCATTACGGAGAGTTAGAGAAAACAGTAGCCCGATCCACACTACTAGACCCTGGATGTATCATCCCCTCCCTCCTAATTTGGATTAAAAAAATTACGCTTAAAAAATTTTTTTTGAGCTAACATACTGTGCCTTTTTTTTCTCTGCATGTAATCTTACCGACATTCAACACTTTTTTGGTTGACCGAAGGATATATCATGTTTTTTTATGCCCACCGAAGGATATATCATGTTAAAGAATAAACATATTGGACAATTGGGAAGGCAAAGCAAGTATCACATGTCCCGATAAGTCAAAAGAACGATCTCAATTCTCAAAGACACCATGGCTCCTGTAGTTATGAAATATCCTGATTTTAATATAATATTTAATATCTTATTTAAGGATTTTATGATGGCCTAAATGACTTTTATTATGTTTAATTTGAATTACAAAACTATTGTATAAAGATAAAACTTAAAAGAATATATTTGTTATGATGTTGTGAAAAGATAAAATTTGTTTTTAAAATTTTGAATAAAAATATTACAAGGATCAAAGAAGAAAATGTTATTCAGCATGTGACTGAAGGGAATGTTGACAGAAATAAGGGTATTTTAATGTATATTAGCCTTTATTTTCAATTAAGAACATACAACGGAAATTACAGAAAAGTATCCCAAATCTCCAAATTTCCAATTTGGTAGGATGATTATGATGATTTCGGATGCCTAGCTTCACTCTGTTTTCTTTTTAAAAAAACAACATCCATCATTGCCCACCGAAAGTTTAAAAAAAATCATGCAATGGAGTAATATTATGATTTGGCGTAATTATCGTCATCTATGCACAAAAGAATAACATTATTTTCAAAAGAAAAAAGATTCATAATCTTAGCTTTATCTTACTGGGCAAAGGGACATATGCATCATTCAGTTTTGTCTGGCATTGCACTGGATAAGTCTTAAGGCTTCTTTCTTTCTTTCTTTTGATACAAAATACTTTTTAACCTTTTTGTCTTAAATTATGATACAATATTTTTTAATAATTATCCCCACATGGAGAAACCTTTTTTTTTTTTTTTTGCCCAACACATTGAGCCTCCTAAACTGTCGATACTTTTATAAAAGAGCAATGGGGAAAAAAATATACATGGGATTTCTCACTGTATTGTTTAATCATCATATTTAGTATTTAGTAATATGCAGCCCTATCCACATGTCTATATATATTGCCTACTCTTCTTTCTTGCAAGGTTGCAAAGCTACCTTGAACCAATATTTATATTTTTCACATGTATTTAGTAATGTTCACCACTTTAGCTTTCATTATAAGATATTATTTATGCTTGGAAATTCATAATTATTTTCTTACCTGCAATTAAGACAAATTTTAATAACGAACTACATATGGAATTTGAGATATGTATTTGGCATAGAAATTGTGAACATATTACACTAAGATTTGTGAACTGAATTGAGTTTGATTAATGCAAAATTTAGTTATTGGAAAAAACAATTATTCTATTTTCTGCCATATCAAAAAAAGAAAAGAAAAGAAAGGACAATCTATAAGTCATGTTGATTTTATATCTATAAAAGCATACTTTTAAATAATTATAATCAATTGCTTATGTTTAAAAAAATTATACTGGAATAATTAGAACCAATTTACATATATTGTAGATATATTCATTTCTCAAATTGAACCTATGAACATATATCCATCCAATGTTATCTTTGTTGTCATACAAATTGCTTATACTTCAGCAAAATAAAGAAGCTATTGTATATGTTTTTATTTAAATTCGAGTCGCGTTGTTTTATGTAAGAACCAAATAAGCATCATTTACTGTTGAAGGTGTATTAGATTATGTGATGGATTAATATGGGTTGAAAACAAGTGTAACATTGCTTTACTAAAATGCTCCCTGCGCAACGCGCGGGGAAGTAAATACTAGTTTTACACTAAAAACTATCCAAAAAGGAGGTATTTTAAGGCAATAGAGGGGCAAAGGATCAGAAGAGCCCAGGAGAGAAACTCGATCCGTTATTTTTGTATCATAGTCCTATTGGTATGGGAACTCTATTAATCAATGTCAAGAGTCTCATCACCCTTCTAAAGTTTTAAGGTGAACAAATCCGTATTGTTGGTTCAAGTCCACCCTCCCTGTGGTGGCAGAGTATCCATGGTTGATGGGCTGATGTGTTGTCATCCATCGGAGCGTTCAAAGATGAAAGTGTGCGATTTTTGGTCTCACCCAAAGTCGCAGCTTGGATGGATGTAATTTCTTCATGACGGTGATTGAAAGCGACACAGACACAGTCCAGACCCCATTGGACCCACACATGCCTCTACCAATACCCACATCGATGGAAAAAATAGAGCTATGGACCCACCTTAATCATGGGGACCACATTAGCTTCTTTTTCTTTAGGGTAAAGGAGAAAAATGCCCATGATCTTTTTCTAAAGTTGCATCTGACATCATAAACAAACTTGCCTTGGGGTGCTCATGCTTGTAGAATAATTCAATGGTTAATGTTATACATTCAATCATATTCTATAATTAACTATATTATAATTAAAACTTGGGTAATGATATAAACAATTTTTGAATGTATTTGTCCTTAAATGTAAGATCCTTTTTGAATTTGTCTCAATAATAAATATACTTTTCTCTTTTTGCCCTTAATAAATAAATATATTAGTTAAAATTTGGAGATTGGGTTGGGAGCATATATGAAATTGATTTTCAGATCTCCACCGTTTTTTAAAAACAATTGATATATGTGAAGAACTTGAAATAAGACATCAAAGAGATCCAACTAAATAGTTTCAAGAATTAACTATACCTTACATCATAGTTGTCAATGGTCTCATGGAATCATAACCTCCATTTAGGTTTAATTGGACGGGCAAATAAGAATGTAGGAAAAAGATTCCATATGTCTATATATATATTGGGATACTTTATGCATAGAGTCTATAATGGATTGCCTAAAACATGAAAGGAGTCATAATTGGCTATGAATGGAAACAAAGGAAAAACTCATATTATACAATGTGGACTAAAAGTTCATTGCTACAACGCTTTTCAACATTGACCACAGTGTGTAGCATCATAAATTGATGTATTTTACACATGTTGTTATAAAGGTTGAGAACTTGAGATGAAAGTTGTTCCCTATTTATGAACAATGTGATTTCTTACATACAAGCTTATGCTTCCACGTACGTTACACAGGTGATTGTAATTAATGCATTAATCAAACATAATTTAATTTATAACATGCGAGATGATTGAATTGAGGATCAATGACAGTTTTTTAATCTTTTCATTTTTGCAAGATTCACGACAGTTTTTTAATGCAGCTAACACTGATTGTATCCACCTCATGCATTCCCTTTCATTTACACTGAATAAAGCATATTTAGCTGGAATATGAGTTTTACAACTTTTATAGCTCATGAGCAAAATAGTTATCATAATATTATTGGAAAACCATTAGAAGATTGGGTCTCTCTACTGGGTTTTCTGTATGTTTGAGACTAATATGGGCCAAAATGCTTCATGAGTTAGGCCTTACACATGCATTACTTAAATATATGACCGCACATTTATGTAATCAAGGGAAAACACTTATGCGAAAAATGTGTTTCCCAACTAATAAAGGAAGTCCTTTTATACAAAATGAAGCATGTATTATCAATTATAACACATTCTATTATGTTTAATTATAACATATATCATCAATGATTATAACATATTATGCTTTTCTACTAAATCATATTGATGGTATAAAAATAGCTACCTCCTATAGGCTGCTCCTATATTTGAAGTAGTCATGTGCTTCCCTTGAGATCACAACTGATAGCAATCACTTTATAGGGATCAAAGCATAACCAATCGAAACCTTTTCTGTAATGATATCATAGAGGATAATATCAATTTACTTTTAAGGGATGTACTTGCTCAAACACCTACAAAATCACTGTTGTTGCTTGAAAATAACACCAAATCAGAAACAGAGTAGCTTAAATAACCAAAAAACAAAAAAAGTAGAGCAACCCTTCACAGTGCGCATTTATGAATCTTGTCTTAGAATCAGTACAACATGAGTCATGAACAATTCCCCTACAAACAGAAAAAGTGAAGGCTTATGCATATTATGATAGTCTTAAATTGAAAACATGAAAAACGATACAGTACTGATACAAAGTTCCACTCCACAATGACAATGATATTAGTCCAGATAGAAATTAAACTTGGTTATTACAGAACTAATTCCTAAATTCATTAGACCATATTAGCTTGTCCTTATCTGTTTAAAATAATGGTACGAAAAGTAATGCTTTATGAACACAAATCGTTTGTAAAGTCTAAAAAAAAAGTTAACGGACCATTAATAAACTTTGGGATAGTTTTTCCTGTGCAAAACCAACTTGAATCAGGGAACACACTTTTCCCTTATTGAGCCATTTTATCAATCATTAAATCTCAGCTCATGTATTTTTTTAACTGCAAGAGACAAATAATTTCACCAGCAATAAATAATATTAACTAAGGTTTCTATACTACTTACTAAATACCAAAACCTTTTTGGTGTGTATAACTTTGTTGATTGTCGAGTCTTGTCCAAGATAAAGGTCGAGTTTGTCAATGAACGTGTGAAGCCTTTGTCATTTGTATTATCGGTCAAATGTTTCAACTAGAAAAGATGGGTAAAAAAAGAACATACACCATAAAAGGTGAAAACCTTTTCATTGAGCATAAAACATTAAGAGAAGTTGCATAAAAAAAGAACAAGTTGCTGTAAAGGCTAAGAAATGAACATATTTTGAAAATGTAGTGAAACACATGCCTTAGATGGCACAACTCTGGTAAGAGATCTAAACATAATTGAACCATCCAAGACCATTATTCATCTTTTGGACACATTAATCAACATATTTCAATTCAGTTTTTCTAGCTTAAAAAATCTGACCCCATGGCTTTCAACATCCTATGACCCAATAATACAAAAATACCTTAAAACAATAGATATTCTCATCTTTAAAGTCATGAGAATCTTGACTTAGTAACAGCCATCATCATCCCTTTATATAGCACTTAAATCACTCACTCTAGCCTTCAAACTTCATATAGCAGAACCTACTCATGAATTTCCAGTTTTGAAAAGCCTAGTCCCATGATTTGGATAACATCAAACAAAGACATTTAATCACGTACCACCCTACATATTTTCTTCCCTAAAAATTCACTTGTCATGTTACCCCAACACAATTTCACATGAGGAACCATTTTTTAACTTAAATTACTCAAAACCCATCTCCTTTCCTGTTTTTTCCTACTGGTCAAGACACATATACATGTAGGGAAAATACCATTTCTCATTTTAATGCTTCCAAACATGCTCTAGGGACATTGTTCTACACAAAAAAAAAAAACCCTTCTAAACTCTTTGAAAGGCTTACATTTTGTAAAACTCATCTTCATTGTACCCAACCAGTGGCTCACTGAACAGGGTATAGGGGAAAAATTCATGAAATCAAACTCTATTGATTCCAAACATACCATAGTGTACTCTAGACGCTATACATAATTGACTTCCCAATTCTAGAGAAATTTAACCCATAAATTCATTAAAACAGTAAGTTTTTCTTCAACTTCTAAGCCTCTAAAATTTCAAATTCAACATGCAAGCTCTTTAGCCACAAGTAATGTTATATATCATGAATATAAGCTTCAATCTATGCTTGACTGCAGTTATTTTTCTTGTTCTTTGATTTTCTGTCACTAACCCAGATTATGAGCGGCCTTATTCATCCATCAGGACATCTCAAATGAAAGAAATAATGGTAAGATTATGTTTAGGCTGCTTACCTCTACTCAAGATCAAGCTTGTATGTGAGATCACCTTGTCTTCCTCTCCTTCTTGCATTCGCTTTCTTCCTCTATTTCTGTCGATCTCTCTACCTCTCTTTCTCTTTTCTGATTGCAGATAAGGGGGTTCTTATAGAGATTTCCAACAAAGGAAATGACCAATAACTCAGTCAGGGCAAAAATTAAAACCACATTAAACATTACAAAGCTAATTGAAACATCCTAATCTATTTAAGTAGTTTGAAGGTCATCCTAAATTACATGAGAGTCTTCAGCAACTAACCTGGCGACCCAGTCTTTCTTGGGTCTATCTCTGCATAATTGGAGACTAATATCATATTGAAGGAGTGTTTTGGCATCGTGACTGTTATCTGCCCTAAAACACTAGAAGGCCAAAGCTTGAGTACGAATAATTTACACCACAAGTATAAAGATGTCCGTGTAACCTACAGTGAGCACAAGTATAAAGCTAGAAGGGGAAAAAGATAAGTAAACATATCAAATCATCAACATACAACAAACTCGTATGCACACAGGACTTTCATCGATAGATAGTCTTCGGGATGCACAAGGATAGCTTCCCTTGGAATAATTCTATCAGCTTTCACAACGATGATGTCCTCACATACACCTGGAGTAAGAGTGTGTTCGGATAGATATTGTAAGGCGATTATTTACCCAAAACCAAGGTTTTGGCAAAAAGTCACCGAACACCCAGCAAAAAGGCACAATCCCGTTTTTTTGACCAAAACCATGGTTTTGTCCAAAAGCTTATTTCTTTTGCTTTTCGTGCTATATAGGCCCCACTGACTATTTCTTATTGGTCATTTTTCACTGTGGGTCCCACACCACAAACACTCTCTCTCTTTTATTTTTTTTAGAAAAAAATTTCACAATTTTTCTCAATCTCGTCCGTCACTTTAAAAAAAGATTTTAAAATTTTAATACTCTTTCTTATCTTTAATATAAGATCTATTTATCTACTTTAATTATATTAGAAAAAATAATTAAGTTAATTAAAATTACATATAGACAAATTTATTTCATTTTTGGTATTAATTATGAAATTTAATGTTAAATAATGGATTAAGATGCATCATTTTTAATGTTGTTAGAGGTTTTCTTCTCTTATAATTTAACATTGTTAGGTAAAATTTAACAGTTTTGTTAAATTTACATCCTTTTTAATTATTCATTATTATTTTTTATCTTCCAAAACTTACTTGTACCAGACACCCCTTAGGAAAAACTTGACTGTTAAATTTGGATCTTAACCCTTAAATAATATATAAAATATAACCTTATTCTTTACATGTAATTATCATAAAAGTTAATGTCCTTTTTAGTTATTTGACCATGAAAAAGGCTATTCCGATAAAATCATCCAAACACTCTCATTTTATCAAAATCACTTTTTTCCTATAATCTATTCTCCTCATAATCTCTTCTCCATAAGATATTCTCCATTTTTTCTCCAGAAGCTATTCTCAAAAAGCTAATAAGAAAACACCCTTAGGGAAGCCATGTTGATTTCCCCTTGCTGGCCATTTATTCAGAACTGAGCACAAAGGAGGAGGCGTTTTGGTAAGAGAAGATGTCAGGGAAAATAAATGAAAACAGGGGTCAAAAAGTTTTTTTATTTAATGTTAATACCCTGCGATGTGACAGATCTATCAAGTGATGGGTCATTTGAATTTCAAATAGGGCGGGAATTGCAAATGAGAAACGGCTTATACGCAACCCAAAAAATTTTAATATGGCTTGTGAACAGTAACATGTGAGAGGAGCCATATGTAAGCTGTTTTCTTATATGGCTTGAGGGAACAGATTTTATATGTATAATGATTTTAGGTTCAACAATACCCATGTTCATTGAAAAACGTAGCTAAAATGCTACAACCGTTTATTATATGAACGTTGACCGTGTGCTTTAAAAAATTGACCAAATAGGCTGATGTGGATGGTGACTTGGCAAATTATGTGTGGATGACACGGACACTGAGTTGGAGAGCATACAATCTGTTAAAAAATGACAGCCTTCGACAGACTTCTAGGGCTAAATCAAAAGAAGGAATTCTGAGTAGTTGAGCAAGGCCGAATCGTGAGAGGGATGTAAGGAAAATGGAGCAAGTTCCGAATTGAGGGAATCTAGGGTTATAGAGTGAGAAATCGAGAAAGTGAGAGTGAACGAAGCGATTGAAAGGTTGGAATCTACAACCCATGTGAAGAGAATCTTGTATAGAAAAGGAAAGAAGCGACAATCTTGGTTTACTGGTGATTGGAATATTTTGGCATTACTTTCCGCAGCTGCAAAATGACAATACCCATTCTTCCACTACCTTTTTTGTTCATCTCCTTCGTTTAAATCTAGTAACATGATTTCTATAATTCCATCTCCCCTGTTCTTTGATCTTGGTTTATTGCTGAAAAGCTATATTGTAAAGCATTGATGGAAGGGCAAGGAGCTGGTGAAGGTGGATCTGCTAGCCAAACAAAAGGAAAGTGGCATTGAACCTGAGAAGAAATTGAGTATGTCGGAGAAGGAGAGAAAAAGCTAAAGACAACCATGTGCATGCTCTAAACCTCAGTCATTGTCGCATTTGTTGCTTGACCTCATAAGCCTCGAAGTCTCATGTCTCTCTTCTGCTTCCTTCTCCCATCGGCCATTCTTCAATTCTGACGGAATTAATTCTTCTCACAGCAGCAGAGATAGGCAATGGTTTAACTCTCCTTACCCACATCATTAATTATCCTCCCCTGCCACATTGAACTCTTAGAAAGCAAGTGAAGATGTGTTTGTGAAGAAGTTAACGGTCATTTCATCCATTAAACGGTTGTAGCACTTTAGCTATGCTTTTAATGAACATGGGTATTTTTGAACCTAAAATTTGTTTATGATGCCAAATGCTCCTTTTAAAAAAAGATTATAGGCATTTTTGCTCCTTTGCCCTTTTCTTTAAACCAAAAAAACAGAAGTTTGGACCAGCAACAACAACAATGTTGTGCGATTTTTTGGGGAAAATTTAACTAATTGAAGTGATTTATTTTTTTTAAAAAAAAAAATTCAGATACTTAAACGAACACTAAATATTAAAGAATAATGAGAAGGGGAGGAGCAAGAACATGGAATCACGGTGTTTTTGAGAGGCATGCGCTGCAAATGCAATCAAGCAATCGACATCAATTGTTAACTTAATAATAAAAATGAGTGGTGAACAACAAAATTTAAACGTCAAATCGTGGAATGGGGGGGCGGCATCCAGCCCAAGTGGCACTTGCTGAGAACACATTGCTCACAAAGTCACAGTATTGAGAAAATCCCCGGGTTTCCCTGCAATCTCTATTACTAATTTAATTAAATACTGAATGAAGAGAAATCGAATCCTGATGTTCAAAATAAAATTTCAAACATTCAAAGACTTTTGTACTCGTAAAATTGTATAGTAATTTAAAAAATGATTAGTTATGGGGGGTAATTTAGCGTTTTCATGCCTCAATCATCCCATATCGGTCCTGAATAAATTGTGGCGGAAAATTTGGAATTGAAAAAAATTTCATTAGGATTGAGATTAGGATTTGAATTGAGAATGAGATTTTCTGATCCCGTCCCAAATATATATATATATATATATATATATATATATTAAATTATCTTCAAATTACCAAAATGCCCGAACCAACCCATGATCCCTAAAATCCTAAATAGTTAATTGTCTAGGAATGCAATATTCATAATGATGACCAATTCTATCCGTAAGTGCCCGTTTGGTTTACGGAATTATAGATAGTGTAATAGAGTGTAATGGTATGTAAAGTAATCATGATTACATAATTTATTTTGTTCGTCATTAGGGAAAGATGATACATATACATAAAAACGTTTGGTTAGATTATATCGAATATGAAAATATATAATAATAATATAGTAAGAGATAAAATTACCCCTATCTACACATATAAAAATATACGTATTAGGTTCATGATAATCTTTTCTCATTTTGTATAGTATATATGCTGAGTTCATAATAATTTTTTAATATTTAATGGTCGAAATATTATGGTTTCATATTAATTTTTAATATTTAATGATGGAAATATTATTTAATGAGATATTTTAATATTATTTAACGATTGGATATAATTTTTTAATGGGGAATAATTCTTAAATTTCTATATTATCAATTAATGTTTTAATATTCAATGGTGGTAATTAAAATGATTTAATATTTAACAATATTTATGGATGGGTACTTTGATCAGTTTAAGAAATTATAATGGCAATAGTATTATTTTCACCTGATTACATAATTTTTGTATCTCCATTCTTTAGTCCTAATAGTAAAATCTTGATTACATCAAATGATGTAATTATGATTATAAAATATAATCATCTTTACATTACATAAGTCTAATCAAATATTGTAATCGGTCTATTGCATTAAGATTACATGTAATCCTCTCTTATAGAATCGAACTAAACAGGCTCTAAATATTCTTCTTCATTTTAATTTCTTCAAGAGTGCAGAGAAATATAAACACAAAAAAAATGGACCCCATGTAATTCTTATAGTTTCACCTATTTTCAGTTACGATTTTATAGTTTTTTCTTTTTCCAGTCGCATAAAATCACAGGGCTTGATTATAAATTATATAAAGCTATAAGGACATGATAATTAATAATGTTGGTCATATTTAGTCTCTTAAATTTATAAAATACTTTTTTAGTCCTTAAAATTTAACATTGTTAATCTTGCTAATAGTAAATGTTGACAATGCAAAGTTAAGTGGTAACTATATAATGCTGATAAAGCAAGTTTAAAATTTTTAAATGAAAAATACTTATAAACCAATAAAAAATAACATGTAATTTAATTTTGATCTTAATTGTTACCCTAAATATTTGTTCGAGAAAAAGAAAAAACAAACCCTCCACCAATGTCAAATGCATCCCACCAGCTCCCCATTCTTCCTTTTCCCAACCATTGCCCATCCTCATTTTGTTAGATATTTTATTAAAATAATAATATTTTTGTTTACTCAAGTTATATCTAGATATATATATTGATCATATAAAGGATATAGTAGTTGATTATTTGGATCAAATGAATATTCTAGATATGAAGTTATTCTGAATTGTAAGAAAAATATAACTAAAAGGAGATTTGGCAACCTCATAACATACATACTATTTTTCTTATCTTCATATAAAAGAAGTTCACGACCTTACATTTTATTTGCGCCCTAAGATTTTCACTAACTCAATAAAAATCAAGCTATGGGCTCATTAAGGGGATTTACCAACATTCTGTCAGTAGAAGGTCACTGAACTGTCGCTTTTCCTCTTTGAAAGCATATCTCTTATAGAGATACATCAAAAAGTATGTTTCGCCTTGCTATGATACTTAGGATCATCATCATAAGATGTTATCGCTTGGATCCTTCTATCCACCATTCATTCCCAATCTCTCATGGTACTTTGAATGATGGCAGAACATGCCCTGTGTTCTATTTCCATGGATACCAGGAAAAAATACTTTGTATATTTCCTTACTCCATCACCATTTGCCTAGGTCTTGTATTGGAGTATCCTTTCAAAGGAAAGTTGTTGCCTTGACAACTTAATCCATGGTTATTCTCATAACCCATTTCACAGCAGGACCAAAAACAACTTCCAAGTCTGACCAAAAACATTCGGTCTTATGTACACCAATGTGTACATTCATATTACCAACTATAGTCTCACATGGGACTCTATCCACCTTTCTTATGTTGGATTCCTCATAGGACATGTAACCTTTTTAGGTTTATGCCCTTGACTTCAGGGGTGTCCATGGGTTTGCAGTTTGACATCCTAAGATGTCTAAGGATTACACTTGTACATGTCTTAGGTGGAAAAGACTGTATCTTTCTTGTGCAACTCCGTTTATCTTGTCAATCAAGATATTTGTTCAACCCATGACTTTCTCAACTCCAAATTTAAGGATTCTTTGATCCTTTATTCTTTTGACTCCCTTGACACTTGTTTCATACGTCATTTGACAAAGGATGACTTCACTAAGAATCATCACTAGACCATTTGGGACTTATGTAGTGTTCTTCGATTATTTCGAAGTTGGTGAGGCTTTCACCTTGTGAAAACCTCAAATACTACTATTTGGGTGATTGTTTCTACGAAGCCCTTAAGCTGCTTCATGTAGAGTTCATCATCCAATTTCCAAAAAAATTCAAATTGGAAGGTGGTCTTTACATCATCTTAATGCAATTTCAAGACTAAGCTTGTTGTCATAGCCAAAGTTCAGAGTTAAAACGTACAATGGACAACCTTCTATTGTATTACCCCTAGCCATTAAGTGTTTTAGGTTCTACATGCCCCCAACAGATTTGAGAATCTACTTGTTCCCAATCGCCTTTTGGCTAAGTGACAAATTACCCAAACACGTATTTGGCTTAAAAAGAATCCAAATTCTCCTACATGACACTTTGCAATTCATCTTAGGAGGTCCTTCTAGTGTCTTTTAGACACTTATAGGTAGTTATCATCACCTTCTAAATGATGAAGAGAGCATTCAATCCATTAGGGAACCTATCCCACATAATCATTCGCTAGATGACAATTTGCTCCGAGGTGGATTTCATAGGATTCTTTTCCTATGTATGAGTGAGGTAATTCTCTCGTAACTTACCTCTTTCCTCTTTCGTTGTGAAAATGGTCTCAATCCTCCCACTCGGATCACTAAACTTAAGAACACTTGGTTATTCCTTGTCACTTGTGAACCTCTTAAAGAGATTTATTGTTATTAATGCTCATTTCTTGCTAGGAAATCAGGGTTTTATGAACGTTGTGTCCCACAGTTTTCTCTCAGTCACTGAACCGCTATCATTTTCACTACTGAAGACGTGTCATGTCAAATTCTCATGTCATCTCACAAAGAGATACCTTGTATACCTTGGCCCTAATCTTCCTTACTTATAGGAAGGATTATGAATATAAAGTTGGTGACCCTTATGGTCTTAACAAGCTTGGCCCTGGTCTAAGGCCCATCCATGATTCATAGGGTAAGGTCGTGACTGACATAGAGGGCATTTGGTTAAGTGTGAATATAATAGCTGAGTCTACCTACCAATATATGGCTGATAGCCTCATTGATGCCATTATGTTCATAACTAAATCAAGGAGAGGTCTATCTCTCTATTTCAACAACTCTATTATGTTAAAGGGTTCTAGGTATTTATAGTTGCCTAACAATGCCTACACAAAGCAGCTTGAACTAATCATATGGGTGTATCTAACCCTTGTTAGTTCAAAAAAGGTCTTTTCCTTTTAGTTTAACTGATTCCTGACTAGTTCAGTCATTATCTAACAGCTTCACACTTGCCAAAAATTAAGTAAACATTACTGTATTTCGAGTAAACGTCCACAACGTTAACGAAACACCAAGCTCTTTGTGTTTTTCCCTCACGTTCATTGGTTAACTAACGTCATAATTTGCCAATTGCAATGGTTTTTCTCGAAAATGTTAATTTGTTTTTCTTGCCAGGTAGAATGAGTTCTCAACTTATTCATAAGGGTATTAACCCTTTAGCACACATTTAGCAAATACTCTTTTGCTAGTTTGATAATTTCCTTTGATCAAGGTGTACATGTGGCAAGAAATGGAATCTTTTATCCCTAGAAAGAAACATCAAAATCCAGCGAAGGATTTGAGAATCATAGTCCCATCGATCCTTAACTAAAGAGATAACAAAGATGTAATTTGTCAGTTGCAATTGCATGGAGTGAATCAGGGTGGTTTATCAGTGCAGAGTTAACATGCAAGTTCCAATCCCTTGATTCTATCTCTTTATTGCTTTGCATTTGACATGAAGTCATATGCTTCATGAAATGTCCACAACTCATGTGGATTGCTACTTTTTCAACCCTTAAAGGTTTATCAATGTAGCATTTCATCTTTTGCAAAAACCATTGACCTCTTCTAGATCAAGTTTACCTCATAGGTTTCTTGCCCTAAGGCATAAAGGATGAATCCTCCCACTCTTTAGCTAAGTTCGTCTGACTGATGGATCTTGAATCCTTCAATCTTTCACATTCAAGTTCAATGTGGTGAATCATGTAACCCCCTGCCGTAATTATATCCGAAATACGCTATTAACCTGAAATAGAAACCAATAAGAAACAAAACTTATTTAAAATCCCATCTTCACGATAGGGTTTTCATAGATAACTTTCGAAATCTAATTTACCTGGTCTCGTATTCAATTTCGAATACAATTACATCACGCAGAATATCACATTTATACAAATATCAGAGTATACAACAATATCATCCCGGCAACTTCCGGGTTCCATGAATTAACTCACAGCCTTACAGGGCATATTCGCCCCTACAAGCCCTCATATGGGGATTACACAAAGTCTTCTCAAATACACATCTCAAATACATATCCGAATACATACTCAAATATACACCCATATCATATATAATTATCCCAACATCTATGATAACCAACTACCAAACTCAAATACTCTAAGGAGTTTTCACCGTCCTTAAATGCCTGCACCATCCTCGCTCTTCCTTCCCTGTCTACAATGTTGATAGGGGAGGGTGAGATTCGAGAGAATCTCAGTAGGAAACAAATACCAAAATGCATGTATGATAAGTGTATAATGCATGACATGCTTGCAATACCTATCACATGTCCATACCATGACACATCTGCATGCTCAATGTTTCAACAACACACTCATGGCCATAGCATAAATAGAAACAGAGCTTCAAACATCATATATGTTCCACATAATCAAGCAAAGCAATAACATGCATCAACACATTAACACAATATCATATACAGGCAAAAGAGATAAGTTCCCTACACTCTTTCCACGTATGCTTCGGCTCCGGCTGCTCACGATCAGGGTGAACACCAAACCCTATAGCCAAACAAGGACATAGGGTTAAATCCCTTTTCCAATTCTTTAACTCTCAAACACTTAAGTTGGTTATCATTCACGACCTTTAGGTGGCTAATCAAAGCCTAAACATATGCCTAAAGGCTTGGGAAACACTTGACCAAAGATAACCTTTTAAAAGTCCAAAATGATGATTTTTGGGGATTGGCTGGGCCCACAAATCCACTGGCCGCAGCCAAAAACTGCCCAGAAATATTTGGGCCGCGGCCCAGAATCTGCTGGCCGCGGCCAAGAAAATACAGTTTCTTGGCTGATCTTCCGAAAATCATAACTAATTCCACAAAAATCGGAATGAGGTGATCCCAAAGTCAAATGAAAGCTATTAAAGTCCTCTAAACAGGAAAAATATTGGCCAATACTGGAAATCACCACATAAATACAGAATTCCCAAAAACTCAAGACTGTCCCAAAACAGAATCCATTTTCGACCTCAAACTTTGGACAGATATAACTCCCAGTTCCCAAAACTAAATGGCACAAATTATATGTCCATTTTGAAGCTTGGGAGGTGAAATTTAAGGCTGAAAAGTTTCATAATTTTCTGACTTCATTTGCCCAGTCAAAACGTCCACACAAAAAGACTGCCCAGAGGAAAACTTCAAGGGACAGATTTCTCAGTTTTGCACCAATGATTCCAATGGTTCCCAAATTCACACCAAATACCATTTCCACATAAATTTGCACAAGGAATCCATTGGAAACACCAAATCAATCAAATTCAAATCATATTGACATGTTTCACAATGAATTGCAACATGTCACACAATATCACATTTCAACTCAACATTGCACAACTTTCCATCTCAAGTTCCCAAATCAATTCCAATGACCAAATACCATAACATGGCATCATTTTCAACATAAAACACAACCCAATTCATCCAATCCAAAATCACACAAAATCAGGGCAAAATTCGAATTTCACTAAACTCAACCAAAACTTACAAAACTTAGATCAAAAGGAAGCAAACACTCACCTCTTCCTCTTTCCCAAACAAATTCCTTGATTCTTCATCTTTCCAAATTTCCTCAAGCAATCAAACACCTCCAATCAAGAATCTAAAACCATAGAGATGAAGCCCTCATCAACATGATCAAGATTAGTGAAGAGATTTTAACCATTAGGGGCCATTACACAAGCCAAAACTCACCTTGTTTCTTTCTCTTTCCTCCCCCCAAGCTTGCGTCCATGGAGAATAGAGAGAGAGAATGATGAGATGATGAAGAAGGAAGGTCAGTTTTTGGCCACTAAAAGCCTCACTAGGCTGACCAAAAAGGAAGAGGAGAGAGGGAAAATGAGTGGAAATGTTGACCATGATCCTAGGGTCTATAAGTTGCCAAGTGTCAACATCTTGCTCCATCAACCATGAGTTCACATAGGCACATGCACATTGGATTCCACCCTTTGATCTCAACACAAATCAATCCTAACCATTGATCTTGAAGTTACCAATGAGTTTCCTCTTCGATAACCAATCAATCGGTCGGTAACTTTACCGTTTTGCCCCTGATTATGGTAATTCCTCTTGAATCACCATCAAATACATTTTCTCATTCATTTTCTTTCACAATGCGCCCTCCCCTCTATTTTAAGTCAATTTAGAGGTGAATCCATAATTGAACTTAAATACAGGGTTTTGGCGTTGCTCACAGCACATACGAATCACATCGGGTGCCAACTCACACCATAATCTCCAAAGGGTTTATTTATCACTAACCACATCCACTTTTGGAGTCATTATCTCTAAATCACAATTTAGGATCTTGCTAAACCGGGGCTTAGCAATCCATTAATCTCATGCTTATTCTCTAGCCTCAAGTCTCAAAATTCGGGGTATTACAAATCACATTGCTGAAGGTTACAATATGCGTATCAGAGGCAATCTTTACTTTCGTATACACCCACTCACTGGAAGACATGGTGTTAGATCTCATGTTTTGATGATAACAAAAGAATGGTTTGAAAAGGAAATGATTAATAAATAAGTTTGAGCAAAGGAATAACAGGGATAAGCCTCACTTGAAGTAAGCATTGAAGTAATGAAGAAAGGCCAAGAGAAAAAGCTGAGAAACTTGATCAGAAGCAAGTTTTCTAAGGTATTACTCGAGGCGGTACTCGAGTAATAAGCCAAAACTTGAAGTAACCAGAGGCACCTTCCAGTAACCTGCCAACATTACTCGAGTAGGTACTCGAGTAATAGTGTAAGTATTTTTAAGTTGCTCTCGGCCTGCCAATGTTACTCGAGGAGCTACTCGAGTAACCAGGTAAAAACATGGAGTTGCTCTCGGCCTGCCAATGTTACTCGAGGAGCTACTCGAGTAACTAGATGAAAAACTTCAAGTTGCCTTCAGGTTGCCAATGATACTCAAGTAGGTACTCGAGTAACTCTGTTTCTGAAAATGTGTTGCTCTCGGCACTTTGTACTACTGCCAATGTTACTCGAGTAGGTACTCGAGTAACGCACTGAAGTAAGTGAAAACTTGAAGGTGGTATCTGATTAACTTGATATATTTTTATCTAATTTCCTCGAGTCATTCCTCTGATATGCAAGTATTCAATGATCTATTTTAAGTGGATTCCTCAAGTAGGTACCCGAGTATACAGAGATATTTTGAAGGTAAACCTCCAGTCATTACCCGGGTAAGTTAAGCACAAAAAGTATATTTACTCGAGGTAGTACCCAGTAACCCATGCAAAAATGAATGCATTACTCGAGTCAGTATCCGAGTAACAAGGTAAGTGCTCTCGGCCTTGAAATCCTGCAACATTACTGGAGTAAAGCATCGAGTAACCAAAAGTTTTTGTAAAGATTTACTCGAGTTGGTACCCGAGTAACTCATAAAGTTGTGAGTGTATTACTCTAGTAAGTACCCGAGTAAACATATATCTTCAAAGGTTTAAGAATTGGTTATTCCATGCACTACCCGAGTAATCTTGTATTTATTCATTGACTTGCAGTTGATCAAAGATTTCCCGATGATACTCGAGTAAGTACTCGAGTAAACTTCAAGGGATACTCGAGTAGCTACTCGAGTAAGCAAACCCAGAATTTTAGAAATCATTCAGACGATCATTGATTTGTTTCCTATATGATTAACATTTCATTGTATTAGCATTCTTAGTCTATTTACAGATAAATAATGAAGAGATCTTACCAAATAAGGAAAGTCAAAAGCAACGCTCAAATGTCACCGACCGTCACCTACCACAACGTATGTTTTTCAAAAACTGGAAAAGTCAATAATGGCTGCGCACGCTCCAATGGACATGAAGAAATATGTTCCAGCAATCATTACCAACGTATCTATATATATGTGAACATCTGAACAGAGAAAAACACAAGAACACACTCACGAACGTATCATCAAGTTCATTACTCTGTTTTTCATTGTACTTGTGATTCTATGCTTCAGTGATTCTTATTCACTCTGTGAGAGAGATATTTCATTCAAACTCAATATTTGTAATTGAGGTAACTTAAGGTTGTGGAACCTTGAGTTGGGATTGAATTACAACTTGTAAGGGGGAGCGAGTGTCCAGGTGTAGGAACTTGCTTGTACTGAGGTGCCAAGAACCCACTGAATCTTGGAAGTTATAGTGAAACTCTCAGAGAAGCTCTGAGCACTGGACGTAGGTCAAAGTGGTTGTGGCCGAACCAGTATAACTCCCGGTGTACACTTCGGTGATATTTCTCCTTACTCTTTCATGTTTTAATTTCAACGTCAAATTTTATATTTGCAACGAAATTATTAAGATCACCCAATTCACCCCCCCCTCTTGGGTGAAACGCTTGCACTAACACATGGCTCACTCCTATTCACTAGGAGACATAGCTTCCTCCCACTCACTGGGAGATGTCTTATCACAACATACACTTGTTGTTTGTTAGAAAGAACTTGGCATTTAGTTTTGTCTCAACTTCTTAATTTGACATCTGCCTTAAGTGTTGCCTAAACAACATGTTAGGACTTAGTACACTATGTTAAAACTTAACTTAGTTTTAACTTTATGGAAGAAGATCACCTATTTCACTATCTCCCAATACTATCCACACAGCTTGGATAAGGTTACATTGCTCATACCAACATAAGTTTAAGCAATGTTGTTCTTTCTATACTTGATAGCATAAACCTTTTGTATCCTTCGGTTGCTTCAACCTTTAAATGCTGAAGACTAGTTGGTAGGATGTCCCTGACATCTTATTCTTCTTGAATGAAAAAGATTTGAGAGTTTTTAACTCCACAGATATCTCTATTGAGCTTGTCTTCATAAGCTCAGTCAAATAGACTTGGTCATAATTGGTCACTTAGATGATTATGATATACAAATCATATTTGTTCAAGTTAGACAAAGGATAATTAAATAATAAGTTCACTAGTTTCATATTCATGAGACAACTATGTTGACTCCCATCCCAATCATGCTAGTTAGCTCATCACCCTTTTAACCACAGTCTTCATTGAACACTTTCCCCTTTGGATTTCTAGACGCATTCCAGAAAACTCTCACTCAATCAAAGAGCAGTTATATTAACAAGATAATAACACAATATCATCTAACTAGCATGAATGTTCAAGAAAACAAGAAGAGAATATACTGAATTCAATTCTAAAAAAAATAATTTAATCATAAATTCAATGAAAAGAACATTCAATAAAAACTTTTACCTCTTATTGTTGTCTCTTAACTAGGTTCTCTTTCTCATAGGCCCTTCTCACCATATGAACTTATGTAGTGTCTAGCTACAATGTCAAGCTCCTCTTTGCCATGTTTACATCCACTTACTTGGATATAATTACAGCATACCTCCCACTTGATGAGATGATTCTAACATCTCTATCTATCTTATCCTTTGTCACAACATTTGTGATAAAGGATTGACTTTTAGAAGTCATTGCTTCAATCCAAGTGGATCAATGTGGTTAAAAGCATGGGAAGACTTATTATTATTCAATAATTATTGAATAATTTTAAGTTGCTGCAATTTTTCAGGTTTTTATCTCTAAGAGTTTGAGTCAAGGTTGGATAGGATTTTATATTCAAAAACTCATTTGAATAATCCCTTACTTTTAAAGAATCTTTCAGCATTTAACCTTATGTTGCAACTGAAAATACTCTTAAAAAAAATAAGCCAACCTATCCCAAAAAACAATAGAACCAACATTGATTCAATTCCAACATTTTTAGGACCCTCTAAATGCACATAAGCACCTTTGTGACTCAAATTACACCCAAACTTGCTTCAAATATATGCAAATTATATATCAAATTGAAGCTCTCGAATTTAGGGATTTTTAGGAACAAACCACGTCTCAATCGGAGGTCCCACGCGCTCTCACACGCCCCTAGAAGGTCTCTGATCAAAAAATATGAAAAATTGGAAAATTCCAACGAACGCCACTCTCATGCGCTGCCTTATGGCTGTCAGCCGATGACACGTGCCGGCCCTTATAACTCCACGTGCCGTCCTCTCTCCGACGGTGCTTGCCACGTGTCAAACTGAGGTCCTAGTGGGCCCCACGCGCCACTTGTCAATTTCCCTCTTTTTTTCCAGTCAACAGTCAATGAATGACTATTGACTTTGACCAGTGTTGACCTTTGACCAATCAGCATTGACGGGTCAACCTTGACATGTCACTGCTGACTTGTCTTGATCGACGTGGTTGGTTAATAGATGATGTGGCCTTCGTTGACCTATGCTGGCGTGGCATTTGACGCTAACGTGGCGACCTCTTATTGGTGCCACTTGGCATTAGTTGACCGATGATGTGGCGTTGACTGCCACATCATCATCTTCAACCTCCAGTCGGGTCAGCCCGACCCGGTTGGAGCTCTAACGGTCATCGCGACTTGCCAACTTCGGGAGGCCATATCTCCCTCGTTTAGCTCCGTTTTTCGCGTTCTTTGTGTCGTTAGAATCGTAGTTCAATGAACTACAAATCCATGGCATTTATTTGATCTTAAAACCTCTGTTTCATTTATCAAATCGCGAGTGAAGTGGCGTCAGCGACTAACAACCGACCAACTTCTTTCCTTCATTTCTCCCTCATCCAAACTCCGTTTGACGTGTTCTAAGCATCATTGGAATCGTCTCCTCGAGATCTACACATCCATGTCTTCGTTTGGGGCAAAAACACTCAGTTTTGAACACCCCATTTTTCTCGACATTGACGGCACTGCGTAATCTGACCTAGATGTGTGTCCTCTGGGTTTCAAAGGCTCTTCTAACCTTTGAGGAGTAAAGGCTCTTGTTTTTGGTTCCACTTTGGTCCCGAAAGACTCACCTTTAATATGAACGAAGAGGAAACAAAGCTTTGAGCCATGAATTATATATACACACACACACATATTATATATATATAAGATAACCAGAGGAGCAAATGATATTAGTATGCATTCAATATATATTTAAAAAATACCCAGCAACAAATATATATATCACATTTGAAGCTTTCAAATATGCAGAAGCAAAATATACACATATATATATACATGTTCACGTTTAGGAAAACATACGCTCAGATTCCCAAAAGTATTCACATATGAACCAGAGAACATGCATATTCAACGAAATTTCAAGTAATAGAGGCTACAGATATAAAGCTTGAAAAAAAATACAGTGTCACAATGGAAAATATGATGGAGAGATATAAACAAATTATATCACATTATTATTCACATAGAATAATCACAACCTCAAATATCAAATGGCTCTAATGCCAATGTAAGAAAAATATAACTAAAAGGAGATTTGGCGTACCGAGGCGAATCCATGTTCGGATCCGGGTCAAAGCTCCAATACTCCATACTTGTGCCCACACAATTATTAGACTACTAGAGCCTAATTGTGATTTGCACAGCAGATCACCAGAACCAGAAAGATGGTAGGAGAGAAGAGAATTGCCAGAAAACTCAATGGCGGGGTGAATTGCAATTGAGGAGGCACACCCTATTTATAATGGTTTATAGAGGCCACTAATTAGGAAACGTGTGCATACCTTCTTGCCCTTCAAGACAGCAATTAATTGATTCTCAATTAATTCCCTAATTATGGTGATTTATTCCTTAATTAACAAATCCATAATTATTACTGAAACATTCCCCAATCTGTATTTAATGCTGATTTTATTCTTATTTGATTAGGCTACTTATTTCCTAATCAAATAGTCCGGCCCATTAAGGGCGGACTTGGACCCAAAGTCCAACATGAATATTAACGGACTAATTTAAATATTATTAGTTTAATATATTTTGGATAAAATATCTCTTGATTATGTCCCACAAGTGATTTAAATAAAGATTTGGTTTAGGGTTATCTGCCTAACTGGTAAGCTATTATTAACCTTGATGGGAGGCTATCAATAGCGTATGCCAGGTCTTAGGGTAATAACGTGAAAAACCCAATTACTTGCTCCTTAAGGATTCAAACCATCACTTTGTCTCATATTCCCATTAGAAGAATCTTAAGTTATTTCCTTCTAATCTCTTTTCCCCTTTTTTAATTATCAGGTTATGAGATATAGCATGCATGCAGAGTTACGATGGCTAGAAGTACTCCTAATAAAGTTTTTCACTGATACTTTTTATTTTAGAGTTTATATATTATGTATTTAGGAATGATTTCTATATTTATCCCAACATGTGACATCAGAATTCCTCTGTCTAATATCTTATGCATGTTATGTTATTTTTCCTATTCTTTAAGCAACATGATATATCATATCTGTGAATTTTTCTGGTTAATCTTCTTTTAAGACTTTGCGATAAAATATGAATCTTGTTCAGAATCGCTCTTAATATGTTAGTTGATTAAATTTTGTTCTTTCCTTTTCATGCGATTATCAGCGGTTTGAAATTCTATTTCCAGATGAATTCGCAAGTCTGATGCAATTATTCATTCTGTTCATCAATATCTGATGCTTATATTCAGTCCTGCTTTATACACACGCGCACGCGCTTAGTTTTTCATATGATGCATTATGCTTTAATTCTATCTACTTGAGAAATTATTGTGAGCATCATACATGGTTTTGAATTTTAAGCTTTTTTTTATGAATTTATTGAGATATTAGTGCGCATGTTCTCTTCACTATTTTACCGATGAAATCACTAGATTTATGGTGCCGTTGCCTTATATCATCAAGTATATGGTTCTTGGCTTCTTGCTCATTAATCTGAAAATAAAAGTACGTCTTCGGGCATAGAGGGATCTGACTGAAGGTTGGGGATGAGCAAAAACGGCGTCGTTTTTTGCTGTTCCGGAAGGCATCTCACCATCAAGAGTGAAACGCACAGTTTCACTATTGTAGGTGCGAGCTGGACTATTTTGTTCTGGGCCTTAAAGATTGGGCATGTTCTAAGGTTTAAGTAATTTCTAATTATTCCCAGGTTTGGGATTCATTTCATTTTGGGCCACTGTTTTAAAATGCTTTAAAAAAAAGGGGTTTCTTTTTTTTGCGAAGGCAAAAAAGGGTATTTAATGTTTGAGCCATTCTGTTTTGGGATTTTATCTTCCTGATTTTTACTTTTCAGATTCTGAGATATTTCAGTAAAAAAAACAAAGGACCTTACCAAGTTTTTTTGACCTCTCCAATTTTGATTATTTTTGTTACCAAACCTTTATGTTATTTTTTTTTTGTCTCATGGTTTGGGCAGCCTTGTTTTTACCCAGGTAATGAAACCCGGCCCGGAAACCGGCGAACCGGCCTGTAAACCGGCCCGGTTCCCAGTCCGGTCCGGGTTACCTATTTTTAAAAAAAAATTTTTAATTTTTCCTTTAGAATTTCATACTATAAGTCTAAAATTTTCAATTTCTCACCGGTTTGGTCCCGGTGTAGCTCCGGTTTGGCCCCAGTCTGACCCACTGACCCTTAACCCAGTACCGCGACCGGTTCACTACCCGGTCCGGGTTTTAATACCTTGGTTTTTACCCGTTTTGGAGAAACAGTGATGTGATGGTCTCTTTTATTTGGACTTGAATAATTCTATTTTCTCTTTCGAAAGTTGTTTTAGGGACGATTAAGGATTATTGTTGTTTGAGACCATTATTCTTCTGGGCATGTGGTTTAATTCTGGAAAATCATCTTGGGCTTGTTTTGGGATTATTGTTATTAAGGCTATTTTATTTGATTTTTCTAGAAGATATTTGGGCTAGATAAATACTGTTTAGTTACCTTCTATTTATTGGGAAATTTGTTTTATTTGAAATTTATTTTTATCTACCATTTTAATTGTTTAAATATTGGAAAATCAATTTTGGCTAGTTTTGAATTAGGGTAATTTTATAAAATTTATTTTGATATATAATTTAATTACCTCAATATTTAAGTTATTAAGTTTGGACAATTTTTTTCAATTGTTTGATTTTTGAAAAATTATATTTGGGTTGAAATATGCTGAAATTGATTTCTTAAACAATTTTTGGATACATAGAACAGTGGGAGGGTTATTAATTTAATTTTGTTGATCAAATTAATCAGTTAATCCCTCCATTAAGATGTGCATATGTTATATTTAATTTGGATGCACAAAATAGTGGGAGAATTTATCTATGATGATTATTTGGTCACATTTTGTTGATTAAATTAGTCAATTAAATTCTTATTAAAGATTTGTGCATATTTGGAATTTAAAAGCACATAGTTAATATTTGTGATTAGCTTGCATATTAAGGAATAGCCATAACATCCTCAATATCGCATGTATAAATAATCGCTTATGGATTTTTTAAAGCATCAACTCGAATAAGTGATTAGTTAATTTAATCAAAGTTAGTTAGCCATTTTGTTGATTAAATTAATTATTCTCATTAGGTTATTGGTGTATATTTATGTTTTAAATGCACATGATATTCATGGTTGGCATGCTTATTTTTGTTGGAAATTGTGCCATAGGGGCCAATCATTATACTTTGAACATTATTAATTTAATGAATTTTCTCCATTATGTTATTATAGTATTTGCATGTTTACTGTGATGACTGAACCCCTAGATAAATTATAAAAATTGTCCTACATATCCCTAGTCGGTTTTCTATATGGGAGCAGCGATGAAATAAAACTAGTATGATTTTGATAAGATATGAAGATATGAATCAAAGTCTTAGGCACTTGTAAGAGTACAAGGTGCTAGACCAACCTGCTATGAGAAAGATGCATGGATCAAGTCATAAGTTTATCTCACATATAATATAACCATGTCACAATGCCCTTTAACCTGAGATCATCATGGATTCTTACATGAGAGTTGTTAAGCTATGAATTAGTCAAAAGTCACCTTTGATCGGGTGATGATAAAGGCTATAAACGGGCTTGGTGGTTTTTCATGAAGAGGAATATAAATGGTCAAGATGGAATTTGTTCCTCACATTAGTATT
Source organism: Inga laurina (assembly GCA_963855925.1). NCBI lineage: Eukaryota > Viridiplantae > Streptophyta > Magnoliopsida > Fabales > Fabaceae > Inga > Inga laurina. Next base: position 46,495,088 of record OY979713.1, on the reverse strand, counting down.
GAGATATTACTGGGCCCCTCGATGAGTGAGTCTGAGAAATGTATGACCATACTACTATGGAAAGGAGTTTCCATTTCTGTTGTTAGACGACTTAGGAATCAGGAAAATAATGGTCAGGAACAGGAGGATGACATAATTCATGCCTCATCCTTGACTAAAATATCGTGTGACAAAAGGGATGTGATATGGTTGTATGACAGGTTACATCGTGTTAACAATCCTTATATGAATTGGGAAGTCGTAATGTCTTGCTAGAAGCCGCTTGCGACTTGTAGGTTAATATAGTTATTGGCCTACTGCCAACTTTGTATGGGCCTACAGGGTCACACACAAGAATGGCCCAACACGAGACAATATTTAATCTAGGGAAGACGACTTTTATATTTATATATATATATATCATATAAAATTCATGAAAATAAAATTAATAATATTATTTATATATATGTATTTTCGAAATACATACATACATATAGATGTAGATATATAAAAGATAATATTATTATATTATGTTAGTTTTAAATTTAATTTTATTAGATAAATTACATTTAATAACTAACATGTTAGAGATATAATATCTCAAATTTAATTTATAAGGATAAATTAAATTTATTGGCTCTTTATTTGGATTAAATAAATATGTTAAATTAAAACTGTATGATATATTTAATTAAACCAAATTTATTTAATTAGCTCATCAAGATAATTAAGGGTAAATTAATTTCAAAATTAATCAAGATTAATTTTGAAATTCGAATATAGCCATCATGGGTTATAAAATTGTTAGAGCAGAAAACCTCATGAACGGATGAGAATTCAGAGTCGCAAAAAAAATCCTAGGACACATTGGAGGCGCTAGCACGCAATCTGTGTTGGAGACGCATTTGTATGGATACTGGTAGAGGGAGCGAATCTGAGGTGTTGGCTCCTAGAGATTAAAAACCCTAAATTCGAAAAGGTGCAATTCTTCCTAACTCTGTTTAAACGCTATTGATAGATCCTCAATTGGGATTGGTGAAACTGCCAATCCCAACAATTTCTTGAGGAGTAGCCACAGTATCCTCAATTTTGTTGCATGCACGTTTTTAATAATATATGGCTTTATAGAATATCAGTTGTAATTAAATATATGATTATAATTAGTCTTTACCCACGGGTAGATAATTATAATTGGATTTTTAATTAGGGTGGAATATAATGTCATTATATTTTCTAAGTAGCCCACAAATATTAGAAAATATAACTGTGTTCTAGATTCATCAATTCGAGATAAATTCACGCTATGCTAATGTTTTTGCCCACAGGTAGATCTTAGTAATACGAATTTATAATTGTATGATTTACATCAGTAAACATACACTTAGTTGTGATGGTTTTTTCTCTTGCCTTTTATATTTATTTTGTAAGCATGATTAATTTTTAATTTTGACTTTGTAGCATATGATTGTTATCGATTTAATTGTTTAGTTTAATAGAATTTATTAGAGATAATCGTTGAGCCTAGAAGGAGATAAATATTACTCCTTTCATTAGGATAAAATTGGCATTAGGAAAGTTCTAGTAATTAATAATTTTGGCATAAGAAGCGGGATAACATTATGAGATGCAATTATCTCATTAAATTATTCTCAATTAAGAGATGGTTATCATGGGTATATAAGAATAGATCAAAGCTAATGGTTGCTTATGGGTTAAAGGATGAATTTAGAAATTCTAATAATTATTGTTACATTGTTTTGTTGACTATAAAGTGATTCTCTATAATAGAGTAAGGAGCCACCATTAGTTTTGGTAGAAGTGATCCTTATTTTATTATCTCATGAGCTATTACTTCTTTTCTTAAGTACATGCGTAGATATTGGGTATTCATTGAAAATGTGTATTTATAAGTTTTGCTCATACTTGGTGTAATATACCAAATTTTGTAATGCAAAAAACGTGTAAATAAGGAAATAGTGGAATAAAATAAATACTGATATTTACAAATAAAGGAAGAGTCACTTTCCGAATTCCCAGTTATCCATTGTGGCATTTGTGGAAATTGAGAAGTCAGGATTGTAGATTACAAGTGTATGTAGTCCGAGGAAAATTCATCGGTGGTTGCAGGGCTCAGAGGCCCCATTTTGAGATTGGAGGGATTTGGGCGTCATGTGTCATGCCTCGATATGCATGCCACAGTTTCGAGTAGAACTCCGAGTATGCACTAATAAAACAACTTTATTAAAATAACTTCAATAAAGTATGTAATGACGGCTCATGATGACATACCTTTCATGTTGGCCAAATAAGAAAATGACAAGTGTCTTGAAATCATTACAAAGTAAAAGGTTGTTTTTGTGTTGGCCAGAGGTGACATGTGTTCCTCATCATTATACCACTTTAAGCCTTTCGTGTTGTCATCTCTGGATTGCGCCATCTATCAGCTGAGTCTGGGAAATCCACCAATCTTCGGACAGGTCACGTACTTTATGTTTCGAACACCGAACCCAAGAGTCTGGGAAAATTGTCAGGCCCCTTCCTTCCCTTGACCATTTTAGAGCCACCTAAGAGAGAGAAAATGGAAGACCAATAGTTGGATGACACATGGAATCTTGAGCTCTAACTTTGTGACACTTTGCTCACTCTGAGAGCACTTCCTTTTAAGATTAAATCACAACCATTCCTCCCTTTTCAAGAGATAAATTTTGGCCAGCCATGAAAGGAAAGAGAAAGGAGTGAAAAAATCAAAGAAAAGAGAAAGAAGAGAGAAGGAGGAGGAATAGTGACATTTCTTGAACACTGGAGCCGATTTTGACCCTGAAACGTCATTATTGTCCAATGAGTCCTTCAGAAAACTTCCTCTACTCACTATAAGCTTCAATTCTATGGTCTCAGCTTTCTCATCTGAGGTGTTTTGTGTCAGTTAGTCTTCCAGAGTGTCACTGAAATACTGAATAACTAGTAGAAACGCGAAGAGGTAAGCGTAGGCTTCCTTTTGAACTGAATATTTTGTGATTTCATTTAGTTTTTTCCTAGCTCTTGAACCACCCATATATTTTGGCTAAGGGGTGTCTTTGAAGAATAAAGATGTTTTTAATCATATATAAGGTGATATATGATGCTTGTTGATGTTTTGGACTTGTTGGTTGTTAAAAACACAAACTTGGATTTTTGTTGTTTTGGGAAGCAAATTTCGGCCAGGAGCAAAACTGGGTGAGGGAGTTTGATTTTGGCATTTTTTAGCTTTCCATATGATTCTACACAAATTGTGTGGGAATAGGCTCTAATTATAATATTTAGAAGACTGGTTAAAAAACTCAAATACTGGAAACTTAGTTTACTAAGCTGCTAGTATGCGTTTTTGTTTGGTAGTTTTTTTGTAGAAAAAATTTCACTATCCAAAATTTATCTGATGATGATGATGATGAGATTTTTCAAAATTAAAGTACATTTAAATACCTTTAATTTGATAGGTATTATGAAGGATTTGGATAAGTACTCTAGGAGTTATGAGTGTTTGAAGTAGACAATTAAAATTGATCAGATTTTTTGGCAGCAAAGGAAAACATAAAAACTAGGAATTTTGTGTGGACAGAAGATTGTGGGAAGGGACTGTTGTCCTTGAATTGGTAACTTTATGCTTTCCACATATCGTGAATTTATATCTGAATGTGTGTTGCTTATATTAAAACTTTGGTTGACATGACATGTTATATGTATGCATTTTATCTGAGTGATATCTGTTACTACTGAGATTCTTTGAATCTCAACTCGGGCAGTTAGTTCCTTAGGCAAGAAGATAAATATGGGCGAATGAAGTGAATGACTAAGAATTTAATTTTTTGTTGGTTATCTATTTTGGAGATTGTACTTAATTTGTATCTAAGTGATGTCAGTCCCGTACTGGAAAGTCTGAAGACATAAATAAGCACCTGTATATAAGCAAATGTATAGTGGCATCCGAACCAGTAGTGGACAGCCTTCTATCTAGGGCCATTAATTAATTGTGTTAGTGTAAGCGTTTCACCTAAGAGGGGGTAAATTGGGTGATCACAGTAAATTCGTTCCATATATAAAAATTGACTAGAAATTTAAAGCAGTTAAGAGCTAAGAGAAATATCACCAAAGTGTATACCGGGAGTTATACTGGTTTGGCCACAATCACTTTGACCTACGTCCAATCCTCAGAGCTTCACTATATCTTCCAAGATTCAGTGGGTTCGTGGCACCTCAATACACAGCAAGTTCCTTCACTGGACACCCGCTCCTCCTTACACGTTGTAATCAAATCCCCAACTCAAGGTTTCATAACCTTAAGTTGTCTCAATAATAGATATTGTGTTTGTAATGAAAATCTCTCTCATAAAGAAAGTATATAATCACTAAAGTATAGAGAGTGAATGTAAGAAACAGAGCACTAAGAATATGTTGATTGATGTATGTTTGTGTGTTGTCAGTTGCTATGTTTCTATTCTTCATTGAATGTTCCCATATTTATATTTGAATTTGTAATAGCCGTTGGAACCATTTCAATATGTTTGTTAGAGTCACACAGCTTCATTTGACTATTCTTCGAATTTAAAAACTATCCATTGTGGTAGGTAAGCATTTCATACGTTGCAGATCATATGTTTGACTTTTCTCTAAAGCATGATCTCTTCATTGTTTCTCTATAAATATACTCAAAATACTAACACAATGAAGAATTAATCATATAGAACACAAATCAATAAATAATAGATTAAACTCATGCATTCTAAACTTCGTCACTCGAGTGGTTACCAAAGTAATTCTTATCCATTACTTGAGTGATCACTCGAGTGATCCATTAAAAATTTTAGTAGAGAGTAAGTCAACATCTCTGGACCTGATTACTCTAGTAGTCACTCAAGTGATTTAGAGGCATCACTCGAGTGATCCCTGTAAAATATTGGAAAAGAATTCACTGCCTTAAATCTTACCTGGTCATTCGAGTGGTCACTCGAGTAATCCTTTGTCATTACTCGAGTGATCCCTCGAGTGACATCTTAAAACTTGGTAAAGAACTTCTGAAACTATTTCACACACATTACTCAAGTGGTTACTCAAGTAATGAAGATTCATCACTCGAGTGATCACTCAAGTGATGTCTTCAGAGTTCTACTAGTGATGCTTTCTCCTTTTCTCTAATTTCCAGTTCTTCTTCATCACTCAAGTGCCTACTCAAGTGATGGCTTTGCCTGCCACCAAGAACTTAATTACTTTGTTGAAAAATCTTTTGTCAATTATCAAAACCTTTTGTAATATTAATCCAATCTTTGTCATCATCAAAACATATGGATTTAACATTATCCCTCATTTTGATGATGACAAAACTTGGTAATTTTTAAACAATGTATTTGAAAACATTTTGAAAATTTAAGCTTCAATTATGATTATATGCCTTGACATCTTTCCATTAGTCCAGACTAGGATATTTCAAAACTTCTTTTAAATCAATGATTTTGAAGCTTATATTTTGAAATAATTTTGAGTTTAGTCTTAATAGCTCTAAAACTTTTACATTTGAAACTCCTTTGAATCCAAATCCAATGATTATGAAACATTGATAGATTGAAATCATTTTGAATTTAAATACAGTGACTTTGAAATCTTTAGCATTTGAAATCATTTAAACTAATATCTTAGTTTGAATTGAGACCTGTAATCTTCTGACATATGTAACCCCCGTCCATAAAAAGGCATTAAATACGGTTCAAAAATATTTCATAATTAATTAAGCGACCGAGTACAATTTAAAACTTTTTAAATCTTTTTCTTAAACCTGTACAATACAATCTCAATTCACTTTTAAATCCATTTGGCATGTTTGGTTCTATTTCATACATCAACATCAGAGTACTTAGCAAAATTCCCGACATCCACCCGGGATATACTCATTAACTAATAGGGTTTATGTAACCCCCTGCCTTAATTAGCATAATTATAATTCGATATTACTTAATTAAATTGGTTTAGAGACCGTCGAATAGTTCAAAACTCATTTAAAACTCCCTTTATAATAGGAACTTTACAAAATTTTCAAAACTTCTTTCCTATTCCGGTCTCAAATTCAATTATCGAATATAATCACCTGTGCAGTTAATTTATATTTAAACATATCAGAATATCTAATAGTAATCCTGACAACCCCTGGGTTCTATTCATTCACTATAGGGTTTTAATTCTCATATAAGGGATTACACGACTATGATCTGTTACTAAATACAGCCCAAAAATAATTTACAAGATTCCTGTCCAACAGGTTTAACCAACACATCCAAAAGTAAATGTCCCTATAGGGTTCTAACCACTCCGGGTCGTACGCTTCACCTTAGAGCCACCTGCCCTGTCTGAAAGGTTAGTTAAAGGAAAGAGTGAGATTCAAAAGAATCCCAGTAGTAACAAAACATTTATACCACATACAAGTACACAGCATGTAAGAAAATCATCATACAACAGCAGCACAAATCACACTCCACCCTCATCCCCTTTCTCCGCCGGGAAGGCACACTGTCCTAACCCGAACCGTTGTTAGCTACTCAGGGACTATTGGCGTGGCAGTGCATACACATAGCCTTATAGCTCATATAGCTATCTGGCTTTCACAAATGGCCCGTCGGCCTTCACAAATAGCCTTTCGGCCCACATAATCACATATATCACACCTCATCCTCATCCCCTTTCTCCGCCGGGAGGGCATACAACCCTTGCCCGATCTGTTGTTAGCTACTCAGGGACTATTGGCATGACGGTGTTTACACATATTCATAATGTCGCAGCATACGAGTTTATCACAAATCAATGATAATACACACATACAATGCATCACATATGGTACGAAAGAAAAGTTACTACCTCATTCCTTCCTGACGTTTGCTGGCTCAGTTGGCTCACGAGGGCGGCAAATATCAAAGCCTATAAACAAAATCAAGAATGGTGGATTAATTTCCTACCCCCAATTCCTACTTTCAAACACTTAGAATAGGTTCCATATGAGTTTATAATGAAAATTTACAAAAATGCCCCTGGGGACCGGCCTGGGCCCGCCGTACCCGGTCCGGTTGCACTTTTCCTGAAATTCTAATCTGGGCTATCCTAACATATTTCCGCCCAAGGAATCCATTTCCGTACTCGGAACTATCAAATTCAATGTTAAATTACAAAGTTACCCTTGGCAGCCCCACTTTAAGGGTTTTAGGGGCGTTTTCGTAATCATGCTTTTTCGGCCTTTTCCGAAAAAGTGACCAACTGTAACCCCACCTAATTTTCGCCCCTGAACTCAATGGAACCATCAAATCATTGAAAATCCAACTCTAAGACCCATTTCTAGAGCTGGCCGAAATTTATGAGTTTTCCGGGGAAAATCGGGGTTTTACGATTTCGGCTCCGTAAACGCGTTCCTTTCTACTCCTAACCACTTTATTAACCATTACATTAGGTTACAACTAACATTAAGACCCAATTTGGGCAGCATAACCCCTAGGCCACATCATTTCCAAACTTTAAAACCAATGGCAATCCGGCAAAATTTCACCGATTAAATTGCCCACAGCAGCCAGAATAGACAATATACGAAGGTTTGGAAGTTACCTCAAGCTCCCACAAGTTTTTCCCAAATATTGCTGAAAACCCTAAGTGCTCAAATACAGATTTTGAGCTTCCAAACCTTAAAGAACAAAGAGGAGTAGCTTAGGATCGGAGTTACACGCGTTAGGAGCTAAATCGTCGGAGAAATCGGCTTACCTTGTGATTTTTCTTCTCCTTTCTCTCTCTACAAACCTCAACGTTCTCACTCCTCAGCTGCTGTGTGTGACAGAAATGAGCTGAGGAAGATGATAACATATTTAAGTCCATGCTGATGTCATCTTTTATTGAGATGATGTCATAATTCCCATTTTCGGATTTTCTGGCAGATTTTCTGCCCAAACTTTGAAAAATCATAACTAATTCTAGAAAACTCAAAATGAGGTGATTCCAAAGCAAAATGAAATATATTTAAGTCCTCTTCATAGGAAAAATATTGGCCATTACTAAATATCACCACACAATTCCAGAATTACATAAAACTCATCACTGCCCCAAAACAGAGTTCAGTTTCCATCCCAAACTTTGGACAGTTATATCTCCTAGTTCACAAAACGAAATGGAACAAATTATATGTCCATTTTGAAGCTTGAGATGTGAACTACAAGAATGGAAAGTTTCAGAATTTTTAGATACCATTTGGTCATTAAAAACGTTCACACAAACGGACTGCCCATAATAGAATTTCACTGGACAGAATTTTAGATTTTGCATCTTTGCTTCCATTGGTTCTATTTTCATACCAAACATCATTCCCACATAAATTTTCACAAGGAATCCATTGGAATCATTAAAATATCCAAATTCCCATTACACATTCTCTAAAAGTGTTTATTCAACAATAATTACAACCACTTTTAGAGTCATTAGCCCTAAATCACTTTTTGGGATATTACAGTTTATAGGGCATCATTGCCCATCACGATTTCCCTTATAGGGCATCATTGTTTGAATCACATCTAAGGGAACTATCCTTAGGAGATGTTCCACAAACCCTCTAGTAAACTAGGAAGTGACACTCCTTATAATAAAATGAACCCTTCCTACAGAAAATAGGGTGATAGAACAGCAAAAAAGTTAACAATATAACTCGTAAGAAGAGAGAGGATATGAGCTCGGGGATAGAGCTCGATTTCTCCTGACCTCAATGCTCTAATCTTGGTTCTGCCAACCTTACTTTGTATATTGCCTTTTTATAGGAAGGAATTATATAACCGTTGAGTAGTAATGTTGGCTATTAAATACGTCTTAATGATTATTAAAATGAAAATTACAAATAATTATTAATAATGATTTAAATCTATTTAATGTCTTTAAAACATGTTAATTAGAATACATTAAAGCTCCAATGTTCATATCCAACGGTCAGTTTAGATACTCCTCTTATCAGCATTTTTACTAACTCAAGCTCACAATTATTATATATTTGGGTATTCTCAATCTTTAGTTATATGAGACATCTTCCTTTGACACACTCATACACATAATTTACAATAATCCCTACATGTGTCAAATGAAACTTGTAGCCTCATTATCTGAGTTACACACATGGATATAACCATTTTTTTGCCCAGGATATAACCATTGTATCTAGTGGTCCTTTGGACTATAAACCAGACCTAAACTAATAACACTTATTACACAGAGATACTAGTGGTCCTATGGACTATGAACCAACACCTCTTGAGCTTATACTATAGGCATTAAGAGTTAGATTATACTCTCATATTTCCCTCTGTTAGTGTGTTTTTGCACTTTAAAATGGCCATGCGCGTGTCATGGTATTTAACAAATGCTCTAGAGATTTCACCACGATCTCATAGGAGCGGCCCCACTTCTCATTTGTATAGGTGATTTCATGAAATATACCTGCAATGAGCACACCATCCTGTAGGATTATGAAATCACTAAGAGCTTTCGCTCAACCTCACTGTAATGCAATCTAGCACTTTCTCATGCCATAAGGGACTAGTAATTTATTTTAGTACTAGCAGAACTAACAAACAAGATGTTCTTACCCATTGAACCTCCTTCATTGGATCACCAATCACAAAGGTTGGGTTGCCATTACTATTAATTTTGAATTGGTTTTAATCATGTTCCCCTCAACTAATTTAATTCTTCACAGGGTTTGTTAAAGGATCCACATGTCAACTTTTTGACCTTACAAAATCGATTGAGATAACTCTGTTGTTCTTAAGCTAGCTTATTTACATCACATCTCAAACAATTTTCACTTGCACCACTATTTTTTTTCCCATAATGACTATTACCATTTAGCAATCTCAACTCATCGACACTAATTGTCGGTTATACACCAAAATACTAACTAAGAAATTTTCAAAAATTTAGCCTTGAATTGCAGCGAGCCACTGACTGTTGGTGCCCTCCTAAAAATTACTGCTGCCACATTAAAATACTAAATTTAGGAGAGATAACATTCATGCAATTATATCAAGGAGGTTAAAAGTTATTAAAACCAATTTAATACTAACTCATTAACCAAAAGCAATAAAACCTCCCACCAATAGTAATACCCCAATAAAACCGATGTAACAATGATAACAATAGCATTTTTATGAATGACAACTTCACTAAATTGTCAATAAATTAACTCCAATGGGAGGTCAAAGCGTTTTGCATCATATACTATTTACAGTTCCAATTAAATTTAATTAATTTCATGTATTCATTCACTAATTAAAGCCAACAAATTATTGTTAGACCAAAATATCGAAGCGACAATACAATTTGTGGTAATAAACTGTTGTTAAAAATCAATGGCCAACAACTATTATATCCGTTATGATATGCTCTATTACTCTTATGATATAATAATGGGAAACAACTATGCCTTATCCTCTCTCATGTAGTACACCACAGTTTTTTCTCAAAATATAATGGCATTTGTCTCAAAATTCAATCAAGTGAAATGAATATACGTCTAGAGAGGCTTACCTTACTGACGCTATGTGCCCTCTTCTTGATCATACTTTTGTGGCGATCTTGAGAGATACAAGCACAACAATATCTTGTTTTCTCATCAAAATCCACTTCACATTGGGAGGGAAATCAAAACTCTAATTCTTTTCACAAAAGTGTCCCACAGTCTTTGTGCCCATTAGGGTTAGCGATAGAAGTTGTTTTTACAATGTGATTTATGGTATATGATGTAATTATGTGAGAGGAGTTTTGTCTCGACTTATGTGAACGTGTTAAAATCTGTAGCCAATGGTAATTCATAATTCATCTGAGATCCTCATATGAGTAATGTTAGATCAAGAAAAATTATAAGCAATGGAATTTAAAATATATGCTGCCTTCCACAACTTAGGAATTTTAAAAATAGTAGGTAATATCTCCTAAGATTGTTAGTATCAATACCTTACATCATATGGATTGTTACCGGCAGCACCTGTAGAACTACAATAAAAGAATAGTTCGAGTCGCACCCAAGGACACTATCCTTTGGAGATATTTCACAAACCCTCTAGTAAATTAGAAAGTGACCCTTCCTAGGCTAAAATGAATTCATCCTACAGAAAATAGGATGACAGAACAGAAAAAAGTTAACATGGTGACTCATAAGAAGAGAATGGATAAGAGCTTGGGGATAAAGCTAGGTGTCTCCTGACCTTGGTGCTCTAACCTTGGTCTTGGTTCTAATAACCTTATTTGTACATTGTCTTTAACAACACTAGTGGAAAAATGACTTTTTAAACTGGTTAAGAAAGATTTTTTAGACCAGTTTTGTATTAGGTCTTGTTACAGTAGGTCTAAAAAATGTATTATTTTTTAGACCGGTTGTAGGAACAACAAGTCTTAAAAGTCACACCTTTAAGACCGGTTGTGTTAAAAGTCACACCTTTAAGACCGATTGTAGAAACAGGTCTTAAAAGTCACATCTTTAAGACCGGTTGTGTTTACAACCGGTCTTAAAGGTGTGACTTTTAAAACAACCGGTCTTAAAGGTGTGACTTTTAGGACCTGTTGTAGCTACAACCGGTCTTAAAAGTTCTATTTTCTTAAACGTCCCTTTTATATACCCTACCCAGCAAGCCATTTCTATCCCAGATTCCACAGAAGCAACATAACACAGATTTCACAGAAGCAATGACAGCAGCAAGATCAACAACAAGCACAAATGAAGGTGTAGGTTAGGTGACTTTAAATCAACTTCCAACAAATGGTAAGTGTAGAACACTTAATTTTGAGGCACAAATCAAATGATTTAGCTAACAATTGGTGAAATGTTGCAAGATATCAAGGTTCAAGATTAAAATAAGCAATAATGAATTTTCACTGGGTAGAATCATATTTTTGCAAATTGCAACAATATTAATTCATATACATAACTTGACAATCATTTCAATTTGGACAATTCAATCAACAAGCTTAAATCAGATTCCAGGAACTCTAAAATGCACTCAACAACTGTCTAAAATTAAAACATAGCTTATGAATCAATTTCAATGTGCAATATGAAGGAATATCCAAACAGACGAATTTGCTCATAAATAAATGCAAAACTTTGAATGATACAAGCAACAAAAGAAATTCCTTAGTTTTACATAATATAAAGGGAAGAAAAAGTATAGAGGTCAGTCCCTCAAATCCCATCCCTGTATCACCCATATCCCAGAAATTGTCCTACACAAATACATAACACTTTTGTAGGGGCCTTATTTGATTTATACCTTATAGTTTCATATATCGGACATTGCTCCTTCTCTTCATGCTCTTTTCTCTTCATGATCTTTTTATACTTCATTTCTAGTGAACACAGTATTTTCTTAGCATCATAGTATCGACAAGGCAATACATTATCATCAGGAAGCATGTCTTTAAAGGGCTTAATCGTTTCTGAAAAACTCTTGTTGCTCCATCCATGTCACGATTTCAAGCTTACCAATTCCAATACAGCTTTTAGCAATTGGTATTTTTTAAACCCTAGGTACAATGGCTTCTTAGCATCACTACACATATTACAATATGCATGTGATTGTTTAAAATCATCTTCTCCTATATCATGAATAATATCCTCTATCCGATCATCCAGATCCGTGCCATTATTATCACAAGTCACTCCCCCCTGTTTAGATTCACTTAGCATTTCTAATTATTCACCATGCCATACACATACTATATACATCTTACAAAATCCTTCACAAATTAAATGTGTATATATATATCTGCAACACTTAGTCGCTTCTCATTCAAACATTTACATAAGGGAAATAAAAAATCCCACTATCATCATCAGCATTTCTTTTTGTAAAGTCTAAAAAACCCCTCACCCCAACATCATATTCAACACTCATCCGTTTAGCTTTTATCCAAGTACGATCCATATATTCCACCACCTTTTTTTTGTTTTCTACTTTTTCTCCTGGAAAAGGCAAGAGTATGATAAGAGCATGCAATCATTACACCCAAATACCTAGTTTAACTACTACATAATGAACAACTAGAAGAGAGTAGAGAGATAGAGATAGAAGAAGAAGAATCTGAATAATACAAGTCTCATTAATAATGCAAATCCGTCCAATACAATGGGTAGACTGTCATATATATTGCCAGTACGAACAGTAGAAATAGAATAGTACAATAGGGATTAGGGGTTCAGTAATTAGAGACCTATTAGCAATTAGACACGATTAAGGCCATGTTTGGCTGATGCCGCTCTTAAACGGCCAGTGCCACTAATGGTTAATCCCAGTCTTCTAATTTACTAAACTAACTAACTTTCAAAATATTCCAATTATGATATCATATCATATATATAGCAAGATCAATTTTGGTTGGTATCATTTCAATTATTTAATGGCAAAGACTAATTGAATTACTCGTCAATCACTCGAACAAAGGCTTTGAAGACCAAAAACTACACGAGAAAGATGAGTTTGGTATGATGGGGTGGATTGCACGCTGGAAGAAAGGCTTTGAAGACTGTAAACTACAAATCAATAACCAAAAGCAATAAAAAAAACCTCAGCAACAGTTATAGAAAAGGTGAACTTTAGCAATAATAAAACCAATATTCACAGACAATTATGATTGATTATAGAGAAATCATCATATAAGTCTCATGATCGTTTATGTTTCATGAAACAGTTCTATGACTAATGGGTCTAAATGTATGTTAGGAACTCTCAATGAACAAGAACAATAACAATCAAGCTCATCATAAGATATTGGCCAAACATGTATAAGATACATAGATATTGAGCATACGTTTATCAAACATAAGATCAATTATCACTCATAAATATTTCCTACAATTATAAATGTAAGAGCCATGTAACTATAATTTCACGGAGAAGAAAGAATTAGCATTCTCACATTCCATTAACTTGTCTCCCCTTATTCCCTTGGCTTTCTAAGCTCTATACGAGTATTATTAATCCCTTTGTTAAATGAAATAAAAAAATCAGGTGCAAACGAACATGTCATACAAGTATCAGACAGACAAGAACACAACAAAATAGCAAGCATAATTTCAATGATTCATGAAAGCATGAAATTGAATGAAATATGAAAATGCAACAATAATTACGCTAGTAAAAATTTCAGATTCAATGGATAAATGAGTGTGGCAGTATTTTAGCTATACCAGTATCTTAGAAAGTGGAGTCAAGTACCAAGATTGTGACACAACATCTTGTCCTTTGGCAAAATGATTTCTCTTCCAAAAAAAACAAATGTCAATCATAGTGAAAGAGCTACTTTATCCAAATTCATGATAAAGTAGTTATTAATATACTATTTTGTTTCTTTCCACATTCATGATAAAGATATAATAAAGAAATAGACAGACAGAAATATTTTTGACTTTTTGTTCTGCTCTATTGTTAATGATGTAGTTGTTTAAGCCAACAATAGTGCAAATTGTCACACACTGAACTACTGTGTTCAATATGGTTTTGGAGGCTTTTTAACGTACTGCTCTCCTCTGCATATCAAAAATTCTCTCAAAGTTTACATTTCTGAATTGTCCAGTTCAACTGTTTTCGGTAAAATTTATCTGCTAATATACTTCATAAAGGAAAGTATTGAGGCTAAAGATGATTTTGATACACTAGTATAACCAAGGAATCCACTAAAGATTAAAAATAATAAAGATTCTGATCACTTTACCAATATCCTTACCAATCATGTCCTGAATTCATATATAAAGGATGATAGTATAAACCTTGCTATGACTAGAATTCAAGCTTTCTAAAGATAAACTTTATATATATACCATTGTGGTGAATAAAAGAATCTCTTATCTTTAGTGGTGCTTTATCACTTTGGCACGACTAAACGAAGGGTGTCATGAAACAGATCAGCATGTCTCTCTTCTACACATGATGCTGAACCTTAGGATTGTTAAAAATTGATAGAATATAGGCCTTCACCAGTACCCTTTTTAAAGATCCTACTAGAGTGTAATTAATTTCCAGTGGAAATAATTCCAAGTGTCCTCAATTGTTTTAAAAATCCACTCCTTATAGCCTCTTATGGCCTTTTCAATCCTTCAATGATAGGTACATGATATGCATTACCAAGTTTGATTATGTCATTTATCCTGATATGCAATGGCAATAACTTGTTTAAAAAGGGAAATTCATCATTAGTCAGCATGATATCCAAAGAACTACTTCAAAAAATCAGAACCACAACACCTCTATATTTCCAATCTCCCAAATCATACCCACAACCTTCTTCGTTTGCTATAGCAAACAAATCACAAAAAAACAATAGACGAAGAAAAAAAACTACCTGGAAGAGAATTAGGGCTTCAACAAATTTATTATCTAAATTTTGCAGATTGACGATGCATAAAAATGAGAAGAGGAGTATGTTAAGCTCCGTCACACCTCGACACTCAACAAAAATATAGAGGACCAATACGCCCTAACACTGTGCAACGGGGATGCTAGCTCTAAGATCCCATTCTCATGGCAGAAGTGCAATACCAATCTAAGGTGACACACTAATTCACTCTTGTAATGACTAATTTGGAGGAGTTGTTCATTCTTGAGTGTTTGCTGTGTTAAACCTGGAAGGATTTTAGAATGGAAGAAGGTGGGGAACTTAAATCGTGAAGTAATTTAGGGAAGATTTTTAAGACTAGTTATAAACATAACCGGTCTTAAAACATTTTTAAGACTGGTTATTCTAACAACCGGTCTTAAAGTCTATCTTTTAGAGTGGTTGTTAGAATAACCAATCTTAAAAAGCTTTCTTTTAGACCGGTTATTCTATTAATCGGTCTAAAATAAATATTTTTTAGATCGGTTGTATCAATAACTGGTTTAAAAATAATGAGTTTTAAATTTTTTTCCTGCAGAACCTTTAAGACCGATTTAAAATCCAAGCAGTCTAAAAGGTTTAATATTTTTAGATCGGTTAGTGTAGAATCGGTCTAAATAATATTTTTTAGATCGGTTAATAGAATAATTAGTCTCCCAATTTATTTATAATTACAAAAATGCCACCGGTCATTTCTTTTAAACCTTATCCGTTATAACCGGTTGATGAACCCATGTCGTGTGAGTTCACAAAATAAAACTAGGTTTGAAAATATAGTGTAGTAGCTCAACCTAGGTCGTTCTTATGAGGAGATTAATTTCCAATTTTCTAAGTAGTAAAGTGATAAAAAACCTTAAAGTGGTAAGAAATCATTTTTTGAGAAATTGCATTTATAAACTAATGAAGTAAACTAAGCTAAAACAATATTTTTGTATTTTTCAGTTTTTAAAACAAAGAAGCAAATAGAATTGAATTTAACACTAATAACAAAGTAAATTTAATAAACTAGAATAATGATGAAATGGGATTCCCTTGAGTTGGGGTTTTAGTCTTCCTTGCTTGCTAATGATATGAATTCCAATATATGAGTCAAGAGGATGGAACTAAGTTACCACTAGCTCCATACTTGCAATAATCATTTAATTCATTCTACCGAAGCAATTAAATGAATACCACCAAATAATTCAGATTCAAGGAGATGAATAATCAACTTCCAATTCTAGCTTGCAATTACCATTACAACAATTCAAAATATTTAGTTTAATCATTTAAATCCACTTAACCAAGTTGGAATAAACAATTCAACCTACTCATAATATGAATCATACAAAGCTTAATTAATCAACTCCTAGCTCAACCACCAAGTTTATTCACTTGGCATAACAATCTAGATCACAATTACATACTTAACCAAGCTACATAATCATGAACTAAAAAGAGAGCATAAAGGAATTCCATTGAAGTTTAGAAGCTTGAACCATCACCCAACTCAAGGAAATCACCAAAGCTTAGCTACTCATGGAAGAGGAGGAAGAAAATGAAGCTTGAAGAAAGATTGAGCAATCAGCCATTTGATAAATTCAAGTGCACCGAATGGCTCCCTCTTCAATTAATGGCTCTCTTCTTCTTTTAATTCCTGCACAGCCACCATCCCTCTCTATTCATTCATTTGGTGCCTTTCTTCCATGCACAGCCGTCATCCCTCTCTATTCCTTTCAAATCTACATTTGTTTTGTTGGTCAAAAGTTTCGGCTGCTCATACACAGCCGCACCCTCTTCTCTTCAATTCCATCGTGTCCTCTTCCCTCTTGCAGCCGCCAAAACTGACTTTCTTCTCATTCATTCGATGCCTCCCTCTCACAGCCGCCACACTCCCCTAATATCGCATGACTCCACGTACAGCCCTTAACCCTCCTTTCTTTCTCTCTTTTCCATTCCTCAAGTCCACGGTCAGCCTTCTTTGCTCGGTCCAGTACATGCTCTTATATTCAATGATTCAACCCATCTCATCCCTTCATCTCCTTTAATTAATTGGTCAGCTGCTCCCCTTTTCCATTCAACAATTTCGGCCCATACTTCCTCCTCCTTTCTCATTTCATGTGGTCTCGCATCTCCTCTCTAGTTCTCATTTGATCCATTCAGCCCACTCTCTAATTCCAAACAACTCCCATTCGGACAAGCCCATCTTCAATTCATGCCTTTCTCATTCTTCCATTCCCTTTGGTCCAGCTTTATTCAAATAAAGCCCTTACTTGCTTCTTTCCCATGCTTCTTAATTCAACCCAAAAACAGCACCACCTCCTTTCTTTACAATTATCTCAAGGTTAAATAAGTTGTGCCATGTCATCATCTACAAAATTAAATTCACAAAGGTAATATCTTTTGTTCACAATTAAAGAATAATGGGAATAACAAATATTAATTAAAAATATAACAATTTAACCACTTTAATTCCCAAATTATTCTTCTATTAAAGTCTCACATTAACACTTGATTATGCCCAAAATATTCAATTAAGTCCCACAAAAGTCTAAGATTAATTAATAAAAAGATATAAATATTGAGCTCTATCACCGGTCTAAATGTGTCGGTCTAAAACACCTTTTTGGTACTAGTGCAAGTAGAAATTATATGACTGTTGAGCAGTAATGATGGCTATTAAATACATCTTAATGACAATTAAAATGACAGTTAGAAATAATTATTAATAATGATTTAAAACTATTTAATGTCATTAAAACTTGTTAATTAAAATACATTAAAGCTCCAATGGTCATTTCCAACAATTAGTTTAGAGACTCCTCTTATCAACATTTTTACTAACTCAAACTTATATTTTATTATATACTAGGGCATTCCCAATCTTAAATTGGACGAGATTTCGTTCTTTAACATGCTCACACACATAATTTACAACAAATCGTTTTTGTACTTTTCGTTGTTTTCTTCCTCTTATAAAATTTAATATAGAACTCAGAGATAGTGTGATGAAGGAGCAAAAATAATGCCTGGCTTTTGAGTTGTAAGGCAAGAACTAGGATTTCTAGACCATAGTGTATAAAGCAACAAAAAATCAGGAACTTGGTAGACAAATAAACAAACAGAAAGATATCTGAAGTGAAATTCATTGGCCTGTGTGAGTCTCTTTCAAGGAATGGATGATGTGAAAAATACTGGTAATGTATCAAATATAAATAGCAAACTACACTTACTCAAGTCAGAGATTAGAAATTAATGGGATGATGATAATTATTGATCCATAAGAACAGGAATTAATTGGAAAGCTTTTTTTACAACATAGATAAATAGATGGATTTAATTGCGAGCTAATGATTATTGATTATTCATATATTAACCCTAACCCCATACTCTTCCTTCTTCCCTCTCTTTCTCCCTCGCTTCACAATTTTTCACCTTTTTCTCATATCTCACCTTCAAGCACCTCCATCTCCTACATTTCATTTCATTTCATTTTTACAAGCTTATCAACCTCTTCATCATTTTTAATTTGACACAACCCTCTTGTTACATTGACGATAGCAGTCTCCTTGTTCCTGGATCTCTTTTAACTAAGTCCAGTACCACTGGTGGGTCGGGGCCTATTCGTTGGAGGAGAAGTTGCAGGCCTTGTCTGTGCTAAAGAAGTTGTGCTCTTCCATCTTCACATATTGAGTCTAAGTCTGACATGTTTTCTGGAACTGAAACGACAATGATGAAGCACAGTTGAATTTGAAGGAACAAAAGCCTGCTGGATCTTTGTTCAAGATCGCGCTCGAATCTCTGTCCGAATCGTCATCTTTGTTAAAGTCTGCTGGGAATAGTGAGCAATCTCCTATGACACCGTTTCCATTGAAACACTCATAATTCAAGTATTCAGATTGTACTCCCATCTGGCTCAACGATTTTGGAACCACACAGCCATGCAATCCTTGTTCTTGGGCAAGCTTCACCTTCCTCTCAAGTTCAAGCTTGTTTTCTACTTCAAAATTCTTCTCTAATGCCTTCACTTGAGCCACCATCAAACGTCGTTTCTTCTCTATCAGCTTTCTTAATTCCAAAAGGAAATCAGTGACAAAAAGGTATTAAATGAATGTTCAGGATATCTAATGTGTGTATCCTTATTGTATTTATGTCATGTTGATACAATGAGCACCATACACGTGTAGGGTGAGATTACAATGTATAGCTGTACATCAATATACAAAAAATAGGAGAAATGTTTACAAATCATTTTTATTTAACATTTCTCCCTCAAACGAGAGGGTGTTATAGATAGACCGAGTTTGTTTCTATGGTGATGAAAATAAGAGTGAGTTAATGCTTTTGTCAAATAGTCTGCGACTTGGTAGGAAGAGGGAATATAGTGGACATCGATGAGACCGGAAGATATTAGATGTCTAATAAAATGGATGTCTATTTCAACGTGTTTACTTCAAGCATGATGAACGGGGTTCATGGCAAGTGCTCGAGCACTTAAATTGTCACATTAGATCATAGATGGTTTCTTTACAAATAAGCCAAGGTCAAATAGTAGTGAGGATATCCATTTGATCTGTGCCCCACCATCTGCAAGTGAACAATTTTTTGATTCTGTACTTGAGCGAGAAAATACTCTTTGTTTTCTTGAAGTCTAGGAAACCAGAGTCCCTCTAAGGTAAACACATAGTCCGGTTGTTAATCTTTGATTGTCAATATCAGTGGGCCAGTTGGCATCAGTGAACGTAGTGAGATGAAGCGAATTGAAAGGTTTAAGATGAAGACCATAATGATAGGTTCCTTTGAGATATCTTAAGATTCGTTTGACTCCTTGAAAATGGGTGTCGGTTGGATTTGATAGGAATTGACTGAGCTTATTATTCACTATGTTCGATCTTGTGTTAGTGAGATATTTTAATGAACCAATGGCTTGCCGATAGAGAGATGGGTCTGTCATAGGCTTGCCATCGTGAGAAGAAAATTGTTTACCAATCACCATCAGAGTTGGCATAGCTGCACAATCAAGCATATTAAATCTCTTCAAAACATCTAAAGTGTATTTAGCCTGATTTAGAAATGAGCTAGAACTGTCTTTGAAAATTTCAATTTCTAGAAAGAAATATATAGGACCCAAATCCTTGAGAGAAAACAAAGTATTTAATTGTTGAACAAAACTTTTTAGAAAAGAAGAGTTATTGCCAATGATCAGTATGTCGTTAACATAAATTAGAATAAAGACAGTAAGATTTTTCACTCTCAAGAAAAATAGCAATGTGTCACTTCTAGCATTTCTAAAAACATTTTGCCGTAGCGTGAGGCATAGCCAATCAAACCAAGCACGCGGTGCCTGACCATAAATTGCCTTAATCAACTTGTAAACATGATTTGGTCTCAAAGCATCTTGATATCCCTTCGGTTGCCGCATGTACACCTCTTCTTCGAGATAGTTGTTTAGAAAGACATTATTCACATCAAGTTGCCAAATTTCCTAGTTGAAGGTGACAACTAAAGTGAGAATGACTCGAATTATGGTAGGCTTAATAATTGGACTGAATATTTCACTATAGTCAATACTTGGGCTTGTTGAAATCTTTTAGCAACGAGTTTTGCTTTAGGTTTGAGTATCGATCCATCCGCTCTGAATTTGGTCTTGAAAATCTTTTTGCAATCAATTAGCTTTTGTGCCCTTGTGTAAGGAACCAAGACCCAGGTTTGATTTCGTTGGAGAGCATGAAATTCATCGAGCATTGCTTGTTTCCAATAAAATGAAGCTAGTGCTTTAGGGACCGATAGTAGTTCTACTATACAAGTAAGAGACATCGGATCTTCATTATGTAAGAGTTCGATGAAGGGATGCTTAAGTTTGGAAAACCCATCTTTTGCTCTTGTGACCATTGGGTGTGTATTTATCAGACCTAGAGAAGTTGAGCGAGCCGTGTAACCCCCTTCCGTAATTAATACTCGTAATACGCAATTAAAGTGAAATAAAGACCAATAACAATCAAATAACATTTATAAACCCATCTACCAGACGGGGTTTTCACAAATACCTTTCGAAATCATTTATAACCTGGTCTCACATTCACGTTCCGAATACAATTACTACACAAAGATAAATCACATTTAATATATCAGAGTACACAATGTAATAATTCCAGCAATTCTAGATTCCATTCATTAATCAAGCCTTACAGGGTACAATCACCCATACAAGCCCTCATATGGGGATTACACAAATCTTACTCATACACATAATCGAATCCTCATCCACATACATATGTACAGATCCAAATACAAATACAAATCATCCCAATTATGATGATAACCAACTACCGAATCTTTAACTCGAAGGGAGTCCTCTTCACCCTTGTCTGCTTACTCCATCATCGATCTACTACCTTGTCTGAAAGGTTAGTAGGGGAGGGTGAGATTCGAGAGAATCTCAGTAGGTAAACAATATCAATATACATGTACGATAAATGTTTAATGCATGACATGCTTGCATCACATAACTATCATGATGACGAATCTGTAAGCTCAATGCTTCAAAGAATATACTAATGGCCATAGCATAAATTGAAACATAGCTTCAATAACACATAACCATGCAAAGCTAAGACATGCATCAACACATTAACACATATATCAAATACAAGCAGAAGAGATATGTTTCCTACACTCTTTCCACGTAAGCTCTAACTCCAGCCGCTCACGAACAAAATGACCATCGAACTACAACCAGGGCGAACATCAACCCTCTTCCTCTTTCCCAAATAAATTCCTTGATTCTTTATCTTTCCACTTTTTCTCAAGCCATCAAACACCTCCAATCAAGAATCTTTACATTTCTCTTTCTTCCCTTGCCTTGGACGACCATGGGAGCATAAGAGAGAGAGAAAGATGAAAGGATGAAGAAGGAGGGTCAGTTTTTTGGAGCCAAAAGCCAACCTAAAAGGGAGAGGAGAGAGGGAAGAGGTGTTTTGACACTTTGACCAATCCAAGGGCTCAAAACTTGCCAAGTGTCAATCATCTTAACACACCTCCCATGAGCCCACATGAGCACACCACATGGGATTCCACCCCTTGATCTATTACACAATTCAATCTCAACCATTGATCTTGAATTTACCAATGAGTTTCCTCTTCGGTAACTGACCAATTGGTCGGTAACTTTACCGTTTTGCCCCTGATTACGGTAATTCTCACTGAATCACCACCAAACTCATTTTCTCATTCCTTTTCTTTCACAATGCGCCCTCCCCTCTATTCTAAGTCAATTTGGATGTTAATCCATAATTAAACTCAAATACAGGGTTTCAGGGCTGCTCAGAACACATACGAATCACATCGGGTGCCAAAAGACACCATAATCTCCAAAAGGGTTTATTTATCACTAACCACATCCACTTTTGGAGTCATTATCTCTTAATCACAATTTGGGATCTTGCTAAACCGGGGCTTAGCAATCCACTAATCTCAGGCTTATTCTCTAGCCTCGAATCTCAAAATTCAGGGTATTACAAGCCGAGTTTTCAAAACTTTGGGAAGAAGAAGACTAGGATTCATGGGTTGACAAACCAAGGTCAGGAAATAACAAAGGCCCAGGTCTAACTATAGATTGTCTTGGTTCAGTAGAGGATGGACTTGAGGTATTATCAGCAATTGGGCTCGATATTGGGCTTGGTCCATTCCCTTGGGTAAAATTTTCATTCCTTAAGGATATAGGACTTGAAGCATGAGAAGTATCCTAAGAAGAGGTTATCAAGAGAGGAATAATATACTCATTCTCAGTTGAAGCAACTTGTCGATTCAAAAATCTAGTGGCACATGTGAGTAAATTACCACATGTCGAGAGATATAAACTCGACCTGTTGCACTAAGACATTTATATCCCTTTTGTTGTGAAGTTGGACCTAGATACACACATTTTTTATTATGGTATTGGAATTTATGCTTGTTATAGGGCTTCAAACATGGATAACAAGCACCGCCAAAAGGTTGTAAAATTTTATGGTCTGAAATAGTCACAAATAGTTGATAGAGTGGTGTTGCTCAATCCAGTGTTGGAGTGGGTAACCGATTAATTAGATAGATTGCCACCTGAAAGGCATCTTCCCAGTATTGAAGTGGCAAATGTGCTTGTGCCAAAAGAGTAAGACCCATTTCAACTATGTGTCTGTGTTTTCATTCAGCTCTGCCATTCTGAGGTGAGGTGTAAGGGTAGGTAAATCTCATGTCTATTCCTGCCGCTTGTGCTATAGGGATGATGGGCTTGAATTCAATACCATTATCACATTGAATAGCCTTAATTTTGGTATTAAACTAATTCTCAACTCTAGCTTTGAATAAGTTAAAGGCTTGAACAACTTCCCCTTTATGCTTTAAAGGATAAAGCCAAGTGTATCTACTATAATCATCAAGAAAATATATGTAATATCAGTAACCATTCACAGATTGTATTAGTGAAGGACCCCAAATATCTGTATGAATTAATGAGAGGGGAGAAGAGGCATGAGAAGTAGACACAGGAAACAACAATAATTTTGATTTATCATATTGACATGCTTCACAAAACAAGGCTGCATTATCATTTAAATCAACATTACAACTATTCAAAATCTGTTTTAAAACTCTATCACTAGGATGTCCTAACTTCCGATGCCTAGTGACAAAATCATTAGAGGCTGAAGGAGTTGTGATCATATGAACTTGTGCCTGAGTATAATCCGAATCAGCTATTAGGTATATTCCCTTGTTTGCCTTCCCTCAAACTAACGACTTGACTGTCTTCTTGTCCTTCACAACACAAGTTGCATTGGTTAAACGCACATTTACAGAATTGACTTTAGTAAGCCTGTGAACACTCGTCAAATTCTTAGTAGCTGTGGGTACATGCTTTGAGATGAAGTTTAGAGTTATCAACAGATAGAGAGGCAAAACCAATACCAGCTTGATGCGTGCTTTTGTTACTAAAGCAATCAATTAAACTAGGTCCTAATTAATTATGCAGCTTAGGGTTAACCTAGGTCATTCTCCCAAGAAACAATTTATGGGTTTTCTTTAGGATTGATTTTTAAGTGACAAAAGATGTAATACAATGGACCTAAACTAGAATGCAATATACTACCACTTAAATGTAATTAAGCTAACTAAATGCACTAATGCAATTGACTCTAGAACCTATATGAGAGTGAGACTAATCTATATGAAATTGAATGCAATTTTTGGGGGGGTTTTTTATGAAAGAGTGAAAAAGATTGATTAAAAGCAAGACAAACAACAAAGATTTAATTCAGTTATGATGATGAAGGGGACAACTTAGAATTCACATGGATTTAGCTTTCTTAGCCCATATCAATATATTAATTAGTCCAAAGGGAGGTTGATGAAAGATTGAAATTAATAAATTTAATCATCTAATTAAAATATAGGAAACCCTCAAGCTCAATAATACCTACTCAACTAGAAAACTCATAATGAAATAAGTTGTGGGTAATTAAACTCATTAAAAATCAATCACAATTAATTTCAAAATAATTTTGAAAATCTTGTTTACAATTGTCTAATTGAACAACTAGACAATTAACCAACCCAATTAAACAATTAAGAGGATAAACCAAATTGACAATTAAATTAATAATGAAAACTCAATTAATAATTCAATTGACAATATAAAGATTTGCAGACAAAAATTCCAACAAATGTCTTAAATACAAATCATTCTAAAATATCAATTCAATTCAAAAGGAATATATCTACAATCTAAAACTAAATTCTTCTCAATTAATACAACTCAAAATCATTTAAAACTAAATAATTTTAAGTTTTAAATTAAAAAGATAAAAGAAAAGACACTCCCTTATAATTTTTAAGTATAAACTTTTAAAATCTAACTTTTTCTATCTCCTCCCAAATTATCTTCCAAAAAACTTAAACTGCTATGAAAATGCTTCCTCCAAGCTCCAAGTAATACGTCACAATCGTTAGAAGATTTGATGGAATGTTGATGGTTGTGTGGAGAATTAATAGCATTTTTTTTTTTTTTTGGACAAATGCGAGAATTAATAGCATTTGAATAAAGAGAGATCTCCAATATATTGGTGTGGGTCAGTACGTAAATATATATATATATATATATATATATATATATATATATATATATATATATATATATATATATATATATATATTTTTTTTTTTTTTTTTTTTTTTGGCTCAAAGTCAGTACGTATATTAAAGCAAGAAAATCAGAGCAGTGCGATCCAGCTTGTGTGCGCGACTGCGGGACTAACTCAAAGAAGAACGCTGACTCCCTCTCGTGCAGTGCGAAACTCTCCTCCTTTTATGTGTGGCCGCTAGGTCAATTTTTAAGATAGGAAGAGAAAGTTTCAGGGGTTAAAACATTAAAATTTAAGTAACCCAACGAAATCTAATAATCATATTCTCTTTTGGCTTTAAAAAAAAAAAAAATTGTACCGTAAGATCTTTTAATATGTTTTTTCTTATCCTATAAAAATCAAATAAAATTGTGATTTATCATATATTTAAAAATATTATCTAATCATAATCTAATAATAAGAATATTAACAATTTAAGCTTAATAATCTCATAATAAATTCAGATTTATATTATCTCCTAAAATATTATTTTTACTGTATGGGTTAATTAAAGGAAAAATTACATGTAGGTCTCAGGAAAAAATAAAAAAATAAAAAATGGTCTTTATAAATTTTAAAATGAAAAAATGGTACCATTGACAACTCTAGGTACATGTCATTGACAAGTCTAGGGGCACAACTGACAAGTTTTTTGAATCATTTTTTTATTTTGAAATTTGAAGGGACGATTTTTTTTTTAATTTTTTATTTGAGACCTGAATATAATTTTTTCTTAATTGACAAGTTCTTAAAATCATTTTTTATTTTAAAACCTGAAGAGACTATTTTCTTTTTTATGACCTAAAAGTAATTTTTTCTTAATTAAAATATTAAATGGACTTTTAAGATCTGAAAAAAAAGCTGATCAAAAGACAAAGGAGGCGGTGGGGGGCTCACTTAAAAGGAGGCATTGAAAAGGAAATCTCCTCTTAAACAACACCAATTTGGGCAGTACCGTGGAGTGAAGACTTGTATACAAATTCCCAGGCATTTTTCCTTCCTTACCAGCACTATGTCTCTCTCTTTATCCATGAAAAAGCAGAAAAAAAAACCAACACAGAAGCAAAGAGCAAAGTTTTTATGTCTGAATTTGTTGAGAGAGCGCTCAAACCCACACACCTTTATCACTGCACAAACACGCGACACAGTCAGACAGAGGGATTGGAATTTAAGAAGACGACAACGAAGAAGAGAGGAAGGAAATGGAAAGAGGAACGACGCGTGGGAGTGTGAAGCAGTTCACAATCAAAGCTGTGCTCTCAGGGCCCGTTTGGTACGGTGGAATTCATTTTGATGGAAATGGATATGGATATGGATATGGATATGGAGATGAATATGGAAATGGATATGGAATTTAAAAGTGTGTTTGGTATGTCATGGAAATGAGTACTGATTTTTAAATAAAAATACCAAAATACCCTTCTTTTTTTTTTTTCAAAAATAATCTCTCATCACCACAGCAACAATAATAGTGGAGTCAATTCCTTTTCTTTTTTTTTTTGTTGAATAAGGCAGTCCGAATTCGCAATCCCAGAAATTGCAAACCATTTTCAATAATCAACAATACATCCAACACTGTGAAGCAAAAAGAAAAGGAAAAGGAAATCGAACACTGTGATTCTGTGAAGCAAAAAGAAAAGGAAAAGGAAATCGAACACTGAAGCAAAAAGAAAAGGGAAAGGAAATCGAAGCACTATTGCTGTTCATGTTCTTTAGCTTTGCTGCAACTAATTGCGTGAGAAGATGACGGTGAGTTGGTGGGTGATGGTGGAGTGAAAGGAGGAGGTGTGATCTGCAACCCAGATCTGGAGATCTGCAGCTATCGAAGAGGATGGAGAAGGGGAAAGCACCACCACCGTTGTCGTTCATCTGGATCTGAAGCTGCCTTTGTCATTGCTGGCGGTGGGGTACCTGGTTGCCAACAGTGGGGTGGGAGGAGGTGGTGGTCAGGCGTGGTGGGTAAATGTCAGGGAGGGCAGCGTGGGAAATGAGAGGATGGAAATGCAAATCTGAGGTTTATTGATGGAATTATTTTGGTGGAATTTGCTGATGTGGCTTCCACATTAAATTCCAATTCCAAAATCAATTCTTTATACCAAACATGCAATCAATATAAAATTCAATTCCAATTCCAATTCCATATGTTTAATTCCACTGTACCAAACATACCCTCACTTTCTGTGTGTTTAAATAAAGCATGTGGAGTGAGCGGGCAGGGTTAGAATCTGACTGGGGTTAGACGGAGTGGGGTTGGCTATCAAATTGAATTTGAACCCAAACTCCACCCAAATGCAACTATTTTCTACATTTTTAGTTTCCAGCGTATGGCCCGTACGCTTCCGGTTTTTCCGACCGTTTCGCCATAACTACACATATTTCGTGGAAGGCCCAAATGTCTTCATAAATTCGTAAACGGCTCGGCTGGCTTTCCCTCACCGTATCATGTCTTTCCCTGAAATAAATATAACAACAATAACTACAACAAGATTTTATCCCACTATATATGGTCAATTATATGAATAGTACAACACAGTTGTGTTCTATAAAAAACTAGCCTAAATAAATATTGTAATACGCTCATAAAATGGTTCCATATACACATCTTCACTTAATTTTTCTTGGTTTTTGAAAAATATAAAAGATTTTAAAATTTTTGGCCACTACCATTTTCGAATTCAGATACTCCAAGAATTATTTATGCCCCTGGCTTAGCCCAAGATATTGTACGGATCGTTGAGCATTAGTGTAATTGCTAAATTTTGAGACAGCTTCAGGGGCGGTCCACTGAGACAATGACGGGAATACAATAATGGGCAGATAATTTAGAAAGGTGGTTGAAAAATACAATGTATGCAATTAATTTATGTAAATAAGCATGCTTTTTGAAATACAGACAGATCGATGATAAGCTCTTGCAAAAAAGAATAATACCCAAAATGCCTTTCCAGGAATACTTTTCGCTTCTCGTCACAGTCTATCTTGTCATTTTAGAGGATTCCATTGAGAAGAAGAGAGACACGGTTAATTATTTACACAACGAAGACTGCTTATTTTGACTTCGACTTTTCAGCGTAAGATTCAATAGTGATGTTTGGTTTTCCTAATCGGTCTATTGAAAATAATATTTAGCTGGTCGGTCTAGTGTAGTCCTCATAATAATAAAAACAAGTTTTGAAGATTTGATCTCCGATTGTGAAACTCTTTACAATTATATATCATTCTAGGAATGTTTGATTACGACTTTGAACTACGGGATCTCCCTAACTCTGATCTTCTCTGGGTTACCTAAATTTGGTCAGTGATTAAACTTTTAGATCTTCATGTTTGCTTTCAGCTCGTCATGATGAGAGCAATATATCACCACGGAACAGAGCTAAAGCTTCTAGTAGAAATCTCATCGATATGTATAGCACAAGTTGCTCGTACTTCATCTCTCTCTCTCTCTCTCACACACAAAGAAAACATAGAATAAGATTATTATTTTTATTAAACATACGCATTTCATATTTTATACGCTCTTCGTCCCATATATAAATCGGTAAAGGGTTGCTGAAAAATCACGCTTTCGTAAATCGGAAGTATGTGCACAT
This sequence comes from Inga laurina, assembly GCA_963855925.1. Classification (NCBI taxonomy): domain Eukaryota; kingdom Viridiplantae; phylum Streptophyta; class Magnoliopsida; order Fabales; family Fabaceae; genus Inga; species Inga laurina. The sequence goes on along the minus strand of OY979713.1, from coordinate 46,465,984 downwards.
TCAATAAAACCAACTAGCATTATATATAGGATTGAGATGCAAATTTGACAACGAAGTTTTAGCGAAAGAGTGTTTAGCATAATTATATTATATTGGGTACAAAAAACATACCCCTTCCGGTCCTAAATATAGAATATAGTTTGTAGTGCAATTTGCACTACAAACTATATTCTATATTTAGGACCGAAGGAAGTATATAAAGTTTTCCAAAGGGGTAAAAATAACAAATGTTAACTCTCCTACAACCAATGTTACTTTTTGTTTTTGCGGGACCGTCCCACTTTTCACCACATCCCATCTTTTTCACAACCCACATTCTCTCTCTGCACCTCCTCAGTCCTGTCACCTCCCCCTCCTCCCTCACCTTCGGCAGCATCCATTTCCCTCATCTTTCCCAACATTGTATCTCACATATGTAACATTGAATCCAACATTGCTTTGGTAGCGGACCTGGAACAACCGATTTTTTGGTGTCACAATTTATACTTTCTTCAAGGAAGAATAATCTCATATAGTTTTCGTAGAGAAATAGAGTAATAGACAGTTGAAGAAGCTTACTTATAAGGTGTTCCCATAGAGACTCAAATGACCTGCAGTGTTTCCCATAAATGCCACCCGTGAGTTCGTTAACCGGATGATATGAGATCCTCATCATCTTTGTGACAAAAGGGAGAGGCATTTGGGAGCAGTGAAGGATGAGGAAGAAGATGTTGGCTCAACACCGAAATCCTCTTGCAATCCAGTGGATCTTTCAACTCTTCCATACATTAGTGGAAAAATCATTTTTAAGATAGGTTAACAACGACATTTTAGATCGGTTATGGATACTGTTTTGATACAGTTGGTCTTAAAATTCTGTTACTTTTTAGACTGGTTATGAAAATGATCTTTAAAAAAGGTTTTAAGACCGGTTATTTATAAAACCGGTCTTAAAATAAATATTTTTAGACCTGTTATCAAAGAAACCAGTCTAAAAGGTTCAAATTTTTAGACCGGTCTTCTAAACAATCGATCTTAAAAGTTTATCTTTAAGACCGGTTTTCTAAAGAAGCGGTCTTAAATTATTACTATAAGACCGGTTCTTTACAAAATAGGTCTTAAATGTTCACGACTGAAAAAGGGAAGTTGAGGCAGAGGAGAATGGTCACTACGAAGAATAGAGATGGTGGCAGAGAAGAGTGACAATGATCAAAGAACAACGACGACGAATACAGCAACGACAGTGGTAATGACGGAGGAGAGTTGAGCAAATGAGGAATGGGGTGCCATGGATGAGTTCAGAACAAGTACGGACAAAACTCACAGATAAATGGCGAAAAGCGAAGAAAATGTTCAAAGAGCGCAGGATCTAGGCGCGCGAGTAAAAATACAGGGGAAAATCTCACCTTTTAGACAGGTTATTGATAAAAACCAGTATTAAAAGTGTGAAAAAAATTACTTTTTATTTTTTTCACTTTTAAGATCGGTTCTTATCAAAACCGGTCTTAAATTCAAAACATTTAAGACCAATTTTGATAAAAACCAATCTTAAAGTTTTTACATTTAAGACCGGTTTTGATAACAAATATTTTGATATTTTAAGACCGATTTTATTTATAACCGGTCTAAATAAATTTTTTAAGACCGGTTTTTTTTAAACGGGTCTTAGAAGTTCAATATAATTACAGAACTGCCACCGGTAAAAAAAACTGGTTTTAGAAGTTCAATATAATTACAGAACTGACACCGGTCAAATTTTTTAAACCTTATTCGCCAAAATCAATCTAAATGTGGCAGTCTAAAAAGGGATTTTTCCACTAGTGATGATACTAGACTGTTAGAAGTGATATTGGAAGTTTCTATAGTCAAATGGATGTTGGAATGGGTCAATACAAAGCTAAAATAACTTATATGGAAGTTATGGCGCCTCATGAGATGATCACTCGAGTGATGGATCATCACTTAAGTGATAACCACTCTATTGTACTCTGTTTTCGTTTAGCATGACAGAAGTTCAGTATTTTAGACATATCTCTCCAACCACATATCTGATTGAGCTAATGCTTGTTTAATATGAAACTAGACTTCCAATGCGTCACTGATAAACCCATGTTGTGTGAGTTCACAAAATAAAACTAGGTTTGAAAATGTGGCGTAGTAGCTCAACCTAGATCGTTCTTGTGAGGAGATTAATTTCCAAATTTCTAAATAGTAAAGTGATTAAAAAAAACTTTAAGGTTGTGAGAAATCATTTTGAGAATTTGATTTTTAAACTAATGAAGTAATCTAAGCTAAAGCAATATTTTTGTATTTTTCAGTTTTTAAAACAAAGTAGCAAAAGGAATTGAAATTAACACTAACAACAAGATAAATTCAATTAACTAATATAATGATGAGACGAGATTCCCTTGAGTTGGGATTTTAGTCTTCCTTGCTTGCTAATGATTTAAATTCCATAATGAGCCAAGAGAATAGAACTAAGCTACCACTAGCTCCATACTTGTAATAGTCATTTAATTAATTCTATCGAAGCAATTAAATGAATACCATCAAATAATTCAGACTCAAGGAGATGAATAACTAACTTTCAATTCTAAATTGTAATTACCATTACAAAAATTCAAAATATTCAGTTTAATCATTTAAATCCACTTAACCAAGTTGGAGTAAACAATTCAACTTACTCCTAACATAAATCATACAAAGTTTAATTAATCAACTCCTAACTCAACCACCAAGTTTATTTACTTAACATAGAACAATCTAGATCACAATTACATACTTAACCAAGCTACATAATCATGAACTAAAAAGAAAGCTTAAAGGAATTCCATTGAAGTTTAGAAGCTCAAACCATTACCTAACTCAAGGAAATCACTAACACTTTAGGTACTCATGGAAGAGGAGGAAGAAAATGAAGCTTGAAGAAAGGATGAACAAGCAGCCATGGAGAACTAAGATGAAGCAGCCTCCTCTTCTATTAGGTCATTCCCCTTTTTCTCTTCACAGCCGCCACACATGCTTCCTTTTCTCCATCTCGCCTTTCACACAGCTGCAACCATCCTCCTATTTTATTCAATTAGCGTGTCTCCCTTTTCACACCCAGCAGCGCCTCCTTTATTCCATTCTCGGTGCTGTCTTCTATCTCCCTTTTCACACTTGCGACCTGCTCTCCCCTTTTCACACCAGCCGCCTCACACCCTTCCTCTCTTTTCTTTTCTTCATTATGTCGTGTGTCTTCTCTCCTTTATTCCCTCGTGTCTTTCTTTTCCACCATGTCAACTGCTTTTTCTTTCTTCAATCAGGTTGCTCCACCTAATCTTTTGGGTCAGCCTTCTGACATATCCAATTACTCCCATTGGGCCCATTTGCTTCTTTTCTCCTTCAACCAATTCGGCCCAGCTGTTTTAATTCAGTCCAGATGTCCTACTCTTCCTCTTGTTTTGTCCTCTTCTCACTCAATTCAATTCGGTCCACCCTCTTATTCGTTGGTCAGCACCTCCTCTTCTTTTGTTCATTTTGGTGCTTCCTCTTCCTATTAGTTAGCAGCCGCCAAACCTCTTATCTTCTATTATTTCCCATTCGGTTCCAGCTCTCCCATTCTATTCATGTCTTTAATTCGGTCAACACTTTTATTCCATTCATCTTTTCAATTTTGGTTGCATCCTCTTTTCTTTATTCAATTGTCATTTTTTGGTCAGTAGCTAGTTCCCCTTATAATTCAACTGCCACTTCCATTCAACTCCAAAATAATATCTTTGACATTGATAAAGTTGCGCCATATCATCATCTATAAAATTAGATTCACAAAGGTAATATCTTTTGCTCGCAATTAAAGAATAATGGGAATAATAAATATTAATTAAAAATATAAAAATTTAACTATCTTAATTCCCAAATTGTTCTTTCACTAAAATCTTATATTAACACTTGATTATGCCCAAAATATTCAATTAAGTCCCACAAAAACCTAAGATTAATTAATAAAAATATATAAATATTTAACTCTATCAATTCCCCCACACTTAAACTTTTACACTCCTGAGCAAAACGTTAAACTCAACATAGGCAAAGAGGGATGAAAGTTGAAAGAATAGGCAAGATCAAGCTTCAAGAATTACACTTAGTCAAATAACAAGGTATTCTCCTATCCAAATCCAATGAACATACCAAAAATTGAAGTAGCTAAAGTAATGCAAGGTTTAATTACAATGAGCTTAATTGGAAACCTTAACTAGGATAAGTGTTTGCACTCTTCTCTCATATGAGGTAGTTTTTCACTCACATCCACTTAAGCCACACTCTACCATAGGCTTGTAGTATTTATAGGCTCTTCACTACTTGCAACAATGGCATAAATAAATCCAAAGGATTTTGTAGGGTTATAATGTTGAATAGGCCAAATTATGAAAAATGTAACAAACACTATACTTGCACCAAATAATTTGCTAGATCACTTAGCACTATAGAACTAACTTGAATAATATATTTTACCATTGTGACTTTATTTCTTTCTTTGAATATTTTTTTTCATACTTTTTTTTCTCTTCTTTTTGCTTTTCTTTCTTTTGACATTTTACATGGCATTTTTTTTTCTTTTCCTTTTCTAATATATAATAGTACTCTCTCTTTTTTTTCAATAGTGTTAGGTTTATGTTTTGAAACAGCACCCTCGTTGAAAAGTTTTGAATTTTATTTCACCATATGTTCCTGTGACAAAAATAGTTACACAAAATTCACAGCTTTCAATCGAGGGTGTTGTGAAAAGTGACAAATGACAAAAAAAGTCAACATTACACTCTTATCTTCCAATGAGTTTTCTATGTCTCGATACAACACCCTCACCAGAAAACCTTGAATTTTGTTTAACCGTTAGTTCATCCTTTGAATGTCATAGAACTTGTCGTAGCCTAGAATTTATTTAGATTACGACAAATCTTACAGAAGTGTCTAGATTGCGACAAGTCTTATGGCAGTTGAACAATGAACTAATGTTGCAAATAGTTAAAACAGATAAAAAAATCAACATTGCACTCACATCATTCTAACAAGTTTTTTGTTTTAGTGCAACACCATCGATGGAAAATTCTAAATTTTGTTTTGCCATTAATTCATCTGACAGCAATAAGACTTGCTAGAATGAGTATTACCATTGCAATCAGAGGATGAACTAATGTTTAAAAAAAATTCAAAATTTTTAAATGAGGGTGCCACATCAAAATATAAAAACCATATTAGAAAGATGGGAGTGTAAAATTGATTTTTTTATCAGTTTTAACTATTTACAACACCCTCGCTAAAAGATCCTGAATTTTGTCTCCCCGTTAATTCATCCTTAAACTGCCATTAGACTTCATGCAATCTAGACACTGCCATAAGACTTGCCACAATCTAGACAAATTCTAGACCGCGATAAGTCCTATGACAATCAGAGAATGAACAAACAGTTAAACAAAATTCAAAACTTTCTAATGAAGGTGTTGCACCAAGACAAAAAAAAAACTCATTGGAAAGATGAGTGCAATGTTGACTTTTTTTGTCATTTTTGACTATTCACAACACCGTCGTTTGAAAACTGTGAATTTTGTTTAGCCATTGAAGTCATAGGAAGAACAATTGGTGGAACAAAATTCAGAACTTTCCAACGAGGGTGCTGCATCAAAACATTAAAACTTGATTGGAAAGATAAGTCAGCCATGCACTCTCATCTTTCGAATCAGTTCTTTATGTTTTGATACAATACCCTAGTTGGAAAATTCTGAATTTTATTTCACCATCTGTTCCTATGACAAAAATGGTTACACAAAATTCACAGCTTTCCAACAAAGGTGTTGTGAATAGTAACAAATGACAACACAACTCAACATTGCACTTTTACCTTTCCAATGAATTTTCTATCTCTCGGTGCAACATCCTCACCAGAAAACCCTGAATTTTTTTTTAACCGTTAGTTCATTCTCTGAATGCCATAGGATTTGCCGCAACTTTGAATTTGTATAGATTGCGGCAAATCTTAAGAAAGTGTCTAGATTGCGATAAGTCTTATGGCAGTTGAAGGATGAACTAACAGTGAAACAAAATTCAGGGTCTTTTAGTTAAGGTGTTGTAAATAATGAAAACAGATAAAAAAAACAACATTGCACTCACATCATTCTAACAAGTTTTTTGTTTTAGTGCAACACTCTTGTTGGAAAATTTTGAATTTTGTTTTGCCATTAATTCATCTGAAAGCAATAAGACTTGCCACAAAGTGCATTACCGTTGCAATTAGAGGATGAACTAATGTTTAAAAAAAATTCAAAACTTTCAAACAAGGGTGTTGCATCAAAATTTAAAAACCATAATAGAAAGATAAGAGTGTAAGGTTAATTTTTTTATCTGTTTTAACTATTTACAACACCCTCATTAAAAGACCCTGAATTTTGTTTCACTTTTAATTCATTCTTAGACTGTCATAAGCCTTGCCACAATCTAGACAAATTCTAGACCGCGACAAGTCCTATGACAATCAGAGGATAAACAAACAGTTAAACAAAATTTAGAGCTTTCTAGTGAAGGTGTTGCACCATGACATAAAAAACTCATTAGAAAGATATGAGTGCAATGTTGACTTCTTTTGTCACTTTGGACTATTCACAACACCATCGTTGGAAAGCTATGAATTTTGATTTACCATTCAAGTTATAGGAAGAACAATTGGTGGAACAAAATTCACAACTTTCCAACAAGGGTGTTGCATCAAAATATTAAAAACTGATTGGAAAGATAAGTCATCCTAGTACTCTTATCTTTCGAATCAGTTCTTTATGTTTTGATACAACACATTCGTTGAAAAGTTCTGAATTTTATTTCACCATCTGCTCCTGTGACAAAAAGTGGTTACATAAAATTCACACCTTTCCAACGAGGGTGTTGTGAATAGTGACAAATGACAACAACACTCAACATTGCACTCTTACCTTTCCAGTGAGTTTTCTATGTCTCACTGCAACACCCTCATCAGAAAACCCTAAATTTTGTTTAACCCTTAGTTCATCCTCTGAATGCCACAGGACTTGCCGCAGCTATGAATTTGTCTAGTTTGCTGCAAGTCGTAAGGAAGTGTCTAGATTGCTATAAGTCTTATGACAATTGAAGGATGAACTAATGGTGAAACAAAATTCAAGGTCTTTTAGCTAGGGAGTTGGAAATAATCAAAACTAATAAAAAAAACATTACACTCACATCATTCTAATAAGTTTTTTGTTTTAGTACAACACTATCACTGAAAAATTCTGAATTTTGTTGTCATTAATTCATCTGACAGCAATAAGACTTGCCACAATATGCATTACCATTTCAATCAGAGGATGAATTAATGTTGAAACAAAATTCAAAACTTTCAAACTAGAATGCTGCATCTAAATATATAAACCACATTAGAAAGATAAGAGTGTAAGTTTGATTTGTTTTATCAGTTTTAACTATTTGTAACACCCTCGTTAAAACACACTAAATTTTGTTTTCCTGTTAATTCATCCTTAGACTACCATAAGACTTGACGCAATCTAGATACTTCCATAAGACTTGCGGTAATCTAGATAAATTCTAGACCACGGCAAGTTCTATGACAATTAGAGGATGAACAAACAGTTAAATAAAATTCAGAGCTTTCTAGTGAAGGTGTTGCACCAAGACATAAAAAACTCATTTGGAAGATATGAGTGCAATGCTGGCTTTTTTTGTCAGTTTTGACTATTCAGAACACCGTCGTTGGAAAGCTGTGAATTTTGTTTTACTATTGAAGTCATAGGAAGAACAATTGATAGAACAAAATTCATAACTTTCCAACAAGGGTGCTGCATCAAAACATAAAAAACTGATTGGAAAGATAAGTCAGCCATCCACTCTCAACTTTTGAATCAGTTCTTTATGTTTTGATACAGCACCCTCGTTGGAAAGTTCTGAATTTAATTTCACCATCTGTTCCTGTGACAAAAATGATTACTCAAAATTCACAGATTTCCAACGAGGGTGTTGTGAATAGTGACAAATGACAACAACAATCAACATTGCACTCTTATCTTTCTAATGAGTTTTATATGTCACGGTGTAACACCCTCACCAGAAAACCCTGAATTTTGTTTAAACGTTAGTTCATCCTCTGAATGCCATCGGACTTGCCGCAGCTTTGAATTTATCTAGATTGCAGAAAGTCTTATGGAAGTGTCTAGAATGCAACACTTCTTACGGTAGTTAAAGAATGAACTAACGGTGAAACAAAATTGAGGGTCTTTTAATTAGGGTGTTGCAAATAATCAAAACTCATAAAAAAAAACATTGCATTCACATCATTCTAATAAGTTTTTTGTTTTAGTACAACATTCTCGCTGGAAAATTTTAAATTTTTTTCCATTAATTCATCTGACAGCAATAAGACTAGCCACAATATTCATTACCATTTTAATCAGAGGATGAACTAATGTTGAAATAAAATTCAAAACTTTCAAACAAGGGTGGTGCATCAAAATATAAAAACCACTTTAGATAGATGAGAGTGTAAGTTTGATTTTTTTTTTTTTATCAGTTTTAACTATTTACAACACCCTCACTAAAAGACCCTGAATTTTGTTTCCCCTTTAATTCATCCTTAGACTGTCATAAGGCTTGCCACAATTTAGACATTCTAGACCGCGGCAAGTCCTACGCCAATCAGATGATGAACAAAAAATTAAACAAAATTCAGAGTTTTCTAGTGAAGGTGTTGCACCAAGATATAAAAAACTCATTAGAAAGATATGAGTGCAATGTTGACTTTTTTTGTCATTTTTTACTATTCACAACACCTCCGTTGAAAAGCTATGAATTGTTTTGCCATTGAAGTCATAGGAAGAACAATTGGTGGAACAAAGTTCAGAACTTTCCAAAGAGGGTGTTACATCAAAACATTAAAAACTGATTGGAAAGATAAGTCAGCCTTGCACTCTCAACTTTTGAATCAGTTCTTTATGTTTTGATACAGCACTCTCGTTGGAAAGTTTTGAATTTAATTTCACCATCTGTTCCTATGACAAAAATGGTTACACAAAATTCACAGCTTTCCAACGAGGGTATTATGAATAGTGACAAATGACAACACAACTCAACATTGCACTTTTACCTTTTAAATGAGTTTTTTATGTCTCGGTGCAACACCCTCCCCAGAAAACCCTGAATTTTTTTTAACCGTTAGTTCATCCTCTGAATGATATAGGACTTGCCGCAGCTATGAATTTGTCTAGATTGCGGAAAGTCTTAAGAAAGTGTCTAGATTGCGATAAGTCTTATGGTAATTGAAGGATGAACTAACAGTGAAACAAAATTCAGGGTCTTTTAGCGAGGAAGTTGGAAATAATCAAAACTAATAAAAAAAAACATTGTACTCACATCATTCTATTACTCTTTTTTAGTGCAACACCATCACTGAAAAATTCTGAATTTTGTTTTGCCATTAATTCATTTGACAGCAATAAGACTTGCCACAATATGCATTACCATTTCAATCAAAGGATGAATTAATGTCGAAACAAAATGCAAAACTTTCAAAAGAGGGTGTTGCATCTAAATATAAAAACCACATTGGAAAGATGAGAGTATAAGTTTGATTTTTTTTTATCAGTTTTAATTATTTGCAACACCCTCACTAAAACACTAAATTTTGTTTTTGTTTCCATGTTAATTCATCTTTAGACTGCCATAAGACTTGACGCAATCTAGACACTGCCATAAGACTTGCCGTAATCTAGATAAATTCTAGACTACGGCAAGTCCTATGACAATCAGAGGATGAACAAAAAGTTAAACAAAATTTAGAGCTTTCTAGTGAATGTGTTGTACCAAGACATAAAAAAACTCATTGGAACGCTGTGAATTTCGTTTTGCCACTATTCACAACACCGCCTTTGAAAAGCTGTGAATTTCGTTTTGCCATTAAAGTCATAGAAAGAACAATTGGTGGAACAAAATTCAAAAATTTCCAACAATGGTACTGCATCAAAACATTAAAAACTGATTGGAAAGATAAATCAGCCTTACCCTCTCATCTTTTGAATCAGTTCTTTATGTTTTGATACAATACCAGCATTGAAAAGTTCAGAATTTTATTTCCTATGACAAAATGGATACACAAAATTTATAGCTTTCCATCAAGAGTTTTGTGAATAGTGACAAATGACAAAAAAAGTCAAGATTGCACTTTTATCTTCCAATGAGTTTTCTATATCTCAATACAACACCCTCACCAGAAAACCCTGAATTTTGTTTAACCATTAGTTGATCCTCTGAATGCCATAAGACTTGTCGCAGCGGAGAATTTATCTAGATTACGGCAAGTCTTACGCAAGTGTCTAGATTGCAACAAGTCTTATGGTAGTTGAAGGATGTACTAACAGTGAAACAAATTTCAGGATCTTTTAACAAAGGTGTTGTAAATAGTCAACATTGCACTCACATCATTTTAACAAGATTTTTGTTTTAGTGTAAAACCATCAATGGAAAATTCTAAATTATGTTTTGCCATTAATTCATCTGACAGCAATAAGACTTGCCACAATATGCATTACCATTGCAAATAGAGGATGAACTAATGTTTAAAAAAAAATCAAAACTTTCAAACGAAGGTGCTGTAGGTAAATATAAAAACCACATTAGAAATATAAGAGTGTAAGATTAATTTTTTTTTATTAGTTTTAACTGTTTCATACACCCTCGCTAAAAGATCCTGTATTTTGTTTCTTTGTTAATTCATCCTTAAACTGTCATAAGATTTACCACAATCTAAACAAATTCTAGACCGCGGCAAGTCCTATGACAATGGAAGAATGAACAAACAATTAAACAAAATTCAGAGCTTTCTAGTGAAGGTATTGCACCAAGACAAAAAAATCATTGGATAGATGAGTACAATGTTGACTTTATCAGTTTTGACTATTCACAAAACGGTTGTTGGAAAGTCGTGAACTTTGTTTTACCATTGAAGTCATAGGAAGAACAATTGGTGGAACAAAATTTAGAACTTTCCAACAAGAGTGCTGCATCAAAATATCAAAAACTGATTGGAAAGATAAGTCAGCCTTGCACTCTCATCTTTCGAACAAGTTCTTTATGTTTTGATAAAACACCCTCGTTGGAAAGTTTTGAATTTTATTTCATGATCTGTTCCTGTGAAAAAATTGGTTACTCAAAATTCACAGACTTCCAATGAGGGTGTTTTGAATAGTGACAAATGACAACAAAACTCAACATTTCAATTACCTTTCTAATGAGTTTTCTATATCTTGGTGCAACACCTTCACCAGAAAACCCCAAATTTTGTTTAACCGTTAGTTGATCCTCTGAATGCCATGGACTGCTTTGAATTTGTCTAGATTGCGACAAGTTTTAAAGAAGTGTTTAGGTTGCGACAAGTGTACGACAATTGAAGGTAGAACTAACGGTGAAACAAAATTCAGGGCCTTTTAACGAATATGTTGCAAATAATCAAAACTAATAAAACAAAACATTGCACTCACATCATTCTAATAAGTTTTTTGTTTTAGTGCAACATACTCTCTGAAAAATTCTGAATTTTATTGTCATTAATTCATCTAACAGCAATGATACTTGCCACAATATGCATTACCATTTCAATCAGAGGATGAACTAATGTTGAAAAAAATTCAAAAATTTCAAATAAGGGCGCTACATCAAAATATAAAAACCACATTAAAAAGATGAGAATGTAAGATTGATTTTTTTATCAGTTCTAACTATTTGCAACACCCTCGCTATAAGACCCTAAATTTTGTTTCCCCATTAATTCATCCTTACACTGTCATAAGACTTGATGCAATCTATACACTGCCATAAAACTTGTAGCAATCTAAACAAATTCTATACCACGACAAGTCCTATAACAATCAGAGGATGAACAAACAGTTAAACAAAATTCAGAGCTTTCTAATAAAGGTGTTGCATCAAGACATAAAAAACTCATTGGAAAGATATGAATTCAATGTTGACTTTTTTGTCAGTTTTGACTATTCACAACACCGTTGTTGGAAAGCTATGAATTTTGTTTTACCATTGAAGTCATAGGAAGAATAATTGGTAAAACAAAATTCAGAACTTTCCAATAAGGGTGCTGCATCAAAACATAAAATACTGATTGGAAAGATAAATCAGCCTTGCACTCTCATCTTTCAAATCAATTTTTTACGTTTGGATACAGCACCTCGTTGGAAAGTTCTAAATTTTATTTTACGATATGTTCCTGTGACAAAAATGGTTACACAAAATTTACACCTTTCTATTGAGGGTGTTGTGAATAATGACAAATGACAAAAGAAGTCAGCATATCACTCTTATCTTTACAATGAGTTTTCTATGTCTCGGTGCAACACCTTTATTAGAAAACCCTGAATTTTGTTTAATCGTTAGTTCATCCTCCGAATATTATAAGACTTGCCACAATCTAGAATTTGTCTGGATTCCAACAAGTCTTATGGTAGTATCTAGATTGCCACATAGCTTTCTATCAAGGGTATTACAAATAATGAAAAATTATAAAAATCAGCATAGCACTCTTATCTTTCCAATGAGTTTTCTATGCCTCAGTGCAATACCCTCATCAGAAAACCCTGAATTTTATGTAATCGTTACTTCATCCTCTAAATGCCATAAGACTTGCCGCAATCTAGAATTTGTCTGGATTTCGACAAGTCTTACGGCAGTATCTAGATTACAAGTCTTATGACAGTTGTAGGATGAACTAGCGGTGAAACAAAATGCAGGGTCTTTTAATGAGGGTGTTGTAAATAGTCAACACTGATAAAAAAATCAACATTACACTCCCATCATTCTAATAAGTTTTTTGTTTTAATGCAACACCCTCGCTGTAAAATTCTGAATTTTGTTTCGCCATTATTTCAACTGACAGCAACAAGACTTGCCACAAGATGCATTACTATTGCTATCAAAGGATGAACTAATGTTGAAACAAAATTTAAAATTTTCAAACGAGGGTGTCGCATCAAAATATAAAAACCACATGAGAAAAATGAGAGTGTAAGATTGATTTTTTTTTTTATCAGTTTTAACTATTAACAACACCCTAGCTAAAAGACCCTGAATTTTGTTTTCCCTTTAGTGCATCCTTAGACTGTCATGAGACTTGCCACAATCTAGACAAATTTTAGACCACGGTAAGTTCTATGACAATGAAAGGATGAACAAAGAGTTGAACAAAATTCAGAGTTTTCTAATGAAGGTGGTGCACCAAGACATAACATACCCATTGTTGACTTTTTGTCAGTTTTGACAATTCGCATCACCCTCGATGGAAAGTTGTGAATTTTGTTTTACCATTGAAGTCATAGGAAGAACAATTGGTGGAATAAAATTCAAAACTTTCCAACAAGAGTACTACATCAAAACATAAAATACTGATTAGAAAAATAATTCAACCTTGCACTCTCATCTTTCAAATCAGTTCTTTATGTTTTGAAACAGCACCCTCGTTGGAAAGTTCTGAATTTTATTTCACCATCTGTTTCAGTAACAAAAATGGTTACACAAAATTCACAGCTTTCCATCGAGGGTGTTGTGAATAGTGACAAATGATAAAAGAAGTTAACATTACACTCTTATCTTTCCAATAAGTTTTCTATGTCTCGGTGCAACACCTTCACCAGAAAACCCTGAATTTTATTTAACCGTTAGTTCATCCTCTGAACGCCATAGGACTTGCCGCAGCTTTGAATTCATCTAGATTGCAGCAAGTCTTAAGGAAGTGTCTAGATTGCGGCAAGTCTTAAGGAAGTTGAAGGATGAACTAATGGTGAAACAAAATTTAGGGTCTTTTAGTTAGGGTGTTGCAAATAGTCAAAACTGATAAAAAAATCAACATTGCACTCACATCATTCTAATAAGTTTTTTGTTTTAATACAACACCATCATTGGAAAATTCTGAATTTTGAATTGCCATTAATTCATATGACAGCAACAAGACTTGCCACAATATGCATCACCATTGCAATCAGAGGATGAACTAATATTGAAACAAAATTCAAAACTTTCAAACGAGAGTGCTGCATCAAATATAAAAATCACATTAGAAAGATGAGAGTGTAAGATTGATTTTTTTATCAGTTTTAATTATTTACAACATCTTCACTAAAAGACCCTAAATTTTGTTTCCCCGTTAATTCATCATTAGACTGTCATAAGACTTTACGCAATCTAGACACTGCCATAAGATTTGTCGCAATCGTTACTAATTCTAGACCACGGCAAGTCCTATGACAATCGGAGGATGAACAAACAGTTAAACAAAATTCAGAGCTTTCTAATAAAAGTGTTGCACCAAGACATAAAATACTTATTGGAAAGATGAGTGCAATGTTGACTTTTTTTGTCATTGCTCACTATTCACAATACCCTAGATGGAAAGCTGTAATTTTTGTATAATCATTTTTGTCACAGAATATATGGTGATGTGAATAATAAAAAATGACAAAATATCAACCTACGAACAAGTTTTGCTAGATGAACAAAACTCATTTGCACCTTGCTGAGTTGTGTTCGCTGCTGGAGGCAGACGACGACCAAGTTGTGTTCGTTGCCAGAGGGAGACATGTTTACTACGGAAGGGTGGAGTTGCATCCACTGCCATCACTAGTGGACAGGGAGCAACACCTCTATCGTTGTATGAGGACCATTACCATCGGACGAGGAGGGTAGTTGCCATTATCACTATGGAAGGCCGTCGCCAATAGAGGACAATATTCATCATTACTGGTGTAAGGCTGCTGCCATCACTGATGGTAGACATCGTTGCTGGTTGTGGTGGAAGAAGAAATAGCATGCGAGTAAGGAAGTAAATGGGCCCATGGAACTGGAGGTGGAAGCCACTTCTACAGGGTGAACGATAGAACTTCCTTCCATCGATTTTGAAGAATCAACTTTTAGTGCACCAAACAGTTAAAGAGGTGAGTTCTACTTCCCTCCTCCCACTTCCAAGCTACTAAATCTGGCATTTATATCCACGACTTCAACAATGTTATATATATTCTTATCATTTTTCTCTCATTGGAATTCTACCCACCATAACGCTATCAAAATCAAGCATCGGTATTCGATGGCTATGTCTACCATTAGATTTATGCCCCGTTTGGTATAATGGAAAAGTTTTTATTGGAAGTGGAAATGAAAATGGAGGTGAAAGTGGAAGTGGAACTAGAATTGGGGATAAAAGTATGTTTGGTACGACGATGGAAGTATGATATAATTTTTAATTAACATCTTAATTTTAAATATGAAATTACCCATATACCCCTATCAAAAAATTCCCAACCCCCAGCCTAAACTACAATAACCATCTTGAACAACCACCAGCTTTCACATAAACCACCGACGGCCACCATAGAAAAAGCATCGACAATCAACTCAGCCACCAGAAATTAACCCAATTAAAGTGAGAAATTAAACCAGAAACAAGAACAAAAGATAAGGAAATCAACTCAAATCTAATAAGAACTAGAAACAAAGGCGGCATAAAAACAAATCTCAAAATCATCAGGATTTTATGAGTTTGGGGAGATGAAGAACAAAAACAATGAGGACTAAAGAATAGAGAGGCAGATGTAGGAGTCAATCAACTAGAGATTGCAAGTTTGAAACAACTCAGCTAAAAAACAGAGAACATGGAGATCGAAGAGGAAGAAGTTGAGAAGCGGCGGTCATCGCAAGTCAAAGATGAACGAGATGTTGTCGTGCCAAATCGATAAGGGAGAAGAAATAGAGGCCGCCGTCTGCCATCATTCTTGCTCGTCGTCTGCCGTCGTCCTTGCAGTTTGCCTTGTCGTCATCCTCACCATCACATATCTCATCCTTGCTGGTCGTCCGTCGATCTCATCCTTGCTACCATCCTTACCGGCCGCCTTGTCGTCATCCTCGTTGTCCGCCGTCGCAAATCCATCCTCATCTTTGTGCCACGGAATGTTTAAGGAAGAAAGGGGGAGGGGTGAAAATGGTCAAAATTCCACTTCCATGAGAAGTGGAAGTCAATTCTCGAGATGGGAGGAAGGAAGTGACTTCCATCATTTTTTATGGAAGTCAGTTCCACAATGAAGTGAATTCAAGCACACTAAACAATCCAATTTAATGATTCCACTTCTACTTCCACTTCTCCAACTTCAGTTCCCATGTTCCAAACGAGGCATTAGTTTTCTGAGAATTTTGGTGCTTCTAGGGATTCCACTGCTACTACTAGCTTCATCAAATGATTTGATGGTTTTTTGGGAGGTGTATTACTATTACTCGAAAGTGTTCAAGGTTTAGTTCTTGTAGTTACCTGATTGTGTTGATGTAGAAGAGATATGCTGATCCAATTCCCTTGTCATTAAGGAAGTGATTCTTCCAATGGTCCCTACCTTAAAGGACCCCCCACCTCCCTTGATGCCTTTTAGAGTACGAGTTTAAGCCATGCTTCTGTTTGGTCCAATCAAAGATTTTTGTATGCAAGTGTTTGTGATAAGTTAATCTCAGCAGAATTCTTCAATGATCTGTTATATATTTCAGGGTCACCCAATTGCTTGTAAATTGTATGATGTAAATGGTGTAAAAAAAGTCATAATTTAATCAAAAACTCTTACTAAGTCAGAAATTGCAGATTGCACAGAAAAAGATAAACGATGATCGTCATATCATGCAAGATGAAATAAGCAGGAGATGGTGAGAGGCGCAGTTAGATTTATACCACTAGTAACATAATTCTAACACTTTAATGACAAAAGCAGAAAAGAAAATATGAAATCAATTAATTAGAAAGAAGTACACTTAGTTACTACACATTTTTATGCAGCACAAGGAAGCCCATTTTCATTAATTCCAAAAATGCAATGGAGCAAAAAGAGTAAGGATTGTTTAATCTATAAAATTTGTGAACAATCTAAGCTTTTACAATCCTATATGTACACCAAACATCATATAACACCTCCTGTATCAACAAATACTATCTGTTCTAGCCTTAAATAGTACTCACGATACTCACGTGGCCATGATCTCAACAAAATAAGACGGAACGAATTCAAATAGCAAGATATTTTATTTTCTATGGGAGAAGAATTGCATATTACATGCTCAGGAAGGGAATGCCAACTATTATCACTTCCTATGCAACTATAAAAGAAGGAATTTATTAATCTACAAAAGAAATAAATAAAAGAAACAGGAAGCAAATATTACTACCAAGCCAAAAGCATATGCTCAAATAAGCCAATCAGCAAGAATGAAGAGGAAGGGAATAGAAAATTTCCTTAAATCTTGTTTTCGAGAGTTATTAACAATCAAGGGTGTACGCCAAAAGGTTTTCACACAACTTCCCAAAATATCTTAAAGTCGTCTCTTCATTACATTTCTATAATTAGAGCTCCAAGGAAGGCTACTGGGATCCCAGAAGATAGCTTCAAAACCCCATTCAGAAACTTGACAAAACAGCCAAATCAAACCCAAGATATTAAGTAGTTACGTAATTAATCTAAGATTTCCTATGATTTATGGAATATCCGCAGGGTATACCTAGAGTTTATACCTACAGTTTATAGCTATGTATGTGTAGCAAACCTTGTAGTTGGTAGTTTTGAATGGACTTGATCCATTAATTAATCTATGCAAGTGCTATTATGAAAATCTCAGCCCAATTGATTGATTCTAATGCCAGCGGGTTCGAGTACAACATCGGAAGACAACGATTGAGATTGTAACAGTAAGCAAAGGTTGAAAAGTTAAGAAAACTTAACCAAAACACCACAAATAAAAGAAGGCTTTTGCAAACTGAAAGCTCAACAGATCTCAAAACAGAAAATCAGAAGCAGAACTGCAAAACATCAATTTAGAATAATCTAAAAATTTATACTCAAATATCTATAACATAAACATTCGGATCCTCATGGAAGCATGCAACAATTAAAAACAAAAAAGCCAACCAAGTCAACCATTGAAGAATCAAAGTGGAAGAAGGAGCTCACCCAAGAATGGAAGGAACGAAGGATAAAGAGGCTTAGTGTTTGCTTCAACGGAAGCTACTCAAGCAAATCTAAATCCACCAGAATCAAGTAAACCAAAGGCAAAATTGAGCAAAGACGAAAAGCAGAAGCGCAGATCTGGGCGAAGCGCAGGGTCCTACGGTTCATCGGCTAGCGTTCCGAGTCAGAACAAAAAGTTACTTTTGTGGTTTCGTGGAAGCATGCAACAATTAAAAACAAAAAAACAAAAAAGCCAACCAAGTCAACCATTGAAGAATCAAAGTGGAAGAAGAAGCTCACCCAAGAATGGAAGGAACGAAGGATAAAGAGGCTTAGTGTTTGCTTCAGCGGAAGCTACTCAAGCAAATCTAAATCCACCGGAACCAAGTAAACCAAAGGCAAAATTGAGCAAAGACGAAAAGCAGAAGCGCAGATCTGGGCGCAGGGTCCTACAGTTCATCGGCTAGCGTTCCGAGTCAGAACAAAAAGTTACTTTTGTGGTTTCGTGGAAGCATGCAACAATTAAAAACAAAAAAGCCAACCAAGTCAACCATTGAAGAATCAAAGTGGAAGGAGCTCACAAGAATGGAAGGAACGAAGGATAAAGAGGCTTAGTGTTTGCTTCAACGGAAGCTACTCAAGCAAATCTAAATCCAGCAGAACCAAGTAAACCAAAGGCAAAATTGAGCAAAGACGAAAAGCAGAAGCCCAGATCTGGGCGAAGCGCAGATCAGGGCGAAGCGCAGGGTCCCACGGTTCATCGGCTAGCGTTCCGAGTCAGAACAAAAAGTTACTTTTGTAGTTTCGTGGAAGCATGCAACAATTAAAAACAGAAAAACAAAAAAGCCAACCATTGAAGAATCAAAGTGGAAGAAGGAGCTCACCCAAGAATGGAAGGAACGAAGGATAAAGAGGCTTAGTGTTTGCTTCAACGGAAGCTACTCAAGCAAATCTAAATCCACCGGAACCAAGTAAACCAAAGGCAAAATTGAGCAAAGACGAAAAGCAGAAGCGTTCGCCCACTGCGCGAGATCTGGGCGAAGCGCAGGGTCCTACGGTTCATCGGCTAGCGTTCCGAGTCAGAACAAAATGTTACTTTTGTGGTTTCGTATTGAGAAGAAGGGCTCCGCATGCCCTAGCAAAAGGCATCCTAACCCCAATTTTAGAGTGAGAACCATTTTTTTAAGGGAGAATTACATTATATTCTTAAGGAAAGAAATCTATGAAGAAATAGTCTTAGGAAATTCTGAAATTACTCTTAAGTCCCAAGGACCATTATGTAATAAATTCAAGTTGGGAAAAGACATAAACACCCTTAAGAATTGGGGAAAAAAACTATGTGTGGAGCTTCTATCCTCATTTGAAATTCAATCCCTAAAGGCGACATCTTTGGGAAACAGAAGGTAGGACCGTGTGCGATGGTGTTTGTGGGTTCTCTGTAGTGAGGTTCAGTGGCCGGTGGCTGAGTAAAGTAATGTGATCTTCCGTCATTCGTGGACAGGCTGTGGTGAGGTTCGTCTGTCAATTGTGGCGAGGTTCGTCTCTCTCCCCAAAACTTCTGCAAACAATGGCCCTTGAGGCATACAAAGAGTGATTATGGAGGAGTTTTTGATTCATGGGTTCTTCTTTTTCCCTGCAATTTCATTCATCCCTTCTTAGGTACTCCTTATTTCATTCCCTTGCTGTCTTCTGTGTTTCCTTTTATTTCCCTTTTTGGGTCCTTTTGTTTTTATTTTCTTGTTATATATTTAATTAATCTCTAAATTTGTAATTTCTAGGTTTGCGAGTTCGAAGAAGATATCGGGTTAGGTGTTAATTTGTCGAGTTATTTCTCATTGTTAAGTAGCAATCGTTATGGATTCATCTTTTGAAGGTAAACTTGAGTGTGTCGTTGGTTTAATTTGGTTTTTTGTTTAAACTTGTGTGATTGAATTTGTTTGTATGAATTTATTATTTTGCGTTGTATTCGGGATTTGACGTTATGGCTCAACTATTGGTTTTTAACCATATCGTTGCAGCATTTTTTGATTTCTAAGAGTGGTTCAAGATCTCTTGTAATTTCTTGGTTTCCAAATTTCTTCTCAAAGACAATTTTTAAAAGATTTTCTATGATTTTCAACTTTGTTAAGCCAGTATACTTCCTTTCTTTACCCATCATTGCACACAGAATTTTCAAAATCTCTTGTCAACTCCATGACTGTAACATGTCTGATGCACCCTAGGACTTGGATATCTCACAAATAAGTTCTCTTTTTTCTTCCATACTCAACTTGCTGCATCTAGATGGATGATGCAATTAGAGTGCAAGCAATATAATGCTTTCATCTGCATGATATAAATGGAAAACCAAAATGAAAAAATATTGCAGTCTAAACAAAATCCATAGCCAAAAGCATTATTTATTTGAAATTAATAGACATAAAGTGGATTCTTTAAAAGAATTAAATATCAATTGCTTTGCAATTGCTTGAACTTGTTCTTCAGGAAGGCATTTATCATCCTCAAGAATCTCAAATAGTTCTCCCTGCCAATGAAGAAATAAAACTAGAAATTCTTAGTATCTATAATAACCTTGTCAGTCATCAACTAGTTGCACATATTGGTGTACAACTCAATGAGCAACTGTTTTAGAATTGAAAGCTAGTGTCACTAACAGTCAAAAGGCCATTGAAATAAATGATAGAAAATGTGTACTTGTGCAAATTCTGTGACAACACAAAACTCTTGCGGGCTTTCAAAGGAATCAAGCATTTGAATGATATTTTCATGCTTAAACTTTCTTAAGATTTGCAAAAGCTAACGCACCTTAAAAAAATATATGATAAAGTTAAGTATTTGGCAAAATGAGAAGGATTCATACAATTCATAAAAATAACTTCAACAAGTGAATAGAACTAGCATAGGCCAACAAATTTCTACACTTCAATAACTGTATGTTTACATAGACTATAACCCTTTTATTCCAAGGAACTTTTTGAGAAATGGCGTCAACAAACCATACTGATGTAAATGACTGTGTTTTAAAACTGACCTGGGGGCTAATTTGATGAGGACTAGGGGCTTCATATTGTTTTTCTCCCTTCATTTATGCTCGCAAGAAAGGGATTGAATCAATGATTTGTGCATTTTGGTTGACATGTCTTTTATTTTTTTTTTTATGGAAGTAATACTTTTGATTGAAGTAAAAGCCTGGTTCTTTGTTATTTTAAACTTTATTCCTTGACCAACACTAAAGTGCTGTCCTTTATTGTTATTTTTTTTCTTGTTCAAACTTCACAAGTTCACTTCTATTACTATGTGTAAGTTATTACATATCTTATTCATACTTGCAAGAAGTACTAATAATCTAGTCTAAACTAAACCAGGCTTAAGTGTCATTGTGAGTGCTGTGTTAATCTGTCAATCTAAATTTTAAAGAGTGAAAAACTATACAGTTGAGTTTGAAATTATCATTTTCCCTATTTGAAGAATTTTTCTTTTCTGCATAAATATAATATAACCTCAAGCTAGAAACCAGGAAGCTTAGAAAACCTAGTTTCTTCATGCCAATAACGATTATAAATGGAATGAGTTATGGCTGACGTAGAAGTTCTTAAATTGACACTACTTGTTTGCTGTACTGATCAAGTTAAACTGATAGCTTGTTTAAATGCAGATATTTGATCGAAGAGAAATTAGTGCCATTGTATAAGGGAGAGAGAACATTCTTGCTTCTGACTGCCACTTTTTTCAGTAACATACAGAGCGTCTTACTCTTTTTTCTGTTGAAAAAGAAAGTGAGGAAAAGGTACTAATTGTAAGATGGAAACATACACAGTGCCAGTGTACATTAATGTATGTGTATATATTTTTTCTACCACAATTGTTCAGTTGTGCCATTTGTATTATGCAATTATCTTCCATACTAGGTTTTAAAAAGGTTATACTTGATAGCATTTAAACTAGTTATAGTTTGTTGACGAAGATAATGGAAAAGGGATGCAATGCTAAAGTGGTGAAAATTATTTTTTCCAAAGAAGCAAGATAGACAAAGGAAAATCTATCAAAGACAAACGAGGAAGAACAAGCCCAACATGACCAAGGACAAAGTGATTGCCCACGTGCTGAAGCCCTTACAATGACACAGCTGATGACACAAGATTTGTTGCGACCACCAATTACCAGAAGGCCCCCGGGAAGGCCAAAACAAAAAAGGATTGAATCTCAATTTTAAAACAAAAGGGTTTATCATTGTAGTAGGTGCAATGAAGCTGGCCACACTGTAAAGCCTTGCAAAAATCCAAGTCCAAGCTGATCAATCATGGTGGCTTGGGTTCTTTTGATTTTGGAAAGTGCATGTCATACTATTTGTGTAAATCTGATTAGATAGAAATCCATACTACTATAGCAACGATCTGTGACTTTTTTGTTACTTGTACATGCATTTTCAGTTGTAAATGAAGGTTGGATATAATATGATTTTGTATCCCACTTTCATTTATGGAAATTTATAATCTGATGTAAATTATATTGTCAATGTATGGACCTGCAGTTGTCATTGGATACCCATGCAGTTGTTAATATATATATATATATGCAGTTATGTTGACATATGTGTATCCTACTGTCATGTATTGAAAGTTTTAATTTGATGTAAATTATGTTGTCAACGAAAGGACCTGGGGTTGTCATTAGAGGCCCATGGAGTTGTCAATGTATGCCCATGTAGTTGTTAATATATATATGTAGATATGATGACATTAGAAAATGAGTTTATGTACATATACTTATAGATTATCTATGTTTTGATATTTCATATTAATTAGGTGGTCATAATCACTGGTGCCGCCTTCACTTTTGAGTGGAAGAGTGGAAGAGTTCTCAATTGAGGCCCATGAGTTGTCAGTAGGTGCTCCTTGACTTGTTAATGGAGGCTCCATGAGTTGTCGATGTAGGCCCCTTGAGTTGTCAATGTATGCTGATTGAGTTATTAATACAGTTATGTTGTTATGGAGTTGTCAACGGAGTCCTAATGACTTGTCAGTTGAGGCTCCTTTACTTGCAATGGAGGCACCACGAGTTATCAGTGTAGGCCCCCTGAGTTGTCAATGTACACTGATTGAGTTGTTAATACAGTCATGTTGTTATAGAATTGTCAATGGAGGCCCAATGACTTGTCAATGTAAGCTCATTGACTTGTCAATGGAGGCACCACAAATTGTCAGTGGAGGCCCCCTGCGTTGTCAATGTGCCTTGATGGAGTTGTTAATACATTTATGCTATTATGAAGTTGTCAACATAGGTCCAATAACTTGTCACTGTAGGCTCCTTGACTTGTTAATGGAGGCACCATGAGTTATTAGTGGAGGCCCCCTGAGTTGTCAATGTACCCTAATGGGGTTGTTAATACATTTATGCTGTTATGAAGAGTTGTCAACAGAGGCCTAATGACTTGTCAGTGTAGGCTCCTTGACTTGTTAATAAAGGCACCACGAGTTGTCAGTGGAGGCCCCCTATGTTGTCAATGTACCCTGATGGAGTTGTTAATACATTTATAATGTTATAAAGAGTTGTCAATGGAGGCCTAATGACTTGTCAGTGTAGGCTCCTTGACTTGTCAATGGAGGCACCACGAGTTGTCAGTGGAGGCCCCCTGCGTTGTCAATGTACCCTGATGGGGTTGTTAATACATTGATGCTGTTATGAAGAGTTGTTAACGGAGGCCCAATGACTTGTCAGTGTAGGCTCCTTGACTTGTCAATGGAGGCACCACGAGTTGTCAGTGGAGGCCCATTGACTTGTTAATGTACCTTTGATGAAGTTGTTAATACATTTATGCTATTATAAAGAGTTGTCAATGGATGTCATATGACTTGTCAATTGAGCCTTATTGACTTGTCAATAAAGGCACTAGGAGTTGTCAGTGGAGGCTGCAGCATTGTACAAGCAAGAGCATCACATGTGCATATCTGTAGCACTCACGTTAACTAATGAAAATAACTCTGTAATTCATAAATATTCAGAACGTATCAAGTACAAGTTTGAAGTTGCTCAAACTTGGGTTGTCAATGGAGGCCCCTGGAGTTGTCGGTGGAGGTTCCTTGACTTGTCAAGAGAACGCCATTAAGTTGTCAATAGACTCCTTATGACTTGTCAATGAAACCTTATTGGGTTGTCAATGGAGGCCCTTGGAGTTGTCGATGGAGATTCATTGACTTGTCAAGGAAAGCCCATTTAGTTGTCAATAGATGCCCTATAACTTGTTAATGGACCCTCCTTGACTTGTTAATGCAGGCACTTGGACTTCTGCGTTACATGAAATCTAATGAGTTGTCAGTGGAGGCTCCATTGAGTTGTCAGTAGAAGCCCTATGACTTGTTAACGGAGGTTCATTGACTTGTCAATAAAGGCTCCTCCACTTGTCAATGGACGCCTATTGACAACTATATCCAAGCTCAATGACTTGTCACCGGAGGCTCCTGAAGTTGTCAATAGAGTCTCTTAGACTTGTCAATGGAGTCTCTTGCAATTATCAATGGAGTCAAACAATGTGCAAGGAAGAGCATCATATGTGCATTACATAACTTTAGCACTAACGTTAACTCATGAAAATGACTTTGTAATTTATAATTACAACAAACATCTCAAGTAAAACTTGTTTGAAGTTGATCATAACAAAAAACATTACATCTATGCAATGTCACTACACTTAATTATTACAAAAAGTAACCATATTTACAATGAATATGCACATGGTCATTACAATCCCCTAATATGTTGTCCATACAATCATATGTCAATCCAAGTCATGGTATACTACGTCAAAGTTATCCAACTTTCATTTCAACGATGGGTCTCCACTGCTTTGCACATAAATAATTGATTCCGAGACCAACACTAGGTCCCTTCAATAGATGCATTGTCCTAAGTACAAGAGTTCTTCGGGAAAAGCCTATAACAAACCAACACAAGAACAATACAAAGTCAACACAATATGCTACTTAATTCCATAAACATAAATATCCACTAGTTGATAACAAATTTCCTTAGAGTCAAGGTTATCACTATACCACTAATAGCATGCCAAATCAGGAATGTGTGGTCCAAAAATGAACAAATACTGAATGCCCACTCAGATTCTTAAACATACCTGAACAACAACTTTTTTTTATTGAAGAGTGCTCTGAGAAAGGTTGCAGCATTGCCATCCCAGGAGGAAGTTTTGTATCAAACATGGTCTGTGCCAGTTTTAACATTTCTTGTAGCACATTTTCATATTTGCACAAGGTGTCTATACCAAGCTCCCTATAACAAGGGAGTGAAACAATTGAATATTCAGATTTGAAAACAGCCATCAATAGAATGAGAAACTTCAATTTGTAGTTATGATGCAAAATAAATCATTCTGGCCAACCATTAGTTACAACAACTTCAGGATATTTTTTTTAAATACGGCAACATGTTGATCAAGAAATATACTAAGAGAATCAGATTTTATGTCCAATGCTTACTGTAGTTTTCAATATTCTGGTTCATAAAGCTTTTATATCAATTTATGTCTAAGTTAATTCATGTAGGATAATTTTTAGTTATCTACTGTCATTTATAAGTTCTTATTAGTTGACGCTACCATGCTTGTATCAAGGGACTTGAGATCACATAATCATGAATCTCACTTCTTATTTATGTTGTTCTTATTTGATCTATAAAACAAAAATATGAAATTAGAGTTATTCAAAACTGGAAATTTCAGAATTCTACAGTAAACAACACCCTGCTTTGAGGGAAATTTTTTTGCATTTTTTCCTAAAACATAATTAGGAACAAATTGAGATAAAGGATGAAAAATATGGAAGTAAAAGAAAAAAAAAACTCTTAAAGAAGACATTCAGCAAAAGAACAAACAATTGAAAGTTAGCATGCATGATTTTAGAGAATACCCCATTATTTTGACCTTATGTGAACACCATATTACTCCCTTAATAGTCTTAACTCTGCTCCAATTCCCCCACTAATGCAACATATAACTCATAAGTTCATAACAGTTCTACCAACAATTTATAAAGCTTCAACTGTTGAAAAATGTCAGATGTGTAATACGCAATTTATAATTCAATAGACCACAACCTTAAAGCAAGATCCACAATAGCATGCTAAAATAGACACATATTAAATCAACTCAATCAAAGTAAGACAAACATTATTAAGGTGTAGCAGAAAATAACCTTAACAAATCAGAACCACTACCTCATTCATTCATAATAAATTGACAATATGCAATAAAATGTGCATAAGCCCATAACATATGCAAGTTCAGCAAAATGTGCAACAACAGATCAGCAACTACATTTATAAAATACAACTAGAACATATCAAGCTTTGTTAAAGCAGGGACAACTAATCCTTTTGTCCTCAGTTCCTTTATTTCCTGAATACTTAAACCTTAAATTTTTTGCTTTTGATGTGCCAAAACCAAAAATTTTAGAACAGATTCTTGATTTGAAGAAACAAAATAACAACTCAGCGAATCAATACTTCTAATAACTTCAATATATGGAGATTTTCTAAACATTTTCAATATGGAATGGACAGCATAAGTTGAAAATAAAATTTAACCCAAAAAAAAAAATTTAAGCAACAGTATCCTCACGAAAAAGAAGAAAAACAGTTAACAAAATTTATCAATCAATTCCTATTTATTCAATGGAGCAAAAGATGAATCCCTATTACTTTACTGACAAAGGAATCTATGAAGTATATCACAGCGGGATCTCTTTAGAGGAAGGAAGAAGAAGAAAATGATCTCTACTTCGACGCAGCCGCGCCTAAAACAAATGTTAGCATGCAATCCCTCAAACAGAGTTCCTCCCCATTTATTGAAATAGCAAAATCCAGCGACAACCAAGAACATCAATCGTCGGAGAGTTGTAGTACTTTCTAATAAGGAAACAAAAATCTAACGAGAGCTCCAACAAAAGAAACCCTGAATAAGCTGATTTTAGATTTGACGACGACTTACCGGAGAGAACCCACGAATACCATCACACATAGTCCTACCTTCCGTTGCCCAAAGATGTCGCCATTAGGGATTGAATTTCGAACGAGGATAGAAGCTCCACACACAGTTTTTTTGCCCAATTCTTAAGCGTGTTTATGTCTTTTTCCAATTTGAATTTATTACATAATGGTCCCATGGGACTTGAGAGTAATTTCAGAATTTCCTGGGACTATTTCTTCGTATATTTCTTTCCTTGGAACTATAGCGTAATTCTCCCTTTTTTTATTATTTTTATTTATTTAAATTAAATAATATGTTAGACCCTAAAATATTTTTAGCATTTGATATTTTAAATTAATTAATTTTTAGCATATCTAACATTCAGAAATATTTTTTCTACACCATCTAGTATTTCAAAATAATTTTTTAATAGCATACAATATTTTAAAATATTTTTTCAGTTACAACCAGTATCTCAAATTACTATTTCATTGAGCACCTTGTATTTTTTTTTTCAAAAAAATATATGCACTAAAAATTAATTAATTTAGAAACAATACTCCATGGTGAAAGATAAAATAAAAATTAATTAATTAAAGATATTGAGGGTTACTGAAAATAACTTCAGGCAATTAAATACAACTAAACTCAAGCAAATGAAAAAATTAATAAATTTTTTTTTTAAAAAAAAAACCTCTTAATTTGGGATAAGCATGGAATGTAGATTCGAGAAAAAAGCCAAATTGTGCTCCCCATTTAGAGCTTGTGCATTTTGAAATACTTTTTCCTTTATCTAATATTTTGATAAGCATACTTTTTTTTACCTGTAACAACTTTGTTATAATATAATATTATTTGAACGACAAATAGTTACTATTACATTGTAATTAGCAAGAAAAAAATTATTTTTTATAAAATTTTAAAATTGGTACAACTCATTAAAATAATACATTAGAATTCCTAAATATCTCTTTGTATATATTATAAAACAATATTTGTATACTTTCTCACACTTATAAATTTAGAGTCATATCATTTTAATTCCAGTAAAAGAAACTCACAACTTCAACTATTTCACATCAAACAAATATCTCATAGTTAATGATATTTCATGAAATCATTACATCATAACAACAATATATCCTTGTTTCGCTTCTTTCTATATGATGTTGCATTAAATATTCATAAAACAAGAGATTTCAAATCACCACCACCAATACAATCCATTTCTTCACTCTCTCCCCCTTCCACTTGACCCTTATGAGATGCTTTTATTTGAGATTGAAAATCACCATCACCAATACTTAAAAAAGAATATGATGTCGAGGCTTGGTTGCTAGATGTCAATTAATTATCAATTAATCATCAATCAACTTTATACTTGAAATATTGTAATACCCGCTTAATAACCTGTTTAACTCTCAAACGGGTAGAATAATCACACCATCAAAATTGCTCATCCGTTATTATTGGGGTTTACCTATAAGAAAGGTAGAAAATTGAATTTGAAATTATACGTTAAATCATGAACAATATCTATATTCATAATCATATTAATGTGGTACAAGCATACCAAGAAACTTCATATTCCATGATTATAGGAATCCCCATAACTAGGTTATTAGTATAATAAATTATATTAATGTAATCAAATTTGGGTTAAACTGTTTACTTCATATTTGGTTGACAAGATGGATAATTACACCATCAAAATAGTAAATTGAATTTGAAATTAGATGTAAAATCAAGAATTATAATTGTGAACACCCTATTTTATCCGGGCCCCACTTGAAAAATAAAAATAATAAAAAAAACAAAAAATAAAAATAAAAATACTCTCATTGATTATGAATGGTATCTAGATTGTCAATTTTCATTAAAACGAAAAAAAAAGAAAATAAGAAAATCCTCCCATTGATGATGATCGATGTCCAAATTGACAATCATCATTAAAAGGAAAAATAAAAATGAAAATAAAAAAATCCTCTTATGGATGATGATTGTGGTCCAAATTGGCAATCATCAGCATAAGGAAAAATTAAAAATAAATTAAAAAATGAAAAAAAAATCCTCTAATTGATGATGATTAGTGTCCAAATTAGTATTGTTATTCATTAAGGGAAAATAATATATATCTCATTCATAGGTTTAAATTAGGAAATTACTTGTAGGGAGAATATAAGAAAATAAATAAAAAACGAAAAAAAAAATAAAAAAAAAATTCTCATTTATGTTGATAGGTTTAAATTAGGAAAAAATAATAAAAATTTAAAAATAAATCTCTTATTGATAGTGATTAGGTCAAGTTAGGAAGTTTTATTAATAAGGAATACAAAAATAAAAATTAAAAAATAAAATCTCCATTGATGGTGATTGGGCCAAGTTAGAAAGAACATTATGAAGAAAACTCTAACTTGAAACTATAAATAGGGAAGCAAGGGTTGAAGCAAGACACACACAAAAATTAGGAGAGTAAGGAGGCAAGGTCAAGAGCTAATTGTCAAACATATGTTCTTGTAGCGGGTTCATTTAAAGCTCAAAGCATGGGAGGTACATGCTCTCACCATGTCTTTATTGATTTTCTCATCATCTTGAACTTACTATAATGAATGATATGTGGATAATGTAATTCCTTGTTAGCTTGATGAACTTTTTTTCCCTTTTGCAAATAAAATGTGTGTGAGGAGAATAGTGTATGTGTTCAGTGTGTGTGGAGAGCATACCAACCTGTGGGCCTAAGTTCTACCGAACCCTCATCTGCTAAGTAGATCACAAGATGGATAGAGAAAATAAATAAACAAATAATAAAAAAAGGATAATTAAAATCAAATTAAGGTCATATTATTCTTAAACACTTAACTTAAATGAGTTTGACTCTCAAGCCATCCCCAGTAGAGTCGCCAAGTTGTAGCGCTCGAACTTTGAAAAATATAGAGCTGCCACTAAAATTTTAAACACATACACTAGGTGAATGGAAGTTCCAAGCGATCTCTCTATGGGGTTTGAAGAACCCCCTAAGGTTACTGTGAAGACTTCATCCTAGCTGTTACTCATTTGGTGAGGTTGATCCTTGTGGGGTTTTCAGAACCCCTTGAAGATCAATTTCGTCAGATGGGGTCTTCATCTTTACAATGGAGGCAGTTAGGAGACCTTTATCTGTGAGAATTAAAAGCACCTTGAAACTATGACACATATTAGTAGAAATTATTGACTAGTCCAATTAATTAGTACATGCTTTTCTTAGGGTAGGTATCCCCCAACCTAGGGTTATTCCCAAAATAGGACATTGGAGAGGATTTATTTATTGTTGACAATATTATTTGTCATATATGTATAATCAAAGAAACCTCTAGGATTAAGCGGCTAATTGTCGTTTTACCTGAGTATGTATATAGCATCACTCCTCATATAGATACATCATAAGGAAGGTGTGTGCATTATATAGCCAACCTTAGTCTAAGGGTTTTTGACCCTAAAAGACTATGAACTCATTACATCTATCATGCTAGAAAATATCTCAATGAGAAATAACCCTTTTAGGGCTCATGAGGCATCATTAAATCATTTATAGGTCTTTCAGCTTCATTTGATATGGGCCTTGGACATGTCATCATTTTTAAAGCCCTTATCCGTGCAATGGCCTGGGCCATTCATAGGTTAATGAGCACTTCATTATCCCTATAAGGTAATGGATCTCTTGAGGAGGTGGAGCTTGTAACCCCCTTCACGATTAAGGCCAACATTTACGTTTATAAACACATGGTTAATGTGGAATTAGAGACCATAGACGATTTGAGACTTAAAGAAAGTAAATTTCCTAAAATCAGGATTTTCAAAAACTTTTTCAAAACCAGTTCACAGTGGTCTCCTATTCACATTTCAATACACAAATGGCCTGTACAAGTTGATTTCATTCATACATATCAGAGTACAACATAATTTTCCGATACACTCGGGTTCCATTAATCAAATAAGGGTCTACAAGGCACAATTGCCTATAGAGTTTCCCATAATTAGGGGATTACACAAATTCTATCCACTATGTACATGTAATTCCCAACAAAATGTATCCAAATGATTACAAAATGATAACTAAATATTCCAAAAGTAAAACTCCTTGTCCGGAGCTCTAACTACTCTTCGTCGCCCGCTTTCCCTTGGATCCTTCAGCCCTGTCTAAAAATTTGTGTTTTTAGAAGAGTGAGATTCTAAAGAATCCCCGTAGTAACAAATCACTCATAATATGCACTTGGAACATTCACTTTTTAAGCTTTTTGTTTTGTTTTATTTTGTTATTCTCCCTTGGTCTTGATTTATTTTGCCCTGGAGCGCAAATGATAAGTGTAAGGGAGTTGATAAAACCCAGATTTAATATATTTTATCCCACCTTATTCATTTGTTTTGGGGATTATTTTAGGCTAATTTGGATTTATTATATAATATTTGGATTATTAGCCAATTTTTGGAAATAATATAAATCTGAATTGATTATGAGATTACTGGGCTTAAATTGTTAATATTTTGATTGTTATCTTGTGATTGGATAATATTTTCATATATATGATAGATCACGATTTTATTTGATTCTTACAGAGCAAGGAAAAGAAGAATAGAAGATTCTATGGTGCATAATATTTCTTGGAAGCTAAAATAGAATCTAATGGTTGAATTTTATAAGGCAATTAAATTTTAATGGGCCCAAACTTTGAACCCAAAGCTCTTTCTTTACTAGTACAAAATAAAAGATTTAGACCGGCACATTTAGACCAGTTCTAAGGGTATAATGTCTAAAAGGTAAGTGCGGTGGCAATTTTGTAATTAGAAAGATCATATGAGACCGGTTCAACTAATATGACGTAATATAACGTCTAAAATATATCATTTAGATCGATTATAAATAGAATCGGTCTAGAAAAGTATATTTTCTAGACCGGTTCTCTTTATAATCAGTCTAAATGAACTTTTAGCATTAAAAGTAATTTTTTAAAAAAATTACAGCACTTTTTAGACGGGTTATTCCTTGTAACAGGTCTAAAAAATGTAACTTTTTAGACTAGTTATAAATCAAAACCGCTCTAAAATATTCATTTAAGACCGGTTATTTTGTATAACCGGTCTTAAATGTGTTTCCTCCCCAATA
Source organism: Inga laurina (assembly GCA_963855925.1). NCBI lineage: Eukaryota > Viridiplantae > Streptophyta > Magnoliopsida > Fabales > Fabaceae > Inga > Inga laurina. The sequence continues at coordinate 46,433,868 of OY979713.1, read as the reverse complement.
ATATTGAATCAATTTTGCTTCTGAATCCTGCCCCGTCTTCGCACCTAGAGCTCTGTATCTGGAAGTATTCAAGCTCTCCATCACACCTCACTCCACCATCGCACCTTGCTCTCAGTCTCAGTCCCATGTCGCTCCTTGGTCTTTGTCGAATGTCTCCGTTGCACCTCTCTCACTCCGGTTACACTCGCTCCCATGGTGTCAGTGCTTGTGTCGTCGCTTGTATCGTCAATGGTCCTAACACCAACAAAAATGGGTTTGCCCGATTTCAGCCAAGAGTATGAATGCTTCTAGACTATCACTTGCTACTAGGTACTAATTTCACTGTAATTTTTGATTTTATTCTTAGTTATTGACGATTCCCTTATTCTTCTTTGGGTTTTGGGAAAGTTCGCATCTAAAGTTGCAAATGATCTTAAATTCTTAATTACTCTATAGTATGTATGACCTGGAGCTCCCAATATTTTCAATTGTGTAAGTTCTCTTTTTTCTGCTTCTGGTTGTCTCCTGCCATCTACTGTAGAAAAGAATGTGCTTACTTATTCTAGAAGAGGGATAAAGTAGATGTGAATTCTCTTTTTAATTCAACGTGTCTGGAATTTCTTGGCATCTAATAATTCTCTAGGAAGTAGTTCCCGAACTTAACACTGACCGGTTGTGATGGATTGATGCACACTGAGTTCTAGGAAGTTTTGACTTGATGATCTTTTCCCATTCATTTTGGTAAATCACAAAATACTTATAAAAGTAGAAATCAAACTAGTTGCTAAGGCGAAGCAGAAAATCATACAGTCCTCTTGCTTGATTTAGGAGAATATGGGTCTGTGATTTCATATGGCAAGATTTTTCTTTGCTGAGTTCATGTTTAACTTGGATCTCAATTATCCATTATTATCCTATTAAAGGTATTTGTTGATCACATTAATCTCATCTCTGACCTGAGCTTCGTCAAGTGACATAGCACCTACATTTGACCCTGGGAAAAGAGAGAAACGTGTATCACAGTACCTATATTTGGCAGTATAGGCAGTATGGATTGTGGGAGAGGTATGCAGAGCTGTATCCAAAAGAAGACTTGGTGTACACTGTAGGAACCAGTGACTACAAAAAAGATTGGTTTTTTTGCTCAAGTTAATAGGTAATTCTCTCCCACTCCATCTTCCAATTTTTCAATGAAGAGCTGTAAAATACTGCAAAAGATGCCCTTTGGTTGAACACAGATTAGGTGAAGTTTATATTTACTAAATGTATGATATATGAATAAAGGAGATATTTGTGATAACCGTTATATTATACATTTATACTCAGTGGCTAAAGTCTTGTTATTTTGTTATATCTCCCTTATTCTTTGGCTTTAACTTTTTATGTGCAAAGCAAATATTGTCCATTTGGCAGTATACCACAGAATTGCTGTCATTGTGTAGGAAGATAGATAACAAGACATACCAAGAAACCACATGGCGAATTAATTTCAAACTTGATAATGTAAATACGAATGGAACCTACAAATTGTGATTGGCTCTGGCATCTGTGCACTCTACTGAGCTGCTAGTATATCACTTCATACTAAAGTTTTCCACTGAGCTCTGTGTATATCTCTTCATACTCAAAAAGTCACAATTCTTATTATTATTCTTGTTGTTTTTTTCTTTAATTTTCCTTGGCAAGTTTGGGTAAATAACTCAGAAGCAAACCCACCTTTGTTCATAAGTGGAGTGATTAGAAAGGGAAACACAATACCCAGACATGGAATTCATGGGCTATATTGGCTGTTCAACGTTGATGTACAAGGCACTCTTCTTGTGTAGAGGAATAATACCTTTTTTCTAAAACAATCAAGAAACACAAGTCCTTTTCAAAGGATTTTGTATGATTATATTCATTTAGAAGGGCCCTCTTCTGTAACTAGTAATATATGATCTTGATCCAGAATATGCGATTAATAGTACAACTATTCAAACCTTTTTTATTATAAAAATCAATTTATTGATCCTAGGCTTGAAAAGCCTTGAGAATTTCTAAGTTCTGCCTTAATTTTTCTTTCCTGACAAACATTAATGCTGTAGCTGCTGGAAATAATGATTGCCCAGTAAAGATTAAACTTGTTGCTCCCCCACTTTTTGTTCTTACCACTCAGACTCTTAGACAAGGTTGGTGTGCAATTTTCACAAAAACTTTGATCTGACATGTGATAATAGGCCTTGTAACTAAAGTAGCTCTTGATTTTACTCTGTGACTTTATAGTGCTTGTTTTGATGCTTTTCTTGGAAAAAGCGGTTATGTTTTTTCCTCTACGATATGAGAATCAGACTTGTAGAAAATAGTTGATTACTTATATAGTATGCTGGAGGTAGTTTTATATTTTATCAGAACGTCTAAATTTGTAAAATTTGTAAGCAATGACTTCAATACTCAAACTACATTGGGTGTTTCTTCTTTGTTCACAGGAGTAAGGAATATTGGTTCTTAAGGAAGCTATCGATGCTTGCGAAAAATATAAATGTTCCTCCTTGCATGAGGTAATAGTTCCCGGGAAGTTTGAGTATAATGAGTGTCAATAATCTAAAACTCATAAAGAATCCAATCCGGCCAGATTCAGTAATATGAAAGTATGTATACTTAGCTACGTAAACTAATTTTTCTTATGCAAATCTTTTTGCTCTGGCATGCATTTCATTCTATTTAAAAATGGGTTTAAAACAAATTAAGAACTTCCTAATGTTTATAGACAATCAACCTTTGTAATACTTGGAGATGATTTAGTAAGTCCTTGATCAAGATCAATTCAAGTTTGAGGATTAAAATAAGTTAGTTCTAACAATCATTGAAAAATTCTCATCATTTTAAGCTTATTTGACAGTTTGCTGTAGTTCAACTTGTTCACCAGATTTGATACTCATTTGTTTGGGTCATGATTCAATAGAGGTATTATTGTAATCCTGCAATTTTAAATAATTTGTCCATTCACAAAGTCTGTTACTTTTACTAGGAGCAAGCTTGGAAAGAGAAAGAAGAGCTTGGTGAAGGATGTATGAGGAGAACCGAAGGAAGGTTGAAGAAGCTCAGTGAAGGAAAGCTTTAGATCAGCAGAGGAGAGAGGAGGAACAATATAGAGAGTTAGAAAAGATAAATAAGACATATTTACATTAAAAGATATTTGAATGGGGAGATTGTTGGTATTAAATTTCATTTTGAAGTTGAATTGTTATTTGAAAATATTGAGTTGTAGGAATGAGAATGTTGAAATTATAAATTGAATTATACTCTTAAAAATGTTGGGTCTCTTCTCAAATGCTGGATAGTGGGTTAGAAGAAGAAATAATGTAGATTTTTGAAAAAAAAAAAAAATTTAGACCGGTTGTGTCTACAGCCAGTCTAAAAACTTACTTTTTAGACGTGTTGTAGACACAGTCGGTTTAAAAAGTGACTTTTTAGACCGGCTGTATCAAGACTTAATCTAAAACCGGTCTAAAAAATCATTTTTAACTAGTCAAAAAAGTCATTTTTCCACTTGTGGTTTCTCTCTTTTAATTTACCTAGCCACCATATTTTTCTTGGGGGGGGGGGGGGGGTGGGGGTAAGGAAAGAAAAACGCTAATCTTGGAGAAGAGCTCCTGCGTTTTTCCATTCAATAATTCCAGCTGCTACACACTCACAATATCCACCAGTTTCATCCCCTACCTACCATCTCTTCCATCAGACTTGGGCCCACCACCACAAACCCATTAAATACTTTAGCTCTAATAGATTTCTTCAGTGCATGCGTAGTGTGAGGGAGGCAATTGAATTAACCAATTCTTCTCAATATTTTTTCATGGCTGTGATGAGCTCCTGCGTTTTTCCATTCAATAATTCCAGCTGCTACACACTCACAATATCCACCAATTTCATCCCCTACCTACCATCTCTTCCATCAGACTTGGGCCCACCACCACAAACCCATTAAATACTTTAGCTCTAATAGATTTCTTCAGTGCATGCGTAGTGTGAGGGAGGCAATTGAACTAACCAATTCTTCTCAATATTTTTTCATGGCTGTGATGATTTGCTTGGAGCTTGGAGGAGAGAATATTTTCATGGCAGTTTAAACTCTTTCGAGAGGCAACTTGAGAGAAGCATAAAGGGAGTTAGAGCCTAGGAGCTTATATTTAAAGGCTATAAGGGAGTATCTTTCTTTTTATCTTTTTAATTCAAAACTTGAGATTATTTATTTTTAAATGATTTTGAGTTGTAATAATTGAGAACAATATAGTTTTAGATGGTAGACATATCTCTTTTTTATTGGATTAATATTTTGGAATATTTTTTTCTTGAGACATTTACTGGAATTTTTGTTTGCAAATCATTAGATTATCAATTGAATTATTAATTGAGTTTTCATTATTAATTTAATTATCAAATTTGGTTTATCCTCTTAATTGTTTAATTGGGTTGATAAATTGCCTAGTTGTTCAATTGGACAATTGTAAATAAGATTTTCAAAATTATTTTGAAATTAATTGTGATTGGCTTTGAATGGATTTAATTAAGTAGTGCTTTTTTCCATTATAAGTTCTCTAGTGGATTAGGTGTTATTGAACTTGAGTGTTTCTCATTTTCAATTAGTTGATTAATTCTATGAATTCCAATCTTTCATCAACCTCCCTTTGGTCTAAATAATTAATTTAGGGTAAGAAAGTTAATTCCATGTGAATCATAAATTATTCCTGTCATCATCAGAACCAAACTCAATCTTTGCTATTTGTCTTGCTTTTCATTAGCCTTTTGCTTAGGATTTTAATTCCACTTTCATAAACTCCCCCCAAAAAATTGCATTCAAATTCATATAGATTAGTCTCATTCTCATATAGGTTTTAAAGTCAATTGCATTAGTACATTTAGTTAGTTAATTGTATTTAGGAAGTAGTGTCTTGCATTCTAGCTTATGTTCATTCCATTGCATCTGTTATCACTTAAAAATCAATGCAAAAGAAAACTCATAGCTTGCTCCTTGGGAGAATGGTTTAGGTTGTCCATAAACTGCATAATTAATTAGGACCGTATTTAATTGATTGCTTTAATAATAGAAGCACACATCAATATGCATGGTTACTACAAGCTTTCTATTGATATAATAGATTTACAAATCTAATCTTGAAACCCTTTCTAAAAGCAAACATTTTTTTCATTGTTTTTTAGTAACATTATGCTGACGAATCAATAAATTAATATAAAATGAATTAAAAAGTCAGGCTAACTCATATATCGTGAATGACACAAACTCATTTTCAAAAGCTACATTCGGTTACATAGTCCCAGCCCACTAATTCATTAAAGTGCAAAGATTGTTTGAAAGTTTGACCAGTAATTATAAAAATGATTTAAAAAACTAAAAATTAAGAACCTCCTTTAAATAAAAACATATGGATTAAGATTCACATGGCATCTTCAATTAAAAAGAATGAGAGTATTTATTTCCATCGTATATTGAGCCCAACAACCTCTGATAGTCATGATAAATTCTTCACGATGATGCTCTTCACCTTCAAATTTCAAATATTGGGTGCGTCCAAGTCAAGCGTGTGTTGCGTTAAAGTGTAGGCCAGCGAGGTGTAGGCGAATCTTCCTGTGATTGAATATCAGGCCGTACGATGCCAGAAGATGAACTCTACATGCCACGTGTCGTGTATTCCTAGCACCATCAATTCATAAACTAGGGCACATTTCTCAGTCTCTTACGTCCACATGTTTTATCCATATACGAGACCCATCGAAGCTGGTCAAAGAGGAGTGGCGGTATGCTATTCAGATTAGAATCATCAACTTGTTCTTGTTCATAAGGCTACTATATCCGATTCATCATTGGCTCGCACCTATTCAGTGTTAATGTCAATACTATTCACTTTTGGGTTAGATATGAGCCAGTTTAGTGTGTATAGCCTTACTGTTCATTTTTGGACTGAAATTGTGATTCTCTCATTCATTATTATACTAACTACGTTTTCTCTGTTATGGTGATAGATGTTGTTATCCTTGAAAATATTCAGGACTCAAGGATTTTGATCACGAATCATCCTTACATATGTGTTCCCATTGAAACAAAATTGATAGTTAGGATGATTGTCAAAGCTTTATTAGATAGGTCTCACCCTCCAGTTTGGGTATCTCAACTTTCATTGCAATTGCTGACCTTGTTGGCATTTCTTTCCTTTTATCTAGTCTTATGTTCTTGCAGGAAGCTAATGTTTGTGTTTATTAGTTTATTTACTACTTGTTTGGATCTTTCGTGTTATTTAGTTGCTTCTAATTCTTCTTCTGAGACATTATGTACTTTATTTAATTGCAATATAATCACTATCTTTGTGGGTAAAAAAAAAAGGCAGAAGGATGAAGTAGGGTTTGAAGTAAACACATTTAATACTTCAACATAAAAGCATGTCAGACACAAGAAGCAATGTGACAGTGAACCGTGGCCATTTATATATGTAACCTGCCTCGCATTTATGTCTAGTTTCTGTCTTTATTATTGACTTATTTGAATCTCAATGTTAAAAGAAGGAAGTTGCGTGTGGAGAATTAAAACGGAGCTACATCATTATTATCAACTCATTTTTAATTGAATCTCTCATAAGTCATGATGAATATTCCTTCGATCCTTAATATAAAATATATTTAATTTATCTAATTTAATTAAATGAAAAAAAGTTATTTAAGTTATTTAATATGACATGCATTTTTCTAAAACACCCCATTCATTTTCTTTAATTCTCTCATTCTCTCTTCTCCTTAATTGTTGTTGACGAAACATTAATAGGGATAAATCAAGAAAAGAATGACAAATATAAAAATATCTTATAATATTTATCTCTTATATTAAGGACCGAAAGGAGTAAAAATATATCCACTTTTACCTTTCTTAAAAAATGTGTTTAATTGCATTGAAAATGTTATTTTAAAGAGAGGACATAATAAATGGGTAAAGTTGGAAAATGAGTATTAATCATTAAAATAAAATAGGAAAAATAACATTATTTAAACTAAACGTGACTTATTTTTCAGACCATACCTTTTTTTTCTAGATGTGATGTATATTGTGGATGGCATGGAATATATAGAGTGTGTGTGCGCGCATAACAAGGTGATGATTGCTTTGCTCTGCATAGCATATCAGACTGGGGCAGGATCACAGAAAGTGACATTTTCACAGCTAATAAAAATAGATCGAACCAACTTAATATAATATAAGAAAGCAAACTCACATGTTATTTAAAAAAAATAAAGAAAACAAATTCATTTATTAGTACTCATTTACAACTTCACATCGTCCTTTTATAATAATAAAACTCTATGGTTTGTTTTATTCACTTTTAAGAAAAAATATAACATATTTTTTATGGGAGGTTTTTCTTTTGGACTGAATTTTTTTTTTTTTTTTTATGGGATGTTGAATATGAACCATTGAGATTTTGATCTAATGGTTGTGAAGGAAAAATGAGAGTAGAAGAAGGAAAAGGATGGAAAGGTATGGGAGCAAAGCCAAATCCTTGATTTCTCACCATCCTCATTCTCTTTTGTAGACTATCACGAACAACTGGACCAATAGTGAGACCACGAGCAATCTACAAGAACTGAAATGAATGAGCTGAGTCTTATTCCAAGACACTGTCCTATAGAGTTATTCCGTGACCACCGGCAGAGGATTAAACACCCTTCTTGAATATATAAAGGCAACAGAACTGGTGGAAAGTAATGGTAATAACAGCTAGAAAATATTGTGCAGAGGAGAAGAGATTAGAACGCAAGGTACTGAGCACTCTGTCTATGTCCCTTTTAGAGGCACATTTCATGAAGAGGCATCGGTCACAATACAACCCAGACAATATGTCCCTTGAGACCGGATAGCCACCACCGGACAGACAAGCTTATGCATTGACAACAGAAAGGTCGCTTGACGAGGCGTCTGACCGTTGGTAATTTTCAAATCACGAAGGGTCACAAATGTTGAACCCCAAAATATAGCGACTTTTCGGCAAGCCCAAATAAATATTATTTTTATTATCTAAAAATAATATTTCCGGTAAGCAAAAATATTTTACAAAAAGTGCCGGTACTACATATTTATTCACGCGCAGGGGGTTATCGCCGGAATTCAACTACATTTGCCTTCCGGTGGCTCGTTGTTATGCACGCGAGCCCATCACTCCTCTAGGCCTCTTTATAAGCCCAAAATAGCATAGTGATATATATAGACTAATGATCTCTTATTCACAAGCAATATAGGACTAGCTTCATTAACACACCCACTCAATTACTCATATTTTACAACATCTTTCTGGTTCCCTTGCATTTTGGTCATCTCTTTCTTTGTTGGTCTACCATCTTTTTCGTTCAACTCTCGGTTTATCCTGGCTTCATCGCTACAAGGTAAACAAGCGAGGCATAGTGAAAGAAAATGCTAGAACCAAGTGATGGTGAAGAGATCTAAGGAACCAAAGGTCATTTATGCGTTTTAAGCTTCACTCTTCTCTTCCCCTCGGCTTTGCTTTTCAAGCCAACACATCGCAGGTTTTTTTTATGCGTTTTCTTCTTGACTTCTTCCATCTTCGCAAGAAAGGCACGCAGACTAATTTTTTTGATCGTTCTTTTGATGAGTTTCAGTCTCTTTCACCTTACTCATTTATTTTTTTTACTTCTTCCTCTCGTCTATGACAAGTAAAATTAAAGAGAAAAATTGTACAGACGATACTGGACTCCAAGTGTTGCAATCCGGAGAAGCGCCTAGATATATATATATATATATATAATATGAGAAAAGGGCATGCAATTTATCATTATATACTGCATATTTTCTGTAATATACCAAATTTTGCAATACTAAAAACGTGTAAATATGAAAATAATGGAATAAAATAAATATTGTAATTTACAAATTAAAGGTAGAGTTACTTTCGGAGTTCCCAGATGTCCATTGTGTCATTCACGGAAATCAAGAAGTCGATATTGTAAAAATACAAGTGTAAGAAGTCGGAGCAAAATTCGTCGGTGGCTTTAGGGTTCAGGGGCATCAGTTGCAAGATCGGAGGAATTTGGGCATTTCGTGATGTGCCTCGATATGCGTGCCATGGTCCCACGTGGAATTCCGGGTAATGCACCGATGGAGCAACTTTATTAAAAAGAACTTCAGTAAAGTATGTAATGACAGCTCATTGTGACTCATGATGACATATCTTTCGTTTTGGCCAAATAAGGAAATGACAAGTGTCCCGAAATTATTACAAAGTAAAAACATGTTTTTGTGTTGGCCAAATGAGGGGGTGACATGTGTCCCTCATCATTACATCCAGTTTAAGCCTTTCGTGTTGTCATCTTCGGAGTACGCCATCTAGCGTCTGAGTCCGGGGAATTCACCGGTCTCCGGTCGGTCGCTTACTTTACGAGTTGAGCACCGAACCCAGGAGTTTGGGGAAATTGTCAGGCCTTCCCTTCATCTGACCATTTATGACCCACCGAAGAAAGAGAAAAGTGGAAGACCAATGGTTGCATGACACGTGGCATCTTAAGCCTTAAACTTGTGACACGTGGCAAGATGAGATGAGATCATTTTATGTGATTAAATCACAAGCATCCATGCCTAATTAAATGGCAAAATTTCGTGCAAGCATGGAAAGAGAAAGAGGAATCAGATTTCTTAAGCTTAAGAACACAAGAAGAGAGAAGGAGGAGTGAATGGTGAGTTTTCTTGATATTACCGGAGCCGATTTCAACCCTGAATCACCGTTATTGTCCGGTAAGTCCTTCAGGAAACTTTCTATACTCACTATAAGCTTCAATTCTATGGTCTTAGATTTCTCATCTGAGGTGTTTTGTGCCAATTAGTCTACTGGAGTACCACCAGAATACCGAACCACTTGTAGAAATGCAAAGAGGTATGCATAGGCTTTCTTTTAAACCGAATACTTTGTGATTTCATTAAGTTTTTCTTAGCTCTTGAACCACCCATGTTTTTCATTCAAGGGTTGTTTTTGAAGAAGGAAGATGTTTTAATCATATATAAGGTGATATATGATGTTTGGAGAAGTATTAGACTTGTTGGTTGTTAAAATCACAAAGTGGAATTTTTGTTGTTTTCGGAGGCAGATTTTGGTTGGGGGCTAAATCTGGTAGAAATAATATTTTTGAGTTTTTCATTGGATTCTACACGAAAAATTGTGAGGGAATAGGCTCTTGTTATAATTTTTGACAGACTGGTTTAAAGATTCAAAAATTGGAAATTAAGTCTGCTTGTGCAACAAAGTTACCAGTTTGTCTGGCAGTTTTGTTGTGGCGAAATGTTCACTATCCAAACTTCATTTGTTGATTATGAGATTTTCCAGAATTAAAGTACACTTATAGACCTTTAATTTGATAGGTATTATGAAGGATTTCAATAAGTATACTAGGAGTTATGAATGTTTGAAGTAGACCATTAAAACTGGTCAGATTTTCTGGCAGCAGGGACAAAAAAGAAAAACTGGGAAGTGTGCGCAGTCAGACAGCTACTGAAATTATTTTTCCCTTAAAATAGACTTAATAAGGGTTATAGTGAATTTTGGATCACCCCAATTTGATTTTTCTAGAATTAGTTATGATTTTTCAAAGTTCAGTGAAAAATCTGCCAGCTTTTGGTAATTGTGTGAAAATTCAAAGCAAAGTGTTATTGTAATAAAATTGGACATTTAACAGTTAAGTTAAGCATTTGGAGTAGCTTGAGCTCATTAGCTTTATATTGGGCCTAATGTAGTGACCCTAATGGTAACCGATATAAGAGAATAATTTATGAAGAGTTGGACTAAGAAATAACTCATTGCCCGTAAATTATAATTTATAGGGCTTGACACTTGCCCAGGACGTTCAAAGCACATCAATCAAGATCAAGATTTGGAAAAATTGTCAGGTAGTAACTTATCCCTCACATACTATGTGATATGTTATATGCATGTTTGTACCATTGTGAATTTAAAATATTCAGATGAGAAGGGCTAAGGCCCAGTAGAATTTCCCAGCATTGTGGCAAGAGACGGTTGTCCTTGAATTGGTAACTTTATGCTTTCTGCATATTGTGAATTTATCTCTGAATGTTGAATATGTTGATTGTACTGTAATTTTGGTTGACATGGCATGATATATGTGCATTTTATATGAGTGATATCTGTTACTACTGAGATTCATTGAATCTCACCCTATTTTTCCAAAACAAATTTTCAGCTCGGGCAAGTAGTTCCTCAGGCAAGAAGGTAAACACGGGCAAATGAAGCAAATGACTTAGAATTTAGTTTTCTGTTAGTTATCTATTTTGGAGATTGTATGTAATTTGTATTTAAGTGTGGTCAGTCTCGTACTGACATGTATGTAAGCGCCTGTATATAAACGAGCGCGCAATGACATTCGTACTAGTAGTGGACAGCCGTCCACCTAGGGCCGTTAATTAAACATAGTAGCTTGGGTTTCAGCAGAGAACTTATTAGTCAACACTCTGATATGAAGAAATGAACCTAAAATGGATGGCTTAAAATAAATCATAAAATAATATGAGACTCAATCTAAAAATGATTTTTGAAAATATTTTTGAAAACTCATTCAAGTACAGCTCCACACTCTGCTTGAAGTTGGGACTTCCACTGTTTACAAAAGATTACTGGTCTCATTTTTAAAGATATTACTACACTTATGCCATCTATATGCTTTCAAAACATGGGTGTTACATTTTCGAGTTTCATTGTATATGTTAATTCTTTTTTGTCAAATTTCTGCGTCTTTAGCAAGTTTTGGCTATTTGTTAAGCTTAAAAAATAGAAGCAAACGGCCATGTATTATTGTGCTCCCTGTCCGTTCGATTTAGAATATACATATATAGGATCTCCAAGGGAAGTTTGAAATCTACTACTGCTATTGGTTTGTGTTGGCTTGGAACCATACAGGGAAACTTCGGTGAACTAGTGCTATTAGTTTTTAGATTAGAAAGGTGGGGGGTCATTCTCCTGGGCGAGATTGAAGTTCAAATTAACTGAGGAAATGTTTGCATGTGGATATTACATTGGATGTCCGGGAAACTGGTCGATGGGAAGGGGCTTTTCCCACAAGAATTATAAGTTTGAGAGTAGGACTGAGATTAGACGAATCATTGATTCCATGTAGGGTCTGTTTGATTTGAGGGGAGGGGAATGGGAGGGAGGCTCTCCTTAATTGAAAACAAAAAAAACTTAAGAGTGGAGGGGAAATTTTTTGAAATTTTCCCTAGCCCCACCCCTCCCCCAAAAAAAAAATAAGGTGGTTTTATGACGTGTGTTGGGATGAGATTTGGGAGGTAACGACGGCAGCAATGAGAAGGTGTCAATGGGGTTAGATGAAGATGGTGATATATAGGATATCACTACTACAAAAAACACAAGTTGCAGGGCTTAGTTTAAAGAATACTATAACGTTTGGGAAGCACCATAGCTTCCAACGCCTTTAAAATAAGCTACAACACTTTTTAAATATATGGAAGTACAGTAGCTTGATTATTATTTTTTTAAAAAAAATATCACTTCCTACAGCACTTCTCCAGGGAAGCGCTGTAGGAAGTAATATTTTTTTTAAAAAAAATAATTTTTTGACTTCCTACGACCCTTCCCTGGAGAAGAGCCATAGGAAGTGATATTTTTTTAAAAAATAATAATTTTTCATAATTATTTTATTTTCATGATGAAAACTTCCATTTACAATCCCAAATCCACAATCCATAGGAATTTACAATATAATCCACAGTAAAATGAAATAACATAGCACGTATCTTTTGCAATAGTGCGTCTTCATGTATCAAAGCATAAACAAACTCTAGCATTTAAGTTGCTTAAACTTGAGTCATATATATTACCTCTACGGAGGATTAAACTAAGTATTATTATATTTGTAAGCTCAAAAATTAAAAAACTTACAATGTATAAGAAGTTTAAGAAGATAGAGTTGACACTTCAAATAAATATCTGAAAAAAAAATTATGAGCACACATATAAGATTCTGAAAGAGGCCGAAATAAGAAAAAAACACATGAGAGAGGAAGTTTTCTACAGCAATGGAGTTTTGGAAAATGGGGGAGCTAGAGAGAAAGCAGGAAGATGAAAATGAAAATGGCGGGTTATGAAAATTAAATTATAAGGTAGGAAAAGCTACGATGTTTTTTGTCAAAACATTGAAGCTTTTCAATTTAAAAAAATTGTGGTCAAATTTTTTTTTTTAAAAAAGTAGAAGCTATAGCGCTTTTTCTCAAAATGTTGTAGCTTCTTAATTAAAAAAAAATGATAATTATTTTTTTTTTAAAAAAAGAATATTGGACGTCGCTTGATTACCAAGCGCTGTCCAAAACTAAGCCTTGGATGACATTTGGTTTCTAAGCGTTATCCAAGGTACCCACCATTTAAATTTCACTACTACAAAAAGAGGATTTTGTAGCACCTTATTTGTAGCTCTTATTCTACTAAGTGCTACAATTATAACCAAATAAATATATTGTAGCACTTAATAATGTGAGCGCTATAATAGATTCCTTCTTTAAAATAAACAATTTGCATAATGTAACGTTTTATTCAATAGGTGCTACAATAAATTTAATTATTTTTTAAAGAAAATAGATTATATTTAAAAAAAAATTATGCATTTTATAAGAAATCCTAAAAAAAATATTATAATATGTTTTAAATATTTTTTTAAAATTAAAATAAAATCTATTATAGCTCTCTTTCAAAAAAAGAGCTACAATGGAATTTTTATTATTTATTTAACCCTAATGCTACCCCACTAACTAGCCCCACCATCAGTCCACAAACTCAAACAACCACGCGAATTTTTCCCTCTTTGTCGCTCGCGAGGCGTTGCTCTTTCTTATCACCGGCAACTAAAATCCCTCTCACATTTATCTTCTACTTCTCTGCCGTCACTATTTGTGTCTCTCATCGCCGTTCATTGCCTCATTGTTATTTGTGGCCTCAAAGTCACTGCCATCAAGGGTTGAGCATTTGGGGAATTTCTGTGCTTATTCAGGTAATCAAGCCTTTTTTTTTATCAATTTTCTGTTGCAATTTTCTGTGTACTGCTGATTATTGTCGATATTTTGTAATGTTATCCAGCTACTATCTTTATTATGTGTTGTGACTCTGTTTTGATGCAATGTGCAAATTCGGCTTCCTCTGTTCTGAAACCGTAAAGGCAAATTCATTTTAAAACATTGTAGAATTTGTGATGGGGAATGTAAAGAAGAGGATGACGTTGATGGTAACGAGAGATAGCTAGGTTCCATCATTTACACCCAATTGTTTTTATAATCCATAATTAAGATGTGGGATACCACAGTGGGACTCCTTTTGCATTTGAAAGTGACTCTTTTGTCTTCAACCCAAATAAGCAAACAGGATTTTGAGGATTGATTTTTATTATTAGTTTTTTTTCTGAAAAAAAAAGAGAAAAAAAGCAGGATATCACCAAGGTTAGGTAAAAAGATAAAACACAGGAGATTTTCTACTCTTGACTAGTTAAAAGTTTAGAGCAAGTTCAAAGCTATATGATTAAGTTGATTGGTTGGTGACCGAAAAAATTTTGATGGGTTTCACTTTTTGAATCATGATTCTTATTGGTGGGATCAAGTTCTTTTACGCTACATACTGTGATTTTTGGAGAAGTCTGAAGAATGAAGATAAAATTGGTTTTCATGTGCCTGATCTATCATTGTAAACCTCAGAGAAGTTATTTGCTTGTTGTCAAATTAAAGATAGACCACAATCTCTTAAATTTATAATATTGATTGAAAGGGTATCTTAGGGACAAGACTAGATATAATTTCAAGGAAGAGAAAAATCTTAGTGCAAATCTTCCACAACAGTCACCGAATCTGGAAAAAGTTGTAAATCTAACCAAGAAGTGCCTAACAAATTCTGAGTTTTCATTCAAAAGTAATGAAACATCCATAGTTTAAAAAATTGGGGTCTCACAGTGAGTATCTGATCTATAACATTGGATAAATAAATGAAGGAACTTGATGATATGTGGTGAAGTGGCATGAATGAATTTTATTTTGGAGTTCTCATATAATAGTGATTCACAATACCCATATGACAAGGCTTTCTTCTTAGCCTTTAGATTTGAACAGCTGGGGAAGTCATCTGTTCTCAAGTTTTTAGCCATACCAAGATCTGTAATCTGCAAGTTGATTATTTAAAGAAATGAAGTTATGCCTTATGATGTATGCTGCAAATGATATAATACCATGGTAAATATCTCTGAAGATTTCCAAAAGAAATTAATGGTGGAAAAGGCAGTAAGAAATTTAGATTAAAAACCACTATTAACTACCATCTATGACACTCAAGGTTCATACTTTGGCCTGATAATTTTCATCCAGAATAATGTTTGTTGATTTAACATCTCTATGCATAATTCTTGGAGCAGCTGCTTCATATAGGTATTCCAATCCCCTTGCAGCTCCCATTGCAACTGTAACACGGGTAGATCCTTTTGTATAGATCCTTTTGTTCCTTGTTCGAGTATGATGTATTATACTTATGTAGTTGTAAAACTCTTCCCATATATATTTTTTTCTGCAAAATCCATGGTGGGGCGTATCTATGCATCTTTTTCAGGTATGTGAGTGTGACTTTTCCAGCTAAAGAAAATTCATTTTTTCAAACATTTTATGATAACATTAGTGGGATAGGAAGATATGGAGAAGAGGAAGAGCACAGTTTAGGAACTCTACTGTATTTTTTTTTAACCTTTCTTTGAACACACCTCTAATCAGCTGAACATTAATGCTTCATTATTGATTTCTTGGTATGTGTAAGCATAAATGAGTCTGGATGGTTATCAACAACAAGTGAGTAAAAGAGAATTTGATGTTAAGTCAGAGTATGTTTTGTGGTACTTCTTTTTTCCCCTAAACCAATCAACACACATTGCTCTTAAAAACAAAAAATGTCAAAACATTCAGGTATGTTTTCTTTATTCCCTTAGCTTCTTCATCTTACACTTTCATGCATGTCTTTCAATATTTTGTATGGATGGTTGTTTTAAAATCCTAATCAAAAGAGAAAATTAGAAGCCCCATGAAAGAGTACTGTAAAGAAACATAGGCTGCTGAAAATGGTTTGGTATAGAAAAATCTTGCTAAATTATATTCAGATCAGATTTCCCCAAAAATTCTGTATAAGAATCCAAAAACAATCAGTTTCAGAGGTGAAGGGCGCTGATTTTCGGATATTGGAACCAAAATAACAATTTGGAAATTCGGGGTCCTATTCTGTATTATTCTCTGATCTGTCTACACTGAAAGTAGGTGAAAGACGTCGACTTTTGGACCAAAATGGAATTTCAAAATTTTGGGGTACTTTTCTGTAATTTTCTCTGGTCTTTGCCTTTTGAAAGTAACAGCTAATATTACAGACTAAAACCCTTATTTCTGTCAGAATTCTCTTAGAGCCACACGTATAATCTTCTTTTCTGTTTCATTCCTTGTACATCTTTACTTTTTAGTCCCTCAACTCATACTTTCCAATGTGACCTACAATTCAAATCAATATCTTGTAATATCTTCATTCAAAATTCAAATTTTAAAGAGCGATTACAAGATTATAACAAATATATCTTTTTAAGATTTATTTTCACATAATCATCTTTAATTCAATTTAATCATAATAAATGTTATTTAGTACAAAATTAATGATAAAATCCCTAAATATGATATTAAATATTATGATAAAATCAGGATATATCACTATGAATCAAGTCTAAATAATGCATTTTTGTCTTAGAGAAAGCTTAGGTCAACTAACCAAAAAGTAATAACTCAAATACTAAATGACAAGAACATAAACACTATGACCCCATTGCAAAATTTTAATTTTTTTCATGCGCCACATACACCACCCAAGATTTGGTTAAATACTATTTGAGAGATGAGGGTGGCAATATCATTCATACACCACCCAAGATATATGAAGGTATCATTACCCAAGATCAGTGGAATATCTTTGTGGAGTCACATACAAGTGCAGAGTTTCAGGTAATAAATCTGTAGGCTTCAAATAGTAATAATTTATGTACAATTAATATCTTTTAATACATATAATGTACTTCTAAATAGGAATTAAGTGAAAAAAATCGTGCTAAAGCGAAGAGCATGCCATATCGATATAGAAAAGGGCGGACGACATATGCAGAGATGGAGCAGGAAATAGTAAGGACAAATACTGTTTAATATATACGAAATTTACATGAGTGATTTTTAACTTTAGTTAATTGTTTTCATATGCAGATAGAAGAATCAAACTTAAATGTTCCCCAATTAGCGCGACATACCTTATGGCTGGCTGGCTGCACTAATAAGCAAGGTGAAATCGTTAATGAAGAAGTGAGAAAAATTGCAGAGTATTGTGTAAGTATTAGATGTTGCACTAAGATACGTTAATTCAGATGAATCTATTTCATAATAAATAAATTTGTGATCCTTTTGTGACAGCAAGCACTAACACAAGAAGCACCAGAAGAGGCCCATCAAATTAGACGTGATGATATACTAAGTGAAGCATTAAATTTATCTGAGGGCTCTGGTCGTGTTCGAGGTGTTGGTTTTGCTGTTACACCGAAATCTTACTTCGGACCCCAAAAGCGCCTTAGCAGAAGTGAGATTTCACAACTGAAAGATGAGATGAATGCCTTAAAGCATCATATGCAAGAACAATTGGCCGAACAGAGCCGACTACACTTTGACCAATACAATAAATTGATGGAACATGTGCAAAATCTTGTACAGCAAGGGGGAGGACCAAGTATGCATTCATCTAACAGCCCAAGCATGAGGGATAGCAGTACTTCTATGCCTAGAGCCCCCCTTTCTCCGGTAATTTCGTTTCTATTTCATATTTAAGTAAATTACAATTTAATATACCTTAATCTATTAACTCTATTTTTTCATAGGGTGAATCACAGTGCAAGCTACACTTGGATGAATCGTTTAGAAATGCGGTTGCAGTGGGTGTTGTCTACAACAATGCTAATGAAGTTCTGCATGGTTCCCCATTGCCTGCTAACACACTGCGAGTTAGAGTTGACATTTGCACCAATCAAGATGCCCAATTACCATTCCCTACAGATGATGAATTAATGGTTAGGGATGTTGTGGGCCTTTATGCTGCATGGCCTATAAATCTTATTGAACCATATGGAAAGGTAGTTAATTCTCACTTCCTTATATTTTTCTATGTATATTTAGAACTACTTAAATTAATTTCATTATATTTGTAGGTTGTTCATTCAAAGGGCAAACAAGTTAAAATTATTGGTGATAAATCTAAGCAGTCGAAAACTGTATTAAAAAAGAAAAGCTCAGCTGCACAAACAAGTCAGAAAACAATTGTCTCATATCGCCATGAATTGGAGTTGATTGCACCTCGTTTATTTCGGGCAGGATATAGTATAACCATACAGTTTGATGGAAACATTTACAACACAACTCCTTTTAATGATTATCTTGCACAGAATGAATTGAGTGACATACTTAATCGTGGGTTGGTTGGTGGTTCAGCTATCAACATATGGATTAGGTACCTTATCATCCTTTTTCTTTATTACGTAACTTTATTCATGTTAATCTAATTGTTTGTTTTATACAAAGGTACCTATACCACAACATGTTGAGGAACACTGGGAGAGTACAATTCTCATTTATCAGCCCCCATATAATAGGTCAACATGAGGGGAGAAAGAATATTGAATCTCAGTCAAATCAAGTTAAAGATTATTTCTCGGCTAGAGCAACATCTAATATGTTGTTTCTAGCGCCGTTTAATGCAGGGTAATTAGTCATCACATTTAATATCTTTTTACTCTTCATAAATTGTTTACTTAAATTTGTGCAAAATATTTTAGGAATCATTGGATTTTGATTGTCATCAATGCTAGAGCAGCTTTAGGTCCCTTGATATATTATATGGACCCTCTAAAGCATGGCCAACCAGAGGACCGTCCAGACATGTTGAGATTGTTTAATATGTAAGTTCAAGCTCACATGCGCGCGTGTGTGTGTGTGTTGGAGGGTTCAAATACCAACCAAAGTAATTTCTATTTCATTTTGGTCATCAGGGCATTGAATGGGTACCGAGGTTCTGAATCACTGAGTTATTCTAAAGCTGCTGACCCTGTTAATAGCTATGGCTGGAAGAAAATTAAGGTATTTATATAAATTCACTCAAATATTGACAATAAATTACTTACATTCTTATTTTTTTTATAACTTTAATGATATTTTTGCAGTGCCCTTACCAACCAAACAATATTGACTGTGGATATTATATTATGAAATTCATGAAGGATGTTGTAACTCATGATCAAATTTTTGTTCCTGACAATGTATGTTTGTTTCTCTTTATGTTGTTTTTTAAATTAATTGAGTTATAATAGTTAATTCTTATTTTTATGATATGTTGTGTCAATTATTGTGCAGTATTATGCTGACTCACATAGTGCAAAATATACTGACAACCAAGTGAATGAAGTCATTGAAGAGTGGTGTAAGCATGTGTTTGAAGCCATTAATTAGGTACGTTGTTCATTACCTTATTGTAATCATGGTTATCAGATGTTTATTTTAGAATTACTTGAATAGGAGTAGATTGATTTCATTGACAAGCTAAGTAGTGATATATGAATGTTAAGTTGGTATTCATATTCAAAGTTAGTTGTATTGCAATTTTAGTGTTGATTGTCTGATACAAGCTTGTTAGATATGATTGCTGAAGAAATTTGTATATAGTGCAGCTGTCTATTTAGTATTGTAAATATTAAAAAAAAAAACCTTTTGTAGCTCATTTTTGAAAAAGCGCTACAAAAGGTGAATAATTTTGTAAATTATCTATTGTATCGCTACCCAATAACACGCTACAAAAGGTTAAATATTTTTTTAAAAAACAATTTTCTTTTGTAGCGCTTTTTTAAAAAAGGGCTACAAAACATTCTATCTATTGTAGCACTTTTTAAGAGCTACAAAAGCCTATTGCAGCACAGGCATTTGTAGCGCTTAGAAAGGGCTACAAAAATGTAAAAATAAGTGCTACGAATTAATTTTTTTGTAGTAGTGTTTTCAAGGCACTATTTTGACTAAAAAAAAATTATTAAGACACCAACCAATAGTGTCCGGAGACTGCTACAGTGATCTGACGGATGTTACAGTGCCCTGGCGGCTGCTACAGTGCCCGTTGACTGCTATAGTGCTCGGTGGCTGCTACAGTACTTTCATTTTTTATTTATATATTTTATTTATTTTTTTAAATGCTGTTTATTCCAAAAACAGTATTTATTTATCAATCACACCCAAATTTATTATATTAAACGCAAATATCGTCCATAAAATCATCATATAAGGGAAAATAAATATGTAAATATTTTACTGCTGTTATAAACTCTCCTTTCTTGCCCAAATCAGTTTCACCAAAAATACAAATAGAGGTAAATCTACATTTTTGTGTGATACCCTTTTTCTCTTTGTTTCTCTCGGACCATGTATGCTTACAAGAGGAAGAATTCATATTTACAAATGGAAGTGTGCATATTTACAAATGAAAGAGTACATATATATATAATACTAAAACAGCGATAACAAAATCACACAAATCACACATTTTTCAAAGAAGTTTGAAAAAAATTTCCAACACAAATGACCGGTGGGCCATTGCGTGAAGAAATTAAACAAAAAGAGGAAAGAAAGTCAAATGATAAAATAGAGTAGGCAAAAGCTGCCGAAAAGATAAGAAAGATTAGACAAAAGCTACGGAAAAGACAAAAAAAATTAAACAAAAGCATGATTATGTACAGTAGTTGTGATTTTGGCTCACATCTTCCTCTGGTTTTACTTCCAGTAACGGCTTAAACGCTTTCTATGAATCGAGGATTTGCTTCCCATCCAGTTTTCTTATAAACTGGCAAACAGGGTCTTTTAACGTCAGATTCCCAAGACAATAACGCTCTTTTTCTCTGTTGAATATGTCTGCTAAATCGAGAAGAATACGATGAATATTACCACTCGGATGCATCTCAAGAGTTTGAATGATATCATCTAATGACTCCTTACTCAGTCCATCCTTTATAAATTTGATTTTATCTTCTCGATTGATAGAAACCATACCTTTACTCTTACAGCGCTGATCACAATTCCACCTTGCACATTTATGGCAGACCTTCATTCTTTTAGCTCTGCTTTTTTTGGAGTAAGAACTTCTTCCCATTCCTAGCAAAGGTTTAACAAATGAATTATGAATCTCACCTGCTAAACGTACCTTTGCTTCAATGATCCAACATATGTCTACAGGAAGGCCCAAACGATTGAATATCATCATCCTTTCAAGTCGACTGTTATAGATCTTCCTGAGCACATCTTTGGGAAGAGTGGGAAACCTGTTCTTAAGCTTTGCAAGAGATTGCTCCATGGTAACTTAAAATGAAAATGATGAAAACTAAAATCTCAATGCAGTGCAATGTGTTTCAATGAGTAGGAAAGAAAAATGAGAGAGTAGGAAAGAAATAAGTGAGTAGGAAAGAAAATTGAGAGAGTGGGAAAAAATTGAGAGAGTAGGAAAGAAGTTTTGGGTTGCCTCCCAAATAGCCGCCCTTCTTTAACGTCTTTATCTAGACAAAGGCCAAACCAAAATTTTTTTAAAATTTTTATTCTTTTTAAACTATCAAAGTAGAATATGTCATCAGGAGCTACCAGAAGTCCTGCAAAATCACACAAAATATCAAACCAAACCTTGGGTTGCCTCCCAAGCAGCGCTAAATTTATAGTCTTCAGCCAGACTTCTCAAACACAAACTACTAATCAAAAGTATCAAACACCAGGATCACCTTGTCTTCATTTCTTTTCAAGCAACAATATTTCAGAAACCAACAATGATCATTCAAAGTAATTAATTGTACTTCTTCAATCATAGACAATTTTAGAGTACAATTTATTTACTGAATTCAAAGAAAGCACAACATGTATGTATTTGCAAACAGATTTAGGTGTTTCCAAAATTTTAGAGCATCCCATAAAATCCACTTGACTCTCATCAATAAGAGTTAATACTTTAACAAGAGAGACATGAACAACATCTTTTGGAACATCCTCATTAGTTTCAACATCAAAATGATAGGAATCAGGTTCCACAATCGGAACCTCATCTAGACTACACCCAGTAATCTCTCCAAAAGTGATTTCAAGTTCCTTATCACATTCCATAAGAGCTAAGGTTTCATTCAATTCCACATCCTCAACTTCCTCACAATAATCATCATCAACACAAGGAGTGGGAATCATGCTCAAAGAATTATCTTGCCTCATAGTTTCAAGTGATGCAATAATTTGACTCCCATATATTCCAATATTTTGGACACTTGACTTGACTCTAGTGTCACTTTCCTTTTGCTTTCTACAAAATCTCTCTATTGATTCCGTAAACTCCTCAATTAATCTATCTAAATCAGATTTTTCCTTATACTCAAGAGTTTGTTCTTCAATATATGGATAAGAGTAGAAAGGAGGATTAGGAGAATACCTGACATATGGATCCAGAGACTCTTGTTGCTCCAAAATTCCACTAGGATAAAAGGAATGATCAAAACAAGTTTGGTTCATATTGAAATCATCTCTCACATAATGACCGGTATTGCTATATGGACAATGCTCATAAGAATGACACTCTCCAAAATAAGCACAAGAAAAATAATTATAAGGAGAAGAGTTTTCAATCCAACAAGTATTTATATTTTCTTGTCTCATTCCATTCTCATGCATTCCAGAAAAAGAACCAAGATATGACAAGTTATCACTAATTAAACCAAATGAATGCTGTGAATAATCCATTTTTAAATTTTTTTTTGCAATTTTTACATGAAGACTAAATTAGTATTAAAATTACTTGGTATTGATATTAATGACAACAATCCCCGGCAACGGCACCAAAAACTTGATACGTGTGCAGATGATCAATTAAATAGTGCAAGTGTACACTGTCGTAATCAAGTAATATAGAAGTAAGTAGAGTATCGTTCCCACGAGGATTGAGCATTAAGTACCAAAATGGATAATTTTAATTCTATTTAGTCGATCAATTAGTTGGTGATTCAGAGTACAAAATAAAAGAAAAACAATTAAATATGAATGCAGATGATAAAAAAGTTAATATGAGAAAAAGTCCTAGGGATTAGATTTCACTTAACAAATTCCGGATTGAATCACTTATCTATTCTAGCCCAATTTATTCCACATGATTGATAGTCGAGTTTCCCTAATTTAATCACTAGCCTCTTCCAAGGTCAAGCAATTCTATAATCAATTGCTAATCCAATATATTACTATATGAATTTAAGCAATTAATTATGCATTAAGATTTATGAAATTTAGTAAGATTACACAACTCATATGAATATATTCCTATTTCATATACAAGTCATGGTTTTAATTTTAGGGTCTACACACATATATCTCCTTCCGGTCTCAACATGCATATTGAAATCATTCAAAAGATGGCCAGTTAATCAAAAGCATTAAGAATAAT
This sequence comes from Inga laurina, assembly GCA_963855925.1. Lineage (NCBI taxonomy): Eukaryota > Viridiplantae > Streptophyta > Magnoliopsida > Fabales > Fabaceae > Inga > Inga laurina. The sequence goes on along the minus strand of OY979713.1, from coordinate 46,410,298 downwards.
AATTAAAACTCAATCATGAAGGAGAAATTCAAACTAGATTTAATAAGTTAAGATTCAATCCGCCATTAGTAAGCTACGTCATCACCCTAGGAAAATGAAAGTTTAGCACATGATGAAATTAAAAACAAAACCAAAATAAATTGACATTATATAAAGCTAGAATGAAATTCTCAGAAATACTGCATAAACTTGAATATTAATTTCTCAAACATAAATATACAACCAAAAGATGCATGAAAAATGAAGAAATCTAGCCGTCCATTTAGGAGGTAAAACCTTCCATGTAGGCGCATGCAAAATGTAATACAATCTTAAGCCTTTCAAGATGGAGGCATGCAAAATGTAATACAATCCTAAGCCTTCCAAGATGGAAGCATAAAATTCATGAAATTAAATCTAAAAAAAACAACACATAGAACTCAGAAATGTTAGAGAAAGATCTCTCTCGGTCAGAGAAGGACCTCTCCCTGTCAAAGAAGGAAACCTCTGCTTCTCTTCCTCTCCTCTCCATTTGAGCTTGGCATTGATCTCTATTTATAGAGGAAAAAACGTGTGCTACAGTACTGCTACAGTGTCCGGAGACTGCTACAGTGATCTAGTGGGTGCTACAGTGCCCTGGCGGTTACTACAGTCCCCCCATTGACTGCTGTAAGAGGCAAGCTTCACCCAAGAGGGGGGTGAATTGGGTGATGTTATAAATTTTTCGTTTGAGATGGTGATATGTAAATATAGCGGATAGAGTAGAGTAGAGAAGATTTGAACACAGAGAGTTATACTGGTTCGGCCTAACAACAATGCCTACGTCCAGTCCTCAGAGATCAAGACCTACTGAGCTTTTCACAATATCTCCAAGATTCAATGGGCTCTCAGGACGCCACAAGACAACAATCGTCCTTGAATGGACTACGAGCAGAAATATTCTCTCAACAAGAAACTTCTCTCCCCCTTACGACAAGTCTTATGTGCAGAGAAACAACCTATGAGTCTTCTCACTTGCTTATGTATACAAGACTTATGAGCAGCAACGTTTTCTTCCGCTTACACCACTGTAAGTCTTATGAACAACAACGTTCTCTCCTGCTTGTATCTTATAAGGCTTATGAGTGAAAGATACTACAAGGAATTCTCTCAACTGCTTCTCTCGTAAGGAATAACTACCCTCTCAAGATCCCAATACCTTGAGATTACACAAACATAGAATTTTGAGTTTGTATGAAGACTCTCTTACAGAGTAAATGAATAAACACTGAAGATCAAAAGTGTATACAGAGAAAACAGATGAATAACAGAGAATTGATATGAGCTTGTGAATTCTTGCACTATATTGTTCTGTTTCTCCGTGAGTCTCTGTATATATATAGTTGCTCCAACTTTTGCCCGTTTGGGATTTCTTCAGTTGTGGAGCGGGACATTTGAAAATATTGGCAGACATGCGCATGTTGAATAATCTGAGTGTGGTCGGTGACAGCGTGTATATAATCATATTGTCTGCCGTTATTTGACTTTTCCTCATGTGGTCCACTTCCAACGTTTATATTCCTGTATTATACTTTTAAAATAATCAAAACAATGTTAAACAATGATAAAGAGTAATGATGATATGAATAAACAACAATAAACTATATTCGGAATGAACGTTGTGATACTTAGCATTTTCGGTGGTCAAACAGGGCATCACTCGAGCATGAAAGATTCACTTCGAGTGATCTCCTATTTTCCTTCATATACCTCTGTTATCGGGTTGTGCTTCCATGGAAAATCAGAGAGAAAAGATCTTCACTCGCGGGTGAAGAGAGGCCTCACTCGAGCACAAAATCTCTGCTCGAGTGATCTTTGCACTTTACACTGGGAGTGTCTTCTCGGGTCATCACTCGCATTCCATTTTGACAAGAGTGAAATTTTGCACTCGCGGGTGATATGGACCCTCACTCGAGCACACTTACCTCTGCTCGAGTGAGAAGCATATTCTCAAGGAATATGCTCTCTAAACCATCACTCGCATCAGAATTTCAGAGGGATAGAATTTTCACTCGCAAGTGATTTTAGCCCTCACTCGAGCACACTTACCTCTGCTCGAGTGAGAAGCATATTCTCAAGGAATATGCTCTCTTGAACAAGCACTCGCAACTGATCTTGAGAGGGATGGACATATTACTCGCAAGCATAGACGTGTTACTCGAGCATGGATGGGTGTGCTCAAGCACACTTTGTACTTTTCTGAACTTCAAGACTCTCGGCCAAGTACTTGCAGTGCCTTGCTCGAGTGGAGAAGGAAGCATGCCTTTACTTGCTCTCGGCCAAGTACTCGCATGCCCTTGCTCGAGTGAAGAAGAAAGCATGCCTTTACTTGCTCTCGGCCAAGCACTCGCATGCCCTTGCTCGAGTGAATATAGGAAGCATACCATCACTTGCTCTCGGCCAAGCACTCGCATACCCTCACTCGCATCCGTGCTCGAGTGAGAATGACTTCTCTGCTCGAGTGCATACTTTGTGCTTCGAGTGATCCATTGATTACAAAGGGAGAATGCTTCTCGGGTACTCACTTCCTGGCTTTCTCTCACACCTGCTCGAGTACAGAAGTGATTTGTGCTCGAGTGCAGATTTCATGCTCGAGCACTCAAGTGCAATTTCACAGCAGATATCAGTAAACATTAAATATGCATTTGGTAACTTCAAAACTTTTCTTAACCTTCTAAAAACATGTTTTGCACATAATTGAATTATTGTTATCATCAAAACTTGGGATCTAACAACTGCTACAGTGCTCGGTGGCTGCTACAATACTTTCATTATTTATTTATTTTTTAAATGCTGTTTATTCCAAAAACAGTATTTATTTATCAATCACACCCAAATTTATTATATTAAACACAAATATCATCCATAAAATCATCATATAAGGGAAAATAAATATGCAAATATTTTACTTATCATCAAGTTCTCCAATCATATGACCATGTGTCATGTTTTGGAAATATTATCATTTAACTATAAACTGACATGAAAAAAATAGGACATATGGTCTTACGTGATTGGTGAACTTGATGTAAGTATTGTCCTTATAATTATTTTTAATCAAAATAATATTTATAATTATTATATATATACCGTAGCTATAATTATAATTATTGGATAGATATTATTGTATATATAAGCTACTAGTTGATGTATTATAAGTATTTCGATAAAAAAAATTACTTATTATAAGAATATTAATTGATTCTATTTTGATAATTTTAAAATAATTTAAATAAAATAAGGGCAGATTTGTCTATATAAAAATATTTTCCCTCCCTCCTCTTCTGAACCAAACAAAGCAACATTAAAACCCCTCATCTCATCTCTCACTTGCTCAATCTAAATGAGGTAATATTAAAATCCTTCCCCTCCCTCTCCTCTATTAAAATCCCTCCCTTCTCCTATCCTCCCCTCCTTAGAACCAAACAGACCCTTAGCCTATGCTTTTATTGCAAATGGGGTTCATAATTCTCATGCTGAGTCATGGTTTTTGGCCTTGTTATTACTCTTTGTATTCCAGAGTCATGGTTTTTGGCCTTGTTATTACTCTTTGTATTCCAAAGTAGATGTAGGAGAAAGACGTTTAGCATCCTTGAGCTTAATAAAGCAATTGATAAATTGTAAGGCTGTCAAGTTCCTTGAGTTTCTGTGTCTCTGACCCTGAAATTATTATGTATTTATTATAATTCTACAGCTGGCATGGATCATGTCAGAAGTTTCTACACTTTAATGCCACAAGTCATTAGTGGGCTCTTGGAGGCAAACTGGAATGTTTATATGAATTTTCAATCACAGTATTTTTTTAGATGGTAATTGTTATTTGGGCTTAATATTAATTATGTCTTTGCAGCTTTTGCTGAGCTTTTGGATAACTCATTGGATGAGGTATGATACCGTTTGCTATATACATTAGTATAAAATTATCTTTTTAGACTGTCACATTTAGACCGGTTATAACAGATAATTTCTAAAAAATATGAGCAATGGCAATTTTGTAATTATAAAGAACTTATAAGACCGGTTCTTAAGATATGCGGTTTAAAATAAATCATTTAGATCGGTTATTAAAATAACCGGTCTAAAAAAATAAAAAAATTTGTAATTTTTTAGATCGGTTATTCAGACAACCTGTCTAAAAAGATTTTAAAAAATTTCAAAAAAACAAAATATGAAAGTTTTTAGACGGGTTTTCACTAATAACTGGTCTTTAAGATGAAATCTTTAGACCACTTGTATTTTAAACTGGTCTAAAATATTTTTCCCACTTTTGAGATCGGTTTTGATTAACAACCAGCCTAAAAGGTTTCCTCAAATCCGTTTTCACCCGCACTAAAATTGTTGAATCCCGCCTTAGTGATTGAACCTTGCTTCTCTTCTTGTCACGATTTCTCAGTGAGCTCTGTAGCTTGAACTCACGCCCCTCCCTATTTCACACATTGCTCCTCCATCATGTTTGTGAAGTGGCATTTGTTTTACGTCGTGGTGGCTGCTCAAACTCGAGAACCTCTATTGTGTGAAGATGTGTTCTTGTAATTTTCTGAATAAATCTTCGACTCCATTTGTCCAGATCTATGGCTTCTTTGGGTTTTTTCCGTGGTTTCTTTCCATGTTCTGTTTCTTTTAAAGAATGAGTGAAGGAATAGATTTTTTTGCTAATACTTTTGAAACGGACAACACTTTAGGAAAGAATGAATTGGAAACGGGGGATGTAAAAGGAATATATTTTATTTTTGTTCCTTCAACTCTTCCTGTGCTATAAGAGGTATAGATGTTGCTTTTTGGCGCTAATGTTTGTTCCTTTACTGTTAGAAAGGTATCTTTTTGGCGCCAAACACGATGACTGAAAATCGTGATGGATGCTGAAATTGTAAGTTTTGGCCATGGTAGTACATATTGCAGTGCTTCTTATGATATAGAAAGGACGCAATATTTCTGTTAATCTTTATTTTTAAACTAGTGCTTTTCAGCTATCACATTCGTCACGATAGAAAGTTATAATTCAGGGCCTTCTAGTAAAGACAAATTAGTAGTAGTATTTGTAATCCTTTAAAAGAACAATACATAGTATATAGTAATTGTGATCGTATGAATTCTGTACAAAAATTTAAATTATTTTTTGTTTCAGGTTGTTGACATGGCTCCCCCTATTAAGACTCCAAACTGTTAGAACAAGCGTTTCACCCAAGAGGGGGGGTGAATTGGGTGATACTAAAATTTCGTCGGAAATATAAAACTTTAGCAGAGGAATTAAAAACAGTAATGAGTAAGGAGAAATATCACCGAAGTGTGCACCGGGAGTTATACTGGTTCGGTCACAACCACTTTGACCTACGTCCAGTCCTCAGATCTTCTCTGAGAGTTTCACTATAACTTCCAAGATTCAGTGGGTTCTTGGCACCTCAGTACAAGCAAGTTCCTATACCTGGACACTCGCTCCCCCTTACAAGTTGCAATTCAATCCCAACTCAAGGTTCCACAACCTTAAGTTATCTCAATAACAAATATTGAGTTTGAATGAAATATCTCTCTTACAGAGTGAATAAGAATCACTGAAGCATAGAAATACAATTTCAATGTGAAAACAGAGCAATAAACTTGATAATACGTTTGTGTGTGTGCTTGTTGTTTTTTCTCTGTTTGGATGTTCCCATATATATAGATATGTTGGTGATGACCATTGGAACATTTTCTTTCGTCCGTTGGAGAGTGCGCAGCCACTGTTGACTTTTCAAGTTTTTGAAAAATATCCGTTGGCGGTGGTTGGCATTTGAACGTTTCTTTTGACTTCAATCTCTTGAAGTGTTTTCTTCATTGTTTATCTGTAAATAGACTAAGAATACTAATACAATGAAAGATTAATCATATAGGAAACAAATCTATGAACGTTTGAATGATTTCAGAATTTCTGGGTAAGCTTACTCGAGTACCTCCTCGAGTATTGCTTGAATGTTACTCGAGTACCTACTCGAGTAACCTCGGAAAATCTTTGATAAATTCCAGGTTAATGAATAAACATAAGATTACTCGGGTAGTGCCTGGAATAACCAATTTTCAAACCTTTGGAAATACATGTTTACTCGGGTACCTACTCGAGTAATGCACTCACAACTTTATGAGTTACTCGGGTACCAACTCGAGTAAAACTTGAAATAAACTTTTGGTTACTCGATGCTCTACTCGGGTAATGTTGCAGGATTTCAATGCTGAGAGCACTTACCTCATTACTCGAGTACGTACTCGAGTAATGCACTCATTGTTCCATAGGTTACTCGGGTACCACCTCGAGTAACTGTGTTTTTTTTTGTCAATGACTTACCCGGGTATTGACTTGAAGTTTATCTTGAAAACATTTTGCATACTCGGGTACTTACTCGAGGAATCCACTTAAATATATGCATACTGGAGTAAGGACTCGAGGAACATGAAATAAAGAAATATCAAGTTAATCGGGTACCACCTTGAAGTTTTTCACTTACCTTTATACGTTACTCGAGTAGCTACTCGAGTAATGTTGCAGTGGTACAAAGTGCCGAGAGCTCCATCTTTTCAGAAACAGAGTTACTCGAGTAGCGCCTCGAGTATCGTTGGCAACCTGAAGGCAACTGGAAGTTTTTCACATGATTACTCGAGTAGCTCCTCGAGTAATGTTGCAGTAGTACTAAATGCCGAGAGCTGCACATTTTTAGAAACAGGGTTACTCGAGTAGCTCCTCGAGTATCAATGGCATCCTGAAAACTTTTACACTGTTACTCGAGTAGCTCCTCGAGTAACGTTGCCTGGTTACTGGAAGTTGTCTTTGATTACTTCAAGTTTTGTCTCATTACTCGAGTACCGCCTCGAGTAATGCCTTAGAAAACTTGCTTTTGATCAAGATTCTCAGCTTTATCTCTTGGCCTCTCTTCATTACTTCCATCTTACCTCAAGTAAAGTTTATTCCTGTCATTACTTAGTTCAAGCTTGATTATTAAACATTTCCTTTTCAAACCATTCTTTTGTTATCATCAAAACATGAGATCTAACATTCTCCCCCTTTTTGATGATGAAAAAACTTGGTGATTTTGAACATGGTTTTTCAAATTGAATTTTCAATTATAAATATGTCATATTAAGTTTGAATTCATATCATATACCTTGCATACATAATAACTTCATTAGTCCAAAACATGTAATATAATTCAAAGCTAAAAATGAACTTAAAATGAAATCATAACACACTTGCATTAATCTTAAAAATTTTCAAATTTCAAATTACAAGATAAAATCACAATGAAAACAAAATGCTCCCTAAAGTCCCATGTACACCCAAATACCCCAAAATGAACTAGGACACATTCACAAAATCACTTCAAGCTCTTCTCCCCCTTTTTGGCGTCATCAATGAAGTGGAGGGCTAGGAGGTTTGACCACGGAAATGGGTGTCACTGGAAGGACCGGAGAACCATCTGAGCTCAAAGAGTCAAAAGAGCTAGATGGGACAGGGTCAGGTAGATGAACTGGAGGGACTTGGATGTCATCCCCTGGAGGAGTGGGTTGGAAGACAACCATAGAAGATGTATCTCCTCCTGGAGTGGTCTGATTCTCAGGGGTGGTCTCAGCCGTGGGAGTAAGATGTTCAGAGGAGGATGTGGAAGGAGAGATTTCCTCTGTGGGAGCAGGTGATGGAGTTGGTTTAGGATCAGTTTCTGGTTGAGGTTTGGGAGGTGAATCATCAATGGTGATGTGAGTGGTCTCATGGGTTTCAGGATCATCCACTATGAATAGAATTTCTTTGCCTTGGGGCTCACGTGGATCAGAACCCAGAGGGGTAGATGGTTCATCCTCAGGGATAGGAGTGTCAGAAGGAGGGTCTACAGGAGGAGGTGGTGGTGCAGAAGAGGAGGGACCGGCTGAAGGTCCGGGACCCAAAGAGTCCAAACGTGCCAATATCAATCTCAGTGTCTCTCCCTGGGCACGTTGCTCTGCTAGCAACTCCTCATGTCTTCTGTCCATTCTCTCAACCAATTCCTCATGCCTCTTGTCGATTCTTTCAACCAACTCCCCTATCTTGAAGTTAGTGTTGGTGATCAACTCGGCGTTTGTATTGGAGATATCCACATGGAACCCTCTGAGCATATTCTCCATAAAGTGCTGGAGAGTGGCATTTAGGAAGGATGGTGAAGAAGTGGTAGCAGCTGGAGCCGATGACTGAGTGTCATCCATTCTACTGGTCTCTGCCTCAGTAGTCTTTCGCTTCTTCTTGGACCCAGACTCCAGTGGGCCTTTAAGAGGGATGTCGATGTTTAGTTTACCAATCTGGTTCCTCCCCACTGGGACCATCCTCTCAATTGGCTCCTTACTATCCAAGTACCATATTTTGTTCTCTTTTAAGATAAGAGACACAATTTGGGGATATGGCATTGGAGTAGTAGCCTTCCCTTCCACTTTGTACCTCTTCATCTCCGAGAAAATGTATTCACCCAGATCTTTTTGCTCCTTCAGAAGCAGTGAAGCAAACCACCTAAAGTCCCTATCCGAGAAGTGGGTGTAGTTGTTGGCTTTGTTTACTAGGGACCTAGAGTATATGTACCAAAGGACCCTATGGTGATCACACATATCACTCGGTTTAAAGTTTAGGGGGCCAACTAACTCACCGGGCTTTAGGATAGTGAAAATATGATTTGGCTCAAGTTCAGAATATATATCATCAGGGGGGTTCTCTATTCCTAACCACAAGTTAATTTTGGAAGGTGAAATCAAAATTTCTTGACCTCTCACAGTTGTGGTCATCTCTTCCTCTACTGAAGTTCGGTTAGGTTCATCTATTATCTCTAGGTTGCAATAGAAATGAGTGACTATCTTTGTGCAAAAAGGTAATCTAATTGACAACCAAGGCATAAAAGGATCTAGATAAGGACTAAGATCGTGCTTCACTACCTCTTGAAGTAGCTTGAGATCCACATAGTGTGTCTTGCACACTTTCCTTCTGGAGAATTGAGTTAAGTACTTGGAAGACTCCTCCAGTTTGCCCACATTAAATCCCTTTGGAGGGGAAGTGATTTCTGCTTCTGGAATCTTGGACTTCTTGGAAGATTGACCCTTCTCCATTTGGTTAATGATCCCAGCCATTGCCTTAGCCACATTTTTGTCATACTTTGGCTTCTTGAGTGGCTTAGGAGTGAAAGAGGGTGTAGAGGAATCAGAGTGAGGAGGTGAGGGAGATTTGGCACTCTTCCCTCTTCCGGTTGAGGTACTCTTCTTGGATTGAGCCCTAGTGACAATAGGCTCATTGAATACAATCCCTTTTGCTTTCGGTGGTGATTGAGGTTTAAGAGGGATTTTGGCTTTTGATCTTGGAATTAACTTTCTTCTCTTCGTTGGAGGAGGAGGAAGGGGATCAGGGTTTTGTTGTGAATCAGAGGAATCAGTGAAGTTGAGATTCTTGGTTCTAACCATCTTGAAACACAGAAAATCAAGAATCACAGAAAAACAGAGTTACTGACGCGAGTTTAGGGCAGAAAGATTTTGAACAAAATAGGAAGTTTTTGGACTTGAAATCAGTTGGGTTTTGACGGAAATGAGGCAAGGAATCAATTGGGAAAAGTTTTTGAAAGGGTGTATAGTGATTTACTCGAGGTGATTTTGTGAAAATGACCGAGTTCGCGCAAGATAAAGACCTAACACCCGACATTACTCGAGGCCGTACTCAAGTAACATTCATGTTTACTCGAGGCCTTCCTCGAGTGATCATACAGAAAAATTCAAAAATAATTCATTTAAATTGCGTACCTGGCATGAATAATATAGTAATTATCCATGGATGTTCCCTCGATCATTTATAACCCATTCTGATCAGATTTGAGTCATTTTTCATCAATTTGAAAATCTGGACTCCGACTTTACTCGAGGCCTTACTCGAGTAACATTCAAGTTTACTCGAGGCACGCCTCGGGTAACCATCTTTTTAACTTCTGACTCTTCATTTCTTCGAAACCTGAGCCGTTATGTTTGAAAATCAAGTAACTTGATCCGTTACTTCCAGTTTTGGTGTCCATTACTCGAGTACATACTCGAGTAACATGCTACTTTACCTCAAGTTACTCCTCGGGTAATGTTTCTCAGATAGCCAAAACTTCAAGTTGGTACTCCAGTAAATATGTCCTCTGATCACCTCTGTTTTTATTTCACAAAACAGAGTTTCAACCTTCCTGCAAAACAAATTTCTATATACTCCGATTCTTAAGTTAGTAATCATCAAAACTTTAACAAGTGACTTCATCTAATATTATGAAATGCTGAAATTACTTATAACTCATTGGGATTTACCATTCCCAATTCTCTTCTAATGTATAAAAATTGATCTTTTGCAAGGGGTTTTGTGAAGATATCTGCTAGTTGAAGATGAGTAGGAATGAATATCACTTTCACATCTTTCTTCTGTACATGGTCTCTGATGAAGTGATGCCTGACATCGATATGCTTGGTTCTAGAGTGTTGAACTGGATTCTTTGCCAAGCTTATCGTACTTGTATTGTCACAATAGATTGGTATTTCCTTGAGATAAATACCAAGATCTTGTAGTTGTTGTTTTAACCATATCACTTGTGCACAACAACTTGAGACTGCAACATATTCGGCTTCCGTTGACGAAAGAGACACTGTATTTTGTTTCTTGCTGAACCACGATACAAGAGATCCACCAAGAAATTGTCCTTGTCCACTGGTGCTCTTTCTGTCTGTTTTGTATCCTCCATGATCCGAATCTGAATATGCAACAAGATATTCACTTCTTCCTTTGGGATACCACAGACCCAGTTCGGGTGTGTCAGCAAGGTATCTAAAAATTCGTTTGACTGTTTCAGCATGTGATTCTTTTGGTGCTGATTGATATCTTGCACATATGCCAACACTAAATTGGATGTCTGGTCTACTTGCCGTGAGGTAGAGTAATGATCCAATCATTCCTCTATACTTTGTTATGTTGTAGTCTTTACCTTTGACATCAGCATCAAGCAATGTAGTTGAACTCATAGGCGTATCTGTCCCATTTGCTTCATCCATTCCATATTTCTTCAATAGCTCTTTTAAATACTTTGTTTGAGATATGAAGATTCCATTCTTTCTTTGTTTGATTTGTAGACCAAGAAAGAAATTCAATTCTCCCATCATTGACATCTCAAATTCTCCCTGCATTATCTCAGAAAATTCCTTACATAGAGATTCATTAGTAGCACCGAAAACGATGTCATCAACATATATTTGAACAATTAAAATATCATTGTGTTTTCGTTTTATAAAGAGTGTTGTATCAACTTTTCCTCGTACAAAACCTTGATCGATGAGAAACTTACTGAGCCTTTCATACCAGGCTCTAGGAGCTTGTTTTAAACCATATAAGGCCTTTTTGAGTTTGAAAACATGGTCAGGTTTAGTAACATCCTCAAAGCCTGGAGGTTGTTCTACATACACTTCTTCTATGATGTAACCATTTAGAAAAGCACTCTTTACATCCATTTGATAGAGTTTGAATCCTTTGATGCATGCAAAGGCTAAGAGTACACGTATAGCTTCCAATCTAGCCACTGGAGCATACGTTTCCTCATAATCAATTCCTTCTTCCTGATTATAGCCTTTGGCCACCAATCTTGCCTTGTTTCTAACAATAATTGCAGATTCATCAAGTTTGTTCTTGAATACCCATTTAGTACCAATGATCGGATGATCTTTGGGTCGGGGCACCAAATCCCAAACTTGATTTCTCTCAAATTGATTTAGTTCTTCTTGCATTGCTATAACCTAATCATTGTCTGATAAGGCTTCATCAATGTTAGAAGGTTCAATCTCAGAAATGAATGCAAAAAAACTTACTTCATTGAAAATTCTATTTCTAGTTTTGATCCCTTCATTCACATCTCCTATGACTTGATCTAGGGGATGACTTTTATTGTATTTCCAAGCTCTAGGTTGACCTAGGGATTGCTTTTCTTCCTTAGTTTCATCAACCTCTGGAATAAGAGACTTAGAAATAGATTGATCTTTTTCTTGATTTAAAACAATTTCCTGTTCTTCATCAATGGTTTTGTCAGAGGATTCAAATTCATCAAATACAATATGAATTGATTCTTCAACAACACATGTTCGTTTATTGAAAACTCTATATGCTTTACTTCGGTTAGAGTATCCTAGGAAAATTCCTTCATCAGTTTTAGAATCAAATTTTCCTAAGTTATTTTTACCATTATTATGAATGAAACACTTACAGCCGAAGATGTGTAGATGAGCAATGTTTGGCTTTCTTCCTTTGTACAACTCGTATGGTGTCTTACCAAGTTTTGTTCTGATATAGGCTCTATTTGAAATGTAGCATGCTGTACACATGGTATCAGCCCAAAATACTTGAGACATGTTCTTTTCATTCAACATTGCTCTAGCCATTTCTGTAAGCACTCTATTCTTGCGTTCTACAACTCCATTTTGTTGAGGCGTCCTTAGAGCAGAGAAATTGTGATCAATCCCATTAGTGTCACAATACTCTTCAAATGCTTGATTTTCAAATTCTCCGCCATGGTCGGTCCTAATACCTGCAATGGACATAGCTTTCTCATTTTGCACTTTCTTAGCAAAAACAATAAATTCTTCAAACGTTTCATCTTTTGATGATAGAAAGATAACCCATGTAAATCTAGAGAAATCATCAACAATGACCAATGAATATAAGTTGCCACCAAGACTCTTTACTCTTGCTGGACCAACTAAATCCATATGCAATAGTTATAGTGGTCTATTTGTTGAAATCTCATTTTTCAATTTAAAAGATGATTTAGTTTGTTTACCCTTTTGACATGCATCACAAATCAAATCATTTTTGAAAGTCACTTTGGGCAATCCAAGAACTAAATCCTTTTTGAGTAGTTTGCCTAATTGATGCATATTAACATGAGCCAATCTCTTATGCCATAACCAACTTTCATCAGTATTACTCAGGAAACAATTTTCAGATTCATTTCTACTAATATCTAGAGTATAGCAGTTACCTTCCCTTTTTGCTCTGAGCTTAGCCTTGATATTCTTCTTATCAAGTTGTAAGTCATTCTTGTTGATAATTAAGCATTCTTCTGAGTCAAATATTACCCAGTTGTCTTTATCTGCACTTTGACTTACGCTCAGCAAATTATGACACAAGCCTTCAACATAATATACATCTTTGACTTGTATTCCTTTGTCATTTTTGATTTCACCAATTCCTGCTATTCTTCCGGTTTGATTTCCTCCAAATTTTACCTCTCCACCTTCTTTAGGTTGCAATTTGGTAAAACTTTCGAAATCACCGGTCATATGTCTAGAGCATCCACTATCAATATACCACTTGTTATTTTTGGATGCTTTGAGACATTCCTGCAATCGAATGACTAGGTCTTAGGTACCCACATCTTTTTGGGTCCTTTTGGATTAGTACAAATAATTTTCTGGATATATGAACCTTTAGGTACCCATTTGTAGGTTCCTATCGTTCCTTTCTTCTTATGAATGCATGAAGAAGTATAATGGCCTTTTCTATTACAGTAGTTACAAAATGCAAAAGGATTTGATGTATGCACAGAATGCTGGAAATAATTCAAATATGACTTACCCCCTGCTTTCTTTCTACCTTTCCTTTTATCTGACTTTGGATCGTATCCAATTCCAGATCGATCATTTACAAATCGTTGAGCTTTTAAAATAACATTTAGCATCTCACTACCTTGTGTAAATTTTTCAAGAGTTTTTGTAAGATCAATGTTTTTCTTTTTCAGAGATGAACAATTTTCACAATTCTTTTCTTTAAGTTCAGTTTCAAGAGCTTTGTTTTTCTTTTTGTAAACAATCAATTCTTTAACTACTTTGATGAATTCAGAATGCAAAGCATTATATTCGGAAAGTAATTCATCATAGGTAGGTTCAGAATCATTTACCTCTCTTTCTGTTTCTTCTTGAGCAACGAGGCATATGTTAGCTACTTCTTCCTCATCACTTTCTTCGTCAGAAGAGCTATCACCCCATATAGCGGATACGAAGGCCTTCTTTTTGTTGAAGAATTTGCCTTTTCTCTTTTCTTTGCTCTTTTGATTCAGTTCTGGACATTCTGATTTGATATGTCCTGGTTTTCCACATTCGTAGCAAATGATGTGATCTTTGTTGCTAGTTCCACCTTTTTGAAAGTGTTTGAATCCTTGTCCTTTCTTGTAGAACTTTCTGAATCGTTTTATGATTAGACCCATTTCGTCATCGTCGAACTCTTCATTCTCATCTTGATTTTCTTCTTTTGCTTTTAGTGCTAGACCTTTCTTTTTCTTGTCACCAATGTCATCTAGTTCCCGTTTGAACTTTAGTTTGCTTTCATATTCAGAAAGGCTTCCAAATAGAGAAGCAACTGATCTCATTGATTCTCCTTTTGCTTCTTCTATCGCAGTGACTTTGGCCTCCCACTCTTTAGAAAGAATATTCAAAATCTTTCGTACTTGGGTATGTTGATCATAAGATTTCCCAAGTGCTGCAAGTTGATTAACAAGATGAGTATATCTAAGCTCAAATTCAGAAATTGATTCACCTGATTTCATTCGAAGTAGATCAAATTCAGTGACCAAGGTGTTGATGCGATTCTCCTTTATTCCCGAAGTTCCTTCATGAGCTATTTCCAGAGCTTCCCACATTTCCTTTGTTGTTGGAAGTGTGCAGATTCTGAAGTATTCACTTTGGCTTAAGGCACTTTGTAACATCAGAATTGCCTTGCTGTTGAGAGTGATAAGTTTCTTGTCATTCTCATCATATTCCGCTGGCGTCTTTGGAATTTTCTGAGACTCTACAATCTTTGTAGGTTGATAATTTCCACTCTCAATTACATCCCATAGCCCATATTCGGTAGCCATCACGAACACTCTGAATTTTGCTTTCCAAAAGGAAAAGTGTTCTCCACTGAAACCGGGAGGTCTAGTGATGGATGCTCCGTCGGGAAGAATTCCTTCACCCATGCTTGCCATTGGATCCTTCTTAGGTTGTTATACCTTAACAAGAAGACCTACGCTCTGATACCAAATGTTAGAACAAGCGTTTCACCCAAGAGGGGGGGTGAATTGGGTGATACTAAAATTTCGTCGGAAATATAAAACTTTAGCAGATGAATTAAAAACAGTAATGAGTAAGGAGAAATATCACCGAAGTGTGCACCGGGAGTTATACTGGTTCGGTCACAACCACTTTGACCTACGTCCAGTCCTCAGATCTTCTCTGAGAGTTTCACTATAACTTCCAAGATTCAGTGGGTTCTTGGCACCTCAGTACAAGCAAGTTCCTATACCTGGACACTCGCTCCCCCTTACAAGTTGCAATTCAATCCCAACTCAAGGTTGCACAACCTTAAGTTATCTCAATAACAAATATTGAGTTTGAATGAAATATCTCTCTTATAGAGTGAATAAGAATCACTGAAGCATAGAAATACAATTTCAATGTGAAAACAGAGCAATAAACTTGATAATACGTTTGTGTGTGTGCTTGTTGTTTTTTCTCTGTTTGGATGTTCCCATATATATATAGATATGTTGGTGATGACCGTTGGAACATTTTCTTTCGTCCGTTGGAGAGTGCGCAGCCACTGTTGACTTTTCAAGTTTTTGAAAAATATCCGTTGGCGGTGGTTGGCATTTGAACGTTTCTTTTGACTTCAATCTCTTGAAGTGTTTTCTTCATTGTTTATCTGTAAATAGACTAAGAATACTAATACAATGAAAGATTAA
Source organism: Inga laurina (assembly GCA_963855925.1). NCBI lineage: Eukaryota > Viridiplantae > Streptophyta > Magnoliopsida > Fabales > Fabaceae > Inga > Inga laurina. The sequence goes on along the minus strand of OY979713.1, from coordinate 46,394,531 downwards.
TCATATAGGAAACAAATCTATGAACGTTTGAATGATTTCAGAATTTCTGGGTAAGCTTACTCGAGTACCTCCTCGAGTATTGCTTGAATGTTACTCGAGTACCTACTCGAGTAACCTCGGAAAATCTTTGATCAATTCCAGGTTAATGAATAAACATAAGATTACTCGGGTAGTGCCTGGAATAACCAATTTTCAAACCTTTAGAAATACATGTTTACTCGGGTACCTACTCGAGTAATGCACTCACAACTTTATGAGTTACTCGGGTACCAACTCGAGTAAAACTTGAAATAAACTTTTGGTTACTCGATGCTCTACTCGGGTAATGTTGCAGGATTTCAATGCCGAGAGCACTTACCTCATTACTCGAGTACGTACTCGAGTAATGCACTCATTGTTCCATAGGTTACTCGGGTACCACCTCGAGTAACTGTGTTTTTTTTTTGTCAATGACTTACCCGGGTACTGACTTGAAGTTTATCTTGAAAACATTTTGCATACTCGGGTACTTACTCGAGGAATCCACTTAAATATATGCATACTGGAGTAAGGACTCGAGGAACATGAAATAAAGAAATATCAAGTTAATCGGGTACCACCTTGAAGTTTTTCACTTACCTTTATGCGTTACTCGAGTAGCTACTCGAGTAATGTTGCAGTGGTACAAAGTGCCGAGAGCTCCATCTTTTCAGAAACAGAGTTACTCGAGTAGCGCCTTGAGTATCGTTGGCAGCCTGAAGGCAACTGGAAGTTTTTCACATGATTACTCGAGTAGCTCCTCGAGTAATGTTGCAGTAGTACTAAATGCCGAGAGCTGCACATTTTTAGAAACAGGGTTACTCGAGTAGCTCCTCGAGTATCAATGGCATCCTGAAAACTTTTACACTGTTACTCGAGTAGCTCCTCGAGTAACGTTGCCTGGTTACTGGAAGTTGTCTTTGATTACTTCAAGTTTTGTCTCATTACTCGAGTACCGCCTCGAGTAATGCCTTAGAAAACTTGCTTCTGATCAAGATTCTCAGCTTTATCTCTTGGCCTCTCTTCATTACTTGCATGCTTACCTCAAGTAAAGCTTATTCCTGTCATTACTTAGTTCAAGCTTGATTATTAAACATTTCCTTTTCAAACCATTCTTTTGTTATCATCAAAACATGAGATCTAACACAAACAAGATTCCCAACTCTCATCATCATGCTCCGCACCCTCCCCTGAATGAGAGGATACTCTCCTACATGACCAAGAGATCAGATCTATTGCTGCACACCCTTAGCATGGTCTCGAGAAAGGTAAGCATTACAGCTTAAAACGTTCACATGCTAACGCTTTCAAGCTTCAATACAAATGCACTTCTTTATCTCTTTTTATTTATCAATTTGGCATTCTAACTGAATTTTCACCACAATTCAGGATCTAAAGCTCCAAGAATCTTCAACTGTGTAAGCATTCTGAACTTAAACTTATGAAAAAGTGCACATCATTCTTAATCAACGTTAAATTGTTCAATTGATGACTGACAACGTAGTTTAACAAACTTAAGATTAATGGGTAGAACTGGGAATATTTTATAATATTGAAGTTATTAATATTTCATTGCTGTCTTATAGGCCTTTCTATGCTGACAATTAGCATACCTAAAAGCACTATCGATGAGTTCTTATATGACATACATGGATTTGTGTTAGGATATAAACTCATAGCAAGTCACTCTATTTAAAAGCCATGTATAATGCACATCATTTCCAAACTCTCTGAATATACACGGGATCAAATACCTTGTTTGACTTAAAGGTGGTTATCTTATTCAGTTATTTGCTTACTTGTGCAACATGCAGGTTGTTGAAATTGGGAAAGGAAGCAAGGTCAAGTATGAGCTTGACAAAAAAACTGAACTTATAAAGGTGATAACAGTTGACCTGCCATTTTCCCCGCTTATTTACATGGTTTATTGCTGAACATGCATCTTTATACAGGTTGACCATATTCTTTACTCATCAGTTGTGTACCCCCACAATTGAGAATTTATCCCACGCACAATATGTGAGGATAGCGATCCCTTGGACGTCTTGATTATCATGAAGGTACTCATATTTGTTTCATTTTGTCAACTTTTTGTAAATTAGTACACATCACATATCTCCTTAAAATTATCTGTTTATACTAGAATTGTTCAATAAAACGATCTATACTTTATTGCAATGTTCTTTCATAGTTGAAAGAAATAAATGTGCATCTTATTCAAAGTTTTATGGAGTAGGATTACTTACTTCTATAATAGGTCTTAAAAGTATAACTTTTAAGACTGGTTGTATACTTCTATAACAAGTCTTAAAAGTATGACTTTTAAGACTGGTTGTAGCATACTTTTAAGACCGGTAGTAGCTACAATCGGTCTTAAAATTTTGAGTCAACAACTGGTCTAAAAAGCAACAGACTTTTTAGACTAGCTGTAACAAAACCTAATCCACAACCAGTCTAAAAAGTCTTTTTTAATTGATCTAAAATGTCATTTTTCCACTGGCGATAGTGAGTTGGATATTGCTTGCTATAATTTCACTACTTTACTTATTCTGAAATAGGTTTGTAATAGGACTACTTATGTTGACGTTGATATGGTGGTAAAAAAAGATGGTATAATGATGCTTCTGATTGAAGGTATTTTCATTCTTTTTAAAAAGATTCCATATCATCTAGATTGTCAATTTCTTATTTATAGGGATATAGAAAGGGAAAAAAATGTGCAGCGCTGAATTAGATGAGCTCATGTAAATAATGTTTGTGTATAGAATAAATTTTGTGCTTCTCAGTAGAAACTAAATAACATTGGAATAGATTTTTTAAAAATTTTTATAAAAATACATTTTTCCAAATAGGTTATATTTGATTCCATTAAAATAAGTTATACTTTAGTCTTTATTTTGACTTAAAGATTCATGATAGAGGGTAGAGCGAGGGGAGAGTAATTAGCCTATAATTTTTGTTTGTTTCATGGGATTCACGTGTTTGCAACTTTAAAGGTTTGATTTTTAGTAATGTTGTTGTCCATATACATTTTCCATCTCATTATCATTTTACTTTTCCCTTCCTGTTTAAAGCGATCTTTCTTTTGGCTATCTGTTTTTTTTGTTAATTTAATTATTTACTACTTTTCCAGATAATGGAGGTGGAATGGATCCAGATCAAATGCGTCAATGCATGTCACTGAGTTACTTAGTCAAAAGCAAATTGGCAAATACTATTGGGCAATTTAAAGTGTTAGCAAAAATATTATTTATTGCATAAAATATAAGAGAGGGCTGCTGATCCTTTATTGTTGATGTGATAGATGTAAATGGTTTTAAAACAAGTATCATGAGACTTAGGGCTGATGTAATCATGTTCTCACATTGTCAGGGAGAAGATAGAAAAGGGTTTGTTTGGTTTTCTCATTGATTTTCCCGTACAAATTAAGTTGCATAAAGTATATATAGAGAAAGAGAGAGAGAGAGAGTGAGAAGCTGTTGAATAAATGTAATAATTGAATTATGATCTGTATGGGATTTTGCTTTTGGTGTTGGGGAAACACAAGTCTATTAGAACTATTTTGTTGATTGCTTTACTGCTGTTGCACTGATCGCTCCGTTGGTCAAATTTCAGTTTATACTTCAAACATTAATTATTTTCTATTTAGAAAAAAAGAAAAACTTCAGTATTTATCCTTCTTGTAAATTGTATATATTGTCTATTATAGTTTATTGTCTTCATTATTGATCATGGTGCTTTCGTAACTGTGTGACATGGTTGTTGTTATTAGCTCTACACAAAATATTGGCTTGTTGTCCTACATGTTTTTGAGGTGTACAACGAATGAAGACATTGTAGTACCCATGGTAATTGTCCGTACTTATCATAAATTCTACTTTGTAGATAAGACTTACCCTAATATATAATTCATATATGTTGACTTGTATTTCACTTTAATCTAAGACATTATTGTATCAACTACTTATTCTGTAATATTGCATCTAAGTATTGCTTTTTGTGTCAATTGAACTGAAAGCTTGATTATGAAAGAGGAGGTCAGGGCTGGAATAGGATGATGCGATCATCCTGGGGCGATTGGAGTAAAAATGTTGATACGATATATAGTTCGATGGTCACCTTTCTCCAGTAAAGGATCTTCTTTGTCAGGTAATCAATGGATACTTTGGGAAAATTAGTGTAATTTTCCCAAAGTATCAATTAATTACCTGACAAAGAAGATCTTCTTCAGTGGAGAAGGTGACCATCGAACTATATATCGTATCAACATTTTTACTCCAATCGCCCCAGGATGATCGCATCATCCTATTCCAGCCCTGACCTCCTCTTTCATAATCAAGCTTTCAGTTCAGTTGACACAAAAAGAATAAGTAGTTGCTACAACAATGTCTTAGATTAAAGTGAAACACAAGTCAACATATATGAATTATATATTATGGTAAGTCTTATCTACAAGGTAAAATTTATGATAAGTATGGAAAAATACCATGGGTACTATAATGTCTTCCTTCACTGTACACCTAAAAAACGTGTAGGACAACAAGCCAATATTTTGTGTAGAGATAATAACAACAACCATGTCACAATTACGGAAGCACTATGATCAATAATGATGACAATAAACTATAATAGATAGTATATACAATTGACAAGAAGGATAAATATTGAAGTTTTTATTTTTTTCTAAATAGAAAATAATTAATGTTTGAAGTATAAACTGAAATTTGACCAACAAAGCGATCAGTGCAAAGTAATAAAGCAATCAACAAAATAGTTCTAATAGACTTGTGTTTCCCCAACACTAAAGCAAAATCCCATATAGATCATAATTCAATTATTACATTTTATACAGCAGGCTTCTCTCTATACACACACACACACACACACTTTATGCAACTTAATTTGTACGGGCAAATCAATGAGAAAACCAAACAAACCCCTTTCTATCTTCTCCCTGATAGCGTGAGAACATGATTACATCAGCTCCAAGTCTCATGGTACTTGTTATAAAACCATTTACATCTATCATATCAATAATAAAGGTCACCATGCCCTCTCTAATATATTATGCAATAAATAATATTTTTGCACGTCGATAAATGACATAATACTTTACATTGCCCAATAGTATTTGCCAATTTGCTTTTCACAGAGTAACCTATGGACATGCATTGATGCATTTGATATGGATACATTCCACCTCCGTTATCTGGAAAAGTAGTAAATAATTAAAATAGAGAAAACAGATAGCCAAAAGAAAGATCGCTTTAAACAAGAAAGGGAAAAGTAAAATGATAATGAGATGGGAAAAGTATATGGACAACAACATTACTAAAAATCTAACATTTAAAGTTGCAAACACGTAAATCCCATGGCGCAAACAAAAATTATAGGTTAATTATACTCTCCCCTTGCTCTACTATTCATCATGAATCTTTAAGTCATCTAATTCAACACTGCACATTTTTTTCTTTCCCCTTCTATAGCCCTATAAATAAGAAATTGACAATCTAGATTCTATAGAATCTTTTTAAAAGGAATGAAAATACCTTCAATCATAAGCATCCTTGTACCATCTTTTTTATTTACCACCATATCAACATTAACATAAGTAGGCCCATTACAAACCTAATTCAAAATAAGTAAAGAAGTGAAATTATAGCAAGCAAGGTTCAACTCAATGTATAGCAAACGGTATCATACTTTGTAATACCCCGAATTTTGAGACTTGAGGCTAGAGAATAAGCCTGAAATAAGTGGATTGCTAAGCCCCGGTTTAGCAAGATCCCAAATTGTGATTAAGGGTTAATGACTCCAAAAGTGGATGTGGTTAGTAATAAATAACCCTTTTGGAGAATATGATGTGATTTGGGATTCGAATGTGGTTCGTATGTGCTGTGAGTAGCTCTGAAACCCTGTATTTAAGTTCAATTATGGATTAACCTCTAAATTGACTTAAAATAGAGGGAGGGCGCATAATGTGGTGATATGGAAAGATATGAAGTGTTGGTGGTGATCCAAGAGAGATTACTATAATCAGGGGCAAAACGGTAAAGTTACCGACCAATTGATCTGTTACCAAAGAGGAAACTCATTGATAACTTCAAGATCAATGATTAGGATTGATTTGTGTAAGAGATCAAGGGGTGGAATCACATGTGTGTGAGCTTATGTGAGCTCATGTGAGGTTTGTCAAGATGTTGACACATGGCAAGTTGTGAGCCATAGATCTTGGTCAATTTGTCAACACATTGCCTCTCTCCTCTCCTCTCTATTTGGACGTTTTTGGGCTCTCCAAAATCTGTATTCACTTCATCTCTTCATCTTCATCTCTCTCTCAACTCCATTGTCGTCCATGAAAGGGAAGAAAGAGAATTCAAAAGGTGAGTTTTTGGTTGGCTTAATGTCCTCTAATGCTCTAATCACCTTCTATAAAGTTGTTCATAGTGATGAGAGCTTCATCTCTATGGTTTTAGATTCTTGATTGGAGGTGTTTGAGAGCTTGAACAAAAGTGGAAAGATGGAGAATCAAGAAATTGGTTTGGGAAAGAGGAAGAGGTGAACATTTGCTTCCTTTTGATCTAAGTTTTGTGACTTTTGATTAAGTATGGTGAATTGTGAATTTTGCCCTGATTTTAGGGTATTTTTGTGTGGTATGTAATTGGATGAATTGGATGTTGTTTTATGTTGAAAATGGTGTTATGTTGTGGTATTTAATCATTGGAATTGATTTGGATTGGATTGGATACATTGTGTGCAAAGTTTGGAAATTCTGTCAAGTGTGAATTCTGTCTGAGCAGTCTTGTTGTGTGGACTTTTTGAATAAGCAAATGAAGTCAGAAAATTATGAAACTTTCCAGTCTTAAAGTTCACATCCCAAGATTCAAAATGGACACATAATTTGTGCCATTTCGTTTTGTCTTCTGTGAATTATAACTGTCCAAAGTTTGAGGTCGAAAATGGACATTGTTTTGGGACAGTCTTGAGTTTTGAGGAATTCTGTATTTGTGTGGTGATTTCTAGTAAAGGCCAATACTTTTCCTGTGTAGAGGACTTGAATAGCTTTCATTTGGCTTTAGGATCACCTCATTTTGATTTTTGTGGAATTAGTTATGATTTTTGGAATTTCAGCCAAGAAACTAGATTTTCTTGGCCGTGGCCAGCAGATTCTGGGCCGCGGCCCAAATGTTTATGGGCAGTTTTTGGCCACGGCCAATGGATTTGTGGGCCGCGGACAACCCCCAAAAATCAGCATTTTGGACTTTTAAAAGGTGATCTTTGGTCAAGTGTTTCTCAAGCCTTTAGGCATATGTTTAGGCTTTGATTAGCCACCTAAAGGTGTTAAATGATAACCAACATTAAGTGTTTGTATGTTGAGGAATTGAGAAAGGGATTAACCCTATGTCCTTGCTTTGGTTATAGGGTTGATATTCACCCTGATCGTGGTTCGGTATTCGTTCTGATCGCGAGTAAGCGAAGCTAGAGCATACGTGGAAAGAGTGTAGGGAACTTACCTCTTTTGCATGCTTTGATATTTGTGTTTGTGTTTTGATGCATGTATTGCTTTGCTTGATTATGTGAAACATGTATGAATGATTGTAGCTTTGTTTCTAGTTATGCTATGGCCATGAGTATGTTGTTGAAACATTGAGGACGCAGATATGTCATTGTGTGAGCATGAGTTATATATTGCAAGCATGTCATGCATTAAACACATATCATACATGCATATAGGTATCTGTTTCCTACTGATATTCTCTCGAATCTCACCCTCCCCTACCAACATTTTAGACAGGGTAGGTGGATCGAGGTTGGAGCAAACAGGCAAAGGTGATGAGGACTACTTCGGGTTATAGATTTTGGTAGTTGGTTATCATAGTTGGGATGTATATTTAGATATTCGTATTTGGATTTGGATGTGTATATATGGATGTATATTTGATTATGTATGGAGATGAGATTTGTGTAATCCCCGTTTGAGGAATTGTAAAGGGCGAATGTGCCCTATGAATTCTATATAAAGGTATGAACCCGAGAGTTGCCGGGAAGTTATTGTTGTACACTCTGATATTTGTATAAATGTGATATTCCGCGTAATGTAATTGTATTCAAAATTGAATATGAGACCAGGTAAATTATATTTCGAAAGTTATTTGTGAAAACTCTATTTCATCTTAATTGCGTATTTCGGATATAATTACGGCAGGGGGTTACATACCTCATCCAATGAGTCATCCATTAGCTCAGCAAAAGCTGCAAAGACATGATTAATATTAAGCACAAATAACAATTACCAACTAAACAAATACTGTGATTGAAAATTCATATAAACATGCCAGTATACCTCCAAGAGCCCGCTTATGACTTGTGGCATTAAAGTGTAGAAACTTCTGACATGATCCATGCCAACTGTAGAATTATAATAAATACATAATAATTTCAGGGTGAGAGACACAAAGAAACTCAAGGAACTTGACAGCCTTACAATTTTTCAATTGCTTTATTAAGCTCAAGGATGCTAAACGTCTTTCTCCTACATCTACTTTGGAATACAAAGAGTAACAAGGCCAAAAACCATGACTCAGCATGAGAATTATAAACCCCACTTGCAATAAAAGCATAGGCTAAGGGTCTGTTTGGTTCCAAGGAGCGAGAACAGGGGAATGGAGTAATTTTAATAGAGGGGAGGGATGGGGAAGGATTTTAATATTACCTCATTTGGATTGAGCAAATGAGAGATGAGATGAGGGTTTTTAATGTTGACTTGTTTGGTTCAGAAGAAGAGAGGAGGGAAAATATTTTTATATAGACAAATTTACCCTCATTTTGTTTAAATTATTTTAAAATTATCAAAATAGAATAAATTATATACTTATAATAAGTAATTCAATGGTGACTCAGAAGAAGGTAGCCTACTAAAGATGTTGACCGGTGCCCAAGTGTATTCAAAGGTAAAAGACTTGGATAACAATTTTGACAAGCCTTTTGCAAAACAAATCGAGACAAGTGGTTGGAAGAAAAAGTCTATTTTCTTTGAACTTCCATATTGGAAGTCTTTATATGTGAGACATTTTCTTGATGTGATGCACATAGAAAAAAATATTTGTGATAGTCTAATTGGCACGTTGCTCAATATCCAAGGAAAAAGCAAGGATAGTGTTAATTCGAGGTTGGATTTGGTAAACTTGGGAATTAGAGAAGAGTTGGCACCGATTGATCAAGGGATCGTACCTACCTACCGCCAACGGCATACTCTCTGTCGAGGAAAGAGAGAAAATTTTTTTGTGAGTTTCTGCAAGGAATTAAAGTTTCTGAGGGCTACTCTTTAAATATAAAGAACCTTGTATCAGTGAAAGAGTTCAAGTTAAAGAACCTCAAGTCTCATGATTGTCATGTGCTCATGCAGAATTTCCTACCGGTTGGTATACGATCCATTTTACCCAAAAATTTAAGAAACACCATAACTAAACTTTGCGTGTTTTTCAAGTTGATCTGCAGTAAAGTGGTAGATTCAACTAAGTTACAAGATTTGAAAAGGCTGATTGTATGTACTCTGTGTGAACTTGAAATATATTTTTCACCTTCTTTTTTTGACATTTTGGTACATCTAACAGTACACTTGGTCAAAGATATTCAATTGTGTGGTCCAGTGTACTTGAGATGGATGTACCCGAATGAGCGATTCATGAAAATATTAAAAGGGTACGTGAAAAATAGATATCGCCCAGAGGGTTGAAGAAGCAAGTGACTTCTGTGCTGATTTTCTATCAAATGTTGACCCTGTATGGAACAACTAGGAGGGATGTAATAACGATATCAGCGATTGAACGGGAGCAAGCCCACTTGTATGTGCTACATAACATTGATGAGGTCGAACCGTATGTAGAAGAACACAAGGATGCTCTTCGATTGGTACATGGTGATAGGAATGAAAATTTGTTAACAAAAGAACACAATAAATAATTTTCAGGCTGGTTGAAAAATCGCATTAATGATTAGATGAAGCAGAATCCTGATTCAGTTTCTAAAAAATTAAAGTGGTTGTCGAAGGGACCAAGCTTAAATGTATTATCTTACAATGGTTATGCAATCAACGGTTACACATTCTATACACAAGATCATGATACACAGAGCACGATGCAGAATAGTGGGGTAACACTTGTTGCTAATTCTTGGCATTTATACAATGACTGCTTAATGGATACAAATAGGGTCCAATTCGTATTTGTCAACCCTTATCTTGTTGGCCACCATGGGGGTAAAGTAGATATACATGCGCAGTCTAATGATCTAAAAGATAATTTTAGAAAGAGAGCGACACCGACTACGCTATTTTTAGTGCCATACAATGCAGGGTAAGTTATTAGTGGTACAATTTTTCTTTTTATTGTTTAACTTTTATCACACTATAATTCTTGAAACTAATTTTTTAAAATATTTTAGGCACCATTGGATATTGATAGTTATCAATCCAGCGGAACCTTCAGGCCCTCGCATTTACTATGTGGATCCTCTAAAAGATAGTCTTCCACAAAACCGTTCTGATATGTTACTATTGTTCAATGGGTAAGCGTACGTGCATATGTGTAAATATTTGCATGTGATTGAATAATCAAAAGTCATTAGTTTCTATTTGTTTTGTTAGTGTATTGACTGCGTATCAGTCCTCTGTCTCATTAAGCTACTCTAAAGCTGCTGACCCTCACTTTAGCTATCCTTGGAAGAAGATACTGGTATTGATATATGAATTTACTCAAATTTTATTAGTAAACAATTTTTATTCATAAACAGAGTTAAATATTGCATTATATTTTTGCAGTGCCCTTTCCAACCCAATGATAATGATTGTGGGTATTATGTCATGAGATTTATAAAGGATGTAATTACGCATGATCAGGCATTTATTCCTCAAAAAGTAAGTCATTTAGTTGCACTCCATATTGAGTTTTAATTAAATTTAATTAGTGCCTGATAATTACGTTTTGCTGATTTTAATTCGTTTTAATTTGTGGCTGATTGTATATATGTGCAGTATTATGAAGATCAACGTTGTGACACTTTGACTGACCATCAGCTTGATGAAGTGATCGAGGAATGGTGTGAATATGTTTTTAGGCAAATCTTTAGGTAGCTATATTATTTAATTCATCACTAGCTGCAGGCTTTTGTTGTGTTGTTTCTTGGCAATTATTATGTCATTCATGCATGAAATCAAGTTGAATTTGTTATATAATTCGTTCACGTATAATATATTGTATAATTATTTTATGTTCTACTTCAACTAATTAATCATTTGTTTGTATTATTTTAAAGTTATATCTATTATTGTCGTTTGCTTTTCTTCATTCTGCAATATTGTGGATATAGATACAAAATATTTATTAAATCATGCAGTGTGAAATATTGTACAATTATGGGAGATGTGATCGATCAAAAAATAAAAAAAATAAAAAAAATTTTTTGTGGCGCTTTTTTAAATAAGGGCCACAGGAAGAGCCCAAAAAAAGAAAAATTGAAAAAATACCCTCCTGTGGCGCTTAGGGGGGCAAGTGCCACAGGAGGGGGGGTCTCCTGTGGCCCTTGGCCCACCAAGCGCCACAGGAGGGTATTTTTTTAAAAAAAAATTATAATGCTGTGGCGCTTACCAACGCCATAGCTTCTTTTAGTGGCGTCCAGATATGTAGCACTTCTCTAGCGCCACAGCTAATCAATTTATAAGCGCCACAGCTTTGCTTTTTTGTAGTAGTGCTTTAAAGTTCCAAACACGTGAATCCCATGAAACAAACAAAAATTATAGGCTAATTACTCTCCCCTCACTCTACCCTCCATCATGAATCTTTAAGTCAAAATAAAGACCAAAGTATAACTTATTTTAGTGGAATCAAATATAACCTATTTGGAAAATTGTATTTTTATAAAAAAATTTTAAAAATCTAATCCAATGTTATTTAGTTTCTATTGAGAAGCACAAAATTTATTCTATACACAAACATTATTTACATGAGCTCATCTAATTCAGCACTGCACAATTTTTTTCTTTCCCTTTCTATATCCCTATAAATAAGAAATTGACAATCCAGATGATATGGAATTGTTTTAAAAAGAATGAAAATACCTTCAATCAAAAGCATCATTATACCATCTTTTTTTACCACCATATCAACGTTAACATAAGTAGTCTTATTACAAACCTAATTTAGAATAAGTAAAGTAGTGAAATTATAGCAAGCAAAATCCAACTCACTATCGCCAGTGGAAAAATGACATTTTAGATAAGTTAAAAAAGACTTTTTAAACCGGTTGTGGATTAGATCTGTTGCTTTTTAGACTAGTTGTTCAGTCAAAATTTTAAAACTGGTTGTAGCTACGACCGGTCTTAAAAGTATGCTACAACCAATCTTAAAAGGCATACTTTTAAGACCTGTTATAGAAGTATACAACCGGTTTTAAAAGTATGCTACAACGACACTACAAAAAAATGTGATTTAGTAGCGGTTAAAAATGGGTATTAGTAGTAGTTTTAACAACTACAAACAACATTAGTAGCGGTTAGAAAAACCGCTACTAAATCATATGTTGCAAGCGGTTTTGTAGCGGTTATATAAAACCGCTACTCAAGGAATATAACCGCTACATACTTTGTAGTGGTTATAAAAAGCCGCTACAACATCCCCATGAACGAAATTTTTTTTTAGAGATATTTGTAGCGGCTATATAACCGCTACAAATATAAAAAATTGAAAATTTGAAGGTGGGAAAAGAAAAATGACATTTTTTCAATTTCGTAGCGGTTAAGAAACCGCTACTAATTTTGAATTTTTATGAAATTTGTAGCGGTTATAAAACCGCTACTAATTTCAAGAAATTTAAATTTAGAGCCAAAAAATTTAATTTGAGTTTAAAAAGGCGCGTTTGTTAGTAGCGGTTTAATAACCGCTACAAATATTTAAAAAATTTTTAAAAAATATACAATCATTTGTTTCTATTCTTTTAATATTAAATTAATTAGTTTCTTTTTTTATTAGTTTATCTAATTTAATTAGCTTATTAATAAATTAAAAGTATAAATTTAATTTAATTAGATTAGTATAAAAATTATATTAATAATATTATTAAGGATATGTAGGTAATAAGGAATTATTATGTTGTCTAATATAATGTAATTGTGTATGAAAAATAGATTAAAATGAGATACAACTCTAATATATCTGAAAAAAAAATGGTGAGAATAAATTTTATATAAAGGAAAGAAGTATTGTAAAAAAAATAAAAAAACTTGTTACCATATGTGATCGTATTATTCAGCTCCTCTACTCATACAAAAGAAGTTGTAAATGAGAGAAAATGAAAGAAAGGTAAGGTGAAAAGAAATTAGAGAGTATTTGAAATGAGTTGTGGTAAGGGTATTTATAAGGATCCACGTACTATTTGTAGCGGTTAATGTGTTGATTTTGTAGCGGTTATTGTTACTTTTGTAGCGGTTTAATAACCGCTACAAATATTATTTTACTTTTTTTTTTAAATTTTGTTTTTTAAATTTTATTTTAAAATTTTTTTCTAGTTTTTTTAAAGAGAAAAGCATAATTTGAATTTGATCACTCATCGTCGCTATCCCTACAGAAATTATGTAGAAAAATTATTGTTATGGATGTTTTATTAAATTTAAAAAATTTAATTTAAATGACGTGGACTTAAAAAAACTCACCGCAGTAGAGGTAAATTGTCATCGCCTTCAGGGAAGTAGTTTTCAAAATCGGCTGGCTGAAATGGCTCACTCTCGTAGGCGATGTTATCGCCTTCACCCATGTCGTAAAGGTCTCGTGGCTTTAGATAAACGACCATGTGCCAATGCCTGTGCCTCTCGTCCTCGACATAATAAACCTGATGTGCCTCTGAAGCTAGAATATACTGCTCATCATCTTGAGAAATATCAGTATAAATCGGCCGTGAGAAATTGACTGATGTGATCCCTAAGTCGTCAGTTGTCAGTCCCCGAGAAGTAGTGGTATTTGCCCACAGACACTTGAACAGCGTCACGGTGAAATGGCCTTGATAATTAAGTTCGACCACATCAAGAAGCTTGCCATAGTAAGGGACGGCTCCGAACTGCATGTTGGCGTCACTGCTACTCGCATAACTCCTTGTCTCAAATGTGCCATAAACATCGGAATTTTGAATTTGCAATCCTTGATCCAGTGAAACCGTGCAAAACTTAAAACCATTGACATTGTATGCTGTAAACCTTTTTACATGATCAAGAGGGCCGATTGCGAGAGCTCTGAAATCTGGTGAGTGTGGGTTGTGGTCATTTAGTATTCTGCACACAAACCAGCTCGGGAATTCTCTGTGGACCCTCCTATCAACTTCCGAGGATGTCTGTGTACGGATCCTTAGTTGACGCTTCACATGACTTCTGAATTCCTTGCAATTAATAATGGAAAGGCGATAGTGAAATGAAAGTGAGAAATGTTACGAAAGATATAGATCGAATAACATGTGAGTGTACAATTCTTACCGTATGAAAGGTTCAACTTGAGTGCAATTAATCAAGACATGTCTATGTGCTTGCAACTTCTCAGTTGCCATTAGTTTGAAGTTCTCAGTTGCTCCAACTGATTTACCAACACGAGGGATAAATTCTCCTGATGTCGGCGCAGGTTCAGGACAATCGTCAACACGAGGTGGGCGGTTGAAAGCCGTCTCAAGATCATCAAAGTACCTTGAGCAAAAATATAGCTCCTTATCCCCTATATAGCCTTCAGCTATAGAACCTTTTGGCCACGCCTTATTCCTTACGTAAGATTTTAATTTCCTAAGGAACCTACGAAGTACATATGAGAAAATTGATATAAAATACTGAAAAGGACGACTAGCAAACATTAAATACGGAGAATAAGCCACATATTTGAAATGAGTACCTCTCAATCGGATACATCCAACGATATTGTACTGGTCCAGCGAGCTTTGTTTCATGAACGAGGTGGACTGTAAGGTGAACCATCACAGTAAAAAAGGATGGAGGAAAGATCATCTCCAAATGACAAAGCGTAAGAATAATTTTGGACTGCAGCTGATCGAGCTCCTCAACGATCAAAACCTTAGAACACAACTTCCAAAAGAAAGAACAAAGTTCCACTAAAATGATGAAAACATCGGGAGGAAGTGTATTCTTTGTAGCCAGAGGGAGTAACTACTGCATAAGAACATGTGAGTCATGACTCTTCAGGCTAGCAACCTTTCGAGCCTGCAAGTCAACACATAGAGAAATGTTGCTTGAATACCCATCAGGAACTTTTAATTTCTTTAACGTCATGAGGAAGACTTCTTTGTTTGGTTTTGTGAGGGTAAACTTTTCCGGTTGAAATCTGTCATGCTCATCTAGCCAAGCGTCTTCACGAACTCCCATGTCGCGTAAATCTTTCCTCGCTTGGAGGTGATCTTTTGTCTTGCTGGGTTCGTTAAGCAGTGTATACAGCACATTGTCGCAAACATTCTTTTCAATGTGCATTACATCAAGACTGTGGCGAAGTAAATTAGATCTTCAATATGGAAGAGTGAATAAAATACTTATCTTCTTCCACTGCTGAGGTGTCGAAGTCCTACGCATCTTTTGGCGAGTTTGTGCTGAATTGTCGCTTTTTCCAAACTCGAAGTCAACATGCTCAAGCTGCTGTAAGATATCTGTACCGGACAAAGTCTGAGGAAGTCCTCTTTTTTCTGGTTTCCCATTGAAGTGATTCCGTTGCAATCTGAACTTATGCGTTCCATCGAGAAACCTTCGATGCCCCATAAAGCACCACTTTCGGCTGTGGGGAAGGCGCACTGCGTCAGAGTCAAAATTGCAAGCTGGACACGCCGACCCAATATGCACATTCCAACCAGATAATGTGCCAAGGCCAGGAAAGTCACTAATCGTCCACATCAAGGCTGCACACAAGTTGAACAAAGTCTTGACGTAAGCGTCGTACGTCTCCAAGCCGACATTCCATAGGTCAAGCAATTCCGCAATAAGTGGTTTGAGATACACATTGATGTCATTGCCCGGTGCCTTTTTGCCTGGAATGATCATAGACATAATGAAATAGCTTTGTTTCATACACATCCAGGGGTAAGTTGTAGGGAACTAAGACTACCGGCCAAATACTGTAACTTGTGCTAAGATTCCCGAAAGGATTGAAACCGTTGGTCGCCAACACAAGCCGAACATTTCTAGGGTCAGTCGTAAAATCTGGAAAGTCGTTGTCAAACATTTTCCAAGCAGCTGCATCCTGGGGATGTCTTAATTTACTGTCTTCGTTGTTATCAATGACATGCCACCTACAAATAGCGGTTTTTAAGTATTTGTAGCGGTTTTTATTTAAAACCACTACAAATATATACATGCTTTATTTTTTTTTAATTTAGAAATATAAATAATATTGTTGCAATTAATTCATAAATTCAACAACGCGGTCTAATAATATAAATATAATTATATTAAACACAATAATAATTTAAGTTCTGAAATAAAAACTCATATATATATATATATATATATTTACAAATGTTTCAACAACAAATAAAAAAGATGTCCTAAACTAAGTAGCTGGGGGCTGATCATCTGGTGCTCCCTCAGGTGCTGCTGGATCGGGCCGTTGCGCAGAGTGAACCTCACCATCATCATCAACAGGAGCAGGAGCAGGAGGAGTAGTAGTCGCGACGACGTACTGAGGGACAGGGGGAACCTGTGGATGCTGCTCGTCCGGGAACAGGCGACTCCATGACCGCTCGGGCATGTTGTTTGCGATATCACGCCAATGCATCTGCTGAACGTAGATCATATCGGCCTGCAGATGCAGCTGGTACATCTGCTGCTGCTGTTGCTGCTGTGCTATCTACTGCTACAAATCTGACAGTAGCTGGTCAATAGACTCATCCCTCTAACGTCTGACCCCTCTAGAGCTGCCAGCTTCAGAGGCGACGCTCCTGCAGTAGACTATGCTAGGTCTAGCACCTATCCCCATCCCCCGCACACATCTGGGGTGCTCAGCCTAACCCAGACCCGCTTTCAAAGGAGCCATCGGGTCCACTGACTCCTCGGCCTAGGTCTGTCGCAGCTCAGCCTGCGACTGCTGCATCCGCTCCTGCCATTTTATGAAACAATTACTAATTAGCATTTTTCATTATTAAGTTGGTTTTATAAAAATTATAATAATAAAATTACTTAAAATGGCCGCCTCTGCCTGCTGAGAGGTCGCAGTCCCGTCACGTTGTCTGTGTGTGATGGCGTACAACTCCCCATAGTCCGTCTGACGGTTCTCCTGCTGTGCCTTCTTCTCCTAAAACAATTACAAAATTGCTTTTAATTAATATTATGAAATAACCAACTAAAAGTAAGTGATATTTTGAAAAGTTACCAGCTCGCTGTAGGTGACAGCAAAGGTCTTCGATCCTGCTGTGTGGTGGATCGTCTGCTGTGCACAGATCTTGGTGTTCCTCTGAGAAAGCTCCTGAAAAAAAAACAATACTAAATATATTAAAACAATAAAAACATTTAAAATTAATAAAGTTCAAATTAAAAATAATAAAATTGAAATTATAATTTAATAATTAACAATTACAAAAAGTATATAAATAATCTAATAAATACATTACCTGGCCCTCAGCGCTCCTCCTGAACTAGATGAAACCCGCCCAGTCGTTCGATGGCACGCCGTTCGGGATGCTCTCGATCAGCTGCTCCAGAGGCATCGTCCCGTCCTTATCCACCCTACGAAAGAGACGGTTCCTCCTGTTCCTCCAGCCGTCACCCATCTTCACGAGGGTGTACCTCTTCCGATTGGCTCGGACGGCAAACCTCAGCTGCAAAAAAATCATTTAAATATCATTAATTACTAAAATCCTATTAAAAAATATTAATTAAATAGAATTAATCACAAAAAATATTAATTAAATACTATTAATTACCTGAACCACCTCCTCCCAAGCCTGGTCTTTCGGCCCCTTTGGAACGTGCCTCCACGTCCTGAAGTAAAGGGGGAACCGCATCCAATTCGCTCCCAGGTCGTTCTGGAAGCGGTTGAATAGGTGACCCCCATTGTCGATGGGCTGGTCAGTGCCCTCATTCCACAGCACTATAACTCCTAGGATTCGGTCCATGCTGTTCACACCGGCCACGTCCAGCCTCCTCATCGACACGTTCCCTTGCTCATCTGCACAGTTTACCGCACGTTAGATAAATTGTAATTCAAAGTTAAAATTTTGAATTTAAATAAATAATTTATTAAATTAAAAAATTTATTTACCTTGGACCTGCACCTCAAACCCAGTGGATCGCGAAGATGACCCTCGTGGGTTGTTCTGCTCCTGAGCTTCCTCCTCATCGAGGAATTGCTCCATCTCCATGATCCCAATCGGGATCTCAAACTACTCCTCGTCATAGTCCTCGACGCTGATATCTGCCCCCCCAAACTCAGGCACCTCTGGTGCGATCGTCTCCTGTGGGATCGTTTGCGGTGCCTGTGGTAGGGCCGACTCCTGTAGGGGGATGGGCTGAAATGCCATGGTTGCCTTGCCTCCACGCTGCCCCCTGCTCGGCTGCTGCCACCCCGCAAAATTGGTCTGGGGACCTCAGGGGCCTTCCCCTCATCCTCTCTTGAAGCCATATCAACTGTAAAAATCCAAAAAAAAAATTTTAGTCACATTATGCGAAAATCTAATAAAAATACAAATACAAATAAAATACGTGTTATATACGTACCTCAAGTGCAAATACTGAGAAATACTATAACAAAAACTCCTTCACAGACGTCTGAACGCTCAAATCTAAAAGAAACCACTCAGAGAAACCCCAGGAAACAAAATGAGCAAACGGAAAAATGAGGGAGGTGGCCTTCTTAAATAGGCCAGAAATTTGTAGCGGTTATTCCAATAACCGCTACCATAACCGCTACAAAGAACCCAGGGCGCCTTAAATTTGTAGCGGTTTTATAATAACCGCTACAAATTACAAGAACCTTTGAAATTCTGTAGCGGTTATGGCTCAGAACCGCTACAAACTTGGAGACTCCTAAAATTCTGTAGCGGTTATATCCCTATAACCGCTACAAATACCTGACGTTTGGCATTTTGTAGCAGTTCTGTTGCTACAACCGCTACAAATAATCGCTACACTGTTGGCGGGTCTTGGTCGCACCAAGTGGCGGGAATATTGTAGCGGTTTTTGTTTATTAACCGCTACAACTGAACCGCTACAAGTTTTAGCAGAAATTTCGCGCCAAATTTCTAGCGGTTTTATCTACCTAACCGCTACAAAAAACACTGCTAATCTGTCGTGCCACTTGGCGCATACCTTGTCGCTACAAATTTATAGTGGTTTAGATTAAAACCGTTACAAATACTATAATTTGTAGCGGTTTGATATAACCGCTACAATACCACCGCTACAGAATACCATTTTTTCTGTAGTTAACCAGTCTTAAAAGTCATACTTTTAAGACCTGTTATAGAAGTAGGTGATCCTGCTCCATAAAACTTTGAATAACCCGCACATTTATTTCTTTCAACTATGAAAGAACATTGCAATGAAGTATAGATCGTTTTATTGAACACTTCTAGTATAAACAGATAATTTTAAGGAGATATGTGATGCGCACTAATTTACAAGAAGTTGACAAAATGAAACAAATATGAGTACTTGCATGATAATCAAGACGTCCAAGGGATCGCTATCCTCACATATTGTGCGTGGGATAAATTCTCAGTTGTGGGGATAAATTCTCAGTTGTGGGGCTACACAACTTGACAAAATGGATATAAGTAACTTGATCTAAGTATTTTCCTAATTATAAATATTGCACTATTATAATTATTTATAGTAGTATACACTACTACAAAATATGGATTTAGCGGTGCTAATGTTTTGCACTTCTTCAACCAAGCGCCAGAGGAGACTTCTTATTTTAAAAGGAAAAAAAAATACACGTACAGCTACGACGCTTGAGCAGGAAAGCGCCATACAAGGTGTTATTTAAAAAAAAATTAATTCCTTTACTACTATTATAAAAAAACTGTGGCAACTATGGAATAATAGACGAAATTCCGGAAGTTTCAAAGCTCTATTACTATGATAAGATGTTTTCTTGAGAAAGTTTAACTATACTAAGAAACAAAAATTAAATTTCAGAATCGGTTTAGGGATCAAAAATTAAAAATAAATCATCTCTATTAAAAAGGATTTAAATTTTTTTAATAAAATCCTTTGGACGGTGCTTCATAATAAAGTGATGTGCAAGATGTGGCCTCAGACGACTCTTTAAAACAAAGCGCCGGGTAAGAAAAGGATTTTAATTTTTTTTAATAAAAGGCCTTAGCTGGCGCTTTGAAACAAAGTGTGGGCTAAGGTGCCAAAAATACCTTGAACGGCGCTCTCCAAGATAGGGCCGTTCAAGATCTTGAATTAAAGACGTGTTGCATGCCTTGATAATTCAAGGCAATAAAATAGGCACGAGGCGCCCTGAGATTATTGGTTGGTGTCTTAATAATTTTTTTTAGTCAAAATAGTTCCTTGAAAATTTAAATGGTGGGTACCTTGGATAGCGCTTGGAAACCAAATGCCATCCAAGGCTTAGTTTTGGACAGCACTTGGTAATCAAGCGACATCCAAGACTTTTTTTTAAAAAAAATTAATTATCATTTTTTTAAAATTAAGAAGGTACAACATTTTGAGAAAAAGCGCTGTAGCTTCTACTTTTTTTTAAAAAAAAAAATTGACCACCTTTGTTTTAAATTGAGAAGCTTTGGTGTTTTGACAAAAAGCGTCGTACCTTTTCCCACCTTATAATTGAATTTTCATAACCTACCATTTTCATTTTCATCTTCCCGCTTTCTCTTTAGCTCCCCTATTTTCCAAAACTCCATTGCTGTAGAAAGCTTCCGCTCTCATGTGTTTTTTTTCTTATTTTGGCCTCCTTCAGAATCTTATATGTGTGCTTATAATTTTTTTTCCAGATATTTATTTGAAGTGTCAACTCTATCTTCTTGAACTTCTTATACATTGTAAGTTTTTTTAATTTTTGAGCTTACAAATATAATAATACTTAGTTTAATCCTCCGCAGAAGTAACGTATATAACTCAAGTTTAAGCAACTTAAATGCCGGAGTTTGTTTATGCTTGATACATGAAGACGCACTATTGCAAAAGATACATGCTATGTTATTTTATTTTACTGTGGATTATATTGTAAATTCCTATGGATTATGGATTTGGGATTGTAAATGGAAGTTTTCATCATGAAAATAAAATAATTATGAAAAATTATTATTATTTTTAAAAATATCACTTCCTATAGCTCTTCTCCAGGGAAGGGCCGTAGGAAGTCAAAAAATTATTCTTTTTAAAAAAATATCACTTCCTACGGCACTTCTCCAAGGAAGTGCTGTAAGAAGTCATTTGACTTCCTACGGCGCTTCTTTGGAGAAGCGCCGTAGGAAGTGATATTTTTTTTAAAAAAATAATAATCAAGCTACTACGCTTCCATATATTTAAAAAGCGCCGTAGCTTGTTTTAAAGGCGTTGGAAGCTATGGCGCATTCCAAATGCTATAGCATTCTTTAAACTAAGTTCTGCAGCTTGTGATTTTTGTAGTAGTGATATCCTATATATCACCATCTTCGTCTAACCCCATTGACACCTTCTCATTGCTGCCATTGTTATCTCCCAAATCTCATCCCAACACGCGTCACAAAACCACCTTATTTTTTTGGGGGAGGGGCGGGGGGTACGGAAAATTTCAAAAAATTTCCCCTCCACTCTTAAATCCTTTTGTTTTCAATTAAGGAGAGCCTCCCTCCCATTCCCCCTCCCCCCAAATCAAACAGACCCTATAGTGGAATCAATGATTCGTCTAATCTCAGTCCTACTCTCAAACTTATAACGGACAGGGAGCACAATAATACATGGCATTTCCTTCTGTTTTTTAAGCTTAACAAATAGCCAAAACTTGATAAATTGCATGCCCTTTTCTCATATTATATATATATATATATATATCTAGGCGCTTCTCCGGATTGCAACACTTGGAGTCCAGTATCATCTGTACAATTTTTCTCTTTAATTTTACCTGTCATAGATGAGAGGAAGAAGTAAAAAAATAAATGAGTAAGGTGAAAGAGGCTGAAACTCATCAAAAGAACGATCAAAAAAATTAGTATGCGTGCCTTTCTTGCGAAGATGGAAGAAGTCAAGAAGAAAACGCAAAAAAAAAAAAAAACCTGCGAGGTGTTGGCTTGAAAAGCAAAGCCGAGGGGAAGAGAAGAGTGAAGCTTAAAACGTATAAATGACCTTTGGTTCCTTAGATCTCTTCACCATCACTTGGTTCTAGCGTTTTCTTCCACTATGCCTCGCTTGTTTACCTTGTAGCAATGAAGCCAGGATAAACCGAGAGCTGAACCAAAAAGATGGTAGACCAACAAAGAAAGAGATGACCAAAATGCAAGGGAACCAGAAAGATGTTGTAAAATATGAGTAATTGAGTGGGTGTATCAAAGAAGTTAGTCCTACATTACTTGTGAATAAGAGTTCACTAGTCTATATATATCACTATGCTATCTTGGGCTTGTAAAGAGGCCTAGAGGAGTGGTGGGCTCGTGTGCACAACAATGAGCCACCGGAAGGCAAATGTAGTTGAATTCCAGCGATACCCCCTGCGTGTAAATAAATACGTGGTACTGGTATTTTTTGTAAAATATTTTTGCTCACCGGAAATATTATTTTTAGATAATAAAAATAATATTTATTTGGACTTGCCAAAAAGTCACTATATTTTTGGGTTCAACATTCGTGACCTTTCGTGATTGAAAATTGTCAATGGTCAGACGCCTCGTCAAGCGACCTTTCTGTTGTCAATGCACAAGCTTGTCTGTCTGGTGGTGGCTATCCGGTCTCAAGGGACGTATTGTCTGGGTTGTATTGTGACCGATGCCTCTTCGTGAAACATGCCTATAAAAGGGACACAGACGGAGTGCTCAGTACCTTGCGTTCTAATCTCTTCTCCTCTACACAATATTTTCTAGCTGTTATTACCATTACTTTCCACCATTTATGTTGCCTTTATATATTCAAGAAGGGTGTTTAATCCTCTGCTGGTGGTCGCGGAATAACTCTATAGGACAGTGTTTTCGAACAAGACTCAGATCATTCATTTCAGTTCTTGCAGATTGCTCGTGGTCTCACCGTTGGTCTAGTTGTTTGTGATCGTCTACAAAAGAGAATGAGGATGGTGAGAAATCAAGGATTTGGCTTTGCTCCCATACCTTTCCATCCTTTTCCTTCTTATACTCTCATTTTTCCTTCACAACCATTAGATCAAAATATCAATGGTTCATATTCAACATCCCATAAAAAAAAATAGTAAAAGTACATAATAAATATGTTATAATTTTTCTTAAAAGTGAATAAAACAAACCATAGAGTTTTATTATTATAAAAGGACGATGTGAAGTTGTAAATGAGTGATTTTGCTTTCTTATATTATATTAAGTTGGTTGGATCTATTTTTATTAGCTATAAAAATGTCACTTTCTGTGATCCTGCCCTAGTCTGATATGCTATGCAGAGCAAAGCGATCATCACCTTTTTTTAGGTAACATCGCCTTGTTATGCACACGCACACACTATATATACTCCATCCCATCCACAATATAGGGTACTTTTAGAAAAAAAAGGTATGATCTAAAATATAAGTCACCTCTAGTTTAAATAATACTATTTTTCCTATTTTACTTTGATGATTAATACTCATTTTCCAACTTTACCCACTCATTATATCACTCTCTTTAAAATAACATTTTCAATGCAATTAAACACATTTTTTAAGAAAGGTAAAAGTGGACATATTTTTACTCCCTTCAGTGCTAAATATAAGATAAATATTATAAGATATATTTTTATATTTGTTATTCTTTTCCTGATTTACCCCTATTAATGTTCCCTCAACAACAATTAAGGACAAGAGAGAATGAGAGAATTAAAGAAAGTGAATGGGGTGTTTTAGAAAAATGCATGTCATATTAAATAAATTTAATAAATTTTTTAATTTAATTAAATCAGGTAAATTAAATATATCTTATATTAAGGATTGGAGGAGTATTCATCATGACGTATGAGAGATTCAATTAAAAATGAGTTGATAATAATGATGTAGCTCCGTTTTAATTCTCCACACGCAACTTCCTTCTTTTAACATTGAGATTCAAATAAGTCAATAATAAAGACAGAAACTAGACATACATGCGAGGCAGGTTAGATATATAAATGGCCATGGTTCACTTTCACATTGCTTCTTGTGTCTGACATGCTTTTATGTTGAAGTATTAAATGTGTTTACTTCAAACCCTACTTCACCCTTCTGCCTTTTTTTCACCCACAAAGATAGTGATTATATTGCAATTAAATAAAGTACATAATGTCTCAGAAGAAGAATTAGAAGCAACTAAATAACACGAAAGATCCAAACAAGTAGCAAATAAACTAATAAACACAAACATTAGCTTCCTGCAAGAACATAAGACTAGATAAAAGGAAAGAAATGCCAACAAGGTCACCAACTGCGATGAAAGTCGAGATACCCAAACTGGAGGGTGAGACCTATCTAATAAAGCTTTGACAATCATCCTAACTATCAATTTTGCTTGAATGGGAACACATATGTAAGGATGATTCTCAATCAAAATCCTTGAGTCCTGAATATTTTCAAGGACAACAACATCCATCACCATATCAGAGAAAATGTAGTTAGTATAGTAATGAATGAGAGAATCACAATTTCAATCCAAAAATGAACAGTAAGGCCATACACACTAAAGTGGCTCATATCTAACCCAAAAGTGAATAGTATTGACATAAATACTGAATAGATGCGAGCCAATGATGAATAGCATATACTAGCCTTATGAACCGGAACAAGTTGATGATTCTAATCTGAATAGCATACCTACGTCA
Source organism: Inga laurina (assembly GCA_963855925.1). Lineage (NCBI taxonomy): Eukaryota > Viridiplantae > Streptophyta > Magnoliopsida > Fabales > Fabaceae > Inga > Inga laurina. The sequence goes on along the minus strand of OY979713.1, from coordinate 46,369,534 downwards.
TCCGCCACTCCTCTTTGACCAGCTTCGATGGGTCTCGTATATGGATAAAACATGTGGACGTAAGAGACTGAGAAATGTGCCCTAGTTTATGAATTGATGGTGCTAGGAATACACGACACGTGGCATGTAGAGTTCATCTTCTGGCATCGAACGGCCTGATATTGCATCACAGGAAGATTCGCCTACACCTCCCTGGCCTACACTTTAACGCAACCACGCTTGACTTGGACGCACCCAATATTTGAAATTTGAAGGTGAAGAGCATCATTGTGAAGAATTCATCATGACTATCAGAGGTTGTTGGGCTCAATATAGGATGGAAATAAATACTCTCATTCTTCTTAATTTTTAGTTTTTTAAATCATTTTTATAATTGCTGGTCAAACTTTCAAACAATCTTTGCACTTTAATGAATTAGTGGGCTGGGACCATGTAACCGAATGTAGATTTTGAAAATGAGTTTGTGTCATTCACGATATATGAGTTAGCCTGACTTTTTATTTCATTTTATATTAATTTATTGATTCGTCAGCATAATGTTACTAAAAAAAAAGAAAAAAATGTTTGCTTTTAGAAAGGGTTTCAAGATTAGATTTGTAAATCTATTATATCAATAGAAAGCTTGTAGTAACCATGCATATTGATGTGTGCTTCTATTACTAAAGCAATCAATTAAACTAGGTCCTAATTAATTATGCAGTCGAGGGACAACCTAGACCATTCTCCCAAGGAGCAAGCTATGAGTTTTCTTTTGAATTGATTTTTAAGTGATAATAGATGCAATGGAATGAACCTAAGTTAGAATGCAAGACACTACTTCCTAAATGCAATTAACTAACTAAATGTACTAATGCAATTGACTCTAAAACCTATATAAGAATGAGACTAATCTATATGAATTTGAATGCAATTTTTTGGGGGGAGTTTATGAAAGTGGAATTAAAATCCTAAGCAAAAGGCTAATGAAAAGCAGACAAATTGCAAAGATTGAGTTTGGTTCTGATGATGAAAGGAATAATTTATGATTCACATAGAGTTAACTTTCTTAGCCTAAATTAATTATTTAGACCAAAGGGAAGTTGATGAAAGATTGGAATTAATAGAATTAATCAACTAATTGAAAATGGGAAATCCTCAAGTTCAATAACACCTAATCCACTAGAGAACTCATAATGGAAAAAAGCACTAAGCTAGTTAATTAAATCCATTCAAAGCCAATCACAATTAATTTCAAAATAATTTTGGAAATCTTGTTTACAATTGTCCAATTGAACAACTAGACAATTTATCAACCCAATTAAACAATTAAGAGGATAAACCAAATTTGATAATTAAATTAATAATGAAAAGTTAATTAATAATTCAATTGATAATCTAAAGGTTTGCAAACAAAAACTCCAGTAAATGTCTCAAGAAAAAAATATTCCAAAATATTAATTCAATCAAAAAGAGATATGTCTACCATCTAAAACTAGATTGTTTTCAATTATTACAACTCAAAATCATTTAAAAATAAATAATCTCAAGTTTGGAATTAAAAGGATATAAAGAAAGACACTCCCTTGTAGTCTTCAAGTATAAACTCCTAGATTCTAGCTTCCTTTATGCTTTTCTCAAGTTACCTCCCGAAAGAGTTTAAACTGCCATGAAAATATTCGCTCCTCCAACCTCCAAGCTCCAAGCTCCAAGCAAATCTTCACAGCCATGAGGAAATATTGAGAAGAATTGGTTAATTCAATTGCCTCACTCACACCACGCATGCACTGAAGAAATCTATTAGAGCTAAAGTATTTAATGGGTTTGTGGTGGTGGGCCCAAGTCTGATGGAAGAGATGGCAGGTAGGGGATGAAATTGGTGGATATTGTGAGTGTGTAGCAGCTGGAATTATTGAATGGAGAAACGCAGAAGCTCTTCTCCAAGATTAGCGTTTTTCGTTCCTCCCCCCCCCCCCCCCCAAAAAGAAAAATATGGTGACTAGGTAAATTAAAAGAGAGGAAGCATCAGTGAAAAAATGACTTTTTGGATCGGTTAAAAATGATTTTTTAGATCGGTTTTGGATTAGGTCTTGATACAATCGGTCTCAAAAGTCACTTTTCAGACCGGTTGTCTACAACACGTTTAAAAAGTAAGAGTTTTTAGACCGGTTGTAGACACAACCAGTCTAAAAAATATTTTTTTTTTCAAAAATCTACATTATTTCGTCTTCTAACCCACTATCCAGCATTTGAGAAGAGACCCAACATTTTTAAGAGTATAATTCAATCTATAATTTCAACATTCTCATTCCTACAACTCAATATTTTCAAATAACAATTCAAAAGTTTCAAAATGAAATTTAATACCAACAATCTTTTCATTCAAATATCTTTTAATGTAAATATGTCTCATTTATCCCTTCTAACTCTCTATATTGTTCCTTCTCTCTCCTCTGCTGATCTAAAGCTTTCCTTCGCTGAGCTTCTTCAACCTTCCTCCGGTTCTCCTCATACATCCTTCACCAAGCTCTTCTTTCTCTTTCCAAGCTTGCTCCTGGAAAAAGTAACAGACTTTGTGAATGGACAAATTATTTTAAATTGCAGGATTACAATAATACCTCTATTGAATGATGACCCAAACAAATGAGTATCAAATCTAGTGGATAAGTTGAACTACAACAAACTGTCAAATAAGCTTAAAATGATGAGAATTTTTCAAAGATTGTTAGAACTAACTTATTTTAATCCTCAGACTTGAATTGATCTTGATCAAAGACTTACTAAATCCTCTCCAAGTATTACAAAGGTTGACTATCTATAAACCTTAGGAAGCTCTTAATTTGTTTTAAACCCATTTTTAAATAGAATGAAATGCATGCTAGAGCAAAATGATTTGCATAAGAAAAATTAGTTTACGTAGCTAAGTATACATACTTTCATATTACTGAATCTGGTTGTATTGGATTCTTTGTTAGTTTTAGATTATTGACACTCATTATACTCAAACTTCCTGGGAACTGTTACTTCATGCAAGGAGGAACATTTATATTTTCTGTAGGCATCGATAGCTTCCTTGAGAACCAATATTCCTTGCTCCTGTGAACAAAGAAGAAACACCCAATGTAGTTTCAGTATTGAATTCATTGCTTACAAATTTTACAAATTTAGACGTTCTGATAAAATATAAAACTACCTCCAGCATACTAGATAAGTAATTAACTATTTTCTACAAGTCTAATTCTCAGATCGTAGAGTAAAAAACATATCCGCTTTTTCCAAGAAAAGCATCAAAACAGGCACTATAAAGTCACAGAGTAAGATCAACAACTACTTTAGTTACAAGGCCTATTATCACATGTTAGATCAAAGTTTTTGTGAAGATTGCACACCAGCCTTGTCTAAGAGTCTGAGTGGTAAGAACATAAAGTGGGGGAGCAACAAGTTTAATCTTCACTAGGCAATCATTATTTCTAGCAGCTACAGTAATGTTTGTCAGGAAAGAAAAATTAAGGCAGAACTTAGAAATTCTCAAGGTTTTTCAAGCCTAGGATCAATAAATTGATTTTTATAATAAAAAAGGTTTGAATAGTTGTACTATTAATTGCATATTTTAGACCAAGATCATATATTACTAGTTACAGAAGAGGGCCCTTCTAAGCGAATATAATCATACAAAATCCTTTGAAAAGGACTTGTGTTTCTTGGTTGTTTTAGAAAAAAGCTATTATTCCTTTGCACAAGAAGAGTGCCTTGTACATCAATGTTGAATAGCCAATATAGCCCATGAATTCCATGTCTGGCTATTGTGTTTCCCTTTCCAGTCACTCCACTTGTGAACATAGGTGGGTTTGCTTTTGAGTTATTTACCCAAACCTGTCAAGGAAAATTAAAGAAGAAAAACAACAAGAATAATAATTAGAATTGTGACTTTTTGAGTATGAAGAGATATACACAGAGCTCAGTGTTAAACTTTAGTATGAAGTGATATACTAGCAGCTCAGCAGAGTACACAGATGCCAGAGCCAATCACAATTTGTAGGTTCCATTCGTATTTACTTTATCAAGTTTGAAATTAATTTGCCATGTGGTTTCTTGGTATGTCTTGTTATCTATCTTACTATACAATGACAACAATTCTGTGGTATACTGCCAAATGGACAATATTTACTCAGCACATAAAAACTTAAAGCCAAAGAATAAGGGAGACATAACAAAATAACAAGACTTTAGCCACTGAGTATAAATGTATAATATAACGGTTATCACAAATATCTCCTTTATTCATATATCATACATTTAGTAAATATAGACTTCACCTAATATGTGTTCAGGCAAAGGGCGTCTTTTGTAGCATTTTACAGCTCTTCATTGAAAAATTGGAAGATGGAGTGGGAGAGAATAACCTATTAACTTTTCAAAATCACCAAGTACTGAAAATGGGGGTTGGCTGCAGCCAAGAACCCTCTGGCTACAGTCAAAATGCGCACATAACATTTTTGGCTACAGCCAAGAATTTCTGGCTGCGGCCAAAACGTGCACAGAAACTTTTGCGCTGCAGCCAAGATTTTCTGCTGTAGCCAAGGCAACTTCAAAAATTCATAATTAATTCTAAAAAAATCAAAATGAGGTGATCCCAAATCCAAATGAAAGATATTTAACTCCTCTTCATAGAAAAAATATGGATCATTACTGGAAATCACCAAACGAATACAAAATTACACACATATCCACACTGCTCTAGAATTACATCCAGTTTCGACCTCAAAATTTGGGCAAACATAAATCCCAGTTCACAAAACAAAATGACACAAATTATGTGTCCATTTTGAAGCTTAAGATGTGAAATTAAAGACTGGAAAGTTTCAAAATTTTTAGAGACCATTTGGTCATTCAAAATGCCAACACAAATAAACTGCCCAGAACAGACTTCCAAAGGACAGATTTTCTAGTTTTGCAACCAATGTGTCCAATCCAATTCAAACCAATTCCAATGATTAAACACCACAACATGACACCATTTTCAACATAAAACAACATCCAATTCCACCATTTACAGGCCACACAAAAATACCATAAAATCAGGGCAAAATTCCAAAATTCTCAAAACTCAACCACAAGTCGCAAAACTTAGATCAAAAGGCTTCAAATACTCACCTCTTCCTCTTTCCCAAACCAATTCCTTGATTCTTCATCTTTCCACTTTTCCTCAAGCTATCAAACACCTTCTTTCACAAATCTAAAACCATAGAGATGAAGCTCTCATCACTATGAACAACTTTAAAGAAGATGATTAGAGCTAAAGAGGTCACCAAACAAGCTAAAATCTCACCTTAAGCTTTCTCTTTCTTCCTCCAAGCTTGCACGTCCATAGGAGTTAAAATGAAAGAGAAAGGGATCATATTTTGGGGTGCAAATGGCCCCTTGGACGTTTAGAAAAAGAGAGGAAAGAGGGAGAGTGAGTTGAAAATGTTGACCCAATCCAAGGGTCCACAAATTGCCACTTGTCACACACTTGTTCCATCTATCATGAGCTGACATACACACACCCACATGGGATTCCACCCTTTGATCTCCTACACAAATCAATCCTAACCATTGATCTTAAAGTTACCAATAAGATTCGTCTTCGGTAACTGACCAATTGGTCGGTAACTTTACCGTTTTGCCCCTAATTACGGTAATTCCTCTTGAATCATCACCAAACTCATCTTATCATTCTATATCACCACCTTATGTGCCCTCCCTATATTTTAAGTCAATTTAGATGTTAATCCATAATTGAGCTTAAATATAGGGTTTCAGTGTTGCTCACGACACATACGAACCACATTCAAGTGCCAAATCACATCATAGTCTCCAAAAGGGTTTATTATCACTAACCACATCCACTTTTGGAGTCATTAAACCCTTAATCACAATTGGGGATCTTGCTAAACCGGGGCTTAGCAATCCACTTATTTTAGGCTTATTCTCTAGCCTCAAGTCTTAAAATTCGGGGTATTACAGTAGATGGCAGGAGACAACCAGAAGCAAAAAAAGAGAACTTACACAATTAAAAATATTGGGAGCTCCAGGTCATGCATACCATAGAGTAATTAAGAATTTAAGATCATTTGCAACTTTAGATGCGAACTTCCCCAAAACCCAAAGAAGAATAAGGGCACCATCAATAACTAAGAATAAAATAAAAAATCATAGTGAAATTAGTACCTAGTAGCAAGTGATAGTCTAGAAGTATTCATGCTCTTGGCTAAAATCGGGCAAACCCATATTTGTTGGTGATGCCATATTTGTTGGTGTTAGGACCATTAATGATACAAGCGACGACACAAGCACCGACACCATGGGAGCGAGTGTAGCCGTTAGCTACGTAACCAGAACGAGAGAGGTGCAACGGAGACATTCGATAGAGACCAAGGAGCGACATGCGGTGGAGACTGAGAGCGAGGTGCGATAGTGGAGTGAGGTGTGATAGAGAACTTGAATACTTCCAGATACAGAGCTCTAGGCGCGAAGATGAGGCGGGATTCAAAAGCAAAATTGATTCAGTGTTATTGGGGAGGAAACATATTTAAGACCGATTATTCAAAATAACCGGTCTTAAATGAATATTTTAGAGCGGTTTTCATTTATAACTAGTCTAAAAAGTTACATTTTTTAGACATGTTACAAGGAATAACTAGTCTAAAAAGTGATGAAATTTTTTAAAAAAATTACTTTTAATGCTAAAAGTTCATTTAGATCGGTTATAAAGAGAACCAGTCTAGAAAATATACTTTTCTAGACTGGTTTTATTTATAATCGGTCTAAATGATATGTTTTAGACGTTATATTAGTTGAACCGGTCTCAGATGTTCTTTCTAATTACAAAATTGCCACCACACTTACCTTTTAGACCTTATCCCCTTAGAACTGGTCTAAATGTGCCGGTCTAAATCTTCTATTTTGTACTAGTGAAGAGAGAGCTTTGGGTTCAAAGTTTGGGCCCATTAAAATTTAATTGCCCAATAAAATTCAATCATTATATTCTATTTTAGCTTCCAAGAAATATTCTGCACCATAGAATCTTCTATTCTGCATTTCCTTGCTCTGTAAGAATCAAATAAAATCGTGATCTATCATATCTATGAAAATATTATCCAATCCCAAGATAACAATCAAAATATTAACAATTTAAGCCCAGTAATCTCATAATCAATTCAGATTTATATTATTTCCAAAAATTGGCTAACAATCCAAATATTATCTAATAAATCCAAATTAGCCTAAAATAATCCCCAAAATAAATGAATAAGGTGTGATAAAATATATTAAATCTGGGTTTTATCAACTCCCTTACACTTATCATTTGCGCTCTAGGGCAAAACAAATCAAGACCAAGGGAGAATAACAAAATAAAACAAAACAAAAAGCTTAAAAAGTGAATGTTCCAATCACAAGCAAAAAGTAAACAAAAGCATTTCAACACCCACTACTACAAAATAGGGATTTAGTGGCGTACCTCTTATGCCACTTCTTTAAAGAAACGCCATAGGTAATTTTTTTTTGTAAAAAAAAAAGTTAAGAAGCTACGACACTTCCTATTATAAGTGTCATACTTAGTATTATGCTTGTGTGGCATTTTTCTAAACAACTGTCTGTCCAATACCTTTGATCCTACTCAACTTTTTAGAATTTTTCTTGGAGCCATAGTGGCCATTGGCGCTAAGCCCACAGTGGTCGTGCCTGCCAAGGCCACAGTGGCTGTGGCAGGTATTAGATCTCATGTTTTGATGATAATAAAGAATGGCATGAAAAAGATTTAATAAACAAATAAGTTTGAACAAATTAATGACAGGAAAAATCATCTCTTGATGTAAGTATTGGAGTAATGAAGAAAGACCAAGAGAAAAAGCTGAGAAACTTGATCAGTGGCAAGTTTTCTAAAGGGTTACTCGAGTAGGTACTCGAGTAATGGACTGAAACTCAAAGTAACCTGAGTCGACCTTCAAGTAACCTGCCAATGATACTCAAGTAACCATGTAAAAGACTTCCAGTTGCTCTCGGCCTGCCAACGATACTCGAGTCTATACTCGAGTTACTCTATTTCAAGAAATGTGTTGCTCTCGGCATTTTAAACCCTGCCAACGTTACTCGAGGAGCTACTCGAGTAACCCATTGTGGTAAGCAAAACATGAAGGTAGTACTCGAATAACATGAAATGTTTTTCTCACCTTTCACTTCCAGTTACTACTTGAGTATGCACAATTACTTAGAAGAAAAACTTCAAGTCACTACTGGAGTATGCAGAGTTAATTGGAAGAGAACTTCAAGTCACTACCCAAGTAAGCTATGTAGAAAATTGATGTTTACTCGAGTAAGGACTCGAGTAACAAGGTAATCAAACTTGAAGTGCTCTCAGCCTTGAAATCCTGCCAACATTACTGGAGTTGAGCATCGAGTAACCTAAAGTTTATTTGAAGGTTTACTCGAGTAACTAATGAAGAAAAGTTTGCAATACCCGAGTAAGTACCCGAGTAAACAGGTATTTCCAAAGGTTGAAATTTTGTTTACTTCATGCACTACCCGAGTAATGATATGGTTGCTTATTGACTTGCAGTTTATGAAAGTTTTCCTGATGATACTCGAGTATGTACTGGAGAAAACGTAAATGAATACTCGAGTATGCAAATCCAGAAATATAGAAATCATTCCAACGTTCATTGATTTGTTTCCTATATGATTAACCTTTCATTGTATTAGTATTTTTAGCATATCCACAGATAAACAATGAAGAGATCTTACCAAATAAGGAAAGTCAAAAGCAACGTTCAAATGCCACCTACCACCACCTACCGCAAACGTATGTCTTTCAAATTACTGGAAAAGTCAACAGTGGCTACGCACGCTCCAACGGGCATGAAGAAATATGTTTCAACAATCATTACCAAGGTATCTATATATATGGGAACATCCAAACAGAGAATAACAACAAGAACACACACACAAACGTATTACCAAGTTCATTACTCTGTTTTACATTATACTTGTAATTCTATGCTTCAGTGATTCTTATTCACTCTGTGAGAGAGATATTTCATTCAAACTCAATATTTGTTATTGAGGTAACTTAAGGTTGTGGAACCTTGAGTTGGGATTGGATTACAACTTGTAAGGGGGAGCGAGTGTCCAGGCAAAGGAACTTGCTAGTACTGAGGTGCCAAGAACCCACTGAATCTTGGAAGTTATAGTGAAACTCTCAGAGAAGCTCTGAGGACTGGACGTAGGTCAAAGTGGTTGTGGCCAAACCGGTATAACTCTCGGTGTACACTTTGGTGGTATTTCTCCTTACTCTTTATTGCTTTATATTCACCGTCAAGTTTTTATTTGCAACGAAATTTTAGTATCACCCAATTCACCCCCTCTTGGGTGAAACACTTGCTCTAACATTTGATATCAGAGCGTAGGTCTTCTTGTTAAGGTATAACAACCTAAGAAGGATCCAATGGCAAGCATGGGTGAAGGAATTCTTCCCGACGGAGCATCCATCACTAGACCTCCAGGTTTCAGTGGCGAACACTTTTCTTTCTGGAAAGCAAAGTTCAGAGTATTCGTGATGGCTACTGAATATGGGCTATGGGATGTGATTAAGAGTGGAAACTATCAACCTACAAAGATTGTAGATTCTCAGAAAATTCCCTAGACGCCAGCAGAATATGATGAGAATGACAAGAAACTTATCACTCTCAACAGCAAGGCAATTCTGATGTTACAAAGTGCCTTGAGTCAAAGTGAGTATCTCAGAATTTGCACACTTCCAACAGCAAAGGAAATGTGGGAAGTTCTGGAAATAGCTCATGAAGGAACTTCGGGAATAAAGGAGAATCAGATCAACACTTGGTCACTGAATTCGATCTACTTCGAATGAAATCAGGTGAATCAATATCTGAATTAGAACTTAGACATACTCATCTTGTTAATCAACTTGCAGTACTTGGGAAAGTTTATGATCAGCATACCCAAGTACGAAAGATTTTGAATATTCTTTCTAAAGAGTGGGAGGCCAAAGTCACTGCGATAGAAGAAGCAAAAGGAGAATCAATGAGATCAGTTGCTTCTCTATTTGGAAGTCTTTCTGAATATGAAAGCAAACTAAAGTTCAAACGGGAACTAGATGACATTGGTGACAAGAAAAAGAAAGGTCTAGCACTAAAAGTAAAAGAAGAGAATCAAGATGAGGATGAGGAGTTTGACGATGATAAAATGGGCCTAATCATAAAATGATTCAGAAAGTTCTACAAGAAAGGACAAGGATTTAAACACTTTTAGAAAGGAGGAACTAGCAGCAAAGATCATATCATTTGCTACGAATACGGAAAACCAGGACATATCAAATCAGAATGTCCAGAACTGAATCAAAAGAGCAAAGAAAAGAGAAAAGGCAAATTCTTTAACAAAAAGAAGGCCTTTGTATCTGCTATATGGGGTGATAGTTCTTCTGACGAAGAAAGTGATGAAGAAGAAGTAGCCAATATATGTCTTGTTGCTCAAGAAGAAACCGAAGAAGAGGTAAATGATTCTGATCCTACCTATGATGAATTACTTTCTGAATATAATGCTTTACATTTTGAATTCATCAAAGTAGTTAAAGAATTAATTGTTTTCAAAAAGAAAAACAAAGCTCTTGAAATTGAAGTTAAAGAAAGTTCAGAAAAGGATTGTGAAAGTTGTTCTTCTTTGAAAAAGAAAAACACTGATCTCACAAAAACTCTTGAAAAATTTACACAAGGAAGTGAGATGCTAAATGTTATTTTAAAAGCTCAACAATTTGTAAATGACTGATCTGTAATTGGATATGATCCAAAATCAGATAGAAGGAAAGGTAGAAAGAAAGCAGGAGGTAAGTCATATTTGAATTATTTCCAGCATTCTGTGCATACATTAAATCCTTTTGGATTCTGTAATTACTATAATAGAAAAGGTCATTATACTTCTTCATGCATTCATAAGAAGAAAGGAACGATAGGCACCTACAAATGGGTACCTAAAGGATCATATGTTTGCGAAATTTCCTGTACTAACCCAAAAGGACCCAAAAAGAAGTCGGTACCTAAGAATAAATCGTATTTAATTGCAGATGTGTCTCAAAGCATCCAAAAACAACAAGTGGTACATAGATAGTGGATGCTCTAGACATATGATCGGTGATTTCAAAAGTTTTACCAAATTACAGCCTAAAGAAGGTGGGAAGGTAAAATTTGAAGGAAATCAAACCAGAAGGATAGCAGGAATTGGTGAAATCAAAAATGACAAAGGCATACAAGTTAAAGACGTATACTATGTCGAATGATTATGTCATAACTTGCTAAGTGTAAGTCAAAGTGCAGACAAAAACAATTGGGTAATATTTGACTCAGAGGAATGTCTAATTATCAACAAGAATGACTTACCACTTGATAAGAAGAATATCAAGGCTAAGCTCAGAGTAAAAAGGGAAGGTAATTGTTATACTCTAGATATTATTAGAAATGAATCTGAAAACTGTTTTCTGAGTAATACCGATGAAAGTTGGCTATGGCATAAGAGATTGGCTCATGTCAATATGCATCAATTAGACAAACTACTCAAAAAGGATTTATTTCTTGGATTACCCAAAGTAAATTTCAAAAATGATTTGATTTGTGATGCATGTCAAAAGGGTAAACAAACTAAATCATTTTTCAAATTGAAAAATGAGATTTCAACAAATAGACCATTACAATTATTGCATATGGATTTATTTGCCCAGCAAGAGTCTTGGTGGCAATTTATATTCATTGGTCATTGTTGATGATTTCTTCAGATTTACATGGGTTATTTTTCTATATCAAAAGATGAAACTTTTGAAGAATTTATTGTTTTTGCCAAGAAAGTGCAAAATGAGAAAGGTATGTCCATTGCAGGTATTAGGACCGATCATGGTGGAGAATTTGAAAATCAAGCCTTTGAAGAGTATTGTGATACTAATGGCATTGATCACAACTTCTCTGCTCCAAGGACACCTCAACAAAATATAGTCGTGGAATGTAAGAATAGAGTCTTACTGAAATGGCTAGAGCAATGTTAAATGAAAAGAACGTGTCTCAAGTGTTCTGGGCTGATGCTATGAGTATAGCATGTTATATTTCAAATAGAGCCTATATCAGAACAAAACTTGGAAAGACACCATATGAGCTATACAAAGGAAGGAAGCCAAACATTGCTCATCTACACATCTTCGGTTGTAAGTGTTTCATTCATAATAATGGTAAAGATAACTTAGGAAAATTTGATTCTAAAATTGATGAAGGAATTTTTCTAGGGTATTCTAACCGAAGTAAAGCATATAGAGTTTTCAATAAAAGAACATGTGTTGTTGAAGAATCAATTCATATTGTATTTGATGAATTTGAATCCTCTGACAAAACCATTGATGAAGAACAGGAAGTTGTTTTAAATCAAGAAAATGGTCAATCTATTTCTAAATCCCTTATTCCAGAAGTTGATGAAACCAAGGAAGAAAAACAAACACTAGGACAACCTAGAGCCTGAAAATACAATAAAAGCCATCCCTTAGATCAAGTCATAGGAGATGTGAATGAAGGGATCAAAACTAGAAATAGAATTTTCAATGAAGTAAGTTTTTCTGCATTCATTTATTAGATTGAACCTTCTAACATTGATGAAGCCCTATCAGACAATGATTGGGTTATATCAATGCAAGAAGAATTAAATCAATTTGAAAAAAATCAAGTTTGGGATTTGGTACCCCGACCCAAGGATCATCCGATCATTGGTACTAAATGGGTATTCAAGGACAAACTCGATGAATCCGCAATTATTGTTAGAAACAAGGCAAGATTGGTGGCCAAAGGCTATAATCAGGAAGAAGGGATTGATTATGAGGAAACGTATGCTCCAGTGGCTAGATTGGAAGCTATAAGCGTACTCTTAACTTTTACATGCATCAAAGGATTCAAACTCTATCAAATGGATGTAAAGAGTGCATTTCTAAATGGCTACATTATGGAAGAAGTGTATGTGGAACAACCTCCAGGTTTTGAAGATATTACCAAACCTGACCATGTTTTCAAACTCAAAAAGGCTTTATATGGTTTAAAACAAGCTCCTAGAGCATGGTACGAAAGGCTCAGTAAATTTCTTATTGATCAAGGTTTTGTACGGGGAAAAGTTGATACAACACTTTTTATAAAATGAAAACGTGATGATATTTTAATTGTTCAAATATATGTTGATGATATTATTTTCGGTGCTACTAATGAATCTCTATGTAAGGAATTTTCTGAGATAATGTAGGGAGAGTTTGAGATGTCAATGATAGGAGAATTGAATTTCTTTCTTGGTGTGCAAATCAAACAAAGAAAGAATGGAATCTTTATATCTCAAACAAAGTACTTGAAAGAGCTATTGAAGAAGTATGGAATGGATGAAGCAAACGGAACGGACACACCTATGAGCTCAACTACATTACTTGATGCTGATGTCAAAGGAAAAGACTACAACATCACAAAATATAGAGGAATGATTGGATCATTACTCTATCTTACGGCAAGCAGATTGGATATCCAATTTAGTGTTGGCATATGTGCAAGATATCAATCAGCACCAAAGGAATCATATGCTGAAACTGTCAAACAAATCTTTAGATACCTTGCTGAAACACCAGAATTGGGTATGTGGTATCCCAAAGGAAGAAGTGAATATCTAGTTGCATATTCAGATTCTGATCATGGTGGATACAAGACAGACAGAAAGAGCACCAGCGGACAAGGACAATTTGTTTGAGGATCAGCAAGAAACAAAATACAGTGTCTCTTTCGTCAACGGAAGCCGAATATGTTGCAGTCTCAAGTTGTTGTGCACAAGTGATATGGTTAAAACAACAACTACAAGATCTTAGTATTTATCTCAAAGAAACACCAATCTATTGTGACAATACCAGTACGATAAGCTTAGCGAAAAATCCAGTTCAACATTCTAGAACCAAGCATATTGATGTCAGACATTACTTCATCAGAGATCATGTTCAAAAGAAAGATGTGAAAGTGATATTCATTCCTACTCATCTTCAACTAGCTGACATCTTCACCAAACCTCTTGCAAAAGAAGAATTTCTATACATTAGAAGAGAATTGGGAATGGTAAATCCCAATGAATTGTAAGTTATTTCAGTTTCTCATAATATTAGATGAAGTCATTTAATAATGTTTTGATGATTGCTAATTTAAGCATCGGAGTATGTAGAAACTTGTTTTGCAGGAAGATTAAAACTCTGTTTTAAGACATAAAGCAGAGGTTATCAGAGGACACCATTAATGGAGTACCAACTTGAAGTAATGACTAACAGTGAAGCATTACCCGAGGAACAACTTGAAGTAAAGAAGCACTTTACTCGAGTAACTACTCGAGTAATAGTCTTCCAAAACTGGAAGTAAAGTATCAAGTTTCTTGGAATTTGAATCAAACGGTTCATTGGTGAGAACTGGACAGTCCAAACTGAAAATAAAAGGTTACCTGAGGCAAGCCTCGAGTAAACTTGAAACATACTCGAGTAAGGACTCGAGTAACTGCAAGTCCAGATTACCAATTTGATGAGAAACGACTCAAATCTGCTCTAAATTGGCTATAAAATGATCGAGGGAACATAAATGGATAATTACAATATTATTCATTCTAGGTACGCAATTTAAATGAATTATTTTAGAGATTTTCTGTATGATCACTCAAGTAAGGACTCGAGCAAACATGAAATTTACTCGAGTAAGGCCTCGAGTAACGTCAGGTGTTAGGTCTTTATCTGTCGCAAACTCGGTCATTTCCGCAAAATCTCCTCGAGTAAATCACTCTGTCCTCTCACAAAAATTTTTCACACTCTCTTTCTTACTTGATTTTCAACAAAACCCATCAGATTTCAGCTCTAAAAACTTCCTGGTTTGTTCAGAATCCTCCAGACCTAACTCGCGACCTTTTCCCTCTGTTTTTCTGAAACTTAAGCTTTCTTTGATTCAAAATGGTTAGAACCAAAAATCTCACTCCCACAGATTCATCTGGATCCCCACAACTTACTGATCCTGTTTCTTCTCCTCCTAGAAAGAGAAGAAGATTCACACCTAGGTCAAAAGCCAAAGTTCAACTCAAACCTCAACCTCAACCTAAACCAAAAGGGGTTGTTATCAAAGAGCCAGTAGTTACAAGGGCTCAATCCAAGAAGAGTACCTCTACTGGGAGAGGCAAAAGTGCGAAGTCTCCCTCTCCTCCACCTTCTGATTCCTCAACTTCATCTTTCACTCCAAAACCGCCCAAAAAGCCCAAGTATGATTTAAATGTGGCTAAGGCAATGGCTGTAATCATTGATCAACTTGAGAAGGGGCAGTCTTCAAAGAAGTTAGGATTGCCAGAAGAGGAGATCACCAAACCTCCAAAGGGGTTTAATGTCAATAAACTAGAGGAGTCCCCAAAGTACCTTACTCAATTCTCAAGAAGAAAAGTGTGCAAGACACACTATGTGGACATCAAGGTACTTCAGGAGGTATTAAAGCATGATCTTAGTCCTTTTCTAGAACCATTTATGCCTTGAATTTCTATCAGACTTCCTTTTTACACCAAAGTAGTCACTCACTTTTACTGTAATCTTGAAATTCTTGATGAGCCCAATAGAAACTCAGCAGAAGAAGAGATGACTACTACTGTTAGAGGCCAAAAGATTCTAATCTCACCTTCTAGGCTCAATTTGTGGTTAAGAATAGAGAACCCTCCAGATGACATTTACTCCAAACTTGACTCAAACCAAATTTTCTCTGTTCTTAAACCTGGTGAGCTTGTAGGCCCTTTAAATTTCAAACCTAGTGATATGTGCTATCATCACAGGGTTCTATGGTATATATACTCTAGATCCCTTGTGAACAAGGCCAACAATTACACCCACTTCTCTGATAGGGACTTTATATGGTTTTCTTCCTTACTCTTGAAGGAACAGAAAAACTTGGGGGAGTACATATTCTCTAAGATGAAGAGATATAGAGTTGATGGGAAAGCTACCACACCGATGCCATATCCTCAGATTGTTTCACTCATTCTGAAGGAGAATAAGATATGGTATCTGGAGAGCAAAGAGCATATTGAGAGGATTACTCCGGTTGGGAGAAATCAAATTGGCAAGCTCAAAATTGACATTCCTTTCAAGGGTCCTCTGGAGTCTGGGTCGAAGAAGAAGAAGAAGAAGACAGATACTAAGAATAGCAAGATGGATGACACTCAGTCATCGGCTCTAGCTGCCACTACATCATTACCCTCCTTCCTCAATGCCACCCTTCAGCACTTCATGGAAAATCTGCTGAGAGGATTCCATGTGGACATTGCCAACACAAATGCTGAACTGATAACCAACATGAATCACAAGATGGTTGAGTTGGTTGAGAGAATGGATAAGAGGAGTTGCTAGCTGAGCAACGTGCCCAGGGTGAGACATTGAAATTGATTCTGGCACATTTGGATTCTTTGGGTCCCGGACCTTCTGCCGGTCCATCATCTTCTGTACATGAGACTTCTTCATCTCTAGAGCATATATCATCTCCAGAGCATACACCACCACCTCCTGAGAACATCCCATCTGACCTTCATCACACTGAGGTTGAGCCTCCTATCCCTCCAGTCTCTAGTCCACCTAAGCCAAAACCCAAAGATATCCTATACTCAGTGGATAACCCCGAAACCAATGAGACCATTCATATCATCATTGATGATTCACTACCCAAACCTCAGCCTGAACCCTCTCATAAACCTATTCCATCTCTTACCCATACAGAGGAAATCTCTCCCTCCTTATCTTCTGATCATCATACTCTAGAGGTTGAGACCACCACTATGATCGTCTACCAGCCTCCTCCTATTCCTCCCAGAGATGACATCCATATCCCTCCACTTAATCTTCCTGAACCAGAATCTTCTAGTTCTTTTGATTCTTCTGGTTCAGATGGTCCTTTGGTTCTTCCAGTAAGGCCTATCTCCGTGGTTAAGCCTTCTAGTCCTCCACTTGATTGATGAAGACAAAAAGGGGGAGAAGAGCTTGAGTGTGATTTTGTGGAGTGCCTGTATTTCTTTTTAGGTATATGGGTGTATATGGGATTTAAGGAGCTTTTGAACTTTTCAAATTTTCATCTTGTAATTCCTTAAGTTTAATGCAAGTTTATTTAAGTTATGATTTCATTTCAAGTCCATTTAAGTTTTAAATTATAATACATTGTTGGACTAATGAGTTTATTATGTATGCAAGGTGAATATGTTATGATTTTAATCTTTTTCAAAACACTTTGAATATAAACTAACAAGGTTTTCAAAATTATCATTGAATTCAAGAAAGTATTTATTTGAGAACTTAATTTCAAAATTTTTGTTCAAAATCACCAAGTTTTGTCATCATCAAAAAGGGGGAAAATGTTAGATCTCATGTTTTGATGATAACAAAGAATGGCATGAAAAAGATTTAATAAACAAATAAGTTTGAACAAATTAATGATAGGAAAAATCATCTCTTGATGTAAGCATTGGAGTAATGAAGAAAGGCCAAGAGAAAAAGCTGAGAAACTTGATCAGTGGCAAGTTTTCTAAAGGGTTACTTTAGTAGGTACTCGAGTAATGGAGTGAAACTCGAAGTAACCTGAGTCGACCTTCAAGTAACCTGCCAATGATACTCGAGTAACCATGTAAAAGACTTCCAGTTGCTCTTGGCCTGGCAACGATACTCGAGTCTATACTCAGTTACTCTGTTTCAAGAAATGTGTTGCTCTCGGCATTTTAAACCCTGCCAACATTACTCGAGGAGCTACTCGAGTAACCCACTGTGGTAAGCAAAACCTGAAGGTAGTACTCGAATAACATGAAATGTTTTTCTCACCTTTCACTTCCAGTTACTACTCGAGTATGCACAATTACTTAGAAGAAAAACTTCAAGTCACTACTGGAGTATGCAGAGTTAATTGGAAGAGAACTTCAAGTCACTACCCGAGTAAGCTATGCAGAAAATTGATGTTTACTCGAGTAAGGATTCGAGTAACAAGGTAATGAAACTTGAAGTGCTCTCAGCCTTGAAATCCTGCCAACATTACTGCAGTGGAGCATCGAGTAACCTAAAGTTTATTTGAAGGTTTACTCGAGTAACTAATGAAGAAAAGTTTGCAATACCCGAGTAAGTACCCGAGTAAATAGATATTTCCCAAGGTTGAAATTTTGTTTACTTCATGCACTACCCGAGTAATGATATGGTTGCTTATTGACTTGCAGTTTATGAAAGTTTTCCTGATGATACTCGAGTATGTACTCGAGTAAACTTAAATGAATACTCGAGTATACAAGTGCAGAAATATAGAAATCATTCCAACGTTCATTGATTTGTTTCCTATATGATTAACCTTTCATTGTATTAGTATTCTTAGCATATCCACAGATAAACAATGAAGAGATCTTACCAAATATGTAAATTCAAAAGCAACGTTCAAATGCCACCTACCACCACCTACCGCAAACGTATGTCTTTCAAATTACTGGAAAAGTCAACAGTGGCTGCGCACGCTCCAACGGGCATGAAGAAATATGTTCCAACAATTATTACCAAGGTATCTATATATATGGGAACATCCAAATAGAGAATAACAACAAGAACACACACATGAACGTATTACCAAGTTCATTACTCTGTTTTACATTATACTTGTAATTCTATGCTTCAGTGATTCTTATTCACTCTGTGAGAGAGATATTTCATTCAAACTCAATATTTTTTATTGAGGTAACTTAAGGTTGTGGAACCTTGAGTTGGGATTGGATTACAACTTGTAAGGGGGAGCGAGTGTCCAGGCGAAGGAACTTGCTTATACTGAGGTGCCAAGAACCCACTGAATCTTGGAAGTTATAGTGAAACTCTCAGAGAAGCTCTGAGGACTGGACGTAGGTCAAAGTGGTTGTGGCCGAACCAGTATAACTCTCGGTGTACACTTTGGTGATATTTCTCCTTACTCTTTATTGCTTTATATTCACCGTCAAGTTTTTATTTGCAACGAAATTTTAGTATCACCCAATTCACCCCCCTTCTTGGGTGAAACGCTTGCTCTAACATCATGCACATTGCCATAGTGGCCTTGTCGGTAGGCTTCAGCCTTGACAAGCGTTGGCCAAAGTATATTGTATAGACCTTGGCTGGACAAGCGCTGGCCAAGGCCGATCAAGGTATATTACCTTGGCCGGTGCTTGATAGGGAAGGTTTAACCGTTGTCATGACTTGGCTAGTGATTGTTTAGCTAAGTGATGGCCAAGGTTTAATCATTACACCTTAGCCGGCGCTTGCTCGACCAAGCGCTAGTCAAGGTATATTACCTTGGTCGGCGCTTGTGTGGCAATGGTTAACCTTGGTCGGTGCTTGGTCATGCAAGTGTCGGCCAACGTGCCACCTACCACACTATAAGGCTAATGCCGCTATGGCCTTGTCACATGCCTACCAAGGCATACAATGTAATATCCCAAAAAGTGATTAAGGGCTAATGACTTCAAAAGTGGATGTAATTATTGTTGAATAAACACTTTTGGAGAATGTGTAATGGGAATTTGGATATTTTAATGATTCTAATGGCTTCCTTATGAAAATTCGTGTGGGGAGAGTGTTTATTGTGAAATTGGAACCATTGGGAACAATTGTGCAAAAGTTGAAAACTCTGTCCATTGAAACTCTGTACAGGGCAGCCGATATGTATGGTCATTTTAAATAGGCAAATGCTGTCTAAAAATTCTGAAATTTACCAATCCTAAAGTTCACATGTCAAGCTTCAAAATGGACATATAATTTGTATCATTTTGATTTGTGAGCTAAGAGTTATGGATTTTTGAAGTTTGCCCAACGAAATTAATTATTTTCTGGAACAGTATGCAAAGATTGAAATTTTGGGAATTTTGTGATCCCATCCAAAAAAATTCTATATTTTTCCTTAAAACTAGACTCAATAAGGGTTCCATAGGCTTTAGAATCACTCCAATTCAAGTTTTCTAGAATTAGTTATGATTTTTCAAAGTTTGGGCAGAAATCTGCCAGAATTTCTGAAAAATCCGAAATTGTTGGAAATTAATCAATAATAAATATCATATAATATATGATATTAAATACCATCAACCTTCTTTATCTAGTCATTTTCGTGATGTTCTAGACCTGAAACAAGAGAGAGAAGGCCAGAGAGTTTAGAGAGAGAAAGGGAAGAAATCTCACAAGGTAAGCCGATTTCTCTGACAATTTAGCTCCTAACGCGTATAACTCCAACTCTAAGCTACTCCTCTTTATTCTTTAAGGTTGTAAAGCTCAAAATTTGGTGTTTCAAGGGTTAGGGTTCAGCCACCTTGAGGAAAAGCTAGTGGGAGCTTAAGGTAACTTCCAAACCTTCGTATATTACTATTCTGGCTGCTGTGGGCAATTTAATCGATGAAATTTTGCCGGATTGCCATTGGTTTAAAATTTTGGAAATTAAGTTTCCTAAGGGTTATGCTGCACAATTTTGGTTCAAATGGTAGTTATAACATAATGTAATAGTTAATAAAGTGGTTAGGAGTAGAAAGGAATGCGTTTAAGGAGTCAAATTCGTAAAACCCCGATTTTCCCCGGAGAACTCATAAATTTTGTCCAGCTCTAGAAATAGGTCTTAGAGTTAGATTTTCAATGATTTGATGGTTCCATTGCGTTCAGGAGCGACAATTAGGTGGGGTTACAGTTGGCCACTTTTTCGGAAAAGGCCGAAAAAGCATAATTACGAAAACGCCCCTAAAACCCTTGAAGTAGGGCTACCAAGGGTAAATTTGTAATTTTACATTGAATTTGATAATTCGGAGTCCAGAAATAGATTCCTTGGGAGGAAATATGTTAGGATAGCTTAGATTAAAATTTCAGGAAAAGTGCAACCGGACCGGGTATGGCGGGCCCGGGCCTGGGCCGGGTCCCCAGGGGCATTTTTGTAAATTTTCATTATAGACTCATATAACCCCAAGAAACACTATGGAAGTGTCTAAATGGTGCATTTGGAATTGTAGGATTCGATATTTTCCCTGTTCGTGATCCACCTGCGCTAAAGCACAATCGGAAAGAACAAGGTAGTGACTCTTTCTCTTATATTGTGTGTGAAACATTGTATGTATGTTTGTTATGCATTGAGAATACTTTGTGAATACATTGTGATGCTTTGAGTTTGCAGCGTAAGCTGACGCATAGTGATAGTTTCTGATATATAGAGATCACAGCGAAAGCTGAGGCATAGAGATTACAGCCATGAGTGCTGTCGTTTCTGGCGAAAGCCATGATACATTGTGATGATGCTTAACATGATCATATATGCTATGTGTTTATACACTATATGAGTGATTTGTTACTACAGAGATTCTTTTGAATCTCATTCTTTCCATTGACTAACATTTCAGACAGGGCAAGTGGCTCCAAGGAGAAACGAACCACCAAGAGCGGCTAGGATCTTGTAGAGATGTGTTGTTAGGTTGTTGGTTATCTATTTTGAAATTGGGATTACTATTTATTTTTGAAATGTAGATATTACATTGATGTTGGTCATGTAATCCCCTAGTTGGAACTTACAACCCTTAGTTTATACATGTATGAAACCCGGGAGTTGCCGGGAATTTGGCTATGCACTCTGATATGTATGAATGTTATTGAACTGCGCAGAGTAATTTGATTCAGAAGATGAATATGAGACCATGTTGAACGAATTTTAGGAAAGAGATTTGAGAAAAACGTATCTGTCGGTCTCTAATTCCTTTAAATTACGCATTTTGAAATTTTAATTACGGTTATCAAGGTAGGGGATTACATTTTTGGTATCAGAGCTGTAGTTCCTGGCAAGGGTAGAGTTTGATAGGATAGATCCCTTAGTTGGCTTTAGGGATAGAAGATCATCTGTGGATAATGTTGTGTATGCACATGTATGTTCTATTGATATGGATATATATATATATATATATGAGACTTGTGAATATATGTGCATACATCTCTGTAATATTAATGGGGTAGGAGAATGAAGAAAACTAGAGGACGCCCCAATGTTCCGCGTGTAGACCCAGAGAGGGAGGTAGTCAATGATAATCCACCATATCCAATGCAAGAGTTGATGGGTCTAATCCGGGATCAAAGAGATATGATTGCAGAGCTAAGAGAAGAGCTGAAAGTAGAGAAGGTAAAGAACAAAGAGGACCCGATTCAGTCTACTCCAGTGAAAACTCAAGAAGAAACTCATCATGAGGACACTGCTGAAGGGTCAGCACGACCCTTGGAGTCCCCACCTCACACTGTTCCAAATCAAGAGTCGCACGGGGTACCGGCAAGAGAGGAAAGGGACCTTCAGTTTTGGGTTAGCAGATTTTGTAAACATATGCCTCCAGTTTTTAAAGGGAGGTTTGATCCGTAAGTAGCTGAAGATTGGTTGAATCGCCTTGAGAAAATCTTCGAGGTCCTAGGATGCCAGTCCAAGTTGAAGGCATGCCTGGCTGTCTACAAGCTAGAAGGCGATGCAGATCGCTGGTAGAGGAATATCTCCCTCACTCTTTATAGCAGAAATGTGCCGTTGACTTGGGAATCGTTCCAACAAGAATTTAATTAGAAATACTTTCCCAAATCGGTGCGGCTCGAGAAGGAAATAGAATCCTGAATATCAGACAAGGGGACACGGAGATCGATGATGACTACTTATCCCGTTTCATCCATTTGTCCCGGTATTCCTCCTACCTCTGGTATAAGGATGATGAAGAGTGGAGTTCTGACATGCTTATTCGGGGGTTGAGACATGATATGAAGAAGTGGTTGGTCACTCATATGTTCACTAAATTCAACAAGGCTGTTGAAGAGTGTAGGATCACAGAAAATAATTTAAGAGAACTATATCCTACTAAAGCTACTGGCCATCGTAGTGAACCCAGTAAGAGTGGTACTTCATAGAAGCGAAAGGGACAGGGATCTTCATCTGGGAGTGGTAAAAAGCCCTACCAGTCTGGGAGCCGTGAGCAGCAGAAAACTCCGTTTACACCTTGGATCTATCTTCGTTGTAATCAGTCACATCATAGTAAGACTTGTGAGGGTCAAATAATATGCTTCAATTGTAAACGTGTGGGGCATATTGCTGTCAAATGCAAAGAGCTACGACCAGACCAGAGGCTAAAAACTCAGGGTTGAGTATTCGCTGTGACCCACGAGGAGGCCTGTAAATCTCCTAAGTTAATACAAGGTAAAATTCTTTTTAATGGCTTTTATTGCAAGTTCTGTTTGACTCGGGTGCAAGTCACTCCTTCATTGCCTATGATTGCGTGAAGCGCCTGGGATTGCATATGCATAAATTACCATTTGATCTGATAGTGTCAACTCCGATGGGTGTTAAGGCCTTGACTATAGAAGCTTGTCTGAATTGTGTCATAACTGTAGAATGACACCAATCTACTGTGGATTTGATTTGTCTGTCGCTTTACCAATTGGAAGTCATTTTGGGTTTTGATTGGTTAACGGTGAATAATGTGATACTTGATTGTGGGAACAGGAGGATAGTATATCCTGCTTCTCAGAGGGTCGAAGTTGTAAATGGTAGTATGAATTTCCTTTCTATGGCTAAAGCTGAAAAATATCTTGAAAAGGGTTGCCAGGGGTATGTGATATTCTTCTCTGTACAAGGGGAGATTAGTGAAACTATGAGTAGTATACCTGTGGTAAATGAATTCCTTGAGGTATTTCCGGATGATCTTAGCGGATTACCTCCAGAAAGGGAAGTTAGTTTCCCATTGATATTGTGCCAGGAGCTGGTTCTATATCTAAGGCCCCATACCGTATGACCCCAAACGAAATAGCGGAGTTAAAGAAACAAATAGAAGACTTGCTGGAGAAAGGGTTTATTAGACCCAGTGTGTCGCCTTGGGGAGCTCTAGTGTTGTTTGTGAAAAAGAAAGACGGGAGTCTTCGTCTATGTATCGATTATAGAGAACTGAATAAGATTACTATCAAGAACAAGTACCCTCTTCCCCGAATCAATAACCTTTTAGATCAACTATCCGGTTCATGTGTATTCTCAAAAATTGATCCAAGGTCAGCGTATCATCAGCTACGAGTAAAGGCAAAAGATGTTCCAAAGACTGCTTTTTGGACCAGGTATGGTCATTATGAGTTATTGGTGATGCCATTTGGGCTAACCAATGTACCTATGATTTTTATGGATTACATGAACCGTATCTTTCGACAATATCTGGATCAATTCGTTGTGGTATTCATTGATGATATTCTGATATACTCTAAGAGTAGAGAAGAGCATGAGCATCATTTGAGAATTGTAATGAATACATTGCGTGAGAAGCAGCTCTATGCTAAATTGAGTAAATGCGAGTTTTGGCTATCGGAAGTAAAATTCCTAGGCCATGTTATCTAGCAAGAAGAGGTCTTTGTAGATCCTAGTAAATTGGAAGCAGTACTTGACTGGAAAAGGCCAGAATCTGTGGCAGAAGTACGCAGTTTTCTGGGTCTTTCTGGTTACTATCGGAGATTCATTCAGAATTTCTCACGTATAGCTTTTCCGATGACCAAGCTCATGAGGAAGGATCAGCCTTTTGTGTGGGATGAACATTGTGAAAAATGCTTTGTGGAGTTGAAAGAGAGGTTGACTACGGCACTTGTGTTGATTATACCTGATCCCAGCTTGACCTACATTGTGTATAGTGATGCGAATAAGCAAGGATTAGGGTGTGTCCTTATGCAGCAGGGACGTGTGGTGGCCTACGCCTCTCGACATCTCAAACCTCATGAGATGAATTATCCTACACATGATCTGGAGCTTGTGGCTATTGTATTTGCCTTGAAAATTTGAAGGCATTATCTGTATGGTGTGACAGTGGAACTGTACTGCGACCACAAGAGTCTCAAATATTTGTATGATAAAAAAGAATTGAATATGAGACAGCGACGGTGGATGGAGTTGCTTAAGGACTATAACCTGGAAATCAAATATCATCCAGGTAAAGCAAATATAGTCGCTGATGCTCTTAGTCGAAAGACAGTGTTGGTGGCAGTGATGATGATTCAAGAGGGGAAGTTAATAGCGGATTTTCGTGATTTGAATGTCAAATCAGATCCTCTGTGTCAATTATACTATTTCCCAAGAGGAAAGTGACTTGAGAATTGAGATTGAAGAAGCTCAGAGGCAAGATTGCTGGATACAGCGTAATCTAGCTTGGATTAAACTGGGAGAAGCTCAGGGCTATGATCTATCGCCTAGTGGATTGGTTTGCTTTCAAAAGAGAATCTGTGTTCCACTTAAGGCGGAGTTGAGACAGAAAATTTTGGATGAGGCGCACAAGAGCCGTTATACTCTTCATCCTGATATGACCAAAATGTACCATAATCTGAAGTCTATGTATTGGTGGCCGGGTTTGAAGAGTGATGTGACAAAATATGTAGCGAGGTGTCTCACTTGTCAGAAGGTAAAAATTGAGCACCAGAGACCGCCTAGTTTGCTGCAAAGTCCTGAGATTCCGGAATGGAAATGGGAAATGTGACCATAGACCTTATGGTGGGATTGCCCAGAATCAGGAGTTATGATGCGATCTGGGTAATTGTAGACCGGTTAACAAAATTGGTGCATTTCATACCGATTAATCTGGTTACTTTCCAGATAAACTAGCTAAGAGTTATATTCGAGAAATCATGAAACTTGATGGTGTACAAAGGAACATCATTTCTGACCGAGATCCCCGATTCACTTCAAGATTCTGGAGGGCGTTGCATGAGGCCCTGGGTACTCAATTGAGATTTAGCATGGTTTATCATCCTCAAACGGATGGACAGTCAGAAAGGACAATCCAGATGCTGGAAGACATGTTACGGGCCTGTGTTCTAGACTTCAAAGGGAATTGGGATCGCTTTCTTCCACTTGCTGAGTTTGCCTATAACAATAGCTATCATGCGAGCATTCAGATGGCTCCGTATAAAGCGTTGTATGGAAAGAGGTGCCAATTGCCTTTGTGTTGGAATGAGTTATCAGAAAGGAAGCTGTATGGACCGGATCTTGTTGAACAAACCTCAGCACAAATTCGGATTATTCGTAAGAGGCTTCTTGCAGCGCAGAGTCGACAGAAAAGCTACGCTGATAAAAGGAGACGGCCTCTAGAGTTTGAGGTTGGTGATTATATATTTCTGAGAGTATCACCAGTCACTGGCATCGGGAGAGCTATCAAGCGAAAGAAGCTAAGCCCAAGGTACATAGGTCCTTTTAAAATCCTTGAGAGGATTGGGCCTGTTGCTTATCGAGTAGCCCTACCCCCGAACTTGAGCAGGCTCCATGACATGTTTCATGTTTCCCAATTGAAGAAGTACCAACCAGATCCCTCTCACATCATTAAGTATGAAGAAGTTGAGTTACAAGACAACTTCACATATGCGATAGAGCCAGAACAGATCATTGATAGAGAAGAACGACGGCTTAGACACCGAAACATTCCATTTGTGAAGGAGATCTAGAAGGGAATGACTCAAAGGGAAGTAACTTGGGAAGCAGAAGAGGATATGCGAAGACGTTATCCAGAGTTTATGGCTCAATTTTTGTGACAAATTTCGAGGACAAAATTTATTTTACAGGGGGAGAAATGTAATATCCCAAAAAGTGATTAAGGGCTAATGACTTTAAAAGTGGATGTAATTATTGTTGAATAAACACTTTTGGAGAATGTGTGATGGGAATTTGGATATTTTAATAATTCCAATGGCTTCCTTGTGAAAA
Organism: Inga laurina; assembly: GCA_963855925.1. Classification (NCBI taxonomy): domain Eukaryota; kingdom Viridiplantae; phylum Streptophyta; class Magnoliopsida; order Fabales; family Fabaceae; genus Inga; species Inga laurina. The sequence continues at coordinate 46,342,760 of OY979713.1, read as the reverse complement.
TTCGTGTGGGGAGAGTGTTTATTGTGAAATTGGAACCATTGGGAAAATTGTGCAAAAGTTGAAAACTTTATCCATTGAAACTCTGTACAGGGCAGCCGATTTGTATGGACGTTTTAAATAGGCAAATAGTGTCTAAAAATTATGAAATTTTCCACTCTTAAAGTTCACATGTCAAGCTTCAAAATAGATATATAATTTGTATCATTTTGATTTGTGAGCTAAGAGTTATGGATTTTTTAAGTTTTCCTAGAAAAATTAATTATTTTCTGGAACAGTATGCAAAGATTGAAATTCTTTGAATTTTGTGATCCCATCCAAAAAATTATATATTTTCCTTAAAACTAGACTCAATAAGGGTTCCATAGGCTTTAGAATCACTCCAATTCAATGTTTCTAGAATTAGTTATGATTTTTCAAAGTTTGGGCAGAAATCTGCCAGAATTTCTGAAAAATCCGAAATTGTTGGAAATTAATCAATAATTAAATATCATATAATATATGATATTAAATACCATCAGCCTTCTTTCTCCAGCCATTTTTGTGATATTCCAGACCTGAAACAAGGTAGAGAAAGGGAAGAAATCTTACAAGGTAAGCCGATTTCTCCGACGATTTAGCTCTTAATGCGTATAACTCCGACTCTAAGCTACTCCTCTTTATTCTTTAAGGTTGTTAAGCTCAAAATTTGGTGTTCCAAGGGTTAGAGTTCAGCCACCTTGAGGAAAAGCTAGTTGGAGCTAAAGGTAACTTCCAAACCTTCGTATATTAACTATTCTGGCTGCTGTGGGCAATTTAATCGGTGAAATTTTACCGGATTGCCATTGGTTGTAAATTTTGGAAATTGAGTTTCCTAAGGTTTATGCTGCCAAATTTTGGTTCAAATGGTAGTTATAACCTAATGTAATAGTTAATAAAGTGGTTAGGAGTAGAAAGGAACGCGTTTAAGGAGACGAAATTGTAAAACCCCGATATTCCCCGGAGAACTCATAAATTTTGGCCAGCTCTGGAAATGGGTCTTAGATTTGGATTTTCAATGATTTGATGGTTCTATTACGTTCAGGAGCTAAAATTAGGTGGGGTTACAGTTGGCCACTTTTTCAGAAAAGGCCAAAAAAGCATAATTACGAAAATGTCCCTAAAACCCTTGAAGTAGGGCTGCCAAGGGTGAATTTGTAATTTTACATTGAATTTGATAATTCTGAGTCCATAAATGGATTCCTTGGGCAGAAATATGTTGGATAGCCCAGATTAGAATTTCGAGAAAAGTGCAATCGGACCGGGTACGGCGGGCCCAGGCCGGGGCCGGGTCCCCTGGGGCATTTTTGTAAATTTTCATTATAGACTCATATAACCCCAAGAAACACTATGGAAGTATCTAAATGGTGCATTTGGAATTGTAGGATTCGATATTTGCCCTGTTCGTGATCGACCTGCGCTAGAGCACAATCGGAAAGAACAAGGTAGTGACTCTTTCTCTTATACTGTGTGTGAAACATTGTATGTATGTTTGTCATGCATTGAGAATACTTTGTGAATAAATTGTGATGCTTTGAGTTCATAGCGCAAGCTGACGCATATGATACTTTGTGATACATAGGGATCGCAGCGAAAGCTGAGGCATAGAGATTACAGCTATGAGTGCTGTCGTTTGTGGCGAAAGCCATAATACATTTTGATGATGCTTAACATGATCATATATGCTATATGTTTATACACTGTATGAGTGATTTGTTACTAAATAGATTCTTTTGAATCTCATTCTTTCCATTGACTAACATTTCATACAGGGCAAGTGGCTCCAAGGCGAAACGAACCACCAGGAGCGGCTAGGATCTTGTAGAGATGTGTTGTTAGGTTGTTGGTTAACTATTTTGGACTTGGGATTACTGTTTATTTTTGAAATGTAGATATTACGTTGATGTTGGTCATGTAATCCCTTAGTTGGAACTTACAACTCTTAGTTTATACATGTGTGAAACCCGGGAGTTGTCGGGAATTTGGCTATGCACTCTGATATGTATGAATGTGATTGAACTGCACAGAGTAATTAGATTCGGAAGATGTATATGAGACCATGTTGAACGAGTTTTAGAAATGAGATTTGAGAAAAACGTATCCGTTGGTCTCTAATTCCTTTAAATTATGCATTTTGGAATCTTAATTACAGTTATCAAGGTAGGGGATTACATACAAGGCCACTTGCACATGCACGCAAGGCTACTGCTGCCTTGTATGTTTCACTATATATATATCTAGAGTAAGGAGAGAGTTAGAAATGAGACATTGCATAGAGATTGAGAGTTAATTGAGAGCTACCACTATAGTCGATAGATCACAGAAGGCGAGCTTCATTACCTACATTCCTCCTTTATATGCTAAGGACATGCAATCTGATTATTAGCTAAGGCACCCTATTAATTAAGGCAATCCTTATCACCTTCTATCCTTTCTTAATTTATATGGTTATGACTTTATCTTGGTATCTTTTCTTCCATTTAATTTGCCAATGCTTTAATTTCCCTTAGAATTATTTCAACAAGGGGATTTTAGATTGTTTTTTTTTTGTATTCTAACTTATTTCCTTTTTTTCATTTAATTACAAGAAGTTTGTAATTTCACTATTCGATTACCTATGTATAACCATTCATTTCTTCACTATCATGTGAATAATGGAGACAATAATATATACTTTCTAGTCTTACTTTTTCATTATTCATTTCACTATTCAATTGTCTAACTTAATAATAATAATGGTAATATCACTATTTATTTGTCTTACTTTATATCAATTAAGTAACATGTTTAACGGCTAATAATAAGGCGTCAAAGATAAATTAATTTTGAAAGGATTGGTTATTAGATTAATCATATATACTTGTTTTTATCCTATGTACAATTTTTTTTTGTATATAAGGGTTGCATTGGCGCTTTTAGGGTTTTCACGATCTCTAGGAGCCAATACCTCAGGTCTGCTTCCTCTACTGGTATCCACACAAATGCTCTCCAACACGGACTACGTGCTAGCGCCTCCAATGTTTCCTAGGGTTTTCTTTGCGGCTCTCAATTCTCATGCGTGTATGAGTATATCTGCTCTATCAAGTTTATAACCTATGAGGGCTATATTCGAATTTCAAAATTAATCTTCATTAATTTTGAAATTAATTAACAATTAATTATCTTGATGAGCTAATTAAATAAATTCCGTTTAAATTAAATCTTTTCAACAGTTTTAATTTTACCTATTTATTTAATCCAAATAAAGAGTCATTAGATTTAAGTCCTCTTCATAAATTAAATCTGAAATACTATATCTCTATCATGTTAGTTATTAAATTTAATACATCTTAATAGATTAAATTTAAAACTAACACAATATAATAATATCATATAATACACACACACACACACACATATAAGATATGTATTTCGAAAATATATATCTATATAATATTATTAATGAATTTTATATTATATATATATATATAATTCGTCCACCCTAAATTAAACATTATCTTGTGTTAGACCATTCTTGTGTGTGACCCTGTAGGCCCATATGAAGTTGGCAGAAGGCGAATAACTATACTAAACAAAAAGTCGCAAGCAGCCGCTAGCAAGACATTACGACTACCCAATTCATATGAGGATCGTTATCACGATGCAACCTGTCAACAACCATGTCACGTCCCTTTTGTCACACCATATATCGATCAAGGATAAGACATGGATAATGTCATTCTTTTGTTCCTGACCATTACTTTCTCGATTCTTGAGTAGCCTGACAATAGAAATAGAAACTCCTTTCCATCGTAGTATGACCATACATTTCTCAAACTCACTTATCGAGGGGCCCAGTAATATCTCTCTACTAATGTGAGGGACAAATTCCATCTTGATTATCCATATTCCTCTGCATGAAAAATAGCCAAACCCGATCATAGCCTTTATCATCACCCGGTCAAAAGTGAATTTTGACTAGTTCAAAGCTTAACAACTCTCATGTAGGAATCTATGATGACCTCAGGTCTAAGGGCATTGTGACGTGGTTATACATGAGAAAAGCTTATGACTTGATCCATATAGCTTTCTCATAGTGGGTCGGTCTAGCACCTTGTACTCTTACAAGTACCTAAGACTTTGATTCATATCTCCATATCTTATCAAAGTCATACTGGTTTTATTTTATCTTTGCTCCTGCATACATGTGAAATTTGTAGGAATAGCCTAGCTCATAATTTTTGGAAAAGTACAAGGGGCTCCCTACGGGTATTTTGGTCATTTTTCAAATTTGAACAAAGATAACCAACAACATGAGTTTAGAATAAGACATGAATGAGCAATAACTAATTGATTATAACTTGTGTGACAGGGGGTTCCCTACGGTTATGGTTGTTTGAAAATCAACCAGTAAAAAGTTGGTAGCTCAAGCCGGATCAAAGGTATTGGACAGACAGTTGAGTAGGGAAGGAGATTTCAGGTAGTAACTTTATCTTTCATATACTATGTGATTGTTTGTATGCTTTGGTATGCCATATTCTGGGACATGAATAGTTCTTGGGGCACAATATCTAACTGTGGTGCAGGAAAAGCACAAGTACCATCTGGTGGGAAAAGCACAAGTACTAGCGGCCTAGTAGGACCCATCTATGATATAGATAGTGTAATGCCCTAAAATATGATTAAGGGCTAATGACTTCAAAATCAAATCTAATTAATGCAAAACAAACACCTTCTGAGAATACAATGTCAAGTGTCACCATAGAGACCGTGGATGAAGGTCAAACTTTCAAACTCTTCTCCCTCTCTCCTCTCCTCTTCAAAGTTGGCCAAGAGGCCTTATGGGAGCTAAAAATATGATCCTATCCTATCATCATCATTTTTCTCTCTCTCAAGGCTTTATTTTCATCTAAGCAAGAAGGAAGAGAAAGAAGAAAAATCAAGGTAAGTGAGCCATTTTGTCCTTGAAGATGACTCATTTGGCTTAAATCTTCTTCATTAATCTTAACCACCTTGATGAGATCTTCATCTCTATGGTTTTATATTTTCAAGAGGAGGTGTGTTTTGAGTTCAAGAAAAGGTGGAGATTGAAGAATCAAAGAACAAATTTGGGGAAGTGAAAGAGGTGAGTGATAGCTACCTTGTGATATATATGTTGTGGCCATGGTTGAGACTTTAAGTTTTTGGAATTTTTCCCTTATTTTCATGCACATTAGAGTTGTGTGAATTGTATGGTGTTTTGTGATGGAAATGTGTCTTGTTGTGTCATTTAAATAATGAAATTGATTTGGAATTTTAAATGTTGAGTTTGGCAACTTTGTGGTTCGTGGTTAAAACCAAACATATTGATGGGATATGATTTTGGGTGTTTTGATGTTGCGATTGGATTTCTTGTGAAAAACTGTGTGGGGATGGTGTCAGTTGTGAAAATCTGACTCTTAGAAATACTTGGTGAAAAACTAGAAATTCTGAAAAATTGTGTTGTTAAACTTTTGTGCAGGGGACTAAATTTCCATAGCATTTGGAAATAGCAAATGGTGTTAAAATATTGTGAAATATTCTTGTCTTGTAGTTCACACTGCAAGCTTTCCAATGGTATAAAGTTTGAGTCATTTTGATGTCTGTGCAAGAAGTTATGGTTGTTTGAAAATCAGCCAGAAAACAGGTCAATTACTGGCTGCAACCACAAGTTTGGGTACGACCCGAAAGCATCTAACCAGTTCTTGGCTGTGGCCCAAAACCTCTGACCTGTTGTTGGCCGAGGCCTAAAAGTTTCTGACATGATTTGTACTATGGCTAGTGGATCTTGACCACAGCCCAAATCTTTTTGACCATCTATGGGCCACAGCCAGTGGATGGCTTGGTCACAACCAACCCTTTGAAAATTGCATTTTGAACTTTTGAAAGATAGTCTTTGGTCAAGTCTTTTCCAACCCTTTAGTCATTTGTTTGGGCTTCTAGTAACCACTTAAAGGTCTCAAATAATAACAAACCTTGAGTGTTTTGGAGTTAAACATTGGAATCGAGAAAAACTCTTCGTCCTTTATTATGGTTTATAGGATTTGATATTTGCCCTGCACACAATAGACTAGTGCTAGAATCTAAATAGAAAGCACAAGGTAATAACTCTTTCTCTTATACTTGTGTAATGCATTGTATGTTTGTCTTATCATTGAATTGTGTTGATTGTAAATACTGCGGTGTATGTTGCTATAAAAAATTTGTGTATACAGCTGTGAGAGTTGTCGTTTGTGACACAAGTCACACATCTTATGGATACAGCGTGAGCTATCTTTTGTGATGTGAGTCACGCATCATGTGGATACAGCATAAGCTGTCGTTTGTGACGCAAGTCATGTGTCACTATGATTGTAGTTGTTGTTGCTGATTGTGATATGCTTGCATGCCATGTTATTATTTATTGTATGAGTGATGTGGTACTACTAGGATTCTTTTGAATCTCATTCTTTCCATTGACTAACCTATAGTTAGGGCAAGTGGTTCAAAGGAAAAGCACGTGACGAAGGGTGGGTTGAGTTTTGAGCTAGGAGTTTTAGATTTGATAGTTGGTTATCAATATTTTGGATTATGTATATGTTGTAAATTTAAATAGTGTTATATAATCCTTGGTATGGGAATAGAGATGGGCAATTATACCCTGGAATCCCCTCACTAAATGAATGGAACCCGAGTGTTGTAAGGAATTTTTATTACACTATGATATGTATGAATGAAACCAAACTGCACAGACCAAATATATTAGAAATGTGAATGTGAGACCGCACCTAATAAGTTTTGGAAAAGTTTTTCAAAAACCCACTTTAACACAGGACCATATCCTGTCTTGAAGTTGGGACTTTCAATGTGTTTTAAAGTTTCTATTGGTCTTTAATTCAACTTAACGACGTATTTTTGAACTATAATTTCAGCTATTAAGGTAGGGGTTACATTTTTTGTATCAGAGCTATAGTTCCAGGCAAGGGTAGGTTGCTAGGATAGTTGCCACAGTTATTTAGCTTTGTGATAGAAGCTGACCTATGAATGCTTGTTATATGCCCATGAATGTTCCTGCTATATATATATATATATATATATATATGAGTTTTAAGGAATATGTGCATACATTTACTGTGATATTGACGTGGTCAATCATCCTTAGAGTGAAAGGACATAATGGTTCACTTGAAAGTCAAACAAGTAGAACCAGAGGTAGAGGAAATTCATGACAACCCACCTGATCCCATGCAAGTGATGATGGGTATGCTAATGGAACAATGAGACATGATTAATGAGCGATGGGAAAAGCACAAGGAGGAAAAAGCAAAACGTAATGAAGATTGGGTCCGGTTTACTCGGGAAGAGACAGGTTAAGAAGAAATAGCTGAAGGGTCGATTCGACCTCCAGAGTCACCACCCTACACTAAACCGAACCAAGAATCACTTAGGGTACCAGTCAAAGATGAGAGAGATATACAGTTTTGGGTCTCAAAATTTTATAAACATTTACCTCTGATGTTCAGGGGAAGGTTTGATCCCTAAGCAATTGATGACTGGTTGAATCATTTAGAGAAGATCTTTGAGGTATTCGATTGCCTACTTGAGGTAAGGCACGCTTAGCCATGTACAATCTGGAGGGGGATACTGACCGGTGGTGGCAGAATATCGCCCTGATGTTGTGGAACCAAAATGTGCCATTGACCTGGGAAAGTATTTATCATTTCTGGAGGGGTGTAGCCATGTACAATCTAGAGGGGGATACTGACTGATGGTGGCAGAATATCGCCTTGATGTTATGGAACCAGAATGTGCCATTGACTTGGGAAAGTATTTACTTTTCTTGAAATATTTCCCAGGTCAGTGAGGCTGGAGAAGGAATCTGAGTTCCTATCCATCAAGCAGGGTGATGTGGAGACTTTAGATGACTACCATTATCGATTCATCTAGCTATCTTGATATGCCTCTTACCTTTGACGCATGGATGATGAGGAGTGGAGTTCTGATATGTTGGTTAGGAGCTTAAGGTGTGAGTTGAAGAAAAGGTTGGCTACTTGCCAATTTACCGAATTCAACAAGGCCGTAGAGGAGTGCAGAATCATAGAAAATAATTTAAGAGATTTGAACCCAACTAAGGGTGGAGGTCGTGGTGAACCCAGTAAGGGTAGTACTTTTCATAAGCGAAAAGGCCAGGGATTCTCATCCAAGGATAGTCGTTAAAAAATAAATCAATCTGAAGACCGTGAACCTCAAAAATTCCTAACGGTATGGATATGCCTTCGTTGTGGTAAGTCACATTTTGGCAGAACTTGTCAGGGGCAAGTGATCTGTTATAACTGCAAATAGCTTGGACACATTGCTAGTAAGTACAAACGGCCGCAGACAGTAAAGGCCTAGGAATTAGGGCAGGGTGTTCGCCATGACGTATGAGAAAGCCCGAAAGTCCACCGACATGATTCAAGGTAAAATCCATCTCAATGGTAGTTTATTACAAGCTTTATTTGATTCAGGTGCGCGTCATTCCTTCATTGCTTATAACTATGTGAAGCACCTAGGATTGCATATTCATAAACTGCCATTTGATATTGTGTCGATGCCAATGGGTGTCAAGGTTGTAACTACTAAGGGTTGTTTAAATTTTGTGATAACTATTAAGGGGCATGAGTCTACGGTCGATTTGATATGTCTACCACTCTACCAATTAGAATTCATATTGGGTTTTGATTGGTTGATGATGAATAATGTGCTGCTAAATTGTGAGAATAAGAGAATAGTGTATCCTACTTCGCAGAATGGTAATAGTATGAATTCTTGTTTGAATTTCCTCTCAAAGGCCAAAGTTGAGAAATGTCTGGAGAAGGGGTGCGAAAGGTATATGATATTCTTTTCCGTACATGGAGAGACAAAAGAAACTCTGGAAAGTAAACCCGTGGTAAGAGAGTTCCCTGAGGTGTTTCTGGATGTTCTTAGTGGATTGCCTCTGGAAAGGGAAGTGTAGTTCCTAATTGAAATTGTGCCAGAGCTGGTTCTATATCAAAGGCCCCATACAGAATGGCCCTGAATGAAATGGCGAAACTAAAGAAGCAGATTAAAGAATTGCATGAAAAAGAGTTTATTCGGTCCAGTGTCTTACCGCGGGGAGCTCTAATATTGTTTGTTAAGAAGAAGGACGGGAGTTTGAGATTGTGTGTGGATTACAGAGAATTGAACTAGATAACCACAAAAAACAAATATCCTCTCTTAAGAATCGATGACTTTTTAGATCAATTGTTTGGTTCTTGTGTGTTCTCCAAGATTGATCTAAAGTTCAGGTATCATCAAATACGTACAAAAGCAGAAGATGTACTGAAGACTACTTTTAGGACAAGGTATGGGTACTATGAGTTTTTAGTAATGCCCTTTGGCCTGACCAATGCACCTTTAGTATTCATGGATTATATGAATTATGTCTTTTGATAGTATCTAGATCAGTTCGTAGTAGTATTTATCGATAACATCCTGATTTAGTCCAAGAGTAGGGAGGACCATGAGCATCATTTGAGAATAGCACTACAGATATTGCACGAAAAGTAGCTCTATGCCAAGTTGCTTAAGTGTGAGTTTTGGCTTCCGAAAGTAAAAGGGACGTGGCAAAAGCCCAGACTCGAATATTGATAAAGTGATGGGGCGTGGCGTAAGCCCGACCTCGTATATAGTAAAGGGAACGTGGCGAAAGCCCGGTCTCGAATATTAATTGCTGCATTGTGATATATGTGACTTGCTTTGTATATATGCATCATATAGATAAACTGTTGCTACTGGGATTCTCTAGAATCTCATTCTTTCCAAATAACATTTTTAGACAGGGCAAGTGGATCGAAAAGCAAGCAAGTGGCAAAGGACGATTAGGACTGCCAGCGGTAGTCTTAGTTAAATATTTTGGCTTAATATTGAATTGGTTATCATTTTGGATCATTGTAAATATATTGAATAGAATTGTAGTGGTATAGTTTTGTGTAATCCCCGGTATGGATACTAAGATGGGCAATGATGCCCTGTTAAACCTTTGGATTAATGTTATTATCCCGGGTGAAGTCGGGAATTGTGCTTACTCTGATATTGTACATGTAATAGACTAAACATGCCATTTGTGTAATGAATGAAATGAATGGAAATCCATTTGTACAAGTGTTTTAAAAAGTTTTTAATTGTTCCAGATTTCTCATTCGATTATTAAATGTGCTTAAACGTTAATCCCGGCCTGATTATCGAAGGGGGTTATAGTCCATACCTTGACACTTGGTACCATCTTATTCTCCCTACTATGATTTCACATACATTTTCATGCACAAGATTCCACTTCTTGGTCTTTCAATCTTAGCCATTAATCTTGATTATCAAGAAGTTTCCTCTTCGGCAACCGACCAGTCGGTTGATAAATTTACCATTTTACCCCTGATTATCACAATGCACAATATATACTTCAAAAGTGCTCAATTAATATTAATTACATCACTTTAAAGTTATTAATCCTTGATTACAATCCAGGATATTACATGACAAGATTGTGACAAGTGGCTATATGTGAGCCATTGGATTGGTCAAAGTGTCAAATATTGTTTTTCTCTTTCCTCTTCCATTTAGATCGGTTATGAGAGCAATTAGAGGCCAAAAATCTGATTCCTCTTCATCATCTTCTCTCTCTCTTCTAACCTCCATGGACGTCTAAGCTTGGGAGAGGAAAGAGAAACCGAAAGGTGAGATTTAGCCTTATAGTTGCCCTATAATGCTCAAATTCCCCTCTTTAATATTATTCATAGTGATAAGAGCTTCATCTCTATGGTTTTAGATTTGTGAATGAAGGTGTTTTGAGAGCTTGAGGAATCTTGAAGTTGGAGGAATCAAAGAATTGGCTTTGAAAAGAGAAAGAGGTGAGTATTTGATGCTTTTTGACTTAAGTTTTGTGGTTATTGGATAAGTTTTGTGAATTTCAAAATTTTCCTTTATTTTATGTCATTTTTAAATGGGAGAATTGAATGGTATATTGTGATGAAAATGGTGTCATCTTGTGTCTTAGTGCCATTGGAATTAGTTTGAAACTTTGATTAGAAAGGAATTCAATGTGAGTTTGTGTTGTGGAATTGTGTTGACATGTTAGGGTCATTGTGCAACATGTCTATGTGATGTGAATTTGGTGGATTTGGTATTTCCAATGGATTCCTTGTGAAATTTTGTGTGAGAATGATGTTTGATGTGAAAATTGGACCATTGGAAGCAACTGAGCCAAAACTGAAATTTTGTCCAGTGTGAATTCTGTTCTAGGTAGTCTGGTTGTATTGACATTTCAAATGACCAAATGGTGTCTAAAAATTCTGAAACTTTCCAATCTTAAATGTCACATCCAAATCTTCAAAATGGACATATAATTCATGTCATTTCATGTTGTATGCTGGGAGTTATGGTTGTCCAAAGTTTGAGATTATAATTGGAATCTGTTTTGGAGCAATGTTGGATTTTGTGCAATTCTATATTTGTGTGGTGATTTCTGGTAATGGTCCATATTTTTCTAGTAAAGAGGACTTAAATAGCTTTCATTTGGCTTTGGAACCACCTCATTTTGATTTTTCTAGAAGTAGTTATGACTTTTGGAAGTTCAGCCAAGAAACAGGATTTTTTTGGCCACAGCCCAAATGTTTCGGACCTGTTTTTGCCCGTGGCCAGTGGATTTGAGGGCTGCAGCCAACCACCAAAAATCAGTATTTTTCACTTCTGAAAGGTGATTTTTGGTATAGTTATTCCCAACCCTTTAGGCATATGTTTAGGCTTCCAATAGCCACCTAAAGGCCTCAAATGATAACTAGCTGTAAGTGTTTTGAAATCGAGAACTTGGAATAGAGATTAACCCATCATCCTTGATTATATGTATAGGATTTGGTATTCGCCTTGTCCAAGAGCAACCTGTGCCGGAACACGCCCGAAAAAAAAAAGGATATGACTCTTCCCTTATACTATGTATAAATGCATTACATGTATGTTTATCATTGATTAGTGAGGATTTCGAATGCTGAGTAGGCTTTATGTATGTCGTTGAGGCAATATGTGTTGTGATTATTGTTGTGATGCTACCTGGTGATTTACTTGCATGGTATGTGATTATATGTTGTATGAGAGATTTGTTACTACTGGGATTCTCTTGAATCTCATTCTTTCCATTGACTAACCTACAAACAGGGCAAGTGGATCGAAGGGGAAGCAAACTGCCAAGGGCGGCTAGGGTTTCCTAAGAATGTGTTTTTAGTAGTTCGTTGTCAATTTGGGGTTGGGATTACTGTATATATTTTGGGTTCGAAGGATGAATCCTGGAAACTGCACGGCAAACCATCCACTGGTAAACCACAGGGTCATCTCACCTCAACTGAATAGAAGGCTAATGAATCTACTTATTAAGTCACAAAGAACTACAGATGCTTCATTGGATACTTGAAAAATAAAATAAGTCCAATTCATTGTTGAGTGTTAACCTGGTACAATCAGGTAATTCTTTTATAGCCCTTAATACTATACAGACTAGTGACGATACATGGATAGTCAATTTAGGAGCCACAGATCATATGATGGGTAATCGAACCTTATTCACAACTCTTAAACTTTGTCCTGAGAACCTTTATGTCAAAGTCTCTAATGGGGTATTCACCAAAGTTGAAGGAATTGACACCGTCATACTATCCAATTGACTAAGCATTCACCATGTTCTATTTATTCCAGTACTTATCTATAATTTAATATCTGTGAGCAAGTTAACGAAAGGACTTGTATGCCGAGCGATATTTGATGATGACATGTGTTTGTTTCAGAATTTACACTCGGGAAAGATCATTGGGACTTCTAAAGAGTGGGATGGACTTTTCTAGCTGGAGAGATCGGAGATGGAAAATAAAGTGATTTGGAATGCACGAAAAGCTCTAGTAAGCTCAAGTTCTCAAGACAAAGATGTACTTTTATGGCATTGTTGTTCAGGACATCCTACTTTTGATTATATGAGATATGTGTTTCTAAGTTTATTCAATAAAGATTCTGTTCCTTTTCACTATGAAACTTGTCAATTAGCTAAACAAACATGATCCTCTTATCCAAAATAGTCCTACCAACCCACTATTCCTTTCAAACTCATGCATAGTGACATTTGGGGCCCAGCAAGAACAGCCACCCAAAAAAATAAGAAATGTTTTCTTACTTTCATTGATGATCACACCATACTCACGTGGGTTTACTTGATGAAAGAAAAGTCTGAGGTGGCTCAAGTTTTCCAAAGCTTTCACAAATTTGTCCAAACCCAATTTCAATCCTCTATCAAAATCCTCTGTAGTGATAATGGTCGGGAATACCTAAGTCGTACCTTTAAAGAATTTCTTGATCAACAAGGAGTTCACTATCAAACAAAAGAATTGTCACTTGTTAGAGGTAACTCGAACTCTGCTGATAGAAATAAATGTACCCACGAGTTAAATACTAAAGTTCCTAGACTATAAATTAGTTGAGAGTCAAACAAACCTGTCTATGTGCTAGCGAGGCTTGAATAACTATTAAGAACATAGATACATAAGTACGCACGAGAGGAAAAAAACTCAAAAATAGACCTGCCAGTGAAAAGATAGAATACATTCAAATGGCCATAAACTAATAATTTAGCAAATATTGTACAGGAAATCAATCAGTAAATAGCTTACACAATATTAGCTCACACAAATATGTAATTTGGGGAAAATAAATATACTAGCTTCAACTCAAAAGTTGAAACACTCAAATCGTACCTATGTTGAATTGAGGGTGGCTGACTTTTATCAAAATTAATGAAATTAGTTAATATTATTAGTTTGTTAAAAAATATTAAAATTATCCTTAATAAAACTTATTTGATAAAAAAAATTTGGTTATGAAGTTTATAGCTAATTAGGGATGTTACATATAGTTACGAAGTTTCGGATAAGGGAGAAGTTTTGAGCGACAAGCTATGAATGGAATGTCAATTAAATGATGAAATAATAAGTTTCTATTTATAATATGAGCCTTTCAATTGGTTCAAGACCTACATACATTGTCATGAAACAAGATGTAAAATTCAACAAAAAAATTGAATTTACTTTTCATCCTACAACTGCAAAATGAATGAAAATAGTACCTCAGCAAGCAACATCACATTAAATGAAAATAGTAGTTCAAGAAGCAATATAGCCAGTAATATGGCTTACAGACAATCGAGAATAATGGATTATTTTTTTGGGTGGGATAGGGAACAAAAGCATCTGGTCAACAAAATGCAACGGCAAGCTTCTAATGCGTCTGCAAAAAAGTAAGTGAAATGAAAAGCATTCTAAATATTCATGATAAAAATTTTATCCCTTTCATTACGGAAAAATTTATCTTATTGATAAAGTCAATCATTTCTATTAGATATGATTAGTTTTGATGATGTCAAATATAAATATTAAATATTAAGAGCAAAAAGTTTACATATTATACTTATCTCCTATATGGATTAACTACTATATCTAATATGAAATATCTTGTAGATTAGTCAAGCAAAAGAAAAAGGAAGATTAAAGATAGTTAAGAAAATAAAGAAGCTATCTAGTTGGGTTATGAAGAATGATCATCAAGAGAAAAATCAAGAAGAATGAGATTGAAGAAAGAAGAACTTGCAAGATTGAATGAGAATATCAAGATTCAAGTTCTTAGAAGTGATACTAGAGGTTTCTATGATCAAATAGATCACTAGCACAATACTCAAGTGATCCATCCAGTGATGTTTTTCCAGGAAAATAGAGCAACGCGTTGTAGCTTTTGAAAATCATTGGAATAATTGTGGAACTCATTTATCTTGTTTCTAATCATTATAACACTTTATTGTATTAGTGTTTAAAGTTTTTTTCTTGGAAAACAATGAGAAGATCATGCGAAGAACATAAAAGCTACTTTACGGGAATGGAGCATCCACCAGATGTAATGGCTAGTTTTTCAAATACAAAGAGCGGTCAAAAGAAGTAATGGGACTCTAACAGACAAATGCTTACAACGGTCATCGATCTTCATCAACTATAAATAGATGAGCATTCAAAGTGTAAGAGGAGACAACAACAACGACAAAATGCTAAGGTCATGAATCATTTTCTTCAAACCAAATACTCTCTGTTGCTTTCTAGTTTTGATATCATTTACCTTAGAGAAAGAGATTATTTATATTGTACCTCAGTGTTCATCTTATTCATTTTTTAGAGAGAAGATTGATTGTAATCCTTCATCATCAAGGTTGTATCCTCATGGTGTGTAAGGGGGAGTAACTCGGTGTATCCTTACGGTGTGTAAGGAGGAGTAACTCTGTAAGACATTTATAAAAGGCTTTACAAGTGCCCGGTTAAACTTGTGAGATTATAGAGACTTCTCTTATACTTGGATTAAAAAAGAAGATAGTGGATAGAAAATCATATATTAAGATAAGCTTAGGGACTGGACGTAGGTCATCGTGGATTAGACCGAACCAAGATAAATTACAGTTTACATATTCTCTTCCCTAAGCTCTTATATTTTTACATATTCTCGTCGTAGTTCTATGCTTTTGATCTTCCATTCTTCTAATTTTATGTTTTTTCACAATTTGCGTATATGAATACATTATACTCTACTCTATGAGGAAAATCCTATTCTCTTGTTTGATTCTTTATCCGAACTAGATTTGGAGATCTCTATGTTTGGATTCACGTTTAATTCTTGTAAATAATAGCTATAGTCATCATGAGCAGAGCAATAGCAGGGATGGTACAAGATGGAGGAATTTATTCATTCCATTTCTGACAAGCTATGATGCTCCAGTCTCTTGTGGACATAACCTATTTGTGAAAATGCCTTTATAAAAGGCTTTTGCTGCTTTAAGCGGTAACGAGAGCAAGTTATATGAGAAGGGGTATTTTTAGATAGTTTGTGATAATATACCAAGCAGTCAACATCCATTATGCATAAGTTTTGAAGTAATAATGATCTTCTTTTTGTTCTTTTCTTATGTGTGCTTATGCTCTTTTCGGAGCTCTTTGCGCTATATTGTCGTTCTCTAATTCCGTTATTGTTGAACTATACTACTACTTTTACTACTTAACATTGTCTCTACGCACATAATTCTAATTGGTACACATTAATATACCATTTATATATCTTCAGAAAATCAAAATAAATATGTTGTACTGGCTCTGATGCCAAATATTAGGAACAAATTGGTGTCAGGCACGAGTCTACCAATGTCTAAAGACTTTATCGTTTACTAGGTCGAACTTATCCACACTTCCTCTCGGACTCACAATGTATCATTCCCTCAATCTTAAAAGGAGGTATGTCCTTGAACATTTCGATGGAGCTGGATTTGAAAACGTGTTGGCTCTGATACCAAACATTAGGAATGAATTGATATCAGACACAGGCCGCTAGTCTCCTGTAACTTTCTGATCAACCACGCCAAACCTAACCCAATCCCATCTCAAACTCTCAACATATACCTCCCTCCCTCTCAAATGAGTTCCTCTTAGAATGCTTTGATAGACGTGGATTCGAACATGTATTGGCTCTAACACCAAACCTTCAAAACAAATCAATATTAAATTGATGCATAATACTCCATCTAGTCCTTAGTATAAGACACTAACTCCGAATTCTCACAGAACAATAAAAGCAGTTAAAAGCCATAAAGTTATCTTAAAATTCAAATGATTTCCAATATTGCCATTATTAGCTATGCTAAACTCAAATATCATATTAATTAGGATGAAGGTGCAAAAATACTCATCTACATATATCGCATGTGCGTCTGGCACCATATACAATCTTTGGGTGTAAAAATAGCTATAATCATTTCAAAAAGGGACAAAAGTGCCAGCTCCATTAATAGGGGCAAACTTCTATTAATTTCTGGTTTTGTGGACCACACTTTAATAATTTTCGAATAATTATTTTAAAAAAAATCTCTCCTTTTCCCTCTTCCTGCATACCTCTCCCTCTCACCCTTCTCTCTCTCCTCTCCTTCCAAACCAAAGTCCCGTTTGTTGTGGAGATGTTATGTCATAAAAGCATTGTTAATATAGCCAAACTTACATTAATTTATGGTTTTATAGCCACTCTATTATGGAGTTGTTGTCTTTTAAGAACATTGAAATTAGTAGTTAAATCATCATAGTATTGCAACTTGTGATGAACATGTTTAGGATTTTCAAGTGAAGATAAATACATCTTTACCATCTTGTCGATGCAAGTTTTTTGGTGCTCTTATGGCATCGTCGTAGTTCTAGGCTTCTGTTCTTCTATTCTTCTGATTCTATGTTTTTTCACAATTTAGGTATATGAATACATTATACACTACTCTATGAGGAATGAAAACAAATCCCCTTCTGTTGTTTGATTCTTCATTCGAACTATATTTGGACATCTCTATGTTTTGATTTACCTTTAATCCTTGTAAATAGTCACTATTGTCATCATGAGTAAAGCAATAGCAGGATGGTCCAAGATGGAGGAATTTATTCAATCCATTTCTGACGAGCTATGATGCTCCAGTCTCTTGTGGACATAACCTATTTGTGAAAATGCCTTTATGGCTTTTGGTGCTTTAAGCGGTAACAAGACAAGTTCTATGAGAAGGGGTAACTTTTGATGGTTTGTGATAATATATCAAGCAGTCAACATCCATTATGCGTTGGTTTTCAAGTAATAATGATCTTCTTTTTATTCTTATCTGTACTCATGCTTTTTTCAGAGCTCCTTGCGCTATATTGTCGTTATATAATTCCGTCATTGTTGAACTATACTACTACTTTTACTACTTAACATTGTCTCTACCCACATAATTCTAATTGGTACACATTAACATACCATTTATATATCTTCTAAAAATCAAAATAAATATGTTGTTATGGCTCTGATACCAAGTCTTAGGAACAAATTAGTGTAGACACGAGTCCACCAATCTCCACTGACTTTTTATCGTTCACTAGGTCGAACTTATCCACACTTCCTCCTGGACTCACAATGTATCATTCTGTCAATCTTAAAAGGAGGTATGTCCTTGAACATTTCGATGGAGCTGGATTTGAACACGTGTTGGCTCTGATACCAAACATTAGGAATGAATTGATATCAGACACAGGCCTTTAGTCTCCTGTAACTTTCTGATCAACCACGCCAAACCTAACCCAATCCCATCTCAGACTCTCAACATATACCTCCCTCCCTCTCAAACGAGGTCCTCTTAGAATGCTCTGATGGACGTGGATTCAAACACACATTGGCTCTGATACCAAACCTTCGAAACAAATCAATGTTAAATTGATGCATAATACTCCATCTAGTCCTTAGTATAAGACACTAACTCCCACTTCTCAAAGACCAATAAAAGCACTTAAAAGCCATAAAGTTATCTTAAAATTCAAATGATTTCCAATATTGCCATTATTAGCTATGCTAAACTCAAATATCATATTAATTAGGGTGAAGGTGTAAAAATATCCATCTACATATATCGCATGTGTGTCTTGCACTATATACAATCTTTAGGTGCAAAAATACCTATAATCATTTCAAAAGGGACAAAAATACCTATAAAGGAAAACTTCCATTAATTTCTTTTTTTGTGGACCCCACTTTAATAATTTTCCAAAAATTATTTTAATATATTTACATTATGTCTTAAGAGCAATGTTAATAGAGCCACACTTTCAATAATTTCTACTTTTGTGGCCACTTTATTATGGAGTTGTTGTCATTTAAGAGCATTGAAATTAGTAGTTAAATCATCATAGTCTTGCAGCTTGTGATGAACATGTTTGGGATTTTCAAGTGAAGATGAATACATCTTTACCATCTCATCGCTACGAGTTTTTTGGTGCTGTGGGGGCATCGTTGTAGTTCTAACCTTTTGATATTCCATTCTTCTGCTTCTATGTTTTTTCACAATTTGGGTATATGAATACATTATACACTACTATATGAGGAATGAAAACAAATCCTATTCCCTTGTTTGATTCTTTATTCGAAATGGATTTGGATATCTCTTTGTTTGGATTCACCTTTAATCCTTGTAAATAGTCACTATTGTCATCATGAGTAGAGCAATAGCAGGGATGGTCCAAGATGGGGGAATTTATTCATTCCATTTCTGAGGAGCTATGATGCTCTAGTCTCTTCTAGACATAACTTGTTTGTGAAAATGCCTTTATGAAAGATTTTTGGTTGTTTAAGTAGTAACGAGAGCAAGTTCTATGAGAAGGGGTATTTTTGGATGGTATGTGATAATATATAAAAAGTCAACATCCATTATGCATTGGTTTTGAAGTAATAATGATCTTCTTTTTGTTCTTTTATTATGTGTACTCATGCTCTTTACGGAGCTCCTTGCGCTATATTGTTGTTCTCTAATTCCGTTATTGTTGAACCCTACTACTACTTTTACTATTTAACATTATCTCTACGAACATAATTCTAATTTGTACATATTAACATACCATTTATATATCTTTTGAAAATCAAAATAAATATGTTGTACTGGCTCTGATACCAAATCTTAGGAACAAATTGGTGTCAGACACGAGTCCACCAATCTCCAATGACTTTATCGCTGACTAGGTCGAACTTATCCACACTTCCTCCTGGACTCATAATGTATCATTCTGTCAATCTTAAAAGGAGGTATGTCCTTGAACATTTCGATGGAGCTGGATTTGAACACGTGTTGGCTCTGATACCAAACATTAGGAATGAATTGATATCAGACACAGGCCTTTAGTCTCCTGTAACTTTCTGATCAACCACGCCAAACCTAACCCAATCCCATCTCAGACTCTCAACATATACCTCCCTCCCTCTCAAATGAGGTCCTCTTAGAATGCTCTGATGGACGTGGATTCAAACACACATTGGCTCTGATACCAAACCTTCGAAACAAATCAATGTTAAATTGATGCATAATACTCCATCTAGTCCTTAGTATAAGACATTAACTCCCACTTCTCAAAGACCAATAAAAGCACTTAAAAGCCATAAAGTTATCTTAAAATTCAAATGATTTCCAATATTGCCATTATTAGCTATGCTAAACTCAAATATCATATTAATTAGGGTGAAGGTGTAAAAATATCCATCTACATATATCGCATGTGTGTCTTGCACTATATACAATCTTTAGGTGCAAAAATACCTATAATCATTTCAAAAGGGACAAAAATACCTATAAAGGAAAACTTCCATTAATTTCTTTTTTTGTGGACCCCACTTTAATAATTTTCCAAAAATTATTTTAATATATTTACATTATGTCTTAAGAGCAATGTTAATAGAGCCACACTTTCAATAATTTCTACTTTTGTGGCCACTTTATTATGGAGTTGTTGTCATTTAAGAGCATTGAAATTAGTAGTTAAATCATCATAGTCTTGCAGCTTGTGATGAACATGTTTGGGATTTTCAAGTGAAGATGAATACATCTTTACCATCTCATCGCTACGAGTTTTTTGGTGCTGTGGGGGCATCGTTGTAGTTCTAACCTTTTGATATTCCATTCTTCTGCTTCTATGTTTTTTCACAATTTGGGTATATGAATACATTATACACTACTATATGAGGAATGAAAACAAATCCTATTCCCTTGTTTGATTCTTTATTCGAAATGGATTTGGATATCTCTTTGTTTGGATTCACCTTTAATCCTTGTAAATAGTCACTATTGTCATCATGAGTAGAGCAATAGCAGGGATGGTCCAAGATGGGGGAATTTATTCATTCCATTTCTGAGGAGCTATGATGCTCTAGTCTCTTCTAGACATAACTTGTTTGTGAAAATGCCTTTATGAAAGATTTTTGGTTGTTTAAGTAGTAACGAGAGCAAGTTCTATGAGAAGGGGTATTTTTGGATGGTATGTGATAATATATAAAAAGTCAACATCCATTATGCATTGGTTTTGAAGTAATAATGATCTTCTTTTTGTTCTTTTATTATGTGTACTCATGCTCTTTACGGAGCTCCTTGCGCTATATTGTTGTTCTCTAATTCCGTTATTGTTGAACCCTACTACTACTTTTACTATTTAACATTATCTCTACGAACATAATTCTAATTTGTACATATTAACATACCATTTATATATCTTTTGAAAATCAAAATAAATATGTTGTACTGGCTCTGATACCAAATCTTAGGAACAAATTGGTGTCAGACACGAGTCCACCAATCTCCAATGACTTTATCGCTGACTAGGTCGAACTTATCCACACTTCCTCCCGGACTCACAATATATCATTCTGTCAATCATAAAAGGAGGTATGTCCTTGAAAATTTCGATGGAGCGGGATTTGAACACGTGTTGACTCTGATACCAAACATTAGGGATGAATTGATATCAGACACAGGCCCGCTAGTCTCCTGTAACTTTCTGATCAACCACGCCAAACCTAACCCAATCCTATCTCAGACTCTCAACATATACCTCCCTCCCTCTCAAATGAGGTCCTCTTAGAATGCTCTGATGGACGTGGATTCGAACACACATTAGCTCTGATACCAAACCTTTAAAACAAATCAATATTAAATTGATGCATAATACTCCATTTAGTCCTTAGTATAAGACACTAACTCCCAATTCTCACACACCAATAAAAGCAGTTAAAAGCCATAAAGTTATCTTAAAATTCAAATGATTTCCAATATTGCCATTATTAGCTGTGCTAAAATCAAATATCATATTAATTAGGCTGAAGGTGCAAAAATACCCATCTATATATACTGCATGTGCGTCTGGCACCATATACTAGTTGAGAAAGCTAGCTGCAATTACTGAGTCAGAGCTTGACATGGTAGGTGAGAAATGGTATAGGTGATAGAGTTAAAGCCGATGCCTCCGTTTGTGTTTCAACCTCCATTAAAGGTGAGATCTAGGTGCGACGGGAAGAATTAAAGGCGTAGAAGAAGGAGAGGAGAGAATTGAGACTTAAGGAGAAGAAGGAGATGGCTTCATCATCAACTTCGACATCTAGAAGAAACAGAAGATAAGTGATGTTAGTGAGGAAACCAAGTCGTGAAGACGAATACGAGGGCCACGACAGTACTGCCATCATGGATTCGTGGCCCCCCATTAGACGGCATGGACACGAGGGAACCCTGGGAGAAGGTTTTATGGATGTCCGAACTATAACCAATTAACATGATTGAGTGATAGGTTGATTATCGGTGCGACAAGCAAGCCTTTATCCGTTATTCTATTTTTTCTGCAAATGAGCAGATAACAGTGATAGCAAACCTTACTGAAAATGATAAATTCTAAAATTTAAATTTTGAGAGGATGGTGATTGTTGCTTGGCATGATGTTGAATTTGGTGAGAGGGCCAATGTTGTGATAAAGCAGTTTCTTGATGATATTGACAAGTTGTATGATGAGAATAAACGAATTCGAGGAGGCGACATTGATGGATTTTTTTGAAGAGCTTGAATCCATCTATGGTGAATTAAGGAGGCTGAGGTAGAATTATGGGTTAAGGAAAAGGGAAGTGATAAAAGGGGAAAGGAAGTTCAAAATTGCGGTGGTCATATTGATGGTGACTTGGGTATGGATAATGTTTTTTACTCAGAATTGATGAAATGAGAGAATGGAGTTAATATGTGTGTGTGTGTGTGTGTGTGTAATTGAATGGAAGCAACAAATAATTATTGTATTTTGTTTGTATTTGAATGGAAATGGAAGCAAGATAGTTTTCTAGCATTGTCTGTGCCTTTTAATTGTATCTAATTGAAGCAACTAGATAGATAGTTTTCTAGCTCATGCTATAAGCAACAATAACTAAACCTACTTCTATAATAAAGCCATGGGTAGAAAAAAATGAGAAAGATACAAGAGCAACAGATTTTAATCGGAAATTTGAAATGAATTATGAATGAGGAGATTACAAACTGTCTAGACATCAAAAGCATCCTAACCTAAAATATATATCAAAGTAGACACAATTACATATGGGTTGGAAACTTAGTTGTTTGACTTACATCAAAATGGACAGTATATATAATATATCATATCAACCCAATTACAAAATGACGCCAAAAAGTAACAAAAATACAAAATACAGAAGTGCCCATTATTGCGTACAAAAGACACTTGGAGACTTGTGGTTATATTGTCATGTGAGACTCCTTTGAATTGGCCCTTGATTTGGTAATTCAGATGTGAATTTGATTTGTCGAGATCCCTTAGCACCTAATGAACTTGTACCCCTGTGTTAGAGCAAGCGTTTCACCCAAGAGGGGGGGTGAATTGGGTGATCTTAAAATTTCGTTGCAAATATAAAATTTTGAAGTTTAAATTAAAACATGAAAGAGTAAGGAGAAATATCACCGAAATGTACACCGGGAGTTATACTGGTTCGGCCACAACCACTTTGACCTACGTCCAGTCCTCAGAGCTTTTCTGAGAGTTTCACTATATCTTCCAAGATTCAGTGGGTTCTTGGCACCTCAGTACAAGCAAGATCCTACACCTGGACACTCGCTCCCCATTACAAGTTGTAATTCAATCCCAACTCAAGGTTCCACAACCTTAAGTTACCTCAATAACAAATATTGAGTTTGAATGAAATATCTCTCTTCACAGAGTAAATAAGAATCACTGAAGCATAGAAACTCAAGTATATTGAAAATAGAGTAAAGAACTTGATGATACGTTTGTGAGTGTGTTCTTGTGTTCTTCTCTGTTCAGTTGTTCACATATATATAGATACGTTGGTAATGATTGCTGGAACGTATTTCTTCATGTCCGTTGGAGCGTGCGCAGCCATTATTGACTTTTCCAGTTTTTGAAAAACATACGTTGTAGTAGGTGACGGTCGGTGACATTTGAACGTTTCATTTGACTTCCATTACTTGATATGATTTCTTCATTGTTTATCTGTAAATAGGCTAAGAATACTAACACAATGAAAGATTAATCATATAGAAAACAAAATAATCAACGTTTGAAAGATTTCTGAATTTCTGGGTTTTCTTACTCGAGTAGCTACTCGAGTATCACATGAAGTTTACTCGAGTACTTACTCGAGTATCATCGGGAAACCTTTGATTAACTGCAAGTCAATGAATAAATACAAGATTACTCGGGTAGTGCATGGAATAAACTAAATTTCAACCTTTGTAAATAGTTATTTACTCGGGTACCTACTCGAGTAATGCACTCACAACTTTATGAGTTACTCGGGTACCAACTCGAGTAAACCTTTAGAAAAACTTTTGGTTACTTGATGCTTTACTCCAGTAATGTTGGCAGGATTTGGATGCCGAGAGCACTTACCTCATTACTCGGATACGGACTCGAGTAATGCACTCATTTTTGCATGGGTTACTCGGGTACAACCTCGAGTAACAGTACTTTTTGTGCATGGCTTACCCTGGTACTGACTTGAAGTTTAACTTGAAAATATTTCTTCATACTCGGGTACTTACTCAAGGAATCAACTTAAAATAGAACATTAAATGCTTGTATAGTAGAGTAAGAACTCGAGGAAAGTGAGATAAGATAAAAACAAGTTAATCGGGTACCACCTTCAAGTTTTTGATCACCAGACTGAGTTACTCGAGTAGCTCCTCGAGTAACATTGGCAGTGGTACAAAGTGCCGAGAGCAACACATTTTCAGAAACAGAGTTACTCGAGTAGCTCCTCGAGTATCTTTGGCAACTTGAAGGTAACTGGAAGTTTTTCACATGGTTACTCGAGTAGCGCCTCGAGTAACATTGGCAGGCCGAGAGCAACTCCAAGTTTTTATCTGGTTACTCGAGTAGATCCTCGAGTAACATTGGCAGGCCGAGAGCAACTTAAAAATACTTACACTATTACTCAAGTACTTACCCGAGTATCGTTGGCAGGTTACTTGAAGGTGCCTTTGGTTACTTCAAGTTTTGGCTCATTACTTGAGTACCGCCTCGAGTAATGCCTTAGAAAACTTGCTTCTGATCAAGTTTCTCAGCTTTTTCTCTTGGCCTTTCTTCATTACTCCAATTCTAACTTTAAGTGATGCTTATCCCTGTTATTCCTTTGATCAAACTTGTTTATTAATCATTTTCTTTTCAAACCATTCTTTTGTTATCATCAAAACATGAGATCTAACACCCTGGACTTTCACATTTGTCTCTCATTAAGGATTAGGAACTTGGTCAGTGGGTTGGTATAATGTAGGAAATATTCCTCAGTAGTCCCATGGTCAATAACAATCTCTGACCTTAATCCAGGCTGCAGAAATTAAAATAATCAATTTCATAGTCTCTGAACTTGTTTTTTTTTTCATATATTGTTTTCTTCAAACACCCAAAAAATAAAGAACCCGCGTTGTAGAAGTAATTCTATAAATGCAAGCGTGGGTAAGAGTGCAGAACAGAATAATTATGGGGTCAGTATTAAAATTATCAGTCTCAGTATAGGAAAGAACCAATGTTCATATGTTCAAATTATCAATCTCAGTATGGCATCTTGTCAAAATAAAGCAACCACGAAATCATCTTACAATGAAGCAACCAAAGATTTTGCTTAAATGGTCACTAACATATATATTATTTTGCTTCATTTAAATCCATACAGTCTCAATATGGGATCTTGTCAAAATGCAAAATGCAGAAATATAATACAGAATTCAGTATGGCAGAATGCATAGGTAATTTCAAAAAGCAAAATTAATGTATATAGCCTCAGTATCGGATCAATATGGCAGAATGCATAGGTAATTTCAAAATACAGAAGTAATGTATACAATATGGCAGATAGACAAGTATTGGATCAGTATTTCAATATGCTCTTATGCTGCAATCTCTTCTTCACGGCATTGACTACATCTTTTGGCTGCCTAAGAAATTACGCATGTACTTGTCAAAAACCAGACAAAATCTTAACTGTTATTTTCCTAAAGACTATATATTAATGGTTCTAGCATTTTTCAGCCAACAAAATTATACAATGAAAAACTTCCAGAAAGAAATAAAAATATAATTACTGATAGGAGAATAACTGGTTGGGCTGTTATGAAAGAAGTTCCAGAAATAAATAATTACAATGAAGAAGTTTCATAAAGAGCTATTATGAAAGATGTGCACACAACATAACAAAAAATAATCTGCATGAAATATCACCATAAAAAACAAGGAAATTATCCAAATAATAAATATTGTGAGATGATCAAAGTCAACCAAAAAAAAGAAAGAAACTTAAAGTCTCAATTATTTTTTTCCTTAACAAAATTACCAGTGATTGGAATTGACATAATCACATATTTCTTAAATATTTTGATCAAAGTATGACAAGTACATGCACAATTCAAATTGTTGTAATAGTGAATAAAGCAGATAGACACCCATTATTGTAACACTTTAGGATAGATATGCACTATTACACAGTGGCACAGTTTAAATTGTCTTAATTACAGATACTCACATTAAACACACATCTACCCATTTGATCATTAAACCGTAACCCCATGCCACATTCATTTATTGCCCTGCACATGAGTGTAACCATTGGGATATATTGGGATGGTTGTGAGGAAGTGGGTAGTTAGGCACTCTTCTTAGTTTGATGTTGATTGTGTGAACTAGGTTGTTGTGTACTTTTCTTACTTGTACATTCACTTCAGGTTGATGAAGGTGCCTTAAAAATCAAAAATTATTAAACAGAAAAATAACCTAGAAATATAAAGAAAGTAGAAGGACAAATTACCTCTTTGCATGTGGATATATAGTGGCCCTATTTTCTACAATAACTGTACCTCAGTGCACGACCTCGTTTGCTTAATTTTTCTGGTTCATGGCACTCTTCTTGTGTTTGGACACCATTATCATTATTATCTCTAGTCTGGAGAAACACTGCTTTCTTCTTCCTTCTTTCAGCTTCTTCAGTCCGCTTTCTCTTCTTCGGGGGTCTCCCAAGTAGGGTAACAACATGTTGAGGAAGCATTGAAAGAAACATTTGTATGTCCCAAAATTGCTTACCCCTACTGGTTCAAGCTTCGTCATGTAACTAGCTAAGTAAGTCTCCTTATGGTAATAGTGAGAGATATGTGTGGTGGGATCTATTTTTGCATGGTACATTGCGCATATTATATGTTGGCAAGGGATACTAGTTAAATCCCATGCCCGACACGTACACATCCCCTACTAATGCACACAGTATGTTTATCCTATCTCTCACTGACCTCATAACCCTCATCACCATTGAAAATCACTTTACAATAAACTGCTAAAAACCTCTTTGACTCAAACAACTCCATACACCTCGGGCTATAATAACTCTTCCAATTAGCAATGTGATTTATACTTTCAGCCCATCTACCCATCATCTTTGCCCTAATGCCAACAAACATCCTAATGACAGGCAAGAATCTATACTCATGAATCCTTAAGTTTAAACTCTCTCTAATGTTATTAGCTACCATCCAACACTTACATCTAGGTGTAAAGAAAGCTCTTACATACGCTGTTGGATTGTAAGTCAATACTGTAGTGGTGGCACCTTTATCGATTCCCTCAAGAGACTTTAGGTTGTCAGTAAACTCTTCCTTAAATGTGCTCCATGCATAAGAAAAAAAATTCTTCTTCAACTCATTTCCCCTATATTTTTTACTCCAGTTCGCATAAATATGTCTTGCACAGAGTCTATACTCGACCTCTGGCAACACATTAGACACGGCTTGAGCTAATACCTGACAATATTCCAAAAATGCAACAGGCCAAAATGTACTACATGATTTAATCATGAACTGCATGAACAATAACTAACATATCACTTATGAAACAAGTGTCTACAACCACTATTTACCTTCTGCATATCTGACATGATGGTAATAGTAGATCCATCTCCTAGGTCCAAAGAGATCCGCAGCCATGGAAGAAATCACCCCCAGTTAAGACCATTTTCCTTTCCAACTAAAGCAAATGCCAATGGATACAAACAATCATTGGCATCTTCACACACAACGGTAAGCAATATGCCCCTTGTCTTGCCTTTAAGAAATGTGTCATCAACTCAAATAAATGGCATGCACCCTTCTTTCCTCCCAACTTGTGTCAATACGAACAACACAATGGTAGTAAGCAAAATTGAACATTAAACAGTGAACTTTAAATTGAAAATGATGCAACTTTTAATTTAAAGTACCTTCGAATAATGGTAACAAATGTACATCCTTCTAAAGACCCTTACACCTTGCTCAAGTACCTCATTGCTGACCTACACACTTACATCTGATCCAGGATTTGGGATCCTCAGTTCATTGCAATAACCCTCCAACTTTGCAAACTCGTCTTTAAAACTCCCTTCCATCTCTTGCATTATATTCCTCTTCGATCTCTTGTACTTATATATACTCATATTGACATTTAGTTCATGTTGCATCTTTGTTTTCATCTCACTAACCTTATACTCAGGATTTTCTTGAACCTTATCCTTAAAATTTTCAACTAGCCAGTGAACAGATTCCCTTAGGTTTTCATACACCCTTACACATCTATGCCTTAAATCTAATGTCTTTATCATTGGAAAAAAAATCCAATGTCTTTATCATAGTTGTCCATCCCTTGAAGCATATAACACAAAAGGGCAACCCTTTTCACACACTGCTTTTATCAATCTTTTATTACTCTTTGCTATTTTTAGCTTAACCCCTTTACTTATTTCATATCTTTCAAAGGCCTTTTTTAGCTCTAATTTGTTCACATAAGTCATGCCCACCATAAAGAAGGGCCTTTTACTCCACTCCTCCACATCACCATCCCCTCTTACTTCTTCTAAAGGCCCATCATCATTATTTGGGCCCAAATCATCCTTATCATCCTCACTCTCACTACTATAGTCTAATTCAAAATCTGATTCAACACTCTCCACAGTGTTAAAGCTATCACTATCACCCATGTAGCTCTCATCCTTACTATCACATTACTGTGAATCATGCTCTCCCTCATACACTAACCCATCATACATAAACACCGATTGGGTTCCCAATTTCAACATTCAAGTCATCATCTATATTTATGTCACCTAACCCATCTAACGCTTTTATGTCCTCTATTACTTCTTGTCCCTCACCTATAAAATTTGCTTCAGTTTGCACTCTTTCTTTTACCATTAACTCACTTTCAGGTTCACTTTGCCCTCTTTGTCTGAAGGCATTGATATTGTTAACTATAAAGTTGTGACCACCTTCCACATTTTCATTCGTATTTTTCCATCTCTCAAGTGTGAACATAGAAATTTTGCTTACCTTCATCTGTGTTGTCAATTTCTTGTCTTCCGCTATTTGCTGTTTCACATCACCGTAACTCTCGCCATTTGATGTGATGCTCTGCGACAAAATAGACAGTAAATTGACCAAGCTATTTGATGTCATTTTACTATATAAACTTAAGAAAGAGTGGAATATTTCCATGCTTACCTGTTCGAGTGGTCCCTTCATTCCTTTTCCCCATGAGATTCCCTTCACATGGTATTGTCCACTTTTGATCTTTTAGCTAACTCTCACTTTCTCGATTTCCCACTCTCTTACACTAGATTCCCTCAATTCCGTACTTGCTCGATTTCCCTTCCTCCCTGTCGCAATTCACTCTTGCTCTACGGCCTACAATTTCATTCATTTGCTTTTGCCCTCAATTCTATTTCCAGATCCTATTTTTCTATTCCCAATTTGTATACTTAAAGTATTTGTTCCACAGTGTTCATATACAACCATATCCACACAGTCTTTGCCATCTAACTGCCTACGTCAGCATCTTTGGTCCTTTTTTTTCAAAACCCAGTCAACCTTTACTAGTTTAAACGATTGTTGTAGTTTTGCAATGAATTTCAAATCCCACAGGCATTTTTGGACCTTAAATTTGTACATGGTGCTTGGTACTCCTGGTGTAAATGAACATGGGCATTTTTGCTCCTTTGCCCTTCTTATTTTATTTTCTCTTATCTGTTAATTCTTTCTCAGTGCCCATACCCTATGACTTCTCAACCTGGGCCTGACCTCCTTCCCCCAATGCTCAACCTGATGTCAATCTTGACAAAGTCTCTTGTATGAATGCAAAATTCTGTGATAATGGGTTCAGACTCATGGTCATGAAATCTAACTCTATTATTACGGTATATGATTGTGCAAACTTTCAAGGGATTAGATCCTTTGAGATACTAAACGTTGATGCTACCATCTGTCCCCTTGTAGGACTTATTTGCTAACCTTTCAAAAACCCCTTGAACCACAAGACAAGAATGTGTCTTTATGGAAGATTGAGACTAGGAATTCTGTTTATTAACAGCCCCAAAAGAACATGACAAAAACCACATGGTATGTAATCATGAATTGCTAAACAAAAATGTACTTGCTTCTTACCAAGTCTGTCTTTCATCCTATACTCAAGTTATATATTTTAGGAAATTTTGCCTTTCTGGATGACAGAGTGATTTAAGAACTTCTCATAATTATTACCTTGGTTGTACTTCAGGCCCTCGATTCAATTTATCTCTTGTAAGAAATTGTGCTTGGTCCACCCTTGATGGATTAGGCCTAAACCCATTAAGCCTTGAGGCTAAATAAAATACCCAAATTTTTTGTAGGGTATTTGTTGGTAATATTCCCCAATCATTCAAATTAAAAAGACTAGTGAGAACAGTTTTCCCTTATGTTTTGGGGGGAACAATTTGTTGTTCTGTGTGTGTGGATTAAAAGAAAAAAACTGCACATAATTACAACAGTAAAAAAATATCTTCCTTCCAAGAAAACTCTCTCTTCTCTTCCAGTGCTATTTGTTGTGTTTTAAAGCTAGAGTGCCAAGTGATTCGGTTCATATGGGTACCTTAAGAGTACGAAACGACACTTTAGGTACGCCCAAAATCCTACATTGGTATCAGAGCATTTGCAATTATCTGTCCTGGATTAAATGTTACTTCCGCTGAACATGTTTGAATCCACGGTGTTCATGAATATTTTTGTTCGAAAGCATATATATAGAAAGATTTCCTCCTCGTGCGTTCATGTTAATGGATGTATGAAAGTATTTGAATCCAACTCAAATACTTATCTTTTTGCATGAGATTATGCTTCTATTCATGTGTTTTAAATGATAGATTTTTTTTATTGTTTCTTTTCTCGTTGCATTTCTTTGATGTTAGATCCCAAATGTTTTGATGATAACAAAGATTGGATACAAATGGAATTGATAACAAAAGAATTTGAACAAAGTAACCAAATGGCAGACAAGAGCATTACTTGAAGCATTGGAGTAATAAAGCAAATATGAGAGATAGAGCAAAGGAAGAACATCACTGGTAGATTTTTTAAAGGTTGACTCGAGTGAGCACTCGAGTAAGGAACACTATTACTCGAGTGAGCACTCGAGTAAGGTTGGAGAAAATGTTCCAGAGAGGCACTGCCAGAATTTGGAAGGAATTACTTAAGGGGCCACTTGAGTAATCTGTAAAGTTATATGAACTATTACTCGAGTGACCACTCGAGTAAGAACATGAGAAAAGGCATTACTCGAGTAGCCACTTGAGTAATCAAGGCAAAAATCTTCTAGTAGCTCTTGGCCAATAATTGACACACTTTACTCGAGGGATCACTCAAGTAACCAGGTGAGAAAAAGGAATTACTTGAAAGAGCACTCAAGTAATTTACAGATTTATTTGAAGCATTACTTGAGTGAGCACTCGAGTAATCAGGGAAGAAGTACTCTCGGCTAAGATTTGATTCACATTACTCAAAGGACCACTCGAGTAATCTGCAAACTTATTTAAATGCTTACTCGAGTAGTCACTAGAGTAACTAGTTCAGAAAAGGCACACTTACTCAAGTAAGCACTCGAGTAATCAGGTATCTCCAATGTTTGTGATGTAGCTTACTCCATGTCTTACTTGAGTAAAGTATAATATAAATATTAAATTACTCTCTACCATGTTTTTGATAGGTTTACTCAAGGGACTACTCAAGTAATGAACATGATCACTCAAGTAGCTACTCGAGTATGGCAGTCCAGAAATCATGTTTTTAGTTGAATATTTATTGATTTGTTATCTATATAATTAACTCTTCATTGCACTAGTATTCTAAGTATATTTACAGAGAAACAATGAAGAAATCATGACATAAGTGGAAAGTCAAATAAAACGTCTGAACGCTCACCTACTACTACCTACCACAAACGGATAGTTTTCAAATTAAAAGAATGGTCAACCATTGTTGCGCGACTCTAACAGACATATTTGAAATGCTTCCAATGGATACTACAAATCATCTATATATATATGGAGCATTCAAAGGATAGAACACAAGAACTGAGAACAAGCAATCACACATCGATCAACTTACTCTTTTGTGCTATGTTTTCTTATACTCATTCATTGTACTTCAGTGATTATATATTTGCTCTGTGAGAGAGTTTTTTCCATTACAAACTCAATATTTGTTATTGAGACAACTTAAGGTTATGGAACCTTGAGTTGGGGATTTGATTATAATGTGTAAGGGGGAGCAAGTGTCCAAGTGAAGGAACTTACTGTACTGAGGTGCCAAGAACCTACTGAATCTTAGAAGATATAGTGAAACTCTCAGAGAAGCTCTGAGGACTGGACATAGGTCAAAGTGGTTGTGGCCGAACTAGTATAAATCTCGGTGTACACTTCAGTGATCTTTCTCCTTGCTCTGAATTGCTTTAAATAAACTGTCAATTTTCTTATACGCAACGAAATATTTGGTATTACCCAATTCACCCCCTCTTGGGTGAAACGTTTGCACTAACATTTGGAATTAGAGCATAGGTCTTCTTGTTAAGGTATAAAGCCTAAGAAGGATCCAATAGCAAGCATAGGTGAAGGAATTCTTCCAGACGGAGCTTCTATCACAAGACTTCCAGGTTTCAACGGCGAACACTTCTAATTTTGGAAAGCAAAGTTCAGAGTCTTCATAATGGTTAATGAATATGGGCTATGGGCTGTGATTGAGAGTGAAAACTACAAACCTGAAAAGATTGTAGATTTACAGAGAGTTCCTAAGACACCAGCAGAATATGATGAGAATGACAAGAAACACATCACACTCAAAAGCAAGGCAATTCTGGTGATTCAAAGTGCCTTGAGTTAAAATGAGTACTTCAAAATCTGCACGCTCCCAACATCTAAAGAAATATGGGAAGCCTTAGAAATAGCTCACGAAGGAACTTCAGGAATAAAAGAAAATTGGATCAATACTCTGGTTATTGAGTTTGATTTATTTCCAATGAAATCAGGTGAGTCGATAGCTGAATTTGAACTTAAATATACTCACCTTGTTAATCAACTTGCAGCACTTGGAAAAGTCTATGATTAACATACCCAAGTACGAAAGATTCTGAATATTCTTTCTAAAGAGTGGGAGGCAAAAGTCACTGCAATTAAGGAAGCAAAAGGTGAATCAATGTGATTGGTGGCTTCTCTATTCGGAAGCCTTTCTGAATATGAAAGTAAATTAAAGTTCAAATGAGTAGTAAATAATATTGGTGACAAGAAGAAAAGACATCTAGCACTGAAAGCAAAAGAAGAAAAACAAGATGAAGATGAAGAGCTTGACGATGACGAAATGGTCCTAATCATAAAATGATTCAGAAAGTTTTACAAGAAAGGCCAATGATTCAAAAACTTTCAGAATGGAGGAACAAGCAATAAAGAACACATCATCTGCTATGAATATAGAAAGCCAGGAGATTTTAAATCAGAATGTCAAGAACTAATTCAAAAGAAAAAAGAAAAGAGAAAAGGCAAATTCTACAATAAGAAGAAAGCCTTTGTATCTGCCATATGGGGAGATAGTTCATCTGACGAAAAATAGCGATGATCAGGAAATAGCCAATATTTGTCTAGTTGCTCAAGAAGAAATGGAAGAAGAGGTATTCTGATCCTACCTATGATGAATTACTTTTCGAATATAATGCTTTACATTCTAAATTCATCAAAGTAGTTAAAGAACTAGTTGTTTTCAAAAGAAAAACAAAGCTCTTGAAATAGAACTTAAAGAGAATTTTGAAAAAGATTGTGAAAATTGTTCTTCTTTGAAGAAGAAGAAAAACACCAATCTTCCAAAAAATCATGAAAAATTCACTAAAGGAAGTGAGATGCTAAATGTAATTTTAAAAGCTCAACGATTTGTGAATGACCGATCTAGAATTGGATATGATCCAAAATAAGATAGAAGGAAAGGAAGAAAGAAAGCTAGAGGTAAATCATACTTAAACTATTTTCAGCATTTTGTGCATACATCAAATCCTTTTGAATACTGTAATTATTGTAATAGAAAAGGTCATTCTAACCGAAGCAAAGCATACAAAATTTTCAATAAACAAACATGTGTTGTTAAAGAATCAATTCATATTGTATTTGATGAATTTGAATCATTTGACAAAACCATTGATGATGAGCAGGAAGTTGTTTTAAATCAAGAAAATGGTCAATCTATTTTTGAATCTCTCAATCTAGAAGTTGATCAAACCATGAAAAAAAGATCAATCACTAGTACAGCCTAGAGCCTGGAAATACAATAAAAGTCATCCCCTAGATCAAGTCATAGGAGATGTAAATGAACGAGTCAAAGCTAGAAATAGAATTTTCAATAAAGTTAGTTTCTCTGCTTTTATTTCTGAGATTGAACCTTCTAACATTGATAAAGCCCTATTTGACAATTATTGGGTTATAGCAATGCAAGAAGAACTAAACCAATTTGAAAGAAATCAAGTTTGGGAGTTGGTACCCCAACCTAAGGATCATCTGATCATTGGCACTAAATGGGTATTCAAGAACAAACTTGATGAATCCACAATTATTGTTAGAAACAAGTCAAGATTGGTGGCCAAAGGCTATAATCAGGAAGAAGGAATTGATTATGAGGAAATGTATGCTCCAGTGGCTAGATTGGAAGCTATACGAGTACTCTTAGCCTTTGCTTGCATCAAGGGATTCAAACTCTATCAAATGGATGTAAAGAGTGCATTTCTAAATGGCTACATCATGGAAGAAGTATGTGTAGATCAACCCCGATGATGTAACCAAACCGGACCATGTTTTCAAACTCAAAAAGGTTTTATACAATTTAAAACAAGCTCCTAGAGTATGGTACGAAAGGCTCAGTAAATTTCTTATTGATCAAGGTTTTGTATGAGGAAAAGTTGATACAACACTTTTTACAAAATGAAAACATGATGATATCTTAATTGTGCAAATATATGTTGATGATATAGTTTTCGGTGCTACTAACAAAACCATGTGCAAAGAATTTTTTGAGATAATGCAGGGGGAGTTTGAGTGTCAATGATAGGAGAATTAAGTTTCTTTCTCATTTTTCAAATCAAACAAAGAAAGAATGGAATTTTCATATCTCAATCGAAGTATCTGAAAAAGCTATTGAAGAAGTATGGATTGGGCAAATGGAATGGACACTCCTATGAGCTCAACTACGTTGCTTGATACTGATGTCATGGGAAAAGATTACAACATCACAAAATATAGAAGAATGATTGGATCATTACTCTATCTCACTATAAGGAGGCCTGACATTCAATTCAGTGTGGATATGTATGCAAGATATCAATCAGCACTAAAAGAGTCACATGCTGAAACCGTCAAATGTACCTTTCGATATCTTGTTGACATGACATAATTAGGTCTCTAGTATGTCAAAGGAAGAAGTGAATATCTAGTTGCATACTCAGACTCTGATCATAGAGGATACAAGACAGACAAAAAGAGTACCAGTGGACAAAGCCAGCTTCTTGGAGGTTCACTTGTATTATGGTTCAGCATGTTAAAATGTTAGCCGTATTGAGAATATGACGTTATTTGTTGTTTTTAAAATGTTTTATATATTGACATGGTATTTTTCATGTAATGAATTATGTTTGTTAGTTAATGCTAATTTTTTAATTTTGCATTATAATACCATATATCCCTAATGAGTTGAAGCTTTTAAAATTGCATTATAATACCATATATATATAAACTTATTTTCCAGTCAAGAATGATACAATTACACACATTGTATACCGTGCTATGCTATATAATCATTTCGTTATGTTCTCCTAAAGAGAACAACATTTCTAAATAGGAAAAAAGTTACTTCATAATTGACAAAAAGCCATGAAAGGCATTGTTGCTAAACTGAATAAGAAGGAGAAATTGAATGGCAAAAACTGGGACATCTAGTGCTGTAAGGTGCAGTACATTTTAGAGGAACAGGAGGCTGTTGAGCCAATGACCACTAGTCTAGTGGAACTTGAATCTGGGACGATTACTCAGTATAGGAGAAACTTGGAAGCTTACCAGGCATGGAAAAAAACAACATCATTGTGAGAGTCACCTTGCTGAGCACTGTAGAGAACAACCTGATGTGCCAATATGACAAATACCAAACTGCTCAAGCTATGTGGGCTGTACTCAAGGATAAGTTTGGTGGCACATCAACCACTAAGCTTAGAAGGTTGACAATCAAGTTTGACACTTACAAGCTTAGAGGGAATGCTCTTATGAAGTAGCATCTGAAAGAGATGTCTAACATGATTAGAGAACTTCAGGAAGCTGGATACACCTTAACTAATGAGCAGCAAGTTCAGGCTATGATTAGATCGCTTCCTTATAGCTGGGAGCACATGGAGGATAACTTGACTCATAATAACAATATCGTTACTTTTGATGATGTAGTGAAACATCTTGAGCTTGAGGATGGGCGCCAAGAAGCATATAAGGCTTCTGGACAAGCCTACTACACTAAAAATGCTGGTCCTTCTAATGCAAAGCCCAATTCCAAAAAGAGCAAGAAATTTCATAGGAAAGGCAAAAAGGATGGCTCTAAGTTCAAAAAGGGCAGAAAGCAATTCAAGAAGAAAGGAAAGAAGGATGGCAAGAAGAAAGTTAACTTGAATATGGTCAAGTGTTATGCCTGCAAGAAAATAGGTCACTTCACACAGGACTGTAACAAGAGAAACGACCGTGAATAGGTATTAGTGGATTATGTGAATTCACACATTTCTTTTGTTTTAAGTACTTTATTTCTAATAGAACTTGTTTGTTCTTCTTTGATTTTGGATTTAGGCTTAACAAACCATATGATAGGGGATCAGGGATCCTTCATGGAATACCGTCGGTTACTGCATCTAAGCAAATGGCTTTACATGGGCAACAATGCAAAGATCAAAGTTAAAGGAATTGGCACCTGCAAGTTAGCTTTACGTGGTGTGAAGACTTTGATTCTACATGATGTTTTTCATGCACCTAACATCTGACGAAATTAGTTTCAGTACTTTGTCTTTTAGATTATAGGTTTGATGTAAACTTTTATGACAAATTTGCAAACATTTTTAGCAGCAAGACCTTTTATGGTTTAGCTTTCCTTTCTAGAAAGTTCTTTGTTATGGATATTATTGGTGATTTTTATGTGCATGACTGTTTGGTTATTTCCTCTAATATTACTGTCGATATGAATATCTGGCACGCTAGACTAGGGCACCTTAACCAAAATAGAATGATTAAACTAGCTAGAGAAGGATTGCTAGGTGAAATTTTGAACATGAAAATGTCCTTATGCGAGAATTGTCTAGCTGGTAAGGCAACTAGGAAACATTTCGGTAAGGGAACTAGAGCTGAGATTGCGTTGCAATTAATCCATTTTGATATATGCGGTCCAATGAGTATGAGGGTGAGACATGGAGCTTGGTATTTCATTACCTTCATTGATGACTATTCATGATATGGTGACGTCTATTTGATCTCACACAAGTCTGAAGCTCTCGAGTGTTTTAGATGATACATAAATGATGTAGAGAATCAAACAAACTATAAAATTAAAGCATTGCGTACTGATCGGAGTTGTAAATACTTATCTGATCAATTTAAAGAGCTCTATGAAGAAAAATAGTTAATTAGGCATCTAACCATCCTTGGTACTCCACAACAAAATGAAGTTGAAGAAAGAAGAAACCGAACTCTTCTAGACATGGTTAGGTCAATAATGGCTTAAACAAATTTGCCAATTTTATATTGGGATGATACTTTAATAACGACTATCTTCATTCTTAACCGTGTGCCCTCAAAATCAGTCACTTATAAGCCCTATGTGTTATGGACAAAATACAAGCTAGATTTAAATATCCTAAGACCTTGGGGGTTGGCTGCATATATTCATAATGATTCCCATAGGTATGGGAAATTGGGTCCTAAAGGAAAAAAGTGCATCTTTATAAGATACTCTGAGCAATAAAAAAGATATGTTTTCATAGGTGAAAACAAAGATGGAACATTGACTGAAATTGAATCAAGAGATACTGTATTTCTAGAAAATGAATTTCCTAATAAGGGAGATATTGATTGTACAATATCTCTTTATGAGACACAAGAACAAGGTAGTACAGAACAAACTCAGACTAATAACCCTCAATCGTCTCAATATATTGACTTGAGTGGGAGCTTAGAAAGGTCTTTACAAAGACCTAGGCAAGAGAAGCGAAAGAGACAGGCAGCTCCCACAAGAAGGAGTAGTAGGGGAAATGCACCCAGGAGACGCTTCTCCATAAAAGAGAAGCACTTATTGCATTTTTTAGTTGCTTCATCAACTGTTACCTGAACATTCGTCCTATGATTATGACTGATACAATCCAAGGTATTATGTTAGGAAAGTAATTGACGTATATCAAAATGATATATGAGCGAAAGGAAGATTACCTAGAATATACACACCTATGTTGGTGTCTGAGACATGTCCCTTATGATATTAATATTGGTAATTTCATAAGTGTAGATACTACGCATATGAAAAAGTGATCTAAGCTTTATCTTGGCTTGAGAGGCATTAGATCTGCCATGTGAAAGTGTATATTGGTAAAATCTAGGACATATGAGGCATTATATTAAATTCAAACTGCACAAAGAGAGCTTGGCCTGTGCTGGTCCTGTTAAAGGGATTGCTAGTACAAGCACCTAGGAAACGTCATGCCCATGCAGTCACGGTAAAACACCTAGTATGAAAGATGGAAGAGAGAGAGAAATAAGCGTCAAGCTACCCAATCCACCAATTATGAGTTGGAGATGTTGGAAATTGGGCTTGGTCCACCTTTGATGGATTAGGCCTAAACCCATTAAGCCTTGGGGCCAAATAAAATACCCAAATTTTTGTGAGGTATTTGTTGGTAATATTTCCCAATCATTCAAATTTAAAAAACTAGCAGGAATAATTTTTCTGTTTGTTTTGAGGGGAACAGTTTGTTGTTTCGCGTGTGTGGATTAAAAGAAGAAAAACTTCACATAATTACAAGAGTAAAAAAAATCTTCCTTCCAAGAAAACTCTCTCTTCTCTCCAGTACTATTTGCTGTATTTTATAGCCAGAGTCCTAAGTGATCCGGTTTGTATGGGTACCTTAAGAGTACGAAACGACACTTCAGGTACGCTGAAAATCCTACAGCTCTGATGAAGATGTTGCATGCTGGATGGCAACTAATGAGGATCAATTTTTTGACGCGGGGGATTTTTCTAAAGGAATTATCTATCAATTGAAAGTTCCAGGACTTGCTATAATTGAGCTTTCTAAGACCCCTGGATCTCATATAGCTATATTAGTTCTGCAGTCCAGGGTTTGCATCCTGTGATTCTATCTTTATAGGGGAAGTTTACTTCACATTTTATGACAACGAGTGAGAAATTGTTATATTGACAATTTGGCATGCTATATGTTTGGCTTCTATTTTCTTAGCCATAATGTTCCATGAATCATTCAAGCACAAAAATTGAAAATTTACTCTGTGTTTGTGGCTAAAGAGGAAGAAAATAGAGAAGAGGTGCTGAAGAAAATTAAAACAAATGTACCAAGGGATTATTTGCGCTATGTGTGCGCAAAAGAAGCGAGGGATGAGTTTTTATTAAATTGACGTGGGTCCCACTAACCTTTATGCAATATGCTATATGATATCTTGTTTTTAATCTTATAACAATACATAATTAGTTAATTTTTTTAAAATTCCATATCTTGATCTTCAAATAATTTAAATCAACTTCATAATACATAATTAGTTAATTTTTTTAAGTGAGAGACTAACTTACATACGTGTATTCATTTCTCCTTATCTACGTTTTTCTCTATAACTTATTATTTATATTTTGATTAAATTCTCCTTACACAAGTAATTACACGGTAAATTTGAATTATGATAAAATAATTCCACTAACTCAAATTGAATATCAATGAATATCTCCTGCATTTATCCAGATAAGGATTCCTCACTTAAATTTTCAACCATATTTCATTCTTTTCTCGATTATATATTTTAAAATTTTAAACAATATATTTGATCCCCTTTTTAACCTCGAGTTGATAAATTACATCCTAATATTATTTAAACCTAAAGAATAAAAATTGAGATGCTATAGTAACAATGGCTTAGAAACCCCTCCACTAACCTCTTCAAATTCCCCATAACTGATTTCTTTTCTGTTCACTGGGCCTTGCTTAAATTTATGTTAGTAGCATTTCTTCTCCACCAACATAGATTTTACAATAGATAAATTGTTCCTCCTTTACAATCAAACGTACTCTTATTCCATCCAAATCCCATAAAACCCATATTCCTCCAGAGAAACCCTCAGCCTCCGTTCTGATTGAGTTATTAAATCCCCAACCATTAATTGTTTTGCTTGCAACCACTCAGCTAATTC
The DNA here is from genome assembly GCA_963855925.1 of Inga laurina. Classification (NCBI taxonomy): domain Eukaryota; kingdom Viridiplantae; phylum Streptophyta; class Magnoliopsida; order Fabales; family Fabaceae; genus Inga; species Inga laurina. The sequence goes on along the minus strand of OY979713.1, from coordinate 46,302,052 downwards.
ATGGCTCTAAAATTACTACAACATCCAGTCTATATTTCTTTTTTAATTCCTTCAATGCAGGTTCAAAACTCTTGCTAGCTGCCCCTCGATTACTCCATATTAGAACCTTCATTAAAAACATTAAGAAATTAGTACTAGAAATCAACAAACCTTAGTTATTTGCGATAAGCAATGGAGCGTCCTGCAATTCTATCCTTATAGGGGAAGTTTACCTCACATTTTATGACAATGAGTGAGAAATTGTTATATTGACAATTTGGCATACTATCTGTTAGGTTTCTATTTTCTTACCTATGATGTTCCATGAATCATTCAAGCACAAAAATTGAAAATTTACCCAACTTTGAATGGAGTTGACTGGGTCGATTAAACTTAATTGGTAGCCTCCTATAGCTGACGGCTTAATTATATGAAATCAGGTTCCTTAAACGCAGATTACATTATAGTAAATTTGATATGAAGGTTTAAAATTTGCAATATTCTGTGGTTGGAAAGTTTGAGTCAAGGCTAGGGATGAGTTTCTTAACTTCAGCCTGTTTGGTGACTGGCAAGCACCTAGAAAATAAAAGTCATTAAAGATTACACTGTCCAAGCTTTTATTTGTAATGCATATAATGTGAAGTTTTCCATTGTGTAGGAGGTTCCTGCTAGTGTACAAATATTTTGCTTGTGACAAAGATTCTCAAAGTCAACCTATTGCCCGGCAAAATTTTTTTCGATGCTCAACTGTCTAGTTTAATTGGAATCATGGATCTTCTAGACTTCTAGTGGTGGCGCAATCAGATGTTAATAAAACCAATCAGAGTTACTTTTGAGAATCAAAGTTATACTACCTGACAACTGATGGGACTCAAGAAACAGTTGTGGCTCTTCATAAATTCTCACTGCCGGGGAAACACAAACTTAGTTATTTGGTTATGTTAACTAAATGATATTTCATATAAATTGGCAGGTAAAGAGGGACCTGTGCATGATGCCCAGTAGTCATGTTCTGGCTTGGAATTTTGTGTTTTATATGGTTGTACCCTTTTCTATATGGTATATACCATATCAATATGCATGATATGCACTGTGGTAAGATTCCATAACTTCAAATTCCTGGGCTGGGGTTAACTTACTTTAAATCAGTACACATGTTAAATTCATGGACAGATTTTGGTTAAACCAGTGCTTATTGATGCTTTTGGAATCATGTAAGTGTGTGTTTGGAACAATGATAGAAATGCTTTAAAGCAGCTTTTCAATCATAATTTATGATATACGAGGTAAGTATGTGAGAGGAGTGTTGTCTCAATTTACGTGAAAAGTAGCTTAAACGCCATTTATTCGCCCATCCAAACACTCACTAAGAAAATGCTGTGAAAAGCCACTAGTGCCTTTCCCCCCTTTCCTCTTTGTTCATTCGTCAGAGAATTAACAAAGTAATCACTAAGCATTCTATATGACCTTCCATACTCGCCATGGTGTTATAGGAATTTCCTATATGGTTTTGGATGCATATTGAAGTGTGCATTTTTGTAGTAATCTCTTCTCTTTTCAGAGATGTATATGTAATCTATTTCATGTTTTGAATTATTTTTTACACATCCCTTGGATTTCTTTCTTTTCCTTGACCTATTTTAGTTATGCCTGCTTCTGTAACAATATTTAACAAGAAGGGTAGACCTATTCTTGAGCCTGATTGTCGTCCTTTCAATACAATTCGATGGAACCCAAAAGGAAAGTATATCCTTGGCTGATTAAGTGCCTGTTTTAAAAAATAAATATCCACATTTGGGCAAAAGCAAACTATTCTTTAACTTTGTGGCCTTGACATCTGGTTTTCCGGTCTTAGTTTTGGCTGCCTTTGGTAACCTACCAGGTGATATGGTATGTTGTCATGGACCATTATGCTTTATTTTAATTTTCCTGTGATAAGAGAGATTTGACGGCTTATGATGATTAGTGACTCTCCTTGCTCAATGATTAAATGAAGATTTGCATATTTTGGTCTTTTGTCTCTGAATGATGTCATTGTAAATGACGTAACTAAAAAAATGCAGTTTATAATGTTAAACTAGTTGAACTATTCCACGTTTTAACCAAGTGAAATTGAGACATCTACTTTTAGCCTTCTATTCTCTTTACATGCTAATTTTTCTTATATGTCCTATGCGATTTTCCCTTCAAATAGAAATGAGCATGCTCTTTGTCCAATTTTTACTTTAGGGTGTGCTTCTCCCATTTGAGGACGATAAAGAATGAACCTTTCATATTTTTAATATTTATTTCTACAAGTTCGAAAGTCAATACAGATTTTGAAGTTTGGAAACATGTTTCCAAAGTTGCTAGGTAGTCCAATGGTGAGAGTAGTTGTAGGAGATCTTAGATAGAAGCCTCCATGTTGCCATGTCTTGATAAAGACTTGTGTCTCTAGAACTATCTGCTATTCTTTCATAAGACATAGAAACAGGCACTTAAGCTTGCAAACGGGTATTTCTTTTATGAAGTTAATATTTGTTTTATGTTTACTTTCTAGGAAATCTAGGATTATGTAGAGTCAAAAAAGATTGGAAAAACAAATTAATGGCTGAATGGTCTATGACCAATTAATGGTCTCCTGCGGATGCGATTTCATGATGGCCACAACAGCTATAAGGCTTCAAGTTGATAATGGGTATGTTATGTTTGGCCATTAGTGGAATCTAGTTCTATCTTTTAGCTGATTTGATATCCTTATCCATTTTGTTGTCGGTCATAACTTGGTTGATTTAATGTTGTTCACCAAGCAAGCGTTCTCATTCATTAAAAAAGAAGTTTGACAAGTTGTTTCAGGTTTTTGAGTACCTCACCCTTATCTGAATACAATCTTTAGAGAAAAAGCCTTCTTATTCATTAACTACCAGAAAATATTTTACATCCATCTATAGTAATGGTCCATGACTCTGATATTTATAGATGCTTGAGGCATACCGAGAAGTATCCAGAAATGACTCCTATAAATCCTAATACAATACAAAACACACAATAATTACAACTACATTGTTAACTTTCTACACTCCCCGTCAAGTAAGGGATGAAAACATGTTGAAAATCCCCAACTTGCACAGCAATTTCTGTTGAACATGCCGAGAAATAGCCTTAGTCAATATGTCAGCCTGTTGACCACTAGATCTAACATACACAAGATGTATTTCACCCTGCTGCCACTTCTCACGAACAAAATGGCAATCCACCTCAATGTGCTTGGTTCTTTCATGGAACACAGGATTTGTAGCGATGTGAATGGCAGCTATACTATTACAATAGACAGATATAACTCTATCAAGTGATATATTCAGATCAAGCAATAAACCTCTTGCCGAGGTAATTTTTGATGTGGCCATACTAAGTGCTCTATATTCAACTTCGACAAATGATTTTGAAACTGTACTTTGTTTCTTTGTTTTCCATATCACTGTTGATCTCCTGAACTTTAACGCATAACCAATCACGGATCTTCTAGTAATTCCACAAGATGCCCAATCAGCATCGCAATAACACTCAAGTTGCAAGTCACCTTTCAAACTTAGCATAATTCCTAATCCAGGAGTTCCTTTTAAGTAGCGTACATTGTAATACCCCGAATTTTAAAAATTGAGGCTAGAGAATTAGCCTGAGATAAGTGGACTGCTAAGCCCCGGTTTAGCAAGATCCCAAATTGTGATCAAGAGTTAATGACTCCAAAAGTGGATGTCATTAGTGATAAATGAACCCTTTTTGGAGATTTTGGTGTGTTTTGGCACCCGATGTGATTCGTATGTGCTGTGAGAAGCGGTAAAACCCTGTCTTTAAGTTCAATTATGGATTAACCTCTAAATTGACTTAAAATAGAGGGGAGGGCGCATTGTGAAAGAAAATGAATGAGAAAATGATTTGGATGGTGATTCCAAGTGGATTGCCATAATCAGGGGCAAAACGGTAAAGTTACCGACCAATTGGTCAGTTACTGAAGAGGGAACTCGTTGGTTACTTCAAGATCAATGGTTGAAATTGATTTGTGTAGAGATCAAAGGGTGGATTCATGTGTGCAAGTGCCTATGTGAGCTCATGGTTGATGGATCAAGATCATGACAAGTGGCAAGATTTGGACCCTTGATCTTGGAACAAAGATTCAACACCCTTCCTCTCTTCTCTCTCTCTTATTTGGACTTTTTTTTGCCCTAAAAATCTGCTCCCTTCTTCATCATCTTCATTTATTCATCATCTCATCTCTCTCTTGTTTCTCTAGGGCGTCCCAAAGCTAGGAAGAAAGAGAAAAGAATAAGGTGAGATTTGGCTTGTTTCTTATCCTCTAATGCTCTAATACCCTTCTTTAATATTTTTCATAATGATGAGGGCTTCATTGCTATGGTTTTAGATTCTTGATTGGAGGTGTTTGAGAGCTTGAGCAAAAGTGGAAAGATGGAGAATCAAAGAATTGGTTTGAGAAAGAGGAAGAGGTGAGTATTTGAAGCCTTTTGATCTAAGTTTTGTGATTTGTGGATGAGTATTGTGAATCTTGGTTTTTTGCCCTGATTTTGGTGGAATTTTGAAATGCATGAATTGTCATGTGTTTTGTGTTGAAAATGGTGTTTTGTTGGGTAATTTGGTCATTGGAATTGATTTGGGAACTTGAGATGGAAAGTTGTGCAATGTGGAGTTGAAATGTGATATTGTGTGACATGTTGCAATTCATTGTGAAACATGTCAATATAATGTGAATTTGGTTGATTTGGTATTTCCAATGGATTCCTTGTGAAATTTTGTGTGAGAATGATGTTTGATATGAAAATTGGACCATTGGAAGCCAATTGTGCAAATTTGGAAATCTGTCCATTGAATTTCTGTTTTGGGCAGTCTGTTTGTGTTGCCGTTTTGAATGGGAAAATGATGTTATAAAATTCTGAAACTTTCCTGTCTTAAAGTTCACATTCCAAGCTTCAAAATGGACACATAATTTGTGCCATTTCGTTTTGTCTTCTGTGAGTTATAGCTGTCCAAAGTTTGAGGTCGAAAATGGACACTGTTTTGGGACAGTCTTGAGTTTTGAGGAATTCTGTATTTTTGTGGTGATTTCTAGTAAAGGCCAATATTTTTCCTGTGTAGAGGACTTAAAAATATTTCATTTGGATTTGGGATCACCTCATTTCGATTTTTGTGGAATTAGTTATGAATTTTCAAATTCGCCTTGGCTGCAGCAGAAAATCCTGGCTGCAACGCAAAAGTTTCTGTGCACGTTTTGGCCGCAGCCAGAAATTCATGGCTGCAGCCAGAAACTTTCTGTGCATGTTTTGGCTTCAGCCAGAGGGTCTTGGCTGCAGCCAACCCCCATTTTCAGCATTTTGAGATTTTGAAAGGTGATTTCCAACCTAGTACGTCCCAATCCTTTAGGCTTTCGTTGAGCTTATTTTATCCACCTAAAGGGTGTGAATGGTAACCAACTTTAAGTGATATAAAAGTAAGGATTTGGAATTGAGATTGACCCTATATCCTTGATTTGGTTTATAGGGTTCAGCATTCATTTGGATCGCGAGTAAGCGGAGCTGGAGCATACGTGGAAAGAAAAGTGTAGGAAACTTACCTCTTTTGCCTGTATATGATATTGTGTTAATGTGTTGATGCATGTTATTGCTTTGCTTGATTATGTGGAACATATATGATGTTTGAAGCTCTGTATCTATTTATTCTATGGCCATGAGTGTGTTGTTGAAACATTGAGCATGCAGATGTGTCATGGTATGGACATGTGATATGTATTGCAAGCATGTCATGCATTATACACTTATCATACATGCATTTTGGTATTTGTTTCCTACTGAGATTCTCTCGAATCTCACCCTCCCCTACCAATATTTTAGACAGGGTAGGTGGATCGAGGATGGAGCAAACAGGCAAAGGCAACGAGGACTACTTCGGGTTATAGATTTTGGTAGTTGGTTATCATAGTTGGGATGTATATTTGGATATTCGTATTTGTATATTGGATGAGTATTGAGTATGCATGTGTGGAGTTGAGATTTGTGTAATCCCCGTTTGAGGAATTGTAAAGGGCGAATGTGCCCTATGAATTCTATGTAAAGGTATGAACCCGGAGTTGTCGGGAAGTTATTGTTGTACACTCTGATATTTGTATAAATGTGATATTTCACGTAATGTAATTGTATTCGAAATTGAATATGAGACCAGGTAAATTAGATTTCGAAACGTATTTGTGAAAACCCTGTCGTGAAGATGGGTTTGTAAAATGTAGTTTTGTTTCCTATTGGTCTCTTATCTTTCCAACAAGTTTTATATGTCTTGTTGCAATACCCTCGTTGGAAAACTCTAAATTTGATTTCACCATTACTTTATTATCTGACTGTAATAGGACTTATCATGATCTACAATTCCATATACACACACACAATTAGTATTTATGCATACAATTCCATATATACATATATATATATATATAATAGGACTTGCCGTAATTTATAATACTATTAAATTAGAGGATGAACTAATGGTGAAACAAAATTTAAAGCTTTCAAATAAGAGTGTTGCACCAAAACATAAAACACTCATTAGAAAGATGAGAGTGCAAGGTTATGTGTTTTGACTATTTACAACACCCTCACTCGAAAGCTCTGAATTTTGTTTTACCGTTAGTTTATTACCTGACTGCCAAAGGACTTGCCATAATGTCCAATTTATTATATTCTTGCCGCAATATGCAATTCATTATAAATATAATGAATTGCAAATTGTGATAAGTCTTATGATAGTTAGGCGATGAACTAACAGTAAAACAAATTTTAGAGCTTTGTAACATCGATGTTGCACCAAAAATAAAAAAAATCATTGGAAAGATAAGTGTAAGGTTGAGTTGTTAATTAGTTTTGACTATTCACATCACCCTCAGTGGAAAGGTCTGAATTTTGTTCCACCATTAATTCATCCTCTAACTGCATTAGGACTTGCCGCAATCTATAATTGCATATATATATATATACCCATATCCCATTCAAGTCAGAGTTTATAAAATTCAGAGCTTTCCACTAAGGGTGTTACACCAAAACATAAAAGTCATTGGAAAGATGAAAGTGCAAGGTTATTTTTTTTTGTTAATTTTGACTATGCACAACACCCTCGCTGGAAAACTCTGAATTTTGTTTCACCATTAATTCATCCTGTGACTGTAATAGCACTTGCTGTAATCTAGAATACCATTGCAATCAGAAGATGAACTAATAATTAAACAAAATTCAGAATTTTCTAGTGAGGGTATCACATCAAAATATAAAAAAAAACATTGGAAATATCAGAGTGTAAGGTTGATTTTTTTTGTTAGTTTGACTATTCACAATACCCTCACTAGAAAGCTCTAAATTTTGTTTCACCTTTAATTGATTCTGTGACTGCTATAGGACTTATCACAATCTACAAATACCATTACAGTAAGAGGATGAACTAATGGTGAAATAAAATTCAAAACTTTCCAACGAGGGTGTTGCATCAAAACATAAAAAACTTATTGGAAAAATAAGAGTACAAGGCTGATTTTTTTTGTTAGTTTTAACTATTTCCATCACCCTTACTAGAAAGCTCTAAATTTTGTTTCACAATTATTTCATAGTTTGGCTGAAACAGAACTTGCCGCAATCTTTAATTGTACAAGTCCTATTGTAGTTATAGGATGAACTAATGGTGAAACAAAATTCAAAGCTTTCATGCAATTATAGATTGCGGCAAATTCTATTGCACTAGAGGATAAACTAATGGGGAAATAAAATTCAAAGCTTTCCAGTGAGAGTAATGTGAATTGTCAAAACAAATAAAATATCAACCTGCAAACGAGTTTCATCCTCATTGAGTTGTGTTCGTTGCTAGAGAGACACAACAGCCAAGTTGTGTTCACTGACAGAGGGAGATGCATTCGCTACTAGAGGGTAGAGTTGTATCCGCTGCCATCACTAGTGGAAAGGGAGCATAGCCTCTGTTGTTGCGGATGAGGACCATTGCCGTCATAGCCTCATGCATCTTTTGGTTGTATATTTATGCTTTAGAATTTAATATTCAAATCTTATGCAATGTTTACGAAGTTTTCAATTTATTTTACTTTTATTTTTAATTTCATCATGAGCTAAACTTTCATTTTCCTAAAGTAATGACGTAGCTTATTAATGATGGATTGAATCTTAACTTAAAAAATCTAGTTTTTCTCCTTCATGATTGAGTTTTAATTATTGTTCTTAATGCTTTCAATTGATTGGCCATCTTTTGAATGATTTCAATATGCATGTTGAGACTGGAAAGAGATGCATGTGTGTAGATCCTATAATTAAAACCATAACTTGCATATGAAATAGGAATATATTCATATGAGTTGTGTAGTTTTAATGAGTTCAATAAATCTTAATGCATGATTAATTTCTTAAATTCATATAGGAATATATTGGATTAGCAATTAATTATAGAATTGTTTGACCTTGGAAGAGGCTAGTAATTAAATTAGGGAAACTCGACTATCAGTCATGTGCAGTAAATTGGACTAAAATAGATAAGTGATTCAATCCAGAATTTGTTAAGAGAAATATGACCTCTAAAAATTTTTTTGTAGTTGTTTTCACATTATTTGCATTCATATTTAATCATTTTCTATTTTGTACTTTCTATCACCAATTTATCGATCAATTAAATAGAATTAAAATTACTTATTTTAGTACTTAATGATCAATCCTCATGGAAACGATACTCTACTTACTTCTGTATTACTTGTTTACAACAGTGTACACTTACGCTATTTAATAGATCATTTACACCCGTAACAAGTTTTTGGCGCCGTTGCCGGGGATTGTTATCATTAATATCAATACCAAGTAATTTTAATACTAATTTAGTCTTCATGTAAAAATTTAAAAAAATGAATTATTCACAGCATAATCAGTGATAAATTGTCATATCTTGGTTCTTTTTTAGGAATGCATGTGGATAGAATGAGACAAGAAAACATAAATGTTGGTTGGATTGTGTTTTGATGCCAATGGATTTAGTTTGAAGTAGGATTGGGAAGCTTGGTAATTTGAAGAATTGTGTGGCATTGTGGTCAAAAATAGGGTATGTATTAATTCAATGGAATTTTGTTATTTTAGTGTTCCCAATAGGTTCCTTATGACATTTTTTATAGGAATGAGTTTTGGTAGAAGTTTTGGAACTATTGGTATCAGTTTTGGAAAATCTGGAAAACTCTATTAGCTGCTACGATTCTGGCTTCTGATATTCTCACTCGAGTGAGGTAGGGGCTCACTCAAGTGCAGCGTCATGTTCTTCCTTTTCTCTTTACTTTTCAGTTAGGTGTTCAGGTAGGAAGCAAGGGTGCACTTCCTTGCCTGCAAGTGATATGAGTCATCACTTGAGTGAACTCGGTCTTACTCGAGTGCGGGAGTCAGTTGTACCTTAGGGTTGCTCTCAGGTAGTCACTCTTTACACCTCACTTGATGAGACTTAGGTGAATGGGTGTTGTCACTCGGGTGCTGAATATAGTGCTCGAGCGTGCTGGCCACTTCAAGGTATGTTGGTGCTCTCGGGTACACACTTTCTGTGTCTCACTCGCTTAGGCTCGAGTATAGGTGGGGACATCACTTGAGTGAGGTCTTCTTCACTCAAGTGACGCAACCAGAAATCAGTATTTTACTCCTAAAAAGGGATCTTTGGTTAAGTGTTCCTAACCCTTTAGGCATATGTCTAGGCTTCTAGTGGCCACCAAAAGAGTCCAAATGATAGCCAACTTAAAGTAAAATGAAGATAAGAATTTGGAAAAGAGAATCACCTATTGTCCTTGATTTTGGTTTATAGGCTTTGACATTTGCCCTGGTCGTGATCGAACTGTGCCGGAGCAGGTCAGGAAGGAACAAGGTAGTGACTCTCTCTCTCTCTCTCTTATACTATATGTGATACATGGTTTATTTGTTTGATCATGTTTGTGGGTCTACCACCTGTAGCCCATCAGTGTTGACGGTGGGAGGATCGTACCTTCAGGGCTGTGGAATTTGGGGGATGAGACTATGTGAAAGCTGGGAGGCTATATGTAAAAGCCGAAAGGCTACTTATGGATCTATCACCTGCAGCCCATTGGTGTTGATAGTGGGAGGATTATACCTTCGGGGTGTTGGTATTCGGGAATGAGTTTATATGATTGCGCACAAATATGGCAGCCTGTGTGCTGTGTTTTATGTTGTGATGCTGCTTGATGATTTACTTGCATGCTATATGATTACATGTTGTATGAGTGATTTGTTAATCTCATTCTTTCCATTGACTAACCTTTTAGATAGGGCAAGTGGCTCCAAAGGGAAAAGGACGACTAGGAGCGGCTAGAACCTTCTAGAGATATTTAGGTTTTGGAATGTTGGCTATCTACTTTGGATTTTGGGATTAATGTATATTATTGTTGGCTCTAAATAATATTTTAATTATAGTATGTAATCCCCTAGTTGGGAATTATAAACATGATAGTTAGTATATACATGTCCTGATGGTGCCGAGATTTCTATTTTACACTCTAATATGTTTAAATATGATTCAATTATACAGGGTAATTATACTCGGGATATGGAATGAGACCAAGGAAGGTAGAAATTTTGAAAATGTTTACGAAAACCCTACCATAAGAAATGGATCATAAGTGAGTTTTGTTATTATTGGTCTCTATTTCATTTTTATTACGTATTTCAAATCATAATTACGAAGGGGGTTACAAGCTCTACAAAACAATTTTCACAATGTTCTTCCCACACAAACGGATGATCTTTTCTCTTGAGCTTGGTCATTGGCAAAGCAATACGCGAGAAAATTTGAATGAATCTCCGGTAGTAACCAGTAAGACCCATAAAACTGCATACCTCTGCAACAGTTTCTGGCCTCTTCTAGTCCAATACTGCTTCCACTTTACTGGGATCCACAGAGACCCCTTCTTGAGAGATGACATGGCCTAAGAATTTCACTTCTGATAGCCAAAACTCGCACTTACTCAATTTGGCATAGAGCTGCTTCTCACACAATATATTCAACACAATTCTCAAATGATGTTCATGCTCTTCTCTACTATCAGAGTATATCAGAATATCATCAATGAATACCACAACAAACTGATCCAGGTATTGTCAAAAAACATGGTTCATGAAATCCATGAAAACCGCCGGTGCATTGGTTAGCCCAAACGGCACCACTAGGAATTCATAATGAACATACCTAGTCCAGAAAGCAGTCTTCAGAACATCTTCTACTTTCACTCGCAGTGATGATACCCCAACCTTAAATCAATCTTCGAAAATACACATGAACCAGATAGTTGATCTAAAAGGTCATTGATTCTGGGGAGAGGGTACTTGTTCTTGACGGTAATCTTATTCAACTCTCTATAGTTGATACACAGACGAAGACTCCCGTCTTTCTTTTTCACAAACAAAACTGGAGCTCCCCAAGGTGACACACTGGGTCTAATAAACCCTTTTTCAAGCAAATCTTCAATCTGCTTGTTTAATTCCGCCATTTCATTTGGGGTCATACGATATGGGGCTTTGGATATAGAACCAGCTCCAGGAACAATTTCAATCGTAAATTGAACTTCCCTTTCAACAAGCAACCCACTTAGGTCATCCAAAAATACCTCAGGGAATTCATTCACTACGGGTATACTACTCAAAGTTTCATAGGTTTCTTCTTGCACAGAAAAGAAAACCGTATACCCCTGACAACCCTTTTTCAAATATTTCTCAGCCTTAGTTGTTGAAAGGAAATTTAGGCCGACATTCTTGTCCTCAATGCTTTGAGAAACAGGATACACTATCCTCTTGTTCCCACAATCTAACAATTCATTATTCGCTCTCATCCAATCAAAACCAAGAATGACTTCCAATTGGTCGAGCATTAAAGAAATCAAATCTACCACATATTCATGACCCTTAATAGTTGTTACACAGTTCAAACAGACTTCTGTGGCTACAGCCTTCACACCCATCAGTGTTGACACAATCAAATCAAAAGGAAATTTATGCACAACCAATCCCAGGCACTTCACACAATCATATGCGATGAAAGAGTGACTTGCACCCGAGTTAAACAATGCTTGTAACATATATCCATTGAGAAGAACTGTACCTTGTATCATCTCTGGGGATTTTTGGGCTTCCTCATGAGTCATAGCCAATACTTAGCCCTGAGCCCTCAGTCTCTGCTCCTGTCGTGGCTGTCCACACTTAATGGATGTATGTCCCACTTGCTTGCAATTAAAACAAATCACCCAACCATCGCAAGTCTTGCCATGATGTGACTTGTTACATCGAGGACATGTCCATACAGTAGGAGCTCTCTGTTGATCATGGCTCCCAAACTAATAAGGCTTCTTACCACGGCCCCTATACAAAAATGATCCTGAGCCCTTTTGCTACTGGGCTCACTATGACCAACAGCAACCTTAGCCGAATATAGCTCTCTCAGATTGCTCTCTGTGATCCAACATTCCTCAACTGCCTTATTGAACTCGGTAAACTGATGGGTGGCTAATCTCTTCCTCATATCACACCTCAAACCCCGTACTAACATGTCCAAGCTCAACTCCTCATCATCCATCTTCCATAGATAGGAAGAATACCGAGACAAGCGGATGAATTGGGATAAATACTCATCAAAAGATTCCATGTCCCCTTGCTTGATGTTCAAGAACTCAGTCTCCTTCTCAAGCCTCACTGACTTGGGAAAATATTTCTTATTAAAATATTGCTGGAACAACTCCCAAGTCAATGGTATATTTTTGCTCCGCAATGACAAAGCAATATTCTTCTACCAGCGATCTGCATCTCCCTCAACCTTATACACCACTAGTCGAGCTTTCACTTCGGAGGGACACTCAAGGACCTCAAAAATCCTTTCAAGATGGTTTAGCCAATCTTCAGCCGCCTGAGGATCAAATCTCCTTTTAAATACTGGAGGCAGGTGTTTAGAGAATTTGGACACCTAAAATTTAAGATATCTTTCCTCTCTAGTTGGAACTCTATATGATTTCTGGTTTGGTCTAGCACGAAAAGGTGATTCAAGTGGTCGCACTGACCTTTCAACCGTTTCTTCTCTATAAGTCCTCTCTTGAGTAGACTGACGTCGGCCCTTATTATTCTTAGCTCTCTCAACTGTGAGCTCTTCTCATAGCTCAGCTATCATATCCTGTTGATCCCGAATCAACCCCATCATTTCTTGCAACGGGTCCGGTGGATTATCATTAACCATCTCCACCTCGAGATCTACTTGTTGTATTTTGGGGTGAATTTTCATTGCTCTTTTCATTTTGCAAATAACTCACTCCATTAATCCAACAACCATAATATACACATAATTGCACAAATCATACATATGTTCACATAACAAGAACATATATGTGTATATAATAGTCATTCACAAATGATCTACTATCACTAAGGCCAAACTATGGGAGCTATCCTAGCAAACTCTACCTTTGCTAGGAACCTAACTCTGATACCAAAAATGTAACCCCTTCACTGTAATTATACTCAGTTTATGAAATTCTAGTGAAATAGAGACCAATAAGACAAAAACAACATTTATAATCCCTCATCTTCAAGATGGGGTATCACAAAAAAGAGTTCAAAAACATCATTAATCTGGTCTAACATTCACATTCAAATATAATTACTTAAGAAATCAAATCACATTGATAAATATCAGAGTACATAACTAAAATCTCGACAATCCCGGGTAACATGTATATATATACAATGGGTTTAAGGTTTCCCAAAATGTGGATTAAATATCCAAAATTAGTATTTACATCTCATGTACATACAATAATCCCAAACCATAACAGATAACCAATAGTCCAAAAGTAGAATATCCCTAAGAGCTCTTAACCAGTCCGAGTTGTCCACTTCCCTTTTAAGCCACTTCCCCTGTCTGAAATGTTAGTCATTGGAAAGAGTGAGATTCTAAAGAATCCCAGTAGTAACAAATCACTCATACAATATATAAACACAAAGCATGTAAGTTCATCATGTTCAGCAACAACACTATGAGTCATGGCTCATGCCACAATCGACAGTAGTCACGGCTGTATCACAATGCTCTATGCTCGCTTCCGCGGTAAATACTATGCCAGCTTTCGTTGTAATCTCTATGCCCGCTATTGCGGTAAACACTATACAGCAGCATCACAAGGCACAAAGTATCACAAAGCTCCATAAAGCATCTCAAGGCATCATAAAGTAGCAGCAGCAACAAAATGCATGATATGCATACATACAATACATTTACGCAAAGTATAAGAGAGGAGTCACTACTTGTTTCTTTCCTGATGTTCCTCGGCACAGTGGGCTCACGAGTCTGACAGATGTCAAATCCTATAACCAAATTAGGGACAATCAATCAATTTCTTTTCCAAATACTTATTTCCATAATACTCTAAGTTGGTTATCATTTAAACTCTTTGGGATGACTATTAGAAGCCTAAGCACATGCTAAAAGGGTTGGAAAAACTACCCTGAAGACCCTTTTTCAGAAGCAGAACATTGATTTCTGGCAGACTCACTCAAGTGAAGATGGCCTCACTTGAGTGATGAGAGACTTGCACTTGAGTGAGAACGGCTCTCACTCGCGAGTGTGTGACAGTGAGCAACTACCTCGGCCAGAAAGTGCTCACAACACTCGAGCATAAGGCTTTGCACTAGGGTGATTAATAAATCATCACTATGAATATTTATATTAAATTTGCATCACATTTATCCAAAAGTATTTAATTACAGCAATTACAAATCAATCTCAAAGCCATTAGCCCTTAATCTCAAATTAGGTCATTACATTGTGTGCCTTCTTGAAGATCAAGTTATAAAACAATATTTGTCATCTCATATGGTTAACCAAACAATTTCAACATCATAATAGAATCACAAGGCATCTTCAATTCAATCCATTAACAAGATTTAACCTTTAATAAAAGGCAACCCATGTTTTGCATCCCTCTCAGCAGCCAAAGTTTTCCAAAAAAACAACCACCTATCAAACATTACTTCCCCTTGTTTCCATTTTTTCCTAAATTAGAACTTTAAATCTTTCCTCACTTTACATGCACAATAGAAATAGAAGAAGGAGAAAGAGTAAAGGCTAAACTTACTCTAGACGCCCACTTAATGACTTGAATAGGGGATGAAGAAGATGAACCTAGTGATGCCAAACAACCATCCCTTGAAACCTTAATAGCTCCATCACAAAATGATCACACACTGATGACAAGAAGAAAGAGAATAGTAACCATATGCGCCAACCGTAACTTCCCAAATTTTATTCACCAAAATTCCTTGCACTATGTGGCATTTAATGGAATTAAATGGTGAATTAAAGGGCATATGAAATGGCAAAACAAGGCAATTAGTGGTCACACACAACATGATTATGTTGTGACATTTTTTTGTTAATCAAATCTAGTCCAAATACTATGAAATTTTACTTGATTAAAGTATACATGTAGAGCTTTACTTTGGTGAGTAGAACATGATTTTTGGATGAGTAGATTAAGAGATATGATTTTTCAAAGTTAGGCCCTATTTCTGGAATGCAATCTGGGAACAGGGGAGTTTGGTGAATTTTTGGGAAATATGTGCTTGTAATTGATGCTCTGTGATATTTTTGTAAGAGGCAAGCTTCACCCAAGAAGGGGGTGAATTAGGTGATGTTATAAATTTTTTGCTAGATGTGGTGATATGAAAAATATAGTAGATAGAGTAGAGTTGAGAAGATTTGAGCACAGAGAGTTATACTGGTTCGGCCTAACAACCAGGCCTACGTCCAGTCCTCAGAGATCAAGACCTACTGAGATTTTCACTATACCTCCAAGATTCAAATGGGCTCTCAGAACGCCACAAAACAACAATTGTCCTTGAAAGGACTACGAGCAGAAATATTCTCTCACTAAGAAATTTCTCCCCCCTTACGACAAGTCTTACGTGCAGAAAAACAACCTATGACCCTTCTCACTTGCTTATGTATACAAGACTTATGAGTGAAAGGCTTAACAAGGAATTCTCTCAACTGCTTCTCTCGTAAGGAAATCTACCCATTCAAGGTCCCAATACCTTGAGATCAAATAAACATAAAGTTTGAGTTGAATGAAGACTCTCTTACAGAGTAAATAAATAAACACTGAAGAACAATATGTATACAGAGAATAATTTGTGAATAACAGAGACTTGTGAATAATATTGTGAATTCTTGTGCTTCGTTATATTTGACAATCTCTGAATCTCTGTATTTATAGGTGTTCAGTTTCTGCCCGTTTGAGTAATCATCATTTGAGGAGCGTGGCTATTCAACTGTAGAATGGCATGCGTACGTTTGAAAACTTCTAATGTAGTAGGTGTGTGTTTGTCGTAACGTTGTCTGCCGTTGTTTGACTTTCCTTTATGTCTGTTTATTTCAACGTTCATCCTCCTGTATCACACTTATAATATATTTAAAATGATGTTAGACAATGATAATAAGTAATGATGATATGTATACTTAACAATAAACCATATTCGGATTGAACGTGTTGAGACTTGGTATTTTGGTGATCTGGCAGAGCATCACTCGAGCATGAAGAGGCTCACTCGAGTGATCTTCCTATTTTCCTCTTTGTGCTTCAGTTATCGGGTTGTGCTTGCATAGGATTTCAGAGAGACAGAATTCTCACTCATGAGTGATGTGGGGTCTCACTCGAGCACAACTTCTCCTGCTCGAGTGATCTTGCATTTTACACTGGGAATGTCTTCTCGGGTCATCACTCGCATCAGGATTTGAGAGGGATAAATTTATCACTCACAGGTGATGTGGGTCCTCACTCGAGCACACATACTCCTGCTCGAGTGAGAAGAATATTCTCAAGTAATATACCATTTATACAAGCACTCTCATCAGAAATGGAGAGGGATAGATTTTTCACTCGCAAGTGCTGATGTGTCACTCGAGCATATGAGGTTGTGCTCGAGCACACTTGCACTTCCTTAAACTTCATGACTCTCAGCCAAGCACTCTCAGTACCTTGCTCGAGTACAGAATGCTCATGCTCGAGCATTGATGTCTCTGCTCGAGTGCATCAAGGAAGAAATGATAATACTTGCTCTCGGCCAAGCACTCGCGAACCTTCACTCGCATGTGCTCGAGTGAGAATGGCTTCTCTGCTTGAGTGCAAACTCCAGTGCTCGAGTGAATCAATGAACATAACAGTGGCATGCCTCTCGGGTGAATACTTTCTGGCTTTCACTTGCACCTACTCGAGCACAAAAGGGATCTATGCTCGAGTGCAAAGCTCATGCTCGAGCACTCCAGTTCAATTTGACAGCAGATACCAGAAAACAATGCTGTATGCATTTGGTAACTTTGTAAACTTTTCTTAAACTTATAAAACCATGATTTGTACACAATTATCTTTTTGTTATCATCAAAACTTGGGATCTAACATTCTCCCCCTTTTTGATGATGACAAAACCTTTGTAATGGAAGTTTAAGAAAGATTGATTTAAGATTGAAAATTCCAAATGCATATCAAGTTTCAGTTTCAAGTTCAAGTTTTCGTGCAATACTTCCTCTGGACACTTAGCAACCAAGATAAGCATAGTATGAGGCAAATAACTTAATAACTCAGAATAACTTGAAACATGAAAATAGTCATTAATATTAAACTTGAATTCAAATTTTTACTAAGTCAATAACTCATAATCCAAAATAACATCAAATCCTACCCCATACAGAAAATCTACCCAAACACCCAATACACCCACACAGATGCTCAACTCAGAATCATCACACATCCTTCTCCCCCGTTTTGTCAGCATCAGAAGGGGGCTGAGGAAAAGTGGTACCAGGAGGTGGAACAAATGAAACCATGGCAGTGAGAGGGTCAATTGGTGGAGATGATGGCTATGGTACAGAAGATGAGGGAGGTAGTGAAGGCGACCGATCATAGGTGACATCAACATTAGAATCTGGATCGGTGAAGAGAACATGTGTCTGAGGATGAGGAGGTGAGGTATAAGTGGTCTCAGGAGGTACCTCTGAAGATGAAGATGGGAAATGAGAGCGTAAGAATGTCTCCATATTTGTTATCCTCTGAGACATCTCATCCTGAGTCTTGAACATTAAATCAAAGTTGGTATTGGCCTTATCTACCAACAGAATGACCTGTGACTCCATCTTTTCCACAAGTTTCTCATACTCAGCCACTAACTCCTTCTTCAGACCAGATACTGCTTGATTGATTGCCTCTGTCAAATAGTTGGAAAGAGAGGCATTTAGGAAGGAAGGAGGAGGAATAGAACCCTGAGCCGATGATTGTTCCTCATCACCTTTTGATGGAGTAGCTTCCCTCTTAGATGTGGCTTTGGTTTGACTCACCGGAAGATTAATACCCATATGAGCTAATTGAGTCTTACCAAACCTTGATATAATCACCCTCTCTGTTCCTTCCAAATTCCAAATCTTGTTTTTCATTAAAATAAAGGATACAAGCTGAGGGTATGGTATGGTTGCAGATTTTGATGACGAAAATCGAAATCTTCTCATCTCGTTGAAGATAATCTCCCCTACACTCCTTTGTTGCCCGGCAATTATAGAGGCCAACATATAGTAATCCTTTTGAGTAAAATGGGTAAAATTGTTGGACTTATTAACTATGCTCCGGGAATATATATAGTGAAGGACTCTATGAGTATCAGGCATATCAATTGGTTTAAAGTTTAGAATGCCTATGGGATCTTTTGGTCTCAAAATCTGGAAAACCTCATTGGCTGAAAAAGAAGGTGGTTCAGGAGGAGGTGCAACATACCCAAGCAAGTCATTATGGGATCACAGTAGTAGACACTGCTTCCTCAATTAATTCACCAGATCTAGACTTAATATTATGGGACTTCATGTTACAATAAAAAGTTTTTACGACAGTGGGTGAGTATGGCATATGGATATTCAGCCAGGGAGCATAGTATTGAAGATAAGGATATAAGTCCATATGGCAATTCTTCTTCAAAAAATCTAAATCCACATACACAACTGGACAAAAATGCCTATGAATATACTCAACATCAAATACCTTCTGAGACAATGCCTTTAGTTCCTCAACAATAAATCCCTCAGGAGGACTGGTGATGTGATCATCCACTGGTGCTTGTGAAGCAGAAGGGGCTCCTGAAGCAGAGGCACTTGGTTGCCTTGCTTGGTGTGAACTTGAAACACCGGCTTGAGAAGCGATCTTCCCAACTATCTTGTCAAGTTTGGACTTCTCTAATGCTTCCCGAAGTTGTTTGTTGAATGAATCACCAGAGGAAGATGAAGAATGTTGAGGTTGCTCTGTTTCCTTTTTCTTTCCTTTTCCTTGAACCTCCTTGGATTGAGACTGGGTAACTATTGGTTCCTTAAACACTACACCCTTTGGCTTCTTTTGAGGAGGTTGATCTTTCTTGGCAATTTGAGGCTTTGGGTGAGGTTTCTTAGCCGGAGTCCTCTTTTTGGTCTTGGGTTTAGGAGGAGGTGACGGTGAAGAAGAGATTTTGGGAGAGGGAGGTGTTGGTTCTGGGTTACCAGATGCACTTGCAGCAGACTGAGTAGGAGATGGAGAATGAGATCTTTGAGGGATAGAGGGTACTTTGGTTCTTGCCATTGTAGAGAAAGTGAAAGAGAAGCAAGAACTCACAGTTTTTGAAAGAATAGAAAAATGAAATTTAGGGCACGAATGAGAAATGCAGAGGGTAAGAATCACCTTTTATAGAGGATTGAAGAGTTGTAACAGTGATTTGAGGCAAATGGACGTGATTGATTGAAGAGTAACGGTTGAAGGTGAAGAGTTGTAACCTTTGAATGACGAGACACCTCGAGTGAGAGCAGGAAGTGCGACGTTCTGAGCTTCTGCGTAACTGATATAAGTGACAGTGCTTGAGCATAAACCCTAGTGCTCGAGTGATGTTCATATTGTGCTCGAGTGTGTTCTATCTGTGCTCGAGTGATCTTTTGGAAAATTTAAGAAAACATGTAAAAACGTACCTGGATTGTGGATTTCTTGCTATCTTTTGTGTCTTTGTACTCAAATCCTCCAAGATCATTTGAGTAACCATGATTTGGATTGCTTCTGGAAAGAAATTCTTCCTCTTCACTCGAGCAGGCACTCCTCACTTCAAGCATGTTCATATCATGCTCGAGTGAGAGTTCCTCACTCGCAAGTGAGGTCATCTCTTACTGTTGCCTTCAAGATAGACTCTTGATATTCTAGTTTCCTCTGTTAACCTCTGTTTTACATGTCAAGAAGCAGAGTATTTTCCACAGTGCTGTGCTCGAGCAGAGCTACTTGTGCTCGAGTGACACAGCTTATCACTCGAGCAGCACTCTCAGTGCTCGAGTGACAGACCTGCAAAATGGTTTTTAACACTCCAATACCAAAGTTAGTATGGCTATCATCAATAGACACATTTAATATTTTTAACAAGAAAAAACTTACAACTTATTGGGATTAACCATTCCCAATTCTCTTCGAATATATAAGAATTGTTCTTTTGTAATTGGCTTTGTGAAAATATCCGCAAGTTGAAGATGAGTTGGTATGAATTCCACTTTGACATCCTTCTTTTGAACATGATCTCGAATGAAGTGATGTTGAATGTCTATGTGCTTGGTCCTAGAGTGTTGTACAAGATTCTTGGCCAAGCTTATCGTACTCGTGTTATCACAATAAATTGGAATCTCTTTTAAATAAATTCCCAAATCTTGAAGTTGTTATTTCAACCATAACACTTGAGAACAACAACTTGCCACAGCTATATATTCAGCTTCAGTCGAGGATAATGAAACTGTGTTCTGCTTCTTGCTGAACCATGATACTAGAGAGCCTCCGAGAAATTGACATTGACCACTGGTACTCTTTCTGTCAGTTTTATATCCTCCGTGATCTGAGTCTGAATATGCCATTAAATATTCACTCCCTCTTTTTGGATACCAAAGGCCAAGCTCTGAAGTATCTCCTAGATATTTGAAGATTCTTTTTACTGTCTCTGCATGTGATACCTTGGGAGCGGATTGATATCTTGCACACATTCCCACGCTGAACTGAATATCTAGCCTGCTTGCTGTGAGATAGAGTAATGAGCCAATCATTCCTCTATACTTAGTGATGTTGAAGCTAGGTCCTTTTACATCAGCATCCAACAGTGTTGTAGAACTCATTGGTGTATCAGCTCCGTTAGTATTATCTAATCCATATTTCTTTAACAACTCTTTCAAATACTTTGTCTGAGATATAAATATACCATTCTTCTTTTGTTTGATTTGAAGTCCAAGAAAAAAGTTTAATTCTTCCATCATGGACATTTCAAATTCTCCCTGCATAATCTTAGAGAATTCTTGACACATAGATTCGTTAGTAGCACCAAAAATAATATCATCAACATAAATTTGAACAATTAGAATATCATTTTTGTTATGTTTGATGAATAGAGTTGTATCAACTTTACCTCTGACAAAACTTTGATCAAGAAGAAATTTGCTTAGTCTTTCATACCAAGCTCTAGGTGCTTGTTTCAAACCATATAGTGCTTTCTTAAGTTTGAAAACATGATCAGGTTTTGTTTCATCTTCAAACCTAGGAGGTTGTTCTACATATACTTCCTCCATAATATAACCATTTAGAAAAGTACTTTTCACATCCATTTGATAAATTTTAAAACCTTTAATGCAAGCAAAGGCTAGGAGTACTCGTATTGCTTCCAATCTTGCCACTGGAGCATATGTTTCCTCATAATCAATACCTTCTTCTTGATTTTAGCCTTTGGCAACCAATCTTGCTTTGTTTCTCACAATGATTGCTGATTCATCAAGTTTGTTTTTAAAAACCCATTTGGTCCCTATAACCGTATGATCTTTAGGTCGAGGAACCAAATCCCAAACTTGATTTCTTTGAAACTGATTTAATTCTTCTTGCATAGCAATCACCCAATCATTGTCAGATAAAGCTTCTTCTATATTAGAAGGTTCAATTTCAGAAATAAAAGTAGAAAAAGTTACCTCATTGAGGATTCTATTTCTGGTTTTCACACCTTCATGAATATCTCCTATAACTTGATCAATTGGATGATCCTTCATATGTCTCCATGCTTTTGGTTGAGCATGATCATCGACATCTTCTAAATTTTGAAAATCATTTGTTTCAAAATCATCTTGCTTTGAAATAGATTTGTTTTTCTTGATTAAATCCATTTCTTCTTCATCAATAAGTTTTGTCTGAGATTCAATTTCATCAAACACAACATGAATAGATTCTTCAACAGTACATGTTCTTTTATTGAAAACTCTATAGGCTTTACTTCTATTAGAATATCCTAGAAATATACCTTCATCAGACTTTGAATCAAATTTACCTAGGTTTTCTTTACCATTGTTGTGAATGAAACACTTACACCCGAAGATATGTAGATGAGTAATATTTGGCTTTCTTCCTTTGTAAAGTTCATATGGTGTCTTTCCAAGTGATTTGCGAATATATGCTCGGTTTGAAATATAGCATGCAGTACTCATTACATCTGCCCATAACACTTGTGACATTTCTTTTTCATTAAGTAATGCTCTCGCCATTTCTGTAAGGACTCTGTTCTTTCTTTCTACTACTCCATTTTGTTGAGGTGTTCTAGGAGCAGAGAAGTTATGATCTATTCCTTCGTTGTTGCAGTAGTTTTCAAATAGTTGATTATCAAATTCTCCTCCATGGTCTGTCCTAATAGAAACAATAGAGATACCTTTCTCATTTTGGACCTTTTTGGCAAAAATAATGAATTCAGCAAAGGTTTCATCTTTTGAGCCAATAAATATAGTCCATGTAAATCTTGTAAAATCATCGACAATTACTAAAGTATATAAATTTCCTCCAAAACTTTTTACTCTTGCAGGTCCTACCAAATCCATATGAAGTAATTGTAAAGGTTTTGAAGTAGAAATCTCATACTTTGTTTTAAAAGAGGATTTAGTTTGTTTGCCTTTTTGACATGCTTCACAAATCATATTATCTTTGAATTTGAGTTTGGGAAGACCAACAACTAAATCTTTTCTAATCAGTTTGTCAAGTTGATTCATATTGACATGAGCCAGACGCTTATGCCATAACCAACTTTCCTCTGATTGACTAAGAAAAAAATTTTCAGAAGAATTTGAATTTAAATCAATAGTATAACAATTACCGTCCCTTTGAGCTCGGATCTTTGCTTTGATAGATTCTTTGTTCAGCGGCAGATCTTTCTTGCTTACTATCAAGCATTCTTTCGAGTCAAAGATTACCCAGTTATCTTTGTCAGTGTTTTGACTTACACTCAGGAGGTTGTGGCATAATCCGTCAACATAATATACTCCATTGATTTAAACACCATCGGATTTTCCTACTTCACCAATTCCAGCAATACGTCCAAATTGATTACCTCCAAATGGCACCTTTCCTCCTTCTTTGGTTTCCAGCATGGTGAACTTATTTTTGTCACCAGTCATGTGTCTCGAACATCCACTATCAATATACCATTTGTTTGCTCGAGATGCTTTGAGACATACCTAGAATAAATGATCAAGTTTTAGGTACCCATACTTTCTTGGGTCCTTTGTGGTTAGTATGTGATGTATGTGTCCCTTTCGGAACCCATTTATATGTTCCAACAACTTGTCCCTTTTTGAAATAACATGATGAAGTATAGTGTCCCTTCCTATTACAATAACTACATGATGCAAATGGATTTGATGTATGCACAGAATTCCTTAAATATTTAAGATAGGTTCTACTACTATTCTTCTTATATCCTTTATTCTTATTATGAACAGAATTATATCCAATTCCAGATTTATCAAAAGAAACTTTTTGAGAATTTAAAATAACTTTAAGAGTTTCACTTCCCTTAGTAAATTTTTCAATAATTTTTGTTAAATCACTTATTTTCTTATCTTTTTCTTTACACATTTCACATGATGATATGACAGTACCTTCTAATTCTTTTACTTTCTTCTTATAGCTAACCATTTCTTTAGCTACTTTGATGTACTCTGTATGCGATGCATTATATTCACATAACAATTCGTCATAGGAAGATTCAGAATCACTTACCTCAGAGTCTGATTCTTCTTCCTTGGCTACCAAGCATAGATTTGCTACTTCGTCGTTGTCACCTTCTTCGTCTGAAGAACTATCACCCTAAATAGATGATATATATGCTTTCTTTTTCAGCTTGTTTTTGTCTCTGTTTCTAAAACATTAAGATTTGATGTGTCCAGGTTTCCCACATTCATAGCATACTATATGTTGTTCTTTGTTTTCTTTCTTGCTTGGTCCACCTTGATAGTTCTTGAAATTCTTTTGACCTCTTCTGTAGAACCTCTTGAATTTTCTCACGATCATTCCCATTTCATCATCATTAGGGACATCTTCATTTTCAGAAGATTCTTCTTCTTCCTTGATAGCTTTAAGTGCAACTCCCTTTTTCTTTTTATCATCGAATTCTTCAAGTTCCTTTTTAAATCTCAATTTACCTTCATACTCTGAAAGACTTCCAAAGAGAGCAGCTACGGATCTCATAGATTCTCCTTTAGCTTCTTCGATTGCTGTCACTTTCGCTTCCCATTCTTTCGTCAGAATATTAAGAATCTTTCTTACCTGGGAATTTTGATCAAACGACTTTCCAAGAGCAGATAATTGATTAACAAGATGAGTATACCTGAGTTCAAATTCAGATATACCTTCTCCAGGTTTCATAGGAAATAAATCATATTCTGTAATTAGAGTATTAATTCTATTTTCTTTGATCCCAGATGTACCTTCGTGAGCAATTTCAAGAGCATCCCACATATCTTTGGCAGTAGGTAGAGTACATATACGAAAGTATTCTTTTTGACTAAGAGCACTCTGTATCATTAAAATAGCTTTACTATTTAATGTTACTAGCCTTTTATCATTTTCGTCAAACTCTTCTGGACTCTTCTTAACTGTTCTATCTTTGATTTTCTTCATTGGAACATAGTCACCATCTTGTATTACATTCCACAAGCCGTACTCATTAGCCATCACGAACACTCTGAATTTAGCTTTCCAGAACGAAAAATGTTCTCCAGCAAAACCAGGAGGTCTAGTGATTGAAGCTCCATCAGGAAGGATATTTTCACCCATTGTTTCCATTTGTTGGATCCTTCTCAAGCTGTTAGGATCATCAGAGAAGACTAGGCTCTGATATCAAATGTAAGAGGCAAGCTTCACCCAAGAGGGGGGTGAATTGGGTGATGTTATAAATTTTTCGCTAGATGTGGTGATATGAAAAATATAGTAGATAGAGTATAGTTGAGAAGATTTGAGCATAGAGAGTTATACTGGTTCGGCCTAACAACCAGGCCTACGTCCAGTCCTCAGAGATCAAGACCTACTGAGATTTTCACTATACCTCCAAGGTTCAAATAGGCTCTTAGAACGCCACAAAACAACAATTGTCCTTAAAAGGACTACGAGCAGAAATATTCTCTCACTAAGAAATTTCTCCCCCCCTTACGACAAGTCTTACGTGCAGAAAAACAACCTATGACCCTTCTCACTTGCTTATATATACAAGACTTATGAGTGAAAGGCTTAACAAGGAATTCTCTCAACTACTTCTCTCATAAGGAAATCTACCCACTCAAGGTCCCAATACCTTGAGATCAAATAAACATAAAGTTTGAGTTGAATGAAGACTCTCTTACAGAGTAAATAAATAAACACTGAAGAACAATATGTATACAGAGAATAATTTGTGAATAACAGAGACTTGTGAATAATCTTGTGAATTCTTGTGCTTCGTTATATTTGACGATCTCTGAATCTCTGTATTTATAGGTGTTCAGTTTCTGCCCGTTTGAGTAATCATTATTTGAGGAGCGTGGCTATTCAACTGTAGAATGGCATGCGTACGTTTGAAAACTTCTAATGTAGTAGGTGTGTGTTTGTCGTAACGTTGTCTGCCGTTGTTTGACTTTCCTTCATGTCTGTTTATTTCAACGTTCATCCTCCTGTATCACACTTATAATATATTTAAAATGATGTTAGACAATGATAATAAGTAATGATGATATGTATACTTAACAATAAACCATATTCGGATTGAACGTTGTGAGACTTGGTATTTTGGTGATCTGGCAGAGCATCACTCGAGCATGAAGAGGCTCACTCGAGTGATCTTCCTATTTTCCTCTTTGTGCTTCAGTTATCGGGTTGTGCTTGCATAGGATTTCAGAGAGACAGAATTCTCACTCGCAAGTGATGTGGGGTCTCACTCGAGCACAACTTCTCCTGCTCGAGTGATCTTTCATTTTACACTGGGAATGTCTTCTCGGGTCATCACTCGCATCAGGATTTGAGAGGGATAAATTTATCACTCGCAGGTGATGTGGGTCCTCACTCAAGCACACATACTCCTGCTCGAGTGAGAAGAATATTCTCAAGTAATATACCATTTATACAAGTACTCGCATCAGAAATGGAGAGGGATAGATTTTTCACTCGCAAGTGCTGATGTGTCACTCGAGCATATGAGGTTGTGCTCGAGCACACTTGCACTTCCTTGAACTTCATGACTCTCGACCAAGCACTCTCAGTACCTTGCTCGAGTACAGAATGCTCATGCTCGAGCATTGATGTCTCTGCTCGAGTGCATCAAGGAAGAAATGATAATACTTGCTCTCGGCCAAGCACTCGCGAACCTTCACTCGCATGTGCTCGAGTGAGAATGGCTTCTCTGCTTGAGTGCAAACTCCAGTGCTCGAGTGAATCAGTGAACATAACAGTGGCATGCCTCTTGGGTGAACACTTTCTGGCTTTCACTTGCACCTGCTCGAGCACAGAAGGGATCTATGCTCGAGTGTAAAGCTCATGCTCGAGCACTCCAGTTCAATTTGACAGCAGATACCAGAAAACAAATACTGTATGCATTTGGTAACTTTGTAAACTTTTCTTAAACTTATAAAACCATGATTTGTACACAATTATCTTTTTGTTATCATCAAAACTTGGGATCTAACAATTTTTCTCTTAAAGAGGACTTAAAGAGCTTTAATTATCCATTAGAACCAACCTATTTGGAATTTTCTAGAATTAGTTATGAATTTTCAAAGTGACTAAAATTTTTGGCAGTTTTAGTCAAAGTGCGAAATTAAAAAGGTAATGGCATAACATAATTACCTTGAACTGCAAGCATAAAGATAACCAACAATATGTGTAAAGAAATAAGTCATGAATGAGTAATAACTCATTTATTATGAATTTGGAATAATACGACTTGACATTTGCTTGAGCCAGAACATAGTATATTGGACTGATAAACAGGAAAGGAAAGGGTGCATTCCAGGTAGTAACTCTATCTCTCATACACTATATGAATGTTTATATGCTTTATGTATGCTATCTTCTGTAATATGAATATTGTATTGCCGAGTAGGGCATTTTGTGAGTAGGCACACTTGTAGAGGTTTACAGATAGTGGGGCAGTAGCCCTGACTTATGTGCACATGCCATGTTATTTGTGTTATGTTGCATTACATAGTGTATGACATATATATCTGTCACATTTTATATAACTGATTGCATGTTACTACTGAGATTCTTTGAATCTCACTCTTTCCCCAAAAAAAGTAAATGCTCCGGCTAAAGGAGGCAGCTAGAAGGGCAAAGATGTGAGTACTAGTAATGAGAGATCTGGTCTAGTTAAAGTGCTAATATTGGCTATCTATAGGATTTTTATTATTTTAAAGGTCTGTAAATATTATGTATAAGACCCTGTGAGGATTCATGTAAAATAATAATATCCATATTGTTAGTATATTTATGCTATGCTTGTGTGTCAACTGAACTATGTGTAAGCACTCTAAAAAATGAGAAAATAAGATAAGGGCATCACACTAAAAGTTGAAGCATTTGAAGCCAAGTAAATGGGCTTGAAAAGTCAAAACTCAACCTAAGTGATAAATGGCCATTGCATATTAATTGTAAAGAGATGGATGAAGATAATATAGAAGCTTATTAGACTCCTTCAATAGTCCCAATTTATGTCAACTAGGAGAGAGGAAAAGGAACGAAATTGTGGCCAAGTCAAAGGATAAAGCATAAAGTAAAACATGTGATAAAAATGGCAATTAAATATTATATTATTAAGGAGGTAGAGAATATTTTTTAAATCTCATTATCCTCTTCCAACAGCCCTTATTTTTGTCTAACTCAGGCAAATAGAGAGAGAAAGAGTGTTAAAGAACAAGAACACAAAGAAAGGGCTTAAGTGTTCAAGAAGCAAGAATCAAGGTAAGAAGGTTGGAATTCAAGCGTTTATCCCTTCTAAATCATACACAACTATCTCTAATCTCTATGCCTTCATAAAGTACACTTATAGCAAGACAAATCAAGAGGAAAGAAGGAAAGAGAGATGGCGTTTTAGAGAGATGTCCAACTCAAACAAATCAACCTTGTTTTCTTGTTAGATTCAAGGTTATTGTGGTTGGTTATGCTTGGTTTTATAAATTTGGAAAGCACAAACCCTAAGGGGAGGTGCTACCTAAATCATGATTAATCACATGGGAAGTGTGATTAACTGCTTAAACAAGTGATTAAGCATGAAAAGAAGGTGTTTATGGAATAAAAATGAATTCCCAATTTTTCCCATTTAATTCTAGATTTCATCCAAGGGCATTTTTGCCATGTTGGAACTGGAATTTGGATGATTTGATGGTTCCAATGTGTTTATAAGAGAAAATTGTGTAGGGTACATATTTAGTGTGAAGTGTGAAAAGCATTAGAATATGAAATAACAAAATAAGCCCTAAAACCCTAAATAGGGGCTGTCAAGGGCAAATTTATCTTTTGGCAGTGAATTTGGCAAAACCGAGATCAAAAATAGATTCTACACATGAAAATGTGTAGGATTAGCCTAGATCATAATTTTTAGAAAAGTACAGTTGCATCGGGTCCTTAGGTGCATTTTGGTAATTTTGCATCTTTAAGCAAAGATTACCGACATAATGAGTTTAGAATAGTACATGAATGAGTAATAACTCATTTATTGTACATTTAGAATTTTATGACATATCAATAGCCTGAGTTGGATCAAAGGTATTGAACAGCCAGTAGAGTAGGAAAGGGTAATTCTAGATAGTAACTCCATCTTTCATATACTATGTGAACTTGTATATGCTTTGTGTATGTTATCGTGTGTGATATGTATAATACACTCTCTAACTGGGGTGGGAAAAGCACAAGTACCATCAGGGGGAAAAGCATAAGTACCTCAACAGCCCTAAAAGGGGATCCAGTTATGAGATACAGTACCTAAATGGTACATTGCCCAGTCTGTAGTCGTGAGCCTAGCTAAGGAATGAAAAAGTACGGGTTCTAACAATTAGTGGCCCTAAACACATGTGCATATTCCGATGATTATGAGTTTTATATTGTTATTATTCTGTTGCATTATATGGTATGTGGCATAGTTATTTGTCGCATTTTATATGACTGATTGCATATTACTACTGAGTTTGTTTGAATCTGACCATTTTCTATACTTGAAAAATTATTCCAGCAGAAGCCAACGGCTCTAAGGCAAATGCGTACTTACTAGCAACTGATGGTTCCAGTGCTGATCAAATAAGACTGTTGGTTAGCTGAAAACATTTTTATTATTTTAAGGTCTGTAATTACTATAAACACACCCTGTGGGGATCCCTGTAATATATCTTGTACTTATGATCAATATATCTATGTTATTCCTATGTGCCCACTGGACTACGCGCAAACACTCTAAAAAATATGGAAATAAGTCAAGGACCTTAGACCAAACCATGACAGGAAAATAGGAGACGAAGATGGTTAATCAATGAAATAGATCAATATTTGAATTCTACCCATTAGAAGTCAGAAATGCACACCTATTGAAGAAGAAGTGAAGCAAGACAATTATAAGACCCTTATTATATTCCACATTTTTCAGAATGCTTGCACGCAGTTTGGTGGGCACATAGGAATACATAAAATACTGATAATAAGTACATGATTAAATTACAGGAATCCCTGCATGGTCTTATACATAATATTTAAAAACATTTAAAATAAAACAAGCCTGCAGATAACTAAAGTTAGCACTTGAATTGGACCAGAACATTCAATTGCCAGTAATTATGGCTTTGCCCTTAAAGCTACTTCCTTCTACTAGAGAAATTTTTAAGTGTGGAAAGGGGTGTGATTCAAAAGAATCTTAGTAGTAACATGCAATAAGTCATATAAAATGAAATAAATAAATATGCCAAGCACTATAAAATGCAACATAATAATAACACAAACAATACGGCATGTGCACATGAGTCAGGGCTACTCCCCTACCAATCCGTAAACCTCAGTTGGGTAATTACTCACAATCAGGTAAATGTGCCTCCTCGCAGAATGCTCTATTGGGAAATATAGTGTTTATATTACAGAAGATGACATACACAATGCATATAAACATTCACATGCTCGGACTATTGATATGTCCTAAATTCCAAATATTACAAGAATTAAGATAATACTCAATCATACACTACTCTTAACTCTTTTAAACTCATTTTGTTGGTTATCTTAGCTTAACACTACAAAAGGACCAAAATGCCCCAAGGGACCCAGTCCATGTCCCTTTGTACCCCATCCAACTGTGCTTTTCCAAAAATTATGACCTGGCCTAATCCTACACAATTTTGAGTACATAAACCATTTCTGATCTCAGAATTGTCAAATTCAATATTCAAAGACAATTTTGCCCTTGGCAGCCCCTAACTTAGGGTTTTAGGGCTCATTTTGCATTTCACATTCCAAGGCTTTTCACACTTCACAATCTACATTAACCCTACACAATTTTCCCTACTAAACTTAATGGAATCATCAAAAACACCAAAATCTAGTCCAAACACATTGAAAATAGCTGCAAGACAAAAATCACAATAAATTAGGAAAATTAGAGTTTCTTTAATTAATTCCATAAATCACCTTCCACTATTTTTGGGCAACAAAATACTGTGTTTGGACTACATATTAGTGCTAGTAAATGTTAGAACCGGCTGACACCCAAGAAGGGATGAATTGGATGTAAGATAAAACTTAAGAACTTTGAAAATCTTTTCGCATCTTAGTGAAAGTAATGAATCATAAATCAACAGTTAGATTAAATAATATATGCGGGAATTTTAAGAGCTTTAGGAAGAGAATATGCAAACTATAATTTATCCTGGTTCGGTCCAATCCATGATGGCCTATTTCTAGTCCCTAGGCTTCTCTTGAGATTTTCAAATCCACTATCGTCTTCTTTAATCTGGGCATAAGAAAATCTTTAGAACCTACAAGTTTAGCCTGATACTTGTGAAGCATTGTACAATCCTTGTACTAAATTACTCCCCCTTAACACCGTAAGGATATAATCGAGTTACTCCCCCTTACACACCGTAAGGATACAACTTTGATGATGAAATATTATAGTCAATCTTCTCTCTCATAAGTGAATAAGATGAACACTGAAGTACAATACAAATAATCTCTCTCTAAAATAGATTAGGTAAATGCTGAGAAACAGAGAGTATATATGATGAGCATTGATGTCATGATATTGGCATTTAGATGATGTTTGCACTAGGTCTTCGTTTTCTATTTTAGATAATCTTCTATTTATAGTTGATGAGGATTGATGACCATTTGAGCATTTCAACTTGTCCGTTAGAATCCCGTTGCTTTGTTTAACTGTTCTTCGTATTTGAAAAAACTAGTTGTTATGTTCTGTGGCCGCTCTGCTTTCATAAAGTCAACTTTTGTCTCTTCACATAATCTCTTCATTATATTCCTAGAGAAATACATTAAAAACTAATACAATGAAGTGTTAGAGTGATTGGAAGCAAGAAGAGTGAGTTTTATAATCATTCATATGATTTTCAGAAACTTCAGAAAGTTGTCTGTCGAATCACTCGAGCAGCCACTCGAGTGATCTTGGGTCATCACTCGAGTATTCCCCTTCAAAATATGGCAGAGAGCTTCTGGGACTTTTTCCGACTTCATTACTCGAGTGCTTACTCAAATAATCCTAGGACATCACTCGAGTGATCACTCAAGCGATATCTTGATTTTGATTTGAAATATGGTAAATTATATATTATTGGAAAGCTCTTACCATGTACATTTCAATGCAATAAGAATCAGCTCTAAACTCATTGTATTCAGAAAGTTATGATTTGAAGAGTATCTACTGCACTAGACAATGTCTGAAATCATGAGCATCAAATTCCATAAGGCAAAAATCTTAGTATATAGCTTCAAATATGACAAATTACCTATCCATGGAAATCTATATAAGCTAGTTTCGTATGGCACTAGTTTCATCTCAATTGATGGTTTGAGAGTTATGTCCAAAATACCTAACTTGCTCTGTAATATGACGGTGATTTCAGTGTCAGCTTCAAAAGATCATATCTCTTTCATCTGAGCTCCTTTGAATGTGATCTTGGTGTGCATTGTTCGTGTTGTAGTCTAGTTTTATATGCCATTAGTTTCAGTTCAATCCAACATGTAGTGAGAGAGATATTGCCAAAATACGAAAGCTCTATTATGTTATACGAAAATAGAGTACACACCACTCAAGTGATTACTCGAGTGATCATGGCCATCACTTGAGTGATACCCCCCAAAACTTAGCAAAGAGCTAAAACTCAAGGGAACACCTTAGGGAAGTTTTATAACTTCCATATAAGTCATTTTAGCTTCGTATTGATCTATTCCAACCTCTGGTATCACTTTTAAGAGCTTGAATCTTGATAGTCTCATTTGATCTTGCAAGTTCTTTTTTTCTTCTTTCTTCAATCTCTTTCTTCTTGTGTTTTCTCTTGATGATCATTGCTCATAGCCCAACTAGATATCTTCTTGAATTGATGATCATTCTTCATAACCCAACTTGATATCTTCTTGAATATCTTCAATTTCTTCTTTCTTTTCTTGACTAATCTATAAGATATGCAACATTAAATGCAGTAGTTAGTCAATGTAGAAGATAAGTATAATATGCAAACTTCTTGCTCTTAATATTTAGCATCTACATTTGACACCATCAAAACTAATAACATCTAAAATTCTCCCCCTTGTTTATTATGACAAATCCTTTAAGAAAAATATATGTGAATATGACAAAAATTTGAAATTTGAATGAAACATATTTTTCTTGCATTTCTCTCCCCCTATTTGACATCAGCAAAAAGTTTGAAGGATAAATAGGAAAGGCTCTTAGAAAAGCAAATATGAAACTAAATTTAGAAATGCCTTTCTTTCAATCAAAATAAATGTGTCAAGAAAACAGTTTTTTGTCCCCCGATTTGAAGATAATTTTATTTATAATTTGATACAAATAAAAAATAAATTTTTATGAAAATAAATTTGAAACAATTTGGAGAGGTTTTCAAGAAAACTTTCATAATCACGGTAAATTGAAATCAAAGATATGCGGGTATTTGCAAAATATAAAGAGAGTTGGTTTAGAAATGCTTATTTAGATTCAACAAGCTAATGATTGATCCATGAAGTCCATTGCTTTCATTTTTTGTTGTGTTAGATCTATGATGTTGTGTTCACCATACTTTTGACGCACAACTCTGATGAATTAGGTTCATAGGTGTGAACAATGGCTTACTTTGTGGTAGATTTTGAAGTGTACTCAATAGAAGGCTTAGGAATAGCCTCTAAGATGTGGCAATAGACTGATGTACTGGGTTTTCAAGTAGTGTCTCAACTAAATGAATATGGTTAGTACTCAGGGAATCTGAGGTAGCTAAGAAATACGCAAGTGATATCTAAATAAGTTTAATCTCTATTCATAACTCCTTAGAACGCTACCAAAGTCATCCTGATTTGTGCCTCTTATTGCTTTGAGTGTTGCAGCCAGCATTAAATCATATTTCCTCAAAGTTGATAGTTTATTCTTGTAGTACGTTGAGGAACGTTATTGAACAAAATAAATTCTCTTGTCAAAACTTTAAATCGTTCTTGCAAAGAGAGTGGTTAGTCCAACCTTTTCATATGATATGTTAAAATTAAGTTCGTGAAATGAACAATATAAGAGTAACCCATCATTAAAACTAATTAAAAGATAATAAATTCAGATGAGTATGTTATAATGATTTTCTTTCAATAAAGGATATGAGCTTTTAAGATATGAAACATATGTGAATATGAAGCTCCCCCTTTATAAATGTATGGCTTAAAAGAAAATCATTGTGAGTAATACAGTTAATAACTCTCTTGGATTTGTAAAACTATTGAAAATTTCGTAGAGAGAATGAGTATGAAAGTCTGAAGATTTAGTTTTGAAAATGATGATGCTATTCAGGGTTTTAAGACTGTAACCCTATATTACTCGAGTGGTAAGCCAAGTGATTCTACTTGACCATCACTCGGGTGCTCACTCAAGTGATGCAACTTAGAGAATTTTAAGTAAGAATACAATACCTCACTCAAGTAATGTTGTAATCACTCTAGTCATAGTCCTCTAAAGTCCATCGATGCATCGTTGGCTACTCACTATTTAATGATGTGATCAGTACTGAGGGTCTCTAAAGATGTAGTCTCTGCGAGCACTTTAGGATACCAAGATATGCTTAGAATAAGGCCTTGAAGTTTGGGTAGATCAAGTCATAGAGTTATCTAATCTTGCCATTCATAAAAGTGATGAACTCAGTATTGTTTGTAGCAAGCTCTGTGATTGTTGAAGTCCTCTCTTAAATAGCCTTAGATAGATGGACCAAAGAGACCATATCTAACAAAGTATTGTATCTCATCTATCTTTGAAGTTTCAGCTCCCATCCTCTCCACCTCTTGTGTTAACTTGGAGTAAGGTTATGTAATTTAAACAAAGTGGTTGCGAATCACTTGGAGTAATTATCATATCACTTAGAGTAATCGTGAATTACTTGGAGTGATTGCAGATCACTTGGATTGATTATCACAATTACTTCGAGGTCAGTATTAAGTAAACAACATTTGGAAGTTTTGATATAGTACATAACTTCCTAACTTCACAACCTTAATGAGCTTTTCATTGGTAATATCAAGTAAAGCTTAGTTTGTTTGAATGATGGATTCAATGAATGAGGCTCCAGGTGATCTAGCTTTAGTCGAGGATTGTACTTCATTATCTCTAGATGCCTTTAGGCTTTATACTCTGTCTCTTGCTAATACCACCCACAACTGATTGGTGTATATTCACATTTTGGATGTGCAGCTTCTCAAACATAGGAGTCCTCACAAAGGGCTCATTTGGCTCTAGGTACCATATCTTGTTAGCCTTTAGAAGTAGAGATATCAAATAAGGGTATGTCATTAGAGTATGCCTTGTAAAAGTATATATGTACTTCTTATTCTTTAAAAGATATGATCTCTCCAGTGTTCCTCTCCTTCTTGCTAAACATATAGGCCATTGTGTGACAATTCTTCTTGATGAAGTGAGTGAAGTTATTGGCCTTGTTCACCATAGCGTTAGTGTAGATGTACCATATAATTTTTTAAAGATTAGACATTGAGCTAGGATGGTAGTTAAGAATCCCCATAGGCTTACCAAGCTTAATGCTTTTTCAAATCTCCGGTTTACAGTATTCTTTGAAAGGTCTAGTGGGAGGCTTGTTGATACCTTATTCACTCATTAATCTTTAAGGTTGAGATGATAACCTTATAATTTCTTATTGTTGCTTTCAACATCGCCTCAATTTTATTGTCTTCCTTGAACATCTCTGTTGGCTCCACAATATAGTAGAAATATCTTATCACCTTTACACAATAAGGAAGATGGGTAGGCAACAAAGTCTCATAATGGCTAAACTTGTTCTCATAATGGCTAGTCTTTAACATGAATCTCAGCTAGGCCCATTTAAGAGGTCTTCCTCTTCTTTCTCCTTTTCTGACTGTATTACTAACTAGCTAGTGATAGAGTGTCATGCGTGACATCACTTGAGTGATACCACAGATTCAGCTTCAGCTCACACTGCAACACTGCAAGTCACTCTTACTCTGTTAGCCTATGTTCTTTGTACCTGAAAGCAGAGCATCTTGGTCAACTCCTGCAAAAGTATAAATACATGCTCTTTGGTACCCAACTCCTCTTAGGTCCATACAATATTAGGCATAACAACTCTTATGGTCTTGTATAATTAAACCATATGATTATTGAGCAAAGAGTGTATTAAATCACCAAAGATTATAATGTCATCCAATTATTTCATGCCATAAAGAATAGCAAATAATTGATATCGAGAATGATGTTTTCAAAATAATAGTATGCAAATATGCTTTGTATAGAAAAATATGTCATTGAAAATTTTTTCATGCAATCCTTGTAAGTTGGATCCAAAAAGAGTAGATAATCTATTCATAATGACCAACTTTTATGAAACAATAAATCATGAATGAAATCAAGTTTTCCAAGAGTGAAATATGCAAATTTAAATCTCAAATGTTATTTCAAATCATGACAATGCATTGTAAAATTGAGATTTTGAATATATGCACAACTTATCTTTAAAATATGTTTATAATCAATGTTCATGTTGAAAATGGTAGAAGTCAATAGTTTAAATATACATATACCAAAAGCTTCTCTTTTAGAGAACAACTAAGATAACATGTTAGACATTGGAGTGTAACATGTTTGAGAATTTTCCCAAGAGAAAAAGTCATATGGAAAATGAATTAGCCAAAAAGACTTAGCTTCATGGATGTATATAAACACAATGACTTTGCTATTGACCAAGAGATAATCTTGACTCTTAGAGTTGTGTCTTGAAGAATAGGAATATTCATCTCAAAGATTCAAATACAATAAGCTAGTTACTTAGAGATATATAATATCAATGGTTCATGTATTTGAGCAACAAAATGAGTGCAAATGAATTATGAATGATTAAGCACATACTCATTAGTCCAAATGACTAGGGTACTAGAATATTATCCTGCTAAGTTATTCCACTATAATGGAATTAAATTTTTGGAGCAAAATTTGAATTTCAATGAAATTAGTAGCGGTTAAAGAACCGCTACTAGTTAATGGCTCCATTTTTAAAATCCATCTTAGTAGTGGTTGTTGAACCGCTACAAAACGGAGCCAAGTTTTTATTTTTCATTTCCCGCCTTCCAAATTTTAGGGTTTGAGATTTGTAGTGGTTATATAACTGCTACAAAGTTCCCAGAAAATGATTTTTACTCTTGGCAATGTTGTAGCAGTGAATTTTAATCGCTACAAATATAGTAGTAGTTATTGTGCTTAAGTAGCAGTTTAAAATAACCACTATAAAACTGTTTTCAACGGTGGATTTAGTAGTGGTTTCATGAATCGCTACTAATGTTATTGGTAGCGGTTAAAACCGCTACTAATACATCTTTTTAACCGCTACTAAATCATAGTTTTTTTTGTAGTGTGTGTTGGATTAATATATGTCTATGCTCTTTGTATTTTGTAGTGTATTATTCATGTAGAGCCATCAGATTAAGGTTGTAGTTATGCAAAAGGGGCACCTTCGGAGATTCATTCAAGACATGGTAGAGGGGATGTTTATCACTTAGAGAATTTTGGGGTTATGCCTAGCAATGATGACTTCAAATTATGCGCCTACCCTTCTTAAAGAAGGTTTACTCTACCACATTTCACTCTTCAAAATCATCATTTTGCTATATTCCTCCACACTTGAATTTCACAACATTTATCTTTAACTACAGAAAGGAGAGTGTTGAACTTTTCTAAAACAATTAGAGTATTGTGTTGGAAGAGCAATTATTGTTAGGCTTAGAGTCAACCGAAGCAATATCAAATACCAATATAGTAGTATAGGCATTTTGCAATTTTCTGAGGATGAAGATATTTTGCAACAATTTACATACTCAAAATTAATGGTAAGAAAAGGATTTAGTAGCACATATTGTGATTAAGTACTTGGTAATATATTCATTTGTTTGCCGTTCCATTTATTTCTTTGGTCTTTTTTCTAGCCCTCTAAAGTTGAAACACATGCCTCAAGCTCCTTGATAGCATTGATGTTTGCAGAAAAAGTTTAAACCGATGATGACCTTCTAATAGTTTAGTTGTCAAAATCTTCAACCACTCATTGAAAGAGAAATAAGAGAGACGACATTCTGCTGTCTAATAATAGGGATATGGGATTGTCTGATATGTCCGCCCTATTTTTAGGGCCAACAAAGCAATCACCACGAACATAAAAATAAAAAAGAGTTCTCATGTGTAGTTTTTAGTTTTTGAATGTGTCATTTTAGTCGTATAGGTTTGGAGTGTACTTTACTTTTAATTGTATTTGGTGTTCTCATGTTATATTAGGCTCCTATAGCATGAAATTTGCCTTTTTGACTTGCCTATTTAAGTTTATTGTATAATCTTTTGCCACTTATGAATATCCTTTAGTCAGGATATATACATTGAGCTATTCATCGTGCAAACTAATAATCAGCATTGGATTTATTTAATTAAGCAATATGTATACTAAACTTGTGATGGCGAACACTTAATTAGTTTGTGACAATTTATCATTTTAACTTTGAATTATGATAACTCCTTGATTTATCGAGATAACAAAATTTTTACATGTTACTTTTTTGGGTTATATCGACAATTTAATTTCAAATCACTAAAACCTTGACAACTTAGAATTATAATAACTCTTTGAGCATTGAGAAACATTAGTATTGTGGAGAAGTGAAAAATGATCCTATTGATAATATTAAATTGTATGTTGATTTAATCTACACTAGTACAGAAAAGGGTTTTTAGACCAGAACATTTAGACCGATTATATCGGATAAGGTCTTAAAAATATGACCGGTGGCATTTTATAATTATGAAAAAATATTAAGACCGGTTATATTTATAACCGGTCTTAAAAATACTTTTAAGACCGGTTATAATACAAACTAGTCTTAAAATATATACAATTAAAAAAATAAATACATGTAATATATTTTCTAGACCAGTTCTAAATATAACCGGTCTAGAAAACATTATCTAAATTAAAGACAATTAAAAAACTAAAATGGTTATTATTTTTAAGACCGACTGTACATGAAAACCGGTCTTATTATTTAATAACCAGTCTTAAAAAGTTTCTATTTTTAAGGCCCGTTATTTATTAATAACCGGTCTTAAACATTAATTTTAAGACCGGTCTTAAATATTACTTTTAAGACTGGTTGTTAATTATAATCGATCTTAAAACTGACCTGGATTTCAAAAGGCGCCTAATTTTAACTCTAAAATTTGAGACTCAAGCATATCAGCAAAACCCCTACGTCTATTCACGACAGCTCCTCCTTTCCCCTTCTCTCCTCCATCCTTAACTTCGCCACCGTCAACGGAGATTTACGGCTGAATATATTGCCATAAGGCTATCATCATTTGTTCCCTCTGATTGGTTTCGTTCTCAACCTCGTTTTTATTATCAGGTTTGTGTTTCAGTTGCCAGGTGTTCAATTAAATAAGTGGTTTTGTTTTTTGGTATTTCATTGAAATTGTGAGATGACTTGGCCTCCATTTTCTTTGTTCGATTCTTGCAGCAAGTCGTCAACCAAACTTTCAGAAGCGTCCATTGCCTCCTAAGAGAGACCTTACTCAATTCGTAAAGTGGCTAAAGACTGTTCAAATCTAGAGAAAGAAGAAGATCCTCAAGCAAAGGTTGAAGGTACCATTAGTTATTCTGAAGAGTTTTACATAATGCATGTATGTTTGAGGTTAATGTCCTTATGCTCCTATGGACCTAGGTTTATTTTGGTTGTGTATGAGAAGGGTTCAATTTTGGTTCTGTATTTTCGTATGTTTAATATAGTAAAACTCTGGATATGGTAGTGCTGATATTGCTTGATATGAACTTTGGTGTTGCTTCTAAGTCTACCTCCTAGTGCATTTGTGTTTGTTCAACTTGTTCAAACATGCCTCCTATTTTTGCTTGAGTCTACCTCCTAATGCATTTATGTTCAACTTTATTCAACTTGTGCTGACATTAACTCCTATTTTTGCATGTATGTTCAACTTGTGCATTGTAATTAATTATTTGTTCATATTTACATAACTTGGGAATTGCTTTTAAAATATGCCTTTGTAGATAGTTTTGTGTAGAAAAATTTCCTTAAACCATCACTAGCTATCCTTAAATAGTGTCCTTAAAGTATTTTTAGATAATGAATCATCCTAGTGAGGGTACTCCTAATCCAACTAATCCAAATCAAAGCGAGCCTAGCAATGCTTCTAGCCAGGAACACAATGAGCCAAGTAACCAACCTAACAAAGGGGTAGGAGAGCCACCTAATTAAGAGACATTCCTTTCAATCGTAATACTGGGGAAAAGATTCTGATTAAGTTTGATAGTTATTGGAAACCAATCGAGCCTAATGAACAACAGTATAGGAGTTTTGTTGGCCTCCTAACACACAACAAGCCTAACATCTTGATAGAGCAGTGGAGAAATGTGGATAAAGGTGTGAAGCGACATATTTGGGAAACTATCCAACTCACTTACGACATTCCTGAGACAATGACGTATTATGATGAACGCTGGAAGAAGTTTAAGACAAGTCTAGCCAACAATTACGTGCATATCGAGGTGGAAGAAGGTCAGCCTCGTCCTAATCCATGTGATTAGTATTCTTTTATTGACGAACAGACTTGGCAAGAATTTAGACGGCTTCGAACTACTCCAGAAGCATTGGTGAATTGACTTATTTTGTATTTGATTTGCTTATGAATTATGGATTGTCTTTATTGATTTACAATGACTTAATTTGGATTTCTTATTATCAAGAAAAAAGGAAAAAGGCCTAAGAGAGTGGTAGAAAGAATGATTGCCCCCATACAATATCTCATAGGGGTTATGCGAAGGCCAAAAAAGACTTGTTGGTGGCCAAACGAAAGAGATTGGAAGAAGCAGCTCAATCTGATCCTTCTGTTCTTCTTTCTCCACCATCTCCAATACGTCGTGAAAAGAAGTGGTTGTTCGCTCACCAAAAGAGGAGCGGGTCTTATACGAGTGAAAAATCTCATATAGTCGGTGAGAAAATTGTAAGTATTGTTTTTGACTTATTGTTATTAATTATTTAGTAAACAAATTTCATTACTCATGTCTGTCATCTGTGTCTTATAAGATGAGCTTAAAAAAACAAGCCGAGGGATCGTTTAGGTCAAATAGGAAGAATGACATCCTGACCGTAGCTACAGGAAAACCTGAGCATCCCGGCCGTGTCAGGGGGATTGGAGGAGAGGTAGGCATAAGGGATTACTTTGGAGCACCCCCATGCTGTTCCTCAAGTAGTATAGTGACTAGGGAGGAGATGGAGCTATATTGGCCACTGTGAGGGCAGAAGCTAGGGCCGAGGCAAAAGCATCATTTGATGCATGATTTGAAGAAATGTTCAGCAAGATGAAGGATGAATGGATGATCATTATGAGCATAAGACACACAAATACCAATGCTCCCCAGGCTTATTCCCTAAACCCTAAACAGAGCACTAAAGGGAGTTGCATTGGTCAGTCATCAGAGGGTCCTGGAAAAGAAATTGGTGAGCCTTGTGACTTGTTTGTATAGGATCTTCTAAGACGATTGGCTGCACGGAGGAGCATGCACAACTTGGGATCAACTCTCCACCACCAAGAAATAAAGGATGATCAAGTCAAAGTAGCGGTTGAAGAGGTGATCGTTGCAGATGCACCTCTCCCTATCCTTGTTGATGACTTCGAGGTTGTGGGCGATGTCATCAACTCTTTTATCTTGTGGCCAAAGAACCTTGTTTCTGATCAAGCTGAGGAATCCCCGCCACCTCCATCTCCACCTCCACCTCCACCTCCACCTCCACCTCCACCTCCCTCCACTCAAGATGTTTTATGGCCTCCATTGAATGTCATGCATCAAGTGATTCTAATGGCATATGATACGTCCTTTGCAACAAGAGATTGGGCTACTGAGTCAGTTGTTGGCAAGTTAGGGGTGTAATGCTATCTTGAGAGGATGATTCAATGTCTCTGGTAGCTCCTCTACAATAGCTTACGATTTCGATTGTCCATCTCTTTTTGATGTAAGTATCTTCTCAAATTGGAAGCTAATATTTTACAAATTACACTGTTAAACTTTGATTTAATGTCCTTGCTTGAATTATTGTAAGTGCATGCATCGTAGTTTGGTTGACTCTGGCAAAACCAATAAATTTCGACTCTTATGCCCAGTTCAACTCTACGACAAAGGAACCACTGCTTCTATCAGACACACATACTTATAGTACAGGCTTAATGACACCTCAATTGAGTGTTTCTTGGCTCCATATTTGTATGGGTAATAAAAAAAATTTATATTTCATAATATACATAATGTTTTATATTTGCTTAAAAGTCTTCCCTTTTTTCAGTGATCATTGGCAATTGGCTATTTTGTGCAAGAAGAGTTATTCTGTCATCCTCTTATGCTCCCTCCACCTCAGCAAGCCAACTAGTGAATTGAAGAAGATCTTGAACGCGTAAGTTTTCTTGCATTATTAATTACCTTTCATGTGCAAAATTTATGGAATTTTTGTAAAATAAGTAACCTTTGTGATTTTGATGATATAGGGCTATACTGCATTCCAACACGCTGATTATGGTAGGCCTATACATGAGGTAAAAGACCCTACATAAATCTTGCCAAAGGTTAGTTATATATTGGTTTGTTTTAAGAATGTATTCAATAATAAGTCATGCTTTAATTTTATACTTGTTTTAATGATATCATATTATTTTTCAGACCTGTAGGCAACCACCAGGGTTTAACTAGTGTAGGTTGTATATTTTGAGGCATATGTATAATATTATTACCCTAGACATGATAAAACTTACTGAAGAGGTAAATGTATATATATTTCAAAAATTTTGTATTACTTTTATTTTTTTTAAGTGAAGTTAATGTTTTGCCTGGCTTTGGAGTTTTAGATGTTTGAACTTGTTGACCCCTTTCCAAAAGAAGATATTGAGCACATTCGCAATTGTTATGCTGAATTCATTTATGAACTTTTACAATAGCAAGTTCTTGTAAAAATGAGAAATTTTTTTGTATATATTGATGAATTGACATGTTGGTTGGTTGCAAATATTGTTGGTTGCATGATTTGACATGTTTGTTGGTTTTAACATGGTTTTTGTATATTTTGATGAATTGACTTGTTGGTTGCATGATATGACATGGTTGAATTCATTTATGCATATATGATGGTTTTAAACAAAATATTATACATGAGGATATATGACATGTTACAAGATCCCAACTCAATGAGAAGGTTAAAGCAAAAGAAAATGGTAAGTGGAAGGTTAAAGCAAAAGGACATGGTAAGTAGAAGCAAACTAAACACCATATGGCACTTAATATGTATGGCATTGAAGGTAGCGTTCTGATAACTAACCTAATCACAAACAATTAAAATATATATATATATAACAATTTTAAGACCGTTTATAATTATAACCGGTGTTAACAGTTATTTTAAGACCGGTTTTATGTACAACCGGTCTTAAAATTAAAAATTTTAAGACCGATTATATATAAAACTAGTCTTAAAATAATTTTTAAGACCGGTTATAATTATAATCGGTCTTAAAAATGTTATGTAAATCGCCTTACAAAAGAGGTCTTTTAAGATTGGTGCTCATGAAAATTGGTTTTAAAATTATTACTTTTAGACCGGTTATTTATACAACCGGTCTTAAAAGTGATATACTTTTAAGACCGGCTGTATCAAGAATGGATCCAAAATCGGTTTAAAAAGTCAATTTTAACCGGTCTAAAAAGCCCTTTTTCCACTAGTACTAATAGATTCTTTTCTTGCAAATTAAGCAAGAGAGAGAGAGATTCACAGAAGATTAGGTGAATTTATAATAACTCCCTGATGATTGATTTATGAGAACTAAAACTTTTGTCTATATATTTTTTTGGAAAAATGCACATTTGAATATAATTTTTGGTCAACTACTCTACATTTATGATTTAACGTAATATCCCTTTTTTCATTATCTCTGGCAATTTGAATGAGAAATAATAGTGTTTTGGAGAAGTGGAAAAA
Source organism: Inga laurina (assembly GCA_963855925.1). NCBI lineage: Eukaryota > Viridiplantae > Streptophyta > Magnoliopsida > Fabales > Fabaceae > Inga > Inga laurina. The sequence goes on along the minus strand of OY979713.1, from coordinate 46,257,915 downwards.
GATTCTGTTGACAATATTGTCCGTTGAATTAATCAAAAAGATAAATTCTTCGAAATTAAGCTGAAAAACCAACAGAAGCTTCAGGAGTCCAAAATGCTCTATGAGAACTTTTCTGTGCAACACACGAGCAGCGATACTTGTTTCACTTACTTAATTATTTTTCAGGTTTTTTCTTTTACATAATTAACTGCAATTTATGAATAAATCTTTTAATATGGTTTTTAAAATCATTAAATTGCTCCCGCTATTTTTATAATAATCCATTCATGTCCGAAGTTGGTTCTTCATTAACATGGTTATGATTGGCTCAATTTAGTATAGATGTTTTAGATTATCACCATTCCCAGAGAAATCAATTAATTATACGTAGAAAGGCAAAGAAAGAAAAAAAAATACAAATATATATTGGGATAAAATATTAAAATATTGTAGTCCGAAAAAAAAAGTGTGGTGTATATTTACATCAATTATGCATAAGTTTTTAACCAAGAACATTAAATGTTCAATGAACACAGCACATAATGTTAAAATTAAAAAAGAAGAAGAAGAAGAAGTTCAGGGTTAGTTTTTTTAAACGTCCAAACATATTTCTTTACACTGCTATATGACTTTAAGAATGAGAACAACGTATAATCCATTTACAATGCCTAGTATTTCTAAACTCAAGCTTATTTATTTCCATTTTTGATATGAATTATAGGTACTCATAAATAACTTACTTGGCTTTATTAATTGTGCCACGAATTCTTTACTTTCATATTTTCAACCTTTTATAATCACCAACTAAAATTATTTTCCAAATTTAAAAATAATTTCTATTCCCCTCTCTAATAAAAAGGCCCGTACATAGTACGGATAATCCATCTAGTTGAGGACAATAGGGAGTAATATATGTCTTCTCATGTAACTGGTATGGAGTGAAAGAGAGCCGAATCCTATTAAATAAGATAATGTTCGCACCTTGTGAATAGGAAAAGAAAAATTACAGTGAGAAATCTTATAATTTGATTTCTTATGATTTTTCTCCATGTGCTCATTATTTGATTTTTCTCAATGTGATCATCTTTTCGTTATGGACACAAAAATATTTATAATTAACATTCTCTTTTCCAAATTAAAATTTTTTCAATAATTTAACGTGACCTGTCTTTTATTTTTGGGTCAAAAAATGTGACCTGTCTTTGTTACTCTTGTTGAATGGAGCTTTCTTCTCATCTTCACCAAACCCAAGTCGATAGATAATAAGCAACAATGGCTCCATTTTAAGGTTTTTTTTTTTTTTTTGGCACACTGATTCTTTAATACTAACTTATGTTTTTCATTTATGATTCTCAAGGATTCCACATATACTAATAAAATTATGCTCCTTTTAATTTCAAGCTCTAAATTATTTGAGTGTAATTCAATAAGTGCAGGGCCTAACACATGCTGGTATCAATTATTTTATCAAGCAAATCACATTTCAAAATTTTTTTAATTTAACAAATCATTTTATACATTACACACATGTGAAAAAATAATCACATTGTTAAAAATTTACGAACATTTTAACTCTTGATATATATGCAAAACACACATTTCGATATGGGTATTAGACGGTTACAATCTTAAGCATTGTCGTGCCCAACTGGAATAGTTCTCTCGAAGATATTTCTTTTGTATTCAACAAGCATTAAGTAACTTTTTGGGCCAAAATTTATTTGGGTTATTTCCAATTCAATGTTAATATCAATCAATTTATAAGTAAAATGTCCAATGTTTGTGCCTCATCAACATATTTAATTTTTTCTAACCCTTTAAGCCACTAACTAGGTACCTGGCGCTTTTTTTAAATTATATTACCAGATATCCAAACAACTAACTAACTTCAGGGATCTTTTTAAACAATATGAGATTCAAACTCAGTTTAATTAGTACAAGTACATTGAGGTTCAACAAATATAATTTGTAAAATTCCGTCCTTAATTTTATAATATGAACTCCGTGTTGTAAAATCCCTTCATTAATTTTATAATATTAACTCATCTTTTAAATATTAATCATGGTAAAAATTAATTCTATCATGATCATACAAAAAATTCCATTTCAAAACTAAGTTGTAAAATCCTTTTCTTAAAACTCTACCATGGTAATAAAAATATTACAACTCATCTTTCAAAAGATTACTATAGTAGAAAAAAGTTCAACTAACTATTTGAAAATTCTAGCATGGTAATAAAGGATTTAAGTCTCTACAAAGAAAATATTACAACTAATCTTTTAAAAACTTACCATGGCAGAAAGAGTTCAACTAACCATTTGAAAATTAAAGTCATCCAGCTTTATATAACATCCAAATAAAGTATGATAATCAAAGTATGCAGTTGAATTAGAGTTTACAGAATGTGGGCCCTATGAATGGCAATATACATCAATTTAATGCATAATAAACTATATAGATATATCTATGCCTCACGAGCTCCTCCCGACATCCCAGCAGGGGAAATATACCCGAAAATTGTTAAATTGATGGATTGAGACAAAAGTCTCATTAACCAGCTATTTGACTCATTACACATGCTGACATGTGTTCATGAGATGTCAAGTAGAACAATTTATATAACAAATTATTAAAGATATAATTGACAAAAATTCAATACCACAGTTTTATACACAAATCTAATATCAGGAATTATATATCACGATTACTATATATCAAATCTTGTAACACCCCAATTTTCGATTAAGGGCTAATTACAATTCTTATGAATGATTATGTGGAATAATTATGTGTTATATGGAAATTTTAATTAATATGCCATAATTGTTGGAAAAATTGAAAGAATGGCTCTAAATTAGTGATTAATGGAAGAGATTAATTACTAATTAAGAGGGCATGAGATGTGAAATTAAAATGGCTAATGGAGGGATTAGAGTAACCAATTTGGTTACTTGCTTTATGAGAGCCAATGAGGTGGAGACATATGGCAAGTGGTTAGGATGAAAGAGGGTGTAGGAAAAGTCAAATGGCCTTATTTTATTGTTTTCTCTCCCTCTCCCTCTCTCTTATGTGAATTGACATGTGCTTGGGAGGCAAAAAGCTGATCCCATCATGCTTCATCATCATCTTCATCTCTCTTCCTTCTCTCTCTCACGTTCTCTCTCTTTTCTCTCTTGTGCAGCCATTGTTGGCCAAGAAAGAGGAAGTGAAAGCTGGATTTTGAGGTAAGCAAATGGTCTCAAATGTCAAAATGCTCTTCATTAATATTGTTCCTTGAGCTAAGAGCTTTCATCCTATGGTTTTAGATTCTCCATTGGTGGTGATTTGAGGAATCACGAAAATGTACGAGTTAGAGAATCATGAAGTGCCTTTGGGAAAGTTGTTGAGGTAAGTGAAAGCTTCATTTTCATATAAGTTTTGTGGCTATTGGTTAGGCCTTGAATTTCTAGAATTTTAGCCCTAATTTTCGTGATTTAGGGTCTTGGGGAGTATGGTATGTTGTTGTTATGGAAATGGTGCCTTGTTTAGTGCTTTGAAGTGATAGAATTTCATTGAAGCTTAAAAGTGAAGTTTAGCCCCTTTTGTGTTGGTTTTGTGCTTTGGTCAAAACAGGGCACGTTGATAGGTTGTGAATTTGGTCATTTTGAGGTTATTTGTGTGGACATTTTGAATGATCAAATGATTTCAGAAAATTGTGAAACTTTCCAGTCTTAAAGTTCACATCCCAAGCTTCAAAATGGACATATAGTTTTTGTCATTTCATTTAGTATTCTGTGAGATATGGTTGTCCAAAGTTTTGGGATTGAAACAAAACTTTGTTTTGGGGGCAGTGATGAGTGTTGTGTAATTTTGGAATTTTGTGATAATTTCCAGTAATGGTACATATTTTTCCTATAAAGAGGACTTAAGTACCTTTCTTTTGGCTTTGGAATCACCTTGTTTCGATTTTTCTAGAATTAGTTATGAATTTTAAAAGCTCAGCCAAGAATCAGGGAATTTCTTGGTCGCGGCCCAAGGTGGCTAGCCGCAGCCCAAACCTTTCTGGCCTGATTCTGGCTGCGGCCCATGGGTGGCTGGCCGCGGCCAGTGACTGGCTGATCATATTTTGGTCGTGGCCAACCCCTGTGTTCCAGCACTTTGAGTTTTCGAAAGTAGATCTCTAACCTATTGTTTCCCAACCTTTTAGGGCTTTTATTAGAGGCATTTGTGGCCTCTTAAGGGTCAATTATGATAACAAAATTTAAGTGTTATGAAAATGAGAATTTGGAAAAGAGAATGATCCTATGTCCTTGATTTGGTTATAGGATCAGATATTCGACCTGATCATGGTTTGATATCTGCTCGGATCGCGAGTAGCCGATGCTGGAGCATACGTGGAAAGAATAAGGGTAGGGAGTTACCTCTCCTGCATGTATTGATATTTGTGTTTGTGCATTGATGCATGTTATTGCTTTGCTTGATTATGTAAAACCTATATGAATGATTGAAGCTCTGTTTCTATTTATGCTATGGCCATGAGTATGTTGTTGAAACATTGAGCATGCGGATATATCATTATGTGATCACGAGTTATTGTAATGCAAGCATGTCATGCATTAAACACTTATCTTGCATGCATATTGGTATCTGTTTCCTAGTGGGATTCTCTAGAATCTCACCCTCCCCTACCAACATTTTAGGTAGGACAAGTGGCTCGAGGAAGGAGCAAGCGACTAGGGGCGACGAGAATCCCTTATGGGCATTTGGACTTGATAGTGGTTATCATTGCTATTTGGGATGATGATAGTTAATTGGATATTGGTTGTATATGCTTGGATGTCTATTGGGTTATTTAGATATGTATTTGGATTGGAATTTGTGTAATCCCCATTGAGGAATTAAAAAGAGCGTTTGTGCCCCATGTGTAACGCCCCAAATTTTGATTAAGGCCTAATGATAATTATTGAGGATAATTATTGGATTAAAGTTAAATTAATGTATATTGATGACAATATTATTTAATATGTCATAATTGTTGGAAAATTGAAAGAATGGAATTATTGGCATAAGTTGGTAATTAATGGGAAAATTAATTACTAGCTAAGAGAGAAATGAGAAGTGTGATTAAATGGCTAATGGAGGGATTAAAGTAGCAAATTGGTGGTTTATCTTTATGGGAGCCAATGAAAAATTGACATGTGGCAAAGTGGGTGTGAGAGGAAGGTAAAGAAAAGGCAAATGAGATAAAAAATACATTTCTCTCTCCTCTCTTCCCTCTTGTGCGCTGGAAAAACTAAAAAGGTGGGAGTATTGTCTTCATTTGTGCTTCTTCTTCACTCCACCTCCATCTCTCTCTCTCGTCCTCTCTCTCCTTCTCTCTCTCGCCATTGTTGCAGAAAATAGGGGAAGAAGAGCTTGCAAAAAGGTAAGGAAAATGGCTTCTATTGCTCAAACTTCCTTCTTAAATGTTGATCCTTGAATGAAGAGCTTCATTGTGATGGTTGAAATGTGTTCATTGGTGTTAGTTTATGACCTCAAGAGATTGTGAAAGTTGAAGAATCAAGAAATCTCTTTGGCAAAGTGAAAGAGGTGAGTGTTATCTCCCTTTTGATATATATATTGTAGATGTTGGTGAGCATTGATTTTTCTGGAAATTTATGCCCTATTTTCGAAAATTAGGGTCTTTGTGAGTTTGGCATGTTGTGATAATGGAAATGGTATATTGTGATGTCTTTTTTGACAAATGGATTGGTTTGAATCATTAAAAGTAAATTTTGGGAACTTTGTGTTGGTTTTGGTGTGTTGGTCAAAATAGGGCATGTGGTTAGAGTATGAATTTGGTCATTTTGAGGCTACCATTGTGTTCCTTGTGGAAAATTGTATGGGAATAAGCTTGGTTAATGATTTTGGAGTCATTGAACACTTTGGTAGAAAAGTTGGAAAATGCTGTCAATGTGAACTCTGTCTGGACAGTTTATTAGTGTGGATGTTTTGAGTGACCAAATGATTTCAGAAAATTGTGAAACTTTCCAATCGTAAATATCACATCCCAAGCTTCAAAATGGACATATATTTTGTGTCATTTCGTTTGGTATTCTGAGAGTTATGCTTTGCCAAAGTTTGGTACAAAAAATAGAACTCTGTTTTGGAGTAATGTTGGGTTTTGGGTGATTCTGTATTTTTGTGATGATTTTAAGTTATAAGCCATATTTTTCCTTGAAAGACGACTCAAATACCTTTCTTTTGGCTTTGGAATCACTCCGTTTCGAAATTTCTAGAATTAGTTATGGTTTTTCGAAGTTCAGCCCAGAGTCAGGAAATCTCTGGGCCGCAGCCCAAGAGTGGCTGGCCACGGCCCAAACCTTTCTGACCTGATTCGGGCCGCGGCCCATGAGTGGCGGGCCGCAGCCCACTGCCTTCTGACCATATGTGGGCCGCAGCCCAATTAAGGGCGGGCCGCAGCCCAACCCTGTATTCCAGCACTTTAAGTGTTTTCGAAAAGTGACCTTCAACCTTTTGTTTCCCAACCTTTTAGGGGTTTATTTAGAGGCATTTGTGGCTTCTTAAGGGTCATTATTGATAACCAAATCTAAGTGTTGAAGAGTTAATTGAGTATTGGAATAGAGAATAATGTTTCGTCCTTAATTATGACTTTAGGATTTGATATCTGCCCGGAGCATAGAAGGCCTGTGCCTGCTCAAGGAAGGAAAGACAAAGGTAGTGACACTTTATCCTATATCATGTGTATTGCATTGCATGTTTGCATTAGTCATTGAATCCAGTGAAAGTGAAGAGGACGTGGCGAAAGCCCGGACCGATTAAAGTGAAAGTGAAGGGGACGTGGCGAAAGCCCGGAGTCGATTAAAGTGAAAGTGAAGGGGACGTGGCGAAAGCCTGGACTCGAATATTGATAAAGTGATGGGGCGTGACGTAAGCCCGACCTCGTATATAGTGAAGGGAACGTGGCGAAAGCCCGGTCTCGAATATTGATTGCTGCATTGTGATATATGTGACTTGCTTTGTATATATGCATCATATAAATAAACTGTTGCTACTGGGATTCTCTAGAATCTCATTCTTTCCAAATAACATTTTTAGGCAAAGGACGATTAGGACTGCCAACGGTAGTCTTAGTTAAATATTTTGGTTTCATATCGAATTGGTTATCATTTTGGATTATTGTAAATATATTGAATAGAATTGTAGTGGTATAGTTTTGTGTAATCCCCGGTATGGATACTGAGATGGGCAATGATGCCTTGTATAAACCTTTGGATTAATGTTATTATCCCGGGTAAACATCGGGAATTATGCTTACTCTGATATTGTATATGTAACAGACCAAATAGGTCATTTTTTTAATGAATGAAATGAATGGAAATCCATTTGTACAGGTGTTTTAAAAGTTTTTTAATTGTTCCGGATTTCTCATTCGATTATTAAATGTGATTAAACGCTAATTCCGGCCTGATTAACGAAGGGGGTTACATTTGTGGTATCATAGTAGTTTTCCTAACATTTGTAGAAATTGCTAAAATAGTTGTCCTAGTTATTTTCCTGAGTGTTAAGTGATTGTTGATAGTTGTTGTATACACATGAATATTCCTGTTATTGATTGGTATATAAGTGTTCAAGGAATATGTGTATACTTCTATTGTGATTTCTGACTGGGTGAATCATTGTAGACTGAAGAGAACAATGGCTCGCCTTAGAAATAGACAACCGGATTCGGAGGTGGAAGAGCTCAATGATAATCCTCCTGATCCGATGCAAGAGATGATGTTATTGATAAGAGAGCAAAGAGACCTGATCCGTGAGCTAAGGGAAGAGCTCAGGGAAGAAAGAGCTAAGAGAAATGAGTAAAGGCTCCAGTCTACTCATGTAAAGACTAGAGAAGAGACAGCTGAGGGATCGCATAGACCTCAAGAGTTCCCACCTCATATTGAGCATAATCAAGGGTCACATGGGGTGCCGGCTCAAAATGATGGAGACCTTAATTCTTGGGTGTCCAAATTCTGCAAACACATGCCTCCTGTGTTTAAAGGAATATTTGACCCTCAAGCAGCGGAGGATTGGATAATGAGGCTAGAGAAGATCTTCGAGGTGCTTGAGTGCCCATCGGAGGTGAAAGCAAAGCTAGCTATCTACAAGCTAGAAGGAGATGCAGACCGATAGTGGCGAAACATTGCCATGACTATGCGGGCCCGGAATGTGCAAGTGACTTGGGAAGTGTTTCAAAGAGAGTTCAATGACAAGTTCTTCCCTAAGTATGTGAGAATAGAGAAAGAGTCAGAGTTTATAAAGATAAAGCAAGGGGACGATGAGACCTTTGACGAGTACTTGTCTCAGTTTGTTCGTCTATCCCGGTATTCCTCCTACCTCCGGCATAAAGATGATGAGGAGTGGAGCTCCAACATGCTAATCCGGGGTTTGAGGAGGGAGTTGAAGAAAAGATTGGCCGCTCGACAGTTTGACAAGTTCAACAAAGCGGTGGAAGAGTACCGGATCATCGAGAATAATTTGAGAGATATTAACCCAAGTAAGGGTGGTGGTCGCGGTGACACTGGTAAGGGAAGTTCATCCTAGAAACGTAAAGACCAAGAGTTCTCATCCAAGGGCGGTAGTAAGAAACCATACCAAGGTGGAGATTATGGGAATCAGGGACAATTACCACAGTGGGTATGCCCCCGGTGCAATAGAGCACATGCTAATAGAAATTGTGAAGGGCAATGGGTGTGCTTCCTCTGTAAGCAGCCCGGACATATGGCCAAAGATTGCAAAGGGCGACCAGTAGAGTCAAGGCCCAAGAATCAAGTGAAAGTGTTCGCAATGACCCATGAAGAGGCAAGGAAATCTCCTGAATTGACCCGAGGTACTATTCTTCTCAATGGTAGTGTATTGCAAATTTTGATTGATTCGGGTGCTAGTCATTAGCTTATAGTCTATGACTGTGTAAAGTGCCTAGGATTGTATGTTCATAGATTGCTAATTGATATTGTTGTGTCAACACCTATGGGTGTTAAGTCTGTGACGGCGAAAGCTTGTCTAAATAGTATTATAACTATAGAGGGTTGGAGTCTACCGTTGATTTGATTTGTTTACCTCTGCACCAAATAGAGGGTATTCTTGTCATTGATTGGTGGACGCCGGATTGCCTCCAGAAAAGGAAGTAGAATTTTCAATGGAAATAGTGCCTGGAGCTGGTTCAATATCCAAAGCCCCACATAGAATGGCCTTATGAAAAGGCAGAATTGAAGAAACAAATTGAAGAGTTGTTCGAGAAGGGACTCATTCGAGTCAGTGTGTCACCATGGGAAGCTCCGGTATTGTTTGTGAAAAGAAGGACAGAGAATAGGAAGAGTGAATGGCTTCTGAGTTCTTAATACAATGACACCTTCATCTAGAGACAACCAACTAGGAAGCGCTATCTACAGAGAATTCAAATTGGAAAGGGCTACCTGCGGAGAATTCTGATAGGAAAGGGCTACCTACGGGGAGTTCTGATCGGAGAGAGCTACCTAGGGGAAGTCTGATCGTAAAGGGCTACCTACGGAGAGTACCATACTGTAGTGTGAAGCCACCGTGACAAAAAACCCTAGTGTGGAACTGCTGTGATGACAAACCCTAGAGTGCAGCCACCTTGACGATGAACCGTGGACTGCAGTCGCCATGATGTTGACTCATAGACTAGTATTATGGAAAGGTTGACTCTTACTGATGGTACATTGTAATGAATCCCGCAATGGATGGAGTTTCTTGAGATAAGAAGTCATACGGCTTGAAATGATTCTAATTGAATTGGGCCAAAGTCTGGCACGAACAAATAGAGATTGTGAATGTTGTTAGTGGTAATGGGAGATTCCCTTGGGACTCCTATTAAATCAACTTAACATTGCTAAAGTATAGATAAAGAGATAGAAACCCAAATGTGGTGAATGTGACATGTTTGAGAACTATAATGAATAGAAGCTCACGAAAGTGTAACTGACAGAGTGTGCATGTCAACGTGAGCCATTGTAGGGTTTGACATTGGTCATCTCTACCATCGGCCGTTGATTTACCGTATGGAATGTAAATACCGTAAAGTAATGTGTAAATGTGACCACACCAAGCGCACCACTACTGGCTGACCCTGTTGAGGAATACGAGTGGGGTGTAGGCAGGGTGGGCACCGCCACTGGCTGACCCTGTTGAGGGATACGGGTGGGGTGCGACAATGAAAGTATTCGCCACGCCAAGCGCACTGCCATCGGCCGAGCCCTCAGAAGGGGTATACGGGTGGAGTGTAGGCAGGGTGGACTGTGATAGAAGGGTACTTGGGATAGAAGAGATTGAGATTCCGAAGAGACTCGATATTGTTATTGAAACCCAAAGGTCCCGGTTACCACTAGTGGAGATATTGGTAGGTGTACGGGTGAGGGTAATGTTGGGAAAGTGAATATAGTGTACGCAAAAGTATAGTGGAAAACAACAAAAGTTGAGATATGTGATTACAGCGGAAACTATCAGTTGTACGCAGCGAGTCTGCGGTGCTTGAGTGATCCCCATAAGGGGAAAGTGATTTAAAGACTAGATGGAAAAGGCTTAAAGCCGTAATAAATGAGTGTAGTCCGTATCATGGTAACTGAGTGAGGTGAAGACCTCTAAGGATTGAAATCGGAGATCACGCGCTCGTGAGGGTGTCTCCGAGTACAAGAAATGATAAAGTGATTGAAGGAAAGAAATTGAACCATGAAGGGTTGGTCCACTGAAATTCTTGAGTGAATTGGACCTGTGGTGTACTGTTGATACAAATGGTTTGAAAGGATTACCCTTAAAGAGAAGCAAATCGAGGAGCGGAAGCTATTATAAAGAGGCGTCCAGAGTTTATGACTTAAGTGATGTACCAAATTTCGGGGACGAAATTAGGAAGGTCCTATTCTAATACATTGCAATAGTCAAGCTGCAATATCCTATACTAAGGACCCTAAGGACCACAGTAGGACAAAGCACATAGCCATTAAATATCATTTTATAAGAGACATGATCGCTAAGAAAGAAGTGACCTTTCAATACCTTTCCACTCATAAGATGTTAACTGATCCCCTTACAAAGCCTATTGCTAGAAATCGTTTTGTCAAGCATGTAAATGCTTTGGGCATGCATAGAATGTAATGTATTGAATGTTATCTTTCAAAGCAATAAATTGATGCATTTTTAGTTTTTCAAATATATTGTGAATATATTAGTGTATAGGCACAAGGTATGCAATTCTATATATCGTACAGGTCAGGAAGGTTGATTCACTCACACGAACAATAGTCTTCCCACGATTCGTAGGGGCGTGGGATGATAAGATGAGCAATTGATCACCATGAGATAGGTAAGAAAGATCTTTGGCTTGAGTCGCCTCAATTGAACAGAGATGAGATCCACATGTATATACATACATCATGGATTGAACCATGATTACTAAGGAAGTATCATCAGACCTGTAGCTAGAAAAAGGACTCTCTTTTACAAATGAGGTTCCAAAAGAGAAAGATTGTAAAAGGAAGTTCTAGTTCCGATGTTGAGTACTTTTGAACTAAAGCAGGTATAGTAAGAGACAAAGATAAAAATTGACGTACACAATTACAAAATAACCGTAGCATGCAATTCATACTACATGTACTTGAGAGAATAACTACAATATGAGACGTAGGTGAAAGATCCCTGGTTCACTATGGTGTAAGTCCCAGGAAGGAAAAATCCTTCTACGATGCCGTCAAGACATAGGCAGTCGTTATTAAAGCTTGACTTGGGGCTAGCTACTCTAGCTGAAGCTCCATGATCACACACGATTTCGTCAGATGAGTAAAAGCTACGAAAGCGACCAAGTCAAGATATATTGATGTTTTTTAGTAAAAAAGGAAGGTCTATCTTGAAGTACGCTTTTTGCGGTGGCATCTGTGATGTGTCCCTTACAGGTTATAGGAAACCAATAAGTGTAGATACCACGCACATGGTAGGCAATCTGGGTCAAAAATGAAAACAAAAGAAACTCTAACTCGAGAGGGATCAGATATGCCATGAGTTGAGTGTATGGACAGACTTAGGGCATGTGAGGCAACAATTTACAAGTTCACAAAGGGTGTACTTGGATCTGATCCAAAATCAAGGATTTCTAGTATTACAAGAACCAAAGTTTTTAAAGATGTTGTGCTCACACGATCAAGGCAGACACCAAGTATTAATCAAGAAGAAGTAGTAGTTGCATGATAGGTGGCCCATTAAGTGCGAGTGGGAGAGGTCAGACTTTGGGTCCAAGTCCGCCCTTGATGGGGCAAACTATTTGATTAAGGACACAAGTAGCCTTATCAAATAAGAAATGAATCAACATTAACTATGGATTGGTAAACAAGTCATTATTAATTATGGGATTGTTAATTGAGGAACAAGTCACCATATATTAGGAAATTAATTGATGATTAATTAATCTGATTACTGACTTGGAGGGGAAAAAGGAGTGCACACATTTTCCTAATTAGTAGCCACTCTAAACCACTATAAATAGGGTGTGCCTCCTCAATCACATTATACCCCTGCTATTGAGTTATCTAGCAATCTCTTCTCTCCTACCATCTTGCTTGTTTTGGTGCACTGTTGTGTCAATCCTTATTAGGCTCTTGTAGTCTAATATTTTCATGAGCTCTCAATACCCGGATTCGACTCGACCCGGTACATGTTTCTTCTCTCCATCTATTCATATTATTTCTTCATTTAGTATACCATCAAAGTAAATATCATATCCTTTTTTTATTTTTTTAAACAAAATCTTCTCTTTAACAGCTGGTTTTTACTTCAATTTTCTTCTTATTGAGTTTCCTCTCCATATCATTTTTTTCCATTAAAATTCAATATTAGAACACAAGTGATACTCTTGTTTTTCTTTTATACTGCTACAACATCTTTTACCACTTCAATCATTCACTTAAAACTTTAATTCTTCTTCCAAGCTATTCGAATAAAAAACACACGACTACTTTACCAACTACATCATCCAAATATGATATTAAACTTTCCAGAGCTTCTGAATCATTTACACTTTCACAATGTTTTAAACAGCAAGAGGAAAAAGATAAGACAGTTTCAAATTCTACGCACGAGATTAAAAGCATAAGCACCTCATGAATAAGGGTTCTAATTTCTGAAAGGTTTGACCAACAATCACATTATTAAATTGAAATAGTGGGACTAGTTAGAATTAAAGCCATATTTGAAACATTTGAATAGAGTTTAAACAACGTAAGTTTGAGAGATATGCAAAACTCCTTTCTTACTTATTTTGTCAAACACTTGATGTGCATAGCAATGTCAACGTTGTGGAATGAGCTGCTTAATTCAAATCATTGACAAAACAAAGTTTATGCACTAACAAAATTTCATGTTGGATTTTGGGTCTAGGTCCGCCTTTGATGGGCCGAACTATTTGATTAAGGACATAAGTGGCCTTATCAAATAATAAATCAATTAGCATTAATTGTGGCTTGGTAAATAAGTCGGTAATTAATTGTGGGATTGTGAATTAAGGAACAAATTGCCATGATTAAGAAATTGATTGAGAATCAATCAAATTGAATTACTATCTTGAAGAGCAAGAAAGGATGCACACACTGCCTAATTAGTGGTCACTCTGATCACTATAAATCGGGTGTGCCTCTACCATTACAAATCACCACTACCATTGAGCTTTATGGTAATCCCTCTTATCTACCATCTTGCTTGTTCTGGTACACTGCTGTGCAACTCCATATTAGGCTCTTATAGTCTAATACTTGTGTAGGCCCTCAAACCCTTGTGCAACTCCATATTAGGCTCTTATAGTCTAATACTTGTGTGGGCCCTCAAACCCGGATCCGACTCTACTCGGCACGCGTTTCTACACCATATTCAGTGATTTTAATCCTTCATTGGTATCAGAGCTTTTTGGTAATCCCCCTCTTATCTACCATCTTGCTTATTCTGGTGTACTGCTGTGCAACTCCATATTAGGCTCTTATAGTCTAATACTTTCGTGGGCCCTCAAACCCGGATCCAACTCTACCCGGTACACGTTTCTACACCATTTTCAGTGCTTTTATTCCTTCATTGGTATCAAAGCCTACCTGATCTTGTGGCTGTATGCGATATGTGTTCTTCCCAGTTTTCTATTTTTAAATGAATTTTTTCAACCAGAAACCTTCAGGTGGCATATAGGGGAGCATGTAGGGGCATTTTTGGAATTTTTTGGCCCTAAAAATTTGTAAATTCATTATCTTCAAATTGGTATATTGTTTATATATTTTTGAAAATTATTCAGAACATTTTATATATGTTTTTGAGTGTTTTTGACCTTAAACTATTTAAAAAGGTTCTGAAATTTGTTTTTCTTTTTAATGAACAATATTGGTCAGATATGGCAAGTATACAGAATGACCATTCCTTTGATGGGACTCCCCCTAAATATTCTCCGGCTTCTGATGATGAAAAAGAGGTGAAGACCTCAAGTGGAGTTAGGAGCACCAACAAGAAGGGTCCCCCTTTGTCACAACAAGACTCCAACACACCTGACGAGGTGAAGCAAGAAGAGAAAGCGAAGTTCATATTCGATGAGTTCAAAGAGGAAGAGGTCGATAGACCAAGAACTAGTGCTCTAATCAAATCACTTACTGGAAAAGATGCTATTAAATATGTTTAAATCAAGAGCGTCTATGGAGTCATTTGTAGATATGGTAGACAAGTCACTAATGCTAGTGACGTTGAGTTCTATGTAAGAGCTATGGTGGAATATTGTGAGCAAGTGACAAAGAAGGCTCATCTCCATGGCCAAGGATTTTGAAAAGACGTTTTCAAGAAAGGCATAAACAATATAGATGTAGGAGCTCATAGAGCTAAGGCTTGGAAAACCTTTCTAGATTTTGGCATTTAAGTACCTCGTTATTGAAACTTGATTATCCATGTTATGGTTTTCTTGTTGTTGAATTTTGTTTTCAATGCAACTTATATGAACCTTTATGGATTATTGCTTAATGAATAAATCGTTTTTGGGCTTATTTATTCTACTTGCTTATGATGCTTTATTTGAGTGGGAGCATGTTTTTTTTCTGGAATTGTGTTTTCTTGAAAAAAAAATAATTATGGGGATATGTTTAAATAAGAATAGAAATTAAGAAAAATGAGTGGTAAACTAGAATGAGTGGGTGGGGGTCAACCTAGTTGATTCCTGAACACAAAGCTAGCAAACTCTCATTCTATTAATTTCTACTCTTACTTAAATGAGAGATTGTTTCTCAAAATGAAATTGCATACCTAATGAAAATGCATGTCTATGTGACAGAAAAATGGCTCAAATGACAAGCAAGACTTTTGTTGCTGATCTCATTAGAGGAGACAAGCTATATGGTGAGAACTTCGGCATATGGCACCGTAAGATCTCGTATGTCTTGGAGGAACAAGATGTCATAGACGTCTTGACCAATGTGCTTCAGCAACCCGATGCTAATACATCACGAAGGGAACATGATGCTTTTGCAACCTGGAAAAGAAAGGATACCATCGCTCAGATCACAATGCTTGTAGTAATGATCGACGATGTGATATGTCAATTTGAAGGACATGTCACTGCCTTTGCCATATGGACAGCGCTGAAAGAAGAGTTTGATGGTATTTCTGATGCAAGACTCAGGAGATTCACCGTCAAGCTTGACAATTATAAGCTGGGTCCAAATACTACCATAAGGCAGCATTTGAGAAAAATGAAGAATATGATAAGGGAACTTATCGAGGTAGGAGGAACCTTTTCTGAAGCACAGCAAGTACAAGCTGCTATGAGTTTGCTCCCTGCAAGTTGGGATCATATGAAACACACTATAACTCACAACAACACCATCAAGACTTTTGTTGACGTTGCTCGTCACATCCAATTGGAGGATGACCATATGTACGGTGTAAAGACCAATGGTAAAGCATTCTTAACTGAAGAAAAAATGACCTTTATCCCATAAGCGAAAGCCCAATAAAGGCAAGGGACCTTAAAAGAAGAAGGGGAACCCAGGGGCAAAGAAGGATAAGAATGCCTTCAAAAAGAACAAGAAACCTACAAAGAAGTGAGAACTTTCCAAGGTCAAGTGCTACTCTTGTGAAAAGAAAGGCCATTTTGTAAAAGATTGCCCTGAGAAGAACAAGGTACTATGTGATAACCCTTCTCACTTTTCTTTTGTTTCTAGTACTGCCTTTATAGCTGAGGCTAATCCTTTGTGGGTTGTAGACCTAGGGGCCACAGACCATGTGACCAGAGATCATGGGAACTTCATAGAGTTTCGTAGGCTACCAGCTAGAAGTAGATGGCTTTATATTGGGAACAATGCGATGGTAAAAGTCAAAGGGATCGGCACCTATAAATTGACTTTACAATGCAGGCGAGCCATAATTTTGCAAGATGTCCTCTACGCTCCGGAGATCTGACAAAACCTTGTTTCTATTATTTCATTATTTAATTCAGTTTTAATATTAACTTTCATGATCAAGTTGTTGACATTTCAAATGGGACCGATTATTTCAGATTTGGTTGTATTACGGATGGTTTCTTTGTTTTAATGAATTATGATTTTAATTCTAGTCATTGCTATCCAATTTCATCTAATGATAATTACGATACATGACACGCCAGATTAGGACACATTGGTCAAGAACACATGACCAAACTAGCAAATGAAGGATTGCTAGGAGAAGTATCGAAAAAGGAAATGTCTCTATGTTAGCATTGCCTTACTGGAAAAAGCTTAAGGAAACCCTTCAGAAAGGCAACTAGAGCAGAACATCCTCTTAAACTGGTATACTCAGATATCTATGGACCTATGAGTGTGAGGGCACGACATAGAGCGTGGTACTTCATTGCATTTATCGATGATTTTTCATGATATGTGTTAGATCTCATGTTTTGATGTTAACAAAAGAATGGTATGAAAAAGAAGTGATTAATAAATAAGTTTGAGCAAAGGAATAACAGGATAAGCATCACTTGAGGTAAGCATTGGAGTAATAAAGAAAGGCCAAGAGAAAAAGCTGAGAAACTTGATCAGAAGCAAGTTTTTTAAGGCATTACTCGAGTAGGTACTCGAGCAATGAGACAAAACTTGAAGTAACCAGAAGCACCTTCCAGTAACCTGCCAACGTTACTCGAGTAGGTACTCGAGTAATAGTGTAAGTATTTTCAAGTTGCTCTCGGCCTGCCAATGTTACTCGAAGAGCTACTCGAGTAACCATATGAAAACCTTCCAGTTGCTCTCGGCCTGCCAATGATACTCGAGTAAGTACTCAAGTAACTCTGTTTCTGAAAATATGTTACTCTCGGCACTTTGTACCACTGCCAATGTTACTCGAGTAGCTACTCGAGTAACACACTGAGGTAAGTAAAAACTTGAAGGTAGTACCCAAATAACATGATTCAATTTTATCTCACTTTCCTCGAGTCATTACTCTAGTATGCAAGTATTTAATGTTCTATTTTAAGTGGATTCCTCGAGTATGTACCTGAATATGCAAAGTTATGTTTGAAGGAAAACCTCAAGTCATTACCCGAGTAAGTTATGTACGAAAACTAAGTTTACTCGAGTAGGTACTCGAGTAATAAGGTAAACAGACTTGAAGTGCTCTCAGCCTTGAAATCCTGCCAACATTACTGGAGTAGAGCATCGAGTAATCAAAAGTTTATTTGAAGGTTTACTCGAGTTAGTACCCGAGTAACCTATGAAGTTGTGAATGCATTACTCGAGTAGGTACCCGAGTAAACATGAATTTCCAAAGGTTTGAAATTTAGTTATTCCATGCACTACCCGAGTAATGTTATATTGGTTTATTGACTTGAAGTTAATCAAAGCTTTCCCAATGATACTCGAGTAAGTACTCGAGTAAACTTCAAGGGATACTCGAGTACCTACTCGAGTAAGAAAACCCAGAAAGTTTGAAATCATTCCAACGGTCATTGTTTTGTTTCCTATTTGATTAACTTTTCAATATATTAGTATTCTTTGCATTTCAACAGATAAACAATAAAGAAATCTTACCAAATAAGGAAAGTCAAAAGCAACGCTCAAATGTCACCGACCGTCACCTACCGCAAACGTATGTTTTTCAAAAGCTGGAAAAGTCAATAGTGGCTGCGTACGCTCTAACGAACATGAAGAAATATGTTCCAGCAATCATTACCAACGTATCTATATATATGGGAACATCTAAATAGTGAAGAACAAGAACACACACACACACACAAACGTATCATCAAGTTCATTACTCTGTTTTACGTGATAATGGTATTCCTATGCTTCAGTGATTCTTATTCACTCTGTAAGAGAGATATTTCATTCAAACTCAATATTTGTTATTGAGGTAACTTAAGGTTGTGGAACCTTGAGTTGGGATTGGATTACAACTTGTAAGGGGGAGCGAGTGTCCAGGCGTAGGAACTTGCTTGTACTGAGGTGCCAAGAACCCACTGAATCTTGGAAGTTATAGTGAAACTCTCAGAGAAGCTCTGAGGACTGGACGTAGGTCAAAGTGGTTGTGGCCGAACCAGTATAACTCTCAGTGTACACTTCGGTGATATTTCTCCTTACTCTTTCCTGTTTTAATTTCAACGTCAAATTTTATATTTGCAACGAAATTTTTAAGATCACCCAATTTACCCCCCTCTTAGGTGAAACGCTTGCTCTAACATTTGGTATCAGAGCGTAGGTCTTCTTGTAAAGGTATAACAACCTAAGAAGGATCCAATGGCAAGCATGGGTGAAGGAATTCTTCCTGACGGTGCATCCATCACTAGACCTCCAGGTTTCAGTGGCGAACACTTTTCTTTCTGGAAAGCAAAGTTCAGAGTATTCGTAATGGCTACTGAATATGGGCTATGGGATGTGATTGAGAGTGGAAACTATCAACCTACAAAGACTGTAGATTATCAAAAAATTCCCAAGACGCCAGCGGAATATGATGAGAATGACAAGAAACTTATCACTCTCAACAGCAAGGCAATTCTGATGTTACAAAGTGCGTTGAGTCAAAGTGAGTATTTTAGAATTTGCACACTTCCAACAGTAAAGGAAATGTGGGAAGCTCTGGAAATAGCTCATGAAGGAACTTCGGGAATAAAGGAGAATCGGATCAACACCTTGGTCACTGAATTCGATTTACTTCGAATGAAATCAGGTGAATCAATATCTGAATTTGAACTTAGATATACTCATCTTATTAATCAACTTGCAGCTCTTGGGAAAGTTTATGATCAGCATACCCAAGTACGAAAGATTCTAAATATTCTTTCTAAAGAATGGGAGGCCAAAGTCACTGTGATAGAAGCAAAAGGAGAATCAATAAGATCAGTTGCTTCTCTATTTGGAAGTCTTTCTGAATATGAAAGCAAACTAAAGTTCAAACGAGAACTAGATGACATTGGTGACAAGAAAAAGAAAGGTCTTGCACTAAAAGTAAAAGAAGAGAATCAAGATGAGGATGAGGAGTTTGACGATGATGAAATGGGCCTAATCATAAAACGATTCAGAAAGTTCTACAAGAAAGGACAAGGATTCAAACACTTTCAAAAAGGTGGAACTAGCAGCAAAGATCATATCATTTGCTACGAATATGGAAAACCAGGACATATCAAATCAGAATGTCCAGAACTGAATCAAAAGAGCAAAGAAAAGAGAAAAGGTAAATTCTTCAACAAGAAGAAGGCCTTTGTATATGCTATATGGGGTGATAGCTCCTCTGACAAAGAAAGTGATGAGGAAGAAGTAGCTAATATATGTCTCGTCGCTCAAATAGAAGAGGAGGTATGTCTCAAAGCATCCAAAAATAGCAAGTGGTACATAGATAGTGGGTGCTCTAGACATATGACCGGAGATTTTGAAAGTTTTACCACATTGCAACCAAAGGAAGGTGGAAAGGTAAAATTTGGAGGAAATCAATTCGGAAAGATAGCAGGAATTGGTGAAATCAAAAATGACAAAGGAATACAAGTCAAAGATGTATATTATGTTGAAGGCTTGTGTCATAATTTGCTGAGCGTAAGTCAAAGTGCAGATAAAAACAACTGGGTAATATTTGACTCAGAAGAATGCTTAATTATCAACAAGAATGACTTACAGCTTGATAAGAAGAATATCAAGGCTAAGCTCAGAGCAAAAAGGGAAGGTAACTGCTATACTCTAGATATTAGTAGAAATGAGTCTGAAAACTGTTTTCTGAGTAATCCTGATGAAAGTTGGTTATGGCATAAGAGATTGGCTCATGTCAATATGCATCAATTAGGCAAACTACTCAAAAAGGATTTAGTTCTTGGATTACCCAAAGTAACTTTCAAAAATGACTTGATTTGTGACGCATGTCAAAAGGGTAAACAAACTAAATTATCTTTCAAATTGAAAAATGAGATTTCAACAAATAGACCACTACAATTATTGCATATGGATTTAGTTGGCCCAGCAAGAATAAAGAGTCTTGGTGGAAACTTATATTCATTGGTTATTGTTGATGATTTCTCTAGATTTACATGGGTTATTTTTCTATCATCAAAAGATGAAACCTTTGAAGAATTTATTGTTTTTGCCAAGAAAGTGCAAAATGAGAAAGGTATGTCCATTGTAGGTATTAGGACTGATCATGGTGGAGAATTTGAAAATCAAGCCTTTGAAGAATATTGTGATACTAATGGCATTGATCACAATTTTTCTGCTCCAAGAA
Organism: Inga laurina; assembly: GCA_963855925.1. Lineage (NCBI taxonomy): Eukaryota > Viridiplantae > Streptophyta > Magnoliopsida > Fabales > Fabaceae > Inga > Inga laurina. The sequence continues at coordinate 46,237,220 of OY979713.1, read as the reverse complement.
CACCTCAACAAAACAGAGTTGTGGAACGCAAGAATAGAAGTGCTCACTGAAATGGCTAGAGCAATGTTGAATGAAAAGAATGTGTCTCAAGTGTTCTGGGCTGATGCTATGAGTACAGCATGCTATATTTCAAATAGGGCCTATATCAGAACAAAACTTGGAAAGACATCTTATGAGTTATACAAAGGAAAGAAGCCAAACATTGTTCATCTACACATCTTCGGTTGTAAGTGTTTCATTCATAATAATGGTAAAGATAACTTAGGAAAATTTGATTCTAAAATAGATGAAGGAATTTTTCTAGGATATTCTAACCGAAGTAAAGCATATAGAGTTTACAATAAAAGAACATGTATTATTGAAGAATCAATTCATATTGTATTTGATGAATTTGAATCCTCTGACAAAACCATTGATGAAGAACAGGAAGTTGTTTTAAATCAAGAGAATGGTCAATCTTTTTCTAAATCTCTTATTCCAGAGGTTGATGAAACTAAGGAAGAAGAACAATCCCTAGGTCAACCTAGAGCATGGAAATACAATAAAAGTCATCCCTTAGATCAAGTCATAGGAGATGTGAATGAAGGGATCAAAACTAGAAATAGAATTTTCAATGAAGTAAGTTTTTCTGCATTCATTTCTGAGATTGAACCTTCTAACATTGATGAAGCCCTGTCAGACAATGATTGGGTTATAGCAATGCAAGAAGAACTAAATCAATTTGAAAGAAATCAAGTTTGGGATTTAGTGCCCTGATCCAAAGATCATCCGATCATTGGTACTAAATGGGTATTCAAGAACAAACTCGATGAATCCGCAATTATTGTCAGAAACAAGGCAAGATTGGTGGCCAAAGGCTATAATCAGAAAGAAGGGATTGATTATGAGGAAACGTATGCTCCAGTGGCTAGATTGGAAGCTATACGTGTACTCTTAGCCTTTGCATGCATCAAAGGATTCAAACTCTATCAAATGGATGTAAAGAGTGCTTTTCTAAATGGTTACATCATGGAAGAAGTGTATGTAGAACAACCTCCGGGTTTTGAGGATGTTACTAAACCTGACCATGTTTTCAAACTTAAAAACGATTTATATGGTTTAAAGCAAGCTCGTAGAGCATGGTATGAAAGGCTTAGTAAGTTTCTTATTGATCAAGGTTTTGTACGGGGGAAAGTTGATACAATACTATTTATAAAATGAAAACACAATGATATTTTAATTGTTCAAATATATGTTGATGACATTGTTTTCGGTGCTACTAATGAATCTCTGTGTAAGGAATTTTCTGAGATAATGCAGGGAGAATTTAAGATGTCAATGATGGGAGAATTGATTTTCTTTCTTGGTTTGCAAATCAAACAAAGAAAGAATGGAATCTTCATATCTCAAACAAAGTATTTAAAAGAGCTATTGAAGAAGTATGGAATGGATGAAGCAAATGGCACGGACACGCCTATGAGCTCAAAAACGTTGCTTGATGCTGATGTCAAAGGGAAAGACTACAACATAACAAAGTATAGAGGAATGATTGGATCATTACTCTATCTCACGGCAAGTAGACCGGACATTCAATTTAGTGTTGGCATATGTGCAAGATATCAATCGGCACCAAAGGAATCACATGCTGAAACAGTCAAATAAATCTTTAGATACCTTGCTGACACACCCGAATTGGGTCTGTGGTATCCCAAAGGAAGAAGTGAATATCTTGTTGCATACTCAGATTCTGATCATGCAGGATACAAAACAGACAGAAAGACCACCAGTGGACAAGGACAATTTCTTGGAGGATCTCTTGTATCATGGTTCAGCAAGAAACAAAATACAGTGTCTCTTTCGTCAACGGAAGCTAAATATGTTGCAGTCTCAACTTATTGTGCACAAGTGATATGGTTAAAACAACAACTACAAGATCTTGGTATTTTTCTCAAAGAAATGCCAATCTATTGTGACAATACTAGTACAATAAGCTTGGCAAAGAATCCAGTTCAACACTCTAGAACCAAGCATATCAATGTCAGACATCACTTCATCAGAGATCATGTCCAAAAGAAAGATGTGAAAGTGATATTCATTCCTACTCATCTTCAATTAGCTGATATTTTCACAAAACCCCTTGTAAAAGATCAATTCCTATACATTAGAAGAGAATTGGGAATGGTAAATCCCAATGAGTTGTAAGTTATTTTAGTCTCTCATAATATTAGATAAAGTCATTTGTTAAAGTTTTGATGATTACTAACTTAAGCATCGGAGTATATAGAAATTTGTTTTGCAGGAAGGTTGAAACTCTATTTTGAGAAACAAAAACAGAGGTGATTAGAGCACACCTTTACTGGAGTACCAACTTGAAGTAATGTGTGACAGAGAAGCATTACCCGAGGAACAACTTGAAGTAAAGAAGCACTTTACTCGAGTAATGGTCTTCAAAACTGGAAGTAATGGATCAAGTTACTTGGAATTTAAATCTAACGATTCAGTTACAAAAAAAAATGAAGAGTCAAAAGTTGAAAAGACAGGTTACCAAAGGCGAGCCTCGAGTAAACTTGAAGATTACTCGAGTAAGGACTCGAGTAACTGCAAGTCCAGATTTTAAAATTGATGAAGAATGATTCAAATCTGCTCAGAATAGGTTATAAATGATCGAGGGAATATCCATGGATAATTACAATATTATTCATGCCAGGTACGCAATTTAAATAAATTATTTTAGAGTTTTTCTGTATGAACACTCGAGGAAGGCCTCGAGTAACGTCGGGTTCTAGGTCTTTATTTGTCGTAAACTCAGTCATTTCCACAAAATTTCCTCGAGTAAATCACTATTCTCTCTCACAAAAACTTTTCACAAGTGATTCCTTGCTTCATTTCTGTCAAAACCCAAGAGATTTCAGTCCCAAAAACCTCCTATTTTTCTCAGATTCTTTGTGCCCTAATTCGCGTCAGTGTCTTTGTTTCTCTGAGATTTCCAATTTTCTACGTTTCAAGATGGTTAGAACCAAGAATCTCAACTTCACAGATTCCTCTAACTCTCAACAAAACCCTGATCCTCTTTCTTCTCCTCCCAAAAAGAGAAGAAAACTTACCCCAAGATCAAAAGCCAAAATTCATACTCAACCTCAATCTCAACCAAAACCTAAAGGAGTTGTGATTAAAGAGCCTATAGCTACAAGGGCTCAATCCAAAAAGAGTACATCTACCAGGAGAGGCAAGAGTGCCAAATCTCCCTCACCTCCTCACTCTGATTCCTCTACCCCCTCTTTTACTCCAAAATCAACTAAAAAGCCTAAGTATGATAGGAATGTGGCTACGGCTATGGCCAACATCTTGGATCAAATGGAGAAGGGGCAATCTTCCAAGAAATCCAAATTGCCAGAAGAGGAGATCACCAACCTTCTAAACGAGTTCAATGTCAACAAGTTGGTGGAGTCTACGAAGTACTTGTCTCAGTTTTCCAGAAGGAAAGTGTGTAAGACATACTATGTAGACGTCAAGATTCTTCAGGAGGTATTGAAGCATGACCTAAGTCCTTATTTAGATCCCTTTATGCCTTGACTTTCGATTAGATTACCATTCTGTACTAAAGTGATCACACACTTTTACTGTAATCTAGAGATTATAGATGAGCCAAACAGAACCTCAGCCGAGGAAGAAATGACCACCACAGTAAGAGGCCAAAAGAATCTCATATCACCCTCTAGGATTAACTTGTGGTTAGGGATAGAGAACCCCCCGGATGATATTTACTCCCAACTTGAACCAAACCAAATCTTTTCTATCCTTAAACCTGGTGAGTTAGTTGGTCCTCTAAATTTTAAACCCAATGATATGTGTGATCATAACAGGGTCCTATGGTACATCTACTCTAGGTCCCTAGTGAACAAAGGCAACAATTATACCCACTTCTCTGATAGGGACTTTTGGTGGTTTACTTCACTTCTCCTGAAGGAACAGAAGGATTTGGGAGAGTATATCTTCTCTGAAATGAAGAGGTACAGAGTGGATGGGAAGGCTACAACACTAATGCCATATCCTCAAATTGTATCACTTATTCTAAAAGATAATAATATATGGTATTTGGATAGCAAGGAGCCTATAGAAAGGATGACTCCAGTTGGGAGAAACCAAATTGGGAAGCTGAATATTGACATCCCTCTCATAGGCCCTCTGGAGTCTGGGTCAAAGAAGAAGAAGAAGACTACTGAGACAGATGCCAGTAAGATGGATGACACACAGTCATCGGCTCCAACTGCCACCACTTTATCACCATCCTTTCTCAATGCCACTCTCCAGCACTTCATGGAAAACATGCTCAGAGGATTCTATGTGGATATCGCTAACACGAACGCTGAATTGATTACCAACACGAACTTCAAGATGGTGGAGTTGGTTGAGAAAATAGACAAGAGGCATGAGGAGTTGGTTGAGAAAATGGACAAGAGGCATGAGGAGTTGCTAGCAGAGCAACGTGCCCAGGGTGAGACTCTGAGATTGATTCTGGCACGACTGGACTCTTTAGGTCCCGGACCTTCTGTCGGTCCATCTTCTTCTGCACCACCACCTCCAGTGAACCCTCCTTCTGACACTCCTTTCACTGAGGATGAACCATCTACTCCTCTGGTATCTAGTCCACCTGAGACACAAGCCAAAGACATTCTATATACAGTGGACAACCCAGATACCAATGAGACCATACATATCGTCATTGATGATTCACCTCCTAAACCTCAGCCTGAACTCGCTCCTAAACCTATTCCCTCTCCTACCCACACTGAGGAAATATCTCCCTCCTCCTCCTCTGAACATCATACTCCAGAGGCTGAGACCACTCCTGAGGTTCAGACCACTCCAGAAGGTGAATCCTCTACTATGGTTGTCTTCCAACCTTCTACTATTCCTCCCAGTGATGACATCCATATCCCTCCAGTCCATCTGCCTGACCCAGTCCCCTCTAGCTCCTTTGATTCTTCTGGTTCAGATGATTCTATGGTTCTTCCAGTGACACCCATTTCCATGGTCAAGCCTCCTAGCCCTCCACTTGATTGATGAAGACAAAAAGGGGGAGAAGAGCTTGAGAGTGATTTTGTGGAAGTGTCCTAATTGAAGTGTCCTAGTTTATTTTGGGTATTTGGTGTATATGAGTTCTAGGGAGCATTTTGGACCTTGTTAGTTCTTTTTAACTTGTTAAGTTTTATCTTGTTATCTTGTAAGATACAACTTTTAAGTTTAACGCAAGTTTATTTAAGTTATGATTTCATTTCAAGTCCATTTAAGCTTTAAATTATGATACATTGTTGGACTAATGAAGTTTATTATGTATGCAAGGTGAATATGTTATAGTCTCAATACTTTTTCAAATATAAAACAAGGTTTTTTCAAATTTTACAATAGAATTCAAAGATATGTTTATTTGAAAACTTACTTTTAAAATTTTGTTCAAAATCACCAAGTTTTGTCATCATCAAAAAGGGGGAGAATGTTAGATCTCATGTTTTGATGTTAACAAAAGAATGGTATAAAAAATAAGTGATTAATAAATAAGTTTGAGCAAAGGAATAATAGGATAAGCATCACTTGAGGTAAGCATTGGAGTAATGAAGAAAGGCTAAGAGAAAAAGCTGAGAAACTTGATCAGAAGCAAGTTTTCTAAGGCATTACTCGAGTAGGTACTCGAGTAATGAGACAAAACTTGAAGTAACCAGAAGCACCTTCCAGTAACCTGCCAACGTTACTTGAGTAGGTACTCGAGTAATAGTGTAAGTATTTTCAAGTTGCTCTCAGCCTGCCAATGTTACTCGAGTAACCAGGTAAATACTTGGAGTTGCTCTCGGCCTGCCAACGTTACTCGAGGAGCTACTCGAGTAACCATATGAAAACCTTCCAGTTGCTCTCGGCCTGCCAATGATACTCGAGTAACTCTGTTTCTGAAAATATGTTGCTCTCGGCACTTTGTACCACTGCCAATGTTACACGAGTAGCTACTCGAGTAACACACTGAGGTAAGTAAAAACTTGAAGGTAGAACCCGAATAACATGATTCAATTTTATCTCACTTTCCTCGAGTCATTACTCTAGTATGCAAGTATTTAATGTTCTATTTTAAGTGGATTCCTCGAGTATGTACCCGAATATGCAAAGTTATGTTTGAAGGAAAACCTCAAGTCATTACCCGAGTAAGTTATGTACAAAAACTAAGTTTACTCGAGTAGGGACTCGAGTAACAAGGTAATCAGACTTGAAGTGCTCTCGGCCTTGAAAGCTTGCCAACATTGCTGAAGTAGAGCATCGAGTAATCAAAAGTTTATTTGAAGGTTTACTCGAGTTAGTACCCGAGTAACCTATGAAGTTGTGAATGCATTACTCGGTAGGTACCTGAGTAAACATGAATTTCCAAAGGTTTGAAATTTAGTTATTCCATGCACTACCCGAGTAATGTTATATTGGTTTATTGACTTGAAGTTAATCAAAGCTTTCCCGATGATACTCGAGTAAGTACTCGAGTAAACTTCAAGGGATACTCGAGTACCTACTCGAGTAAGAAAACCCATAAAGTTTGAAATCATTCCAACGGTCATTGTTTTGTTTCCTATTTGATTAAATTTTCAATATATTAGTATTCTTAGCATTTCAACAGATAAACAATGAAGAAATCTTACCAAATAAGGAAAGTCAAAAGCAACGCTCAAATGTCACCGACCGTCACCTACCGCAAACGTATGTTTTTCAAAAGCTGGAAAAGTAAATAGTGGCTGCGCACGCTCCAACGGACATGAAGAAATATGTTCCAGCAATCATTACCAACGTATCTATATATATGCCAAGAACCCACTGAATCTTGGAAGTTATAGTGAAACTCTCAGAGAAGCTCTGAGGACTAGACGTAGGTCAAAGTGGTTGTGGCCGAACCAGTATAACTCCCAGTGTACACTTCGGTGATATTTCTCCTTACTCTTTCCTGTTTTAATTTCAACGTCAAATTTTATATTTGCAACGAAATTTTTAAGATCACCCAATTCACCCCCCTCTTAGGTGAAACGCTTGCTCTAACAATATTGACATGTATACTTGATCTCTCACGAGTCTGAAGCTTTATAATGCTTTAGGAAGTACCTTAATCTAGTTGAAAATCAACTAAATTGTAAGGTTATAGCCTTAAGAAATGGTAGAGGTCGAGAGTATCTCTCAGAACAGTTTAAAATGTTTTGTGATGAAAAAGGAATTGTCAGACAACTGACCATCCCTGACACTACTCAACAAAATGGGGTGGCCGAGAAAAGGAATATAACTCTTCTTGATATGGTTAGGTCAATGATGTCACAAGCTAAACTACCAATTTCATATTAGGGCGATGCATTGTTGACTGCGATATTCATACTTAACCGAGTGCCTTCCAAATCAGTCACGTATACGCCTTATGAGCTGTGGACAGGTCGTAAGCCAGATCTGAGTATCTTACGACTATGGGGATCGCCGCCTATATATACAACTCGTCTTACAAACATGGAAAGTTGGGACCTAGAGGCAAGAAATGTATCTTTATAAGATATTTCAAGCAATCAAAAGGATATATCTTCATTAGTGAAAATGAGGACAGCTCAATGACTAAGATAGAGTCAAGAGACGCAGTATTCCTAGTAGCATATTTTCCTAGCAGAGGAAGCCTTAACCAAACTGAAACTCTATATGAGAGCGAGGAAGTTGAAGGCACTCCTCAGATCACTCACCCAAGTGGGAGAAATGAGTCATTTTCGCAACAAGAAAATGATAATCAATCATAGGAAGAGAATCTTGAAGAGCTCCCACCCAGAGAAGCCAAAGGGATAGAATCCCCAGAAGACGCTTCTCCATTGAAGGTGAAGTACTCATTGTCAATCCAAAAGACAATGAGGAAGACTTGAAAAGTGTTAAAGAAGCGCTAACCAGACCTGCTAAGGAAAAAATGCCTTAGAAGAGGAGATGAATTCGATGAAAGCTAATCAAGTTTGGGAATTGGTTGACCTGCCACCAGGCCGAAAGGCAATTGGTAACAAATGGGTTCTCAAACATAAATGAAAGGCAGATGGATCAATTGACAAACCCAAAGCACGGTTAGTGGCTAAGGGGTACACCCAGCGAGAAAGGATAGATTATAAAGATACCTTCTCACCAGTGGTGCGTTTTAACTCAATAAGACTCATACTCGTCATAGTGGCAAGCATGGACTTGGAGTTACATTAAATGGATGTAAAAACCATATTCCTTAATGGAAAACTAGATGAAGAGATATATATAGAGTAGCTTGAGGGCTTCATAGAAAAGGGAAGTGAACAAAAGGTTTGCAAACTCTTGAGGTCCATTTACGGACTGAAACAATTATCTAGACAGTGGTATCTAAGATTTTAAGAGGCAGTGACCTCATTCAACTTCGAGATGATTGAAGAAGACAACTATGTCTACATAAAGTAGTTTGGAGATGATTTTGTGATCTTATCTCTTTATGTAGATGATATATTCCTAACCGGAATTAGTTTTAAGGTAGTCAAAACAATCAAGGATTGGTTATCCTTGAACTTTGAAATGAAAGACATGGGTGAAGCAGAATATATCTTGGGAGTCAAGATAAAGAGGAATCATTCAAAAAGATTGCTATCCTTGTCACAAAAGACATACATAGCAAATATCTTAGAACGATACAATATGAGAGACTGTAAGCCTATGGATACCCCTGTGGTTAAAAGACACGACCTTATAACGAACATGTGTCCCATAGAAGAATCTGAAATAAAACGCATGAAAAGAGTCCTATACTTGAGTACAGTTGGAAGCTTAATGTACGCTATGCTCTGTACTATACCAAATATATGCTTCGCAGTTGGACTTGTGAGCCGTTTTCAATCCAACCCTGGAATCAAGTATTAGGAAGCTGTGAAGAGAATCATAAGGTACCTAAAGGGAACCATGGATTATGAGCTATGTTACCAAGGTAGAGATATGCATCTAGTAGGATACTCTGAAGCTGACTGGGCAGGAGATATAGATGAATGACACTCCACATAAAGGTACGCGTACCTCCTAAAGAAAGGAGCAATTTCCTGGAGCAGCAAGAAACAGACCGTGTGGTTCTGTTATCCATGGAATTTGAATACATAGCTTGTTCTGTAGCTGCTCAAGAAGCATATGGCTTAAGAGATTTCTAGAACGTTTAGGAATAAAAGGCAAAAAGGAGGGTCCTATTCTGATACATTGTGATAGTCAAGCCGCAATAGCCTATGCTAAGGACCCTAAGGACCACAGTAGGACAAAGCACATAGACATTAAATATCATTTTGTAAGAGACATGATCACTAAGAAAAAGTGACCATTCAATACCTTTCCACTCATAAGATGTTAGCTGATCCCTTTACGAAGCCCATTGCCAGAAACCCTTTTGTTAAGCATGTAAATGCTTTGGGCATGCGTAGAATGTAATGTATTAAATGCTGTTTTCTCAAAGCAATAAAATGATGCATTTTCAGTTTTTCAAATATATTGTGTATATATTAATGCATAGGCACGAGGTATGCAATTCTATATGTCGTACAGGTCAAGAAGGTTGGTACACTCACTCGAACAACCGTCTTCCCATGATTTACAGGGGTGTGGGATGATAAGACAAGCAAATGATCACCATAAGATGGGTAAAGAAGATCTTTGCGCTTGAGGCGCCTTAGTTGAATTGAGATAAGATCCGCATGTATATACATACGTCATGGATCGAGGCATGATTACAAATGATGTATCATTAGACCTATAGCTAGGTAAAGGACTCTCTTTTACAAATGTGGTTCCAAAAAGGAATGATTGTAAAGAGGAAGTTCTAGTTCCAATACTGAGTGCTTTTAGAACTAAAGTCTGTACAGTGAAAGATAAAGATAAAATCGATGTACACCATTGCAAAATCACCATAGCATGCAATTCATACTGCATGTGCTTAAGAGAATGGCTGTAATATGGGATGTAGTTGAAAGATCTTGGTTCACTACGGTGTGAGTCCCAAGAAGGAAAAATCCTTCTACGATGCCTTCAGGACTTAGGCAGGCATCCTCAAATCCTTACTTGGGGCTAGCTACTTTAGCATAAGCTTTATGATCAAGTACGATTCGATCAGACTGCTAAAAGCTAGGAAAGCAGCCAAGTCCAGAAGAATCGATGTTTTTAGTCTAAAAGGAAGGTCATCTTGAAGTACACTTTTTGCGGTGGCATCTATGACATATCCCTTACAGGTTATAAGAGAAACCATTAAGTGTGGATACCACGCGTATAGTAGGCAATCTGGGTCAAGATCAAAAAAATAAGAGAAACTATGACTCGAGAAGGATCAAATATGCCATGAGTTGAGTGTATGGACAGACCTAGGGCATATGAGGCAATAATTTACAGGTTCACAATGGGTGTCCTTGGATGCTAATCCAATATCAAGGATTTCTAGTATCGCAAGCACCAAAAGCTTAGAAGATGTTGTGCCTACGCAGTCACGGCAGACACCAAGTACGAGTGGGAGATATTGGATTTTGGGTCCAAGTCCGCCCTTGATGGGCCGGACTATTTGATTAAGGACATAAGTGGCCTTATCAAATAATAAATCAATTAGCATTAATTATGGCTTGGTAAATAAGTCGGTAATTAATTGTGGGATTGTGAATTAAGGAACAAATCGCCATGATTAAGAAATTGATTGAGAATCTCAGCACATGTTCATTATTTTTTATTTTTCTTATTCCGCTGCTATTCTATATATGCATGATCTCCGTGTTATTGTTTGAAGCATGCATATGTATATATGAACATGTGCCATCATCTCTCTCTCCCCTCTGTTGTAAAATTTTTCTAGTTTCCATTTTCTAGTTCACATGCTTGTATCCTCTGCACTGCATTTTTTTCATTTATAAGCATGATCCTATATCCTTGAAGCATGTCCCTTTATTCTTTAAAGATCATGATTGAATATGCTCTCTCTCTCTCTCTTCTTATTTTTTCTTTATGAATTCATCATTTGTCTTTGGAAACTGTGTGACTCCAAAAACGACAACTTGAAGATATAACTAAGTTCATGAGATCATGCTTTCTGTGTGAATCCAATGGTCACCAACAAGCTTCAAGACTTAGGTCTTCAAGAACGTGAGCCTCTGTGTGAAAAGAGGTGATGAACGTGAAGTACTCGAGAATACAGTTCCAACAGCACTAGAATCGCTTGAAACAGACGTCGGACGAGGGAGATATAATGGACTGAAGCCAGGAGGGTCACGACGGACCCGCTGGAGCTCCGGTCGGGTCACGAGACCCACCCAGAGGAAGAAGATAACCCAAGGGGCCAAAACGGCGTCGTTTTGGCCAGAACCCCAAAATGCACAGTTTCATTAAGTGAAACGATGGTGTTTAGGCACTGGCCAAAACGACATCATTTCGGCCCAGTGGGGGCACTACATTTCAACCAAGTGAAAAGCAGCATTTCGGGTTAGGCGACCCGAAACTTAATCCAAAGGACCATGGGCTGGTTCAACCATCCCGAATCGGCCCAACCTGATTTCCCAAAAAAAAAAATTATTCATTTAAAAAATTTTCAAATTCTATCCTTTATGTATAGACAAGCATGAATCAAGCTCCACCAAATTTTCAACATGATTGATTTACTATTAACAGGATACTATCACATTTCAAATTCATTAGAGCTTATAGAGAAAGGGAAAAGGACAACATCAGCATTTCCTACTCATGTGGATATAATAACTCTTTCAAGCATTTTCACAAACATATTTATACGCATTTAAAAATGATCAAGATCATATGATATTATTCATATTTTCTTGAAGCACCATTCAACCCTCTTTATGCATCAACCGAGATTTGCCATACTCTCTGTCTCTTACCATCAATTTTTATTAATTAAGTTACAAACTCAATTTCTATCCTAAGTTAACTAGGAAATTGAAGAAAAGTCATATTATAGTTACTGGGAGTTTTACATTGAATAATTCAGTCACATATAACAAACATTAAATTGCCCCAAAAAGTTCACCGATACTAAATTGCAAACCATTGATCTGTAATTTATTAAATAAAAAATAGTCAAACATTAGTACTTTTAAAGAGGCCATGAAAACAAAAGAAAAAAAACCAATAACGAGGCCATTACAGAAGCTTCCTTGTTGTTTGCATACTTCATGATCTATACATTAGAGATTCTTCAAAGTTTAAGAATTTACATTCTAAGACAGGACATAGAAATCACTTCCTGCAATTTTCCTCAAGCTTTAAAAGCCATGATCGGAGGCTAGAACACTCACCATCGCTGGAAGAGAAGAAGGACGGTGGTGGAGGTTCTCACTTCAGAGGATTCCCGTGGCTTCCCCTTTCGCCCCCACTCTCCCTCAAAAATTTGAAGGAGTATATATACACATATTATTCAATTCACTATTATTATTTAATATTTATTTATTATTAATATCTAAAGATAAGAGAGCATTATGGCAATCTGGGGCTTAAAAATAATAAAATTTCTCCTTGTGGCAAAACAAGAATTTGCACCCAGCACCGAAAAGTAAGCAACAGTAATTAGATTGTTAGCTAAGAATTAATTAATAATTATCTTCTATGGACTTCAGGGGCATTACATTAATGACCAATGAGGCACAAAATATAAAATAATTAAACATCAAAGTTGATGTTGTTGATAATATCAAAATACTACTCAATCATAATCATAAATAAATTTATATGTATTTTATTATATTTTTTTCATAATTCTAAATTAAAATAAGATAAGTACATATTTTTTCTATATTGTGCATAATTTTTCAATTGAACCATGTATTCATCATCTTATCATATAAAAATTAGGGAAAATCACTCTTAAGTCCCAAGCAATAGACATATTCACAAAAAAGTCCTAGGAAAAACTCAAATATCAGAAAAGTCCCTAGGGACTTGTCTGATATTATTTCCTAAAGTAAAATGACACACATGCCCATAATTGTAATTGTAAAAATTAAAGCTTCAGAAAGTGGAGGGAAGGCGCAACTTTTCCCATTAATGAGGTTGAGAAAATGAGGTTGGGTGTCATAGTGCTATGTTTTTTGGAAAGGTAATAGAGGAAGTGGTATGTTTGAAGTGGGAATGGTTGATTCTCATAGTGGTGAGGTAATGTGAAAAGGCTGATATGGAAAAACACAAATTGTTGTTAATTCGTGCAGCTGTAGTTGTTAATACAGAAAATGAGGTTGGGTATCATAGTGCTGTGTTTTTGGGAAAGGTAACATAGAAAGTGGTATGTTTGAAGTGGGAATGGTTGATTGTCGTGGTGGTGGGGTGCTGTGAAAACCCTGATATAGAAAAAAATGTGTCGTTAATTCATCCATTAGTAGTTGTTAATACAATTTTTGTAGTTGTTATACAAAAGTTGTGCTATGTTTTTAGGCAATGTAATAGAGAGAATGCCTTATTGTTTGAAAACCTAATAGAGGTATGTCTTTGTTTAAAGTAGGAGTGATTGAATATGATTGTGCTTTGTTTGATTACAAAAAGCTAATATGATTGTAAAAGAACTGTTGTTAATATGTGCATATACAATTATTAATATTGCTTTGGAAGTTGTTAATACGAACTTCATATTGAGATTGTCATGAAATATGGGAACTAGTTCTGGGAAGAATATATTGTGTTTCACTCATGTGGGGGGAAGTATTTAAATGGTAGAGCAGATGACATGCAATATATTGGTGGTTTGGTAAGAACAAGATGTGTAAAGGAAGGCACAACATATGAGGAGTTGCGACGAATCATTGAAGAGGAAATGAAAGTAATGAAACTCAACTGAAATTCAAAGTTTTCCTTGATACATCAACATTTATGGATCTTGTAGATGATGAAGGGGTGGATTATTTAATGAAATATAATGAACAATATGGTCATGTGTACATTGAAGAGGACGGTGATAATGAGAATACAGTCCCAACAATGAATGGTCAAATGGAAGAGCAAGAAGTGTAAGTCAAGTTATCTTAAGAAAAGTAATTTGTTGCAACTTAATTATGTGGAAGAGCAATCTAACTTGTCATTTATTGTAGGATTGATCGAATGTTTGTAGGTGCTAGAGGATTTTGTATGTCCCCACCTCCTTTGTTAAATGAAAGTCAAGAGGTCCCATTGTTAGCATGGTGAACTCAAATGGTGCCAACACCCATACCGGAAATGAATCATACCAAATGGAAAGGATTTGATTATTGGAGAAGGATAGATATTTCCGAATGATGTGAGCCTTCGTCAGACATGAAACAAATATAGCATTTCACACAAGTTTTCATACCAATTTATGAAGAACAATCAACAGAAGATAATTGTGAAGTGTAAGGTTGATGGTGTCCGTGTGGTACATGGGTATTAATTCATCGAGAGAACATCAAGATATGGAGTTTCTAATGATCAGAACAAACAAAAGTGAACACATTCACCATACACAGGACAGTCTAATTGTTTAGCATCCACACAGGTTGAGCTTGACATCATCAATTGTAATGGATGATTTCAGGTGCAATATTGATAAGACTTCTAATGAAATTTGAGCAAACTTGTACAGAGAGTATGGGGTGCGACTGAACTACCCTCAAGCAATAGGGCAAAAGAAAGAGCGTTAAAGGAATTACATGGTGGTGTAGAAGACTCTTATCAAACAATTCCTTGGATATGTGATAGATTGATTAAAAGTGATCTAGACACAGTTGCAAAATGAGAAGGCTCATCTACAATAGATTTCAGTGGGTATTTATTGCTTATGGTTGCTCAGTTAAGGTTTTATAGGTGGTTGTTGGCCCATTGTTTATATAGATGGCTGTCATCTAAGTAGCCCTTATAAGGGAACAATATTGTCAACTTGTGCATGCGATATAGATAAACAAATATTTCCCTTAGCATATTCCAATGTCAGTGGTGGGACATATAATGAATGGCTTTGGTTTCTAGTCAATTTGAAAGAAATAATAAGATCAATCATGATAACAATTGTGTCATATCGCAATAATGCGATTATTGGTGCTATTACAAAAATATTTGGTGGTGAGTGACATGCTTATTACTACAGGCATTTGAAGGAAAATTATAGTGCAGAGGTCCTGAAAATTGATAGAGGTCGAGCACGTATATCGGGGAATAGTAACGAGATTGCACTCAAACTCCTTGATGCAATTCGTATGCCAGTTTGGATGTGGACTTTACAAATGCAATGGAAAAATTAAGATTGTTCAATCCACAATTGGCACAATGGGTGGAGACTAATGGGGATGTTGACAAATGGGCTCTAAGTAAGTTTCCTTTCAATAGGTGGGATAACATAACCACGAATCTTACAGAGTCGTTTAATGCATGGATGTTGAAAGAGAGAAAGCATAGTGTGTCAGTTATAATTCATGAGCATCGAGACAAATTGGCACGGAAATTGCTTACAAGCAAGATGACAATGGCCAATTGGAAAAATGGAGTTGTACTTAATATTGAAGAGAAACTGATGCAACAAGTTAAATATGAGGAAAATATGGATGCAGAATATTATGGAGACCATCACTTTTTGGTGCGAACTAGATGTAGTGAAGCGACAATTTATATCAATGTAGATCTTGCTCAAAGAAAACACATATGTTTAGCATGTCAAATGAGTGGAGTACCTTGTGGCCATGCATGTGTAGCTATTAAGGTACTCAATGGTAATTTGTATACATTTGACCATGATTGGCTGAAAGTGGAAGCACAGGAGAAAATATGTGCAAACACTATGAGACCAGTTACAACAAATGATTATCCACAAGCTGATTCTCTGACTATCACACATATGCTAACACAGACATTCTTCGAAGTTGTGAATTGACGAATTTGTAGTGTTCAACATAGTTTCATTTAGACACGAGCTGTCTCATTGTTAAAATGACTCAAGAAGTTGTAAACACTCACTGAAGAAGTTGTAAACCATGCATATTGCAGTGTGAATCTTGCAGATGTGGCAAAAGGTAATTTCTTGGTTACATGAATTCAAGTTGTGAAAATAACTTCACATGTTGTAAAATTAACTAACCATGTTGTTAATACACACTTACGAAGTTGTGAACTAATGAATTTGTAGTCTTTAACGTAGTTTGATTTAGACACAAGCTGTCTCTATGTTAAAATGATTCAAGAAGTTGTAAACACTCACTGAAGAAGTTGTAAACCACGTATCTTGAAGTGTGAATCTTGCAGATGTGGCAAAAGGTAGTTTCTTGGTGACATGAATTCAAGTTGTGAAAATAACTTCACATGTTGTAAAATTAACTAACCATGTTGTAAATACAATACTAGGAAGTTGTCAACTAAGCCACTTGCTGTGGTAAACAGACCTGAGAAATAAGTTGTTAAAACAAGTTGCAATGTTCTGAAAACATGAGTAACGAGTTGTAAACTAAGAAAATTGTAGTGGTGACCTTGATATGTAAAACCATAGTTCCACTTATCTGTAAAAGAACTTGTACAAAAGACTAAACATGTTATAAATAGAAGCAAAACGTGTTGTAACTGTATGGACTTGGAAGACTTGAACTTAACTCATTGCATAATAACATGTTTTTAAACTGACTGATTAAGTTCTTAAAATAACTCCTGAAGTTGTTACACTTCTCATTAGCAATTCCTTTCAAAATAAAACATGGACATGTAAAATTTGTCATAAGTTACCACCTACAGAACCCAGAGAACAAAGTATTATATGATTACTTTTCCTACAACAAGGCTTTCCTACAAAATAACATCACCACTGCTACATATATTTCTTCCTCTTTATTTGTTGGTTGCCACAAATAATGGACAGGACCTTTTGCGCATGTTTGTTATGCTCAAGTGTCATAAGCCACCATAAACAATCAACCTTCATCTGTTGAATTTGATTATCAAATAGCTTAGGCATGGCATACCCCTCTTTGTCATATACAGAGCCATCCCAGCCATGTAACCATGATAGAACATGAACACCACAAGAATTGCTGCAAGCAGAATGCCACATATACAGTTCTCAAGTTAACAAAACCAAATGGAACAAACAAGCTAAATTACAAAGTCATGGACAGAAAAAACCAAGTAATACTAATGTATCACATTGGACATGTACTTTGACACCCTCTCTCTGTCTCTATCTTTCATTTTTCTGTTCTTTGGCTTTTTTTTCTTAACCTGAAACATAATTACTACTTTAATCACCAACCACTAAAAACATAAGACATGCAGATCCAAACAATTTTCATTGACCAAGCATTTGTATTTAAGGAACGAGTAATTTATGAAGTAAATTGCAATTTAAGATCAACAATGTAGAGAACAAAGTCAGGTTGTGTTATGTTCAGCGAACGAATAAATTAATAAGCCAAGAAAGTTAAAAAGGGATGATTCAACAACATTATCACAATTCTTATTCACTATAAAGTCAAGCTCTACAAACATCTTCATTTGAACAAAACCTACAATCAAGCTTCTTGAATTGATAATAGGCAATCTAGTTATGAAGCATCAAGCAGTCAAATCAATAAAACCCCTCTAAGATGCTATAGCATAATACATCCTTACTATTCCTACCCCTCTAAGATGCTACAGCACCGTACATTCTAGTGATAAGTGAATTAAAAAAAGAAAAGAAAAGAAACACAACATATTAGAAATTAGGAAGGTAACAACAAGAAGCCTTATCCCACTAGGTGGGGTAAAAAATAGGAAGGTAAGATAACATATGATGAATATCCAGCGACTAATGAATAAATCCTCAGCTATGCACCAAACAGAAACAAAATTCATCTACACAATAAATCCATATTTAGTTCAAATATAGGAAATGTAGGAGTTCTAGTCCTCCAAAAGAGGGAAACACACACCAAGAATCTTTGGTTGTTTGATAAAAGAGAGTATGAACTCCGATCAAAAAGTAAGAGTGTTGGAACCAATCCTATCTTGCGCTTTTAGAGTCATCCCCATAACTCTTTGTATACCCATTGCCAAATGTATGTTAAGTTTCTAAAACCTTAAAAAACTAAAATCGCTGCAAGGAACTAGAAAGATTTTGGCAACGATTCACGCCAAAACTAGCATAATAAGTAAAACATGGAGAAACATGATTAATAATTATTTTATGAGTGTATCTATATGTGGTTAATATGCAAGATAAGTATATGTGTGATGAACGATAGAGGAGGGCAAAAGAATTAGGTTGGTTGAATCCAGAGGCAAGTTTTGGGACCATGAGTGTTACGAGTACAGATGATCAATTAAATAGTGCAAGTGTACACTGTAGTAATCAAGTAATACAGAAGTGAGTAGAGTATCGTTCCCACGAGGATTGATCACTAAGTACTAAAATGAGTAATTTTAATTATATTTAGTTGATCGATTAGTTGGTGATTGAGAGAACAAAATAAAATGATTAAATATGAGTGTAAATAATATGGAAGAAAATATGAGAAAAAAACCCTAGGGGTCAAATTTCCCTCAAAAAATCCCGGGTTGAATCACTTATCTATTCTAACCCAATTTGCTCCATATGATTGATAGTTAAGTTTCCCTAATTTAATTACTAGCCTCTTCCAAGATCAAGCAATTCTATAATTAATTGCTAATCCAATATATTCCTATATGAATTTAAGAAATTAATTATGCATTAAGATTTATGGAACTCAGTAAGACTACACAACTCATATGAATATATTCCTATTTCATATGCAAGTCATAGTTTTAATTATAGGATCTACACACATGTATCTCCTTCCGGTCTCAACATGCATATTGAAATCATTCAAAAGTTCGCCAATCAATTGAAAGCATTAAGAATAATAATTATAACTCAATCATGAAGGAGAAATTAAAACTAGATTTAATAAGTTAAGATTCAATCCATTATTAGTAAGCTACGTCATCACCCTAAAAAAATAGAAATTTAGATCATGATGAAATTAAAAACAAAATAAAAATAAATTAACATTATATAGAACTAGAATGAAATCCTCATAAATACTACATAAAACTTGAATATTAAATTCACAAACATAAATATACAACCAAAAGATGCATAAAAAATGGAGAAATCTAACCATCCATTTAAGAGGTAAAACCTTCCATGTAGGTGTCATACAAAAAGTAATACAATCATAAGCCTTCCAATATAGAGGCATGCAAAATGTAATACAATGCATAAAATTAAATCTAAAAAATAATACAATTTATTCAGAACTGTTAGAGAAATATCTCCATACCCCTAGT
This sequence comes from Inga laurina, assembly GCA_963855925.1. Lineage (NCBI taxonomy): Eukaryota > Viridiplantae > Streptophyta > Magnoliopsida > Fabales > Fabaceae > Inga > Inga laurina. The sequence continues at coordinate 46,217,951 of OY979713.1, read as the reverse complement.
CTATGCGCCTAATGCTCATATTTATAGGTAGTGAGTGAACATCGTCATGCCAATTTTTTCCATATGGTGCCATGTCATTTTTTTTCACGGAGTGAACAATATACTGTCGGCAGACTTTCGCATTTTTCCATGACTGCTACAATGTTTTGTCGCCTACTACAGTCACCTTTGTCTACTACGGTAACGGTCTGCTACAATGATTCCGTCATGAATAGTGGCCGACGCTACAATACTGACCTTTTTTCATATTTTTATTTTTTAAATACTATTTATTTTACACCAAATATATTATATTAAGCTCAAATATCGTCCATAAAATAATCATATAAGGGAAAATAAATATACAAATATTTTACTTATCAATGAGCTCTTGTAATTTCTAAAGCTAATCAGCTAGTAAGGTTTCATGTATAACAATCACAAATTCATATATATCAAGAATGAAGCAAAATGGTTGACTTCATAGGCTTTCAAAGAAAGGCCAAAAAGAAAAACTTTCTTTTGGAACTTATTACACAACAGCAACAAGAGCCGTACTAGTCGTATTACTGTCAAACATAGCCATCAACCATTAATAACCATTAACCGTCAACAAGCATCTCCAAACAAACACGCACAATAAACTATTATGATCACTCATTGCTCCTACTACTCTGTATTGCACTAAACAATCTTCCAAAATTAACAACCAATTCTTCTCCACACTTCTCAAACAAGTTTAAAAATCCAAGAATTCGTGTTGTGACATTGCACTTACCTTTTCAATTCTAATTTCATGACTTAGCGAAGGAGCAACGACAGACCTTGGGTGTTATAGATAGTGACGAACGGTTGGCCTTCAGAGGAGCAACGGATGCTGGGTGTTAGGGGTACCGACGCAGGTTAGGGCTTCAGAGGAATGATGGATTCTGCGTCGTGGGACGACCGACTGATTTGGCGCTGCGGAGAAACGTCAGAGATTTGACCAGTGGATTGCGATGGAGGCTTGGCAAATGGAGAGTAATAGAGGCTTGGGCATCAGAGGAGCTGCTAACGGTGACTTAAATAGTACCGAGGGAGACGTAGAAGCAGAGTAAGTTCCTTTGTGAACGAATGACCAATTTCCCTTCTTTTTTTAACGCGGGAAGATTTTAAATTCTAAGGGGTAATTTTCTCAATTGACTTTGGGAAATAATCACAGAAAAGTCCCTAGGGACTTTTCTGATCTTTGACTTTTCAAAGGGACTTTTTTGTTGTTCTGTTAGGTCCTTAGGACCTATGTGACATTTTCCCAAGCTTAAAAGTTCTTAATAATGCAACCACACAGCTTGCTATAAATCTTGCCCTTTGTGCATGTATCCTTATTTGTGTGATATTGATATGGTCCCTCCGTTCTTTTTTATTAGGTACTAATAATCAAATTGAGTTGTTTGATGATATAGTTAAAAGTAGCTACGTATAATAAACATATGTAAAATGAATTTATTTTTAAAAAATGACCTCATTTATGTTAAAGAGAGAAAACATTATATTGAGTTCTATAGTTAAATATAAAAATTGAATATAATAGTGACTTGGGTAATTTTTGTAATTAAGTGAGGGTAAAATAGAGAGTTTACAAGAAATTTTCAAACATCCCTTAACAGTATCTTATAAAAAGGAATATGATATAGTAAAAAATAGCATCTTATAGAAAGGAACAAAGGGAGTATTACTTTTCATGCTCCTTTCAGTTCTAAATATGGGGAGGAGAGGGAAAATTTGTATGAGTTAGATTTAAAAAAAAAATTGGAGATGTAGGGTTTAAGGTTTTGAATTAAATTTTCTAATTCCTTTATTTTACATGTTCTCTTTTTTAAAATTTTATAACCCCACTTTTCTAAATTCTTTTAATCAAACTCAGGAAAATCCCCCCAACACAATATCTCTCGACCCTTACACTAAACAACCCCTAAAAGGCCTCAATTTCAAATGATCCTAGATTTTTAATATTCTCTTTAAAATTATCCCTATTAATTGCGTATATCAAGAATGTTTCTTTCAAGAGGTAGTTTCCATGCTAATGATTAAAGGGAACGTTTAGAAAAATCAACATATATTTTTTACAAATAATTAACTTGACTATTTTTTTATATATAGTTATTTAATTTCTATACATAGGAAGAGAGGGAATATTATGTTTCATCTGCTTATATAAAATATACTAATTCCATTGTGTTATAAAAGTACTTCTCATTCACTTCTATGTAACAATCGATTACAAGGCTTTCTATAGAGTCAGGCAACCCAACCCTGATTACATGACTCTAGTTACTTTATAACTTCTTTATGTCCTTATCTACTTTTGCTTTTGCTTTGTGTCTTTTTCTCCTTTTTCTTTATGTCAAGTCTTCTTTCCTTCTTTATGATTAGTAATGTCTGATTTTGGGGATCAAGTTGACTAAAAGAGTAAATTGGACTAGATATTAGTTAATAGACATCTACATAATTAATATTCATAACACTCTCCATTGGATGTCTATTATGAATGTGCCTCATTAAAAACTTTAACCAGGAAAAACCAAGTGGGATAAAAACCTAGCCATAGAAAAGAGTACATTATTCATTGATACACTATCAAGTGCTACCTCATAAAAAACCTTTCTAGAAAAACCCAGTGGGACAAAACCTAGATAAGGGAAAAAGAGTACAGCGTGTATCGACTCCCCCTCTTGACAATATCAGTTGATATCTCTAAGTCTTCGAAGGCTAATGTCATGGACAAGTTTTTCAAAGATTGTACCTGAAAGTGATTTGGTGAATAAATATGCTAGATTTTCACTTAATATTTGCTGGATATCTATTTCACCATCCTTTTGAAGGTCATGAGTGAAGAAGAATTTTGATGAAATATGCTTTGTTCTATCGCCCTTTATATAGCCTTCTTTATGTTGGGCAATACATGCAATATTATCCTCATAGAATTGTTGGGATCATTTTTCCTGAAGATAAATGACAAGTTGTGCGTATGTGATGTTTCACTGACCTCAACCACACATATTCTCGACTTGTTTTATGTATTGCTAGAATTTCTGCAAGGTTAGATGATGTGGCTGATATAGTCTGTTTCATAAATCGCCATGAAATAGCTGCACCTCTACATGTAAACAAATAGCTTGTTTGTGATTTACCTTCATGTGGATCAGAAAAAAATCTAGCATATGCATAACCAACCAGTTCATGCTTGGATACATTTTAGTAGTATAACCATATGTCTATAGTGCCTTTGAGGTAACGAAGAATGTGTTTCACCCTTTTTATTTCTCTTTCATACGAAAACCCATTTGCATCCAACTGGTTTTACATCTTCAGGTGTAAGGACTACAAGTCCAAATACTTTTCATTTTGCCAATGATTTTAATTCTGCATTAATGTCATCTTTTCATAGAGGTCAATCTTTTCTTTGTTGGCACTCGCTAATGGATTTTGGCTCATGATCCTCATTATCATTCATTACATCATATGCTATATGATAAGCAAAGATGCTGTCAATGTTGACTTCGTTTCTATCCCATCGAATTCTATTCATAACATAATTTATTGATATCTTATTATTTTCACATATTTCAGGTACCTGGGTCTCTTTTGGGACTACAACATTCTTTTCTAACATATCTTTATTAGTGACATTTTCTCCACATAATTTTAATTGAGAAGTAATTCTGAACAAGGCTGAGTTATACTCTCTTACAGATTTAAAAACTTGCAACCACAAATGTATCTAGTCATAACGAGCTTTTTGGGAGGATGACCATCTTTTGGTGATCATATCTTTCTTTTAAATTGTTCCAAAGAACAAGTGGGTCTTTTACAGTCAAATATTCAATTTTAAGACCTTCGTGTAATTGGCGACGAAGAAAAAACATGGATTTGTCTTTGTCTTGGTTGGATGCTTAATTCCCTTCTTTAATTGTGTCTTCCAGACCACAGGGCATTAAGGTGGATTTCCGCATCCAGCATCCAAGATAAATAATTCTTTCCGGTAATATCAAGAGCCAAATATTCAAGTTTTGCTAGGTTTGACATGGTTCAGACTAATTAAAGAAATAAGCGAGAATAATTAAAATATGAAATATAAAAATGCAATATAATATCTTAAACAAATATAACAGTAAATTTGTAAAGACAATAAATAATTTATATGGCAAGATAAGAAAATTAAAACTGGCTTTGGGCCTTTTAATCTCATGGCTTCAAGCCAGAGATTATTTTATTTATCTCAAAATGAGAGATTATTTTATTTATCTCTAGGATAAATAAAAGTTGTACATGACTTCTAGCCATTCAATAAGATAAAAGATGAAAAATGTATATGGGTCATATCATATTATAAGAAATTAAAACAATATGACTTCTGGTCATATAATTTCAGGATAGAATAAAATGAATTATTAATGTGTAATTTTGTTCCTTCAAGTAACAAAATATTAACTCTTCCAGAGCTTTCAATTATATTTATACTTCTAGATATTTGCCTCTCGCATTATCAAGGAACAAAAATATTTGTCATTTTTAAGTATAGTGTGGGATGTTTTATTATCAATGAGACATAAATCTTCAAGACTTTTGTCAATAAAATTCATTCTTCATTTAAAAAAACATGAAAATAAAATAAAATATAATTAAAAAGAGAAATACACATTGTTGTAACAACTTTAAACACATTAAATTATAGTAGTTCAAATAGATGGAGATAATTTATGCTAAAAAATTAGCAATACATAAATGGGTAGTGTCTTGTCACTTTACTTAAAATTATTAGCTTTATCAACATAATTTATTTCTATCTTTTCCTTCTTCGGGTGGGAATTCGAACCGCCACGATTCAGACCATAGCTACGCCCACGGCTGTAGCCACATCTACGTCCACAGCCACAATTAGATTTATTCATCACTATAATCACTTCTGGGAATACCGTCAAGCCTGTTGGACAGAATTCATGATTTTTCAACAAAAGCTTATTGTTTTGTTTGGCCACATGGGGGCAAAAAATTAATTCAACATATTTATTAAACTTTGTTTGCAATATTGCTACTGCAGGAGCAAATTAGATGTATTTATTCATAACGAGCCTCTATAAGGATAACCATCTTCTAGTGGTCATACATTTCTTTAAAATTGTTACAAAGAATAAATGGGTTTTTATGGTCATATATTTAGTTTTGAGAACTTTATGCAATGGTGGCATAGAAAAATCATAGATCAAGCAAGATAAATAGTTCTTTCTAGTAATGAAAAGAGCCATAAATTCAAATTTTATAAGATTTAACATAGTTCAGACTAATACAATAAAAGGAAATTCTTAAACTATGACATGTAAAAACGTAATATAATAATACAAATGATAATAATAAAAAATTTGTAAAGACAAGAAATAATTCATATAGTAAAGTTTTACAACAAAATTAAAACTTTGTGGCTTCGGGCCATTTAGTACTCATGGGTTCAAGCTAATTAATATTAAGGTAAGAAATTAAAATTATAAGACTTATCACCATTTAATCTAAAAAAATTAAATTCTGGCTTCGGGCCATTTAATCTAAAAATCAAAATTATAGGTCCTAACTTTTTAATAAGATAAAAATTACTATAGCTTCTAACTATATAATCACAAAATAGGAAATAAAAATTATATGGCTTTTGGCCATTTAATAATATAGAGGATAAAAGTTGTATGGCTTCTAGCCTTCTATCTCCAGGATAAATAAAATTATATGGTTTCTGGTGTTTTATCTTCAAGATAAAAGTATATGACTTATAACTTTTTACCTTCAAGATAAATAAAATTATATGGCTCCTGACCTTTTATCATCAGGATAAACAAAATTATATGGCTTTTGGCCTTTTAACTTCTAGATAAATAAGATTAATGGCTTCTGGCATTTTATATCAAAAGAAGAAATAAAAATAATATAAAATAAATAAGAGTTATATGGCTTCTGGCCATATCAAATAAGAAATAAAAATAATATGGCTTCTGGCCATTTAATACCAAAATAAGAAATAAAAATAATATAAAAAGAAATAAAATTTATATGGCTTCTAACCATATAAAAATAAAAAAATATAAAAGAAATAAAATTTATGTGGCTTCTGGCCATATAATATTAGAATAAAAAATAAATAAATAAAGCATAAAAAGTTATATGGCTTCTGGCCATATACTATCAAAATACAAAAAAATAATAATATAGCTTATGGCCATAAAAAATTAGAGGATATAAGTTATATGCCTTCTGGCCAAAAAACTCAAAATCTAAAATTAAAATTATATTGCTTCTGGCCATTTAATAAACGATAAAGCCATATGGCTTCTGACCATATAATATCAAGATATAAAATAAAAACATACGAAAAGAAAAGAAAATAAGATAATGTAAATGAATAAATAAAAGAAATATAAGGTATGGATATGAGGTAATCTTTCAAGGAGACCGTAATAGGAAAAAATATAGAGAGAGAAAGAACTGGCATACTGAGGCGAATCCATGTTCGGATCCACGTCAAAGCTGTAATGCTCCATAATTGTGTTTACACAATTATTAGACTACTAGAGCCTAATTGTGATTTGCACAGCAGATCACCAGAACCAGAAAAATGGTAGAAGAGAAAAGATTGCCAGAAAGCTCAATGGTGAGGTGAATTGCAATTGAGGAGGCACACCCTATTTATAGTGGCTTATGGAGGCCACTAATTAGGAAGCGTGTGCACTCCTTCTTGCCCTCCAAGACAGCGATTAATTGATTCTCAATTAATTTCCTAATTATGGTGATTTGTTCCTCAATTAACAAACCCATAATTAATACTGACTTATTCCCCAATCTGCAATTAATGTTGATTTATTCTTATTTGATTAGGCTACTTATATCCTAATCAAATAGTCCAGCCCATCAAGGGCAGACTTAGACCCGAAATCCAACATCTCCCACTCACACTTGATGGGCCTCCTATTGTGCGTGTGTTACTCTTTCTTGTTTCATACTTGGCGTCTACCGTGACCGCGTGGGCAAAAATATCTTTAAGATTTGGTGCTTGTGATACTAGAAATCTCTCATACTGGATCAGCATCCAATGACACCCTTTATATATAACCGTAAGCTATATATTCATTGCCTCATATGCCCCAGATTCTCCCATACATATTACCACGGCATATCTAATCCCTCTCCAGTTAATATGTTGATTAACTCCTATTGCCTTTTACGCACATAGTATCCACACTTAACAAGCTACACATAGAGCTAGTAAGGGGTCGACCACAGACACCAGCACATCTTATGTATATAGGAGTAAATGTTCCTTTTTGACTAAACATCAGTCTATCTTAACTTGGTCGCTATCCTAGCTTTCACTCGTCTGACCAAATCGAGTGTGATCATAGAGCTTCAGCTAAAGTAGCTGTCACTAAACCAAGCTTTCATGATGCCGCCTAAGTCTTAAGGGCATCGTGGAAGGATTCTTCCTTCCTAGGACTCACATTGTAGTGAACTAGGGATCTTTCACTCACATCCCATGTTGCAGTCTAACTCTCAAGCACATGCAGTATGAATTACATGCTACAGTGAACAGTTTGTGGTGTACGTCGATTTCTTTCTCTTTCACCGTACAGGCATTAGTTCCAAAATGTACTCAAAATTCGAACTAAAACTTTCTGTTTCACAATATCTCTTTCACAATCTCATTTGTGAAAAAGAGTTCTTTGCCTGGCTACAGGTCTGTATTCATGCTCCGATCCATTTTATGTGCATATGTACACATATAGATCTCATCTCAATCTAACTGAGGTAACTCAAATGCAAAGATTCTTCTTAACCATCTCATGGTGATCATTTGCTCGTCTTACCCTCTCATGCCCCCTGCAAAACATGGGAAGATGTTGTTCGTGTGAATGAACCAACCTCTTCGGACCTATACGACATACAAAATTATATACCTTATGTGTATTTACTCATAACATACATACTATTTCTTTTATCTTCATGTAAAAGTTCACGACCTTACATTTGTATTCGCGCCCCAAGATTTTCACTAACTCAATAAATATCAAGCAATGGGCTCAGTAAGCGGATCTACCAACATTCCATCAGTAGAAGGTCATTGAACTGTTGCTTTCCCTCTTTGAAAGGATATCTCTCATAGATATATATATTAAAAAGTATGTTTTGCCTTGCTGTCACTTAGGATTCTCATCATAAGATGCTATCGTTTGGATCCTTCTATCCACCATTCATTCCTAATCTCTCATAGGAACTACTTTAGCCATGTGGCACTTTGAATGATGGTAGAACACACTCTGTATTCTATTTTCATAGATAACTGGAAAAATACTTTGTATATTTCCTTACTCCATCACCATTTTCCTAGGTCTTGTATTGGAGTATCCTTTCAAAAGAAAGTTGTTATCTTGACAACTTAATCCATGGTTATTCTCATAACCCATTTTACAGCAGGACCAAAAACAGTTTCCGAGTCTGACAAAAAACATTTGGTCTTATGTACACCAATATGTACATTCATATTACCAACCATAGTCTCACATGGGACTCTATCCACCTTTTTTTTATGTTGGATTCATCATAAGACATATAACCTCTTTAGGTTTGTGCCCTTAAATTTAAGGGTGTCCATGGGTTTTGAGTTTAGCATCCTTGGATACCTAAAGATCACACTTGTACATGTCTTAGGTAACAAAGACTATATCTTCCTTGTGCGATCTTTGTTTACCTTGTCATTCAAGATATTTGTTCAACCCATGATTTTCTCAACTCAGAATTTAAGGATTCTCTGATCCTTTATTCCTTTGACTCCCTTGACACTTGTTTCAATGTCATTTGACAAATGATGACTTCAGAAAGAATCATCATTAGATCGTTTGGGACTCATGTAGTGTTCTTTGATTATCTCGAAGTTGGTGAGGCTTTCACCTTGTGAAACCTCATATACTACTATTTAGGTGATTGTTTCTACGAAGCCCTTAAGCTGCTTTATGTAGAGTTCATTATCTAATTTCAAAAATTTCCAAATTGGAAAGCGGCCTTCACATCATCTTGATGTAATTTCAAGACTAAGCTTGCTGTCATTGCCAAAGTTCAGAGTTAAAACACATAATGGACAACCTTCCATTGTAGTGCCCCTACCATAGTGTTTGTGGGGGTCATATGAGCCTATTATGAAAGTTTACTAAAATACCCCTGGGGACCCAGCCCGGCCCTACTTACCCGGTCCGGCTGCACTTTTTCTGAAATTCTAACCTGGGCTATCCTAACATATTTCTGCCAAAAGAATCCATTTCCAGACTCAGAATTATCAAATTCAATGCCAAATTACAAAATTACCCTTGGCAGCCCCACTTTAGGGGTTTCAGGGGCATTTTCGTAATTATGCTTTTTCGACCTTTTCTGAAAAAGTGACCAACTTTAACCCCACCTAATTTTCACTCCTGAACTCAATGGAAGCATCAAATCATTAAAAATCCAACTCTAACCCCTTTAACCTATCCTTGGCCAAAATTCTCAGTTGCTTGGGAAAAGTTGGGGTTTCTTGGTTTCGGCTCTGCAGACGTGTTTCTTTCTACTCCTAACCACTTTATTAACCATTACATTAGGTTATAACTAACATTAAGATCTAATTTGGGCAGCATAACCCCTAGGCCATGACATTTCCAAACTTTAAAACCAACAGCAATCCGCCAAAATTTCACCGATTAAATTGCCCACAAGAGTTAGAATAGTCAATATACAAGAGTTTAGAAGTTACCTCAAGCTCCATTAGCTTTTTTTTCAAGGTGGCTGAAAACCCTAACCTTAGAACACCCAAATTTGTGCTTCCAACACCTTACAATACATGAAAGAAAAGCTTAGGAACAAGGTTATACGCATTATGTACGAATTCACCTAAGAAATAATATTTTAATTGTTATATTATGATTGGAAAATATTTCCAATTATATGATAATTCACGATTTTATTGGATTCTTGCAGGATAAGGAAAGGAGATTAGAAGATCCTACGGTGCAGAATTTTTCTTGGAAGCTAAAATAGAATCTGATGGTTGAATATTATTGGGCTTCTTAAATTTTAATGGACTCGAGTTGGTACCCAAAATATTCTCTTCTCCTCCCTTTTTAATTACCCTAGTCGACACGGCAGAGGGGGAAGGGGGGAAGACGCTGAGAGACATGACAGACGCTGATATACCGCTGGAAGCTCCCTTATTCGGCTACAAACACCCATCCCCTGACTATCATAAATCCCTTCAATTGACCCCTTCTTCATCTATTATTCAATTCACGCACACAATCCAGATTTGTCCACGCGGGTCCCACGGCACCAATCAACATTAATTAATAGTTCACAAAGCAATTTACATGGCTGTGACGTACTGGGGCGTGAAGGAGAAAGGATTATCATGGTGGCTTAAGCTATTTTAGGAGATAATTTGGGAGGAGCATGGAGGAAGCTAGAGCCTAGGAGCTTACACTTGAAGACTATAAGGGAGTGTCTTTCTTTTATCTTTTTGATTCAAGACTTGAGATTGTTTAATTTTAAATAATTTTGGGTTGTGTTAATTGAGAACAATCTAGTTTTAGATTGTAAACTTATTTTTATTTGGATTAAATTGATATTTTGGATTTGATTTATTCTTAAATGATTATTGGGATTTTTGTTTGCAAACCTTTGATTGTCAATTAGATTATTAATCGAGTTTTCATTATTAATTTAATTGTCAATTTGGGTTTAATCTCTTGATTGTTTAATTAAGATGATTAATTGTCGAATTGTTTAATTAGGCAATTGTAAACATAATTTCCAAAATATCTTAAGCAATTGTGATTGGTTTTTAATGGATTTAATTAACCACCATTTTTTCCATTATGAGTTTTTTAGTGGATTAGGTGTTATTAAGCTTGAGGGTTTCCCATGTCTTAATTAGGTGATTAAATTTATTAATTCCAACTTTTGATGAACCTCCCTTTGGTCTAATAAATTGAATGGCTAAGAAAGCTAAATCCATGTGAATCCTGAGTTGTCCCCTTCACCATCATAACTGAACTAACCTTTGTTGATTTTCTTAGATATTAGTTTATTTCTTTTCCTTAGGATTTTAATTTCCATCTCATAAGAAAAACCCCAAAAATTGCATGTTCATTATTTAGGTTAGTCTCATTCTCATATAGGGTTTAGAGTCTTTTACATTTTGCAACTAAGTAGTGGAGTCTTGCATTTTAGTTTAGGTTCATTCCATTGCATTTTTTTTATCACCTAAATTCAATTCTAGAGAAAGCCCACATATTGCTCCTTGGGAGAATGACTTAGGTTGCCACTATATTGCATTAGTAGGTTGTCCTAGTTATTAATTGATTGCTTTAGCGACAGAAGCACACATCAATTTTAACACCGTTGCCGGGGATCGAACCCGGGTCACCCGCGTGACAGGCGGGAATACTCACCACTATACTATAATCATGGATATGTCAATCAAACTTCACTAAGTCCAGAAGCGGCATCACGATTAGAAAGCAAGATGGATGCTATGATGGAAATCCTGATGCAACGACAACAATAGATTGATCAGTTGTCCAATGCAATTTATAATATGCAAAGTAAAGAATTAGAAGTTCATGATGCATTTCCATGTGGTAATACATTTTCACCTTCTAATGATCTATACCCTTTTTCTTTTACCACTTCAAATGATGGGATAATTGATACATTAGCTGAATATCCATGCACTAATGTGGTTTCTGATTTGACTTGTTCTATTGATTTTAATCATGTTGAACCTTGTGACTCATGCATTAATGCTTATTCATGTGCCTCTTGTCCTATGAATTCCATTGATTCTGATAATGAGGTTGATGAAGAGATTGTTGTTGAACCCTCTGACACTATTGATTTTAAAGATACCATGCTTGACACTAATCATGATGATGCTTTAAATGATGAAAATAATATCACTATTGATGCTATTGATACTAATAATAATCTTGACATGACTATAGTTAATGGGGATACTATTAAGGATAAGTGTGGGGGAAGCCTTGATTTGGATGAGCATTTAGATAGTAAGAGCATAGTTCATCATAATATTTCACATGTGGAATTTGTTGTGAGTGAGGATTTGAACAATTATGGTGAGACTATTTTGAGTGATCACTTGATTCATCCCTTAGAAAACTTGACTCTTATTGAGGAGAGTCATATTGATTTTGTAGGTTGTTCAAAATATTTGGAAGTTCCAACACTTTCTATTGATCAATTTCTCTTGGGATCTCCCCTGATTCTTGATAAATCCCTTTTTATTAAGCATATCCATATGGGACAAGGTACTGCTTGGTGGTATGATTTTGTGCAGGTACATGGATTGCTTCTTCCCATCCAGACACCTTCTATGCTTGAGTTGAAGTGCTATATGAGGATCTTAAAGAAGGAGATATTTGCTGAACATCAGAAGCGAATACCACTAGTGCTTTCATGTGACTTACAACCAGACAAGGGAGAGGAGCCAGATATGCTACTTCATTTGGATATTCAATCTTTTGATATTCCGGTCGTACTCCTTCCTTACTCTTTTACTTGAATTGCTTGTTCTTGTTTGTTAGATCTGTCTTTTGCATTGAGGACAATGCAAGATTTAAGTGTGGGGGAGGGATTTTTCTCCTACTCTTGGTTCTTGTTCTTTGTTTTTAAAATGAGAAAAAGAAAAATATTTTGGACTTTACTTTGGTTTTTGTTCCTTGTTTTCAAGAAAAGAAAGAAAATTTTTTGAGAAAAAATTGCAAGTTTTAAGTAACTTCAGTATTATGCATTCTTGATTTGAAAGGTAATTGATCATGCTTTGAGATAATAGACTAAGTGGCAATGAATTTGACTTAGGTGAATTTAGGCTAGCAATCTTATAGACCTAGTGAGATTTTGAGCCTAATGCATTTTTTTAAGTGTGTACCCCCTATCTCTTTACTTAATCTAGAACTTGACTTGAATCTTATTTGAGGCCACATTTTATGCATGTGTATTCATGAAGATGATAAAGGCATTCATTTCATTTTAGCCAGATAAGCCAAACAACCTATCCTTTCCATACATATACCCTTTGTTTAGCCCCTTTGAGCCTATATTTTATTTTTTTTCTCACCCCATAACAAAAAAAAACCTACCCTTTTGAATGTCTTAGGAATTGAAGAGCATTGCATTATATCTATTTTGGATGGAAGAACACGTATAAAATTAGGAATTGGGTCATTGTGAAAAGTTTGATATGTTATCTTGAAAATAAAAAGCAATAAGATTCCGCTCCGCTGGTTTAAGCTGTGCTTAGTAACCGGGGATCTTCATCACCAATGTTGATCTTCGCGTCAAACGGCTAGTAAGAGCTATGAGTGTGCTAGTAGCATATTGGTGCTATTGAGTTATAAATGTTTGAGTAACCGGGCCTTTGTATCACCAATATATAGGTTTGCGTCAAAAGAACATATATATAACAGCCCAAGAGAATTGCAAAAAAATAAAAAAATAAAAAAGAAAAAAAAAAGAGAAAGGAAAAGTAATAACCCATTTCAAGTGTGATTTGGTTTCTTTCATCCTGTTTCATCCTATTGCATCATTCTCTTCATCTTCTAGGATATTCAACTTTGTTTCTCCAAACATCATACTCTTTCTTTCTTAGCCTTAGCCCCATTACAACCTAATAAAAGTCCTTTGGATTTATGTTTGCATTTGCTTTGCTAGTAGTGGAGAACTTATATCCTTGTCAAGCCTATGGAAAGAGTACTGGATAGGGTGGATTTGAGTGTAAACACAAGCCTATACACTTTTGAGTGATGAGAGATATAGACATATCCTTGGTGAGGGATTTCTAGCTTAGATATTCCTTTGTCAAGTAAATTTCCATGAAGTTTGTTTTCTTGAGTCATGAGAAAATCACTTGGATAAAAGATGTGTTGAAATGCTTTTGTTTATTTTTTACTTGTGATTGGAACATTCACTTTTGAAGTTTTGTTTTATTTTGTCTTGTTATACTCCCTTAGTCTTGATTTGTTTTGCCCAGGAGTGCAAATGATAAGAAAGCTCATAAAAACCTTCTCTTTGTAGGAGGATGAGGACAAGAAATGGAAGCTAATATGGATCCTTCGAAGTGGAGAAAAGAAGAAAAAAAAGCCAAAAAGGAAGATCAAAGTAGCTTGAAGGTGCACTTAGTTGCTTTTGCTATGCCACAGTGAAGCAAAAGCAAAAACACATAAAAAAATAGGCCCTTCTGACATCGTTCGCTGTGGGTTCGCTATAGCGAATCGAAAGCAAAGTTGTGATACTGCAACTGTGCGTTTTGAAAAACTGAACCTTCAGCTGGCTTTTTAACCTAATTGGGGCACCAAAATGGAGGGATTCTGTACAAGGAAGAGTTCAAGAACCACAAGGAGGCTTCTTGGAGAGCTTAAGGAGGATTTTGGTGCTTCTTGGAGGAGATTCTTAGAGAAACTCAAGATTTTCCTCTCTTTTTCTGGTTTTTCTCCTCTTATCTTCCTATTTGCTAATATAGTTATGAGTTTTGTGTTGAGTTTTTGGTTCATATTGATTATGAGTAGCTAAAACTCTCATTTAAGATTACTTCTACTCATTGTATAGATTAAAACTACTATATTTTCTTGCTTTTGCTAGTTGTTAAGAATATATGCTGATTTTTCTCTATGCTTAATTACTATCTTGTGCTTGATCACCACATGATTAGTTTAGTTCAATTGAATGATGCTTGAGAGAGCTATTTTGGTTGTAGAACATGAGAAAAATCATGTTAGACTTGAAATTTATGGATTAAATGGATGGTTTGTTGTTAGAATATAGATATATCTAACAACCTAGCATAGTCTAATGAAGATTTACTTTAGGAAAGATGATTTTCATTAATGTTAGACAAGAGATTGAATATTGTTAATGACGATTAAAAATCAATCTTGACTTGATAGAGTTTAATTGATGATCTTAGAATCTTTGACTATCATATGGATTCACACAACTAGTATAAGTGAATCAATTGCATAGTTTTGTGAAATACAATGAGGAAGAAGTAATTCTAAGCCTTTAAACCTTGAAGTTGAATCAATTTTACAATCACCTTTGCTTTACCTTATTGTTTTCATCAAAATTCCTTAATTCAACTTCAAATGATTCCGTTCAACCTAGTTAAGAACATCGTTACAATAATTAACTCACTTTTGTCATAGTCCTTGTGGATCGACACTCGTTTACTCACTAAATTATTACTTGTGACTAGTGTGCTTGTGGAAGCTAAATGGCAAACAAGTTTTTGGCGCTGTTGTTGGGGATCGTTGACTAAAGTCTCTTGAATTAATTAGTGTAATTATGTGCTTAATTACACTTAAATCCTTCTCTTCTTCTTGTTTTACTTTCTTAATTTGCTTTGTTTTTAAGTATAGTTATAACTATAGCTCTTTTTCTTGTTTTTATTAGTTTAGTCTTATTTGTTGATAAGTTTGATACTCGGTTTGGGATTTTTGACTTGTAGGTATTTGAGCTCCATATACAAACTAATTTGGAGATCGTTCTTGATGGTGTTGTCGAAGAATATTTTTCTGAAGACTTTGAAACTGAACCGGAGACTCCAACTCAAGTGTAACCTATCCAAGGACCTGAACCTTTACCGGCACAAATCAAGCAAAGCACTAACATACATCAACACATTAATACAGTTATCAGAGCATGCAGGAGAGATAAGTTCCCTACCTCTAGTCTTTTCTCCTCAATTTGCGTGCCAGCAACTCGGGGCTTCACATTCGATCCTATAATGTCAAACGTACTATTTAGATACTTCCATAGTGTTTCTGGGGGTTATATGAATCTATATGGAAAAATTACTAAAATACCCCCGGGGACCCGGCCCGGCCCCGCCGTACCCGGTCCGGCTATACTTTTCTTAAAATTTTGACATGGGCTATTCTGACATATTTTCACCCAAGGAATTCATTTCCGGATTCGGAATTATCAAATTCAATATCAATTTATAAATTTACCCTTGGCAGCCCCACTTTAAGGGTTTCAGGGGCGTTTTCGTAATTATGGTTTTTCGGCTTTTTCCGAAAAAGTGAACAACTGTAACCCCACCTAATTTTTTCTCCTGAACTCAATGGAACCTTAAAAGCATTGAAAATCCAACTCTAAGACCCATTTATAGCCATAACCAAAATATACAAGTACTCCGGGAAAAATTGGGGTTTTTCGGTTTCGGCTTCGTAAACGTGTTTCTTTCTACTCCTAACCACTTTATTAACCATTACATTAGGTTACAACTAACATTAAGACCCAATTTGGGCAGCATAACCCCTAGGCCATGTCATTTCCAAACTTTAAAACCAATGGCAATCCGATGAAATTTCACCGATTAAATTGCTCACAACAGCCAGAATAAGCAATATACGAAAGTTTGGAAGTTACCTCAAGCTCCTAATAGCTTCTCCTTGACTTGGCTGAGAACCCTAGCCTCTTGAACACCAAATTTTCTTCTCAAACACCTTAAATAACATAGAAGAGAAGCTTAGGAACAAGGTTATACGCGTTAGAAGCTAGATCGTCGAAGAAATCGACTTACCTTGTGAGATTTCTCCTCTTTCTCTCTCTAAGAGCTCTCAAACGCGTCTCTCTCTTTTCAGCTGAAACTCACGACAAAAATGAGAGAAAGATGAAGATGGGAAATATTTTAATTCCATGATGATGTCATAATTCCCATTTTCGGATTTTTTGGCAGATTTTCTGCCCAAACTTTGAAAAATCATAACTAATTCTAGAAACATCGAAATGAGGTGATTCTAAAGCCAAATGAAAGCTATTTAAGTCCTATTTGTATGAAAAATATTTACCAATACAAGAAATCACCACACAATTCCAGAATTACACAAATTTCATCACTGCCCCAAAACAGAGTCCATTTTCAACCTCAAACTTGGGACAGTCATATCCCCCTGTTCCCAACATGAAATGGAACAAATTATATGTCCATTTTGAAGCTTGAGATGTGAGCTATAATACTGGAAGTTTCATAATTTTTAGACATCATTTGGTTATTCAAAACGTTCAACAAACTGACTGCCAAGACAGAATTCACACCGGACAACATTTCCAGTTTTGTAACCAATGTGTCCAATCCAATTTAAATCAATTCCAATGATTAAAACCACAACATGACACCATTTCCATCACAATACCCCATTCAATTCTTCCCTCTATTCTAAGCCAATTTGGATGTTAATCCATAATTGAACTCAAATACAGGGTTTTGGCGTTGCTCATAACACAAGCGACTACAATCCACTTTATATTCTCTAAAAGGATTCATTAATCACTAACCACGTCCACTTTTATAGTCATTAACCCCTAATCACAATTTGGGATCTTGCTAAACCAGGGCTTAGCAATCCACTAATCTCAGGCTTATTCTCTAAACTCAAGTCTCAAAATTCAGGGTATTACATATTTCACGTTTCCCAACTGAAGAAGTACCAACCGGATCCATCTCACATTGTTGAATATGAAGAAGTTGAGTTACAAGACAACTCACATATGCGGTAGAGCCAGAACAGATCATTGATAGAGAAGAACGACCACTCAAACACCGAAGCATTCTATTTGTGAAGGTGATCTGGAAGGGAATGACTCAGAGGGAAGCAACTTGGGAAATAGAAGCGGATATGCGAAGACGTTATGCAGAGTTTATGGCCAAGTTGTGTGATAAATTTTGAGGACGAAATTTATTTTACGGGGGAAGAAATGTAATATCCCAAAAAAGTGATTAAGGGCTAATGACTTCAAAAGTGGATGTAATTATTGTTGAATAAACACTTTTGGAGAATGTGTGATGGGAATTTGGATATTTTAATGATTCCAATGGCTTCCTTGTGAAAATTCGTGTGGGGAGAGTGTTTATTGTGAAATTGGAACCATTGGGAACAATTGTGTAAAAGTTGAAAACTCTGTCCATTGAAACTCTGTACAGGGCAGCCGATTTGTATGGACGTTTTAAATAGGCAAATGATATCTAAAAATTCTGAAATTTTCCAATCCTAAAGTTCACATGTCAAGCTTCAAAATGGACATATAATTTGTATCATTTTGATTTGTGAGCTAAGAGTTATGGATTTTTGAAGTTTGCCCAACGAAATTAATTATTTTCTAGAACAGTATGCAAAGATTGAAATTCTGGGAATTTTGTGACTCCATCCAGAAATATTATATATTTTTCCTTAAAACTAGACTCAATAAGGGTTCCATAGACTTTGGAATCACTCTAATTCAATTTTTCTAGAATTAGTTATGATTTTTCAAAGTTTGAGCAGAAATCTGCTAGAATTTCTGAAAAATCCGAAATTGTTAGAAATTAATCAATAATTAAATATCATATAATATATGATATTAAATACCATCAGCCTTCTTTCTCCAGCCATTTTTGTGCTGTTCTAGACCTGAAACAAGAGAGAGAAGGTGAGAGAGTTTAGAGAGAGAAAGGGAAGAAATCTCACAAGGTAAGCCGATTTCTCCGACGATTTAGCTCTTAACGCGTATAACTCCGACTCGAAGCTACTCCTCTTTATTCTTTAAGGTTGTGAAGCTCAAAATTTGGTGTTTCAAGGGTTAGGGTTCAGCCACCTTGAGGAAAAGCTAGTAGGAGCTTAAGGTGACTTCCAAACCTTCGTATATTAACTATTCTAGCTGCTGTGGGCAATTGAATCGGTGAAATTTCGCTGGATTTCCATTGGTTTTAAATTTTGGAAATTGAGTTTCCTAAGGGTTATGCTGCCCAATTTTGGTTCAAATGGTAGTTATAACCTAATGTAATAGTTAATAAAGTGGTTAGGAGTAGAAAGGAACGCGTTTAAGGAGCCGAAATCGTAAAACCCCGATTTTCCCTGGAGAACTCATAAATTTTGGCCAGCTCTAGAAATGGGTCTTAGAGTTGGATTTTCAATAATTTGATGGTTTCATTGAGTTCAGGAGCGAAAATTAGGTGGGGTTACAGTTGGTCACTTTTTCGGAAAAGGCCGAAAAAGAATAATTATGAAAACACCCCTGAAACCCTTAAAGTATGGCTGCCAAGGGTAAATTTGTAATTTTACATTGAATTTGATAATTCCAAGTCCTGAAATGGATTCCTTGGGTGGAAATATGTTAGGATAGCCCACATTAGAATTCAGGAAAAGTGCAACCGGACCAGGTACAACGGGCCTGGGCCGGGGCCGGGTCCTCACGGGCATTTTTGTAAATTTTCATTATAGACTCATATAACCCCAAGAAACACTATGGAAGTGTCTAAATGGTGCATTTGGAATTGTAGGATACAATATTTTCCTTGTTCATGATTGACCTGCACTAGAGCACAATCGGAAAGAACAAGGTGGTGACTCTTTCTCTTATATTGTGTGTGAAACATTATATGTATGTTTGTCATGCATTGAGAATACTTTGTGAATACATTGTGATGCTTTGAGTTTGCAGCGCAAGCTGACGCATAGTGATACTTTGTGATACATAGAGATCACAGTGAAAGCTGACGCATAGAGATTACAGCCATGAGTGTTGTCTTTTGTGGCGAAAGCCATGATACATTGTGATGCTGCTTAACATGATCATATATGCTATGTGTTTATACACTGTATGAGTGATTTGTTATACAGAGATTCTTTTGAATCTCATTTTTTCTATTGACTAACATTTTAGACAGGGCAAGTGGCTCCAAGGAGAAACGAACCACCAGGAGCGGCTAGGATCTTGTAGAGATGTATTGTTAGGTTGTTGGTATCTATTTTGGACTTGGGATTACTGTTAATTTTTGAAATGTAGATATTACGTTAATGTTGGTCATGTAATCCCCTAGTTGGAACTTACAACCCTTAGTTTATACATGTATGAAACCTGAGACTTGCCGGGAATTTGGCTATGCACTCTTATATGTATGAACGTGATTGAACTGCGTAGAGTAATTAGATTCAGAAGATGAATTCGAGACCATGTTGAACGAATTTTAGAAAAGATATTTGAGAAAAATGTATCCGTCAGTCTCTAATTCCTTTAAATTATGCATTTTCGAATCTTAATTACGGTTATTAAGGTAGGGGATTACAGGTTCTACTAATGGACCAAAGTTGAAATCTTCTTTAGAGGAACCACCTTCACTTGAGCTTAAGGCATTGCCATCTCAACTACAATATGGTTATTTGGGTTCCAACAATACTCTTCCGGTGATTATTGCTTCAGATCTCACTATTCAACAAGAGGAGCAATTAGTTGAAGTCTTAAAAGCTCATAATAGGGCTATTGGTGGACAGTTGCTTATATCAAGGGCATTAGCCCCTCTATGTGCATGTGCAAGATCTTTTTGGAAGAGAATCATAAGCCTTCCATTGAACATCAAAGAAGACTCAACCCCATTATGAAGGAAGTTGTGAAGAAGGAGCTTCTTAAATGGCTCGATGCTAGCATTGTATATCCTATTTTTAATTGTTCTTGGGTGAGCCCAGTCCAATGCGTCCCCAAAAAGGGTGGTATGACTGTAGTGGCTAACACCCACAACGAACTCATTCCCACTCATACTGTGACCGAGTGGAGGGTTTGCATGGACTACCGTAAGCTCAATATGTATAGTTGAACTTCTACCATACTATTCAGGATATAAAGGTGTGCTTGCAACACCTCTTCACGAGGCATAGTCCTCACTTTCAGTCCTCGTATTCCCTTGCTTCTCCCCTCTTCATGCCGAGATTGTTCCTTCTTCCCTGATAGATAATCACTGCAGAAGTCCATAGCCTCTTCAACTAGATATCTTTCAACTATTGAGGCTTCTGGTCGATAGTGATTTTTAGAATACCCTTTTAAGATCTTTATGTATCATTCGAAAGGGTACATCCACCTTAGGTAAACTGGACCGCAGAGCCTTACATCCCTTACCAAATGAACTATCAAATGCACCATTATATCAAAAAATGAAGGAGGAAAGTGCATCTCTAATTAGGACAATATAATATAACCCTCAGCTTCTAGTTCATCCAGATTTTCAGTGTCAATGACTTTGTTATAGATAGCATTAAAGAAAACACACAATCATGTTACAGTGGTTCGAACTTAATCTTTAGCTAATGGTAATAGTTGTTGCATCAGCACATGATAATCATGGGATTTTATTCCTACTAACTTCAAATCGTCCATTGATATACACCTTTCCACATTCGAAGAATACCCTTGTGGCACCTTAATTTCATGCAAACACCCACACAAACTTCTTTTATCTGCTTTTGATAGTGTATGCGTTGCTGGCTCCATGTATGCCCTCCTACTATCAGCTCTTAGCTGTGGATGTAACTGTTCTCTTATTCCTATATCAACAAGGTCTAGTCTCGCACTAATCCCATCTTTAGTCTTCCCTTGTATGTGTAAAAGCATACTGACAAGGGTATCACAAACATTTTTCTCCACGTATATCACATCAATACTGTGTCTCACGTTAAGACTACGCCAATATGCAAGATCAAAGAAAATTGATCTATTCTTCCATATGTTCTTCTCACTCACAGTCTTCTGATTCTTACTGAATAAGACATTGATATGTTCGACCCAACAATAAACTTCCTCTCTGATTAATGCCTTTGGAGCCATTCCATGCTCCGATAAGCTGTTAAAATGCTTTCTTAACCTACGATACAGGTGGAACCTAGGAAGGAACCTCCTGTGACAAAGGTAGACCCTTTTTCTTCCATGTTTAAGTTGGTGGAAGTGAGTGTCTGCTTCACAGATCCGACATGCTTTATGCCCCTTTACACTGTACCCTGACAGGTTTCCGTACGTAGGGAAGTCATTTTATGGTGGTGAAAATTATTGCACGTAGGTTGAAGGACTCATTCTTATATGCATCAAACATATCTAAGCCTTCCTCCCACAACTTCTTCAAGTCCTCAATCAAAGGCGCTAGGTAGACATCAATATCGTTTCCTGGCTATTTTGGTCCATAAATCGTCATAGAAAGCATCACATACTTGCATTTCATATAAAGCCAGGGAAGCAAGTTGTATATTACAAGGAGTACCGGCCACACACTATGTGTGCTATTAAGAGTTCCATACGGATTGATGCTATTTGCTGCCAAATTCAGGGAATATTTCATTTATTTTCTTCCACTGTAGAGAGTTAGCCGGGTGCTGAAGATATTTTCCGTCAGATATTCTAGCATCCAAATGCCATCTCAACTTTGCTTTTTTTACAGTACCAAAAAAATGCTTAAAGCGCGATATTATTGGTAGATACCACAAAACCTTTAAAGGTTGCCCTTTAGTTGTCCCATCACTACAATCACCATCTTTCTTCACTTAGTATCTGCAGTTTGACACTTAGGGCACTCACTCAAACCTTCATACTCATTTCTATATAGTACGCAGTCATTAAGGCAAGCATGTATCTTTTTATACTCCATACCCATCGTAGATAGGATTCTCTTGGCCTTATACATACGATTTGGAAGTACATTATCGTCTGGAAACATATCACATAACAGTTCAAGCAGCAATGTGAAACTACATCGGTCTACCCACAAGTTGCTTTTAAGTTAACCAAATGTAATGTTCCTGTTAGCCGTGTGTACTTACTCCCAGGGAACAAAGGTGTCTCTACATCACTTCGCAAGCTGTCATATTCATTGCAACTGCGCAAAGGATTCTACCGCAACATCGTGAATCATTCTCTCCATTCTATCTTCATCTATGACATCCACAGCTTCCTTCTTGTGCGATGGACAATCAGTTACTTCCTCACCATGCCATATCCACCTTGTGTATCGAAGATTTATTCCATCACGAAGAAGGTGATCCCTTATAACTTCAACATCCCATTTTCTCTCATTTAAACAATTGACAGAAGGACAAAAATACATCCCATTTTTTGCTGAAGCGTTCCTTCTAGCAAATGCAATAAACTCTTCAAACCCATTCATTTTATTACCACCTACGCCATTCCCATTAACACTCAAGTTTAGAATAATTGTCAATACTGGGAATTGCCTTTTACTATTTTGTTTTTCAAAATTTTGGCAGCATTTCCACTTAAAAGTGAGATATCCCAAAATCAAAATAACAAACCATCTCAACTTAATTTAAAAAAACAACTAAACTAATTAAGGCAATTCATATTTAGGACAATGTCAGCACATTAAATCCAACAATTTCAGTTGCAACGCCATTCATTCATGCATTCAAAACATGCAAATTCACAAGTAATGCCATGAAAGTTCACACTCCATAAGCATACGTTCAATCAAGAAATTGTATAGATGACCATGGCACATTGTCAAGCAATGATTCCAGCAAAATATGTAAGCAAATTCAGTGCATGCTCATGGCAAACTCAATGTCTAACTATATTGAATCAAGGAAATTCAAATAACATGGATGGAAAGAGTTGCTACCTTGGATTTTCTAAGCTTTACAACCTTCTGTTCTCACTTGATTCCAATAAAACTTTGCATATATAAATCCTAGTTCACATGCACCATAACTAAAATTATTCCAAGGTAAAAAAAGGGATAAAAGTATAAATACAGGGACACTCTTGTCTCTATATTCTACTCTCTTTTTTGTTAAAATTTGTGTATGTAATTTATATATCCAAATAGTAAAATTAGCTTGCAAATATACTTATGGAAACATCCCAACAAACAAATAGGCAGAAAAAAAGATATATAATTTCCTAACCAAAGTTTGAGTCAGAAGTGCAGCAATACAAGTCAGCAAAGAGTAGATGGCAAAGAAAATTTTTTTTATTAAAAAAATTAACCACTGTATTTATGGAAATTTAAAATTCAAAAAATTTAAACAAAGGTGTGGTTGGAACTTGGAAGCAAACCCGTAAAGGATGCTTTAGGGGGAGACAGCCCATGGTGGTGAAAGGAGGACGATAGTGGCCAAAATGACAGCAAACCGACGGTGCAAGCCCCATAGCAGTGACGGTGACAAGTTGTGGCAAAGAAGAGAGAAGAATGGAGGATCAAGAACAAAGAACACGCTGAGGAGCAAGAAGAAAGGAGGTGAAATTTTAGGAAGAGTGATCAAGGGTGCTTTGTTGTCTTCAAGTTTAGTTGCTCCACCAATGTGTTGGAAGCAACTTTAGCAAACCTAAGACTTTCACAAGACTCGCTTGATGGGTTCTGAATTGACTCTTAGCTTGCGGAACACAAGACTCTCGCTCGATGGTTTCTGAACTGACTAAGCTTACTGCTCTGTTTTGAACATCTATGAAGAACTTTAGGCATCCCCATCCATTTTGGGGACGCCAAAATGCCTGACAGATGCACATGCACTATCACGTTAGACCAGTGCATGTGCACGTTTAAAGAGCCTTTTAATTAAAAAAATTAAGCCTTTAGGCGTCCCCAGTTGGATTGCAGATGCCTAAACATGGTTTTAGGCATCCCCAATCAAACTGGGGATGCCTAAATGTTCGCTATGGCGGCTTTTAGAGGGAAATTTAAAGTTTCAGATGTTTTAGGCTTCCCTTTCTAAACAGGAGACGTCCTTTAGGGTAGTATTATGTATTTTCTGTAGTAGTGTGATACAGCCGGTCTAAAAAGTATATCACTTTTAAGACCAGTTGTATTAGTAATCGGTCTTAAAATAAACAATTTTAAGACCGATTGTCATGAGCACCGGTCTTAAAAGACCTCTTTTCTAGGCAATACAAAAACATTTTTTAGACCGGTTTCCCCTATAACCGGTCTTAATATTCAAGTTTTAAGACCAATTATATGTACAACCGGTCTTAAAAGTTTGACTTTGAACACCGATTGTACATAAAACCAGTCTTGAAACTTGAATTTTAAGACCGGTTGTATTGGAAACCGGTCTTAAAAGTATTATAAGTTTTTTTAAGTGTCTGTGATTAGGTTAGTTACCAGAACGCATCCTGGAATTGGTACACTTCCAATTCTATACTTATTAAGTGCCATTAGGTGTTCAATATGCTTCCACTTGCCATTTTCTTTTTCTTTAACCTTCTCATTGGGAACTTGTAACATAACATGTCATATATCCTCATGTAATATGTTGTTTAAAACCATCATATATATATATATATATATATATATATATATATATGCAAAATTGTTTAAAACACATGTAGGCTAATGACATGGCTCAAATAGATTCACATGTATAAATGCATGGTTGCACATAATCACAAAAACAACAAACATGTCAAATCATGCAACCAACCAACATGTCAAATTCATCAATATATACAAAAATTCCTCAGTTTTACAAGAACTCACTATTGTAAAAGTTCATAAATGAATTCAGCATAACAATTGCGAATGTGATCAATATCTTCTTCTAGAAAGGGGTCAGCAAGATCAAACATCTGAAATACTAAAGCCAGGCAAAACATTAACTTTACTTAAAACAAATAAAAGTAATACTTTTTTTTTAAATATATATACATTTACCTCTTGAGTAAATTTTGTCTTGTCTATGGTAATAATATTATAAATGTGCCTCAGAACATACAACCCACACAAGTTGGACCCCGGTGGTTGCCTACGGGTCTGGAAAATAATATGATATCATTAAAACAAGTATAAAATTAAAGCATGACTTATTATTGAATACATTCTTAAAACAAACTAATATGTAACTAAACTTTAGCAAGATCCACGTAAGGTCTTTTAGTTCACGAGTAGGCCCACCACAAGCAGTGTGTTGGAATGTCCGTATAGCCCTATATCATCAAAATCACAAAGGTTACATATTTTACACAAATTCCATAAATTTTGCACAAGAAAGGTAATTAATTATGCAAGAAAACTTATGAGTTCAAGGGCTTCTTCAATTCACTAGTTGGCTTGCTGAGGTGAAGGGAATATAAGAGGATGACGGAATAACTCTTTTTACATAAAATAACCAATTGCCAAATCATTGAAAAAAAGGAAGACTTTTAAGCAAATATAAAACATTATGTATATTACAAAATATAAATTTGTGGTCTTACCCTTGCAAATATGGAGCCAAGAAACACTCAATTGAGGTTTCACTAAGCCTTTGCAATAAGTATGTATGTCTGATAGCAGCAGTGGTCCCTTTGTCATAGGGTTGAATTGTGCATAGGAGTCCAAATTTATTGGGTTTTCTAGAGTCAACCAACCTATGATTCATGTACCTACATAATGCAAGCACATAAATCAAAGTTTAATGGCATAGTTTGTAAAATATTAACTTCCAATTTGAGATGATACTTATATTAAAAAGAGTTGGACAATCGATACCGTAAGCTGTTGTAGAGGAGCTACCAGGGTCATTAAATCATCCCTCTCAAGATAACATTGTTCCCCTGACTTGCCAATAGCTGACTTAGTAGGCCAATTTCTTGTTTAAAAGGACGTATCATATGCCATCAGAATCACTTACTGCATGACATTCAATAGAGGCCGTGAAACATCATGAGTGGAGTGACGTGGAGATAGAGGTGGAGGTGGCGGGCATTCCTCAGCTTGATTAGAAACAAGGTTCTTTGGCCACAAGATGAAAGAGTTAAGGATATCGCCCACAATCTTGATGTCATCAATAGGGATAAGAAGAGGTGAATCTACAATAATCACCTCTTCAATTGCCACTTTGACTTGATCATCATTTATTTCTTGGTAGTGGACAGTTGATCCCAAGTTATGCACGCTTCCCCATGCAACTAATCATCTCAGAGGATCCTCCACAAACAAGTCACAAGGCTTACCAATTTCTTTTCCAGGACCCTCTGATGACTGACCAATACAACTCCCTTTAGTACTCTATTTAGGGTTTAGGGAATAAGCTTAGGGAGCACTAATATCTACTTTTCTTGTGCTTGTCATAATCATCCATTCGTCCTTCATCTTGATGAACCTTTCTTCAAATCGTGCATCAAATGATGCTTCTTCCTCAGCCCTAGCTTCTACCCTCACAGTGGCTAATATATGCTCCATCTCCTCCCTAGTCACCATACTACTTGAGGAATGGCGTGTAGGTTCTCCAAAGTAATCCCTTATGCCTACCCCTCCTCCAACCCCCCTGATATGGCCAGGATGCTCATGTTTTCCTGCAGTTACGGTTAGGATGTCATTTCTCCCACCCCACCTAAATGATCCCTCAGCTTGTTTTTTTAAGCTTTTCCTATAAGATACATATAACAAATGTTAGTAATAAAATTTGTTTACTAAATAATTAATAACAACAAGTCAACAAAAATACTTACAATTAGATTGTTTACTCGTATAAGACCCACTCCTCTTTTAGTGAGTGAACAACCACTTCTCTTCATGACGTATCGAAGATGGTGAAGAAAAAAGAACAAAAGGATCAGATTGAACTGCTTCTTCCAATCTCTTCAGTTTGGCTACGAACAACTCTTTTTCGACCTTCCCATAACGTGTAACCCCCTTCACGATTAAGGCTAAGATTTACGTTCTTAAACACGTAATTAATGTAGAATTAGAGACCCGTAATTAATGTAGAATTAGAGACCATATTTCAAATTGGGACTTATTAAGGTAATCTTTTGCCCAAAATCAAATTTGCAAAAACGTTTTCAAAATTTATTCACAATGGTCTCATATTCATAATACAAAACCAATATGGCCTGTACAGGTGGATTCTATTTACAAATATCAGAGTGCAAAGTAAATTCTCGACTCACTTGGGTTCCATTCATTTAATAAGGGTTTATACAAAGGCATAAAGCCCATAATTCATACCCTTTACTCCTAACTCGGAGCTCTACCAGCTCTTCGTCACCCATTTGCCTTTCGATCCTTCAGCCCTGTCTAAAATGTTTAATTTTAGGAGAGTGAGATTCTAAAGAATCCCTATAGTGTCAAATCAATCATATAATGTACAATAATAAGGCATGAAATCAAATCATTATCCATACAAGCAACTATAATGGCAGTTCAACGGCAATGGTTAGTATGACACATGTCATCCCTGACGATTGCTCACGCTGTATTGCATCACAACAATCCACACAATATAATTCACCACAGCTGGGATCCATATAAAGAATTTTATAACGCAAGCCATACAGGCAAGATACACACAGCCCATGGCTGGTTTCACAAACGTCGCCCCACGGGTCGGATTCATAAAGATCCATGTCGATTACAACGGCAGTTCAACGACCGACCTAGAGATGACCAGTGTCAATCCTTATACGGCTCACACTGAAGTGCTCACGCTGTAATGTACCATGGCACACGTTTCAAAAATTCAATGATAAGTTATGCATACCAAAACATCATACACAATATGAGAGAAGAGTCACTACCTTGATCCTTCTGTGCATGTCCTAGCGCCGGTCTCTCCCGAGTAGGGCAAATGTCAAATCCTATATTCATAATTAGGGACGAAGAGTTATACTCTATTCCAAGACTTAATTCACTTCATAATACTTAATTGGTTATCATTATTGCTCTTTTAGAGTCATTAAATACCCCTAACAAAAATCCTAAAGGGTTAGAAGAACTACCCCAAAGATCCCCTTTTTGAATTTTGGACGCGAGTGATAACCCGAGATGATAGATTAGCTGAAAAATACCCCAGCGCTCAAGTGAGAGGAGGCTCACTTGAGTGAGATCCCTCAATACTTGCAAGTGAGGCAACACTCTTGCCTCTCATCCGGAGGTGCAACATGAAAACTGTAGGCCAGAACATGAATTTACACACAGCACTCGAGCATGACCTTCCCTTACTCGAGTGATGTTCTTCCCTCACTCGAGGGAGCTCACTCTCACTCGAGTGATGTTATCAGAAACCAGAAAACGCAGGAAAACTGACCAAACTTCCTAACACTTGCCCAAATGATCCCAATAGACCTAAAACTTCTTCCAAAGCTACTCCCACAGAAAAACACCCAAGGAATCCAATACAATCATCAGAATTACCAAAATCCTACTCCATTAT
The DNA here is from genome assembly GCA_963855925.1 of Inga laurina. Lineage (NCBI taxonomy): Eukaryota > Viridiplantae > Streptophyta > Magnoliopsida > Fabales > Fabaceae > Inga > Inga laurina. The sequence goes on along the minus strand of OY979713.1, from coordinate 46,188,972 downwards.
CATGATTTGGTTTGAATCAACATTAAATACCAAAATCCCAAAACCACCAATCTTAACATTTCAATTACCAATCAATCTATCTATCATAAACTCATTCCAAGATACCATTCTCATGCCAAAAACACACCAAATGAACAGTGGCACTCATTTTCGGATTCAAGCCAAAATTTCCAAAAATTACAAACTACTTCAAATGAAATGAAACATAGATAGAAAGATTAGTCTCACTTACCTCTTTCACTTTTCCAAAGACACTCTTTGATTCTCCAACAATCAGATTTTTGTGTGGGCTCAAACCAATACCAATAGCCAAACTAAAAACATGAAAATGAAGCTCATCACTCAAGGATCAACATTTATGAATGTTGTTTGAGCAATGAAGGGATTCTACTTACCCAAATCACAAGCTCTTCTTTCCCTTTCTTGCCCAACTTGGCAGCCGGAATTTCAGAAGAGAAGAGAGAGAATGAGAGAGAGAAAAGAGAGATGGAGTGTGGAAGAGAATGAGAATGATGATCTCTTGCCCCCATACACCCATCAGCATACACCAAGGAGGAGAGAGGGAAGGAAATAATTTTAAATTCCAACTTTCACTTTTCTCCCTTCACACACACAAAATCTCGCCACATGTCTTACTCCCATTGGCTCTCACACAATAGGTCACCAATTAACTTATCTATTCCCTCTATTAGCCATTTAATCACACTTCTCATTTTTCCTCTTAGTTAGTAATTAATTTCCCCATTCATTACCACTTATGGCCAATATTTCCATTCTTCCAATTTTCCACTAATTATGACATATTAATTAATATTTCCATAAAACACATAATAATTCCAATTAAATTCATAATTATCCACAATAATCATGATTATCCCTTAATCAAAAATTGGGATATTACATAACACCCACGAGACATTGTATGGGGCAATCATTCTTTCTACCACTCTCTTGGGCCTTTTTCCTTTTTTCCTGTGAATAAGAAATCAAAATTAAAGTTACAATCAATAAAGACAATTCACAATTCACAATTAAATCAAATGCAAAATAAGTCAACTCACCAATACTTTTGGAGTAGTCTGAAGCCATCTAAATTCTTGCCAAATGTGCTCGTTAATGTAAGAATAATCATCGCACGGACTAGGACGAGGTTGACCTTTTTCCACCTCAATATTTACATAATTTTTGGGTAGACTTATCTTAAACTTCCTCCAGCGTTCATCACAATACGTCCTTGTCTTGTTATACAAGACTTCACTCTCAGGAATGTTGTAAGTGAGGTAGATAGTTTCCCAAATATGTCGCTTCACACTTTAATCCATATTCCTCCACTGCTCTATCAAGAGCTAGACTTGTTGTGTGCTAGGAGGCCGATAAAACTCCTATACCGGCTTGTATTAGGCCTGATTGGTTTTCAATATCTATCAAAATCAATCAGAATATTTTCCCCAGTATTCCGATTGAGGGGAATATCTCTCAATCGAGTGCCTCTCCTACCCCTTCATCTGGGCCGGTTATGTAGCTCACTTTGTTCCTCGCTCCTCACATTGCTAGGCTCACTTTGATTAACAATAGTTGGATCTGGAATACCCTCACTAAGACAACTCATTATCCTCACTTTAAGGACACTATTTAAGGATAATGATGGTTTAAGATAAAATTAACAAAATTAAAGGCATAAGTAGTGATACGACAATAATCCTGTTATGGTATTAGTAGGAAATTAGAAAGAGATAAGGAGATAAGAACAGAAAGTCTGAGATAAACAAAGGAAAATACAAACTAACTAGAGTATGTAGAGTCAAGCTAATGAAGTAGGAACAACAAGAGATGCCATAGGGGAAGAGAAAACAAATGAAACTAGTCTACTTCTACCTGTACAATAAATTAAAGGCCTACATTTCTGGTCTCCCTTTGCCAAGTAAAAGACTTCATTAAATAATTTTTTGGTGCAAACCTTTTTCCATTTATGTATAACACACTTATTTTCATCCATAATTCATTGTATTCATTCATTGAAGGATTGAACCATTTAAGTAAAAACAAAACCTTTCTACAAGCATTCTAAATTGTCTTTATCACAAGACTTTATCCTTTTTTTTGTTTTTTTGTCTGCATTAGCTGAAACTGATAAAAACATAGAATCAATTCAAATAGTGATGATTCAATAATTGTGCCTTGAAGAACGTACAGCTTGTTGGCTAGTGTGACTTACACCACTCCCCAAGTTGCAAGTTGGAATAGGCAAAAAGCAGGACCCAAAAGATGGACCAAAGAAAATCTAACAGTTGTATTCATCAGGCCACTTATAACATTCAAGAAATTCCATAATGATTCATACATCCATATTCTTCAAACTAAAATGGAAAGAAAAATAATAGAGAAAAATCCTATAAATCATGAAGGTTTGTAGCAGAAACATTAAAAAATGAGGGAAAATGCAAAGAGGAAATATCTGGGGAGTTCAAAAAACACTAGTAAAGTTTACAAAACATAGATTAAGGAAAGTTTATGCTACTTATATAGTCTCGCATGCAAGTGTTTCAGAATTGGTTTACTAAAGTTAAGGTCCAAAAAGAAAAGTAATTTAATCCTTTAATAATGATGCAGTTCAGAGAAATCAAGATCCTTGAAGATTGACAAAGTGCTTATTTAAGTTGCAAGACAATAGAGAAATCCATAACAAATCTCAGTAATAGCATAAGGACTTTAACCTCAGACACATGCATATAGCAAAGCTCTTCAGAATAATCAATGGTAGCAAAATGCACCCAGGTCCACAGAAGAAAGATAATAGTAAAGTTGAACGATATAATAGAAGAAAAACCAAAGTCAGGATTAAAAAAATCAGGAATCCAGAGCTTTAGTCAATTTTCCATACCCTTTCTTCCTCTGGATTTGAACAGTGTTTGGCCACTTTATGAATCAAGTAAGGTCTCTCTTATGAGGCAATGCATCTCTGGTCTTGAATTGCTATGGACGCTTCTGGAAAATTGGGTTGACGACTTGCTGCAAGAATCAAACAAAGAAAATGGAGGCCAAGCCATTTCACAATTTCAATAAAATACCCAAAAATGAAACCATTAATTTAATTGAAGGCCTGACAATAAAAATGATCTTGAGAAAGAAACTAATCAAAGGGAACAAACGACGTTACGATCATGTATTCAACTGTAGATCTGCATTGAAAGCAACGAAGGTTATGGATGGAGGAGAGAAGCAGAAACGAGGAGCTGCCGTGAACAGACGTAAGGGTTTGCAAGATGTGCTTGGGTATCAAATTTGAGAGTTGAAATTAAGCGCGAGCTGAAATTAGGTCAGTTTTAAGACCTTTTGTTTTTTATAACTAGTCTTAAAAGTAATATTTTAGACTGGTTATTAAAAAATGAAACTTTTATTCACAACTAATCTTAAAAGTAATAAACATTTTATTTTCTTAATTTCCTTTTGATTCAGATAATATTTTCTAGACCAGTTATATTTAGAACTGGTCTAAAAATTATATTGTAATATTTATTTTTTAATTGTACATATTTTAAGATCGGCTGTTTTTGTAACTAGTCTAAAAAGTATTTTTAAGACCTTATTTCAATATAACTGGTCTTAAAAGTTGATTATAATTACAAAAAGACCACTGGTCATATTTTTAAGACTTTATCCGATATAACCGATCTAAATGTGCCGGTCTAAAAGCCCTTTTCTGTACTAGTGAGGTTTTCCTTCAAACCTATATCTTTTGATCTCAGCAAAGATATATTCTCCTAAGTACTTTTTCTCTTTCAGAAGAACTAAGGAAAATTTTCTAAAATCCCTTTCTATAAAATGAGTGAAGTTGTTGGATTTATTGACTATGACTCTCGAATAGATATACCATAGGACTCTATGAAAATCACTCATATCACTTGGTTTGAAATTGAGGGGTCCCACTAACTCACCAAGTCTTAGGATAGAAAATAACTGGTTTTAATCAAGTGTAGGATAAATGTCATCAGGGGTCCTCTATCCTTAACCAAGTGTTTATTTTGGAGGGTGAGATAAAGATTTCTTATCCTTTAACCTTAGAAATCATTTCCTCTTCCAAAGCATTTCAAAGAGGATCATTTAAAGGTTCTAGATTACAATAAAAATGTCTCACTACCTTGGTGCAAAATGGAAGTTTAACAAAAAGCCAAGGCATATAGGACTCAAAATAAGGACTCAGGTAGAATTTTAATACCTCTTGAAGAACCTTGTAGTCAATATAATACATCTTACACATACTTCTTCTTGCAAAGTGATCTAAATATTTTTGAGATTCCTCAAGCTTATTCATATTGAATCCCTTTGGAGGGAATGTGATTTCTTCTTCCTTCTCTTCTGGCTTCTTTGAGGATTATCCTTTCTTTGCTCCTTTAGACTGAATGGCTTCTTTAAGCATGCTTGCCATGACTTTGACAAGGTCCTTATCAAGCTTGGGCTTTTTAAGAGGTTTTAGAGAAAAGGTAGGTGTGTCGGATGAGTTAGAAGGAAGAAGAGATAGCTATTTTGTTTCTTTGCCTCTTCCCATAGGTGAACTCCTTTTAGACTGAGCTATTGTGGTCACTGGTTCCTTGATGACAACCCCTTTCACCTTTTGCTTAGCTTGCAGCTTCACTTTAGCTTTGGGATTAGGAGACAATTTTTGTTTCTTGGTAGGAGGAGAAGAAGGCGAATTAGAGGGTTGGTATGGTTCAGAAGATTCAGAAGGAGATTAGGAAATTTGTTTCTTGCCATTGTGATTGAAAGAAAAATGATTTTCTAGAAAATTTTTCTTAGAAGTTGTGAGTTAGGGCAGTTGATTCTAAGAAATCTGAGCTATTTTTGAAGGTATAAAGCAGTAGGTTGTGACAGAAATGAGAAGACAAAGTGATTATGGAAAGATTTTGTCAGAGCACTAGGAGAATTACTTTAGGAGATTTTGTGAAGAATGACTGAGTAGCAACTGATAAATACCTAAAACCTGACATCACTCGAGGTCTTACTCGAGTAATCATGAACTTCACTTGAGTAGCTATTCGAGTGATCATATCAAAAATTTAAAAATACAGTGAATTTAAGTGCATACCTGGCATGAATAATATTATAATTACCCATGTATATTCCCTCAATCATTTAATGGCTCTTTAAGACAGATTTGGGCTGAAAACCAGTAGATTTGTTATCTGCTACCAGATTTACTCGAGGCCTTACTCGAGTGATCTTGAAGTTTCACTCCAGGGCTCCCTTGAGTAATCTATCTCTTCACATCCTAACTGTTCATTTTCAACCATTATGCCGTTTCCATTTGAATTGATTTTGAATCAATGCTCTACTGTCATCTTTTCCATGTCATCACTCGAGTGGTTACTCGAATAACCCACACATTTACTTCAAGGTGTTACTCCAGTAATGCTGGTTACTTGAAGTTGTCCCTCCAGTAATATTGTCCTTTGTTAACCTCTACTTTTCATATATACCTCATAACAGAGTTTGAGAGTCCTGCAAAACAAATTACTAGAAACTTCGATGCCTAAGTTAGTAATCATCAAAACATCATTAAATAACATCATCTAATATTTTGTAAACACTAAATAACTTACAATTCATTGGGATTTACCATTCCCAATTCTCTTCTAATATATAAAAATTAATCTTTTGCAAGAGGTTTTGTGAAGATATCAGCTAGTTGAAGATGAGTTGGATTGAATATCACTTTGACATCTTTCTTTTGGACATGATCTCTGATAAAGTGATGTCTAACATCAATATGCTTGGGTCTGGAATGTTAAACTGGATTCTTTGCCAAGCTTATCATGCTAGTGTTCTCACAATATATAGGTATTTCCTTCAAATAAATACCAAGATCTTGTAGTTGCTTCTTTAGCCATAACACTTGTGCACAACAACTTGAGACTGCAACATACTCAGCTTTCGTTGATCAAAGAGACACTATATTTTGTTTCTTGCTAAACCATGACACAAGTGAACCTCCAAGAAATTGGCTTTGTCCACTGGTACTCTTTCTGTCTATCTTGTATCCTCTATGATCAGAGTCTGAGTATCCAACTAGATATTTACTTCTTCCTTTAGAATACAATAAGCCTAGTTCTGCTGTGTCGATGAGACATCTAAAAATATGCTTGACAATTTCAGCATGTGATTCCTTTGGTGTTGATTGATATCTTGCACACATACAAATACTGAATTAGATGTCAAGTCTACTTGCAGTGAGATAGAGTAATGATCCAATCATTCCTCTATATTTTGTGATGTTGTAATCTTTCCCTTTGACATCAGTATCAAGCAACGTAGTTGAGCTCATAGGTGTATCCATTCCATTAGCTTCATCCATTCCATACTTCTTCAATAGCTCTTTCAAGTACTTCATTTAAGATGTCAAAATTCCATTCTTTCTTTTTTTGATTTGTAAACCAAGAAAGAAGTTTAATTCTCCCATCATTGACATCTCAAACTCCGCCTACATTATCTTAGAAAATTCCTTGCACAAGTTTTTGTTAGTAGCACCAAAAACTATATCATCAATAGATATTTGTACAACTAATATATCATCACGTTTTACTTTGTAAAAAGTTTTGTATCAACTTTTACTCGTACAAAACCTTGATCAATAAGAAATTTACTGAGCCTTTCGTTCCATGCTCTAGGAGCTTATTTTGAATCGTATAAAGCTTTTCTTAGTTTGAAAACATGATCGGGCTTGGTTACATCTTCAAAACCTGAAGGTTGATCTATATGTACTTCTTTTATGATATAGCCATTTAGAAATGCACTCTTTACATCCATTTAATAGAGTTTGAATCCTTTAATACATGAAAAGGATAAGAGTACATGTATAGCTTCTAATCTAGCCACTGGAGCATACGTTTCCTTATAATCAATTCCTTCTTCCTGATTATAGCCTTTGGCCACCAATCTTGCCTTCTTTTTGACAATGATTGTGGATTCATCAAGTTTGTTCTTGAATACCCATTTAGTCCCAATGATTGGATGATCCTTAGGTCGGGGTACCAACTCCCAAAGTTGATTTCTTTCAAATTGATTTAGCTCTTCTTGCATTGCTATTACCCAATCATTGTATGATAGGGCTTTATCAATGTTAGAAGGTTCTATCTCAGAAATAAATGCAGAAAAACAAACTTCATTAAAAATTCTATTTCTAGTTTTTACTCCTTCATCCACATCTCCTATGACTTGTTATAGGGGATTACTTTTATTGTATTTCTAGGCTTAAGGTTGTCCTAGTGGTTGATCTTTTTCTTTGGTTTGATCAACGTCTGGGATTAGAGATTTAGGATTAGGTTGACCATTTTCTTGATTTAAAACAACTTCCTGCTCATCATCAATGGTTTTTTTCAGAGGATTCAAATCATTGAATACAATATAAATTGATTCTTCAATAACACATGTTCATTTATTGAAAACTCTGTATGCTTTACTCTGGTTATAATAGCCTAGGAAAATTCTTTCATTTGTTTTAGAATCAAATTTTCCTAAGTTATCTTTATCATTATTATGAATGAAATACTTACAACTGAAGATATGCAGATGCACAAGATTTGGCTTCTTTCCTTTGTATAATTCGTATGGTGTCTTTTCAAGTTTTATTCTGATGTAGGCTCTGTTTGATATATAGCATGTTGTGCTCATTACACCAGCCCAGAAAACTTGAGACACGTTCTTTTCATTTAGCATTGCTCTAGCCATTTTAGCGAGTACTCTATTCTTTTATTCCATGACTTCATTTTGTTGAGGTGTCCTTAGAGCGGAGAAATTGTGATCAATGCCATTAGTATCACATTAATCTTTAAAGGCTTGATTCTTAAATTCTCTACCATGATCTGTCCTGAAACCTGCAATAGGCATACTGTGAACACCCTATTTTGTCCGGGCCCTACTAAAAAATACAAAAATAATTGATAATGATTGGTGTCCAAATTGGCAATCATCATTAAAAGAAAAGATAAAAAAACGAAAATAAGAAAAAAAAATAAGGAAATCCTCCTATTGATGATGATCGGTGTCTAAATAGGCAATCATCATTGAAAGGGAAAAAATAAAAAAAACGAAAATTAAAATAAATCCCCTCATTGATATGATTGGCATTGTCATTCATTAAGGGAAAATAATAAATAAAAAAAAGAAAAATAAAAAATAAAAAAATCTCATTTATATTGATAGGTTTAAATTAGGAAGTTACTTGTGGGGAGAATAATGAAAAAAAAATTTAAAAAAAATCTCCACTAATGGTAATTAGGTCAAGTTAGGAAGTTTTATCAATTGAAAATACAAAAAAAAAAATAAAAAAAACTAAAATTAAAAAAAATCTCTATTGATGGCGATTGGGTCAAGTTAGGTAGTTCTTAACATAAAATACAAAAAAAATTAAAAAACTAAAATTAAAAAAAAAGAGCATTTATGAAGAAAACCCTACCTTGAGACTATAAATAAGAGTGCAAGGGTTGAAGTAAGGGAGAAAAAAATTTTGGGAGAAAGAGGGAGGCAAGAGCTATGTGGACTTGCTTTCCGTTGCCTCATTGAATTGTCTTATGTATTGTTGCTGGATGTGTGGCATTTGGATCAAGAGGTATGTGTGGCCCTATCACCCTATCTCTTGTTGTAGTGGGTTCAAAAGATAAAAGGTACGTATAAATCTCCTCACCTTTGACTTCCATTTTGTTTAACTTGCACTATTTTTTTCTTTCTTTTTTCTTCATCCCTTTCTTAGGTCCTCTTTCAAAAAAAAAAAGAATAAAAAATATTTTAACACATTTTTATAAATAAAAATAAAATGGAAAAGCTCTCTTTCATGAAAAATAAAAGAAGTTCTTTCATAAATAAAAAATATTTTTTTAAAAAATAATAATAAAAAATACAAACAAAATAAAAAAAATTATTTTTCTCAAATAAATGAAATAAAAATTTTTTCTAAAAAACACAAACAAAGTGACACGTATTTCTTCCCTTGAACTACGTAGGCTTTGATCCCTCTAAAGCGTACGTAGGCCCTGGTTTTTCATCCTAGGTCAAGTCCAATTTTAAAAATAAATATACTTTTTCTTATTTTATTATTGTAAATAAATGTTTTTTTTAAATAAGTATGTTTTTCCTTATTGTAAATATGTGTTTTTTTTCTTCTTTTGCTTTCATTTCATTTAGTTTTGTAAATATTCTTTTTTTTATTTGGGTAATTATAATAAAACTAAAGGCCATAATATTTTTAAATAATTAACTTAGGGTAACCATTCTTATGAATGGGTGTTGTGGGGTGCCTAACCCCTTCCCCATACACAATCGACTCTTGAACCCTAAATGGTTTTTATAGACCAGTTTCCATTTTTAAAAAGGTTTCCAAAGTTATCCTATCCTTACAATTTTGGTGGCGGCTCCATGTTTTCAAAATTCCGGGCGCTACGCATACCTTTCTCATTTTGCACTTTCTTGGCAAAAACAATAAATTTTACAAAAGTTTCATCCTTTGATGATAGAAAAATAGTCCATGTGAATCTAGAGAAATCATCAACATTGACAAATGAATAGAAGTTACTACAAAGACTTTTAACTCTTGCTAGTCCAACTAAATCCATATGTAGCAATTGAAAGTGGTCTGTTTGTTGTAATTTTATTTTTTGTTTTGAAAGATGATTTAGTTTGTTTACCTATTTGACATGCATCGTAAATCAAATCATTTTTGAGATTTACTTTGGGTAATCCAAGTACTAAATCCTTTTTGAGAAGTTTGCCTAGTTGGTGCATGTTGACATGAGCCAGTCTCTTATACCACAACCAACTTTCATCGACATGACTTGGAAAAACAACTTTTGGAATCATTTCTACTGATATCAAGAGTATAGCAGTTACCTTCCCTTTTTGCTCTAAGCCTTGCCTTGAGGTTCTTCTTATCTAATTATAAGTTTTTCTTGTTGAGAATTAGACATTCTTCTGAGTCTAATATTACCTAGTTGTCTTTATATGTACTTTGACTTACGCTCAGCAAATTATGGCACAATCCTTCAATGTAATATACATCTTTGACTTGTATGCCTTTATCATTTTTTATTTCACCTATTCCTACTATCTTTCTGGATTGATTTCCTCCAAATTTTATCTTTCCACCTTCCTTAGGTTGCAATGTGGTAAAACTCTCGAAATCACTGGTCATACATCTAGAGCATCCACTATCTATGTACCATTTGTTATTTTTGGATGCTTTAAGACATATCTGCAATCAAATATGATTAAGTCTTAGGTATCCACATCATTTTGAGTCCTTTTGGGTTAGTACAAATAATTTTCTGAACATATAAACCTTTAGGTACCCATTTATAGGTTTCTATCTTTCCTTTCATCTTATTAATGTATGATGAAGTATAATGATTCTATTACAATAATTACAATATGCAAAAGGATATGATGTATGTATAGAATACTGAAAATAATTCAAGTATGACTTACGTCCTACTTTCTTTCTTCCTGTCATTCTATCTGATTTTGGATCATATCCAATACTAGATAGGTCATTTACAAATCGTTGAGTTTTAGAATTACATTTAGCATCTCACTTCCTTTAGTGAATTTTTCAAGAGTTTTCGTGAGATTAGTGTTTTTCTTTTTCAAAGAAGAATAACTTTCACAATCTTTTTCTAAATTCACTTTAAGTTCTACTTCAAGAACTTCGTTTTTCTTTTTGAAAAAAACAACTAGTTCTTTAACTACTTTGATGAATTCAGAATGTAAAGCATTATATTGGGAAAGTAATTCATCATAGATAGGATCAGAATTAGTTACCTCTTCTTCTGTTTCTTCTTGAGCAACTAAACAGATATTGGCTACTTTTTATTCATCGCTATCTTTGTTTGAAGAACTGTCTCCCTATATGGAAGATATAAAGGCTTTCTTCTTGCTGTAGAACTTGCCTTTTCTCTTTTCTTTATTCTTCTGAGCTAGTTCTTGACATTTTGATTTGTATGTCCTGGCTTTCCATATTCATAGCAGATTATGTGTTCTTTACTCCTTGTACCTCTTTTATGAAAGTTTTTGAATTCTTGGCCTTTCTTGTAAAACTTTCTAAATCATTTTATTATTAGGCCCATTTTGTCATCGTCAAGCTCTTTATCCTCATCTTGATTTTCTTCTTTTGCTTTTAGTGCTAGGCCTCTCTTCTTCTTGTCACCAATATCATCTAGCTCTTGTTTGAATTTTAATTTACTTTCATATTCAGAAAGACTTCTGAACAGAGAAACAACCGATCACATTGATTCACCTTTTGCTTCCTCAATAATGGTAACTTTGGCCTCCTAGTCTTTAGAAAGAATATTCAGAATTTTTCGTACTTGGGTATGTTAATCATAGACTTTCCCAAGTGTTGCAAGTTGATTAACAAGATGAGTATATCTAAGTTCAAATTCAGCTATTAACTCACCTGATTTCATTCAAAGTAAATCGAATTCAGTGGCTAGAGTATTGATCCAGTTCTCCTTTATTCCTAAAGTTCCTTCGTGGGCTATTTCCAGGGCTTCCCACATTTCCTTAGCCATTGAAAGCGTGCAAATCCTGAAGTACTCATTTTGACTTAAGGCACTTTGGATCATTAGAATTTCCTTGTTATTGAGAGTGATGAGTTTCTTGTCATTCTCATCATATTCCGCTGGTGTTTTAGGAATTTTTTGGGAATCTATAATTTTTACAGGTTGATAATTTCCACTTTCAATCACATCCCATAATCCATATTCTGTAGCCATTATGAATACTCTAAAATTTTCTTTCCAGAAGGAAAAGTGTTTGCCATTAAAACCCGGAGGTCTGGTGATAGAAGCTCCATCGAGAAGAATTCCTTCACCCATACTTGCCATTAGATTATTCTTAGGCTGTTACACCTTAACAAGAAGACCTACATTTTGATACCAAATATTAGTGCAAGCGTTTCACCTAAGCGGGGTGAATTGGGTGATACCAGAAATTTTGTTGCGTATATAAAAAATTGACTATAAATGTGAAGCAGTTAAAAGCAAGGAGAAATATCACTGAAGTGTATATCGGGAGTTGTGCTGGTTTGGCCCAATCCACTTTGACCTATGTCTAGTCCTCAGAGCGTCTCTGAGAGTTTCGCTATATCTTCCAAGATTTAGTGGGTTCTTGGTACCTCAGCACAGCAAGTTCCTTCACCTAGACACTCAAAGATGTATATTACGTTGAAGGCTTGTGTCATAATTTGCTGAGCATAAGTCAAAGTGCAGATAAAGACAACTAGATAATATTTGATTAAAAGGAATGTCTGATTGTCAATAAGAAAGACTAACAACTTGATAAGAAAAATATCAAGGCAAAGCTCAGAGCAAAAAGGGAAGGTAACTGCTATATACTTGATATCAATAGAAATAACTTTGAAAATTTTTTTTCTGAGTAATGCCGATGAAAGTTGGTTATGGTATAAGAGACTAGCTCATGTCAAAATGCATCAACTAGCTAAACTACTCAAAAAGGATTTAGTTCTTGGACTACCCAAAGTAAGTTTTAAAAATGATTTGATTTGTGACGCATGTCAAAAGGGTAAACAAACTAAATCATCTTTCAAATCAAAAAATGAAATTACAACAAATCGACCACTTCAATTGATACATATGGATTTAGTTGGTCCAGCAAGAGTTAAAAGCCTTGGTGGCAACTTATATTCATTGGTCATTGTTGATGATTTCTCTAGATTTACATGGACTATTTTCTGTCATCAAAGGATGAAACCTTTGCAGAATTCATTGTTTTTTCTAAGAAAGTACAAAATGAGAAAGGTATGTCGATTGCAGGTATCAGGACAAATCATGGTGGAGAATTTGAAAATCAAGCCTTTGAAGAATATTGTGATACTAATGGCAATGATCACAATTTCTCTACTCCAAGGACACCATAACAAAATGGAGTCGTGGAACGTAAGAATAGAGTGCTCACTGAAATGGCTAGAGCAATGCTGAATGAAAAGAACATGTCTCAAGTTTTCCGGGCCGATGCAATGAGCACAACATGCTATATTTCAAATAGAGCCTATATTATAACAAAACTTGGAAAGACACCATACGAGCTATACAAAGGAAGGAAGCCGAATCTTGCTCACTTACACATCTTCGGTTCTAAGTGTTTCATTCATAATAATGGTAAAGATAACTTAGGAAAATTTGATTCTAGAACAGATGAAGGAATTTTCCTAGGCTATTCTAACCGAAGTAAAGCATATAGAACTTTCAATAAAAGAACATGTGTTGTTAAAGAACCAATTCATGTTGTATTTAATGAATTTGAATCCTCTAACAAAACCATTGATGATGAGCAGGAAGTTGTTTTAAATCAAGAAAATGGTCAATCTATTTCTAAATCTTTTATTCCAGAAGTTGATCAAACCAAGGAAGAAGATCAATCAGTAGGACAACCTAAAGCCTGGAAATACAATAAGAGTCATCCCCTATATCAAGTCATAGGAGATGTGAATGAAGGAGTCAAAACTAGAAATAGAATTTTAAATGAAGTGAGTTTTTCTGCATTCATCTCTGAGATTGAACCTTCTAACATTGATGAAGCCCTATCAAACAATGACTAAGTTATACCAATGCAAGAAGAACTAAACTAATTTGAAAGAAATCAAGTTTGGGATTTGGTACCCCGACCTAAGGATCATCCGATCATTGGCACTAAATGGGTATTCAAGAACAAACTTGATGAATCCACAATTATTATTATTAGAAACAAGGCAAGATTGGTGGCCAAAGGTTATAATCAGGAAGAAGGAATTGATTATGAAGAAACGTATGCTCCAGTGGCTAGATTGGAAGCTATACGAGTACACTAATCCTTTGCATGCATCAAAGGATTCAAACTCTATCAAATGGATATAAAGAGTGCATTTCTAAATGGCTACATCATGGAAGAAGTATATGTAGATCAACCTCCAGGTTTCGAAGATGTAACCAAACCTGACCATGTTTTCAAACTCAAAAAGACTTTGTACGGTTTAAAACAAGCTCCTAAAGCATGGTACTAAAAGCTCAGTAAATTTCTTATTGATCAAGGTTTTATACGAGGAAAATTTGATACAAAAATTTTTATAAAATGAAAACGTGATGATATATTAATTGTGCAAATATATGTTGATGATATAGTTTTCGGTGCTACTAACGAAACTATGTGCAAAGAATTTTCTGAGATAATACAGAGGGAATTTGAGATGTCAATGATGGGAGAATTGAATTTCTTTCCTGGTTTGCAAATCAAATAAAGAAAGAATGGAATTTTCATATCTCAAATGAAATATTTGAAAGAGCTATTGAAAAGTATGGATTGGATAAAGCAACTGGAATGGATACACCCATGAGCTCAACCATATTGCTTGATGTGGATGTCAAGGGAAAAGAATACAACATCACAAGATATAGAGGAATAATTGGATCATTACTCTATCTCACTGCAAGTAGGCCTGATATTCAATTTAGTGTGGGCATGTGTGCAAGATATCAATTAGCACAAAAAATGTCACATGCTAAAACCATCAAACGTATCTTTCGATATCTTGCTGACACGGTAGAATTGAGTCTTTGGTATCCCAAAGGAAGAAGTGAATATCTAGTTGCATATTAAGACTCTGATCATGGAGGATACAAGATGGACAGAAAGAGTACGAGTGGATAAGGCCAGTTTCTTGGAGGCTCACTTGTATCATGGTTTAGCAAGAAACAAACTACAGTGTCTCTTTCGTCAACAGAAGTTGAGTATGTTGCAGTATCAAGTTGTTGTGCAATAGTAATATGGCTAAAGCAACAACGCCAAGATCTTGGTATTTATTTGAACGTGTAAGTTTTCTTGCATTATTAATTACCTTTCGTGTGCAAAATTTATAAAATTTGTGTAAAATAAGTATCCTTGTGATTTTGATGACATATGGCTATGCGGACATTCCAACACGTTGCTTGTGGTAGGCCTCTCCGTAAGGTAAAAGGCCCTACATGGATCTTGTCGAAGGTTAGTTACATATTGGTTTTTTTTAAAAATGTATTCAATAATAAGTCATGCTTTAATTTTATACTTGCTTTAATGATATCATAATATTTTTCAGACCCGTAGGTAACCACTGGGGTCCAACTTGTGTGGGTTGTATATTCTGCGGCACATGTATAATATTATTACCCTAGGCTCGACAAAATTTATTGAAGATGTAAATGTATATATATTTCAAAAAATATGTATTACTTTTATTTTTTTTAAGCGAAGTTAATGTTTTGCCTAGTTTTGGTGTTTCAGATGTTTGAACTTAATGACCCCTTTCCAGAAGAAAATATTGATCACATTCGCAATTATTGTACTGAATTCATTTATGAACTTTTACAACAGTGAGTTCTTGTATGTAAAACTAAGGAATTTTTCTTTGTATATATTGATGAATTGACATATTGGTTGGTTGCAAATATTGTTGGTTGCATGATTTGACATGTTTATTGGTTTTAACATGGTTTTTTTTATGTATTGATGAATTGACTTGTTGGTTGCAAGATATGACATGGTTGAATTCATTTATGCATATATATATGATGGTTTTAAACAAAACATTATACATGAGGATATATGACATGTTACAAGTTCTCAATGAGAAGGTTAAAGCAAAAGGAAATGGTAAGTGAAAGCAAACTAAACACTTTTTGGCACTTAATAAGTATGACATTGGAAGTAGCAATTCTAGGATGCATTCTGGTAACAAACCTAATCACAAGCAATTAAAAAATATTATAATACTTTTAAGACCGGTTATAAAAAACCGGTCTTAAAAGTTATTTTAAGACCGGTTTTAGACATAACTGGTGTTAAAATTCAACTTTTAAGACCAATTTTAATGACAACCGGTCTTAAAATTAAAATTTTTAAGACCGGTTATATATGATATTAGTCTTAAAATACATTTTAAAATCGGTTGTAATTATAACCAGTCTTAAAAATGTTCTCTAAATTCCCTTACGAAAGAGGTCTTTTAAGACCGGTGCTCATGACAACCGGTCTTAAAATTGTTTACTTTAAGACCGGTTATTAATACAACCGGTCCTAAAAGTTAGATTTTTAAGACCGGTTACTAAACCAGTCTTAAAAGTGACATACTTTTAAGACCGGCTGTATCAAGACTGGATCCAAAACCGGTCTAAAAGTCAATTTTAACCAGTCTAAAAAGCTATTTTTCCACTAGTGTCTTTACATATAAAGACATATTTAATTCATTATGCTCAATTGCCTTGACTTAATTATATTCTTAGAGCATGTGAATTTTATCTTGATTCCTACAAGCTAACAAGAAATGGATCCATGTAAGGTCGGATACCATAATGAAAAGAAATTTATACAGTTCTACAGGATAAGAAAAAGCTTCTCAAGACTAAGGCCACATGAAAACAAATTCATATCTTCAAGATGCTAAATTTTGGAGTTTGGATTTTGGTACTGATTGTGCAAAGGAGAAAAACCAATATTATTCCACTAAAACCAAGCAAGCTGTCTCAAGGACAAGAGAAATTATGGTGATATCTAATCCTTACTCCATACTGTGATTATATGAATTATTTATTTTGAGTAATAAGTGTTTGCCTATTATTGCATTCCTTTAACAATCAATATGTAATCCCCGCTTTGATAATCAGGCCGAGATTAGCATTTGAACGCGTTTAATAATTGAATAAGAGATCCGGAGTAAATAAAAACTTTTTAAAACACTTGTATAAATAGATCTCCCTTCATTCATTTATAAAATCAATAGGCCTATTCGGTTTGTCACATATATAATATCAGAGTATCAGCACAATTCTTGATGTTCACCCGGGATAATAACATTAATCCAACAGTTTATACAAGGCATTATTGCCCATCTCAATATCCATATCGGGGATTACGCAAAACTATAATACTATAAATCTATTCAATATATACGTTTGTCCAAAATGATAACCAGTTCAGTATAAAACCAAAATATCTAACTAAGACAACCGCCGACAGTCCTAATCATCCATTGCCACTTGATTGCTCTTTGATCCATTTGCCCAGTCTAAAAATGTTATTTGGAAAGAATGAGATTCTAGAGAATCTCAGTAGCAACAGTTTACGTATATGATGCATATATACAAAGCAAGTAAACATATATCACAATGCAGCAATTAATATTTGAGACCGGGCTTTCGCCACGTTCCCTTCACTATATACGAGGTTGGGCTTACGCCACGCCCCTTCACTTTATCTGTATTCGAGTCCGGACTTTCGCCACGTCCCCTCACTGTATCTGTAATCAAGGCTGGGCTTTCACCATGTCCTTTTACTGTAACTGTATTCAATGACTAATGCAAACAAGCAATGCAATATACATGATATAGGATAAAGTGTCACTACCTTGTTCTTTCTGTCCTTGATCAGGCGTAGGCCTTCTACGATCCGGGCAAATATCGAATCCTATAGTCATAATTAAGGATGACGCGTTATCACTTATTCCAATACTCAAATGACTTCAAAATACTTAGTTTTAGTTATCATTAAAGTCCCTTAAGTAACTATGAAAGTCTCTAACAATCGCCTAAAAGGATTGGGAAGTACTATCTCAAAGACCACCCTTTTTAGTATGCCTCTTAAAACGTGCCACTTCCGGCTTCCGACTCGGTTCTAAAGTATTAAATGTATAAGAAATAGGTCATAACCTATCCAAGTATCATTTTAGACTCTTCCATAGTGTTTCTTATGGTTATATTAGCCTATGGTGAAAATTTACCAAAATGCCCCCGGCTATTCTAACTTAAGAGGCTATTCTAACTTATTTTTGCCCAAGGAATCCATTTCCGGGCTTGAAACCACCAAATTCACTATCAAATTACGAAAATACCCTTGACAGCCCCTATTTAGGGATTTCAGTGGCGTTTTCATAATTATGTTTTTTCGGCCTCTACTGAAAAAGTGCTCAACTGTAACCCCACATATTTTTGCCCACTGAGTCCAATGGAACCATTTATTTCGTGAAAATCCAACTCCTACTACCAGATCTGGTCCTAGCCGAAATATTGAAGGAAAAAAATAGAAAAATGGAGCTTTGTGTTTTAGCTTCCAAAACTTGTACTTTTCCACTTCTAATCCTTGATTAACTCACTTGAACACTTCTTAACCATGATTCAAAGAAATTTGGGCAGCATAACCCCTTAAGATTAAGACTTTCTAAATTTACAAAATCAACAAAATAACCAAACCAACCATAATCATCAACAATAACCACATACTAGCATAATTTTAGGATTTGTGAAGTTACCTTCTTGAGTTCTTGAAATTTCTCTCTCTAGGAGTCCTCCTCTCTCTCTCCTTGAGCTCAAGATTTGCTTGCTAAACATAGTGTTTCATGGAGAAGAAGAGATTAGAGAGGAGATTATACAAATTGGAAGCCTTAAAACTTGGATCCACAATGTCTTACCTTAAGATTTCTCCTCCTTCTCTCTAGAATTCCCAAGCTCTCCCTCTCTCTCTATCTTTGTTGTTTGGATGTGTAATGAGAATGAGAAAGATGAAGCATTAGCTTCATAAATATCTTCCTATTTTTACTCAATTTACTTTACTTCCAAAATTAAGTTTTATGACCTCACCTTATACTTTGATCTTATCCTCTTCCAACTTTAGCAATTAAAATTTTAATCTCTTGGCTTTGGATGATGCCACTTGGCATATTTATCTTCCAAGTAAATATTTCCCTTCTCCTAAAAATCCACCAATAAAAATATGGGCTTTTACTTTATTCCACAAGTCTCAATTTATTCCACCAAGAATATTCAATTTATACATTTTCCTTTATTTTCATTGATTAATTGAAACTAAATCCAATTAATTGGAAAATAATTAATCTTGGGCTAAATTGGAAAAATTATGATTTTGCTATCACCTTTGTAATTTAATTCAATTCTTTAATTTATCTGCCCATTTCCTTATGAATATGAATATTTCAAAATTCACAAGATCTAATTTCTCCTCTTAGCTAGTAATTAATTTCTCTATTAATCACTAACTAATTACCCAACAATTTCATTCTTTCAATTTCCACTAATCATGCCATAATAATTAATATTACCGCCAAAACCTATAATCATTCCACATTAATTCAATAATTATCCTCAATAATTATCATTAACCCTAAATTGAAATTTGGGCCGTTACACAATCCTTGATGATCGTTATACTGTTTACAGATTGCTAAATGAACAAAAAGTGAAATTGTGCATAGTTTTTCTATCGGTTTATGTTTTGAAGTACACAATTCAAAAATGTGTTTTGGTTTCAACTTATCTTGTTTATAAAAGTGCATACACATAGTTTGAAAATTTTTCATATTTTGTTTGCATTCAAATTAGTTTCAAAATTGGAAGTTAATATTTTTGTGTACTGAACATCAGAAATGCTTCAAATCCATCTACTAGAGTTTTCCCCATCATTCACATATTATTTCTTGATTTAAAACCTATTACTGCTTGAACTCCTCAACCATTATTTTCTAACAAGTTAGACCTTATGTATAACAAGTTAACTATCTATATGAATTTCAAGTGTATTTTTTAGAAAAGAATTCAATATGTGCAAGCCTTATGCCTAATGTTTAAATCCATGGTTGGCCATGTTATTCCAAGTATTATGAATGTTCATTAGTGCATTGAATCTTAATACATTAACCATTATAGTGGAATAGCTTACTAGGATAATATTCTAGTATTCTAGTAATTTGGACTAATGAGTATGTGCTTAATCATTCATAAATTATTCTGCTCATCTTGTTGTTCAAATGCATTAACATTTGTCTTCATCCATTTTCAAGTAACTAGAGTCTTCTATTCAAATTCTTGTCTTGAATGTTCATATATTTCAAGACACAACTCTAAAAGGCAAGTTTATCTCTTAATCAATAGCAAACTTATTGTGCTTATCTATCAAATTAAGCCTTTTTGGCTAATTCATTTTCAATATGACTTTTGCTCTTGGAAAATTCTCAAACATGTTAACACTCCAATGTTTAACATGTTATCTTAGTTATTCTCTAAAAGAGAAACTTTCTGGTATATGTACATTTAAACTATTGACTTCCACCATTTTCAATATGAACATTAATTATAAACATATTTCAAAGATGAGTTTTGCATATATTCAAATTTTCAATTTTATAATGCATTGTTATGATTTGAAATTATATCTGAGATTTGAAACAATTTGCATATCTCATTATCATTCTTAGAAAATTTGATTTCATTCATGATTTATCATTTCATAATAGTTGGTAATTATAAATAGATTTTTAGATTGTGTGAAAATGTTATCAATGACTTATTTTCTATATAAAATGTATTTATAAACCGTTATTAATCATTGATATCACTTATTACCCTTTATGATTCAATTGCTTGAATTTATTTAATTGGGTAAAATTATATATTGGTCTTTATTGAGTTATGATACTCTTTGACCAAATATCATATGCTTTAATTGTATAAGAGCATATGAGTTATAATGTCTAATATTGTATGGACCCAAGAGAAAGTTGGGTACCAAAGAGCATATATTTATACTTTTGCAGCAACTGATCAAAATGCTCTACTTTTGAATACAAAGATTATAGGCTAACAGAGGAGGCGTGACTGACAGTGTTGCTATGTGAGCAGAAGCTAAATCTGTGGTTTTACTCAATTGATGACTCGAGTTACACCCCATCATTAGCAAGTAACAAGCTAGTGGTGCAATCAAAGAAAGAGAAAGAGGAAGAAGACCTCTTAGTAGGCCTAGCAGAATTCAATTTGAAGAAGCTCAAGCCAAGAGACCAAGGATAATTATGAGTTGGACTCATACTTCTAACACTATAAGCCTTCGCCATCCAGCCATCTTTCCTATTGCCAAAGGAGTTACACTTCTCTATTGCAACATAGAGCATGATGAGTTATGTTTTAAGGAAGGAACAATAATTAAAGAGACATTGAAGGCAACAATTAGAGATTAGAGAGTCATCTTCTCAGCCTCAAAGATCAATAAGTGGTTGGAATTCAACACTAGACGTTTCAAGGAGTTCAACGAGCCTGAGAAGTACAGAATCATCAAACCATGAGAACTAATAAGGATTCTAAACTTCAATCCTAGCTCTTTCTATAATCTTTACTGGACCTTCAAGTAATCTTTATGTACTGTGGTGAATCAAAACTTCCAAATGTTGTTTAGTAAACACTGGACCTTCAAGTAATACGCAATTCCTTCAAGTAATTCGCAATGACTTCAAGTAATTTGCAATTACTACAAGTAATTCTGAGGATTGCTCTAAGTTAACACAAGAGGCGCCGAGGATGGGAGTTGACTTCAAGGATAGATGAGATATAACATTTTGCTACAGCTGGTTTCCCTAGTGCTTCATTTTTTGGTCTATCTGTCCAAGGCTATCTGAGAGAGGAGCTTTAACAATCACACAGAGCTTGTTATGAACAATGTTGAGTTCATCACTTCTATGAATTGCAAGATTAGACAAACTCTATGACTTGATCAACTAGAACTTCAAGGCCTTATTCCGAGCTTATCTTGGTATACTTAAATGCTCATAGAGACTACACCTTCAGAATCTCTCAGTACTGATCACATCATTAGATAGTGAGTATCTAATGATGCACCAAAGGACTTCAGAGGATTATGGCTCGAGTGATTACGATATTACTCGAGTGAGGTATTGTATTCTTAAATAAAATTCTCTGAGTTGCATCACTCGAGTGATGGTTGAGTGGAATTACTCGAGTAACTACTTGAGGGATATTGGGTTATAACCTTAAAACCCTGAATAACATAATGATTTTCAAATCTTGATTTCTTTCTAATTTCATATTTGCATACTCATTCTCTCTATAAAAATTCCAATGATTTTACAAATCCAGGAGAATTATTAACTTATTATTTACAATTATTTTCTTTTAAGTCATGCATTCATTAACGGGGAGCTTCACATTCACATATGTTTTATATCTTAAAAGCTTATCTCATTTATTGAATGAAAATCCTTTTAACATACTCATATGAGTTCACTATCTTTTAATTGGTTGTGATGACAAGCTACTCTTATATTTTACTTTCATGATCTTAATTTTAACATATCATATAGAAAGGATAACTTTGATTTGTGCAATAAATTTGATAACTTGATAGCACTAATTATTCTTTGTGGAAGAAAGATTTATACTTATGGCAGGAGAATTTGTTTTTTGCAATAACATTCCTCAACATACAATAAGACAGACCTATCAACTTTGAGGAAAGATGTCTTAATGCTCAATCAAGGAAAATATATTGGCTGCAACATTCAAAGCAACAAATACATATGCCAATACAAATGAACATTAAGCATGCTGGACAGAAGTTAAGCTCAATTGGAGAATCCTAGCAACAACATGAATATACATCAGAGTGGATAGTATAAGTGTGGTGAACACAACATCATGAACTAGCATTGCCAAAGAATAAAACAATGGACTTCATGGAGCTCTTTATCATTTTCCAAAAACTAATGAGCATTTCTAAACTTTTCTCTTTATATTTTGAGAATACCTTTCATATCTTTGATTTTAATTTGCCTTGATCATGAAAATTTTCTTGAAAATCTCTCCAAAATGTTTCAAATTTGTTTTCATGAAAACCATTTTTCATTTGCATCAAATTAAAATCAAAACAGGGGAGAGAAAAATTTTTTCTTGATACAATTATTTTGATTGACAGAAAGGCATTTCTAAATTTAGTTTCATATTTGCTTCTCTAAGAGCCTTTCCTATTTATGCTTCAAACTTTTTACTGATGTCAAATAGGGGGAGAAAAAGGCAAGAAAAATATGTTCCTCTTACTTTGCTTTTATAACTCATACATATTTTTCTTAAAGGATTTGACATCATCAAAAAGGGCAAGAACGTTAGATATGATTAATTTTGATGACGTCAAATATTAAGAGAAAAACGTTTGTATAATATACTTATCTTCCACATTAACTAACTATTATATTTAATATTGTATATCTTGTAGATTAGTCATAAATCTGACAATGGGTTGATTTTATTTTGCTTATAACACCTCATAAATGGAGAATGATCATTTAGAAGATATATAGTTGATAGAAAGTCAAGCAAGGGAAGTAGATTGAAGATATTTAAGAAGATATCTAGTTAGGTTATAAAGAATGATCATCAAGAGGAAAAACAAGAAGATATCTTGTACATTAGCCAAGCAAAGAAAGAAGAAGATTGAAGATAGTAAAGAAAGAGATTGAAGAAAGAAGACTGATGAACCCATGTTGTAAGAGTTCACAAAATAAAACTAGGTTTAAAAATGTAGCGTAGTAGCTCAACCTAGGTCGTTCTTGTAAGGAGATTAATTTTCAAGTTCCTAAGTAGTAAAGTGATAAAAACACCTTAAAGTTGTGAGAAATCATTTTGAGAATTTGACTTTTAAACTAATGAAGTAATCTAAGCTAAAGCAGTATTTTTGTACTTTAAGAAAAAGAAATAAACAGAATTGAAATTAACAATAATAACAAGATAAATTCAATTAACTAATATGATGATGAAATGTGATTCCCTTAAGTTGAGGTTTTAGTCTTCCTTGCTTGCTAATGATATGAATTCCATAATATGAGTCAAGAGGATGGAACTAAGTTACCACTAGCTCCATACTTGCAATAATTATTTTATTCATTCAACCGAAGCAATTAAATGAGTATTACCAATTAATAGTAACTCAAGAAGGTGAATAATCAACTTCCAATTCTAACTTGTAATTACCATTACAAAACTTCAAAGCATTCAGTTTAATCATTTAAATCCACTTAACCAAGTTGAAATAAACAATTCAACCTACTCCTAATATGAATCATACAAAGCTTAATTAATCAACTCCTAGCTCAACCACCATGTTTATTCACTTGGCATAACAATCTAGATCATAATCACATACTTTACCAAGCCATACAATTATGAAATAGAAAGAGAGCTTAAGGAATTCCATTGAAGTTTAGAAGCTCAAACCATTACCCAACTCAAGGAAATCACCAAAGTTTAGCTACTCATGGAAGAGAAGGATGAAGATTTATGAATAATGAAGAGATTGGCCATAGAGAATAATGGAGAACACCGAACAGACCCTCCAATTCTTTTTGCCCAGCGCCTCCTCTCTTCACACTCTTCAACTCGGTCAAGGTCTCCTCTCATGATGCCTCCCTTTTCTCTTCTATACAGTGCTCTCTTTTTATTTTCTAAAACCTCCTTTGTCAACCATTTCGGCTCATCTGTTGTGACTCCTCTCCATGGCAAATTCAGTTCAATCTCTCATCTTCACGTGTCTTCCTCTTTTTCCCATCGGTCCACTCTCCTTTTCTAATCAAATCCCATTTGGTCAATAGCCCACTTAATCATTCAACAATTTCAGCCCACCTCTAATTCCTTCTCTTCGGTGTTGCCTTCACGTCTTTATTCAGCACTTCATGTGTTTTTGTGGTCCCCTCCTTCTTTTCTTCAATTCCTCACTCACGGTCCAACAACTTTGTTCTTTAATCTATTGGTCCATTCCTTTCTATTAATTTGGTCCAGTAGCTTCTTTTACAATTTGCTCAGCCCTCTCTTTTTAACTTGTGCTCCCCTTTTTTTAATCAGCTGCCACATACTCTATTCTTTTATTTGTCTAGACGCTACCTCCCAACAGCCCTCTCTCTTCAATTCCATAAATCCTCACGTCATCCCTCTTCCTTTTATATTCTGTATTCTCATTTCTCACTTGGTCAACAAATTCAGCCGCTTACTCTTTTCCCTTCAATTTGGTTCAGCCTTTCCTTTCTTCATTTCCCTTTCATAATTTTCCTTCGGTCCAGCCCCTACCATTCAATCTTTTCAGCTCCTATCCTTTAATTAAGCTCCAAAATGATATTGAACTTGAACACTTGATAAAAATTGTGTCACATCATCACCTACAAAATTATATTCACAGAGGTAATATCTTTTGCTCACAAATAAAGAATAATGAGAATAATAAATATTAATTAAAAATATAACAATTAAACCACTTTAATTCCCAAATTATTCTTTCACTAAAATCTCAAATTAACTCATGATTATGCCTAAAATATTCAATTAAGTCCCACAAAAGCCTAAGATTAATTAATAAAAAGATATAAATATTGAGCTCTATCAAAGACCTTGCAAGAACTAATGGGAATATCAAGATCCAAGCTATTAGAAGTAATACTGGAGGTTTCTATGGTCAAACAAAAGTTGGAATGGGTTAATACAAAGCTAAAATGATTTATACGGAAGTTATGCAACCTCCAGAGGTGATTACTTGAGTAATCCCTTGAGTAATATGCCACTGCCTCATTTTAGAGGTGATTACTCAAGGGCTCCCTCAAGTAATGACCCATGATTACTTGAGAGCTCCCTCGAGTAATGAGATTTTTGATGTGCTCTATATTTGTGTTGTAGGATAGAGGTTCGGTATTTTAGTGATATCTCTCTAACCATATGTCGGATTGAGCTAAAACTAGTGGCATATGAAACTAAACTTCTAATAAGGTATTTTGACCAAATATCACATTCAAAGGAGTTCAGATGAGAGAGATATCAGCTTCAAAAATGGACACTGAAATCACCATCACAGTACAAGGCAGCTTTGGTATTTTAGACATAACTCTCAAACTACACATCAGAGTGAGATGAAACTATTGCCATATGAAACTAGACCTAAAGAAATATCTATATATATATAATTTGTCACATTTCAATCTATATACTAAGAACTATGTCTTCTGGAAGTTGTTGCTTGTGATTTCATACTTTGTTAGGAACAATAGACACTCCATGGATTATAACTTTCTGTATACAATGAGTTTAGATGTGATTTTTAATGCATTGGAATATAGATGATGAGAGCTTTCCAATGATATATAATTTTCCATGTTTTGAATTAAAATGAAGAGATCACTCGAGTAATCTGTAAAGATTTTTGAAATATTACTCGAGGGATCACACGAGTAATGAAGTTGGAAATGCTCTCGGCAAGATTTTCCAGGAGACTACTTGAGGGATCACTCAAGTATTTACCAAGGATTACTCAAGTGGCTACTCGAGTAATGCGACAGGTAACATATCCGAAGTTTCTGAAAACTATAAGATTGATTATGAAACTCACTCTTCTTGTTTCCAATCACTCTTACACTTTATTGTGTTAGTGTTTAATCTGTTTCTCCAGGAATACAATAAAGAGATTATGTGAAGAGAAAAAAGTTGACTTACTCTCTGGCTTATTTTAAAGAAGATTACTCGAGGGGTTACTCGAGTAATGGTGCTGGATTACTCGAGTAAGCATGTCCATAATCATGTTTTTGATCTATTGTTCATTAATTTGTCATCTATAAGACTATTCCTTTATTGTATTAGTATTCTAAGCATACTTACAGGGTATAAATGAAGAGATCATGCATTGAGAAGAAAGTCAATCATAATGCCCAAAACGGTCAAGATGCTCATCTACCTCAATGGATAGTTTTTCAAAAATGAAGAACTGTCAAACGAAGCAATAACACTTTAACGGATGAATGCTTACAACGGTCATCTACTACAATTCAACTATAAATATGAAAGCATTCAAAGACGAAGATACAAAATGCAAAAACATAGAACATGCTAAGATTATGAATCATCCACTTCTACCCAAATACTCTCTATTCTTATCTATTTTCTATATCATGTATATTTGATAGAAAGATTATTAGCATTATACTTCAGTATTCATCTATTCACTTCTAAGAGAGAAGATTAATTGTAATCTTTCATCATCAAAGTTGTATCCTTACGGGGTGTGTAAGGGGGGGTAACTCGGTTGTAACCTTACGGTGTGTAAGGGGGAGTAACTCGGTTGTAACCTTATGGTGTGTAAGGAGGAGTAACTCTGTGAAAGATTTGTAAAAGGCTTTACAAGTGCTTGGCTAAACTTATAAGTTGTAAAGTCTATTCTTGTGCCCAGATTAAACAAGAAGATAGTAGATTTGAAAATCTCTAGATGAGTCTGGGGACTGGACGTAGGCCGTCATAGATTGGACCGAATCAAGATAAATCACAGTTTGCATACTCTCTTCCTTAAACTCTTATATTTCCAGTATTTATTAACTATTGATTTATGATTCATTACTTTCATATTTATTGCTTCCACTAAGATGCAAAAAGAATTTCAAAGTTCTTGAGTTTTTATCTTACACCCAATTCACCCCCTTCTTAGGTGTCAACCGGTTCTAACACAAGTCGGAAGTAAAAGTTGATGTTAGATATGATTAGTTTTGATGATGTCAAATATAGATATCAGATATTAAGAGCAAAAAGTTTGTATAATATACTTATCTTGTACATTGACTAACTATTATATTTAATGTTGCATAACTTATAGATTAGTCAAGAAAAGAAAGAAGAAGATTGAAGATAATTAAGAAGATATCTAGTTGGGTTATGAAGAATGATCATCAAGAGGAAAAACAAGAAGAATGAGATTGAAGGAAGAAGAACTTACAAGATCTAATGAGAAAATCAAGATCAAGCTCTTAGAAGTGATAAGTTAGGTATAAAGAATGATTATTAAGAGGAAAAACAAGAAGAAAGAGATTGAAGAAAGAAGGTGTAAGATCTAATGAGAATATCAAGATTCAAGCTCTTAGAAGTGATACCGAAGGTTTGAATTGGTTGTTTGAAACTGAAACAAACGCAAACATGCTTGGGATTTCACGAAGAGGCAAGAGATTAGAGAGAGAGAGAGAATTTACAACAGCTGTGGCTGCTGAGAGAGGGACAACACAAATCGAAGAGGGAGAGCAGAGAGGAGATTCGATGGAGAAGAGAGAGAGATTAGTGATTGTGCTTTTAACGGTAATAATTGTAGACCATTTTCAAAAGCTAATCGCTATAAGCTCCAATTTGTGGCTTAAGGTAAAAGCTATTTAAGAAAGCAAAATCCCTTTTCTTTAATCGCCCCTCCAAACACTAAAAAACCCAGAAAGCGTTTTTTGTGGGACTTTTGGGGGCCAATCGTGAGATTAGGCCCCCCAATCGCCCCTCCAAACACTACCTAGTCATCCACCCTCTTGGTTGATCAATTATCATCAGGATAAGGTGGAGAAAGCATTCTGCTAGGCTAAATTTGTTGTAAATTGCAACATTTATATGACACAATAGTCCCAATAAATTTGAGGTTTTGAAAATGGGGACAAGATCACAGGTGATAGGGTTTCTCCAAAGTTCAGCGGTGAAATACATCAAGGACAATAGAGATTGAAGTGTAGAAACAAAGAAGCACAAAGAAGCTGGGTACCTAAACCATGAAAGAAAGAAGCAAGAAGCCCATATTTGAGCTCTGAAGTTGCTGGAGATTGGGTAGCTAAGGTTTCTTTCATGGTTATCTAACCTGGACTGGAAACCGGCTTGTAGATCGGTTTGGGTCAAGCTTTAAATTTTTTTAAAATCATTTTTTTAATTTTTCCTTTAGAATTTCTTACTAATAAGCCTAAAAGCTTCCATTTCTCATCGGTTTGGTCCCAGTTTGGCTTCGGTTTGACTCCGACCTGACCCACTAACCCTTGATCCAGTACCCCGACCGGTTCACTGACTGGTCTGGGTTGAATTACCTTGGTTTCCTTTCTTTTTATTTTAATTTAGTAGTTGATTTTTTTCCTCTTTCTACAATGTCAATCTTTAATTGCACAGTAATTATTTAATTTTGATGAGCCAGCATCAGTTAGATAAGACTAACAGTGTTAGTAATTAATGACTAAAAATACACTTGAACAAAAAATGCGATCTTGCTGTGTCCAAGATGATGTTCACATTTGCTGTGAGCACTGGGCGGGGGCAAGAAGGGAGTAGCGCAGCCGCCGAAGTTGGCTGCTTCTGGAAAAGTCGATTCGCAACAAGACACTGTATCTTTCAAGGGGACGGCGATGTGGAATACAATGTATGCCATTCCCAAATCCCCTAGTCTCCTCACAGCATCTACCTACCTCATTTACTTGTTCTCAAAATTTGAGAATCTATTCACATTCTCAACGGCAATCTACAAAGAAAACTTACGGTTTTGATAATGTTGCTGATGCTTTAGCTTCATTAAATACCATGATCGACCTCCGTCCTCCTCCCCCCATTTTGGAATTCGACAAGATTTTTGGAGCCAGTGTAAGGATGAAACATTGTGCTTGGTTGGAACAACGATTGGAATGTTTAAAAACAGCTTTTCAATCATGATTTTGGGTATACAAGGTAAGTATGTGAGAGGAGTTTTGTCTCGAATTACATGAAAAGCAGCTTATAAGCAATCTCAACGCTATAACAAACATGCCAGTATCCTGTTATTTCACTTGTTCGACTAGTAGAACTAAGGAGAGTGATGCCTTCCATTGCCACTTTTAGTATCTTGGTAAGTTGTTTCTGCCATATGGACCAAATGGGCTTCGCTTTCTCCATAATGGCAAAGATTCTCAAGAAGGGTTAATCGCATAATCATTATTTAAGTTTCTCAAGTCAACATTTTCCATTAAAGGAGATTAACGGCGTTCGGATTGAAGGACTAAAAGTGTACTTTATAAACTTAAAGGACCTAAATGAACCTTGATACAAACATAAAGAACTAAACATATACTTTAGCTTTTTATTTTTTTTCTGAACTAATTAGTTTGACTAATAAAATGATATATAATCTAAGGATATAAAACATATAATATGATTAAGTAATTTAGTTAGCTTCCTTAATCTCTCTAAAAAAAGATAACTCTGTCTTATATTTAAGACTGGATGGAGTAATAAATTGGGCCTACAACTTAATTAGAAATTTGTTCAATTTACCAACTTAGTTTAGAAATTTCCTATTTCAAATGGCTTTATATGAGATTTTTCCTAAAATAAATCATTTTAAACATCCCAATGAATCATTTTAATTTTCCTATCATATATATATATATCATATAGAACTTACACGAAACTGCATTATTTGATAGTAATGTCCAACTTTTGTTAATCTTAAGGATAAAAACACAAAATATTTATTCTTAAAATTTTTTAAAATGAAAATATTTTTTAAACCAGTTGGAGAATTGTCATTGCCTTTTATTTGGTAGTATGAGATAAGCACTTCGGACAACTAAAAATTTTAAAATGGGATGGCTTAGTATGGTTGCCTCCACAACTTAATTGGACATGGATAATTGGAGCTTTTGCCACCTAAGCTAATGCGGAGTAACTGATTATTCGAATGTCAACTCTTGTGTATGTAGTGATTTAATTGGAATGTTTCTATCCTTAATCTTAAAGACCCTAGAGAAGATAACCTCTGCTGTCGACATCGTCTACTTGTGCTCTGGCCCCCTGCCAACTTCCCAAGTATCATATTTGGGAAACAATAAAAAGTGTTTATGGGCTGTTTTTATTCTAGAATTCAATAATATAAAGTTAAATTTTTTCTATCTTATTACTTTAGTCCAAATGTAAGTTCTTGTGGGTTGATATTTTTTGTGAGGAATCAATTATGATATGATCCAATAGCTGTCTGCAACTCTGCATTGCACGACCAAGAAGACATGTTTTTCCTTTTCCCCCCACTCTCTCAGAAGCTGTTCATTTGACTAAAATGCCTTTTCAATGTGAGTGGGGTTGGTAAAGAATAGGATAAGTTGTCACAATCTGAAGGAAAAAATAAGGAGAGAGAATGCACAAGTGTATCGGGGAGAATCCTTATTCGGATCTGGGTCAAAGCTCTAATGTTCCATAACTTGAACATAATGGTGCTCAAGCAATTATTAAACTAGTAGAGCCTAATTAAAATTGGCACAAAAGATCACCAGAATAAGAAAGATGGTAGGAGAGACGAGAGATTGCCGATAGCTGAATGGCAGAGATAAATTGTAACTGAGGGAGGCACACCCTATCTATAGCGGTTATGGTGGCCACTAATTATGAAATTGTGTGCACTCCTTCTTGCCTTCCAAGTTAGTAATCAGGAGAATTAATTCTCATTTAATTTCTTGAATTATGATGACTTGTTTCTCAATTAACAATATCATAATTAATACTAACTTATTTTTTAACCCACAATTAATGTTGATTTGTTTCTTATTTTATTAGGCTACTTGTATCCTAATCAAATAGTCCAGCCCAGCAAGGGTGGACTTGGACCCAACGTGCATTTGTTACTCTTTCCTGTTTTATACTTGGCATCTGCTGTGACCACATGGGGAAAAATGTCTTTAAGATTTTATGCTTGTGATACTAGAAATCCCTCATATCAGATCAGCATCTAAGGACACCATTTATATATATATATATCTGTAAGCTATATATTCATTGCCTCATATGCCCCAGATTCTCCCATACATATTACTCATGGCATATCCAATCCCTCTCGAGTTAATATGTTGATTAACTTACTCATGGCATATCCAATCCCTCTCGAGTTAATATGTTGATTAACTCATATTGCCTTCCATACACATAGTATCCACACTTACAAGTTACACATAGAACTAGTAAGGGGTCGACCACAAACACCAGTACATCTTATGTATCTAGGAGTAAATCTTTCTTTTTGACTAAACATCAGTCGATTTTGACAGAATCGTGTGTAATCATAGAGCTTCAACTAAAGTAGCTATCACCAAATCAAGCTTTTATGATGTCGTTTAAGTCTTAAGGTCATCGTAGAAGGATTCTTTCTTCCTGGGACTCACACTGTAGTGAACTAGGGATCTTTCACCTACATACCATGTTGAAGTCTAACTCTCAAGCACATGTAGTATGAATTGCATACTACGGTGAACGGTTTGTGGTGTATGTAACACCCTGCCTTTAATCACGTAATTATAATTCAATAATGCACATTTAATTCGGATTAGAGACCATCGGATAACTTAAACTTATTTCAATCTCCTACTTTGTAGTAGGGTTTTCACAAAACATTCAAAATCTCTTCCTGTTCCTGGTCTCCATTTCAAAATTCGAATATAATTACCTGTGCAGTTTATCTACATTCATGTATAACAGAGTGTATAACCAAATCCCCGGCAACTCCCGGGTTCTATACATATATAATCTAGAGGTTACAAGTATCTACTAGGGGATTACACAACCAAAATCGAATGTAGTGTTCCTGATTCAGGATATACAGTAATCCCGAGTTTAAAGTAGATAACCAACATCTCAAAAATCCTTAGTATCACTAAAGATCCTAAGTGCTTCGGGTTGGCCGCTTCTCCTTTGAGCCACATGCCCTGTCTGAAATGTTAGTCATAGGAAAGAATGAGATTCGAGCGAATCCCAGTAGTAACAAACCACTCACACAATGCATAACACAAAGCATGTATATAAATCACAACCAGCAACAGCAGCAGCAATCTCAAAGATACATGGTTTTCACCACAAACGACAGCACTCACGGCTGTATGCATAATACGACAGCTCTCGCTGTAATAATAATCACGACAGCTTACGCTGTAATCACAATAACGACAGCTTACGCTGTAAACGACAGCTTGCGCTGTAAACGACAGCTATCACCAGCTGTAATCGCAGCAGCATCAAAGAATCATCACATAATAATGATAACACACACATACAGAGCATTATACATAGTATAAGAGAGAGAGTCACTACCTGATCCTTTCCCGACGTTTCTTGGCACTGCGGGCTCCCGAGGGCGGCAAATATCGAATCCTACAATTCCAAATGCACCATTTAGACACTTCCATAGTGTTACTTGGGGTTATATGAGTCTATAATGAAAATTTACAAAACTACCCCCGGGGACCGGGCCCGGGCCCGCCGTACCCGGTCCGGTTGCACTTTTCCCGAAATTCTAATCTGGGCTATCCTAACATATTTCCGCCTAAGGAATCCATTTCCGGACTCGGAATTATCAAATTCAATGTCAAATTACGAAATTGCCCTTGGCAGCCCTACTTTTAGGGTTTTAGGGGCGTTTCCGTAATTATGCTTTCTCAGCCTTTTCTGAAAAAGTGCCCAACTGTAACCCCACCTATTTTTGCCCACTGAATCCAATGGAATCATCAAATCATTGAAAATCCAACTCTAAGGCCCTCAAACATCCCTGGCCGAAATAATTGTGTTTTCCAGGAAAAATCGGGGTTTTACGATTTCGGCTCCGTAAACACGTTCCTTTCTACTCCTAACCACTTTATTAACAATCTAATTGAGTTATAACAACCATTTGAACTAAAATTGGGCAGCATAACCCTTAGATATACACTTTTCCAAAATTTAAAACCAATGGCAATCCGGCGAAATTTCACCGATTAAATTGCCCACAACAGCCAGAATAGTTAATATACGAAGGTTTGGAAGTTACCTCAAGCTGCAACAAGCTTTTCCCAAAAATGGCAGCAAACCCTAACTTTTAAAACACCCAATTTGAGCTTTCCAAACCTTAAAGAACAAAGAGGAGTAGTTTAGAATCGGAGTTATACGCGTTAGGAGCTAAATCATCGGAGAAATCGGCTTACCTTGCGAGATTTCTCCTCTTTCTCTCTCTAAGAGCTCTCAACTTTCTCTCACTAGTGCAGCTGGTTCATCACGACAGAAATGAGCTGAAGAAGATGAGAATATATCTAATTCCATGCTGATGTCATCTTTTAGTGAGATGATGTCATAATTCCCATTTTCGGATTTTCTGGCAGATTTTCTGCCCAAACTTTGAAAAATCATAACTAATTCTAGAAAAATCGAAATGAGGTGATCCCAAAGCCAAATGAAAGGTATTTAAGTCCTCTTTATAGGAAAAATATGAGCCATTACCAGAAATCACCACAAAATTCCAGAATTACACAAATTTCATCATTGCCCCAAAACAGAGTCCATTTTCGACCTCAAACTTTGGACAGTCATATCTCCATTTCCCAAAACGAAATGGCACAAATTATATGTCCATTTTGAAGCTTGAGATGTGAACTATAAGACTGGAAAGTTTCAGAATTTTTAGATACCATTTGGTCATTGAAAACGTTCACACAAACGGACTGCCCAGAATAGAATTTCACTGGACAGAATTTTAGATTTTGCATCTTTGCTTCCATTGGTTCCATTTTCATACCAAACATCATTCCCACATAAATTTTCACAAGGAAGCCATTGGAATCATTAAAATATCCAAATTTCCATCACACATTCTTCAAAAGTGTTTATTCAACAATAATTACATCCACTTTTGAAGTCACCAGCCCTTAATCACTTTTTGGGATATTACAGTGTACATCAATTTCTTTCTCTTTTACTATATAGATATTAGTTCCAAAATGTACTCAACATTTGAACCAGAACTTTCTTTTTAACAATATCTCTTTTACAATCTCATTTGTGAAAGAGCTCTTTGCCTAGCTAGAGGTCTGTGTTCATGCTTTCATCCATTTCCTGTATACAGATATACATATGGATCTCAACTCAGTTTAACTAAGGCAACTCAAATATAAAGATTCTTCTTAACCAACTCATGGTGATAATTTGCTCGTTTTACCCTCTTATACACTGAAAAACATAGGAAGACGGTCATTCATGTGAGTAAACCAACCTTTTCTAACCTGTACGACATACAAAATTGTATAACTTATATATATTTACTCATAACATACATATTATTTCTTTTATCTTTATATAAAAGAAGTTCAAGACCTTATATTTTATTTGTGCCCCAAGATCTCCACTAACTCACTGAATATCAACTGAATATCAAGCTACGGGCTCAGTAAGGGGATCTACCAACATTCTGTTAGCAGAAGGTCATTGAAGTATTGCTTTCCTTCTCTGAAAGCATATATCTCATAGAGATACATCAAATGTATGTTTTGCCTTGTTATGATACTTAGGATCCATATCATAAGATGTTATCGTTTGGATCCTTCTATCTACCATTCATTTCCAATTACTCATAGGGACTTTTCTAGCTATATGGCACATTGAATGATGGTAGAACACGCTATGTGTTCTAACTCCATGGATAACAGAAATACATTGTATATTTCTTTCACTCCATTATCATTTTTCTAGGCCTTGTATTGGAGTATCCTTTCAAAGGTAAGTTGTTGCCTTGACAACTCAATCCATGATTATTCTTATACTCTTTTCATAGCAGGACAAAAAATATCTTCCAAGTCTGACCAAAAACATTTGGTCCTATATACACCAATGTGTAAATTCATATTACCAACCATAGTCTTACTATGTAATTCTATCCACTTTTTCTACGTTGGATTCCTCGTAGGACATGTAACCTTTCTAGGTTTATGCCCTTGACTTTAGGGGTATCCATGGGTTTGCAGTTTGGCATTCTAAGATGCCTAAGGATCAAACTTGTACTTGTCTTAGGTGGCAAAGACTGTATCTTCCTTGTGCAATCTCCATTTGTTTTGTCATTCAAGATATTATCTGTGATTTTTAAACTCAGAATTTAAGGATTCTTTGATCCTTTATTCCTTTAACTTCCTTGACACTTGTTTTAGCTAAACATATGTCATTTGAAAAAGGATGACTTCACAAAGAATCATCTCAAGATCGTTTGGCACTTATGTAGTGTTCTTCAATTATCTCAAAGTTGGCGAGGCTTTTCACCTTGTGAAACCTCATATACTACTACCCGGGTGATTGTTTCTATGAAGCCCTCAAGCTGCTTCATGTGGAGTTCATCATCCAATTTTCAAATTGGAAAGCGGTCTTCACATCATCTTGACATAATTTCAAGACTAAGCTTGTTGTCACGGCCAAAATTAATTGTTCAGAGTTAAAACACACAACGGACAACCTTTTATTGTAGTATCCCTTAGCCACTAAGTGTTTTAGGTTTTATATGCCCCCAACAGATTTAAGAACCTACTTGTTCCCAATCACCTCTTGACTAGGTGACAAAATTGCTCAAACATGTGCTTGGCTAGTTTCAAAAAGAATCCATATACTTTTGCATGACACTTTGCAATTCTTCTTAGCAGGTCCTTCTAGTGTCTTTTAGACACTTATAAGTAGTCATCATCACCTTCTAAATGATGAAGAGAGCATTCAATCTATTAAGGAATCTATCCCCTTATAGTCATTTATTGGATGATAATTTACTCTGAGGTGGATTTCAAAGGATTCTTTTCCTACGTATGAGTAAGGTAATCCTCTAGTAACTTACCTCTTACCTCTTTTATTATGAAAATGGTCTCAACCCTCCCACTTGGATTAGTGAACTTAGGAACACTTGGTTATGCCTTGTTACTGTTAACCTCTTATAGAGATTCATTATGATTAATGCTCGTTTCCTGCTAGGAAATCTGAGTTTTGTGAACGTTGTGTCCCATGGTTCTTTCTCAGTCACTGAGCTACCATCATTTTCACTAATGAAGATGTATCTTATCAAATTCTCAAGTCATCTCACAAAGACATACCTTGCCCCAATCTTCCATACTCATGGGAGAATTATGGATATTAAGTTGCGGACCATTATGATCTTAATGAGCTTGGGCCTGTTCTAAGGCCTATCCATGATTCATAGGGCAAGGTCATGATTGACTTAAAGGTTATTTGGTTAAGTGCGAAGACAATAGGTGTGAGTTTACATGCCAACATATGGTTGATAGTTTTACTTATGCCATTATTTACTCAACAATGCCAAGGAGAGGTCTATCTCTCTGTTTCAACAACTTTATTATGTTGAAGGGTTTTAGGTATTGATAGTTGTTTAACAATCCCTTTCTTGTACACAAGGCAGCTTGAACTAATCACATGGCTGTTCTTAACCCTTATTAGTTCAAAAAGGTCTTATCATTTTATTTTAACTGATTCCTGACTAGATTTGACCATTATCTAACAACCTTATAATTGTCTAGAATATGGTAAACATAACTGTATTTTGAGTCAATGTCCACAACGTTAATGGAACACCAAGCTCTATGTTTTTCCCTCATGTTCATTAGTTCACAAACATCATAGTATGCAAATTGCAAAGAATATTTTCTCAAAATGTTTCCTTGTCTTTATTGCCAGTTAGACTAAGTTCTCAATTTACTCATAAGGGTATTAACCCTTTAGCATACGTTATTTAACAAATTCTCTTTTGCTAGTTTGATCATTTCTTTTGATCAATATGTGTATGTGGCAAGAAATGGAATTATTATAACTGAGATGAGCAATGATGCCCTGTAAAACTCTATTAGTTAATGAATATTTCCTAGGTAAATGTTGGGAATTTTTACTAAGCACTCTGATATTGATGTAACATAACTGAACAGGCCAAATGATTTTAAAAGTGAATAGAGATCATATTGTATATGTTTTGGCAAAAGTTTTACTGTTTCTCGATCTCTTATTTAATTTAAGACAAGTGTGCAAACCCTAATTAAGGTCTTTTTAGTGCAAGGTTACAGCTTGTGCCACAATCTACTGAGTGTGAGTCAAAGTACAAATAAAGGCAACTAGGTAATATTCAACTCAAAGGAATGTCTAATTATAAACAAGAATGATTTACAATTAGATAAGAAGAATCTCAAAGCCATGCTCAGAGCAAAAAGGGAAGGTAACTGCTATATTTTTTTTATAAGTAAAAATGTTTCTGTGAATTGCTTTCTAAGTAATGCCGATGAAAGTTGGTTATGGCATAATAGACTAGCTCATGTCAATATATGCCAACTAGGCAAGTTACTCAAAAAATAAATTTCAAAAATAATTTGATTTGTGACGCATGTCGGAAGGGTAAACAAACAAAATCATCTTTCAAATATAAAAATGAGATCTCAACTAATAGACTACTTCAACTACTACATATGGATTTAGTTGGACCAACAAGAGCTAAAAGTATTGGTGACAACCTATATTCATTGGTCATTGTTGATGATTTCTCTAGATTTTCATGGACTATTTTCTTATTATCAAAGGACGAAACCTTCAGTGAATTTATTTTTTTTGCCAAGAAAGTGCAAAATGAGAAAGGTATGTCTATTACAGGTATCAGGATAGATCACAATGGAGAATTTAAGAATCAAGCATTTGGAGATTACTGTGACACTAATGGCATTGATCAAACCTTCTCTTCTCCGAGGACACTTGAACAAAATGGAGTCGTGGAGCAAAAGAATAGAGTACTCACTAAAATGGCTAGGCTATGCTAAATGAAAAGAACATGTCTCAAGTTTTTTGAGCCAATGCAAAGAGCACAGCATGCTACATTTCAAACAGAGCCTACATTAGAACAAAACTTGGAAAGACATCATATGAACTATACAAAGGAAGGAAACCGAACCTCGCTCATCTATACATCTTGGTTGTAAGTGTTTCATTCATAATAATGGTAAAGATAACCTAGGAAAGTTTGAGTCTAAAATTGATGAAGGAATATTCCTAGGCTATTCTAACCAAAGTAAAGTATACAGAGTTTTCAACAAACGAACATGTGATGTTGAAGAATCAATTTATGTTGTATTCAATGTGTAACCCCCTCACCGTAATTACATTCGGATTATAAAATTTAAGTGAAATAGAGACCAATAAGACAAAGTAATAATTTACAATCCCTCATCTAAGAGATGGGGTTTTCTAAAAAATGGTTCAAAATCATAATTCATCCTGGTCTCACATTCACATTCAAATATAATTACTTGAGAAACCAAATCACATTAATAAACATCAGAGTGCGTAACTAAAATCCCGGCAAACCCCGGGTTACTTGCATATATACATGGGTTTTAAAGTTCCCAAAATGGGGATTACAAATGGTAATCCCAAAAAAAAAAAGATAACCAACAACCACTAAAGTCTCAGAGTAATCCTAACTACTCTTGGTTGTCCGCTTCCCTTTCAAGCCACTCGCCCTGTCTGAAAATGTTAGTCATTTGGAAAGAGTGAGATTCTAAAGAATCCTAGTAGTAATAAATCATTCATACCACACGTAATCACATAACATGTAAACAAATCACCACATAACCGCAACTCAAATCACACTCCACCCTCATCCCCTTTTACCATCAGGAAGGCATACTGTCTTAACCCGAACAGTTGTTAGCAACTTAGGGACTATTGGTATGGTAGTGTATACGAATAACCTTACAGCTCACATATGGCCTTGCGGCCAACAATTAGCCTTTCAGCCCACAAATAGCCTTTCAGCCCACATAATCACATATGACACCCTAACCTCATCCCCTTTTACCGCCGGGAAGGCACACAGCCCTTACCCGAACCGTTGTTAGCGACTCAGGGACTATTGGTATAGCAGCGCTTTCACAATTTCACAATTCTTGTAGCATTCAAATTCATCATAAACAAATGATATAGCACACATACAATTTATCACATAAGGTATAAAGAAAGAGTCACTACCTGTATCTTTCCTAACTAGCTCCGGTACCGTGGTCTCACGAGGGTGACAGATATCAAATCCTATACCAAATTAGGGACAACTGATCAATCTCTTTTCTAAGTTCTTAATTTTATAATACACTTAGTTGGTTATTGTTTAGGACTCTTTAGGTGACTAATAGAGGCCTAAACATATGCCTAAAGGGTTGGAAGAACTACCCTGAAAACCCCTTTTTCGAAAGGCAACACAAAGATTTTAGGCTAGATTACTCGATTGAAGATGACCTCACTCGAGTGATGAGCGACTCGTGCTCGAGTGAGAATGACTCTCACTCGCGAGTGTTTGACAGTGAGCAACTACTACGACCAGAAAGTGCTCACATCACTCGAGCATAAAACTTTGCACTCGGGTGCTGAATCCAAATATGCTCGAGTCCCCGAAAGTGCAACACAACGAGTGACAACCCGAGAGCACATGCTACCTAAAAGGGACAAGCTCACTCGAGCATACCCCACGGTGGTCGGGTTAAATGGTCATGCTTGCGAGTGTCAAAGTACACTCTTGACAAATGACCGGCGAGTGAGGACCCGAGAGCAACCCTAACTCTGGACTCACACCATCACTTGAGCAATCCCTTGCTCACTCGAGTGATCACCAATATCACTCGCTGTTATAGAAGTGCACTCGAGCTCCACTCATAGAACCCAGGCAAAACTCGAAATAGAAAATGGAAAACACACACAACACTCGAGTATGATCTTCCCTCACTCGAGTGTTGTGCATCAGAGACCAGAAACGCAGCAATGACAGAAATTTCCCAGATGGTCAAAATCATACCCAATGGTTCCCAAACTTCTCACAAAGCCCATTTCCACTTAAAATGACCTAAGGAACACATTGGCAACTTCCAAAACACTCCAAAAACCCTTTCTACCACAATTTATGCCTTTGGGTCTCTATGACACATAATACCCCAATCTCATTCAACTTAAATCCAAACTTCCAAACTATATCCAATACTCAAATGACTTCACAATAGACCATTTCCAACATCAATTACAATGAAATTCGTATATCCAAAAATAGGCATAAACTAGGGCAAATTTCCAGATTTTCACAAACTTATCCAAAAATCACAAACAATATATCAAAATGCACTAAAGGCTTACCTCTTCACTTTGCCAAATCCAGAATCTTGATTCTCAAATTTTCAATTTCGTCCAACTCACAAACCACCACCTTTCAAGATTCTGAAATCACCAAGTTGAAGCGCTCAATGAAATGCACAACATTAGAAAAGAGGATTTGAGCATGGAGGATCACAACTCACCCAAAATCAAGGCTTTCCTTCCCTCTTTTCTTGCTTGTGTGCCGGAAATGGAGAGAAGAGAGAGAGAGATGATGAGATGTGAGATAATGATTATGAAGATGCACCAAATTTTCCCTCTTCCTCACACAAAAACTGATAGGAGAGAGAAGAGAGAGGGAAAAGGGGAATTTTGTCCTCTTGTGCCATCCAATAGTCCACCAAAGTGCCATTTGTCACCATCCTACTCACTTCCACAATGAGCTCACACAACCACAAAGCATAGGATTCCGATCCATAAACAATGAATCTCAACCCTTGATCTTAAATACCACACACATTTATACCAAATTCACATCACATTAATCCCAAAAGTGCTTAATTACATACTTACAATAATCTCAAAGTCATTAGCCCTTAATCCCGAATTGGGATATTACACAATGAAATTGAATCCTCTGACAAGATTATTGACGATGAGCAAAAAATAATATTAAATCAAGAAAATGAGTAACCTAATCCTAAACCATATAATCCTGAAAATGACCAAACTAAGGAAGAAAAACAACCACTAGGACAACTTAGAGCTTGGAAATACAACAAGAGACATCCCCTGGAATAAGTTCTAGGAGATGTAAATGAGGGAGTTAAAACTAGAAACAAAATCTTTAATGAAGTTAGTTTTTCTGCATTCATTTCTGAGATTGAACCTTTTAACATTGATGAAGCCCTATCAGACAATGATTGGGTAATAGCAATGCAAGAAGAACTAAACCAGCTTGAAAGAAATCAAGTTTTGTATTTAGTACCCCAACCTAAGGATTATCCAATCATTGGCACAGATGGGTATTCAAGAACAAACTTGATGAATCCATATTCATTATCAGAAACAAGGCAAGATTGGTGGCAAAAAGCTAAAATCAAGAAGAAGGTATTGATTATGAGGAAATGTATGCTCCAGTGGCTAGATTGGAAGTTATGCGAGTACTCTTGACTTTTACATGCATCAAGGGATTCAAACTTTATCAAATAGCTGTAAAGAGTGCATTTTTAAATGGATATATTATAGAAGTATATGTAGAACAACCTTCAGATTTTGAAGATATAACTAAGGCAGACCATGGTTTTAAATTAAGAAAAGCTTTATACAGTTTAAAACAAGCTCCTAGATCATGGTATGAAAGACTTTGTAATGCCCGAAATTCAGAAAATATAGAGTCGCCACCAAAATTTTAAAAAAGGATAATTTTGGAAATCATTTTTTGAAGAAAG
This sequence comes from Inga laurina, assembly GCA_963855925.1. Lineage (NCBI taxonomy): Eukaryota > Viridiplantae > Streptophyta > Magnoliopsida > Fabales > Fabaceae > Inga > Inga laurina. The sequence continues at coordinate 46,147,001 of OY979713.1, read as the reverse complement.
AAAACCAAATAGGGTTCAGGAGTTGATTGTGTATGGGGAAGGTATTAGGTGTTAGATCTCTCATGTTTTGATGATAACAAAGGATGGTAAGAAAAAGATTTGATAAACAAATAAGTTTGAACAAAGTAATAACAGGGCAAATCATTCTTGAAGTAAGCATTGGAGTAATGAAGAAAGGCCAAGAGAAAAAGCTAAGAAACTTCATTACTGGCAAGTTCTCTAAAGGGTTACTCGAGTAATGAGACAAAAACTTAAAGTAACCAGGTCTACCTTCAAGTAACCTGCCAACGTTACTCGAGTAAGCACTCGAGTAATAAGGTAAATGATTTCTAGTTGCTCTCGGCCTGCCAACGTTACTCGAGTAGCTACTCGAGTAACCAGAAAAATCACTTGGAGTTGTTCTCGGCCTGCCAATATTACTCGAGTAACCATGTAAAAACTGCCAGTTACTCTCGGCCTACCAACGTTACTCGAGTCTGTACTCGAGTTACTCTGCTTCAAGAAATATGTTGCTCTCGATATTTTCAACCCTGCCCATGTTAGTCAAGGCGTTACTCGAGTAACTCACTGTGGTAAGCAAAACCTGAAGGTAATACTCGAATAACATGATATGCTTTTATCACACTTCACTCGAGGCACTACTCAAGTATGCAGGTATTTAATCACTTATTTAAACTGGATTACTCGAGTAAGTAATCAAGTAATATGCAGAGTTATTTATACAGAACTTCAAGTCGCTACCCGAGTAAGCAATGCAGAAAATTTATGTTTAATCGAGTAAGTACTCGAGTAACAAGGTAAGAAAACTTGAAGTGCTCTCGGCCTTGTAATCCTGCCAATATTACTGGAGTAAAGCATCGAGTAACCTAAAGTTTATTTGAAAGTTTACTCGAGTTGCTACTCGAGTAACGTATGAAGTAAAGTGTGTCATACTCAAGTAAGTACCCGAGTAAACAGGTATTTCCAAAGGTTTGAAATTGTGTTTACTCTATGCACTACCTGAGTAATGTAATGATCATTTGTTAACTTGCAGTTTGTCAATACTTTCACGATGATACTCGAGTAAGTACTCGAGTAAAACTTAATGAATACTCGAGTAACTACTCGAGTATGCAAGTTCAGAAATTCAGAAATCATTCCAACGTTCATTGATTTGTTTCCTATGTGATTAACGTTTCATTGTATTAGTATTCTTAGCATATCCACAGATAAATAATGAAGAACTGTTACCAAATAAGGAAAGTCAAATGCAACGTTCAATGCCACCTACCACAACCTACCACAAACGTATATATTTCAAATACTAGAAAATTCAACAGTGGTTGCGCACGCTCTAACGGGCATGAAGAAATATGTTCCAACAATCATTACCAACGCATCTATATATATGGGAACATCTAAACAGAGAAATAATAACAAGAACACACACACAAACGCATTATCAAGTTCACTACTCTGTTTTATACATATTTGTAATTCTGTACTTCAGTGATTCTTATTCACTCTATGAGAGAGATATTTCATTCAAACTCAATATTTTTTATTGAGATAATTTAAGGTTGTGGAACCTTGAGTTGGGATTGGATTACAACTTATAAGGGGGAGCGAGTGTCCAAGCGAAGGAACTTGCTTGTACTGAGGTGTCAAGAACCCACTGAATCTTGGAAGTTATAGTGAAACTCTCAGAGAAACTCTGAGGACTGGACGTAGGTCAAAGTGGTTGTGGCCAAACCAGTATAACTCTCGGTGTACACTTCGGTGATATTTCTCCTTACTCTTTATTGCTTTATATTCACCGTTAAGTTTTGATATTTGCAACGAAATTTTAGTATCACCCAATTCACCCCCCCTCTTGGGTGAAATGCTTGCTCTAACATTAGGCACCCCACAACACTCGTTTATAAGAACAGTTACCCAAAGTCAATTATTTAAAAATGAATATGGCCTTTAATTTTATTATAATTACCCAAATAAAAAAGAGTATTTATGAAAATAAATGAAATGGAAACTAAACAAAAAAGGAACATTTATTTACAAAACAAATAAGGAAAAATATATTTATTTACAAAATCAAACTTGACCTAAGAAGAGAACCAATGGTCTACATACCCTTTAGAGGGATCAAAGCCCATGTAGTTCGGGGTAGAAATGTGTGTCACTTTGTTTGTGTTTTTCTAAGGAAAAAGCTCCTTTAATTTATTTGAGAAAATGATTTTTTTATTTATTTGGTATTTTTTATTTTATGAAAACAACTCCCCTATTTTTATTGCATGAAAGAAATGTTTTGGAAGGCTGTTAGACTAAACTTACTAAGGAGATTCCAATAATCTCACATGGAAGAATAATCGATTTTTACCTGAGGAGGCTCTAAAAACCTCACACGATAGAAATCCATTTTAAAATTAATTTCATTTATTTTGATAAAAAGAGAAGCTTTCTTCTTTATTTTTTTATTTATGAAAAGGGGTCACAATCAATAGTAAGCAAACAATAGCATTATTCTCATGATTGACATATCATTCATGGCAGAAGCTTCGAAAGCAAAGTGAGAGCACGTACCTTTGATGCTTTGAATATTGCTGCAGAAGAGATTGAGTGAAGGGACAATCTAATAAAATGGTAGCATTTGTAAAATCAACATGAGTCTACAATATTCATACCTGACACTTTGCTACTTTTTGGCTAATGTTCCATTATCAATCATCACATGATCCATTTCTTATACAAAGTCTGTCTCTTAAATGTCTCCATTTTCATTAAATACCTGATAGGCCATGGAATAATAACGAATATATGGAAGAATTCAAAGAGAGAAATGAGCACTCATAATTAAACCCATATTGTGATCACCCTAAAATGAAACTTATTTCATAATAATAAACAAGGTGTAAGAAACAAACTAAAAAAATGAGCTCAAGTGAGAGTTAAGGTACGAGACCAATTGAAGCAAAAATATTCATCTAATAAGCAATGAGACTAGATGAAGATAATGCCCTCTCTTCAAGACACGATAAGGTAGTAAAACAAAATAAATATAAAGATAAAAGCAACGGAAGGGAAGATATGTCTAGCTAGAGCTTCATACATGTGTACCTCAATTGCATGGATATATTCATCGGCATGTACAAAAATGCAATTGGACACGTGGAAGAGAAAATGGTGATAGAGGAAAACAAGCCAAAAAAAAAAGAAACAAAAAACAAATACACCGAGAGTGGGCTAATCACTAGATATCATATGCCAAGAGAAAGAAAGGAAGAGAAGCATGCAGAGTCAAACAAAGTCATAGCAAAGCTAAAATAAAAAATGAGAGGCAAATTATTTAACACAAGCTTTGTCTACAAAGATTTTCTCAACATTTGAATTTATATCCGTCAATCCTTCACTAGTACAAAATTCCCTTTTTAGACTGCCACACTTAGACCGGTTATAGCAGATAAGGTCTAAAAAATTTGACCGGTGGCAGTTTTATAATTATATAGAAATTCTAGGACTGGTTCTCAACAAAACTATTCTTAAAAAATTATTTAGACCGGTTATAAATAAAACCAATCTAAAAATATCAAAATATTTAAAAATTTAAAAATTTTAAACTTTTAAGACCAGTTATTCATAATAACTAATCTTAAATATCAAAAATTTAAGACCAGTTTTAATAAGAACCTGTCTTAAATATGAAAAAATTAAAAATTATTTTTTTTCACTCTTTTAAGACAGGTTTTTATCAAAAACTGGTCTAAAAGGTGAGCTTTTTAGCACGTATTTTTACTCCCGAGCCTAGATCCCGCGCTCTATGAATCATTTCTTCTCTTGTCACCATTTCTCTGTGAGCTCGATCCCTGCTTGTTCTGAACTCCTCCATCGTGCCCCATTCCTTATTTGCTCAACTCTCCTCCGTCATTACCGTTGTCATTGTTGTGTTCCTCGTCGCTATTTTTTGATCATCGTCACTCTCGTCCGTCACCACCTCTAATCTTCACAGTGACCATTCTCCTCTACCATGACTTCCCTTTGTCAGTGCCGTAACTTTGAGGACTTCATTTTTACCTCAATCGATGCCATCGTGACTTTGGGTAAAAGCTCACTCCTTGGTCTTCAATCAAGTTAGTGTTATGTTACTTAGTTACCTTATTGTTCAATAATTAATAATGTCTTATGAAAATGGCTCTTGTTGTTTTGAGCACTTAATTCCCATAAGTTGCTGTTATAGTTTGTTGGAAATCCAACTGTTTTGTGATAACGTAATTTGGAGAAAAAATATGCATAGCTAGGTTAGATGCTCTGACTTGTACATCCCTTTGATATTTGGCTTGGAGTAATACCATTGTAAGTTCTGTTTTAATTTTGTGTAATTGTTTGATTGTCAGTATTATTGGTTTGTTGAAACAATATTAGTTTCAAATGGTGCATGTTAAAATTAGCTGAAACTTGATGCATAAACTGAATAGCTTTGCGATGCAAGTTTTAAAACTTCTACATATATATATATACCTTTACTATATATGAAATGTTGCTTGGTTCTTATCATGCCATAATTTATTGGTATATTGCTACAAGAGTAGTTATTGTCTCCTGGTATGCATGCTTCTTAATTTCGTTGAAATCTCTAAAACTCTATGGTTGTTTTTTGTCTATCCTTTTGCCGTTGGATATAGGGTGCTACAAGTGTTGAGATATATGGATCATAGTTAGATAAAAACTAAACGAACGAGTGTTGAGTATAATAATAGGGTAAGGGGTTTTATAGAGTTCTCTAGAAGAAATGCCAATGATAGTAGTGGGAAGTTTTATTGCCCTTGTGTAGTATGTTTTAATGAGAAACGACTAAGTGTTGTAGATATATATATACACATTTAATTTGTGAAGGATTTTGTAAGAGTTATACAGTATGGGTATGGCATGGTGAAGAATTAGAAATGCCAAGTTCATCTCAACAGGGGGGATGGCCTTTGATGATAATGACATGGATACGGATGATCGGATATAAGATATTATTCGTGATGTAGGAGAAGAGGCTTTTGAGCAATCACATGCATATGATAATATGTGCAGTGATGCTGAGACACCACTGTACCCGAGGTGTAAAAAATACCAATAGTTGAAAGCAGTATTGAAATTGGTAAACTTGAAAGCATGGTATGGATGAAGAGACAAGAGATGATAATGTGATGTCTTCTCGATACTATGATGCTAAGAAAATATTGTGTCCACTAGGGATGAAGTATAAAAAGATCTATGCATGCCCTACTGATTGTATATTATATAGAAAAGAGCATGAAGAGGAACAACAGTGTCCGATATGTGAAACCTTGAGGTACAAATCAACTAATACCCCTGCAAAAGTATTGTGGCATCTTCCAATCATACCAAGGTTCAAGCGCTTGTTTGCTAATGAAAATGATGCAAAAAATTTGAGATGGCATGTGAATGAGAGGATATCTGATGGAAAGCTTCAACATCTGGCTGATTCTTTTCAATAGAAGAAGATTGATAAATTATTTCCTACCTTCGGTGAAGAACCTAGGAACCTTAGGCTTGGGCTAAGCAGGGATGGCATGAATCCTTTTGGTAGCCTGAGTAGTATACATAGTTCATAGCCTGTTCTATTGGTAATTTACAACTTATCTCCTCTATTATGCTTGAAATAAAAGTACATCATGTTGTCTATGTTGATTTCAGGACCAAAACAACATGGAAATGATATAGATGTTTACCTAGAACCCTTGATCAAAGACTTGAAAAAGTTGTGAGATGAAGGTGTTGATGTTTTTGACGCAAACAAGAAGGAGGTTTTTAAAATACGAGCCATGATCTTTTGTACTATAAATGACTTCGTTGCATAGCGAAACTTGTTAGGATATAGTGTTAAAAGCCATAAAGCATGTCCGATTTGTGAAGAAGAAACATGCTACCATCAACTTCAACATGGAAGAAAGACAATTTATCTTGGCCATAGGAGATTTCTTAGATGAGGCCACTCATATCATAGATTGAAGAAAGCTTTTTTTGGTAGACAAGTGTTTAAAGATGTTCCGAAGGCATTGACTGGGAAGCAAGTTTATGAAAAGGTGAAAAATATCAATGTTATCTTTGGTAAGACTACAAAGAATAGTAATGAAAAAAATAAATAGAAAAAGAGGTTTGTCTTCTTCAATCTTCCATATTAGCCCAATCTTGATGTGAGACACTGTATCGATTTCATGCATGGGGAGAAAAACGTATGTTGTATTGTTGGGACATTGCTTAACATACAAGATAGTTCTAAGGATGACATGAAGGCAAGATTAGATTTGCAAAAAATGGGGATACGAGAAGAATTGCATCCAAAGTCATATGGTAAGAGAACTCTTTGTCCTCTAGCTGCTCATACTTTGTCTTAAGATGAGAAAAGAAGCTTTTGTGAGTGTTTACATGGCATCAAAGTTCCTTTAGGGTATTCTTCAAATTTTAGGAAGCTTGCATCGATGAAAGAATTGAAGTTAGTAGGGCTAAAGTCTCATAATTGTCATGTCTTAATGCAACAACTACTCCTAGTAGCTATTCGAGACATTGTCGAATATGATCTTCAACATATTTTAACTAGATTTTGTTTCTTCTTCAATGCTATTTGTAGTAAATTCATTGAGACAGAAAGATTGAATGAACTGGAAAATGAAGGATATATGATCTTGTGCCAGCTTGAGAAGCTTTTTCTTCCTTCTTTTTTTGACATCATGGTACATCTAATTGTTCATCTAGTACGGGAAATAAAGTTGTGTGGCCCTATCTATTTACAATGGATGTACCCAATTGAAGGAACTATGAAATCCTAAAAAGATATGTGAAGAATGCAAATCAGCCTGAAACATCTATTGTTCAGAAATATGTTTCTAAAGAAGCCATGCAGTTTTGTCAAGATATTCACACCCCATCTGCTCATGAAAAGGAAAAGAAGGAGTAGGACATAGTTCTAAATACCTCCAAGTAAACATACAAACCAACCTATCAAGATAGTGATCACCTTTCAATGTGATCACACAGTGAGAACCAAGGCCAAAACGGTCAGCAATTGCCATAGACAAAAGTCCTCCATAACAATGTTCAAGGTTAATATGCTCACCTATGAATGCCCTTCCATATATGCTTTCACCTTTCTTATGTGTAATTCATACTCCCCTGTGTAGTAAAATTAGTCTGATGTGCAAATTACATTATATGCAAACAATTTTCCTTTAATGCAAACCATCTTCAATTATATGCAAACAATATTTCTTTTGTGCAAACTATATTTCCTTATGTGCAAACGGTTGTCCCTATATGCAACTCATATTCTTATATGCCAACCGTCTTCCATTTTTGCAATCTATCTTTTCTTATATGCAATCAATCTTCCCTTTGTCCAGTTCATTTTCCCTTATATGTAGTTCATCTCCCTTAAAAAAATCAAGAGTTTCAATTCATTTACCCACAGTTCATTTTTACCCCTCCTTCTTCAACCCCGTGGTCCTTCTAATTTCATGACCAACAACAAACGCATAACCGCCATCAACCACCCCACTCATCAATGTTGTTGCCACCATTGACCTCCCTAGTCATCGGTGTCGCTGTCACCACCATCGATGACTACCTTCATCTACTTCATCGATCTTCGCCTCTTCTATCTTCTCCACCCCCTTACTTTGAGATTAGGATCCTTGTTGACACCTACACCTCCACCTTCATAGATCTAGGTCCTCTTCAATTTTTGTCTTCTCTCCACTCCTTATCACTATCTTTATTGTGGAAGCAAGACAATGTCTTCACTCGATGGTGGCTTATTCAGTATATCTACTTCTAAAGAATAGGGTTTTTAGCTCAATGGTGGCTTTTGTTATCATGGGCCTTCGATGGGTTAAATTCAAGATTTTTTTCCAGTTTCATTGGTTATATGTGTTTAATATTATTGAGATTGATTATTTCTATATTTAATTATACTGTGCTTGAAGATTGTGATTTTTTTTCTTTTTTATTTTGCCAAGGAGCTTGAAGATTGTGATTTGCTTCCATAGTTCTTCAAACTAATCCACATTGAAGGTTCTATGATGAAATCAATATTAGTGGAGGATAATTGTTTCATAAAGAATGTTATGTTCCTAGAAATAGATGGCACAAAGGGAATGTTTTCCTTAAGGGCTATTTTGTCTTTCTCCTATCACAATTATTCTCATTCAAGAACTCCACACTTTACATAGTCTCATATCTAATTTCACAAATAAATTTTTAAATAAGAATTTATAAGCGACTTCCCCAAAAATTAATGTCACCCAAGCATAGCACAGCCCATTGGAGCGTTAGAGCCCTATATTTGACTTTAGTGGGGTGTTTACATCTCATTTCCCAAACTTATCCGCATATGGGTGGCTAGTTGATACAAGACACACTTCTTTAAATAGAAAATTTACAATTCAATACACATTTAATTGTCAGGGAAAATCCCAAAAAAAATACTTTTAAAATTGACAAAAGCCTAATATACAAAATTCCATATTATATCAAAGGGAAGAATTTGGGTAATGAAATGTTGTAAATTTACCTATATACTTTTTTTTTTCCATTTTGTTAATCTCATCATTCCTCTCTCCACCTTAAACAATCCCCCCACCCCCCCCCCCCCAGCGGCCCTTTACCAATGGAGAACTTGATGCGTCTACTAAGAATTCGTGTCCAAAGAGGCGTGATGAATCTTGCTGTTAGAGATGTTGTAAGCAACGATCCTTACGTTGTCATCAAAATGGGCAAGCAGGTAATTAAAATTTTTATTCTCTTTATCTTCTTGCAACTCTTGTTTGGATGGAACTTTTCATTTTTGTGACTATTTTTATGTATGGCTTTATCTCGGTGATTTTCTGAATCGGGGCACATCTTTGTTTCAACTTCTAATCTTTCAGTGACAGTTTCTTTAGCTTGTTAACTTTGATTTTAAGATTTTTCTGCTAATTTCTGTCTCTAATCTCAATCGTCTTGGCTCTATTTCTTCCATCTTATTTGATCAAGTCATACCCCATCTAAATTGGCTTCTCTCCTTCTGAGCCTTATGGGTTCTCTCTCTTACCCTCTCTCCATTCGAGATTCACTTGCCAAACTTGGCTGGACTATTGCTTCTTCAGTCAATTTATTTGTGGCTTTCCTGATCATAATTTGACTTGATTTTCCCGATGATTCCTTATCACCATCCATTTATTTTTCTTCTCAAACAACTGATTTGGTGTACCGAAAAACTTCCTTGCTTGATTCTTAAAAAAATATACCATTTTAGTTAGATGTGTGGGGAGGGCTCTGTTTGAGCTCATACTCATAGCCAGAGATGAAAAGGAGCTCACATTTGAGTTTCCAGATGGTGGAAGGCAGTGACGGAGATGAAGACGGCCGGAGAAGGTACGGTGGAATCCAGAGATGAAGACCATAGCTGTAGAGGTGAGATCGATTTCCGATGAGGAAGGAGAAATTGTTTTTGAATGGACTATGGAGAGGGAGGAAAGAGGAGAGAGAGGAAATATATATATATATATATATATAAATTTATAACATTTCATTATCCTAAATTTCTTTCTTTGATATGACATGAAATTTTGCATATTGTTCTTTTTTATTTTCTTTTTGGATTTTCCCTGATTGTTACCGTGTCCAACATTTTGTCGTCGGATTAAACTCTCTCATTTTACTTGCCGCAGTAAGGTATCGCGTCAAAGTGAAAGTATCATATTATCATGCGTGGAGCAAATAAGGCAAGAGCAAAACTTCGGATGTAATTGTCATTGAGTCGCATGATCCTGAATCCTAACTCACAATAATAAAGAACACCATATTACTATTAATATATCAGGATCAGGCATGGATCAACAGTAGCTGTTGTCGTTTTATTATATTATTACAAGGTAGCGGCCAGCGAATGCAATTGTGTGAGAAGAAACGTATAGAAAAGGTCAGAGAGTTTGAATTTGAGGGTATATGACGTCTCTTTCTCAGATCATTTACTATTATTTGTTAGTAATCAGATCTGATCCCAAATTAAGGGCATTGAGAGGGATGCTTAGTTTTCTTAAACCCATCTTATTTTTTAGTAATGTTGAGTGTTAACCATAATGCAATTAAATATTCTCAATGTTATTTGTGGGATTGTTGTAAGTACATATATGAGTAAGCTATACTAATTGGTTGCCAAGAATATGAGTAATATCCATCCCACATAGATTAGTAATAAAGTGCACATCCGCAACTAGTACTAGGAAAATGAGTCAGCTCTTGATAAGCTCAGACCTAAACGGGTAGACCTGTTCAAGCCAAAAAAAATCCCTGATATTGGCAGCCATGCCTTTTTAGGTGAAGCCCATGGGCTTCAAGCCTAGTTAACATTTTTTTTTTTGCTTTTTATGTGTCTGAAGATTAAAATACCTAATTTAAAACATAAATATCATCAAAACTAAGTTAAAATATCATATATTATCCATGTTTAACAAAACACAAACACTGAGATCTAAGTCCAAACTAAAATCAATGTCCAGTTCCACAACCAATCAACCACTACAATACAAGTCCATAAGACCACAACCACAATCAAATAAATTAGTAGGTAAAGTTGTAATTATAAACTAAACATTAAACAATATGAATAACATTGTCATTTTCTTCTCCACAACTATCATCTCTATCAACGACATTTGATTGTGCTTCACTATAAGTAGGCTCCTCTTCAGCTTTAGAGGTAAAAATATCTCGCCTTTTTATTTCTTCTCCACTATCTAGGCTCCTCTTCGGCGTTTAAGTACAAAAAAACTACATATTTTTTAGGCCCCGGCCTGTTTAGTTAAAGCCCGCGATGAGGCCCGCGGGCTTGGGGCCCATTTACACCTTTTTGCTTCCTATATGCTTGAAGACTAAAATACTTAATTTGAAACATAAATATTATCAAAACTAAGTTAAAACATTAGACATTATCCATGTTTAACAAAACATAACTACTAAGACCTAAGTCCAAACCAAAACTAATGTCCACTCACAACCACCAATCAACCACAAGTACACAAACCACAATCAAATAAATTAGTTAAAGTCGTAATCCTAAACTAAACACTAAACAATATGAATAACATTGTCATCAATATCAACGTCATCAATTGTAACCCCCTCCGTAATTATATCCGAAATACAACATTAGAGTGAAATAGAGACCATTAATAATCAAATTTCATTTACATTCCCCATCCTTAAGATAGGGTTTTCACAAATACATTTCAAAATCGAACACTTTAACTTGGTCTCACATTCACATTTCGAATACAATTACATTGCGAAGATAATTAACATTCATAATATATCAGAGTGCACAATAACAATTCCGGCAATTCCGGGTTCATATCTTCACTAAAGGGTTTATAGGGCACATACGCCCTTTACAATTCCTCAATGGGGATTACACAAATTTCATTCCAAATAAATATCCCAACATATCATCCGGACATATACAACCATATATCCATTATAACATATACAACTCTAAGTACATTCAAATCAACTACCATTATCCCAAATGGCCACGATAACCACTACCAAGTCCAAATGCCCATAAGGGATTCTCGCCGCCCCTAGCCGCTTGCTCCTTCCTCGAGCCACTTGTCCTGTCTAAAATGTTGGTAGGGGAGGGTGAGATTCTAGAGAATCCCAGTAGGAAACAAATACCACTATGCATGTAAGATAAGTGTTTAATGCATGACATGCTTGCATCACAATAACTCATGTTCACATAATGACATATCCGCATGCTCAATGTTTCAACAACATACTCATGGCCATAGCATAAATAGAAACAGAGCTTCAATCATTCATATATGTTTCACATAATCAAGCAAAGCAATAACATGTATCAATACACAAACACAAATATCAATACATGCAGGAGAGGTAAGTTCCCTACACTTATTCTTTCCACGTATGCTCCAGTGTCGGCTACTCACGATCCAAGCGGGTATCAAATCATGCTCAGGGTAAGTATCAAACCCTATAACCAAATCAAGAACATATGGTCATTCTCTTTTCCAAATTCTCACTTTCATAACACTTAGATTTGGTTATCATAATTGACCCTTAAAAGGCCATAAATGCCTCTAATAAAACCCCTAAAAGGTTGGGAAACAATAGGGTGAAGATCTCTTTTCGAAAACACTAAGTGCTGGAATACAGGGTTGGACCGCGGCCCACCCATCCTTGGGCTGCGGCCCAAATATGGACAGAAGGTCTTGGGCTACGGCCCACCACTCATGGGCCGTGGTCCAAAACAGGTCAGAAAGGCTTGGGCCGCGGCCCAGAGATTTCCTGACACTGGGCTGAACTTCGAAAAATCATAACTAATTTTAGAAAAATCAAAACGAAGTGATTCCAAAGCCAAATGAAAGGTATATGAGTCGCCTTTCAAGGAAAAATATAGCCCTTCACTGGAAATCACTACACAATTCCAGAATTACACAACACTCATCACTGCCCCCAAAACAGAGTTCTGTTTCAATCCCAAACTTTGGACAACCATATCTCACAGAATACTCAACGAAATGACACAAAATATATGTCCATTTTGAAGCTTGGGATGTGAACTTTAAGACTGGAAAGTTTCAGAATTTTTCAATACCATTTGGTCATTTAAAACGCTCATACAAAATTACTGCGCAAAACAGAGCTTAAACCAAACAGATTTCCAATTTTCTACCAAAGTGTTCAATAACTCCAAAATTAATAACCAAGATTATTCCCACATAAAATCACTCAAGGAACACAATGGTAACCTCAAAATGACCAAAATCACAACCCATTTACATGCCCTGTTTTAACCAAAGCACCAAAGCTATCACAAAGGGATCAACTTTCACATTTAAGCTTCAATCCACTTCTATCAATTCAAAACACTAAACAATGCACCAATTCCATGACAACAACATGTTATACTCCCCAAGACCCTAAATCACGAAAATTAGGGCTAAAATTCCAGAAATTCAAGGCCCAACCAATGGCCACAAAACTTATATGAAAATGAAGCTTTTACTTACCTTAACAACTTTCCCAAAGGCACTTCATGATTCTCCAACTTGTACATTTTCGTGATTCCTCAAATCACCACCAATGGAGAAACTACAACCATAGGATGAAAGCTCTTAGCTCAAGGAACAACATTAATGAAGAGCATTTTGGCATTTGAGGCCATTTGCTTACCTCAAAATCCAACTTTTCCTTTCTCTTTCTTGAGCAACAATGGAGAAAATGGAGAGAAGGAGAGAGAGGACGAGAGAGAGAGAGATGGAGGAGAGGTGAGGATGATGTTGAATGCAGAAAAAATCTGCCCCACCCCCTTCACATGCGCATGAGAGAGAGAGAGAGAAAAGAGGGAAAATGAATAAAATATGTGGTGTTTTGACTTTTCCAACACCCTCTTTCATCCTAAGCACTTGCCACATGTCTCCACCTCATTGGCTCTCATAAAGTAAGTAACCAAATTAGTTACTCTAACCACATCATTATCCATTTTAATTTCACATCTAATGCCCTCTTAATTAGTAATTAATCTCTTCCATTAATCACTAATTTAGAGCCATTCTTTCAATTTTTCCCAACAATTATGGCATATTAATTAATATAGCCACCAAACCCATAATTATTCCACTTTAATTCGATAATTATCTTCAATAATTACCATTAGCCTTTAATTGAAAATTGGGGTGTTACATCAATGACATTTGATTGTGCTTCTCTATAAGTAGGTTCCTCTTCAGCTTCAGAGGTAAAAATATCTAGTCTTTTCATTTCCAGAGTGAGGGTTAGGTTAACTGGTTAGTGGTTAAGTCATATCCAAAGCCAATGGAGCTAGGCTTATTTTAAATAAAAACAAAATTAGGCCTGACTCTTTTTGAAGGCTCTAAATCATAAGCTCAGCCCTTGACAGGCTTGAGTCTAAACAAGTTGGCCCGACGAGCTAGGCCTGATTTCCAAGCTCTATCTGCAACTACCCCCGCCCCCAACCCACTGAATGACACATCAGACTTTTAAAAGTTCATTTTCTCTCCCAATCTGATAATCAATGCTTTCTCTTATATATATATATATATATATATATTTTAAGGGGAGCTCAAAAATATAATAAAAAGAAATCCTATTAAAAAAATAGGATTTTTTTTATCATATTCTTGATCCCTGGTGAATATATATATATATAAGAAGTAAATTAATCAGAGCTTTAAGATCAAACTCATTTCAATCTTTCCTTGATTTCGCTTAGCTAGTCTGTGCATGTAAAACATTCACGAGTGGCTAATTAACCGTACGCTCTACCCCGGGGGGGGGGGGACCGCCTAAATTTAACAGCTTTCTCATCCCATTCACACACACATATATATAGAGATTGTGTGTGCCTATTTCCCATTCATTGACACTGCTCATTATTCTCCACTATTATTATTATTTAATCACCATCACAAACTTTAATCTCTTCCCGTTTTATATAATTTTATCCCAGCCAATTGAGTCATTAGTGGATGGTTTTTATGGAATAAGTTATTAAAAGCTTCAAAATATTAACAGCATGTTTGGTTTGGTGAAAATGCATGCTAATCATGTGATTTTGGGGGGGGGGAACACTGTTCACAGACTTTTGACTTATAATGACATGTTTGGTTAGACGATTTGAGAGTTGGGCTTATGCATAAAAGTGGCTTATTTTTTAAAGCAACCTGGCCTGACTTTTGATGATTACTTAAGCCAATCATTTACCGTTATTTCTCCATCATTTTTATTACTTTCTTCTAATTTACTGTTTATGAAATGGTCACCTGAAAGGGGGCCGGAAAAATTCAGAGCTCTCGCCAGAAAGTTACAACCACTATGGGGAATCACCAAGAACTCATTATCGGTGCTTGGAGAATGAAAAGAGAAGGATGAATGGTGCTCTAGTTCTCTAGTTTAGCTGTGGTGATGCTGCCAGAAACTAGATTATGGTTGCCGGAAAAACAGAATGGGGTCGGAAAACACGGGAGCTCGTCGGAGGTGAAGAAAATAAAGATGAGATGGTAGTGTGTAGTTCCGACTGTGATGATGATGCGTGAGTGACGGTGTGAGCAAAAGAGGAAGGGTGATGGTCGTGTGTGGACGTCAGAAGGGAGTGACGATGATGGGTCACCAGAATGGGGGTCAAAAAGTTGCAGTCCAACGATGAAGGAAGAAGGAGGTTTGTGGTGGAGTTTGAAGGTGGCAGTGGTAGTTGTTGATGTAATACCCTGAATTCTGAGACTTGAGGCTAGAGAATAAGCCTGAGATTAGTGAACTGCTAAGCCCTGGTTTAGCAAGATTCCAAATTGTGATTAAGAGATAATGACTCCAAAAGTGGAAATGGTTAGTGATAAATAAACCCTTTTGAAGATTATGGTGTGAGTTGGCACCCGATGTGATTCGTAAGTGCTGTGAGCAATGCCGAAACCCTATATTTAAGTTCAATTATGGATTAACATCTAAATTGACTTAAAATAGAGGGAAGGCGCATATTGTGGCTAAATGAAAAGATGTGAAGTGTTGGTGGTGATTCAATGAGAATTACCGTAATCAGGGGCAAAACGGTAAAGTTACTGACCAATTGATCGGTTACCGAAGAGGAAACTAATTGGTAACTTCAAGATCAATGGTTAGGATTGATTTGTGCAATAGATCAAAGGGTGGAATCATGTGTGCATGTGCCTATGTAAGCTCATGGAGGATGTTGCAAGATGTTGACACATGGCAAGTTGTGAGCCATAGATCTTGGTCAATTTGTCAACTCATTTTCCCTCTCTCCTCTTCCTTTTTGGTCAGCCTAATGAGGCTTTTAGTGGCCAAAAACTGACCTCCTTCTTCATTATCTCATCATTCTCTCTCTCTTTAGTCTCCATGGACGTGCAAGCTTGGAGGTAAGAAAGAGAAATCAAAAGGTGAGTTTTTGGTTAGCTTAATGTCCTCTAATGCTTAAACACCTTTCTATAAAGTTATTTATAGTGATGAGAGCTTCATCTCCATGGTTTTAGATTCTTGATTGGAGGTGTTTGATGGCTTGAGGAAATTTGGAAAGATGGAGAATCAAGAAATTGGTTTGGGAAAGAGGAAGAGGTGAGTATTTGAAGCATTTTGACTTAAGTTTTGTCATCATTGGTTAAGCTTTGTAAATTTCGAATTTTGCCCTGATTTTCATGTGATTTTGGATTTGAGGAATTTCCTTGTGTATTGTGGTGAAATTGGTATTTTGTTGTGTGATATGGCCATTGGAATTGATTTGAGAATTTGGAATGAAGAGTTACAATGTTGTGAATTGTGTTATGGTTGAGTGAAGACATGTTGTGATTATGGTTAAAACATGTCAAAGTAATGTGAATTTGGTTGTTTTGGTATTTCCAATGGATTCCTTGTGAAATTTTGTGTGAGAATGATGTTTGATATGAAAATTGGACCATTGGAAGCCAATTGTGCAAATCTGGAAAATCTGGCCAATGTAAGTCTGTCTGGGCAGTCTGTTTGTGTTGCCGTTTTGAATGGGCAAATGATGTTAGAAAATTCTGAAACTTTCCAGTCTTGAAGTTCACATCTTAAGCTTCCAAATGGACATATAAATTGTGTCATTTCGTTTTGTGAACTGGGATTTATGTCTGCCCAAATTTTGAGGTCGAAACTGGGTTTGATTTTGGAGCAATGTTTGATTTTGTGTAAATCTGGATTTTTGTGGTGATTTCTGATAATGAGCCATATTTTTCCTATGAAGAGCACTTAAAAATATTTCATTTGGCTTTGGGATCACCTCATTTCGATTTTTTTGGAATTAGTTATGAATTTCCTAAGTTGCCTTGGCTGCAGCAGAAAATCCTGTGCGTGTTCTGGCTGCAGCAGAAAATCCTGTGCGTGTTCTGACTCCAAAAGTTTCTGTGCACGTTTTGGCCGCAGCCAGAAATTCTTGGCTGCAGCCAAAAACCTTATGTGCGTGTTCTGGCTGCAGCCAACCCCCCTATTTTCAGCAATTTGTGATTTTGAAAGGTGATTTCCAACCTAGTACGTCCCAATCCTTTAGGCTTTCGTTGAGCTTATTTTAGCCACCTAAAGTGTGTGAATGGTAACCAACTTTAAGTGATATAAAAGTAAGGATTTGGAATTGAGATTGACCCTATATCCTTGATTTGGTTTATAGGGTTCAGTATTCGTTTGGATCGCGAGTAAGCGGAGCTGGAGCATACGTGGAAAGAAAAGTGTAGGGAACTTACCTCTCCTGCATGCTTTGATATTTGTGTTTGTGTATTGATGCATGTATTGCTTTGCTGGATTATGTGAAACATGTATGAATGATTGTAGCTCTGTTTCTAGTTATGATATGGCCATGAGTATGTTGTTGAAACATTGACACTACTACAGAATTGAGATATAACCACCCCCAAGGACGTCTCAAATTGAAAATTGGGTGGTTAAAAAGGGAGGCGGTGGCATTTTTGTAATTATATATATGTAGGGGAACCTTTAGGCGTCCCAAATTTGAATTTGGGAAGTCTAGAGTGCTTCCTGGCGCGAAATACAAACTTCATAAATTTTTTTAGCGCCTGGAGCTGGGTTTAGGAATTTGGGACGCCTAAAGTAGGGACTTTAGGCGTCCCAAATGCCATTTGGGACGCCTAAAGTGTGGGTTTAGGTGTCCCAAATTCATTTGGGACGCCTTTCCCGCATGTCAGACACTTGTCTGACATGCGTCTTCTCATCTATCACACCTCTCCTCACATCCTCTCAACAACAACTTTACTCTTCTTCCTCCTCTCCCCACCCACCGTCGGCCCTCCTCCTCTGTTTTTTTCTTCAACTCCTCCCTTGTTCAATCTCTATCCTCCACCGTCGGCCCTTCTTGTTCAACTCCTCCCTCCTCCCTTCTTCTTCCTCTTTGTTTCTTTGTTTCTTCAACACACGCAACCGACCCTGCTGCAACTTCACCTCCTCCACAGTGGGTAGATTTTTGCTCTCTCCTCCACCTCTGTCCTTCCATTATTGTGCACACAACCGTGGATCTCCAACGTTCTCTACCTCTCCAACATACTAGCTAGTGGGCGCCCCTGATCAGGTTGGTTTATTTTCTTCATTTTTTTTTGTAACAGAATGGTATATTTTGTTTTTGAAATATAAATTTACTTGAAATGGTTGAGATTGTGCTTATATATTGCTTATATTGAGATGGTTGAGATTAGCCTGATGTGTTTGTTGTGGTTATATTGCTTAAATTGCATTTATTCGGGAATGGTTTATTTTCTTGTTTAAATATAAATTTATTTGTGTATAATAGAAATCCCTGTTGTTCAGTTTTAGGGAAATCTAGCTTTTATAAGCCAATAGAGATTTATCCATACACACGTAGTGGCACCACCTCATTTCATTGGTCTTGTTCCTGCACCATTAATTAGTATATATAATAAAATAAAATATGATTTATTTAAATTAAAGAAATTCTTGTATTCCAAACGAATTATGAAGAATAATTCAAGCCAAAACTTGAAAAGAAAACCATAACCCCAATATTCATTAAATGATTTTTATCTAAATATTTTCAATCAAACAATTTTATTTTTGGAAGAACTCAACTTAAAATTGTTTTTGTTAATATGAAACTCGTTTTGTTTTTAATTCTTCCAAACCTCAAAAAAATTCTTTAATTTAATCTTATTGTATTTATTTTATTATACATTAATTTTATATACATATACTTATTAAAAAAATAAGTTACATAGCACTGAAACCCTTTTAAGAGGAGAGATGAGGCTAGGAGGGGGCAATAAAGTTATTAAGCCCATATTTTAAAATCCTAAATTGGGTTGATAACTTAATTAGGCAATCCCATCATATGTCGCTGAGAATTGTACTAAACGTGTGAATGTTATTGGTAATGCCTTAGATGGTAACAAAATGGATCATAGTTGGATGAATGCTTTGAGAACTAGTGAAGAATATGAGAAAGGGGTGGACGAATTTATTGAATTCGCTAAAAAGAATGCTCCTGCAAGAAATGGGAAGTATTTTTGTCCTTGTGTCAATTGTTTGAATGAGAGTAGACGGGATGTTGATGTCATAAAGGATCACCTACTTTGTGATGGAATAAATCTGCGATACACAAGGTGGATATGGCATGGTGAGGAAGTAACTGATTGTCCGTCACACAAGAAGGAAGCTGTGGATGTCATAGATGAAGATAGAATGGAGAGAATGATTAACGATGTTGAGGCAGAATCCTTTGCGCAGTCACAGGAGTATGACAGCCTGCGGAGTGATGCAGAGACACCATTGTACAGTGGTAGTAAGTACACGCGGCTGACAGGAACATTACATTTGGTTAACTTAAAGGAAACTTGTGGGTGGACCGATAGTAGTTTCACATTGCTACTTGAACTATTGTGTGATATGTTTCCGGAGGATAATGTACTTCCAAATCGTATGTATCAGGCCAAGAAAATCATGTCTACAATGGGTATGGAGTATAAAAAGATACATGCTTACCCTAATGACTGCGTACTGTACAGAAATGAGTACGGAGGTCTTAGTGAGTGTCCTAAGTGTAAAAATGCACGATACAAAGTGAAAAAAGATGGTGGTTGTGGTGATGTGACAAGTAAAAGGCAACCTTTAAAGGTTATGTGGTATCTTCCAATAATACCACGTTTTAAACGTTTGTTTGCGACTGCAACAAAAGCGAAGAAGTTGAGATGGCACTCTGATGAGAGAATATCTGATGGGAAATATCTTCGGCACCCAGCTGACTCTCCACAATGGCAAAAAATAGATGAAATGTTCCCTCAATTTGGAAGCGAGCCGAGAAACCTACGGCTTGGGCTTTATACAGACGGCATCAATCCGTATAGAACTCTTACTAGCACACATAGTGCGTGGCCGGTTCTCCTTGTAATATACAACTTGTCTCCCTGGCTATGTATGAAACGTAAGTATATGATGCTATCTATGATTATTTCTGGACCAAAATAGCCAGGGAACGATATTGATGTCTATTTGGCGCCTTTGATTGAGGACTTGAAGAAGTTGTGGGAGGAAGGCGTAGATGTGTTTGATGCTTATAAGAAGGAGTCTTTCAAGCTACGTGCAATGATTTTCACAACGATAAATAACTTCCCTGCGTACGGAAACTTATCAGGGTACAGCGTGAAGGGTCACAAAGCATGCCCAATATGTGAAGTAGACACACACTTCCAACAACTAAAGGATGGAAGAAAAACTGTCTACCTTGGCCACAGGAGGTTTCTTCATCGGTTCCACCCGTATCGTAGGCTAAGAAAGTGGTTTAATGGCTTATCGGAGCATGGAATGGCTCCAAAGTCACTAACCGGAGAGGAAGTCTACAGTCGAGTGGAACGTATCCATGTCACTTTTGGTAAGAATCAGAGGGTTGCGGGTGAGAAGAACATATGGAAGAAGAGATCCATTTTCTTTGATCTTCCATATTGGCGTTCGCTTGACGTGAGACACAGTATTGATGTGATGCATGTGGAGAAGAATGTTTGTGATAGCCTTATCAGTACGCTTTTGCACATACCAGGGAAGACTAAGGATGGGATTAATGCGAGATTAGACCTTGTCGATATGGGAATAAGAGAACGGTTACATCCACAACTAAGAGATGATGGTAGGAGGGCATACATGGAGCCAGCAGCGCATACACTATCAAAAGCAGAGAAAAGAAGTTTGTGTGGGTGTTTGCATGAAATGAAGGTGCCGCAAGGTTATTCCTCGAATGTGAAAAGATGTGTCTCAATGGACGATTTGAAGTTAGTGGGAATGAAGTCCCATGATTATCATGTGTTGATGCAACAACTATTACCAGTAGCTATTAGAGGCATAATGAAAGATGAAGTACGAACCACAGTGACAAGATTGTGCGTTTTCTTCAATGCTATCTGTAACAAAGTCATTGACACTGAAAAGTTGGATGAACTAGAAAATGAGGGTTACATTATTTTGTCACAACTAGAGATGCACTTTCCTCCTTCATTTTTTGATATAATGGTGCATTTGGTAGTTCATTTGGTGAGGGAGGTAAGGCTATGCGGTCCAGTTTACCTGAGGTGGATGTACCCTTTCGAGCGATACATGAAGATCTTAAAAGGGTATTCTAAAAATCCTTATCGACCAGAAGCCTCAATAGTAGAAAGATATGTAGTTGAGGAGGCTATAGAGTTTTGCAAAGATTATATGTCAGGGAAGAAGGAACAATCTCGGCATGAAGAAGGGAGAAGCAAGGGAACACGAGGACTGAAAGTGAAGAATGTTCCTCGTGAAGAGGTGTTGCAAGCCCACTTGTATATCCTGAATAATATGGAAGAAGTTTAACCTTACATAAATGAACACATAAACATTTTGAAGAACAAGAATCCAAGGAAGAATGACATGCAGATTGCTATTGAGCAAAACAAGACATTCATGCAGTGGTTCGAGGAAAAGGTTTTGCACGAGATCGGTGTGTCTGAGACAATCGAGTGGCTAGCTTGGGGGCCTTCGTTTCAGGTCATTACTTGGACCGGTTATGATATAAATGACTATTCTTTCTATACCAAAGAGCAAGATGACAAAAGTACCATGCAAAATAGTGGGGTCATGGTAGAAGCTGAATCTATGCACTTTTCCAGTTCGAGAGACAAAAACCCCATATTAGCGTCTATGGCCTATTATGGAGTTATAGAAGAAATATGGGAGATGACATACAACAAGTTCAAAGTTGCTTTATTTAAATGTAAATGGGTTAGCAATAATGTCGTGGTAATAGATAAACAATTTGGATTTGTCTCAGTCGATCTTCGAAGAGTTGGCTATAGAGATGAGCCCTTCATTTTAGCAAGCCAGGCGAAACAAGTGTTTTATGTCACTGATCCTGCCAGCAAAAACATGTCCATTGTCCTTAAAAGTAAAAAACAGAAGTATGGTGATCCGACCTTCAACCTTGATGACACACCACCTTTCACAACAACTACACCTCGAACAAATGAAGTAGAATTGGTAGATGATGACGAATATGCTGTAAGAAATGACCATGGTGAAGGACTATGGGAAACAATATAGAGTAAGACCTTAATTTATAAACGAGAACTGTGTTTTTTCTATTTTACTTCCCACTTAATATATTTTGTTTTCATTGCAATTTATTTAGGTTTCTGATGTCGCTTTTTGTGTTAACAGGAATATGGACAACTCTAGTGATGACGAGAGGCATAGAGATGACGAAAGCTCTAGCAATGACGAAAGGTCTAGAGTTGAACCCCTGCAAGAAGGAGGGTTAGAGGCTATACAAAGATGGGAGCATTGGTTGCACGTCATGAACATCAACAGGAGAGGCTGCATATAGACTTCGATGACAATCTGAATCCAGTTGGTCCTGAGGAAGACCACTTCATTAGCTACATAGGACTTTTGGCTCGAAGCAAAGTGCGCATTACCTACGATAATTGGAGATTGGTTCCCCCAAAAACGAAAAACATGATTTGGCAGCAACTCTTGGTATGTAAGTTTTGATGCATTGTAGCTTTGTTCTTATTGTTTGAAATATAATAATCTTATGTTTTACTTTGCAGCAAACATACGATGTCCCAGACACCACGGAGATGTATAGGCACTGGATTGATGAGGTTCATGTACGATGGAAAGGTTTCAAGAACAAGCTAACAGCACGGTACATTCGAGGGGCCTTTAGGGGTAAGGATCCATGTGCAATGTATACGTATTTGTCTTCAGAGGACTGGAGGTTGTTTGCGGCATCACGAGCAGATCCTGAGTTTTTTGTAAGATTTCTATCATCATGATATATAACTTGTAATTTTCATATACTTTATATTGTTGATTTATTTTTTGTTGTTTTTCATTCATAGAAATTAAGTGCAGCAAATGCCCAGAGGCAACCAGAAAATAAATATCAACATTTCATGTCTCGCGGTGGATATTGGAAGCTTGAGCGGCAAATGATGGCAGAAGAGTTAGAGAAAATGAAGGAAGCAGCGGAATCTGATCCTAGCGTTGTTATCCAGCCACTGGCACCTCCTCCACGTCACAAAAAATGGAAAGCAGGGAGGATTAAGGCTGGGAAGTACATAAATCCGACTGTTGCTGAGGTTGCTGCGAGGATTGTAAGTAGTTTTACCATACGTACCTAATTTTTTACATATCGCGAGTGGTTTCGATACATTTACGATAAACTACATGCTACAGGATGAACTGGACGAGCAGAGTAGCCAAGGTTCATTCAATCCAAGTAAACGGATGGACATCTTGTCAACGGCTGTTGGGAAGGCAGATGACCTTGGTCGTGTTTGAGGAGAGACACGGGGAGTTAGTGCCGCGAGGTGTTTTGGATGAGACCCACGTTATTCGTCACAAGCTGGACCTAGTAAGGACGTTGTGGCCAAGATTCGAGAGGAGCTTGAACGAGAGATCGAGGCCAACCTTCGCGACAAGCTCCGACAAGAGCTGTTGCCAGAGCTTCAACTTGAAATGGCAAAGATGTTTGAAGCACAAAGGGCAAGGGACGAGCATAGAACTCAGGAATCCCCAGCCTTCATTAGCACCGGAGGAAGTTACAACCCTCTGGCGCAACCACTTGGCGACCCTTCTCCCACTCCAGTGTTGGGAGACCCTTGCACCCTCTATTTGGATGATCCACTGTTGCGTGTTGTTGCTAATGCTCTCATTCACACTCGTGCTACCACCCACCATAATCAGCAAATTCCGGAGGATTTTCGTAGGGTGAATGTGATGAGTGTTAGAAAGGGGGAAGAAGGTACAGCCATCCCTGTTCCTGATCCAGAGGTTGGCACGTTTGGTCAAGCGATAGGATCTTTCATCCTTTGGCCTCGCAATCTTATTGGTTCAGATGCAACACCTCCAATGGTAGGAATTACCTTACTGTTACTGAAAATCTGTTGGCATCCTAATAACAATTTGTTTTTTGATGTTCTAAAAGGATGACGAAGCTGCGAGCAAATGGCCCTACTTAGCACGGCTGCAACAGATCTACAAGGGCGTTAAACAGATTGACTTGAAGATGCCTCCAGGGATTGTGGGCCAAGAGGAGTATCCCTACACGATTGACAATACAGATCTCAAGCAGTTTATCAGGTTGGAGGAGATAGATGCAGGCTGGGTGAAATTTGCAGTCCGGTAAGTTTTTTTTTCAATTTTCCCATAGAATTCATTTACTGGTTTTTTGTTTTCATACATTCAATAATTGATTACTTATTTTAATTCTATTATAGCACCTTCCACGATCTCTGCACAAACATGGAAAAACGTGATTGGTATGGATTCTTATGTCTTGCGAATACGACAGGGGATACTTGTACTGTGGCGCATTGGACTCACTATGTCGGCTACGCGATGTCACAAACCAAACTTCGTTGTTATCTAGCACCCATTGTCCAATGGTGACGGTAGGGAAAAAGAACGGAAAGGAGACGATGAAGGTGATTAATGGTGGTCGAGTGGCGTTGTGACTGGCGGTAGTTATAAGGTGATGGTGGTTGGGATAAAGGTGCTTGCTGGACTATGAAGAAGACAATGGTGTGGTGACTGAAGGTGTTGGATGATGAAGCAAGAAAGAGGATGACTGATGGTGGCGATGATGATGTGAAACAGAGGAAGGAAGAGGACGATGGTAGTTAGGCTGCTGTGGTGATAGGAAGAAGAAAGCAATGAAGACTACGACTGCAGTGGTTTATGAGGGAAAAAAATATGCTAAGAGAGATGAAAAATGTTGGAGAGGAAATAACTGAAAAATGGGAAAAAAAATTAACTTCATCAATAATTTTAAGTTTAAATAATTTCTAATTTATTCATAATTTTATTATGTATTTTACCATTACCAAATTTTAAAGTTAATTTTTTTACTTTTCATAATTTCTATAATTGTTTTTAAATATCACAAAAACTACTTATACAAAACTAAACTAAACAGTTTTCATTTTTATAAAAGCACTTATCTAGTCGTCAATCTAAACATTAATTATTTTACGCAATCTTACTTTTCTCCAATTTTAAAGTTCTACAAGTCAAACTAAACCACTTTTCTACCGTTATTCTAAACACACCCTTTATCATATATGAAAATAGTACTATCGCTTAAAAAAAAAGAGTATTGGTGCAACTAGCACCCCGAATTATTTTTTAATGTGCAATCAATACCTTAAAATATTTAAGGATATTATTACATTAGATCTATGTTGCATAAGGATTTGAGAGCAGGGTAATTTTATTTTATTTTATTTTTTTTGTCATATTTTTTTGTATTCTCTATCAAAAAAAAAAATGTATTTAAATTAGATCAATGAACACCCTACCTAACAGAACACAAACGTCGGTTTGCCACCCATGTAAAAAAAAAAAAAAAAAAAAAAAAAAAGCCCTTCCCTGGAACCCTGATGGCACTTATGAGTTCCATGACTGATCTAAAAGAAACCTCCCAAATGTCCACCTTCTTCGACTCCGTTAGCTTTAGGAGGAGCTAAAGTAAGCTTAGAGTGTATGAGCTTTTCAGGGGTCCTTTTTCTTTATAGTTGATCTCGACAAAGTTCCAATGCACTCAGAATCTCTTTGACCGTCAAATGAGTTTTTGGGTTTCTGGGGTGGTGGAAAGAGTGAATGGGGTGTAAGTTGTCTCAGTTAGCGGCGAAGTTTGCCTTCTCTCTGCGGTCTCCTCCGACGTACCAGCTCAAGAAGCAAGATGACGGCAAGCTCACGGTGGTGTGGCCTCGTTGCCGGCGGTGTTCAATTCCTTGGACGTTTTGTTGGTCGATACGAAACATGGGAACAAGATTGTAGTTTTTTATCTGAGGAATCCAACAGCTCGCCTCACTTTGCTTTACTCTCATGGCAATGCTGCTGTTTGGGTCAACTCTATGACCTCTTTCTGCAATTCAAGGTCAATCTTAGGGTCTGTTTGGTGTGAGGGATTTAGAGGAGAGGAAAAATTTTTATGAGTTGAATTTTGAAAAATTGAAGAAGTGGGGTAATAGAATTTTAATAAAGAGAATATATAAGATAAAAGAGTAAGAAAAATTAATTAAAAATTTTTAATCCCATTTCACTAATTTTCTTAAATTTAACTCAAAAAAATTTTCCATCCCCTCCCCTCAAACCAAACAAGCCCTTAAATTAATCTCAAGGGGTTGGTGGTTTTGTTCTATTTCTTCATCAAACAATCGTTAAAAAATTATTTTTAGCTCATTCATCTCATAATTTTAGAAATGGATTCTCTTCTCCCTCACATATGTTCCGAGACATCACGTATGTACATATAAATATTAGAGTGATGCCCAATTAAAAATATTCGGATTGAGATTGTGTGAATTTGCCTGCACTCTACCGAGGCGTATAAGTCATCATTTTGATTGCATCCCAAGCCCTTATAGGTTTGTCACAGTCTCACAGACAACAGGAATCAACAGAGGTTTACAGACAACACATAATGGATTGATTTACAGAGGGAGACAAAATTGAAGAACAAGAAGGAAATAACTGAAAGCAAAAAGTCAAAGCTTAATAACCAAGCGGCATTTGGTTTTGAAGAAAAGGGGCAAGCAGCAGAACCTCTCTTAGCTCTCGACTTCCACCACCTGAATCATGCCTCTGAAGAAGGGGTATGCCCCTAGCGCCATCTGCCTCGATATCACCCTCTTGACCTTTCCGAACACAACCACCGAACTTTGGCAAAACAGACGTTTGTGTTGTGTTAGCTGGGGTGTCCATTGATCCAATTTAATTACGTTTGGGGGGCAGTTTGGGGGGATAATTGCGCCCTTAAAGATTAACTATTTTAGAGTGTTAATTGCATCTCAAAAAATAGTTCGAAGTGCTAGTTACACCTTTATCCTTGAAAAAACATCATTTTTAACTTGAGCAGAAGTTTTAAAATTTTTTTATATATATGCAGAACTTTTCTAGACCTGGTCATTGTCCCACCTTTTTTTATTTTCTTTTGGACTGAAATCATTGACATGGTCGGGAATAGGGGCCAGGTTGGCCCAGCTCCGGCCTAAACAGGCCTACCCGTTTAGGCATATTTCTTATAAAATCCTCAATTTATGAAGCTTGCGGCTTTATAGGGCTAGCACTTCACGAGTTTGGGCCTAAATTCATTTTAATTCAAATAAAATTCACTTTCAAATTTTACAATTTATTTATTATTTTGCTTTAAATTGAAACATATTATTTTTTTTAAACTCATAAATTTCTAGTAAAATAATTATCTAATGTCTAAATTATCATTTTTTTTAAAGTTTAAATGAATAAACCATTGTAAAAAACCAAATAAATCAAGTCATTCAGTAAGTGTTAGCTTGTTACTAATACTCTATTAGGTACCTAGGTTCTCTCATATTAATAATTTAATATAATGATATTACATATATTAATTTATTTTAAAAAAATATTAAACTGGCCTAAAAGAGCCGGTCCTATAGGGCTGTAGAGCCGGCTCTTTTAGACCCGACTCCTTCTGAAGCCTCTAAATCTTAAATCCGCCCTTAGTAAGCTCAGATCTAAATAGGTTTGGCCTAATTTCCCGACTCTAGATTCATTGTGCCAATTGATCACCGTTTATGTTATTTTCTCACACTTTCATATCTGGGTTACTTATTCACACCTATTTCATCTGGATTATTATTTTTTTATTTTCATCAATATTTTTCCAACAAAAAAGTTAGAGTTGAGATATACAGCACTTTTCCCCGTCAATTTTTACTGCAATTGTCACCCAAAGAAAATTTCTATTCAATCTGTGTGTTTGGCAAATCTCCAAAGCATGATTTTAAAACATGGTTTACGAAATCCGAGACAAAATTCCTCTCACATACTTATCTTGTAAGTCGTAAAAGCTATTAAAAAAAAGCTAATCCAAACACATGATAATTTTTTTTTGGATGCATTAAGGAAGTTAAATAATTTATCTAATGATATTTTATATTTTGTATCATTAGAGTATATATCAGTTTATAACTTAGATAAAATAGTTACGACAAAAAATAATAAATATATTTACTTTAAAATAATTTTATTAACTTTTTTAATATCTTCGAAAAAGTCAACTTGATTTTAAATTTAAAATCGGAAATAGTATTAAGTTTTATTTCTGTTTTAGATTAAGTTTTCTCTGCTGATAAACATGGTAAGCGATGAGAACAATGATGCCATACCAGAATAAAAATTACGCAATTAGCCCAGCGAATGAGTCATCAAGGACTTGTTTGGTATGAGGGTAGGGGAGAGAGGAGGGGAGAGAAAGCGGATAGAGGTAAAAAATTTTTAAATTAGATTTTAAAAAAGTTAGAAAAATGGGAGTAAAAGATTTTAATTAAATTTTTTATTCTTTTATCTTATATCTTTACTTTATTAAAAATATTATAACCCCATTTCTTTAATTTTTATAAATCTAACTTCTACAAATTTTCCATTTGCTCTGTTCTCCTTCAAACCCCTTCGTAACAAACAATCCCCAAGTCTTGATGCCATACGTTACCTTGACCGGTTTAATCAGTTCGTTTCATATATTTATGGATGATTATAATTAACATTCATAATATACGCATAAGAACGAGTAAAAAGACAAAGAAAACTGATAACGATGCAGGAATATCTTAGAAAGAAGCAAAATATAGTATTGCAGGATCTGCTTTAGCTAGTTACATGAGTGAGCAGAGGAACATGGTATATGGTGTGAGAAGAAAGTGGAGCATGCCATCTCAGATGTAAGCTGCCACCCGAAAATAAAATACCGAAAAGAAAGAAGAACACAGCAAAGCACTAATGATCATAGTTATAATTAATTACTATTAAATTGATGAGGCTCAGAAAAAGTGGGATTATAAAACCATAAAGCAAAAGCATCGCGAGGCAATCAACACAAAAAAAAAAAAAACATAAAAATGCGCTGAAAACTACAATGTTTAATTTTAGAGAAGTAGACGGATCCGCTGCGGTATGCTTTCATCCAGCCTACCATTTTAAGCGATCGCTATTAGCAATCAAGTACAACCCTCCTGGCGTGGCAGAGAATCCATGGTTGTTTGCGATTTCTTCGTGACGCTGACTGCGATGCAATTTCAAATACGTTGTTTGCTTCTTTGAATTCGTATTGGGAACAGTAAATCAAGCCACGATACTATAGAGTTGAGGATAGAGATTTTATGGACATGTGGACATTCTGTGGGTTCCAGCTATCACTGAATTAACGGAGGTTGAGAGGGTTTCGGCAGTGTCAAAATTACTCCACTCACTAATACACAAATAATGTTTAAGACCGTCATATTTAAATCAGTTATAAGGTTTTAACAAAATGATCAGTGACATTTTGATAATTATGATAAATTTTTAAGATCGGTTATATTAAAATAAGGTTTTAAATATATTATTTAGACCGGTTTTATCAACAACCGGTCTCAAAAAATTAATCATTAAAAAATATAAATTAAGTATATATTTTCTAGACCGATTCTAAATGTAACAGGTCTAATATATTTTCTGAAATAAAGAAAATTAAAAATTTATTTTTTTCAAACCAGTTATAAAAAAGAACTGGTCTTAAATGTTAAACTTTTAAGACCGGTTGTTATTAGAAATCAGTCTAAAAGTTTTTTAAGACCGGTTATACTAAATAACTGGTCTAAAAACTAACTTTTAAGACCGGTTTTTCTGTATAACCGGTCTTAAAAGTGCCCTCAATATTTTCGCCGCTACGTATCGCGCCTAATTTCAACTATGAAATCTGATACTCAAGCTTCTAACAAACCCCTCCCTCCTTCCAACGTCGCTCCTCCGTCCTTAACCTTCGCCGCCAACGACGCAAAGGTTCAGTTGAATACATTACCGTAAGGCTCAGCGTTTGTTCCCTCCGATTGATTTCTTCTTCAAGCGCGGTTTCTTGCCTCCCTTGGGTTTCGTCTTTAAGCTTCTCCTTCCCACGTCCCTCCTTCATTCTTTACTAACGCCGCCGGTGGATGCAAGGGTACGGTGAATTGCATTCCCACCTCGCCGTTGCTTGCCTCCCCTAGATTTCTTCCTGAAGCTCAAACTCCAGGTAATTATGAGATATGTTTGGCATTTTTCATTGCTTGCTCTGAGGCATTGTTCTCCTTTTTGAATTATCTTAACTTTTGAGCATTAATGTAGAATATTATATGTGGATGCAATGCCTCTTTTTTATTTCTCAGAGCTGCTTCTATGTCTCTTAGCCTAGATTCTATGACTCTGTATTGTTGAATTATGTGTTCTTTACCCCTTTAACACTTGACTCCCTTTTATCCTTTGTTTTATTTTCGCTAGATAGAATTATGCTGTATAATGTAGAATGTTTTATTTTAACATTCTAGATAGAGTTAGTTTCTGTGACACTGGATTATGTGTTTTAGCTAGACAGATTTAGACAAAGTCTCAACCTTAATTCTGTGACTCTGTATGAACAAATTATATATTCTTTATCCCTTAATTCTGTACTATTTTATGGCTTCAATGAATTTTGGAGGAGGAATTGTATAGGGAGAGCATGAGGAAGAAATTTCCAACTAAGTACCAACAATGATATAGCAATTAAAGTCTAAAATGTTAATATAGTACTTGAAATGAAAATTGGAGGCTGAAATTTAAGCTAAAATTTAAAGTGTTATGACCATATAGGAATACAAATTAGCTCATTTGATTTCAAGTGAGAATAATGAGGCGTCTTAATGAGAGTACTCCGGAGCCAACTAGTGTTAATCAAAGTGAGGGTACTCCTGATAATGCTACGAGCCAGAATCAAAGTGATCCTCATAACCAACCCATACGAAGGGGTAGAAGAGGCACCCGATTGAGAGACATTCCCCTCAATCAGAATACTGGGGAAAAGATTCCTATTGAGTTTGATAGATATTGAAAACGAATCGGGCCTAATGCAACCGGTATAGGAGTTTTGTCGGTGTCATAATGAGGGTACTTCAGAGCCAACTAGTGTTAATCAAAGTGAGGGTACTCTTAGCAATGCTTCAAGACAAAATCAAAGTGAGCCCTGTAACCAACCCATACGAAGGGGTAGAAGAGGCACCCTATTGAGAGACATTCCCCTCAATTGGAATACTGGAGAAAAGATTCCGATTGAGTTTGATAGATATTGGAAACCAATCTGGCCTAATGCAAGCCGGTATAGGAGTTTTGTCGGCCTCCTAACATGCAACAAGCCTAGTATCTTGATAGAGGAGTGGAGAAATGTGGATAAACATGTGAAGCAATATATTTGGGAAATTATCTAGGTATAAAATGATTGCCCTCACTAACTATTAAATTTGTATGGTTGAATTATTAAATTTGTCACTAACTATTAAATGCATGCATTACAGCTCACTTACGACATTCCTGAGAGTGAAAACTTGTATAAGAAGACAATGACGTATTGTGATGAACGCTAGAGGAAGTTTAAGACAAGTCTAGCCAACAATTATGTGCATATTGAGGTGGAAGATGGTAAGCCTCATCCTAATCCATTCGACAAGTATTCTTATATTGACAAACACATTTGGCAAGAATTTAGACTACTTCGGACTACTCCAGAAGCTTTGATGAGTTCATAGATTTTTCATTTTATTTACTTATGAATTGTCTTTGATTTATTGATTGTAACCTTTTCTTTAATTTCTTATTTTTCAGCAAAAAAGGCAAAAGGTACAAGAGAGTAGAAGAAAGAATGATTGCCCCCATACAATATCTAGTGGGGGTTATGGTGTTGGCGGCTAAATGAAAGAGATTGGAAGAAGCAGCTCAATCCAATCATTCTGTTCTTCTTTCTCCACCATCTCAAATACGTCACAAAGAAATGTAGAAGTTCACTCACCAAAAGAGGAACGGTTCTTATACGAGTGAACAATCTTGTATAGTTGGTGAAAAAATTATAAGTATTATTGTTGTTATTAATTAGTTAGTAAACAAAATTTCATTACTTATGTTTGTCTTACGTGTCTTACAGGAAGAGCTTCAAAAAAAAGATGAGGGATCGTTTAAGTCTGATGGGAGGAATGAAATCCTAACCATTGCTATAGGAAAACACGAGACAAGATCCCAATGCTCCCCAGGAACATTTGCTTGCACCTAAGCAGAGCACTAAATGGAGTTGTTGCAATGTTGGTCAGTCATCAGAAGGTCCTGGAAAAAAATTAGTAAGCCTTGTAACCTATTTGTTGAGGATCCTCTAAGATGATTAGTTGCATGGGGGAGCGTGCATAACTTAGGATCAACTGTCCACTACCAACAAATAAAAAATGATCAAGTCAAAGTGGCAGTTGAAGAGGTGATGGTTGCAGATACATCTCTCCCTATCCCTGTTGATAACTTCAAGATTGTGAGTGGTGTTCTCAATTTTTTCATCTTGTGGTCAAAGAACTTTGTTTCTGATCAAACTGAGGAAACCCCTATCACAGCCCCAGTTGCACCTCCTCCTACTTAAGAAGTTTCACAGCCTCTATTAAATGTTATGCAATAAGTGATTTTGATAGTATATGATACATCCTTTCAAACGAGAGATTGGCTAACAGATTCAGCTGTTGGCAAGTCAGGGGTGCAATGCTATCTTGAGAGGAATGACTTAATACCTCTGGTATCTCCTGGACAATAGCTTATAGTTTTGATTGTCCAACTATTTTTAATGTAAGTATCTTTTTCAATTGGTAGTAACTATGTTACAAATTATGCCATTAAACTTTGATTTGTGTGCTTGCATTATTGTAAGTACATGAATCATAGGTTGGTTTCCTCTGACAAAAGCAATAAATTTGGATTCATATGCCTAGTTCAAATCCATGACAAAAAGACCACTGTTGTTATCAGACACACATACTTATCAGAGAGGCTTAGTGAAACCCTAATTGAGTGTTTCTTAGCTCTATATGTGCATGGGTAAGAAAAAAAATTTATATTTCATAATATACATAATGTTTTCTATTTGCTTAAAAGTCATTCATTTTTTCAGTGATCATTGGCAATTGGTTATTCTATGCAAGAAGAGTTATACTGTCATTCTCTTATGCTCCCTCTACTACAACAAGCCATGGAGTGAATTGAAGAAGACGATGAACTCGTAAGTTTTCTTGCATTATTACCTTTCGTGTGCAAAATTTATGGAATTTGTGTAAAATAAGTAACCTTTGTGATTTTGATGATAGGACTATGCGGACATTCCTACACACTGCTTGTGGTAGGCATGTTCGTGACATTAAAGACCTTACATGGATCATGCCAAAGGTTAGTTACATATTGGTTTGTTTTAAGAATGTATTCAATAATAAGTCATGCTTTAATTTTATACTTGTTTTAATGATATCATGTTATTTTTCAGAGCCGTAAGCAACCACCGGGGTCCAACTTGTATGGGTTGTATGTTTTGAGACACATTCATAATATTATTACCCTAGGCACGACATAATGTACTCAAGAGGTAAATGAATATATATTTCAAAAATTTTGTGTTATTTTTATTCTTTTTTAAGTTAGCAAGTTAATGTTTTGTCTGGTTTTGGTGTTACAGATGTTTAATCTTGCTGACTCCTTTCCAAAAGAAGATATTGATTACATTCGCAATTGTTGTGCTGAATTCATTTATGAACTTTTACAACAACAATGAGTTTTTGTAAAACTGAAGAATTTTCTATATATATTGAGGAATTTTTCTTTCCTTGTCTTTTCTGCAAAACTTGTTGGTTGTATGAATTGACATGTTTGTTGTTTTTGTGAT
The DNA here is from genome assembly GCA_963855925.1 of Inga laurina. Lineage (NCBI taxonomy): Eukaryota > Viridiplantae > Streptophyta > Magnoliopsida > Fabales > Fabaceae > Inga > Inga laurina. Next base: position 46,113,229 of record OY979713.1, on the reverse strand, counting down.
TATGTGAAACCATGCATTTATACATGTGAACCAGTTTGAGACATGTCATTGCCTTGTGTTTTACAGAAGTATGCATATATGATAGTTTTAAATAACACATTACATGAGGATGAAGGCGCATGTTATGTTACAAGTTCCCAATGAGAAGGTTAAAGAAAATGAACACCTTATGGCACTTAATAAGTATGGCATTGGAAGCACCTTCTAGGATATGTTCTGGCTACTAACATAATCAAAGACAAGTAAAAAAATAATTATAATACTTTTAAGACCGATTATATGGATAACCGGTCTTAAAAGTTATGGATAACTGGTCTTAAAATAACTTTTAAGACCGGTTTTCCATACAACCGGTATTAAAAGTAAAGTTTTGAGACTGGTTTTATTGACAAGCGGTCTTAAAATTCAAACTTTTAAGACCAGTTATATGGACAACCGATGTTAAAAATGTTTCTGTATAGCCTACAAAAGAGGTATTTTAAAACTGATGCTTATGACAACTGGTCTTAAAATGGTTTATTTTAAGACCGGTTATCAATACAACCGGTTTTAAAAATGTGGCTTTTAAGATCGATTTCTCTTTATTAATACCTGAGCCAAAATCAATCTAAAAAGTCATTTTCAACCGGTCTAAAAAGTCATTTTTCCACTAGTGACTTTTGAATCATTATATACTTTTTTTCATTTCAAAAAATGTTATGGTGTCAGACGGTACTATATATAACTTTGTTATTCAATTTGCCATTTTCTCTCATACATACATACATACATAATTATAGATTGCGGCAATCTTATTACAGTCAGTGAATGAACTAATGGTAAGCTTTTCAGTAAAGGGGTTGCACTAAAACATAAAAAACTCCTTGAAAAGATGAGGGTGCAAGGTTGATTTTTTTTGTCAGTTTTGACAATTAAATCGTATAATTTCTCCGCATCAAGTGTTTGATAATATTGATTTACTTTACAACAACAATTAGCAAGTATGATGAAAGCATGTATGAGTCATTGGTGATTCCCAATGCCATCTCTCAAATAAGAGTTTCACTTTTGGTATATACTATTTTGGTGTCAGAGTCTTATAATTTGTATTAGAACTCCATTAATTGATATAAGATATTTAGAGGGGTTAAAGTAAGTGTCAAAATTGCCCCTCTTTTGAACCTTTATGTACATTTTGTGAATTTTGAAAAAATTATGGTGCTAGATGCACTGTGGAAATAACTTTGTTGCTAAATTTGCCCCTTTGCCCTTATTTATATATATGTATTGTAAATTGTGGTAAGTCCTATTGCAATTAGAAGATAAACTAATGGTAAAACAAAATTCAAAGCTTTCCAACAATGGCGTTGCGCCAAAACATAAAAAACTCATTGGAAAGATTAGAATACAAGGTTTAGTTTTTTTTTACAGTTTTAACTATTCAGTCTTATAATCACTCCACATCAAGTCTTTGTTAATATTGCTTTATTGTGCAACAACACTTAACAAATATGATGAAACTACTTATGAATCATTGGTGATTTCCAATGCCATCGATCAAATAAGAGTTCCACTTTTAGTACATACAATTTTGGTATCAAAGTCCTATAATTGGTATCAGAACTCTATTAATCGGTATCAGAGGTTTAGAGAGATTAATGAAAGTGTCAAAATTGCCCCTCTTTTGAATCTTTATGTACCTTTTTGCACTTTTGAAAAACTTTATGTTGTTAGATTCCCCTGCATATAACTTTGTTGTAAATTACCCCTTTACCTTTATATTTATATATATGGAATGTCATAAAGTCCAATTTTGCCATGGAAGTTTTAGTTAGGAGGGGTGGGTTTCCAAAAGTTTTTTAGGAACAATTTTGCCCAATAAGTATAAAAAAGAAGTAATCTTGCCCCCTCCGTTAGGAAAGTTAAATTTGATTGTTAATTTGACTTATATGCAAGGGAAAAAAAACCGGACCGGACCGGCCGGTCGGACCGAAAAACCGGCCGACCGGTCCTCAGTCCGGTCCAGTTAAATGGCTGAGAGGGGGGAAGGATCAACCCGGTAAAACCGGTTTGAACCGGCTAAACCCGCCATGACCCGGTAAAACCGCCGGGTAGAGCGGGTCGGCCGGTTCTTTTTTTTTCTTTGTTAAAGGCCCAAAACGACGTCGTTTTGGGCCATTGGAGCGGACTTTTTCCCGCGACCTGACCCGACCTGACCCAAAAATACCCCCAAAAATCCAAATCGATGATCTGCAGCACGTCGAGCGACCAATCCAGGCATTCAAAAATCGAAAATCAAGCAAGACCTAATTTTTTTTTGCTCCGTTCGCGATATTTGCCCTAGCCGTTTGAAACTCTGAATCTCTCCTTTGTTCTTGCTTCTCTCCGTGATTGATCGCCGGAAACGAAATCCACGGCAGTCGAATGTGACGACAATCGGCGATTTTTGACGGTGACGCTACTCGCTTGCTCTTTAACGGCGACGCTACTCGGATGTGACAGTGACGGAGATCTTTGAAGTCGACGCTACTCGCTTGCTCTGAGTCCATCTCTGGCCTCAACGTCGTTTTTCGACACTCCTCTATAGCTACGTGACTCGGTTGCTCGTTTTCACCTCCACATCGTCGACAGCAGGGAAGCATTGAAAACACTTTCTTCTTCTTCGAATTTACTCTGATCGATCAGTGATTAGTGATTACTCTTGCTGTGCGTGTTTCCTTCTGCCTTCTAATTTGAGTATTTAATAATTTCTGTTCTGTTCTGTGGTTCTGTTATGTATTTAACTAATTATAGAAAAAGTTGTTGTGGTTCTGTTCTGTTTAGTTGAAAATTAGAGAAAAAGAAATCGGTGAATGCAGGTGCAGGGCGTATGTTATGTTGTTGTGGTTCTGTTCTGTTTTAATGTTTTTACTGATGAAGTTTAAATAATTAAATGTTGTAGGTGTATGTTGTATTTTGCTTTCTAATTAATCCATGGTTATATTATGAACATGCTAATAGGTTACTTACTGGTTACATTGTGAACATGCCTATAAGAGTTTTTTCTGTTTTTTCCTGGTTATATTATGAATATGCGATATGTTACTCTCTATAGTGGTTTTCATTGAAGTTGTAGGTTTTTAAATTGTCATACTTTTTATTTTGTTTTCTGGTTACTCTTTGGTTATATTGGGAACATGTTGATTGGTTACCCCCTGGTTATATTGGGAACATGCCAATGAGAGTTTATTACTGTTGTTGTTGCAAGGATGGATATATCGAGTTCAGGAAATGAGAATGTCACTCCTAGTCCTAATACTGAACCTCACACTCCTAATACCGAGCCTCACACTTCTAATTCCAACACGAATGCTACTCCTACTCCAAATTCCACAATTCGTTCTAAAACTAATCCAGCATGGGCACATGTTGCCTACAAAAAAGAGGGGACACAAAATGTATACACATGTCTCTTTTGTGGTAATAGCTATAGAGGAGGGGGCATAAACAGGATGAAACAACATCTTGCTGGTGTAGTTGGTCAGATTGCTTCTTGCAAAAAGGTTACTTCTGATGTGCGTTATAGGATTGCAGAGTCTTTAAAAGAAAGTTCCAAGAAAAAGTCAATTGAAGTTGAAGATATAAGAGAAGAGGAAGTTGAAGTAGAGGAGGTTGATAGTGGAGCTAAGAAGAGGAAAGCTGGGATAATGGATAAATATTTCGCTCCTAGGACAACTCCTGGAGCTCAGCCAACCATTAAGAGTGCCTTAGCATCAAAAGAAGCACAACACAGTGTGAAGATGCTTCTTGCTGAATGGGCTATAGTCAACTGTATTCCATTTAAAGCATTGGAGTGCCCTTTATTTCAAAGAGCTGTGGATAGAATGTGCTCTATAGGGCCTGGGTTTAAAGCCCCCAGTGCTTATGATTTTAAAACCAACTTGTTAAGAGATTGGAAAAAGGAATGTGAGTTACTCATTGATGGCCATAGAGCTAAATGGAAGAGTAACGGCTGCACACTTATGGCGGATGGATGGACTGATGTGAGACAACGGACTTTAATAAACTTCTTAGTTTATTCTACCCACGGAATGGTGTTTGTTAAGTCTGTTGACGCATCAGATTTAGTGAAAGATGCTAAAACTTTGTTTACATTGTTTTGTGAAGTGATTGAGTGGGTTGGTTCCAAGAATATAGTTCATGTAGTGACTGACAATGCTGCCAACTATGTGGCATGTGGAAGGTTGATCAAGGAGAAGTATAGAAATATTTATTGGTCTCCTTGTGCTGCTCATTGTTTAAATCTTGTATTGAAAGACATTGCAAGCATGCCTCATGTGTCGGATATTGCAGCAAAGGCATCAAAGATAACAATATTTGCTTACAATCACATGATATTCTTGTCTTGGTTGAGGAAGAGGACAGGTTGGAAAGAAATTGTGCGTCCTGGTGCTACAAGGTTTGCCACTACCTTCATTACATTACACAGCATATACATGCACAAACATGACTTACAAGCCCTTGTTGTCGATAAGCACTTTGTGGACCATAAGCTATCTAAGACTACTCCGGGAAAAATTTTTAGTGCAATCATATTAGATAGCCGGTTTTGGAATGAGTGCTATCAAATTGTGAAAATTATAACTCCTTTGATGAAATTGTTGAGAATTGTTGACTCAGATGAGAAGCCCTCACTTCCATACGTTTATGAAGGCATGCAAAGGGCAAAAAGTGCAATTAAGGAGATGTTCAAGAGGAATAAAGATCACTATAAGCCCTATACAAATATCATTCAAGCGAGATGGGATAAACATTTGAAAACCAATCTCTATGCAGCTGCCTATTTATTGAACCCGGCATTCATATATAATCCAAACTTTGTTCACAAGGGAGGGTTAATGCAAGCTTTGATTGACGTGGTGGAGGCTAACTCAGATGAAAATGTTGATTGCTTTAAGGTAATGAAGCAAGTGACATTATATCTTGATGGCAACGAATCTTTCAGCAGAGAGACATGTAAAAAGGGAGCTGAAAAACTAGATCCTTGTAAGTAACTATGGCTATTCAGTTCCAGAGTTGCAACGTGTTTTCTTTTATTCAGCAAAGTGACATTATTTATATGTTTTATTTTGTAGATGAATGGTGGATGTACTACGGCTATTCAGTTCCAGAATTGCAACGTGTTGAAACACGTATTGTTAGGCAGACGTCTACTTCTTCTGGCTGCGAGAGAAACTGGAGCTTATTTGAGCGCATCCATACAAAAAGGAGAAATAGATTGCAACATCAAAGGCTGAATGATTTGGTTTACACTAACTATAACTTGCGATTAAAGCATAGGTAACTTTAGATATTATGAAAAATTCTTTTAATTAATATGGATTAAGTTTTAAATTTTAACTGAAATAATTTGTCATTGGAAAATTGAAGGGGTGCATTGAATAAAAAGAAGACAAATTATGATCCCATTGACTACGAGTCTATTGATGAGGTGGATTTTTGGGTGACTGAAGAAGATCCCATTCCAGAATTTAATGATGAAGATGCAGAAAATCTTGAAAGTGTTCTTAACAATGAAGGCATTGCACTTTCATCAACTCTGGATAGGATTAATGAAGGTTTATATAATATGTCCTATTGATATCCTGTTACTGATTTATTTTCCATCCATATAATTATTTGTTATACATAATCATTGATATTAATTATTGTTGTGCATATGCATAGGTGACGAAGATAGGGACATTCCTGATCCCCCGGCTTTGAATGATGATGTTACTACTACTTACCATTTCCCTAATCCAGCACCTATTGACTCATCTCCAATAGATCAGCTTGATGAGTTGTAGAGTTTGTTGAATTATCATTTACTCATTTGGCTATTGTTGATGAATGATGCTATTGGCTATGTTTGATGAATGATTATTGATATTGTTATGTTTTGACTATATTTTGATGTTAGTTATGGGTTTGCTTTGAAGAACTTATTATGTATTTTAACTATTTTTATGTTAGTGATGACTTATAAGTTATGAATGTTGATTATTTTGTTATTTTCAATTAAATTGTAATATTTTAATATGACCGGTTTGACTACCGGTTCGACCCCGGTTGACCCATTAACCCTTGAACCTGTTCCGCGACCGGTTCATTGACCGGTCCAGTTTTTTGTTCCTTGCTTATATGACATACTCACCACAACCACCTCATCCTCTAGAGGCATGTTAGAATCCACATGATTCCCTCCTTCTTCTCTCTTCCTCTCAACTTCGTCCTTCCTTTCCCATTGTTGTTCCTCCCTCTCTTCCTCCCTAACTCTTCAAGCTGCATTATAAGCTAAGAAGCCCCTGTAGAATCCAAGGGAAGAATATTATAATCATCTAAGAGACATTCTGGTAGCCATAGATCACAACCCTAACAATAAGTACGCCTTCAATTGGGCTCTCATCCACCTCGTTCACCTCGCCGATACAATCCATCTCATTCACACTATCTCTGGTTAATTAGTTCTTAAGTCTTGACCTAATTTCATCATCTTTCACCTATCTCGTTTTCCTTCAACACATAAATAATTTGTTAACTTTCAAAAGATAATTAGACAGAAGAACCAGGTGAAATTGTGATGCTTCTCTTTGATTCTAATATAAATCCATTACCAGAATTTGCACTTGATCATGAAAATTTGTTGTTATTCTTCAGACATCAGGAATCAAATTGTTTACGAAATCATTGAGAAACTCATGGATCGATTAGCGGTTAAGGCTTATAAAGTGGTATTGGTTTGTTTCTCCTCCTGTTGTTAAAGGCATAAAGCACTTCGAAAGGAACTCCGACAATCTAGTAAGCCTTACCGAGCTGGGCTAACGAAAAAAAGGAGCAAACAAACTTTGCTAGAGATGTCTAGGAAAGGATAAAATATTATGCACCATATAAAATTCTTCCCTTGGATTCTGTAAGGGTTTCTTAACCTATTATGCAGCTTAAAGAGGTAGGGAAGAAGAGAGGTAGTAACGGGATGGGAGAAGAAGTACGGAGTTGTAAGGAAGAGAGAAGGAGGGAGTGATGTGGATTTATGATGTGGCTCAAGATGATGAGGTGGATGTGCTAAGTGTGCCATATATGTCAAACTAATGGTCAAATTTAATTTTTATAACAGAAGGAGCAAAATTGCTACGTTTGTTATACTTTAGGGGCAAAGTTGACCCTAAAAGAACTTCAAGACACCCACCACTCATAAGCGAAAACTTTCTAGGGCAAAATTGAACCTCAACCTTATATGGAATTGTGGATTACGGCAAGTCCTATTGTAGTAAGAGGATGAACTAATGGTGAAACAAAATTTAGAGCTTTCCAGCGATGGTGTTGCACTAAAACATAAAAAACTCATTAGAAAGATGAGAGTGCAAGGTTGATATTTTTGTCAGTTTTGTCAATTTAATCTTATAATTTCTTCACAAGTCTTTGTTCATATGGCTTTACTATGTAACAACACTTAGCAAGTGTGAAGAAACCATGTATGAATCATTGGTGATTCCCAATGCCATCTCTTAAATAAGAGTTTCACTTTTGGTACATGCTATTTTGGTATCAAAGTTCTATCATTGGTATCAAAACTCTATTAATCGTTATCGAAGGTTTAAAGGGTTAATGAAAGTGTCAAAATTGCCCCTTTTTGAACCGTTATGTACTTTTTTTCACTTTGAAAACTTTATGGTGCTAGACAGCCTTGCATATAGCTTTGTTGTGGAATTTGCTCCTTTGCCCTTATATATGGAATTGTAGATTGTGACAAGTCCAATTGTAGTTAGAGGATGAACTATTGGTGAAACAAAATTCAGAGCTTTTTAGCGAGAAAGTTACACCAAAACATAAAAAACTCAATGGAAAGATGAGAGTGCAAGGTTCATTTTTTGTTATTTTTAACTATTCAATCTTATAATTTTTCCATATCTAGTCTGTGTTGATATTGCTTTACTGTGCAATAACACTTAGTAAGTATAACGAAACCATATATGAATCATTGGTGATTCCCAATGCAATCTCTCAAATAAGAGTTCCACTTTTGGCACATACTATTTTGGTATCAGAACTCCATTAATTGGTATCAGAGGCTTAGAGCGGTTAACAGAAGTGTTAAAATTGCCCTTCTTTTGAACCTTTATGTACATTTTTTATACTTTTGAAAACTTTATGGTGTTAGACGCCCCTGCATATAGCTTTATTATGAAATTTGCCCGTTTGCCCTTATATATATACATGGAATTGTAGATTGTGGCAAATCCTATTGCAGTGAGGGGGTTAGTGCAAGCGTTTCACCCAAGAGGGGGTGAATTGGGTGATACTAGAAATTTCTTTGCGTATATAAAAATTGACCATAAATTTAAAGTAGTTAAGAGTTAGGAGAAATATCACCGAAGTGTACATCGGGAGTTATACTGGTTCAGCCACAACCACTTTGACCTAAATCCAGTCCTCAGAGCTTTTCTGAGAATTTCACTATATCTTTCAAGATTCAGTGGATTCTTGACACCTTAGTACACAGCAAGTTCCCTTACCGGACACTCACTCCCCCTTACACTATGTAAACAGTTCCCCAACTCAAGGTTCTATAACCTTAAGTTATCTTTATAGCAGATATTGAGTTTGAAATGAAAATCTCTCTCACAGAGTAAATATAGAATCACTGAAGTACAGGAAATGTAAAGAGTGAAGAACAGAGCAAGAAAGTATTCTACATAAGATGATTGTTTGTTGTTGTTTGGTATGTTACTTCTATCTTGAATGCTTCAGTATTATATAGAGGTTGTTTGAGAGTCGTTGAGATCATTCAAACATTTGCCAGTTGTTGAATAATTATTGTGTTGACAAATGCTCCCATCATTGTTTACTATTGTGCTCCTAAATCTTTGAATTCCGATTTCCCGTTGTAAAATAGTTAAATGCTGCCTTCGTTATTATTGATTGTTGCACTCTGAAAGTCTTTGTATTTTGATCGTTGTGTATTACCTGTAACACACTTAGAAGAAAAGATTAATACTGTAATTAATTTATTAATACTAATTTTTTAAACTTCACTTCAAGTGATATCATCTCTAGAAGTTGTCTCCATGCGCCTGTCAACATCACTCAAGTTCACTACCAATTCACTTGAAGTGATATGATGTTTTGGTTATCACTTCAAGTGATTATGATTCATTGGAAGTGATTTCTCATCAATGGAGGTGATTCTGACAATCACTGGAAGTGTTCTTACATTACTTCAAGTGTTCCTGTTATTCACTGGTAATCACTTCAAGTGATTTTGGACTTCACTAGAAGTGATCTAACTTTTTGTGGAATCACTTCAAGTGATTCTGGTTATGACTCGAGTGCAGTGGTAATTCACTTCAAGTGATCTGTTAATTTTCAATATCACTCGAGTTCATTGACATTTCACTGGAAGTGATCTTCAGAATTTTAATATTCACTCGAGTGATGTCCAATATCACTCGAGTGATCCGACCATTACTTCAAGTGATCCTGAAATACTCCAAGTGATTTGATCATAAATCAACTTCTTTCTTTTCCTTACCTTTGCAATGAATAATTGATTAAGATCTTTTGCAAGAAATTACCTACAAGATTTGTTATCATCAAAACACTGAAACTAACAAGTGGATGAACTAATACTGAACCAAAATTAAGAGCTTTCCAGCAAGGGTGTTGCACCCAAACATAAAAAAACTCATTGGAAAGATGAAAGTGCAAGGTTCACTTTATTTTTTGGTCAGTTTTAACTATTCAATCTTATAATTGCTCTACATCAAGTCTTTGTTAATATTACTTTACTGTGCAACAGCACTCAACAAGTATGACAAAACCACGTACAAATCATTGGTGATTCCCAATGCCATATCTCAAATAAGAGTTCTACATTTGGTATATACTATTTTGGTATTAAAGTCCTATCATTGGTATTAGAACTCTACTAATTGGTATAAAAGATTTAGAGGGGTTAACAAAAGTGTCAAAATTACCTCTCTTTTAAACCTTTATGTACTTTTTGCACTTTTGAAAACTTTAGGGTGTGTTTGGCTTGAGGGGATGAGAGAAATTTTTCAATGTTTCCAAATGCATATCAAGTTTTAGTTTCTAATTCAAGTTTTCCTGCAATGCTTCCTTCGGACACTTAACAACCAAGATAAGCATAGTATGAGGTAAATAACTTAATAACAACTTTAATAACTTGAACCATCATTTAAACTTGATAATCAAACTTGAAATTTGAAAATTTTCATTAAAATTAACCTTGAATTCAAATGGTCAACAACATAATCCAAAATAACATCAAATAACATCAAATCCTACCCATACAGAAAATCTACCCAAACTCCCAAAATACATCCCATAGCTTAGAAATCATCACACATCCTTCTCCCCAGTTTTGTCAGCATCAGAAGGGGACTGAGGAAAGGTGGAACCAGGAGGTGGAACAAATGAAATCATGGCAGTGAGAGGGTCAATTGGAGGAGATGATGGATGTGGTACAGAGGATGAGGATCACCTTTTATAGAAGATTGGAGAGTTGTAACGGTGATTTGAGGCAAGTGGATGTGATTGATTGAAGAGAAACGGTTGACGGTGAAGAGTTACGCCCTTCGAGTGACGAGACACCTCGAGTGAGAGTAGGAAGTGCGACGTTCTGAGCTGCTGTGTAACTGATATAAGTGACAGTGCTCGAGCATAAACCCTAGTGC